>OX344807.1:20004500-21322500 GCA_947034925.1 Eudemis profundana
GCGTGCGGCACTCTGCGCGGGGGCCTCACCACCGGCTCCACACCAGGTCGAATGCGTAGCTGCAGCGGCTTACTGAACTGCCCAACACCCTGAAATAGTTCAATGTTCTTATTAATAACACAGTCTTTGCTTTTAATATTAGTACCAGTCTTGTCCGTCCCAGGTTCAGCCTTTAACATATCAATTTTACTATTATTTAACAACTTAAGTTTCATTAATGAAGCTAACCCTAAAATTGGTCGAACCCTCTCATTAATTATTAAAAACTCAGTATCAATACCTTCATCGCTTTTAATATTATTAAACACCTTTAATGTGACTTTGCCCACTGGGATTAATTTCCCTCCTCCGAAGACCTCAATGATGGTTTTTGTCTCAGACATTTTAATATTAGGATCATCATCGACAATTTTCTTCAGAGCACTTAAACTAACAACATTTATCTGGGCACCCGTGTCACATTTAAAATTTACCCTTTTATTTTCAACTCTTAACGACTCTGTCCACTCATTATTACCTAAATCAATAGCATAGACTAGTCACAAGTCCTGTACATCATTGCAGGCCTCTTCACTGTCCGTATTATTCATGCAATGAACTCGACTTCTCATAAAAATACAACCCGCACTGAAATGATTCAGTCGATTGCACTTTGAGCATGTTTTGCCATAGGCTGGGCACTGCCTTGGACCATGCTCAGTGTTACATTTTTTGCAATGATAGAAAGACTTATTATAGCGTACACTCTGGCTATTCCTATCATTTGAGGGGTGAGGCTGACTATTTTTATAATTATTATTAAAATACTTAGCTTTAGACTGCTGGCCGTGCTGCACCACCCTCTCAGGACGCATGGAATGCACCTCCGGGTTATTCAGAGTCCTGACAAACTCCCTGGAGAGCTCCGCAGACCTGCACATGTCCACGGCCTTTTCTAGAGTCAGGTCCTTCACCTCCAGGAGCTTTTGCTGCATCCTTTGATCTCGAACACCAATGACAATCTTGTCTCGAAGCATCCTGTCCTTTATATCTCCGAAGTTGCAGTTCTCTGCCAGCTTCTTTATAACTGTGTAGTATGAATCAAAAGATTCTCCGTCTTCTTGGTTCCGTTTGTTCAAATTATAACTATTTATGACTTCATTTTGCTTTGGCTTGAAGTAACCGTCGAAGATCTTGATTACGTCGTCTAACTTGTCCTTTTCACTGTCTTCTGATCTGAGCACATTAAAGTACAGTTCTTGTGCTTGGTGCCCAATGCAATTAATGAGAATTGCTGCTTTTCTGGCCTCCGACATCTTTTCTAAGCCTGCCGCTAGCACAAAGTTCTTAAAAGAGAGCTTAAATCGCTGCCATTGAGGCCAACAATTTTCAATGTCATCCATGTTGAGACTTTGCGGCATTTTATACTCGACCGCACACATGTTGTCCACTTTCGGTTCGGATTTCCTTATATTAATGCCGTTTTCCTCATTATCACTCATTGCTATTAATGTAATTCTTCATACAGCAGATAATTTGTTCTTTTAGTAGTTAATAATTATGTTGCCGGAACAGTGAAAAAACGTGTCTTCAAGGTTACCTTATTAATCCGATTTAATCTTCGTAGATTCTTCTCCGTTTCGGCTGCGCCATGTATTGTTATTAAATAAAAGATGGTTTGGAGGTCTTCGGTGGTTTATTTCAATACTTCCTATATTATTTAAAAGTATGTTACAAAAATAGGTGTGATTCATAACCAGGTCGGAAAGCAGAGAGAGGCTGTCAAAGTGACAGCCACAGACTATAACATCGGTGCGTTTAGATACAATACAGTAACAAAACCCTGGTAGCTTCAGGACCTAGTCAAAGGTCTTCAGATGAGCATTTCTATTTTTCGTTGTAGCCAATTAAGTAACTGTTAGCGTGAAGTTAAATTTCGTCCTTTTGGTAACGCACTTTTTCAATGGTTAAAATAAAAAAAAAAAACGTAACAATCAGTACAAGTCTAACAATATTAACAGAAAGTACAGCTTTGTACTGTTTATTACGTTTTTTTTATTTAAGCATTGGAAAAGTGCGTTACCAAAAAGACAAAATTTAACTTTACGCTTACAGTTTCTTAATTGAGTAAATACAACGAAAAATAGAAATGCCCAGGAAACTCTTTACTCGTAGTAATTATTCTTCATGTTGAATATAATATAAAAAATATAGTGTTGAATACATTATTTTGAATTTTGTGAGCAGATAGCTGTGGGATAAATACTTCAATGAAATTTTTCAATCTGCACCGCTTTTTTAAAGTCATCAACAACATTTCTGGCAATCAAATAAAAAGTGATATAGTCGGACTACGCTAAGTTTGCAGAGGTCGAAAAAAGGTTTCATTCAAAAATATCAATATGACAACATAGGGAAACCACGGCAGGAGGTTCTTCTTGATACTTGGCAATCATTTTTCCGGTTATTATAATATGTGTCTAAGTACACACCCACTGAAATAAATATGTCGGTCAATCTTGGACAAATCGATCAACTTGCAACCAAAATAAGTGATTTGTTCCTGGGTCTTGGATAATTTCTATGTATTTCAGTATTATATTTATATAATGTACATGTATACAAGCAAAGTTAGCTTAGTTTGGTTGGAATTAGATCGATTGTGTAAGACTGCCCTAAATATTTGTTTCCGTAGAAAGGTAGACACATTATATACTTATTAAACGGAAATATATTTGCCAAGTATCAAAACTAATTAATCATCTTGCTTATGATGTTGCCATGTCTTTTTCTTGAAATAAAACCCTTTTTCGACCTCTGCAGACTTAGCGTACTCCGACTCTATGTAGATTACTAGGTATATTATATCCCATATTAAGTCACGCCACCAAAAGTCACGCTACGCGGCACAGGCTAGAGAATTAAATAGTACATTGTTGTAGAGGCCGGAAAGTAGACCACAGATAGACGAGTGACTTAAATGGCCGACCCCAATGAGAGGCCCTCGAAGAATACGAGTCCATCTACTGCACTTTATGTTGAGACTAAACATTGTGCTTTTCACGCCTGCTGCGAGGAAATATAAAAAATAGCTTAAAAAAGGCAAACGGCGTGCTCTTATTGCTCAATCGCTATTTTATTGCTATCGTGTCCCATTACATTGTTGACTCGCTGGTGCGCTGTCTAAGAATGCGCCGTTTTGTTGCCCCTAAACCGTCCATCTACGAGTATTGTCATCTTTCCGAACAGTCGCGTGAAAAGTCCATTGTTGTTTTCACAGCTACGAACGTAAATAAAACGGTAACTCCGCTGGACGGACTAAGGGTCTGCGAGTGAAGTCTAGTCGAGAACTGCCCGATAGCAAATTTTAACGAAGACATTATAATTTCAGAGTTGTAGGGCACGCCACCCTCTAACTTTGGGATTTAAATTATATTATTCTAATTTGTGTTACGTGTTATTAAGTTGTGTCAGTCATAGCAAAAAAGTGTTAGTTACAGTTTGATGATAATTAGTTATTAAGTTTTTACTGCGCAAAACATAGATTTAATTTTTGGAAATCTTCGTCAGGTTATTTACCTACACCAGACGTTTGGAGGTTACGCGTCAAAAACGTGACGTATGAGGCACGTCATTGCGTTTACGGTACATCTGGATCGGTCAACTTTTTCTTGTACCCCGTTGCCATAGTTACGTCTCCTGGACAACTCTTTAAAATAACAATTTTTTTTTCATTTTCTACGCTTAAAATTCATCAAACGTACATTTTTGTCATAGTTGTAAGGCTATTATTTTATGGACTATCTCCTAAGCACATTAGTACATATTAAAACAGTTTTTTTAAGAAACTCGATCAACGTCTCTTAGACAACGGGAGAGAATAACGAACGTCTTTTGAGCAGCGGTCTGGTGGTAGCTTAATGATTTTTGATCACTTTTTATTTTTAAAATTTTGTATAAAAGGTTCTTTAAGCATTAGACCTGCAAAACTATTTAAACAATCCATAGTTTGCTATATAAATAATTAGAAAAGTACAAAGCGAGTACCCACTATTACACACTGAAATGTAAATAGGAAATGTAATGAAATTAGACTTTTAAAATTGTAACACATTCTCCAGTGTTGCCTTGCGCCGCAAAATATGTTCCATATTTATTCTAGACCGCCGTTATGTTAACCCATGTTGGAATTAAAATACGCGAAAACGGCTGGTTGTACGCTTTATTATAAAATGGGTTATAAGTAAATATGATACTTTGCAGTTTATAATTATGCGAGCTCAACTTACTTGCGCTCTGTGCGTTTTATTTAATCTGGATTTACAAATTCCCTAGACTAGTTTATTTATTCGAGTTTTAACAATCTAAGACGGAAGTCCGGGTCACAGTATATAGCAGTAATTTTTCTCCCAACAAAACGAACGCACTACAAGCAATCTTTTATGAATGCGTAGAATGCTCCCGCGAAATGTATCGTAAACGTGAATACTGCAGTGTGTTTGGATGCCAAAAAACCAACAGATGGCAGCTCTGTGCCTCGACCTTGAATAGGTATCTCCTAAAGGGCTGGAGTGTGACTTTTCTTTCCTTGTCTCAGGTCATCGGGGTAAAGTGAAAGCGGTAGAAACACTGAGACAACTACTATCTTCATGTAAAATTATGCAGGTGCCTGTACCTGTTGATAACTACAGAAACTAATTAATAGTTTTAGTGAAATTTCGATTCCTTTGCGATTATCCGAGTAATTTTACCGAACAGCTACCGAGGCGTGTCGGACACTAGTGACACTCGACGGCGAAGCACAACACCGTCATATGTCTGCTGACACCGAATCGATTGCTGGTTAGATTCAATTGGAAACTGTGTTAAAATTGACCCAATTCAGTGCCTAACAGCGTTTCAACCGCTCTCACGATCCTAGTCACAATATTAACCATTCCTCTGTAGGTTTCGATTACCGTTTTAAGTATATATTTAAAGTTCCAAGCATTTTATAAAACAATCGAAATATATCATAACTCGACCAGGACAATCAGAGCGCTTGAATGCTAGAACTTTCTACATCTGCGTTAAAACGCAAAATACTCATTTTTAAACTTTTAATATTTTTCGAATAATTTTGTCGAACAGCTACCGAGGCGTATCGGACACTAGTGACACTCGATGGCGAAGCGCGACACATATGTCTGCTGACACCGAATCGATTGCTGGTTAGATTCGATTGGAAACTGTCCAGATGAAACGAGATAAATTCAAACTGACTGCTTCTATACGTTTGTGGTCCAATCGTTTTATCGACAAATGTTTCATGGAGTATTCCATTTTATCGAAATTTCATTTAGGCTAGGTACACATTTTTTCAAAACCGTACAAATCTCTTATGAAAAGTCCTCTTAGGTTATTTTATATTGGATTTGTGGATCTAATTTTGAAAAATCTGAGGTTTTACGCGCGGTTTAGCTCATGTTCTTTTTTGTCTTGGACGTCCATACAAAGTCTTATACTTTTTCCTAGTTCGCAAAACAAAATTTTGTTTACTTATTTTGTTAATCAATACTTGTAACACAAATATGAAACCAACCAAAACAAATTAATGAACTTTTTTTTATGTTATAAGTGGCAAACGACCAGACGAGCTGCCTGATGGAAAGCAGTTATCGTCGCCCATGAATATCTGCAACACCAGAGGTGTTATCATTACGTTGCCGATCTTTGAGAGCCCTGTTTACTCGTTTCTTGGAGTACCCCATGTCATAGCGTGCTGGGAACACCTCAGGTGGGAGTTCATTCCACATCCTGCCAGTTCTTGGCAAAAAAGAGCGTGATGCGCGTGATGATCTGCTTAGAATATGTATTTGTTTAAATATAACCCAATTTTCTAATTATTGAAAGATTAAAAAGATTGAAAATTTGGCTTTAAGGTCTCATTTATTGGTCCGATTCTACAAGAGAGCTTTGACCAGAAAATCTTTGTCGATTATGTTTGTATGCCATAAACAAGATTCGTATCTGTTCTATGAACATGAGACTGGCACAGCCTGAGATCGAGGCATTCCTGAGCTCCATTATTTCATATACGATGAGGAACAATGAGATATCTCGCCCTAGCGATGGGCGGGTTTATGCTTGAATGCGCCGCGAAAATCTCATATGACAAGGAATGCGTAATTGTGCAAGTTGCATAAGACTTTCAAAAAGTCTAAAACTTAGTAGGGAGAGGTTGATGTAATACCAAGATTGTATATTGAGATATTGGAAGAATTCTCATAAGTAGCTGAGAATTCGCAATTTGAATATGCTGTCTATAATACTGTGTGTTGCCTGTAACAGGAGCAAATAATTAAAACGTAGATTCTACTCATCAAACAATAAAACTTTCGTTCAACAACTTCTAAAAATTATGTAATCTTTAGATTTTATCTTTATATAGATAATAGCTAGAGAGAGAGAGGAGACCTCATACTACACTACCGCCTCTAGCGGCGAAATTCATTCGCGGTAGCCCTCATTTCCCGACGTCACTTAAAACAGAGGACATTAAATAATCCCCTCTGAACTTGAACGTGGAAGTGAGAAAATCACTCCATTTCTGACTTAATGACTACTTAACTAATTAAAGAGTTCTGTTTAATGACACGAACGGGAACAGGGACACCCTTTATGTTAATAGTGCTACGGGGTGCTTGTTTGACACGAAATTCGAGTTGGCGAGGCCGTTCGCTGAATGTGTTCGTGAATTAAAATGTGAGTTGAGAGAACCGGGAATTCTCGGTACTACCATAATAAATTTTCCGGTTCTGCACGCCCTAATTGGTGTCTCCGCGTAAGGCGTAGCTATAATGTCGCCCTGCGACATTAAATTTAACGCCATGGCGTAGGTACATGTATTTAAGTATGTCATAAGTATAATATATTCTCAATACCTACTAGTAAGTAACAACAACAAGATTAACCAAAAATCAAACAATATGTAGACAGGTGAACTTATCCCTGTGAGGAATGTTTTCCAGTTAACATTTTAAGTAATTCAGAGAGGATAGAAAATATTAAATTAAAGAAGATATGCAAGTCACTAAATAATATAACATATTACTATCAATATTCTTTGATAAAAAACTTATATAGGAGGTTAAAGTTTGTCGCCTTACGTGTTCCCACCGTATATAACGTGCTTCCAAATGAGATGCCAATACTTGTAGAGTTGGTAGTACTCGTCCTTAGAAGTAGACTTAAGTTTAAAACTAATTTAAAGTTTATGTTAATTTCTGGAGAAAATTAGAAAAACAAGTGTGCATCGCAATAACACCCCGTTCAATCAGAATTCAGTGACTCAGACTTCTTTGATTATCGTATCATCATCATCATCATTTCAGCCAAAAGACGTCCTCGGCTGGACATAGGCCTTCCCCAAGGATCTCCACGATTGTTGGCATTGTGCTGCTATTATCCAGCGGCTTCCCGCGGTTTTCGCCAGATCGTCGGTCCACCTTATCCAATTGTTGTATGAAACCTCTTAATGAATGTCATTGATGACAGAAAGTGATAACCACCGTGTCAGTTAAATGCACAGGATGATTATGTTTGGGCAGAATTTGAATTTAATTATTTTGTTCGGAAAATTAAAACAAACTTCATTCCTATTTAAAGTGAATTATTTTGATGTAAGTTAACGTCTCTTAAAGTATTGGCATCTAATTTGTAAGCACCTTATATATTGATTGATACAAACACATTTTATTTACTTACTTATATTGACTGCAAACATAATATTCTTTATTCTAGTCTTTTTCCTCAAGTGTGCAAAAAGATTTGTAAATATTGTGGAGTGTGAAATATTATAAATGCTATTAAAGATTATGAAAAATGCTTTTACATTTTAGCAGTGAACGACCGTTTAAGCCGCACTCCAGTAGAGTGTCTCTCAAGACTTAGGTTAGAGGTGCTAGACCGTTTTAGGGACAAGATGAACGAAATTTATTCTGATACAATGCTCAACACATTATAATGGAATGTGTCCGGAATGAAGCTTTCAGAAGCCAGCATTTCAACTTTAGGTTGGATGTAGGCATATGTAACAATATATTGAGTTTTCCTGTTTCCAAAGAAGCTAAATTATTGTACAAATTAGTAAAAAAAGGTCTTAACGCTAGATCCTAGCATGTTACCTATGTAAGTGATGATTAGTTAATATTTAAATGTTGAGTACCGAGCGGCATAGTCGCTTATCTAAGTAACAAAGCTCGTTAAATAAAGAGAAAAAAAAAATTCTGATACATTTTGCTCGCCACGTAACTGATGTAAATTCGATAGCTCAAAATGGCTAATTTGCCGACCGAATGAAATGACAGACAAAAAATATAACATAAAGTTTTGGCCCTCCTCTCGTTAGATGGAGCGATTATACGCACAGTTTTTTCTTGGATATGAATCATGACCAAGTGGGGGCCTATAAACCCGTAAACAGATTTGCTAGCCGCGACTACCGCGACTAGAGTGCAACACCTCCATTTTAAATGTCACATTTTCATAGAAAATTGACTTTTAAACGGAGGTGTTGCCATGTTCCGCTCTGCAAAGTTATCGTAGTCGCACTCTACGCAGGGTGGCTGGTGACAGTGACAGCTGGAAGAGATGGCCTGAGGATGCTCGGAAACGCTCCTTTCTCCTGGAGTGAACCGTGACAGGTTGATGATAGTGATGATGATTGAATGAGATTTTGCTCATTGTTTTGTCTGAACTAAATGTTCTACAAGGATTATTTAGTGCGGATTCTTAGAGTGAAAATGTTTGCCGACTTTCTTTTTTTTTGACTAACAATGCGCATATGTAAATAAATAAAAAAATATTGCGGGACATCATATACAAATCGACCTAGTCCCAAACTAAGCAATGCTTGTATTAGGGGTACTAGACGACGATATTCATACTTATAATAATAATAGTAGATAGGAAACATCAATGACTTAGGAATAAATGCTGGTACTCAACGCATAAATATTTGCCCTTGCCAGGATTTGAACCTTCTTTCTAGATTCGTAAGCGGTGTCACTCCCACTATGCTAAACGTGTCGTCAAATGTGCATTTTTTTTTCTTTTTTTGGTTCCTTATCCAAAGGGTACCAATCGGATAGTAGTACGCTACGCCGTCTCTCCCTCCGACTGCCACAGTAAAGTACCTAGTAATTTTTCTTCCAACAAAAGGTTCATCATGCGGCACGATGAACCTTTTGTATAAAGACAGACAACTAGTCAAACTTCAGCCGTTTAGGAGTGCGCGAAACGTAGGTATTCCAGGTCGAGGCGCCGACAGTGCGGTCTACACTTACATAAAAGTATTAAATTCTATAACGTCTAAGTTGTCAATTAAGTACCCTGCTGTATTTCTTTACATGACCAAGAACTAAGGTTTCTTCAAATCAAGACTGATCAAACTGTTACTGAAAATGAAAATGAAAATGAAAAAGCATTTATTTCAATATTAGAATTAACATAAAGGTTTGTAGGTTGGGACTTCCTAGTAAGTAAATATATACCTGTGTCAGGAAGTCCCGCTCTTCCATAGCTATTTAGTCTTCTTATCAATTAAACAGAAGTAATTATACATATTAAAATACTTTTCTTACTAACTAAGTTTACTCTAGGAGAATGTGGGAGAGAGGGCACACGCGCTTGTGTATGTGTGTGTGTTAGGTGTGTTTATTTACTTTAATAGCTTCTCAGTTTCCTCATAGCTTAGATTTTTTAACCATGTTATCCGGGCTTTTTTGCACTCATACGATTGTAAGGGGTAAATATTTAGGTGTTTATTTACGATGTTATATAAGTACGCCGATTGCACTTGGTATTGACGCTTAGCATACTTTGACCTACAACTTTTAACGGGAGCAACAGTGGTATTACGTCTGCGGGCTAGAAGAGCTGGGTTGTATGTTAAAGAAGAATGTAATTTCATAACCGTGCATAAAATATACAACTGTCTGATGCTCAGCTGGTCAGTAACTGTTGTGTATAGCTCTTTTGTAGGAAAACGAAAGGGCTTTAAGAACATGACCTTGAGAAGACATCTTTGGCCTCTTTCTACTTCTAGAAATTTTATTTTAGTTGTTCCTCCCCAAACAGTGATGCAATACGTCATCACTGATTGAGCCAATGCAGTGTATAGTTGTATCAACAATGATCTATTCACCACATGTCTCAGCTTTTTAAAAATCCAAACTAGTTTCCTTATTCTATTATTAACATATTCTACGTGTGGATGCCATGATAAGCGTTGGTCGAGCATAACAGCTAGATATTTAATAGTATCAACTTTCTCTATTTCTACGCAGTTACAGTTTAAAGTTTGGTTTCCAGTCCGAGTACAGTTGTGTATTTTAAGTTTTAAGGTACTTTGAGGTTGTGTACTTTTATACTTAGAAAAGCAAATGTAACTAGTTTTAGAGGTATTCAGAGTTAGTAGATTAGACTGTAACCAAGAAGAGATCTTGCCGAGACCAGCTTCTGCTGTCATGAATACAGATTCCCAGCTATTCCCTTCAAAGACAATGACAGTATCATCGGCATAAGAAAAGACGTAACCACGCTCAATTTGAAGGTTTGTCAAGTCGTTAATATAGATTAAAAAGAGCGTGGGGCCAAGGACACTCCCCTGGGGTACACCAAAAGAGACACTGGTTTCCTCACTTGTCAGATTCCCAACTTTTACTATCTGCGTGCGACCATGTAAGTAATCACTCATTAGCTTTAGTGGACAACCTCTAATACCTATGTGTTCTAGCTTTTGTACAAGAATTGGGAGAGAGACAGTGTCAAATGCTTTTTTCAAATCTAGAAAAACACCTAAACACTTATTTCCGGCATCCGTTTTGTTACTGATTAGAGATGTCAGCGCGAGAATTGCGTCTTCTGTAGACCTGCCATGCCTAAAGCCAAATTGTGATTCCGAAAGAATATGAAATTTATCTAGATAGTTAGTTACTCTGTTATTTATTAGTTTTTCGATAACTTTAGAGATGGCAGGTAATACTGAGATGGGTCTATAATTGTTTGCATCGTCTCTCTCCCCACTCTTGTACACAGGTGTTACTATAGATTGTTTGAGTGGAGCCGGAAAAACTCCATTTTTAAAACATAGGTTTCCTAGGTGACTAATCACAGGCGCAACCTCGGTGATAGCAAGTTTAAGAAACTTAGTTGGAATGTTGTCCCACCCAGGAGCACTGTCCGATCTAAGGCCCATGATAATGCCATTTACCTCCTGGGGATCAGTTTGGAGAAGTACAAATGACGTGGCTGTAGAGTTAATATGAGTACTATGATTAGAACCAGTGATGGGCAAAATTTAATCGACTAACGATTAACGATTGAGATTAACCTATTCAATCGCGACTAACGATTAAAAATGACGATTGATCAATCTTAATCGTAAGAGTTTCGACTAATTTAGTCACGATTAAATCAATCGTCGATTAATAACCAGCGACTAAATTTTTAATCGATTAATTAATCAGACTAATTTTCTCTCGATTAATATAAGGAATGATTTTTTTTATGCAAGTCTAAGTTTCGAGTTACGTTTGTAACACTATTTCGTGATACTCACCGGTTTGCTTAGCGTTGGCATGAAACTCGTAATTAAAAACCTCAGGGCGCCTTTTTATACTACTTGTGTGGTAATAAACAAATGAAAGATTGTATTTTAGATTGGAGAAAGTCTTTTACTCGAACAAACTAATTAATGTCACTCACACTTGAAAAGGAAACACTGGCAAATCTGAACACTGACCTTCAGTCCTCGGTCTTACACAAAATGATGAGATCCGTTGTTGCCTTCAGGAAGCAGGCTCGTGGCTGATGGTCAAGCAAGAGTGTCCAGCTCAGACACCGACTGCAGCTCCAAATCCGCGTCAGATTTATCGTGTCAGCACATTTATTAATTTACCAATATTTAAGTTTAGTGTTTTCTGTGTATTTAAGTATTTGTATGTATGTATCTATTAAATATTTCGTCGTCTAGTATCCATAACACAAGCCTTATTGAGCTTACTATGGAGCTAGTTCGATTTGTGTAAGATTGTCCCCTAATATTTATTATTATTATCTCAGTATACATTTATTTTCTTAAGTTAGGTTTTTTACAATATATATATATATATAAAAAGTAAAATACAAAATGAAATTACAAAACATAAACACATTATAAAAAACCTAACCTAGAGTGCCGCCGGCAGCGGGGCGGGGCCCAAGCTACCGGTGGTTAGGGCCGCAGAGAGAGGAACCTCCTGACGATGCGCGCCGTGTCCAGAAGTACCGCTTTCTGTATCTGACCCTTGATCCAACCATCTAGCGAGAGTCTCTTGAGATGGTGATCGAGACTCTTCGCTATAAGCCCGTTCGCCGAAACGACTATCGGAACAATGATCGTCGAATCAACATCCCACATGGCGGCAACCTCGTGAGCCAAGTCAAGGTACTTGCTGAGCTTGTCCTTCTCGGCATTCACGAGGTTTTCGTCATGGGGGATGGTGACGTCGACGAGCACTGCACGGCGCTTGGATCGATCTATCAGCACGATATCAGGCTTATTGGCTACAATAGTCCTGTCCGTGATGATAGATCGATCCCAATAGAGCGTGGCGCGACCATTTTCGAGAACCGGCGTTGGTACGTACTTATAGTACGGCACCTCAGACCCCACAAGACCATATCGAACAGCAAGTTGCTGGTGAATGATCCTGGCTACTTGATTATGTCTGTGCAAGTACTCGCCGTTAGCTAGATGGGAACAACCGGAGATAATATGCCTGATAGACTCTCCGGGACGGCGGCATGCCCGACAGATGTCGACCGTACCGTCCTTCAGGATATATCTCCGGTAGTTGTTCGTCATCATAACTTCGTCCGCAATTGCACAGACAAAACCTTCAGTTTCCCCGAAGAGATCACCGAAGCGTAGCCAGTTCACCGACGCGAGCAGGTCTACATCGGGCCCCGTGAGGGCCTTGTAGAACCGCCCGTGTAGCTCCTTACTCTTCCATATGTCCTTGCGGTCGTCGGTGCTAAGCACCTTAGGTCTACGCCAGTTCTCGTTTGCCAAGGAAAGAGGAGTAAGGCTTCTGTCTACTGCTACTACATCGCGATGTATCCCACACTCGTTGTTTAGGAAGTACTCCCTGAGGCTGCACAGCTCGCGGTTATGGAGGTCCTTGGCGTTTAAAAAGCCACGGCCGCCACACTTACGCGGGATGTACAGTCTCATAACTGACGAGCGCGGGTGTAGCATGCGGTGTGTAGTGAGCAGCACACGGACCCGCCTATCCAGGGCGTCCAGCTCAGTCTGAGTCCACCTTAGTATGCCAAAGGAGTAAGTGAGCAGGGGCATCACCCAAGCGTTGAAGGCCCGCACCTTGTTGCCGCCAGACAAAAGACTGTTAAGTACTTTTGTCAAGCGACAGAAGAAGCGCTCCTTCACCGCCTGTATAGTGTCCCTGTCCGCAATACTCAAGGCCTGTGACATACCAAGGTACTTGTAGGTTTCAGCCTCGGAGATAGACCTGAGAGTCATTGTCTCGGAAAGTTGCAAATTCGGGGAATTTACGACTTTCCCTCGTTGTACATGCATGACCGCACACTTATCTACACCAAACTCCATTTTGATGGCGCTACTGAAGGTTTCTGTGACCTTCAGTAACTCCAGCAAGTCTGGGCGTTTGGGTGCAAATAGCTTGAGGTCGTCCATGTACAGCAGATGAGAAATGACCTCACCCCCTCTCCGAAGCCGACAGCCCAGTCCTGACTCCTTCAGCAGAGTGCTGAGTGGGTTCAGGGCCAGGCAGAACCACAGGGGACTCAGACTGTCACCCTGGAAAATACCTCTCTCAATCCTTATAAAGTCATGCGGACCAGGGGGGCCATCTCTACCGCCTGGTTGACGAAGGACTGTGGTCCACTGCCTCATACATGCGCCTAAGAAGGATTTTAAAGCTGTATTGATTTTATACAGCTCCAAGATCCTCTCCAGCCATGAATGAGGCACCGAATCATAGGCCTTCTTGTAGTCAATCCAAGCAGCCGAGAGAGACCCCCTGTCCCGCCGGACTTGTTGGCAAATGGCCGTGTCGATGAGGAGGAGCTCTTTAGTACCACGTGACCCAACCCTACATCCATTTTGAGAGAAGGCCATAACGTTGTTCGCAACAATGTGCGAGTTGATTTTTGATCTCAGAATGGATGTAAGGAGCTTGTACAGCGTGGGCAAGCACGTGATGGGTCGATAATTCTTCGCTTCCGTGGTACTACCGGACTTGTAGAGCAGGAAGGTAACACCTGTTGTTAGGAAAGATGGTAGGGAGCCGAGCTCAAGGGCTTGTTGGAATTGTGTTGCCAAGCGTTCATGTGCGCATCGAAACCACTTGATCCAGAAATTGTGTAACCCATCCGGCCCAGGACTTTTCCAGTTCTGGGTCGCACGAGCCGCACAACTCACGTCATCGGGGCTGATGGTAACAGCCCCCATGGTTTCGATGGGCTCACATTCTCGCTCAACAACAGTCATCCACTCGCCCTCGGTGTGCACGACTGGCGCCGACCAGATACTACGCCAGAAATTAATCATGGCGGTAGGATCCGGTAGTTGCCCGTCGGCCACACGTTGATCGGCTCCCTCCCACTTTCGGTATACCTTCCTTTGGTCACTCTGAAAGAGACGATTCTGCTGGTATCGATCCACACGCTCTCTATAGCGGCGAATACGGCTTGCCCATGCATAGACTTTCTGCTTCAGGAAGTCTATGCGCTCCGTGACACATGCCATGTAGTCGCGGGGTCTGATATCAGTCCCCGCGAAGGCTTGTGTCACGAAACGCATAACACGGGGGCGGTTGTTACCCCCCCTGAAGCAGATCAGCTTTGCAATGAGAGTCCTAAACGTGCTGATACGCCGCTCGATCCGTACTTGCCAGGCGGGGACACCCCCGGCGGTCCGCGGCGCTCGGTCAGCGTCCGGGAACTTGACGCGAGCGACGCGGCACGCCGCGATGGCCCCACAATACATGATCGAGTGGGTATCAGCAAGATCTTCGCTAGCCCGCATATACGGGTCTAGCAAAGCGTTTAGGGCTGCCACTAGCGCTAGATTACGTCTATTCGTGGGCAGGCGAGGTAACCGCGGCCTAGAGTCTGCCGTGGATCGGTACTGCTCAATCGCCTCTTCCAGAGCCCTCCTCAATTGCTCATTGGCCTGGGTACTTACACTACTCACGCCGTCCTCCTCGTCGGCAGGGGGATCCCCCCGCGGCGCCCCCGGCGCCAGGTCGGGTGCTGGCACCGGGACCGGCGATGTAGCGGGCGGATTCCGAGTCGAAGTGGAGGCCGCGCGAGTAGCAAGCACTTCCAGGCGCAATCGATCAAGTGTCGCGTCATCCAGCCGCTTCAGCCGCTGGATGGCGCGCACCTGATCCGATAACCGTTGCGCAGACACGTCGATGGTCGGTTCAAGAGTCTGAAACAGAAGCAACATCCGGTCACGGTACGCTGTCAGGCTAGTACCTCCCTCTGTGGCCCCATAGTAGGCGCGCATGCAGTTCTCATTCATACTCTGAGTCCATCGCATGCGTCGCACTACACCACCGGTAGCGAGGGCCGTGGGCGGGGCAGGATGCCCCACAGGCCCCAAGCGTGCCGGCAGCGGTGGCCGTCCCCTTCGCGCAGGTGGTCGTGGCGGTGGAGGCGGCGGCCCGCGCTCGTCGTCGCTCGACCCACTAGTGTCGGCCGCGGTCGCGAACTCGTCGCCGGACGAGGTCGGTGAGGAGCTGGACGAGGCGGGCGGGGATGGTGGGCGTGCTGCAGTTTCCGCTCTGTTTCGACGTCTTGTTATCATATTTTTTTACTCGTTTTAGTGTTTATTTAAAGCGTTGCGCTGTCATGACCGGCTGTCACTGTTCACATGAACATGTAAATCGTATTTAGTCCATTTCCGTTTTCCGTAGGGAGCGGTGCGGTTTTTCCATGGCATTTTTGATTTTCATGAAGTGATAAACATCGGTTTAAACTACTAAAAACATATAAAAAGATTTTTCGGAAAAAAAATTGTAAAAAAGACGTCTGTCGTTGTCAGCGGTAATTTTTTTTTTTTTTTTTTTTTTTTTTATTATTATTATTATTATTATTATTATTATTAAGTAGTTCGGTAAGTAAGTGTAGGTCCCCTATAACAATAGAATTCCTATGGTAGAACCAAAAACTTTCTCTAAGCTATCACGTGCACATTGGTTAAAAGTATAGGTACTTACATTTCTGGGATTTTCAGGTTTTTAAGTTTTGTTGACTTTCTCCATTTGTTTTATTGGTTTTAAGCACTAACTATGTGCCTATGGCACTCTGGGGTTTAAGAGTTCCCATAGCTATTTGGTCTTTGTCTTCGTTAGAGAAAAAAGTGGTACGCGACCGTTCGTGAAGACTCCAAATTCAAAAAGAAGCTGATTACCATCAACCTAGCGCTTGTAAAGTGATGTGGTCGCGACGGGTACTAATCTGCTTCCAGGCGAACGTATACATGACGCGGGTCAATGGGCAGGCTAATTATTGCAATCATTCGCCGCTAGATGGCACTATTAGTCTATACTGTTAAGGTTTTATTTATCTTTATTTATGATATTTTTAGAAATATTTTTATTCTACATGTTTTAAAAAATATATGTTACACGTTGAGTGTTGACAGATTTCTCTAACAATGCCTGGGGCTGGACGAAAGAATAGTACATAACTAGGGTGGTAATACAAAGAAAGGCCGTGATCGCAGATGTTTGCGGCCCGAGCTGCAAGCGAGGGACGTAAATATGCGATCGAGGGCTTTCTTTATTACCTTAACCTTAAGTTACTTACCGCCCTTGATACACAATGTACTAATAAGGTACTGCACTGTAAAAACCATCTTGTGTTACTAGAACAAGTTTATATCACACAGTATACCTATAGGTTATGATGTAATGATTTTTCAAATGTATATCGACATGACAAAACACATAAGTTTTTTGTAACGTGCGTGTTCCAATTTTTAATCGAGATTTAATCGTGAAATTAGTCGATTGAAATTAAAATTGATCAATCGTTAGTCGCATACTCCGTCGATTAATTTAATCGCGATTAAATCAATCGCGACTAATTTTGTACGATTGATTTTTTTAATCGATTGATTAGTTGACTAAAAAATTAATCGATTAATGCCCATCTCTGATTAGAACCATGTGTTGCACGGTTTTTGGCAAGAATATCCTCAGCAAGTGTCTCGCCAATGCCAGCAAAAAACTTATTTACATGATTAACGGACGCAATAGGTGTCGATTTAGTGTTAAGTAGTTCCAGGTTTTGGGTTTTAGCAGACTTATAATAGGTTATTGATTTGATTGTTTTCCATAATGCTTTAGGGTTTTTAGCAGAGAGAAACAACTTTTTTCGTTCATATTTTCGTTTAAGTTTTTTAACGAGATTATTGCAAAAGTTACGATATCTTCTAAAGGTGACCTTCAGTATTTCGTTATGAGGATCTTCCCGAATTTTTAGTTGCATTTTATTTCTATTTCTTATGCAGCGCAGAATACCAGGAGTAATCCAAGGCTTGAGATTTCGCTTACTTTTGGGAATATGTTTAGTCATTTTGCTGCGTTGTAAAGCTTCATTTAGTGTGTGGATCAGGTGACGCGTTATCCAATCGGGGTCATCGCTAAACATCAGGTTTTTTAAGTTTGATTCAAATAGGTATTTTAGGGCTCTGTCATAGTCAAAAGATACAGTTATCGCGGGGCTTGTTTCATTTAATTTGTGGTTAGTTAGAGCTATTAACGTAGTGAGGTGGTCAGTTATTGACGTGTTTAGGATGGCAATATATGCAGATGTTTTCGGAATTTCTAGTTTCAGCATAAAATGATCCAGGCAATTTGCTTCCCTAGTGGGCAAAATGTGACCGGGCAAAATTCCATGCGTGGAAAGCATATTAAGATATTGCTGTCTGTTATTAAATTCATATTGTGGTTCATTTTGTCTCGGGATAAGGTTTATATTAATGTCTCCACTTATTATAATGTTGTTGAATGATTTTATAGATTCTAAGTGATTATTTAAAGAGGTGGTGAAATTGGATGCGTTTGAATTTGAGGGAGAACGATAAATGCCAAGAATAGCAGTATTTCCAGTTTTTATTTCTAAACAAGTTGCCTGTTCCAATTTTATTTCCTGAATTCTTGCGTCTATACGATTATTAACGTAAATAACTACCCCATCATTTTGGTTGTGATTTAAGAATGTGGCCAGCGAAGAGTAGTTGTTAAGCTGGGGAATAGGTTTATTCGGGTTTATGCGGCATTCTGTTAGTATTAATATATCGATATCACAATCTAATTGTGATATTGATAGCATGAAGTCATCAAAATTACTATATATACTCCTGATATTCTGCGATACAATAGTTAAGTTTGTAGTCCTTAAAGGGATACGGGTTTTGAGTTCCTGAGGGTCACATTTAATGGACTGAGCAACAGAAGTGTCATCAATTTCATTTACTGAGCCAGGTGATATTCTACCTCATAGCTCGTAGTTGCATGCGCAGAATAAGTAAGTGGTACTACGTATAGAAGTTTCTCTTTCTGGCAAAACTGACGTTCGGGTCCAACCATCGGACGGAACGCACCGCATCCTATCGTCTCTCTCTCTCTCTATCGCATAATGTGTGCTCTTTCTGGTCGCTGGCTAAGCCCCGTCGGAGGGGCAAAATTTGGTACTAAGCGCGCGGCGAAATCGCGGAGTGAACCTCTCCTGTCAAAGCTCTGTTAAAGTTTTGCCAAGCAATGGTTAGTGCTAATGTCGACCATGATGTCGTATGTGTGATATTGATGATGTCGAAGAGGTCAAAGTGCGGGCTATGCTCCAAAAGTGCTTATAGAAGCCCGCATCTAGCGGGAGAATCGCTAAAATAACTCCAGCCAGGGCCGTTTCTGGCACATGAATTGGACAAACATGGGAACGTGCAAAGAAATTAAATAATAACAAGAAGTAAAACACGGTATTTACGTATAATGTAAGCGAATTGGCTCTTGGGACCCCCGTCAGTGCGGGCCCTGTGTGACATTATGGTAACTCACTGACTCTGGATTCTGTATTGAACTCCAGTAGCACATTGAACATTTATTAAGAGTTTCTAAGATCGATAGGCCTTGCTTGTCTAAAAATTAAGAATCATTCAACTCTCGCCTAAAACACAATTCATGTATATGTTAATGTGGCATGCGTCACGCTTTAACTTTAAAATCATGTAGGTACGTAATTATATAGTCTGTGCATAATTGGTCTCCGTGGCTTATCTGGTACAGGTGACTTTTAAAACACGTACTTGCAATTCTATTACTTATTTAAGCGCCATTCCACCAAATCTGTAAAATAAATTCAAGCCAGAATTTCAGGTTTTAAAATCTTACGCTATACCTACCTAATATTCTAATTAATCTGTGATACATTCCAGCATAAATGTTAACTATCACTCCGCCAAACATAGAGATAAATGGCATCGCATCACAAAAGAACCGGTGGCGCAAGACTCGACCGAGACATGAGCACGGCCACTCTGCCAAGAGTGCACGACTGAGAAGAAGACCTAATAAAAAAAATAAAAAGTTTTTAACTCCAAATTTTCCTACAGTCCACAAATGACTATCATCAACAATTAAAAGACTTCCACTGGTTGGACATATACATAGTTAGGTATGTTCTAAAATTATGTTTCTTTCTTAAACTATATACATAAAACAAAGTCGGGTTAGTTACACCGTTTATAACTCAAGAACGGGTGGACCGACTTTTATGATCTTTAATTTATTGAGTGATTAGATCTCTTCCCCGAAATCGTTAATTCCGCGTAGCAAACTTTCCATTCGCATTTTTCCCCACTCGGACTTCTTCCCGCCACTTTTTTTTCTCATTTGCTTGCCTCCTCATTCTCAAATATGGCCAAACGATATTTTGTCTATGGCGAAAGTTTCCCAGTCGCTTCTTTTTGCAATAGTTTTGTTTCTTACGCGATATTTTTCCGAAACTCGAAAGTTTCTATGGCATTTTTTCCGCAGTAACTCATTTTTATAAATTAAAGTAACAAATCAATATGCAATTCAGCTAGAAAACATGAAAATAAAGTTTATTTAGGTAAAGAAGAGTAGTGAAGATAAAATGGCAGAAGATAAGGTAATATATATCATAGATAGGTACCTAATATGATTTCCTAATAAAATCTAGGTAATTATTTTTTCTAATATTGGCGATGAATACAAGAGGAATAGGTACGTACCTATTAGGAAATCATATTAGGTACCTATCCATGATATATATTACCTTATCTTCTGCCATTTTATCTTCACTACTCTTCTTTACCTAAATAAACTTTATTTTCATGTTTTCTAGCTGAATTGCATATTGATTTGTTACTTTAATTTATAAAAATGAGTTACTGCGGAAAAAATGACATAGAAACTTTCGAGTTTCGGAAAAATATCGCGTAAGAAACAAAACTATTGCAAAAAGAAGCGACTGGGAAACTTTCGCCATAGACAAAATATCGTTTGGCTATATTTGAGAATGAGGAGGCAAGCAAATGAGAAAAAAAAGTGGCGGGAAGAAGTCCGAGTGGGGAAAAATGCGAATGGAAAGTTTGCTACGCGGAATTAACGATTTCGGGGAAGAGATCTAATCACTCAATTTATTGGGTTTATTTCTACCCCGAATTACAGAATAACTATTAAAACATCTAAAATCTTAAAACATCTAAACTATTAAAAAAATCTTAGACGGAACGAAGTTCGCCGGAAGAGCTAGTGATACAAAAGTCAACGAAGTCTAAATCTCTTTTTTAAAATCTTAACCTTTTAGAGAAGAGTGCTTTCGTAGGTACAATATCAAATTTCTTTCCACAAACTTCCAACCTTTTAAACATCAGACAAAAAAAATCATTGTAGATTAATTTGAATTAAAAAGAGTTAAGATAATCGCAGTCTGTCAGGAATTTAATTAAAAAAAACGTCTGGAGCTGATTACTTTAATTAATGACCTTTCGCGAAACTGTTTCCAAGATTCTGAAAGACGGTTACCTAAACATGATTCCAGTTAAGAGTTACCTTTTAAAACAAACTTTATTTAAAAAAATATTTATTACAGAGTGGAAAAATGATTTATATTAGAAACAATAACAATTGCCATTTTTTTAATTGTTAGAATTTGATCATTTAACGTTTAAACGTGCAACTGCGTTTGCAAAAGTGAAAAAAAATCATTACCTTTTTTTAGCTTCCCATAGGTGAACGACTATAGTATCCTCTAAGAAGTCTTGGATACAGCTATTTCGGTACCAGAAATGTTTGCAATCCCTTCGTTTTGGCGTAAAATAGCATATAGACATTCATACAAACACACAAAAGTGTAAAAAATAAATCAGCCTTCAAAAGTGGCCTATTCCGTTTTTATCAAAATATATTTTATATAAATACAGTTTTTCCTACTTCACATAATTTTAAAATGAAGTCATAAAGCTGTCTTAGAAAGTAGATTTTCAGTATAAAGCGATGAATAAAATACGGTGCCGTTAAAAAATAATTAAAAAAAAACAATAAAATCCATTGCGTTTAAACTAACTAGATCGTGAATGAAAAAGTGTACGATCCGAATTGACGATCTCTTAAAGTTGTAGAAACATTTTTCATACGCTCGAGCGTTTAGATCTGAGGAGATGAAAAAATCTCCCTCTTGGAGGATTCCACACCAACACGGTTATTTGTGGAATATATTACAGCCAAGGAGTTTGTAATACGTACCTGGCTTCGCTGGTTCAATATGGGGACTCTCTGGTGATCATTTTTGATCACGCTACACCATGACCGTACCACACTTCTGTCACATCGGTCTTACCACAATCACTGCCCACTTTGACTTAAAACTTTTTTTTTTCAGGAAAAAAATCAAATATAATTTTTTACTTCGTTTTCAGCGTCGCTCGTAGTATGCTTTCGGTGTTATGTACATCGGGGGTTGGATAAAGTGACGTGCGCTCTGGCCGACTATTAGGGGTGAACTGAGGGGCAGCAGAAACGAAAGGCGCGCGCAAAACTGTTGAATACGCCTTGCCAGCCTCCGAACCCGGTACCCAGAAGAAAAACGCAACAACTACCTACGAAGCTTAAGCACAATTATTCTCTTTTTCTTTTGGATACTCGCGAAGTAAGAATTGGGTTCCACAGGCTTTATTCGAGTTTAGTTTCTTTTTATGTTTGATGTATTGTTATGAAAGGGGGAATACGTTTTTGCGCGTTGATTTCTTTCTTCGGATTTAACGACTTTACCAAAATGTTGCGTTATTGTACGAAAATTTCGGGAATATTGCGCTGTTTTTTTTTAGGTAATACCGCGTTTGGGTTGTAAATTTGTGTTTTAGTCATGAATTCAGGTTCTCTTGCTGTAGTTGCTAAAGTATTCTTTTCTCTGTCTGGCTAAATAAAGTGTAAGGGGCAGTGTACCAAAAAGTCTGTCTTCATACCATTGCTTTATCACGTTTCAAAAAAATATCTTAAAGTAGAATATTTCAGTAAAATAGACTTAGTATCATTTGCAAACGGTTCAGCCAGTAGACATAGTCATTTAAAAAAAAATAAACTTAGAAATTTCTAAGAAAATCACTACAACTTAATAATGATTAGATTAGATTAGATTAGATTCATTTATTTCTTGTTGGAAATTACATAGTGTTTTAGATATTAAAACTAAAATGAATTCACAAAAAGATCGTCAAAGTAAAATGAAATAATTACAAAATAAATTACAATAAAAAAATAAAATCAAAATGTCAATTGGAAAAATAACTAATATCTAATCTAAGTATATGTTGTATATTATAATCTAGGTCATCCTAGGTAATACAATGTCAAAGCTTAATTCAGTAGGTATGTCGAATATTTTTACAATGCAATGTCAAGAGCAAATAAAATACCAATAAAAATTACGTCAGGTTTAAAACAATAAAAATAAACAAATAAAACATTAAATAAGCAATAAGAGGACACCAAAAAATTTTAAATATCAATCATAGTGAAATTTGTCACAATTATATAATTATCTACTTTCGCTGTACTCTTTTACAGAGTACAACGATTTGGATAAAAAAAGTTCTTTGAGTCGGCGACCAAATAATTCATCCGAAGTCTCGTTTTTGAGGCTGGCGGGTAGTTGTTCGTAAAACTTCGGGCCTATTACGCGCGGGTTCTTGTCGAGGAGCGCCAGTCTCCGCGGCACGAGCAGTAGTTGCCCCGTCTGACGGGTTATTCTGCCCGGAATATTGGCACGTTTAAACATATGCATATTTCGCCGTGTGAACATTATAATGTCATATATGTAAAGTGAATGATCTGACCTGGGTTTCAGTTTTGTCCGTATTACATGCCCCATACACACTGTATATCTAGAAACTTTCCTTACTTTTTCTATCTTTATCGTTTTGACCTGAAAATCATCCGCGGACGCCTGAAACTCGATCATATTTTTATTAGAATATATTTCGTGTTGGTACTGTCTAGCAGTGGCGTGGCGTTGAAGAAATTCTTGGGCAAGCCGGAGGTTTTCGCTTCAATTTTCTTTAAGAGCACTAGAATCAAGTGCTGTACTGCCTAATACTAGGCAAGCCGATGGGAATCAAGTTCTATGGACGCCACGCCACTGCTGTCTAGTCTCTGAACGCTTTTGCCTTCGATACTAAATATGTTCTCATATTTTCGTCACTTACCCAGTGAATATCTATTTAAACTAGATGGCCGGAAGTAAAACTTATGGTACAGATCGCAAACTTAATTCATGAGGCTATACCAGCTAACCTTACACCGTAGTACACCGAAAGTCAGTAGGTACTTACTGACTTTCACTATGTGTTCAAAGTTCATTCCAACAATTTTTTTTTTCTCTTTCAAGAACATTTATTGGTAATACTTATGACAGAGAAAAATAAATATACTATAAACTAAAATAAATCTATTTCTAAAAATTAATATTCCTTAAATTAAAATAAATGAAATATATTTGTATTTGTATTTCTGTATATTTGTAATAATTGATAATTGTCATAATGCAATATTGATCTTTGACATTACTGTTTAAAATATTAGATAGATAAATCTATTGAAATTGCTTCCGTGCAGGCTATGGGAGGACGCTAAAAATGTTATTATATAATATCTTTATACACACATAACCATGCAATAATAGTTATTTACTCATACATAACTTTATCTACATGCATATCATAAGTTTTCTACAATATGTACAAATATGGCCTGCATTTTCAAGTAGTACTATTAACTTATTTGTAGATATAAAATAGAGATGCAACGGATATCCGGTCACTATCCGGTATCCGGCCTATCCGGCCACATTTTACTATCCGGCCGAATACCGGATAGTTGCGTAGTATCCGGCCGGATACCGAATAGTAATTTAGTACCTAATATAAGAAGAAAATTTGAGTAACATAAATTTCAAACCACAATGTAATCATTATTAAGGTCAGTTTAATCTCACTAATAATTTTAAACATTAGAAAGTAAAAAAACAAATAACAATTTTTTATATTTTAATTGCGTGCGAGATTCTCAACACGTACCAAATCCAGCATCTCCATTAAATCAGGTTGTGTTTTAAAAGACTCAACAACAACTCGTCGCGCGCCGTCGAATTTACTTTATTTAGGTATTTTAGGTAAAAAACTTTTGGCCGGATATTCGGTGGCAGGATACCGGATATCCGGCGGTCGCGACGGCCGGATATCCGGTATCCGGTATCCGGCCAAACCACTATCCGTTGCATCTCTAGTATAAAACCTAAGTTTGAATAAAACACAAATAATAAGAAGTTAAAACTTTATGATTATCTGTGTTTAACATTTAGTTTAGTTTAGTTTTCTATGTAAACTTAAGTGTAACAAAATACCCCGGTAGATGGCGCTGTTACATCTGTGAAATCTCCATACTACAGGCTGCATCGCAATGTTAAAATTTTCCGGAACGAATGACCCTCACTTGGTATTGTTTGTTAATATCGATACTTTAATGTAAACATTAAGATACAGTGTACTTTAATGTAAACATTAAGATGCAACCACGTACGGGCTTCTTAATATAGGCCATTTCCTTATCGTTCCTAAACATATTGTAGGGAAATTATGATACCTATGTATGCCGATAAAATATTTTACTTTAACTTTGACTTTAAAATTATTACTCTTTTATTGCAGTGCTCTGACCCATGAACCCTGAGACTCAACTGAACCAACACTATCATCTCAGAATATTAAATCCAAAAAACAACAAACCCATTAAGCGAAAAGTACATAAGTACAGGATAAACAAAAGCGAAAATAATTTAAGATAAAAATGCAAAGCAACGTCACACAGCAAATCTTAATTTAACTTAAAAGCTTAAACTCTGTTTTAATTAATTCAGGCTCAAGTTAATTGGCTGTCTTATGTTTACCTTTTCGGACCATTTTGATTACAGTAACCATTACACGTTTTAATACCATGATAATTTCATATGATCAATTGATGACGCATTTTTGTACCTTTCACGTTTTAGTAGGTACCTTGATGATTTCTTATGATTGTAGCAGAATCGGAACGCATCCGTTCTGCCGTGTGTTGTCTGTGGCTCGCCCCGGCCTCTTGCGATTCTGACAGCTTTAGCGTAAGACGATTGCCCATTAATATATTTTATAAACGTGTTTTATATTAAATAAATACACAGTGATTCACTTCAAGAAACATCTTTTATTACAAATACTACATGGCGCAGCCGGAGAAGAACTGAAATGTCCAGATGCCTATGGATTCAACTTTGCCAAAAGTAATCACGCTCATGGCGACCGGCCGGCTTAATAATAATAGTTTTAAATGAGTGAAAAGACAAAATAATACCATCGAATTAATACGAAACTACTAAAATAATTAATAATGCCAGACGAAACAGAAAGTGGGGCTCAAGAAATGGACAAAATGTGTGCGATTGAGTACAAAATGCCCCAGGGACTAAATCTAGACGACATCGGGAATTGCTGGCCGCAATGGCAAAGATTCAAGCAATCCTTTCGCATATTTTTGCTCGCGGCCGGATTTGAACGACTAGCAGAAACGAGAAAAGCTGCTATACTGCTCAACTGTATCGGGCAACAGGCCCAGGAATTGTATTTCAATGTATTGAAACAAGATGATAAAACAAAGCTGGAAGACATCATAACATTATTTGATGAACATTTTAAGCCCAAACAAAATGAGGTGATCAACAGTTACAACTTTAACAAGAGGAAGCAAGAAAATGGCGAATCATTTGATGCATTCTACACGGACTTGAGAAGAATAGCGGAAAATTGTAATTACAAAGAAAGAGACAGGATGCTCAGAGACCGGATTGTGATAGGTGTTATGGATCAACGGGTTCAACAGAAACTTCTGGAAATCAAGGAACTGACTCTCGAGAAAGCTGTGGAAGTCTGCCGCTCTGCTGAACTTTCTAAGGAGCACATGAAGGCATTGAACCAACCGGAGGTGCATGCAGTGCAGATTAAAAACTCCTCGCACCAGTATCATCAGGCCTCAGGATCAAAAGCTAAGTATTTTGATAATAATAATAGGTCCTCGCATAGGAATAATGGTGTGAATCAGTATAATAAGACATACTACCTATGTAGAAAATGTAATACTGAACATGGCCCCAGGAATTGCCCGGCTTATGGAAAAATGTGTACTAAATGTAAAAAATATAACCATTTCAGTGTCGGGTGTCATTTTTCAGAGAAAAAGGTACATGAAGTCAATGATAATGACTGTCTTAACAATGTGCATGACTTATGACTAGTTTATTCTATAGATTTAACTAAGAATGAGTGGACCGAGCAGCTTAGGCTTGAAAACAAGCGAGTGTCTTTTAAATGCGACACAGGGGCCCAAATTAATGTACTTTCTTTAAAAGACCTAAAACTGATTGTCAATGATGATAATAACATAAAACTGTCTGAGACAAAAACTTTAATTGAGGTCTTTGGGGGCGGCAAGTTAGTGCCAATAGGTAAAATCACTTTGAAGACTTACTCTAAAAATGATGAAAATAATTTTCAGACAGAATATATAATTATTAAGGAAAATGTCCGTCCTATTCTAGGACTAAAGTCGCTAATAGAGCTGGAGTTGTTGACGAATAATAATATTAATACAATAATGAATAAAACTACAAGTTCCAGTAAAGACTTAATTATTAACGCCAATTCCGAACTTTTTCAGGGTGTTGGGGAGTTTAAGGAGCCGTTGGAGTTGCGCATTCAATCAGGAGTACAGCCAGTGGTGCGACCTCCTCGGCGAGTGCCCCACGCACTGATGTCACGCCTTGCAGATAAGCTGAAGGTTCTGGTGGAGCACAAGGTCATAGCCGAGGTCAAACACCCTAGGAGTTTCGTAAGCAATCTTGTTATAGTAGAAAAGAGAGACGGCTCGTTAAGAATATGTCTTGATCCGAAGGATCTTAACAAAGTTTTAATAAGAGAACATCACTTAATTCCTACATTGGATGAAATTGTCCCTAAGTTATGTAACAAAAAATTTTTCTCGGTTCTCGATTTATCAGATGGGTTTTATAACATAAAATTAACAGAAGAGTCCAGCAATTTATGTACTTTCAACAGCCCTTACGGGTGCTATCGCTTCTTAAGATGCCCTTTTGGGATTTCAGTAGCTCCTGAAATGTTCCAAAGGTACAGTGAGACTGCCTTTGGTGACATTCCAGGTGTAATTGTGTATTGCGATGATTTACTAATTTGTGGTGAGACAGACAAAGAGCATGATGCAATATTAAAGAAAGTTTTTGAACGTGCTAAGGAACATAATGTTCGTTTTAATAGAAACAAGTTTCAGTATAAATTAACCGAAGTTAAATATTTTGGACACATTTTTTCCGAACAAGGCATGAAAATTGACCCAGAGAGAGTAAACGCCATTATTAATATGAAAAGTCCAGGCAATAAAAAAGAACTACAAATTTTCCTCGGCATGGTTAACTATTTAAGAAAATTTATACCAAATATGGCCGATATTGCATCACCGCTCCAATTATTACTAAAAAAGGATGTAAACTGGTTATGGACGGAAACTCATGAAAATGTTTATACTAATATTAAGAACAAATTAACAGAAGCCCCAACCTTACAAAATTTTAATCCTAAATTGCCAATTGTGATACAGTGTGATGCATCAAAGGACGGCTTGGGCTGTTGTCTATTGCAAAACGACAAGCCGGTAAGTTTTGCATCAAGAAGTCTAACATCAGCTGAACAGAACTTTTCTCAAATAGAAAAAGAGTTACTTAGTGTAGTCTGGGCCACACATAAATTTCACTATTATATATATGGACAGAAATGTACAATATTAAATGACCACAAACCTCTAGAGTCAGTGCTAAAAAAACATATTTATGAAGTTCCGTCTCCTAGACTTCAAAGAATGAAACTTAAACTCCTGAAGTATGATATAATGTTTAAATATTTAAAAGGGAAATACATGTATATAGCGGACTTGCTATCGCGTGCATTTATTAAGTGTAATGATGGAGACGAACCATACTTAAACGACATGATTCATTGTGTTGGACTCGCAAGTCAATTACAATGCACGCAAGAGCAAAAAACCGAGCTTATAACTGAAACAAGTAATGATGCGGAATTATCAACATTAATACACTATATTAAAAATGGGTGGCCGGATAAAAAACATGTCATGGATGATTTAAAATATTATTTTAAATTTAAAGCCGAATTACATACTGACGATAATCTAGTATTTTTGAATTACAGATTAATAATTCCGACGTCATTACGTTTGAAATTCATGAAATTGTTACATGAAGGGCATCTTGGTACAGCTAAAATGAAACAACTTGCAAGAAATTTGTATTATTGGCCAAAAATCGATGAACATCTAGAAACCTTTGTAAAACGATGCTTCATCTGTCAAACTTACCAAAATAATAATGTGAAGGAACCTTTGCTATCGCACGAAGTGCCTAATTTGCCATTTCTTAAAATAGGAACCGATATAATGGAATTTAAAACAAAAAGCTATCTAGTAATCTATGATTACTTTTCTAAGTGGTTAGACATTAAATTAATACCAAGTAAAAGTGCTAAGTGTATCATTAATACTTTAATGGATGTTTTTTGTAACTTTGGCATTCCTAATGAAGTAGTTTCAGATCATGTACCTTTTGATTCTAAAGAATGTAAGCAGTTTGCCCGGGAATGGGGATTTAAATTTACTTACACTAGCCCGAGATATCCCCAGTCTAATGGAATGGCCGAAAGAGGAGTACAGATAGCTAAAAAAATCTTGTATAAATGTAATGAAGATAAGACAGACTTTAGATTAGCTTTACTACAATATAGAGTAGCACCAGTTTCAGGTACAAATTTTTCACCTAGTCAGCTATTAATGAACAGGAATTTGAAAACAAAATGTATAACGAATTATGATTACTTGCAGCCAAAATTAAACATTAATGTTGAACAACAATTTGAGAAAACTGCACAGAAAAATGTTAAATATTATAACAATACGGCTAGAACAAAAGCAGTATTTAGTAATGGCCAGCAAGTTTGGTTCAAAAAAGATGTTGCTAAAAATGTTTGGTTACAAGGAAAGATTGTAAAAAATAATGGGTTTAGATCGTATGATTTAGTTGATAAGGATAATGTAGCATATACGAGAACCTCTTTTCATATTAGACCGGCTTAAGACTTTGTGTTCCACTGGAGCCATGCTGCTGATTGAATGCTTAACTACTAGGGTTTCTTTAATTGTTTGTGAAAGGGGGGAGAAAATAACATGTAACTTGTTTAGTATATAGAACAGGGGTTCCCAATCTTTTTCAGCCCGCGGCGCCCTTACAAGGTTCGTACTTCGTCACGGCGCCCTACCCTAGTTAGCTATTTGAAATAGATATAATGGAATAGATATAAGGGTCGACTCGCGGCGCCCCTCTACACTTTCCGCGGCGCCCCAGGGCGCCGCGGCGCACAGTTTGGGAACCCCTGATATAGAAGATGTAGTACACTAGTTTAATTTTAAGTTAAGGGGAAAGATGTAGCAGAATCGGAACGCATCCGTTCTGCCGTGTGTTGTCTGTGGCTCGCCCCGGCCTCTTGCGATTCTGACAGCTTTAGCGTAAGACGATTGCCCATTAATATATTTTATAAACGTGTTTTATATTAAATAAATACACAGTGATTCACTTCAAGAAACATCTTTTATTACAAATACTACAATGATGACGTGTTTTTTAACTTTTTTAGGTCGTTCATACCATGTTTTTAACCGACAAAAAACGAGAGTTTTTATAAGTTTGACTCGTGTAGGTATCTGTGTGGCATCGTTGCTCCCGGGTGAACAGATTTGAATTAAGTTTTTTTTTGGTTGAAAGGTAATTTTCAAAAGGCTCGGGTTAGCGGTTTTTAACACTATTCCAATATATCTTGCTGTGACAGACGGACAGACAGACGGAGAGACAGACACAGTCGCACCATAAGGGTTCCTTTTTACCACTTTGGTACGGAACCCTAAAAAGGTTTGTGATGTAATGTTAAACCAAGTCAGTACCGGGCGGGTGTCCACAGAATTCGATTCTTCTAAAAAGTATATATAAAATAATAGGCAAGTCGGTGGAAATCGAGTCCTGTGGACCCCCCCCCCGGTACTGACTTGGTCTCACAAAACATCTCAAACCTTTTTTGTTGTAGAAGAACTGCGTTGCGAGACTTGCATCTCTTTACATGTAATGTTTTTGATGGGATTATAAAATATAGGCGGATGGGAACTAGGAACGGATCTTGAATAACAGACTGAAAGATATCATCACATTAACAGAAAATCAGTGTGGCTTTGTGGCGGGAAAATCTACCTCGAATGCTATCCAAACGCTCAGGATCCTATTAGAAAAAGCAAAAACCAACAACACCACGTTCGACCACGTGCCTCGTGACCTTATCTGGATGGCGCTGAGAGCGCAACAAGTTCCAGAGCAATATATAACATTGATAAAGGATATGTACGACGGTGTTACCACCCAAGTAGTTAACCAAGCAGGAACATCTCAAAAGTTCGCACTAACGGTAGGAGTACATCAAGGCTCAATACTCAGCCCTCTGCTTTTTAATACCACGATGGACTACCTTACTCGGGAATGTCAGAAAGCGATACCATGGAATATACTTTACGCCAACGATGTAACTCTAGTCTCTGACAACGTAGAAGACCTCCAAAACAACTTCAACTCGTGGGTCCAGGCCCTGGAGAACAATGGGCTTAAAGTCAGTCGGAAAAAGACCGAACATATGTCGTGCGTATTTGATAACATTATTGACCCAATGCAGATTAAGCTTCACATAAAGGATACACCTATACCCACACTTTAAGTACTTGGGGTCAGTAATAAGCAACGATGGGAAAATCGATCGCGACGTGACTCATAGAACCACAACCGGTTGGATGAAGTGGCGTCAGCTGACTGGCGTGATGTGCGACAAGAAAATGCCAATCAAGGTGAAAGGCAAATTCTACAAAACTGCAATACGACCTGCACTACTATATGGTACAGAATGCTGGGCACCAACAAAACAGCATCTTCAGAAACTACACACCACAGAGATGCGCATGTTACGTTGGTCGGCTGGCGTCACTCTAAAAGATAAAGTCCGCAATATCCACATCCGCGGCAGTTATAAGATCGCCCCAATAGACGAAAAACTCAAAGAAAAACGCCTAAGATGGTACGGCCATGTGGAGAGGCGCCCAGCAAAGCACATGGTCAAAGTTGCCCTTGACTTACCCACAACGAAACGTGGGCGTGGAAGACCGCCCGCCACCTGGCTAACGACGGTCACCAAAGACCTGAAGGAGAAGGATCTGGACGCCGAAACTGCACAGTGCAGGTCGAAGTGGAAACGTCAGACAAGGAGAGCCGACCCCAGATAATGGGACAAGGTTTAGGAGGACGAAGAAGATATATTCTAGGCAGGTCGTTGGTCATGACGGCCATTCTCACGAAGTATGACTGCGTCTAATTACCGCGTCTCTATACATTTAGTATCAAAACAGCGTCGCGGTAATTGGGTGACCGCAGACATACTTCGTGAGAATGGCCGATGAAAGTGTCAAGTGCCGTTGTGTTAAGTATAATAAAAACACAAGTGTATGGATATTTTAGCAATTGTACTAACACGCGTTGTATAAATCCCACATTTACACATTGTTTTGTTTATCCTTCGCATCTTTATTCAATTTGAGCACTCAGCTTAGCGATAGCAAAACTTTGCGTTAGGAATATTGGCTTAGGATAAGTTGTTTTTAATTGAAGGTGTAAAGTGGATAAGTGCAGACAGTACTGAAAATAATAAATTGCGAGTAAATATATTTTTCTCAAACACGGCATGAAATGTTGACATTACGTGCCTAAAAATAGGCCGCAACGTACCTCGTTTCCGGTGCGGCTTGACACTTGGCACGGAATGGAATTTCATTTTTTTTAATTTCCATTCCACATTTATTAGGGCCACAGCATCACGGCATTCAGCCATTAAAAAAACAAAAAACGATTTTTGCTTTATTTTGCAGTTTTATTTATTTAAAATTGACATGAACATAACAAATAACACATTATAAACAATTTCCAATTATTACAAATTGCAAACTAAACCACAAGAATACACATTTAAAATATTTCATCTAAATATTCGCGGTAAAAATGTAAACTGAAACAGCTTTTGGTCGTAGGTATATGGTTTCCGAACGTGACTTGATATGTATATGCATTATCTATGGATATAATGTCACTAACGTCACTTTCTGATAGAAAGTTTCTGTAAGTAAGGATATTAGTAAATCTATTTATTTCATTGCATATTTGAGAAAAGCACTAACTATACATACCTCGGCGGGAAATGGGGTTGCCGGCCTCGTAACTAGCTATATGTACTCGGCCGGCAATCCTTACTACTATAACATTCAAATGAGTGGCCTAGCATCAAATGGAACAATTAAAGGCTAGCCCACTTAAGCTTACTTGTACCCATGATACCATTAGATTTTTAATAATAGGTTGAGTGTGTACAGTCGAGTTCATCATTATCTGAGCAAAGATTGGACCAAAAACATCTGAACAAGACCCTATTGTCAGAAGCAGAAGAACTAGCTCAGATATTTTTGATCCGTTCTTTGCTCAGATAATGATGAACTCGACTGTACCTTAGTTTGTCCCAGTCCGATCCACTCAGGGTGGTCCGGCTAGCGACCTGGTTCGACCCCAGGGAACGCCGCGGCCGACCACCCGGTCAATCGATCGCGATGCCCAATAAGGGTCGCGAGTTAGTCAGCTTATAAAAAATTAACATACTTCAACTAAACCTTAGTTTGTAAGAAAGAATGGTAATTTTTTGTGCAATATAAATGTATCTACTTCTTAATTGATATAACTCGATTTTTTACAGGCTGAAAACTATCATGAAATGAAATAATTTCATATTATCACCGATTTACACCATAAGCATTTTTTTGTAAATTTTAATAAATAATTTAAACGGATTACAATACAATACAATAATGCTTTATTGTGTACGAAAACAAAAATCATAAAAATAAAACTTAAATATAAATAAAACGGTGCATTAAATTGTAAATGACAGGCGGTCTTATTGCTAATAAACGATCTCTTCCAGACAATCTTAGGGTAGTATAGTTCGCGCAAAATAAAAGAAATGGTTAGGTAGTACACAAGGAGATGGAACACAAATTTTAATCATAGAGTATAAAATCATGTATATTACTTAATTTTACATCCCGAAACAGCCATACCACAGTATAATAGCAGTAGTTTTTCTTCCTGCAAAAGGTACATCGCGCGGCTCCTATGTGTGCGCGCCGTGTACGAACGCACTACAAGCAGTTTTACGAATGCGTAAGAATGCTCCAGTATGGATCGAACCGTCTGCGCCTCGACCTTGAATAGATATCGCGCGCTTCTAAACAGTCGAAAAGTGACTACTTGACTGTTTTTATACTTTGCCTATACAGCGTTCGTGGTTGTGGGTAGATTGAGAAATAGTACATTACACAACTAGGGTGGTAATACAAAGAAAGGCCGAGATCGCAGAAGTTTGCGGCCCGAGCTGCAAGCGAGGGACGTAAATATGCGATCGAGGGGTTTCTTTATTACCTCCCGTGTTGTATACATTATTTTATGTCTACACTTGGCCAGAAAGCGGCTTTTTCCGTACGCGCAGCGTGCGGAAAAAGCCACTTTATGGCCAGGTGTGGCATAAAATACAATTTTTCTGCGTTAAAATGTTTTTTTAGAAAGTTTAACTACATAGCTTGAAAAATATACCGAACCGGCAACTAAAACTCCCATTCGTTCGATACACACGTTCACATAAGGACAGGTTGATCCGCTTCATCCTTCCCGCTGGTCCGCTGCTCACTTTGGGCAATCAGCGAAAAGTCAAGGTGGCCCTGGCCAAACGACCTGGTTCGACTCCAGGCGTTCAGGCCCCACCTAGTCCGACCCTATCAAGGTGGACTGGGACAAGGTGACCTGGTTCGACCCCAGGCGCCCCCGGCACCCACCCAGTCCGATCAACTCAGGGTGGTCCAGCTAGCAGGGTGGCCATGGCCAACCACCCGGTCCGACAATCGCCACGCCCAAAAGGGTTGCGAGTTTGTAAAAAAAAAATCTTGAAAAATCGTTTGTCTTTATACGTTTGCGATCGTTGAAAAGCCGGCTTCACGAAACTTGTGCAGGATTTCTTCAATATTTCAGCTGCAAACGTGGCAGGCGCGAGCCAAGTGTCTCGTTTATTAATACTGAGTACTACTTATACGAGATTTACGGAGACTTGCAAAGTGCCTCGTGGTCTCTTTAATATTGCATGATCTCGAACATGGAGGCTACAGATTAAATTTTGCATAAATATATCCTTAACCTTTCCAAATAAAAGCTTAACAAAGCGTATTAAAATATATCGTTTAATTAGCTCATTGCCACTGCTGGGCAAAGGCCTCCCTTTTTTTCCACCAGTCGTCTTGGGGTCTTCAACCTTTACCAAAACCAAGGCCCAAGAATGTTCCTTTCTGAATAGCTGGCCGCATCATAGGTATTTATAACGATTTTTTTGATAATGTGAAAATTGGCCCAAAATCAGGTAATCAATTAATTGGGTCAATCAACTCAATTTAAAACGATTGACTATTTAGTTTTGATTTTACAAACTCAATTTTACTTTTAAACAATGATGAAAAAAAGCTGGCTAAGCTTTTTAGGGCCGCCGATGAAACCTCCGCGGGTTGATGACACCTGTAGGAGTATGATGCTACGCTTTGCCGCGCGGCGCGATTTATAAATGATAACTGGCCAAGAGCATGTCGGACCATGCTCAGTGTAGGGTTCCATAGCCATAAGGTAAAAAATACGACGTAAAAAAGTACAACAACAAAAGAGCGTATCTTCATAGCAATTACGTCCTTTTGTTGCGAAGCGCAGTTTATCGGCAATAACTCAAAAACGGTTAGTCCGATCTTGTTGAAAATAATTTTCGTTGAAAGTATTAATTGAGCGTTATTTTTGTAATTTTTTTTATATTTTTCGGACTCACGGTTTAGAAGATAGAGGGGGGGGGACACAATTTTCACAACTTTCGGCGCGATTATTTCCAAAGGTATTCACTTAATCAAAAACATTACTTAAGAACCTTAAAATGTTTTCAAAAGAGCTGTCGAACTGTGTACCACAAGTTGACATTTTGTGAAAAATTTTTTTTTTAAATTCTGGTACATGTATGGAGTGCCCCCCCTAGATTTTTTTATTTTTATTATTTAACTACCAAACTTAGTTGCGGCATCTACAAGACATCTATATTCCAAATTTCATCAGTATAGGTCTTGTAGTTTTTGAGTAAAATGCCTGTGACATACGGACGGACGGACGGACGGACGGACGGACGGACGGACGGACGGACGGACATGACGAAACTATAAGGGTTCCTTTTTAGCCATTTTGGCTACGGAACCCTAATAAAGCATCCTTCACGCTCTGACAAATAGTGTGTGAGAGTGACGGATGCTTTATCATTTATTTATCGCGCGACAAAGCGTAGTATCATAAGCCTGCTGGATTAATGCATGCTCCTGTCACCCAGGTGAAAAGCGTCCAGACCATCCCTTCATCTCCTTTTCGATTTATCTCTGCTCGTGTAGCCATCCCACAGGATCCATTCGATAGTTAAGTAAAATACTATTTACACATATCTGTTGTAGACTATTAGGTGTCCTGAGGATGGTGGACATAAGTTACCTCTATTAAAAATGTATTTTAGAGACTTGTTTATTTTCCATATATGTAAAGGGTGAATATTCAGCGTTTGACAGCGTTTTTTTTCGTCATTATCGTTTCGGCAAATATTGTTGAAATAGATAACGGTCAAGATATTTTTTTTTTATGAAACCTAAAGCCAGTCCCGAGGCTGAGTCTAGTTTAATCAAAATTACGGCGGCTTAATCTTCCATTGTGGTAATGATCGCGATAATAATGACGTTGAACCGCGCGGTCAAAATACTCCAATATTCACCCTAAAATGATGCTTATGTCATTTGGAAAAGAAATATAATTAAATAGTATCTGGGGATACTTTTAAATAACGTAACCTAGGCCCAAACTAAGCAATACTCATACCTTGCAGTAGCGTGGCGTCCAAAGAACTCGATTCCTACCGGCTTGCCTAATATCAGGCATTTGAACACTTTTTCTACAGCTCTTAAGGAAAACGTACGCCGAATCTGTACCGGCTTGCCCGAGGATATCTTTTACGCCACGTCACTGATCCCTAGATAAATTCAATTGCACCTTTTTAAAAAGGACTCGAAGTAACTGAAATCAGATTAAAATTAAATAAACTAAAAATAAATCTAAAGATGGCCCCTGTGGCATGGTATCGAAGAAGCTGGCAGCATTTCCGCGCTGGATTGTGAGGCTGATGCGTAGGAATATACCAGGTGTTGCCTGTACTAGGAGCAAGTAATTAAAACGTAGATTGTACCTGGGCATTTCTCCAGAAATATGTCTGCGACTCATTCATCTGTCTCCATACATTTAGTATGAAAAACGGCCAGATGAATGAGGTGACCGCAGACATATTTCTAGAGAAATGCCCACCTACTCCTTAAACTGACTAACATTTTTTCAACGACACTTAAAAATAACTTATGCTTTAAATTTTAATACATTTTAAAGTTTATTTGAAACCGCAAAGAATTTCGATGTTTCTTTATGTTTGTAGCGTGACAAGCGACGCCAATTAGACTGATGTTAACGTACATTGAAAACGCTTTTTATTTTGTATGAAAAAGATAAAATCTAGAGTAACATAATTTTTAAAGGTTGTTGAACGAAAGTTTTATTGTTTTATGAGTAGAATCTACGTTTTAATTATTTGCTCCTGTTACAGGCAACACCGGGTATGCTTATTAGTATCACACATTATATTTGCCTGTACTAGGATTCGAAATCGGGACCTTTAATTTACTGTCACATGGCTGAATCTATCATCTTTAGGAATAGGCTAGACGACTAAAAAAACTGTTTAGTCCGTCAGTTAGATTATTAAAAAATATTGTACTGGCAGTCTAAAATGATGTGCTCATTGGGCGATCTCAAAGCGCCCGGCCCGTGTAGTAATGTGCTAAGTAAAGCCTTTCACAAAACTGACAAAGCAAACGGAAATTCACCAGTTAATATTATAATTAATATTTATGAAATACTTCGGTATGAGCGCGAAGCGAGAATAAGGATTTAATTAATTTATACCTTTTATTAATTTCAAGGAATTCACGCTCGCCTTACCGGAAGGTTTAAATTGAGTAATAAGTGGAAACGTAGAACGGGTTAAGTGATTCTGGTGTTTATATTAAAAGATCATTCGGGATAATGCTCGCCTGTCGGGCTAGCACAATGGGGTACTTAACTGTAACTGAAATTTGTAAAAATTATGTAAGATCCTGTTAAAATAAGCGAAATAAAAACTTATTTTAAAGTTTTGAGCTTAATACCTAACGTGTAACTTTTTTTATGTGACTGCAAAGTAGGGTAGGAAAGTCCATTTTGAAAGTACAACAATATTATAAACTATTAATAACATTAAATAACCCAAAAAATGTATGATAACTTTTGTTATGAAACCATTACGATAAACGCAAGTTTTAACAAAGTTGCAGAACAAAGTTCTTGATTTCCCCAAACAACGTATTTCTCGTGACGTCATTAACACCTTACAAATTAAGCGTTCGGCACGTTTTTGGGAAATAGGCTACTTTCCTGACAGATCAAATCAGCTACTTTTTATGAAGTGTCAAAACGCTCAGATAGTATGAAGTTTTTATGGAATAAAAGTGAAAAGACGTCATATTACTCAAACATCAAATCATCTTCTTATTTATAGGTTTTGATCTTTTAAAAATCGTTTAATACGCTAAAAATTAAACATTTATTGTCATTACAAGAGGTACATTACACAATCAAAACATAAAAACATACAATATACAAAAATAACTGGCCAAGAGCATGTCGGACCATGCTCAGTGTAGGGTTCCATAGCCATAAGGTAAAAAATACGACGTAAAAAAGTACAACAACAAAAGAGCGTATCTTCATAGCAATTACGTCCTTTTGTTGCGAAGCGCAGTTTATCGGCAATAACTCAAAAACGGTTAGTCCGATCTTGTTGAAAATAATTTTCGTTGAAAGTATTAATTGAGCGTTATTTTTGTAATTTTTTTTATATTTTTCGGACTCACGGTTTAGAAGATAGAGGGGGGGGGACACAATTTTCACAACTTTCGGCGCGATTATTTCCAAAGGTATTCACTTAATCAAAAACATTACTTAAGAACCTTAAAATGTTTTCAAAAGAGCTGTCGAACTGTGTACCACAAGTTGACATTTTGTGAAAAATTTTTTTTTTAAATTCTGGTACATGTATGGAGTGCCCCCCCTAGATTTTTTTATTTTTATTATTTAACTACCAAACTTAGTTGCGGCATCTACAAGACATCTATATTCCAAATTTCATCAGTATAGGTCTTGTAGTTTTTGAGTAAAATGCCTGTGACATACGGACGGACGGACGGACGGACGGACGGACGGACGGACGGACGGACGGACATGACGAAACTATAAGGGTTCCTTTTTAGCCATTTTGGCTACGGAACCCTAAAAACAATTACAATTAAAAAAAAAAACCTTAAACTAAAGTAACCTACACCGAACCAGAAACCCCGTCCCCAGCCCTTCCCGACGCAAAGGTACCCATAACGCTCGCCGCGTTGCCACGTTGAACCGCAATGGACAACCTTTGCATCAGGAACGACCCGGAGCGAGGATCGAGACCAGCCTCCCGTAAACGCCGCCCAAGTTCCGACAAAAACGATTTAGCCTCCGAACACCAACACCCGGACGTCTACGCTAAATAGGTGATGTTTAGTTCATTTTTGCAAATTTTCGAAAGCTGATTTAATTTTAAACTTTAAACGTGTATTAATTTATGTTGACTACAGGCAAATACCCTATTCTTAAAACGTGATTTTAACATTGTAGTATCTCGGTGAGTTTTTATGATATTGAAGTAGTTTTTTCACTAATATTCCTATTATTGAGAGGTCTTGCCAATGTTTTGACGCTTAGAGACCACATACATCTCTAAGAAAAAATTATTTAATTTTAATTTTTAAGTAATATTATGTGAAGTAAAGATGCAAGTCTCGCAACGCAATTGACAACATTTCATTTTTTCAAGTGGGCTATTTTATGTTATGTATTGAAAAAAAAATCAAATTCTAAGGTATACGTGTTTTTTTATTTTCCCAGAAAAGCAATTTTTCATTCAAAAATATTAAGTGAAAAAATAGCGAATGTTTGAAAGGTCGTAAACGACATATGACGTCACGAGTACGCATTTTCCTTTGCCCCTTGCTTTAAAAAAAATGGGTCGTGACGGTTGATTGATTATCTTGGAAATTAACGGGTAAAAAAAAAAATAACTGCCTCGTTACATACGGGAAGCATATTTGCCGAAATGGTTTTTGATTTAGCCCACTTCATATAATTTGAAATGTTGTCAATTCTCCTACAACAAAAAGTTTTGAGATGATGATGACTTGTATCTTTTTACATGTAATTTTTATGAAAAATATAAAATCTAATAATTACAACATAAAAATGCTATTTAGTAAACAATAAATAAAAAACAATAGATACTGTCCCTGGTTCCGTGGACGATGGGTCGAGTGCTGGTGTGGGACGCGACATGCGCCGATACACTAGCGCCGTCACATCTCACCACACACCACGGACCTCTCTCAAGGCAGAGGCGGCGGCAGAGGCGGCCGAATCACGCAAAAACTCAAACACCAGGGTCTCGGCTCCCAATACCACTTCGTGCCTTTCGGCGTCGAGACCCTGGGCCCGTGGGGTCCTTGCGCTAAGCTCCTATTTAAGGACATTTCTAAACGGCTCGTCGACATCTCCAGTGATCAAAGGACTGGCAGCTTCCTCGCTCAGCGCATTAGTATTGCCATACAGCGAGGAAATGCTGCCACTACACCACGCACTATGCCACTATGCCACGGGCCCTTTTTAGATATAATTTAATAGGCAGTTTAGCTTTAGTTTTAGGTTTAGTATTAGTACATTGTGTATCAAGGGCGGTAAGTAAGGAATTACAAACGAGTGTTTGTTACAAGGCTGAGGCGAAGCCGAGGGCCTTAACAACACGAGTATGTAATTCCTTTACCGCCCGTGGCACCCACAATGTTTTTCATCACACTTGTGAGGAAATCTGATTAAAATAACCTTACTTAACCTAAATAAAATTGTAAAACTGACAGTGACATTGACATATACCTATCGATAGACAATGCGAATGTTGAGTCACGTTCGGAAACCATAGCGGTACAGACTTTAAATGGTTGATTATATATTTGCAAAATACTTAAATACACTATTTAAACATTAAATTAATGTTACAGAAATATGTGTTTACATGTATTTGCAATAACAGTTCTCTTTAAATAAATATTTCAGTAATAAAAGTTAAAAAAGTAAGTTGGCGTCTCCTTTGAACATGAAAAATAAGAGTAAAACAGAACCAGCGTTTTAAATTTAAAAAGAAAACCGCTACGCCCTAGGGCGTAATAGGTCATTTACGGCTCGCAAAACCTACGTGTAATGACACCATTTTCGAGCAAGTGTGATGAAAAATTATTTTAGTTTAGGATAATTTATTGTTTTTTATTTACATGTAATGTTTTTGATGGGTATGTTTATCAGCAAAGAACCCCGTGTGTCGCATCAACAATCAGACATATAATACGTCCATTTGTCTCCACAGCGACATCAATTAGAAGTCGTGTCTAATGCTCGCCTTGACCACTTTCGTCCACTAATGTGCCGACAAATGGGCCAGCTTTGTTCTTTCCTTCTTCGGCAAAAGGACACAAGTGACTGACTACTGTATTAAAATAAGTCTTTTTGTAAAGAGGACAGTGTCGTTCTTGTCCTTTGATAATGGACTTTTTTGTTTAGGAAATTGTTTGTATTGATGTACGTAAAGTGAATCTTGTGTATTTTATAGGATGTGATTCCCGCATGGACTGTATTTCTGTTATTATAGAGAATAATAAAACAAATACATGTGCAATACTTATTAAAAACATACATGAAACGTGCCTTTAAGCGACATTTTATTGGGGGACACGGCAGTGCCCCCGCCAAGTCGAGCGCGAAGCAAACATTGCCGTACCATCCTGTACTGGAACCATTTCGCCGCATTTTCAGGCCTCTATTTGAGAACCTCTGGATAAGACCAGAACGCAGAAATTTTCTTCATCCAGTAAGCTACAATCACATACTTAAAATCCAAAATTTCAAGTCTGTAGGTCATTTAGTTCCGAAGTTAAGCGAAAGCAAAGTTTCGTATTTATGACACTCACTCATGATCATCAGAATAGAACTAGTACTTCTCATAAACTCAGAGAGCTAAAATTTGGTACAGAGTTAGGGTTTACTGGCCACATAAAGGAAAAATTATAAAAACTAGGATAATCGAAGATTTGGAGTACCTGGTGACCCTGATTAGAAAACACAAGAGCCCAACCAAAAATAAAAAGAAAATAACTGTGTCAAATAGGAAATTCTAATAAAATAAATCAATATGCCCACGTTTCTACAAAAAGAAGTGAAATCCCACCAAAAACATTCTGTAAAAAACTAGCCAAGTCTCGATGGAGCTGCTTGTTTATCTCTAAAAAGTAATGAAATCTAGACAAAGTCGTGCCAAGTCTAAGGTTGCTTACTGCGATTTCTTTGGTTCACTAAAAAATTATTGACAAATGGTCATTTGACAAACAACGTTTCACCAAATAATCATTCGGCAAACGAGACATTTCACAAAAGTATCATCTTACAAAAACTCACTTAGCAAATGATTAATTAGCAAACACTACACTTGGTAAATGTGTTAAATAATAAAATTTCAATTGACCTTTTTTTCATTTCAACAAATAATATGTTTCGCAAATTAAGCATTTGTCCAAATGTTTTTTTTTTTTCTCGCAGCCCCTCCTGGGCGTAGCGATTGTCGGACCGGGTGGTTGGCCGTGGCGTTCCCTGGGGTCGAACCAGGTCGCTGGCCAGACCACCCTGAGTTGGTCGGACTGGGTGGGAGCCGGGAGTGCCTGGGGTCGAACCAGGTCACTTAGTCCGGTCCACCTCGATATGATCGGGCTAGGTGGGGGCTTCACGCCTGGAGTCGAACCAGGTCGTTTGGCCAGGGCCACCTTGACTTTACGCTGATTGCTCAGAGTGAGCAACGGACCAGCGGGAAGGATGACTCGGGTCATCCTGTCCTTATGTGAACTTGTGTATCGAACTAATGGGAGTTTTAGGTGCCGGTTCGCTAAAACCTAGCCCAGCTAAGAAGACTCCGGCAAGAAACTTAGCTGGGCCCGAGCGAGGTCGGAGTGAAGTTAACCAGGACATTCGGGTCCTGGGGCAAATCGGGACGCGGCCCTTGTGTGCTGTGGTCGCGGGGAGGTCGACCCCGCCGGCGGGGTCGACGCTGTGTGGGTCGGACTCCGTTTGACGGCCTCACAGCAAGGATTCTTTCGAATCCTGCTGAGATGTCGTCATCCGGATCCGATAGGACGTTGCGGGGACGCCGGGTGAAGCGGCCTCGGGTGAGGCCGGACCGGCGCAGCACGTCGTCAGGACCTGGAACAGAGGGAACATAGTCAACCGCTTGTCTGATAAGTGGGTTCCTATGTTGGGGAGCCGTCCTAAAGTACCGTTTCGAAGCCATCTTAAAGAAACCTTGAATCGAGGGAAGCTTGTATTCAAGGTGAAGGCTAAGATTCCGAACATACCACGGGGTGTCGGTCATCCTACGAATGAACCTATTCTGTACGACTTGTAGTGGACGCAAACGTGATTTAGGCACGTGTGCGAACACTACACTGGCGTAGGACATTATGGGACGAATGCAAGTTTTGTAAAGTGTCAGCTTATTTCTAAGCGACATTTTACTCCGCTTGTTAGTCATCCCACGTAACCTATTCATGACGAAGAGAGCGCGACCGCGAACGCGTTTGATATGTTTGCTGAAGGATAAGAATTTATCCAGTATAACTCCTAGGTATTTGACCTCATTGACCCAGGGGATGGGTAAGCCGAATAGTTGGATAGGAGCTAACCTTTCCATTATTTGCTTCCTAGTCGGAGAGAATAAAATTGCAGCGCTTTTCTCAGGATTAACTTCGATGCGCCAGAGATTGAACCACCGCCCGAGAGCGGTTATCGCCTCCTGGAGCAATTTCCGTATAATACTGGGCTTAACGTGCGATGTGTATAGGGCAGTGTCGTCCGCGAACAACCCCAGATGCACTTTGTTGTGCCTGGGAATGTCGTTCGTGAACAGGGAATAGAGCGTGGGGGAGAGTACAGAGCCTTGCGGGACTCCGGCGTGAATGGGATGCGGCGCCGATAACGTTCTCTCCAGTCGGTAGCGAAAGCTTCGATCCCTGAGAAAATCTTGTATTATGAGTACAAGTCTGTCCGGCATATCCATCTCATATAACTTGTATATGAGACCGTTATGCCAGACCTTATCGAAGGCTTTCGCTACGTCGAGAAAGATCGCACCGGTCGGTACCCCGGAGAATTTGGCGAAGTTGCCCAACACGTGATCCGTAATACGTTGCACTTGTTGGACACACGAGTGTCCGGCTCTAAAGCCGAACTGCTCGTCTACAATGATCGAATTGGCATTCGTAAACGCGAGAATGCGGGACAAAACAATCCGCTCATACAGTTTCCCGAGGGAGCTGAGTAAGCTGATTGGCCTATAACTGGACGGGGAGGTGCGGGGTTTACCCGGCTTGGGAATCCCTATAACCGTGGCGTTTTTCCACGCGGCTGGAAAGTGACCGTTGGTTAGGGCTGCATTGAAGATGCTAACTAAAATTAGGAGCAAAGCTTCAGGGAGAAGCTTGAGGATACGGTTGGAAATACCATCCGCTCCCGGGGCTTTCCTAATTTTACTTCTCCTGATTAAGCCTTTTACCTCATCCAAGGTAACAGGCTCAAGCGGAGGCGCGGTCGGGGGGAGTTGAGACCTTCTAACCACCTCTGAATCCACCATTCTAATGTGGGGTTCATTAATGTGTAGAAGGCTCGGGGTACATTGAGACTCTAAACTAGCCGCGAGGCATTCGGCTTTTTCGTCGTCTTCAAACGCGGGAGTTGGGTGATCCGGGCGATCCAAGGGAGGAATTGAAAGTGTTTGATCAGATTTAAGAGTTCTCGCTAGTTTCCAGTACGCAAGGTGACTGGGCGTTAACTCTTCTAAATGATCACAAAACTCGTTCGCCCGAAATTCAGCCACGCGCTGGTGGAGCTCGCGTTTTGCAGCTGCCAGCTCGCGGCGAACTTCGGGAGAAGGGAATACTGAACGTTCTCTGAGAAGTCGGTTCTTTCTCGCTTGCAAGGCCTTAAGCTCGGGAGGCAATGGGCGGCTTTGGATATCCGCGGCCGCCATTTCCTTCGAAGCATCGTCACGAATGACGTTAAGGTGGTTTGCGAACGAGGCGATCGCCGTGTCGGTCTCGTCTGTTGTTGTGATAATGTCGGGGATTGAAGTTAAGTGCGGGGTGACTGTCTCTAATAGACCTACTTCCACCTTTGCCCAATCCACGATGGTCTTGGTTTCGGGTGGAAGACTACCAGGGTCAGGCCCGAGCCTAATAACGACCGGCAAGTGGTCGGAATCTAACCTGTGTAGTACTTCTATAGAACGCAGCTGTAAAGTTACGTTCTGTAGAAGTGCTATGTCTAGTATGTCAGGTCGTTTGTCATGATCGAATGGATAGTGCGTAGGTTCAAGAGGAGCGACAACGTCAAACGCGGTTTGGTCATTGACCATTGCGTTGTAAAGCCGAACGCCATTGGGATTGTTTATTAGACAATTCCACGACTTGTGTTTGCTATTAAGGTCGCCGGCTGCGATTACGACGCCTTGACTATCTAACTGGGCGAGGAGATCTAGGTCAGTCTGTAAGAGTGTGTTTCGTGGAGGCAAGTAAACTGATGCAATCGTTACCGGGTGGTGACCTGATAACGATATACGACAGATAGATGCCTCCATCTGAGTCAGGGCTGGAGGTTGAAGGGCGATACAGTGGAGTCTACGGCGGAAGAAAATCGCAGTTCCTCCCGCGGGCCTATCTACTCTATCGTTCCTAACCATTTCGTAACCCGGGATTCGGAAAATTCGGTGGGACGGTTTGTAAAAGGTCTCTTGGACCAGTAGGATATCGACCGCGTGTTCCCTAATGAACTCGACTAACTCTTCTTTTTTGCCCTGTAGGCCATTGGCGTTCCAAAAGCCTACAATGAGCGAGCGTGGTTTAATTTTTAGGCTAACACTATCCATATTAGTTTCGAATTAAACCGCTCTGAGAAGAAGCGACTAACTGGTTAATTTCGCGTAAGATAAGCGGGGCGGACACACTGCACGCGGTAGCGAGAGCTCCGTTAAGAGCAGCAAGGCGTTCACTAAACGAACGCACTTGCCTCTCGAAACTTTGCCTGTCTGCCGGCGCAGCGAGAAGCGGGAGGGGGGCGGCCCGGGCCGCGGAGGTGGCAGCGGCGTAAGATGCCGTTGCCTGGGGACGGGGCGCTGAGGGCGCCGGGCGCGCAGATTGCGCGGGGGGCGTGGAAGACGCAGAGGCAGGGGAACCGCCTGCCGCAGAAGGCGGCAGGTATTTTCCCTGTTTCGGGGCCGCTGAAAGGGCCGGGAAGTTGCGCGAATTGCGCTCGGGGGCCACGCGACCTTTGTTGCGATTGTTAGAGGTCGCAGGAAGGGCCTCCTTAGCCTTGGCTAACTGCTTTGGTGACTTAAGGCAACCCTGCCAGTTGGCAGTGTGGCCAGTAAGTCCGCAAAGTATGCAAGATGGTGGCGTCTCCTTCGGCTTCTTACAATCGCGGGTCGCGTGGTCGCCCGTGCATTTCACGCAACGGGGACGCAAGTTACAGCCCGTTTGGCTGTGACCGTAACGCTGGCAGTTGTGACACTGCCTAGCGTATTCTAAATGACGCGGCTTCTCGACCCGGAAGCCCGTCAGCATACAAATCTCCTTCAACTTCCAGATCGTTTTTGCTGACGGGTGGTTCGGGTCGAGTTTAACTAACACTATATCGAACCGTTTGCCACCGTTTTTACGATAGCAGCGGTGGACTTCGCGAACTGCTATCCCCTGTCGAACCAGGTCCTCCTTGACGTACGATTCTTCGAATTCCTTAGGAATTCCCCGAATCATAAGTCGGAGGCTTTTCTCCTCGTCTAAAGGATTCCGCAACAAACGCAGCTTCCTTTCGTCGAGGAGCCTGACCAGGGCGCGATAATTTTCCGAACCCCGAACGGTGATTTTGATACCGATGCTGTGATCGGACGCATCTATATAAGGAATGCCCCGCTGTTGCATGATTGCTGCAACGGTGGGCCACTCCTGTTTGGCCTCTAGGTAGAGGTGGTCTTTGCGGTCTTTATACCGCTCGGTAAATGACGATGTTTGACCCCCGGGGGTCTGAGAGGAGGGAGCCCCGTCAACTTGTGCCCCAGGGGCAGCGGACGCCGGAAGGGCGGGAGAGACGGGGTTGTCGGGGCTACGCGGGGCCGGCTTCTTGGCAGCCGGCGCTTCGGACGCTGTGGGGGACGCGGGGGAGGCGCGCGATGAAGGCCCCGGGACTCCCGGAGGCGTCTTCGATCGCGTACGCTTCCCTTGCCTAGATGGACCTACAACGGTCCATGGATCGGTGTCCATGGCGTCAGACGAGTCCTGTGTGGTGGCGGCGGCGGCGGCAATGGGGACATCGGGCCCCGAGGTGGGCACCGGCGCTTTTGCGCGTAGGGGGGAACGGCTCCTTTTCCGGTCCACGGCAGTCTCGCTGCACGCGGAGCGTGGGCGGGACTGACGAACACCGGAACGGGAACGAGAGCGGGCCTCAGAAGGGGCCGGGGTTACTGGGGCGGGCGCGGCCGCCTTTACAGGGTCCTGCGGCTTCTTAAATGAAGCCGCCGCCGGAGGGGCGGAGGGGGCGGGGGTTGCCTTAAGGGCAAGGCTGGAGCGGGCCTTCCGGGCTTTCGCCTTTTTGGCCTCCAGCTCGAGACCCACTTTCGGAGCGGGGGTTGCCTTAGGGGCTTCAGGTGCCTTACTAGCGGCGACCTGGGGTGCCGGAGGGGCCTGGGGGGCCTGAGGGGCCGGGGAGGCCTTAGGGGCCGACGGAGCACTTTTGGGGCGGGCGGGGACGCTTTTCATCTGCTTTGATGCAATGAATTTTTCTAGCTTGGCCAACGGGAAAGCCTTCAGGCCCCACGCTGAGTGTAGACGTTCTCTTTGTCCTGCGGACTCAGTTAAGTGCCGCAGGAGTTCGTGAACAATCATCCACACCCAGTGGGGGACGTGGGGGTCCTCTATGTCCGAGCTGGACTCATTCACGTCATCAGAGTCGACGATGACGTCCTCGACAGCCTCGCTGGTGCCTGTCTTCGCGGGGACTTTGTCTGACTCCATGTTACCGAGTTCGCGGGTGCGGTCCTAATCGATGTCAGTTTTGTGTCTTGTCAGATTGACGTCAGAAGAAGTCGTGTCCTACTAACTACTCTAAACGCGCCTAGGAGAAGCCTACACGAAATAGGGAGGGGACGTCTCAGGAGAGACGACGAGGGGACACTCTTCAACGTGTCGACCCCACACAGTTTCGGTTGTCACCGTTAGGTATCCACTGTGCGACCACAACGAGTGCGGATTTCCAAAGGGGGCAGCGACACGCGGGTCGGACTTGAGAAAGTCTTAACTAACACACGCGATGCTTCCACTAGCGATGAGAATCACTGAGTGGGGGAGCGGACTGAATGCGAGAGCTAGACGAATCGAGCGAGCGAGCGAGAGCGCGAATTCAACGCGCGTCAGCGGTACGGAGTGGGGAGCGAACACGAGGCACGACCTCACCCGAGCGCTGCCGCGAGCGGAATGGGAGTGTCCAAATGTCATTTAACAAAATGTTATGTCATAAAAAGTACTTCTCTTTTCAAACATTATGATTTAGTCTGTTGGGTAATTTATTCCGCTACCCTCTTATCGCCACAAGTTACAAGATTATATAGAAGGCAAGCAATCATGCATTATGACGCTCCTTTCGCTTCGCTCGCTCCGCTATTGGTGGTCATAATACAAACCTAACCTAACCGACGACCTAGGTTATTTCCATGATTAGTCTAAATGCATTAGTTCGTTTTTGTTGGGGGGCGCAGTTCAAACCCTAACCTAACCTAACAACCTAGTATTTCTGGCAGCAGTTCGTTTTTGTTGGGGGACGCAGTTAAACCCTAACCTAACCTAACAACCTAATTTTTTCTGCCAGCAGTTCGATTTTGTTGAGGGACGCAGTTCAAACCCTAACCTAACAACCTAATCTTCTTTCCAAATACTGTGTATTAATTTGACCTATTATTAGATTTATTAATAAACGAAACACTTGTCAAATAATACATTGTCCCAAACGTTTTTAGACCAAGAGTAGTTTTGTCTGATAACTCAGTTGCTAAATGTTCATCTTGTCAAATAATTATTTATAAAATGTAAATTTAACTGTTGATCATTTGGTAAAGTGAGTCATTTGTAAAGTGACTAGTAGTAAAATGATCAATTGGCGAAACATTTTTTTGCAAAACGTTGTTTGTCAAGTGTAATTTTGCCAAATGACTTTTGGTCAAACGGCAGGACACCATTTCTTTATTATTATAGTTAATGTTGTGTGACTTGGCCGTTGAACATTCTTTATATGTTAGTGGGTACAGCCTTAGCTTATAAACATGTCCTAAGGTGCTTGAGGAAAAGGTATCAAAAAGGAAAAAAAAACTAAAATGGAAACAAAAGGTATTTTTTTGGACTCGTAGTCACTTACCATCAAATACTGCGAAGGTTAATTGCTGTTTCGTTAAAAGATTTAACAAAAAATGTAAAAGTATCTTAGTCACATTTATTAGGGCTTGTTATTGTTACACACTTGGGAGTATTCATTTAAAAAATAATGAATATCTCGGAAAGTAACCGTTTTTCGACTATACATCATATAACTTTTTTTACTCCTAATAGTTGTTAGAATCCATAGTTACAGTTGTATAACTCAATTCTGCCCAAAATGTCGCTTAAAGGGTTTCTCCTTTCCACCGTCTGTTAATATTTTATATTATCATTGAGAACTACAAGCATAAAGGCCGGGTCACACCGGATGCGTGCGCGTCGCGTGCGCGTTGCAGCTCCTTGACTTTGAGCCGCCATTTTGAACGCGTTACGCACAAAGTCGTTACGCAAAAGAGTAGTAGAGGTGTAGCGTTTATAGTGTCACCACTCTTAGACAAATATATAACTGGTTATAATCCGGTCAATGACCGTATAATCAGCATCAAGGTCAACACATTACCTTGTAAACTGAACATAATCCAAGTGTATGCCCCTACAGCTCAGTCCAGTGATGAAGAAATAGAGAACTTCTACAGCGTCCTGTCACGAACTATCGACGAAATCCCGAACCGCGAGATAACCATGGTGATCGGTGACTTTAATGCTAAGATCGGTAAATGGGAAAATGTCACAGATCTTCGGCGGCAGATCGGAAAGTATGGTGTTGGAAAGACGAATGAAAGAGGTGAAAGACTCATTCAATTCTGTACGGAACAAGACTTCACGGTAATGAACACATGCTTTAAGCACCATATCAGGCGGCTGTACACGTGGGTCTCTCCTGGAGACAGGTATAGAAATCAGATAGACTACATTTTAATGCGTTCAAGGTGGAGATCGTCTATAATGAATGCGACCACGTACCCAGGTGCAGATTGTGGAAGCGACCATCAACTACTGGTTGCAACGATGCGATTACGACTTAAAAGAGTTATAAAGTCAAAACCGACTCCAAAGATACACAAAATGGATATTGTCGCATACGAAAACGAAATACAACAGCAACTATCGGAGATACCACGTGAGGACATCTTGGACAGCAATGCTTTTTGGAACACACTGAGAGACACTATTGTTCAAACAGCGAAAAAGTATGCCCTAGCGAAACCTACCATGAAAAGTCATATCTCAGAGGAAACAGCAAAAGTCATAAAAGAACGCCGGGATTTGAAGCAAGGAGGGCTGTCCAGTCCAGATCAGTTCGAGCGATACTCCCAACTAAGCGCCGAGGTTCAGCGGAAATGCAGGCAAGACTACAATGCTTACATCAACAACATCTGTGATGACCTTGAACAGCATGCCTTGAAAAACGAGACGAAAGACCTCTACCAGAAGTTAAAGCTATTAACCAGAGCTAGGCCGACTCAAACTTGTGCCATCAACGATGGAGACGGCCAACTTCTCACGGAAACGGATCAGGTGCTAGAACGCTGGAGGAAGTACTGCGCGTCACTCTACGACTGTACAGAAGATGCCACCTCAACATATTTATGGTCCGCTGACGAACCTAACCTACTTCCATCAGAGGTTGGGCAAGCCATTGACGCCCTGAAGAATGGTAAATCACCAGGTAAAGACGGCGTACCAGGAGAACTTCTCAAAAGACTCGGTGAAACAGGCTTATCAGTAATGACCAAGTTATGCAATCTCGTGTGGGAGTCAGGTGTGTGGCCCGAGGAGTGGAGAGAGTCATTATTTATCCCAATTCATAAGAAAGGCTCGACAAAAGACTGTGGCAACTACCGGACTATTGCACTAGTCCCGCATGCGAGTAAAATTCTTCTTCACATAATAAACCAGCGACTGAAGTACTTTCTTAGTAGACAAGTTCCTGAAGAGCAAGCGGGGTTCGTGAAGGGGAAAGGCACTCGAGAACAAATGCTGAACATCCGCCAGATTATTGAAAAAAGTCGAGAGTTCAATAACCCAGTTGTTCTGTGCTTCATCGACTATACAAAGGCATTTGATTGCGTACACTGGGATAAGCTGTGGTCCGTTCTGGAAGAGATGGGTGCACCAAGACATCTTATAGGTTTAATTCGAAACTTGTATACCGCCAACAGAAGCTTCATAAGAATTGGGTCAGAATGTTCCACATTGTTTCAGACCAAAAGAGGCGTACGACAGGGATGCATATTATCTCCTATGTTGTTTAACATATATGGCGAGTACATAATCCGCAAAACCCTTGAAGGCTGGAACAAAGGGTTTGCTGTTGGTGGGAAGAGAATAAGTAACCTGAGATACGCCGATGACACTGTACTTCTGGCATCTTCGATGTCTGACATGCAAGAACTTGTCAACAGGCTGGAGGTCGAGAGTGAGAGACAGGGTCTTGCAATTAACCGAAGCAAAACAAAGCTCATGGTGGTGGATCGGGCCGGCCTCCTGCCTGTAGCCTGTAAGATTCAAGGCATAGATATTGTGGATGACTTTGTGTATCTGGGGTCTAAAATATGCAAGGATGGTAGCTGTGTGCCCGAGATCAAGAGACGCATAGGAATGGCTAAGGATGCTATGACACGGCTCAAGAAAATCTGGCAAAATCGTGGAGTCTCTAAAAACACCAAAATACGTCTTGTGCGAGCCCTAGTATTTCCCATTTTCACCTATGGAGCTGAAACCTGGACAATCAAAAGCAGAGAGAAACAACGGATCGATGCCTTCGAGATGTGGTGTTGGAGGCGTATGCTGAGAATACCATGGACAGCTAGGCGCACGAACCAATCGATACTGTCGGAACTCAAAATTAACTTGCGATTGTCCACAATCTGCGAACAGCGCCTACTGAGTTACTTTGGCCATATAATGAGAAGGGGAGACGAAAGTTTGGAAAAGTTAATCGTTGTTGGAAATACAGAAGGCAAAAGATTACGTGGCCGATCGCCAGCACGATGGACCGACCAGCTTAAATGCGAGCAACCATCCCAAAAATTCTACGATGTAGTGAGGAACGCGATGGACCGGAGTCGATGGCGGGAATGTATTCGTGCCAGAAAGACGACCACCAACCACGATCATCAGTCATGATGGATACGACTAAGAAGAAGAGACGCACAAAGTCAAGGAGCTGCTGCGTGCACGCAACGCACACGCAGCCGGTGTGCGTTGGCCTTAAGTCTACATTCGTAGTTTTTCATCGAGCGACGGCATTACATACATAGGCACTGGATTATGAAATTTATGGATGATGACGTCTATCACTTTGATTATAACAATACACTGCCCGATTGGTCTTGTTGTTTGCTTGGTGCTGGGGTACTCAGATACGGTATACGGTAGTTTTTCTCCGAACAAAAGGTACATCGAGAGGTCGCATGTGTGCGCGCCGTGTACGGACGCACCACAGCCCACAGGCAAGCATTTGCGACTGCGCGCGACTGCCACAGTATGGCGTTCACTCACACAGACGCGCGTCGTGCGTCTGTGTAAATACGTAAACGGTAAACGGCCGAAGTCGTACTACTTGGTTGTCTTTATACTTTGACTCAGACGTACGTCTGACGGTACGTGTCTACTGACGCGAAGTTTGGCGAAGGGGAGCGCAACGGACTGTGAGTTCACCAATCACACTGTTTCCTCTGACACACAGAGGAGATGACGAGCATCGAGGTTGGCCAACTCACGGGCCGCGCTCCGCCCATATCCGCATCAGCGGAAACGCACCTTAAGCAAAGTGTAAAAACAGATTAGTAGTCAAACTTCGACCGTTTCATTTTATTCACACAGACTCGCGATAGAACGTCCGTGTGTGCCATCTATACTGGAGCATTCTTACGCATTCTTAAAACTTTGTAGTGCGTTCGATTCAAGCGCACGCCTTTTTTTGCCACTTGTTCGTATTTATACTTTGTAAGTACTGTGCCTTGAGGCTACGTACGAAGTCCGTGTTGCTCAAAGCTTCGTCCAGAATTCGTATTATTCAAAGCTTCCAAATTTTGTGATAACAGAAACATGTTGCGTTCATTTCGGATAGTACGCTCGCGGTCAAAGAATTCGTATCACCGTAATTTAATAATAGAAATAGGAGTTTTTTACCCGACTGCGGCGAAGCCCAAAGGAGGGTTATGTGTTTGACCTGTATGTACCTATGTATGTAAGAATGCATGTATGTATGTCCGTTCCTATGTCCGCTCGTAACTACTCAACGGCACATCCGATTTTGATAAATGATACATCATTAGATTTGTCTTCATGGTGCGAGTGTTACTGGGTATGAAGTTCGTTAAAATAAACAAAACGGCGGATTTTATGCTGTTTCAAAGTGCACCGCGGTCGGGTTTTTTTTTTTTAATAAAAATGTGGTTATTCAGTATTTGACACTTGTTTCATTTACATAATATACTATTTTTCAAGGCTGTATTGTATTAGCAATATCCGCTAGTAAAAATAATGATTATCCAAAAATGGTGATTTTTGCGATATTTCACTCCGTTATTTTCATTATTTTTCATGAGTTTTCAAGAGTTCGATCTAAACGTGAAATTGCTATTATTTTCAGTGTAATTTTTGCAGATAATATCTAAGCTCAAATGGGATTCAATAATTTCACAACCCTGGAGTATTTTAGTAAATATGGCGGTATTTCACTGACCCGAATTCATCGTCTGTGAGTGTACATTCAGAGTCCGGCTTATTCCGTTTATACATTTGCTCCGGTTTAACATTTCTATGCTTCTCTGACTTGGTCACAGAGAACACGTTGACGGATACTCTGCCTATACGTATGTATGAGTCTCATACGTATGCATGTATCGAACGAGTTGTATGCAAATTTGGTTCATCTCAGATCGCCCTTTGCAGCAGTAACTGGCTCCTTGTTTTGCTATTCTGTAGTTTAGTATCAGAAAGCAAATATTTATTCCAGAACGCAGATATAGTTCTAGCGAGTTCTACTTTCATAAAAAGGTACAGTCGAGTTCATCATTATCTGAGCAAAGATTGGACCAAAAACATCTGAACAAGAGCCTATTGTTAGAAGCATAAGAACTAGATCAGATATTTTTGATCCGTTCTTTGCTCAGATAATGACGAACTCGACTGTACCTAATCATGGTGTAATGGGCTAGACGACTAAAAAAAAAATGTTTAGTCCGTCAGTTACATTATTAAAAAATACTGTACACGTATTTTTTCTTTTGTTTGACAAACAAAAAATGACGACGATAGAGTGCTTAGAAGTTTCGAGTGACGTCACTCCTAGGTACAATTTTCACCTAGGCGTGACGTCACAAGTCCCCACTCCAGAAGTTTGATGATCTATAACTTAGTCGATTTTTAATATTTTGATAAACCAAAAAATACGTATCCCGTATTTTTTCATAATCTGACGGACTAAATAGAATTATATAGTTTTGACTCAGTCGTCATCCCCATTAAGAAAATATTGTTGTAAAAAATTCAAGTGTTCATCGATTATGGTTCAAAAGATACATCTTGTGAAAGACCGACGGATTGATAGAGGAGTTTTAGTAAATGGTTCACCATACCCTGACTCCTGACCCAGTTGAAGCAGAGCAGAGAATTTAAAATCGCAGCAACTAGTCGCAAGATAGACACACGAAGCTGCTAAAAAAGCTTTAAAAAAGACGGGCAAGTGCGAGTCGGACTCGCCCACCGAGGGTCCCGTACAAATTTGTAGGTACATATATTAAAGTACCCTATAAATTTTGATTCCCTTAGTATCTATTTTTTATGTTTAATTAAAAATTTATAATTTTTCAGATCTAGACAGACATATGGACAACAAAGTAATCGTATAAGGATTCCGTTTTTCCTTTTGAGGCACGGAATCCTAAAAATGGTTCCAAGGGCACCTTTTAGATATGGAATTAAAAAAAAACTGGATATATATTTATTGTTTTGGGATATTCCATGAAAAATTGTCGTCGAAAGTTGCGAGAAAAGCTAGTGGTGACATAAAAAACGTCAACTTATTATGCCAGGTTAATATTATGCTGCACAGTTTCTGTGTCTAGGTTATCTAAATTTAAACAGAAATACATTATTCGAACGTACACATAACAGCGACACGAACTCCGACTAGTCCGAGTTAGATAGAATTCTCAGCTAGTATTTCCATTACAGTGGTATTGTTATGAATTGGTTAACGTTCTGCTAGGGATAAAAATAGAGATGAAAACCCACTCCAATTTCATTATACGTAATTTTTTTTAAATAATTTGTTCTATGGGTCGAAACATTATGTAGTGTAATGATTAATAATATTTATAAATTTTATTATTTAAGCTTGAATTTCTTTTTTTGTTTAATGATATTTACAGTATCTACGAATTGCAAAATTTGAGCGGAGTAAAGGTTTATTTTTAATTATCAGTACCACTAATTTTCTTTCACTAAATTGTACCCGTATTTAAGTGTCGGTTATGGCAAATATTTGTGTTACGAGTATTATTTCCTGTATTGTTATGTTATCTATCTATTTACCTTTCGCAAACTAATTAGTATGATTGATCGTCTCTTTGAAAAGTCTAAGCTAGCCACTTCTATCTTCAGAAGGTTTCTACCAAGACTGTAACCAAATATCATCATAAACATAACTTTATAGATTAAACCACGACACGTCGTCAAAAGTTCCCCAACAACTTTGTAACAGTCGTCAGAATTAATCACCTTAACTTTATTCATGCCACATACTCATATGTTGGCATTATGTAAACCAGGTCGGATTTGGAACAGAAATGTCTTAAAATACGACGTGTTATATTGATACAAATTTTTAATCCTTTATTCGTTTTTTGTGCTCCTAAAGTTAAATTTATTGCAGTTTTTTTTTTTGCAATTAAGCCTTAAGGGCTCTTTTACAAGTTTAATTCTACTGGTGCTTTGAACTGAATCAAATACTAATAAAAATCTCAGCATGTTTTTTTCAAATACAAGAGTTTTAATATAAAATAATATGTATTTTTTGCATGAATCAGGTCTATAGAATCGATTAATTAAAAAAAGTAATGTTACTTTGTAACAAATACAAATGTAAAAAAAACGAAAATAACTTTACAGTGCCCACTTTTTCACACTAGCCAATTCAAAGCTATCGCACTACGTCCAGTCCGTGTATCAACAGTGACAAGCCAAATGTAATTTCGCGTTACCTTTTTTATCTCTACGCTCTGTGTATATTGCGAAAGTTTCTGGGCATTAAACGCGTGTCAGCGTCTCGGTAAGTTGGTATTATTGAGGCGTCATGCTGAAATAGAAAATTGGGTGTCTTCGCCATATCGCAAACTTTGATTCGGCTATAATAGCATATCCTTATATTTACTATTTTATAGAAATATAAAGAATAGAATAGATTTTGTGAAGTCGATGAACGTAAATAAATAGGCTACTTTCCTGACAGATCAAATCAGTTACTTTTTATGAAGTGTCAAAACGCTCAGATAGTATGAAGTTTGTATGGAATAAAAGTGAAATGACGTCATTTTACTCAAACATCAAATCATCTACTTATTTATAGGTTTTGATCTTTTAAAAAATGTTGAAAACGCTAAATAGGTGATGTTTAGTTCATTTTTGTAAATTTTCGAAGGCTGATTTAATGGCTAGCCTGTAGTAATTTATATTGACTACAGGCAAATAATACCCTATTCACACTGAAGAGCAACACCTTAAGTTATACTAGATCATTGTTGTAGATACCATTCTACTTTCTTTTATTCTATAATTGACCAGCGACTAGCTGCGACAAGGGTCACAGCAGATTGCTTTTTTTTTACCCGACTGCGGCGAAGCCCAAAGGAGGGCTATGTGTTTGACCTGTATGTATGTATAATATCAGTGGCGTGGCGTCCAAAGAACTCGATTCCTACCGGCTTGCCTGATATCAGGCATTTGACCACTTTATTCTACTGCTCTTAAGGAAAATGTACGCCAAATCTACACCGGTTTTCCCAAGGAATCTTTTACGCCACGCCACTGGTATATATGTATGTATGTATTTAAGTATGTATGTATATCCGTTCCTATGTCCGCTCGTATCTACTCAACGGCACAACCGATTTTGATAAATTTATATATCATTAGATTCGTCTTGATGGCGCGAGTGTCACTGGGTATGAAGATTTTTATCCGCTTTTAAAGTGCACCGCCACCGCGGTCGGGTTTTTTAGTAAAAATACTTATTTAGTTAAATTGGTGCGATGCTTGTGCCACTTTAAGAAACCTTAATGGTTTACCCATAAACAAGCGGGCGAGATCACGCGGTTCAGTCCACATTTATAGTAGAGGATCCCAGTATAGGACGACCTTCACCGAACTTGTTAATGGATGAAAAGTATTTTGTATTAAATTAAATATGTTATTAAATATATTGCAAGTGGGTTGCCTAAAAAATTCAGTCCAGAATATGATTAATTATAAATTTAAGTTAAATTTGCACCTGGTGGGTATGTGATGCTAAGGAAACGAGGTGCAAACTTAGCTCAACCTGTTAGTATGAGAAAGTTAGGACGTAGTTGGCACGGGTTCCCGTTTACAGAATGAGCAGATTTCTGGTTTAGGGGCATTTTAGCACATGACACTCTTCTATCGCATGGGATGGCTCGCTGGGACCTCTCTGTCGCACGTAGCTGAAGAACACACGGAGCGGCGCGGCTTGCTTTGTGCTAAAATGCCGCTAAACCAAAAATCTGCTCATTCTGTGAACCCTCCCCGACCCGACTCGTGCCGACTTCATACTAACTTTCTCATAGTAACCGGTTGAGCTACGTTTGCACCTCGTTTCCTTAGCATCACATACTAACCAGGTGCAAATTTAACTTAAATTTTTAATTAATCATATTCTGGACTGATGTTTTTTAGGCAACCCACTTGCAATATTTTTATTAACATATTTAATTTCATATAAAATACATTTCATCCACTAACCAGTTCGGTGAAGGTCGTCTTATACTCGGATCTTAGACTATTACCCGCGGCTTCGCCCGCGTTGTTCCCGTTACTGTCCTAACGGAACTCTTTACCGGGATAAAAAGTATCCCATGTTGCAATTCAGGACTTGGTCTACTTGCATGCTCAATTTCAGCTCAATCCATTTAGTTGCTACCCCGTTTTTAGTAACGAACATCCAAGCTTCTAAACATACAAACATCTTCACAATTTTTCACATTTATAATAATATTAGTGTGATCGCTCCTTGAAAATCATAACGTCACTATCCAAAAAATGACGTTTTTGAGTTAACAACGCCATCTAACTCACGTGATTGTAAGGAAGGCCATACAAAGACACCTATTGCTCTAGCTTTATTTAAAACGGCAGGGGGCGCTAGTGTCATTACGGCGAATAGTGGAAATTGACGCGCGCCTTTTTGGAACAGTGTCACTATCATTAGAAATACAGTGAAATTCAATGGATTTTGTGAAGAAGGTTGTCATTTTCTGCTTAATGACGGTATTCTGTGATATTAAACGGAAAGTACTACAATTTTTCAATCGAATACAGTATTTATTCGTAATACGTCAGTTCTAACTTTTAATGTAGTATCAATATGAAGACTCAATTTAAAGCAATAGTGTAATTTTCGCTTTAATGACACTTGTCCTCTTGCAATTTTTAATGTTATACTTTGTGATAAGACTGTTAAAATGACAGTATATCAATAATGACCGTTTTATTTTAAATTTCGAATCTTGATGCAGGCTAATAATAAAGATGTACTGTATTTTTAGTACGTTAAATGACATTGTGGTTTTAATAACTCAAATGATTTTTAGCATTATTAGTCGTCATTTTTGATGTAGTGTCAATTTTGCCAGCTCAAATTACTAAAAATTCACTCGTTTTGTAAATTGAAAAATGCTGTTTTATGTTTAAAGCCATTATAACTGCTAGGAGCTGCTTCCAACATTACTTTTTGATTATTTTGTGACTTCTTGTTTAAAGTCACGGTGTGTAATAGATAAAATTATTAACTGTTTTTGAGACTGATAGTCATTTGAGATAATAAATGTCATTTAACAAGTTTTTTTTAAGAGTTTTTATACCAAAACATGTATTTTTCTTCCAAATAACCCGATATAGTGTCATTGTTCCTTAAACTAAATTAAAGTTTAGGAAATCACAGGCTTGAGGAGTGACATTAAGCAAAAATTAACGGAAAAGTGACATTATTATTTTCTTTAAATTCAATTATCAGATAAATAAAACATAAAAGACAGAATTTACTCTTATCGGTAAAAAGCATAGTCACGTATTTATCAAAACACAGTATAAAAATAATACTTTTATTACAAATAAAGTAGTTTTAGACGTTTTAATATTTCTGAAACTTTCAAGCCCCGTACCCAAAAATCGTGTTTTTCGTTTAACGACGTTATGATTTTCAAGGAGCGATATGATGTAGGTATCAATATCGTGTTATCCATAGAACTCGATTATTACCGGCTTGCCTAATATTAGGCAACTCAGCATTTAATTCTAGTTCTCTTAAAGACAATTGAAGTCAAAGCTGCTCCGGCTTGCCTAAGGATTTCTTCAACGCCACGCCACTGGTAGGTACAGTAAAATAAGAGTATCCATTTCCAGGAAGTATTATTTTAAGTTTTTTTTTACATTTTCCAGTGCTAGTAATATTATTTATAGTATCCTTATAATCGTATGCTCACACAAAGTGCCTTTCTTCGCAGAATATCCTAACCATTGTACGCGAGGGTAAATTTTCTAAGATATTATATGAAAACATTGGCCAGGCTCTTTGGTACAAACCCGTCTCAACCAGACGGGTGCGTCTAAGTTATGTACGTCTTGTTCTTTTAAAAGAGTTCTTCTCAAAAGAAATTTCTTAAGACTTAATAAGATAATCACTCTCAGTGCGTTCGTGAATTAGATATTTTTTAAACATTATTCTTATAGTAAACTTACTGGAAAAACCCTTTGAAATAACTTCAAGTGCATTTTCTTCTTTATAATCTAACTAGGAGTTTTTGTGCTTTTCTTCTAGGAGTTCTTTTTCATTTTACTAACGTTGTTCGGTTACAATTTAGTTCAAATGCACATTCACAGTTAAACGTAAAAGTATTTCTAGAATCAAAGTAGACAAATATTTGTACATGAATATTTCATTATTAGGAATTTCATGAAATACACAATTTTTAATCTTTAAACACTATAATTTAAAGAAAAAAATACATTTAAAATAACATTTTTGCTTATTTAAGTATTAAAAATAAAATATAGTGTATTTGATGACTGCCGAAGATAGAATATCGAGTGATAATTATTCTTGGAATTCTTGAATAAACTCTGGATTTAAGTTATCCGTGAATGTGCACTCTTTACATATACGTATAGAGCAAAACCACCGAAAGGAAAACAGAAGTTCACATTTCGAAGGGAAAATTAAAATTGCTGGTTGTGAGGAAAAACGTTACCTACGTGTAATTTAAATGTAATCAATTAAGTAAATATCGTTGAGTGATGTTAGTGCAGAAGGGGCGAAAGTATATTTAAAAGCCAGTTAGTGCAGTCAATAGCAATAGTTGCTAAGCTATCAAAGAGTTAATAAATTAATAATTAATGATATAGGTAAGTATACTTATGTTTCCCTTCCCTTCGAAGGGAATTATACTACGCTACGCTACGCGTACGGAAAAAGCCGCTTTCTGGCCTAGTGTAGACATAAAATGTTATACACAACACGGGAGGTAATGAAGAAAGCCCTCGATCGCATATTTCCGTCCCTCGCTTGCAGCTCGGGCCGCAAACATCTGCGATCTCGGCCTTTCTTTGTTTTACCATCTTAGTTGTGTAATGTACTATTACGTCACACATTTTTTGAACTTGGACATTTTGGACAACTTTTTTTATTTCATAAATGAAAAGTGCTCATGATTCCGAGTAAAATGGTATAAGACACACCATGATCAGACAAAAAAAGTAAAAGGTACATTTTTGCTGCAATTGAACCAGCTAGTAGATTTTATAAATCTTATAATCGTAACAGTTTTGATAAAGATCGAAGGCACTAGAAAAGCCAATACATAATAACATATACGTAAGAATACTAAAATAGAACAGAACACTCTGAAAACGGTCGGCTAGACAAGTTGTAACAAGATATTACGGAGCTCTGGACATGGGTCAACGCGTCCTAGAAATTACTTTTACCACTCTAGTGTCTAAGAGAAGAATTATTATTTTTATATTTGTTTTCCCTTTACAGGACAGTCTGTGAGCTTATTGGAAAGTTTGGTGAGAAGAAGCGCTGAAAGATATTATGCTATTTTTGTCCTTTAAAAGATATTTAGCATAAAAAAATCGATCGATCCTCTTTTCCATAAGAAAGTAAGTTACAGTATAATTTAGCTATAGAGGCAAAATTGGAAATGTTCTCATAATGCTCATCAAAATAAAAATTGAAGATAAAGGTGAACCAATGTCTAAAGATAGAGAACAGCTAATAATAATGATGCCTCTTAATAAGGATTCGAAAATGCCCTTTGTACTCGTCTGACTAGCTTCCTGAGATCTACCGATTGTCTATCCGACAGACAGTATGCCTATCGCGCAGGCCGATCCACAACATCCTTGACTCGGGAACTTATTCGGCGCATCATGGCCGCCAGAGAGTGTCAGCAGCAGGTGGCAGTCTTGTGCTGTGATCTTTCGAAGGCGTTCGATATAGCTGATCATGCTGTGCTTGCGGGTAAGCTGCGTCATTACAGTATCCATGGGACATCCCTATCTCTATTTAACAGCTTACTTCAGGATAGATCACAGGTCGTTGTTGGTGATGGTGGAAGGGTGAGATCCGTTCCATCTGGGGCACAGATGGGCGTTGCGCAGGGATCCTCTGTATCGAATCTACTTTTCTCTCTTCTCCTAAATGACCTACCGGACGCTATAACAGCAGGCGAAGTACTAATGTACGCTGACGACGTCGCCGCGGTTGTTACGGCCCCAACCTTAGATGGCGTAGGACAGGCATTGAACGAGACAGCAGCGCAGCTCGCTCAGTGGTTCAGAACCAATAGTCTTGCTCTAAACCTTAAAAAAACGCATTACCTCCTTTTTAATCTAGCGGGTCGCGCTACGAGACTCCTGCCCGTTGTCATTGATGGAACACTGCTTGACCAAGTCATCACTACAACGTTCCTGGGCTTTGAGCTTGACTCGGGTTTGAAATAGGATCAACACGTCAACAAACTCAGTGGCAAACTAGCTAGTGCCTGCTTTGCCCTAAGTCGAGTTGCGAGGACAGTAACTCCGGAGGTTGCCCGTACATGCTACTTTGCCACAGTACATTCGCTGATACAGTACGGAGCGGAACTCTGGGGACGCTGTGCCGAGTGGAAAAGAGTATTTCGACTCCAAAAACGCGCCATTAGAACCCTCGCGCGAGTGCCTTCGGATACGCCGGCTAAGGAACTTTTTCGGGAACTAGGCATACTTACGCTGCCTTCAATAGTAATTATGCAAGTAGCGATCTATGTGCGTGAAAACCTAGCGTCGTTTAATACTAATGCGATGATGCACAATCACAATACGCGAAATGCAGGGAAGCTTGCTAGTATCAGCCGTAGGCTCACCAAGTCGTCCAAGCTGAGTCATGTGATGGGACCCACGGTTTATAATAAACTGCCAACATGTATAACGGAGGCCCAAAGTTTAAGCAGCTTTAAGCATCGCTTAAAAAAACTGGCTTGTTGAGCGCTCGTTCTATTGCTGTGATGAATTTATAACATGGAACGAATAAATTGTAAGACTATTGCAATTTACGTTATAAATTATATTACTATTTTTTAAGTTGTACCGACTACCTATTGTATCTACTTCTTACTTACGAAGTAATATTATGACATTATGACTTTCTTTATTATTTTAATTGATTATTATTCTAGCTAATGTCTACAATTTAATGTATAGATGTGGGCGGCGGGGGTTGCGATTGAATGTTAAAAGCGGGAAAAGAGTATGAAATTGTTTATTAACTCCAACGACAAACTGTTATTATTTACTACGTTAGTTAAATGTTAATGAAATGTTAAAATGTTATAAAATATGTTCGAATGCACCCGGTCGCGACGGAGTCCGTAAATGCATGCAATTGTGGTGAGGTGTTTTTCGTTTTCTCTGATGAGACTTATATCCTTTTGGTACTGTTTAGCGAATCGGTCATCTAGAACTCCGAACAGAGCATTGGCGATGTTACCGACGCCGTTAACTAATCCTCGTTTCTTGCGTGTTTCTTGTTTCAGCTGATGTTTGGATAAAACTCGATCGTAATGCTGTAGTTCCTCGTAAGCGTGACGTAGTTGTAGTAAAATTACGTCACAATGTGAAAGTGTTTTAACTTGTTTACAGATGTTATCTAGCTGGGCATTATACTTTTTATATGCGGTTAAACCTTCCCAATATGGGCTCATATCATAGTATGCAACTAGTTTCCATTCGTCCCTAACCAGCTGCATACTTCCCAGTTTATCGAAGTACAATCCCTGTCCTTCATCGACAGAGGTCATTTTGACGCAACTTCCTGCTGTGGTGAGCATGAATAAATATATCAACATCATGAGCATAGTTGATAAACATCCTCTTTTAGTCCGTTTCTGATTTTGGTTGCGTTTCGGGACATCTTCTTCGACTGTTTGGTTCTGGACTTTCTGTTCGTCTAATGGCAAGACAGATAATTTTACTACCGGCCTCTTGATTACGCCCTTCGCTGTTTTCAGTGTTACTACTCGTACATATCCATCTTGACCACTATGGACATCCGTAACTCGTCCTAGTGCCCATTTCCCTGCCGGCAAATTATCCTCGTGAATAACTACCACATCTCCTATTTCAATGTTCTTCTGAGGGTTGCACCATTTCTGTCTTGCTGTTAGTAGGCTTAAATACTCTGTTTTCCAACGTTTCCAAATATCGTTAAATGTTCTTTGTGTCAAGTGCCATCTTGTTCGTGCATCTTCGCCTGTCTCTATTACTGTAACACCAGCTCTCCCTGTCAGGAAGTGGGCTGGAGTGAGCACGTTTATGTCATCTATGTTTTCTGTTAATGGGCACAGTGGGCGGGAATTTAGACATGCTTCTAACTGTGCTAAGACGGTAGCGTACTCCTCGTACGTCAGTTTTTGTTCACCCACAACGCGTTTCAAGTGGTGCTTCAGGCTCCTGACCGCTCTTTCCCAAACACCTCCTGCAGATGGCCAGGACGGCGCATTGAAGTGCCACTGGATCTCCATTTCTGCGATTTCTGCCAGACAGTCGTCATTAAAAATGTTTTGAAGCTGCTGCCACTGTGCTTGCAATATGTTGTTCGCCCCGACGAAATTTGTTCCTTGGTCACTGTACATATGGCATGGGGCTCCTTTTCTCGCTGCCATTCTTCTCAACGCAGCCAGAAATGCTGAACTTGTTAGCTCTGTGACGAGTTCTAAATGTACAGCTTTTGTTACCATGCAGATAAAAATGGCAATGTAGCCTTTCAGTGTTCTGCTCCCTCGACCTTTGCTAGCTTTTATGTCAACAAAGCCTGTAAAATCTACGCCCGTATGGTAAAACGGCTTTGCTTCGTTTACGCGGGCTGCGGGAAGATCACCCATCAGTTGAGGTTGTGTTTTCCCATCAATTTTCTGGCACTTTACACATTTTCTGACCTGTTGTTTTACTCTGTTGTTTCCGCCTATCACCCAATATTCTTCTCTTAATTTCCGTGCAGTAAGTTTAGCACCTCCGTGAGATGTCAATAAGTGAGCCTGTTCGATGAGTAGAGTAGTGAGTCGCGAATCCTTGGGGATGATTTTTGGATGCTTCATCTCGTAAGATAAATCCGCTTCTTTGAGACGACCACCCACGCGCAGAATGTTGTTCTGATCAATGAACGGATTTAACTTTATAAGTTTACTTTTTGATTCGACTTTTTTGTGCGTACGTAACTGTTTCATTTCCGTTCCGAATTCTATAACTTGTACATTTCTAATTATAATCAGTTTAGCCTTTCGCAACTCTTGTAATGTGATATAGCTAGGTAAACAATTGCTCTTCGAAGTGAATGCCCGCAGTATGTAGGCCACGATTCGTATTACCTTTGTAATAGAGCTATATTTATGTAATAAATTGTTTGTAATGTCTTGTTCAATGTTGTTAGTTTGAATTATATTAGATTGATATAATTTTTTCGCCTCTTCCGTCGTTGTGTATTTTGAATTTGGAAAACTTTCTAGCTCTTGTTCAAAATATGCCAACCAAGTCGGACCTTTCCACCACAGAGAATTGTTTTTTAACTGAGATGCAGTCTGCCCTCTGCTCGCAGCATCCGCAGGATTTTCTGATGACTTTACGTAGCGCCATTGATCTTCGGGCATCTCCTGTTTTATCTGTTGGACGCGATTCGCTACAAAGGGTTTCCAGCGGCTTGGTTCACCTTGTAGCCAGCCGAGTACAATCTTTGAATCGGTCCAGCCGAAAGTTTCTAACTTATGCTGTTGTAGGGAAGTTTTAATCTTTGCCATTAATTTTGAAAGTAGATGTGCGCCACTCAATTCTAGTTTTGGTAGAGTTAACTGTTTTTTATGTGGCACGACCTTAGTTTTGGCAGCGACTAACACTGGTGGTGTTTGTTTGTTGATTCGAGCGTATACTACACAGGCATAGGCCTCCAAGGACGAGTCACAGAATCCGTGGAGTTGTATTACATCTCGCTCTTTACACGCCAACCATCTAGGTATTTTAAAATCGTTAATTACGCTCATGTCTTCTAGTATTTCAGACCATTCCTTGTTCATTTCTTCCGGTATCTGTTGGTTCCACTGTAAATTTTGTTTCCAAACCTTTTGAAACAGAATTTTCAGTTTAGTGCTAAGCGGGGCAAGCCAGCCTAGTGGGTCGAAAAGTTTGGAAATATCAGACAAGAGGGTTCTTTTTGTTGGTTTATTTTTCTGTTTTTCTATTTTACATTGAAAAGTAAAACTGTCTTCATCGGGATTCCAGCTTAACCCGAGCGTTTTTGAGATGTCGTCTTGTTTTGAGTTGAAAAACAGGTTTTCATTGTTATGTTCATCCTGAATCTGTTCTAACACTTCCTTTTTGTTTGACGACCACTTACGTAACATAAATCCGCCCGTTTTTAAAAGACTGATCAAGTCGTTTACTAATTTTGTTGCTTGTTCCACGGAATATGACCCGTGCACCAGGTCATCCATATAAAAGGACTCTTCGACAACTTTGGCTGCTTCTGGATAATTATTCCGTTCATCGTGTGCTAGCTTTCTCAGCGTCATCATCGCCAGAAAAGGAGCGGGTCTTTGACCGTATGTTACTGTTGTTAACTGAAAAGATTGAAGTGGTCCTTGACCTTCTCTCCAAATAATCTTCTGTAGCTGTTGATCATCCGCGTTCACTAGGATCTGCCGGTACATTTTTGCAACATCTGCAGTGTAGACAAACTCGTACTGTCTCCATTTTAGCAAGAGTGCTTGTAAATCCTTTTGGAGATTAGGTCCTGTGTACATTAAGTCATTCAAGGAGTATCCTGTTGGCATCTTCTGGGAGGCATTGTACACCACCCTGTATTTTGAAGTTGTTGACTCCTCTCGTTGTATTATGTGGTGAGGTAAATAACATTCAATTTTGGAGTTACCTAGAGCCGGTATCATATGCCCTAAGTCACTATATTCTTTCATGAACATTTTATAAGCTTCTGCTAACTTGTTTTGCCTCTCGAACTTCCTTTCCATATGCTTGAACTGCGCTATAGCCTGCGTTTTGGAATCGCCTAGCTTTTCTTGAAAGTTTGGCTTCATTGGAAGCCGTACTTCATATCTCCCGTCGGGTCTTCGCTTCGTGTTTTCTTCAAAGTGTTTCATGCATTCCAAGTCTTCCTGTGATAGGTTTCCTTCCTCCGTAATGTCCTCCACTTCCCAAAACTGTTGTATATCTTCCAAATTGTTTATGACCACATTACAGTGGTATGTTTGGGCATTTCCGCATAGTAACCACCCGAGCTTAGTTTGTTGTGCCAGAGGCTGGGACGCATCTTCACCTTTTATCATCCCGCTCAAAAGAATGTGAGAATAAATGTCCGCTCCGAGTAGTAAATCTACTGGGCGACTAATGTTAAAGTCGGGATCGGCTAAGTTAATGTTTTGTAACATGGACCAGGAAGGTTTTGCAAATGTTTTGTTTGGCAAGCTCTTGATTAGGTTATTCATAATAATTACTTCTGCGTTAAACGTAAAATCTGTATACATGGAGGTACACGTAATGGTTAATTTACCCTTGCAATTGTTTTCTTTCTGTCCAACTCCATAAATAACGCCTCGACACTTCTCTCTTTTTAAGTTAAGTATGTGAGCCGCCTGTTCTGAAATAAGTGAAATTTGAGATCCAGCATCTACCAAGGCTCTCAGAGTGTGGTATGTGCCATCACCTGCCCTAACTTTTAATTGGGCAGTGGCCAGTAAAATTTCAGAATGCGATTGTTGTGAAATGTTAGTCACGTGCGCTGTTTGTTTATCAGAAAAAGTCACATTCCCAGTATGTGTGGAGGTCGATGGCTGAGGAGCAGCCTTTACACACGATTCGTGTAATAAGGTGTTATGTTGACCTGCGCATTTGTGACATGTTTTATTCGAATTACATGCATGTCCATTATGACTAAATAAGCAATTTATGCATAATGCAAGTTTATTGACCGTCTGATATCTTTTTTCACTAGGCATCTGCAAAAAGTGTCGGCAACTGTAGATTCCATGCGGATATTTACACAATGGACATTTGATACTCGATATGTGTAATGTTTTCGCAATAGTTATATTTCCGTTATTTCTATTAGCCGTGTTAATGTTTTGTTGGTTATAAGAATAAGGTCGATTATTGTACGTTTGCACAGGTCTTTTCATGTAGTTAGAAGTTGATGGCTGTTGAGAGAATGTTTTAGGAATGATCGGCTCTTGCTTCCTGCGTGATGACTCCAAACTTGTAAACTTCCCTTCCAGGAAATCAAAGAATTCCTGCAGGACTGGTAATTCCCGAGAGTTTCTTAGTGACTCGATGTAGTCCTTGTGCGTTTCTGCGTCCAGCTTCTGTGTTAGTATATGAACTACAATCGGATCCCACGTACTGATGTCTACGCCAAGGTTCTTAATGGCATGCAAGCACTCAGTCGCCGTGTCATGCATTTTTTTTATTTGGGCCAATGATTGGTGTTGCATGGTAGGAAGCCCAAACAATATGTTCATGTGAGATGTAAATATTAATTTCATATTATTGTAACGATTGTTAAGAATCTCCCAGCAAACATTATAATTATCAGAGCTAATTTGTAAATGTTGAATGAGTCTCTCCGCTTCTCCCTTTACTTTTGACTTTAAAAACTGCATTTTCTGGGCATTCGATAATGCCGAATTATTATGAATTGCTTCATGAAATAAATCTTTAAACGAAATCCACGCGTTATAATTTCCATGAAAAGCGGGGATGTCTAGGACAGGGGTCGACTTGTCCCGATGTGCCACAGACCAAATCTTTTTACTGATATTTTTCTTCAACATGTTATAAGTATTCTCGTGTTTGTTAAACGCATCTTCGTACCCTGAGTCCAATTGGGAATCCACACTTTCTATTTCCCAATGCAAAGAATCGATAACTGACCAACGAGACCCTAATGACTTAAGAGCGTCTTCAAGTTCCCATTTGTCGGTCAATACGTCAACTTGAATGTTATTCACGGTTCGCACAAAAGCCTTTATGTTTGCATACTGCTTACGTAACAGTTCGTCCATCTTACTATCTGTTCCCCTCTGCTGTTTGTTATGCTGTTGTTTGTCTCCTAGGAGTCCGCCTTCGACGCCAACTCTTGGACTTACGGCTTGTTCCGTTGCACCTCTGCTGTCACTCGATGACGGTGCCTTTAACTCTGAAGACACTTGCTCTAATTGCTGAATAGGATTTTTCTGAGACAGTGCTTGATAACCCTCAGTTAGCTTGCTGTTTAAAATTGAATAGACTTCTTTGGTGGTTTCATAGATTCGGTTTATAAAGTACGGATCAGTCCGGCTTTCCAACATACAAATTTGGTCATGGTTAAATTGAAATTCACTCCATAAACCACTCAAAGTATCCAAACGAGTCTTGAAGTATTCAAGCTTCGTCTTCCTCTCTGAACTATCTTTTTTAAAGTTAGATAAGGCTGCCTCAATGCTACGTTGTATCTCTGCCTGACGTTGAACATAAGCCATCTTGAAAGATTAGTTGTTTCGTAAAAATATGGAAAGATCTTACTTGAATATCTCTTAGCGCTGTTCTGTTACTGCCAACTACCACCGTTGCTGTTGAAACTCTGCTGCTCTTCTCCTGCAATAGCTCCAACCCTCACACGCGATGTTAAAAAGTTCGTACACCTCACACGCCAATCAACCACAGTATCAAAACGCGCGAGATCCTGGGTTCGAAGGACCAATGTGGGCGGCGGGGGTTGCGATTGAATGTTAAAAGCGGGAAAAGAGTATGAAATTGTTTATTAACTCCAACGACAAACTGTTATTATTTACTACGTTAGTTAAATGTTAATGAAATGTTAAAATGTTATAAAATATGTTCGAATGCACCCGGTCGCGACGGAGTCCGTAAATGCATTAATAATTAAATCTAATCGGCAATCAATGCAACTAAATAATCGCATACGCACGCAGGCGCATGGCACGTGTTAGGGGCATTGCACCGAACAATAGATTTTAAAATCTTCACCACTAATGTATGTCTAATGTACATTGTACCACCTACCTGACATGTAAAATAGTTTTACAAAAATAAATGATTATGATTATGATTATGGATTGTAATTACAATTATGTTATATGATATTAATCAATTTAACCGAAAGTCATTACATGAACACACAGAAATATATCGAGGTAGAAGGAAAAAGTGTTTTCAACACACCTGCTCATAAAGTCGCTCTTATTTGGTGGTTCTTATGCGCGGAACGCAGCTTATTACACACAAGTGCTTTTTACTTTTCATTGCCACACAAGTGCTGTAATAACCACCAATTGACCAATGAGATCACGTCGTCGTGGGGCTCCGCGTGCGGATATGATTCCCGCGCAGCGCCGCCACCAGGTCCGACACCTCGTGCCTGTCCATGAGCACGCCCGCACTACGCGCCACCACACGACGAGGTGACGATAGACGAGGATAGATAGACCACTAAATAAATATGTACAAGACAGAAATTCTAAATGATAAGTATTATTTTTTATTCGCAAGTGTGTTGAAAAACGTCGTATGACACTCGTGGGCATTGGTCATTACAGTCTCGGCTATGCAGCCCTCGCCTGACGGCTCGGGCTATGCTACACAGCCTCGACTGTAATAACCAACTTCGCCCACTGGTATCATAATGTACTAATGTACCTCGCGTGCTAAAAAGAAGTGGCGGCCACCTACTTTGAATACCGTTCACTTCAGTTTCCGTCAATATTATTAACAGATTTGAAGATCTGATAATAATGGTATAATAAAATTGTTCAAATACCACCAAATGAAATGGAAAATTTATGTTTTCCATCACTAAATTGCACTTTTGGCGTCAAACGCCGTTACACGCTTCTTTGCCATACAAATCGACGAACCTTCTATCTCGATGTATTTCTGTGCATGAACATTTACGATTCTCTTTTTTTTATTTTATAAGTGGCAAATGAGCAGACGAGCCACCTGATGGAAGGCAGTCATAAATATCGGTAAAATCAAAGGCGTTGCATATACGCTACCCAACTTTACTCGTAAATGCCCTGTTAGGTACCTACTCGCTTCTAAAAGCAGCCCATATCATTGCGCTCCGAAAACACTGGGGCTGACTGGTTTTTTATCCGTACCCCTAATGCTCAGGAACTAACTATTTTCGGCAATCGGAGATGGTGTTTTTTCCTTTGGTGGTATATAACTTTCATCGAATCACCATCAAACATTTAAGAGTAAACTCATCGGTGTAGTCGTTAAAATTTATGTTTATTAATTTTTCAACATATAGGAAATTATAGGTCTATTAATTTAGTAATTGTAGCTTTGTAAGCTAAGCAGTTTTGTAATTTTACTTAAGACTGCTTCTTAAATAAAAAAATAGTGCAGCACTCGCCATCTGACAGACAGAGCCACCTTAGAATATAGTGACACACTGACACAAAATTACTGGTCATTTGTACCAGTATCGCGACCCCCCCTAAAGGGTCGCCATACTGGTACAAACTTTGTGTCACTATCTCCCGGTCTACCTCCTTATTCTCCTTACAGGACATGACAGCTGTCGGCTATCTTCCTTTTTATTTGGTTCATAAAGTCTAGGTATTCTTCCTCGATTGCTTTCAATCATGCCTTCCATAATGTTATTTACCAGCGCGCCATGTCGTATAAGGTGTCCAAACAATTTTCTTGTATTTTCTATGGTTTCCGTAGTCCTGCGCTCCCGTACTATTACGATTATTGATACATAAAACAATAAGCACGACCCACTGCACTACTACGTGGCCTTGGCCACAACAGGTCACGTTCAATTTTTCTACATATTTGGTAGTTGTACCAATAACTGTAATAAATATGGCGGTGTTTCCACATTAAAAAATCTACACACATTCTCCCGTATTATGTTTAAGACTTCTCCATTTATTACCTTCTTTCGATCATTGAAATGGGTGTGAAGAACGGGTGTCTTAGTCAAGCTCCTTTGCATTGCCTAAGTGGTAACAATAAACAAACTAGAAATCCACAATTTCCCAAAAACCCCTTTTTATTTCATATTTAGACTCAACCTGTGACGTCACAACGTTGTTTGTGATCGCGTCAGCTATGCGGCATGAATTCGCAATTGAGGGGATTTTAAAAGCATTTGATATAATTTTACGCATCCGTAAACTTTTCTCTTTGCTGTCCGATGTTTGTATGGAGCCACGCTGGAAATTGTGTTCCCTTTGAATGTAAACATACATTTATATCTATTATATTCCGAATGTTATATTAACCTCTAAGCCCTCTAAGCTTTTAGGTTAGCTTATTTTTAGTTTTTGCTTTATGATAGAATATATTTTAATGAACAAAAAGATAAATTATAAAAATAGTAACAACGAGATAAAACTAAATTAAAATTAAATATACTTTATGGACCACTATAAACTAGAACTAAAAACTTACCTATCTAAATTACATCCCGGCCCGACACACCTGGTCCAAAAGTGCCGAATATGCCATCCACATTGTTCCGCTGTATGGCCAATGATATCTGTTGGTCCAGATAAAAGCCTCTGCTTTTGCTCAATAATGTTCTCTAACAATAATTTTCGAATGACTTGTCCAGCGTTTGGGGTCAGTTGATCTATCATTCCATTTCGTCCACTTCCGATTTCGCCAATATTCCAAATTAACCACATTCCCGATTTCTTCATAATGTCAAATCCCTTTTCGTCCGGATTTTCAAACATAGTGTTTTAACGAGATCTTATTTATTTGTAAACTTTATTGTACAAAAGTACATTATCGTACAAAAGGCAGACTTAATGCCATAAAGCATTCTCGATCCCACAATAAAAAAACCGGTCAAGTGCGAGTCGGACTCGCGCACCGAGGGTTCCGTATAAACTCATAAGTAGACCAACCTTACGACTAACAGCAACCTTGCCTTAAACCCACTTTAGCCCTATTAAACCAGGAAAAATCTTAACAGCGCGATGCAGCGTATGCTACAGCGACATCTATTGATACTAAATAGCGCGTAAATTTTACTTGTAATTTAAACGTTACTGTTTGTTATTGGCTGATTTAAATAATTGTTTGTAAACTAAGTTAGTTCTCATGTATCATTTTTCATGAAGGAATCATGTTTTGAAGCACACTTTATTTAAGATTTGTGTCCCTAGATGGCGCTAGTGGTATTTCATTTTTATGGTATTTACTAGTGTCAAATTTCCTAACATACTCCTATTATAGAGTTTTTAATAATTATTGTTACTTTATGTTTTTTTCGCGATTCCTGATGAGTGATCATTGTATTTAATAGACATTTTTTATGTAATCTGATATAAACCATCGCTTAGTTTTGCTACTCTCCGCTAGATGGCTCTCGTAGGGAGGGTAGAATATGTTAAGATTTTTGTAAATTTAAAAAAAAGTACCTATTCAAGTTAGGAAGAGAAAATATAATGGTCTTCCTAATAATAATAATAATCCTAATAAGTAGATACATGAATAGTTCAAGAAAAACTGTATGGCGATTAAGTTTAGTAGGAGCAAATAAGTATGTGTTATGATTTTTGCAAATTTCTCAAAAACGGTGCAAGTGAGGAAAACTGTTATATTTTTCCTGTAATATTTAGGACGACATTAATAATTGGTAATTATGACACATTTTTCTGATCAGTAACTTCGGAGATAATAGGGGGGAATGGTATTTTTTTAAACGTTTTTCGCCATAAATCAAAAACTATTTATTTAAGAAAAAAAATAAAAACGGTATTTCAATCTACAAATTAAGTTCTTTCATTTGATACCCCACTCGATATATTAGCCCTACTTTCAATTTTCAAAATCCTATTACGGAGCCCTTTAAAAAAAAAAGTAAAAAAGGTACAAGATTTTTTTATGTCCAATAAGCTCGGGTTAGCTACTTTTAACACTATTCCAAATTTCAAACCGATAGCAGCAGTAGTTCCTGAGATATCTGGCTGTGACAGACGGACAGACAGACAGACAGACAGACAGACAGACAGAGTCGCACCATAAGGGTTCCTTTTTTACCATTTTGGTACGGAACCCTAAAAAGTACAATATTTTTATTCAAGTAGGACTTGCACTTGCGAATCGTTAGTTGAGTAACTCCTAAGCTAATTTATTTAGAGCAATTTATTGTTGCAATTATTATATTGAAGAATATAATAAATGTCAAAAATGTATAATAATAAAACTTCACTATAAGATCGTCAAAACATAAAAGTATACTTGTCTAGGAAGTATTTAGAATAAAATCTAAATATCAAAAGAAAACCACAATGAAAATAATAAATTAAAACGTTAATATTTTTTTTTATATAATGAAATATTTCCAATCACAATTAATCCCACGGTGTTTTATTCTTAGGGCTTAAAATACTGCTATTGCTGATTGTGTGTGGACGCCTAACATTCAACGATGCCCTAGACATATAGTCCAGTCATTATATCCAAAAAACCGACCCTACCCGTGAATAATTAGTTCTTCGATTTTTTTTTCGTAGGTCCCTCGGGGGGGGTCACTGGGAGTGTAAATTCAAAAAGTAGACTGAATCAGGCTCCTGCGTATATTCGAAAAACGGTTTTTCTTGAATGACTCGGCCATTTTTGATTTTACAGTTTTTACTGTAAAACCAAAAATTGTATGAAATTTGATTCTATACAAGTTTGGTCCTTACAATTTTTCTTCTAGGATCGATATTTTGGAAATTAAATTTGAAAAAAAGCGACAAATTTAAAATATTTTCACTATCTCGTTTATTACGGCATAAATGAACGTAAAGTTGAAAATAAACGAGATGATGAAAATACTTTGAATTGGTCGCTTTTTCAAATTTAATTTCCAAAATATCGATCCTAGAAGAAAAATTGTGAGGACAAAACTTGTAGAGAATCAAATTTCCTACAGTTTTTGTCCTCACAATTTTACTGTAAAATCAAAAATGGCCGAGTTATTCAAGAAAAACAGTTTTTCGAATATACGCAGGAGCCTGATTCAGTCTACTTTTGAATTTACACTCCCAGTGACCCACCGAGGGACCTACGAAAAAAAAAATCCAAGAACTAATTATTCACGGGTCAAAATCTATAAAGACTGAACTAATATAGGTACAGATCTACAGCCAGAGCATAAACAGAAACTAAGATTTCCGAACTTTAACACCCGTTTTTTGCGAACGCTGTTAAAAATGGTCCTTCGAAACCGACATTTGACTGTCAAAAGCCTAACCAAGCGCAGTGATTATATTCAGTTATTACCGTCCATTACCGACGCCGGACCGCGTCGGACAATGGCGGCGGGCTTCATTGGCCCAACATGTCGCAGGCTTGGCCCAAGTCAAAAGAGTTTGGAGCGTTGGCAACAGCGCAGAGTTTGCATCCAGTTACCTGCTATTACTGAGGCTGTACAGTACCGGACTAGCGGCGGACTTCATTGGCCCAACTTGTCGCAGACTTGGTCCAAGTCACAAAAGTCTGGACGTTCGCAACAGCGCAGATTTTGGTATCACGCACCGGACAATGGCGGTGGGCTTCATTGGTACAACATGTTGCAAGCTTGGCCCAAGTCACAGGAATTCGGAGCGTCGGCAACAGCGCAGAGGTTTGCATTCAGTCTTTGGCGGACATTGGCGGCGGGCTTTAATGGACCAACATGTCACAGGCTTGGTCCAAGTCATAAGAGTCTGGAACTGCGTCGTTTATGAACCGATTTGAAATTTTTTTTTCTTAATTGAAACGTACCGTTCCATATTGGTCCCATCTTTCTTAAAACCCGTTCCACGACGAGTTGTGGGAACTCAATATAAGAAAATGTGTAACAATTTAGTATTTTTATAATATCTCGTGAACTTTCTAGTATCGTGAAATTGTGGGTGCAAATTTGAAGTTGATTATACCATTCTTAATTTTTTTTGTATTATCATAACATGATTTAATATATGCGTGGACACGTTGGCTGCATCCCACGTTCAGGCAACCCGCTCACAGGTCGGCGCTGCGGCTGACCAGGCTCAGGTCTTTAAGCGCCGCAAATACTCTGCCTTAATAAAGGACTACGAGTTTGCGGCGCTTGCAGTTGAGACCCTGGAACCCTAGTCGGCCGACATGAAGGCCTTCATGAGGGCCCTGTCGCTGCGGCTGGTCCATGCCTCGGGAGATCCCAGCAGAGCTGGCGCTTACCTCTCTCAAAGAAATTGCACACGCAGTCCAGAGAGGTGATGCTGCCAGTGTAATGGGGACCATGCCGCAGACCGACTTACTAGAAGGGGTTCTTTTTATAATCTTCTTTCTTTCTGTATATAGTTTAATTTGTTTTAGGCATATTTAGGCTTAGATATTTTAGTTAGTATTGCATTTTATTATTATTATGTTAATTTAATTTGGTTTTTCAAACTTGTATACAATAATTACATGCATCAATTTAATATGATAGCGTTATGGTGGCTTTTTGTTTGTGGTGGTTTTCTAAAAAATAACTAAATAACTTAAAAAGCGCTTTTGACTTGAGACTTGCAACCAAAAATAATTGCGTATGGCAGAGCTCGAGGCGGCAGTCACTGATTCACTAAAATTGCCACAGTTTAGTTCAAAACTGAATTTTAACAATGCTCTAACAAAATTTACATCAAAAAATCCTCACGTAACTTGTGACGTATGGGATTCGATTTAAAAGTCAAATTGGAAGTTACAATTTCTATTACGTCATTCGAAATTCTACACGTGGTGAGTTTTAAATCTGTTACAATTGAAAATGCTGACATGATTTTTAACTGACATTATTTAAGCAAAAAGTTTGTGAATGGTTTTGACCATTGTATTGGAAAAGTTGGGACGTGAACATCAGTTATACTACGTATTTCATTGACATAGAATGGAGAAATAATATTATAATATAATAAAATAGAATTACGCAACAAATTGCCATCGTCCTTCAGGCAGTGTCGGTCTGTAGCCTCGCTTAAGGGGAAACTAAAAAAGTTGTGGTTGCCCTCTGACTCTGACTGAATACTTGAGGATAATTCCATGAAAATAAGTGTAACGGAAGTTACCATTGTTTATTTATTTATGGTGTAAAAAGTATTAATCTTAATCTAGATAAGTATCTTTCATCCCTAGATAATATTTACACCTGAAATTGCATCATCATTTAAAAAGCACGCGAAAAATTGGTAACTTACGTTACTCTCTGTGGTGGAATTGCCCTTGACACGTTTTGTTCAAGTTTTTAGATGTTTTAATTTTCTGTGTATTTTTATTATTTTTATATTTATTTATTTATTTATAAGGTTTGCCAACAGGTACAATACTATATGACACGAAATTAAAACAATAGGTACTTATCGTATTTGAGTATTCACCCAATTACAGGCAAACACAACTTGCATAAATATTATCGCTTACATTTTGCAATACTAAAATATAACATTTCAAAAGGAGAACAAGGAACTTATACAAGAAATAATATAGGACTTTAAATTAAATTATTAACATGTAACAAATTTATGTGAAACATCCAGGGAAATAATAATCCTACGTTGAATTTTACAGCACATCCAGAGAAAATAAGACGTCTCATACACACAATACTTAATTACCATCTACACCGGTTTTATATTCATACAAATGTTTTTTAAACTTATTTAAGGAGATATTCAGAATATCGACCTTTACTTCTTTGAAAAATTTATTATGTTCTTTACTCATTCTACAAATAATACTGTGTTTGCCGACATTTGTTCTAGAGGTGCTCACAGCAAATGGCCTGAAATTAACCGCGCGAGCTTGCTGTCGCGGTACAGAGAAGCTAATTTTTTGTATCAGCTGGGGACAATCTAGACCTCCATTAATTATTTTGTGAAGTAATACCTGGTCGGAGACCCACCGGCGATCTTCGAGGCTGGTCATATTAAAATACTTCAAACGGCCTTTATATGAGTGCAGAGACCTATGCTTTTTTTGATGAACACTTAGGAAAAAGAGGAATCGTTTTTGTATTCGTTCAATCCTTGCTATATGACATTTGTACTGTGGGTTCCAGACATTGGAACAGTATTCCAACAGACTACGGACCAATGCAAAAAACGCAGCCTTCAGAGCAGATACGCCTTTGAAGTTTTTACAAGTACGCCAGATAAAGCCCAGAAGTTTATTTGACCTGTTTAGAATATAGTCAATATGAGTATTGAACGATAATTTACTATCAAGTATTATCCCTAAATCTTTTAAGCTAGAAACTTCCTCTAGGGGTACATTATCAATGGTACAAGCTGTATTTAAGGGCAATCGTTTCTTAGTAAATTTTATGTGTTTACATTTACCAATGTTCAGCGGCAGTTTGTTATCAACAGACCATTTAGAGATGCGGTTTAAGTCATCCTGAAGTAGGCCGGAGTCTAAAGGGCTATTAATAATTTTTGTTATTTTCAAGTCGTCTGCAAAAAAAGAAAAAGTTGAATGATGTATAACTTTAGCCATATCATTAATAAAAATTAAAAATAAGGTGGGCCCGAGGTGAGAGCCTTGTGGCACTCCTGAAGTTGCCTCAAAGCGCTCAGAGGAATATCCACCTACCACTACCTCCTGGCACCTGGAAGAGAGATAGCTAGAGAACCAGTCCAGTAATTTACCATAAATACCCGCGTCGTAAAGCTTTTGAATTAATAAATTATGGCTAACTCTATCAAAAGCCTTACTAATATCAGTATAGATAGCATCCAACTGAGCTGCTTTGTCTAAGGCTTCGGATATATTCGAAACATGCATAGCTAGGTTAGAAACAGTTGACATTTTACTACGAAAACCATGTTGGTGCGGAATAAGCAATGGTTTTACATGTACTGCAAGAACTGAATTTACCATGGATTCAAACACTTTTCCCATGATTGACAACAAGGAAATCGGTCTATAGTTCAGAACATCAGCCGCATTGCCACCTTTAGCCTTTAATACGTTGGCTTCTTTTCCCATGATTGACAACAAGGAAATCGGTCTATAGTTCAGAACATCAGCCGCATTGCCACCTTTAGCCTTTAATACGTTGGCTTCTTTCCAAATAGCTGGAAAAACACCACTTGCTAACGAGAAGTTAAATATGAAATAAAGAGGATGCGATAGCTTTTCAGCGCATTTAGCAATAAACACTGCTGGTATCTTATCCGGCCCTGCTCCCTTCTTGGTATCCAATTTTTTGAAGTTCGTTTTTATAGAGCAACGAGAAAATGTTAGGATTCCCAAAGTTCGTGAGCTGGCATGAGTAGCATGAGGTAGTTCATCCATATTTGAGCCTAAATTACTTTTGGTCGTATATACTTATATGTATTTATTTATATATGTATACAATACAGTAGGTATATGTATTTGTATTATCTGTTTACATAATAAATACCTCTATAATCTCTAGCACATAATCCTCAGTTTGTCACCTCTCTTGTCTCATCACTCAACTGCTCAAAGGTTAAATGGAAGAGATCCCTTAAGGGATAAGTTCGCCTTTATACATATACCTTTAACCCTGTACTTCGTCTTATTTTGTGAAATAAAGTGATTACATACATACGTAATTATAGTGAACTATGCAGTGAGACTCGGTGGACAGATGACCTCCAGTGCCGGATTAACCACGTAGCAAGAGCAAGTGCACTTCACTCGATTTTGGCCTCCCGTGCGGTGGGCGTAGCCGATCCGGTCGCCGGCAACTAAAACGTCACAGTTTCACAATATAACTATCGTGACAGTACGCAAACGCCGTTGATGCCGGCCGAACGCCGCTAGCGAAAACTATGCGAGAACGTATTGTACTGTGCAAAGTTTCCGGGCTGTGGCGGTGGGAATTCCCACGCTCGCGTCAAAACAATAGGCTTAGACACGAGCGTGGGATTTCTTGTTGTTTGTATGGAAACGCGCGACACTGAAATATCTGTTTATATTCTCTAATCTGTGGCAAGAGAAGCAAATGCTACGAGCCCCGCGCATTGTGGGCCTCGCCCCCACAGAACAGAAAAAACTTCCGTGCTCCCCCCACTCGCAAAAGGGGACCCCCCACTCGTTATGTCATTTCTTCATGTATAAAATACCAGTCAGTCGGTAGTGGGCATATCTGAGATCAACAAAGCACCGCTCTGAAGAAACTGGCTTATTTTAACAACATTTAAAAACGGAATAAAACGCAGAATATTAAAAATCTAATCGTAAATGAAAGTGTCTTACACCCCAAATAAACGTAAACGTACTATTATTATCCACTTAATTATTACCTCGTGTGCGTGCCGACACATTGTTAAGGAAAAGATGTGCCGAACACATTAAAAATGAATTGCGTGCGGAAATAATTGGTTACGCCATAATAGGGGCGCTAATATTGGTACTATTTTTAGATTATGTCGTTTATACTTGTACAATTACTCGTAGATTTATATGAAGGTGGATCACCGCCGTCGTCAGGATTGACCGTTGCTTCCATATAGGGTTACCAGATGGTCGGGAATTGGCGGAATTCTCCCGATTTTTTGTATATTCTCCCGACAAACGACTTCATTTTAAAAGTTAGTCCGATCCACTCAAGGTGGTCCGGCCAGCGAAAATGTCTCCCGACCAATGTCTCAAAATCCCGACATATTGTGTCCTGCTCCCGATAATACGGTAATTTCATCTGGCAACCCTACTTCCATACCGAGGAGTTGGCAGCGGAGGAAGTGAAACAAAGGTGCGCTTCCGTAGATGTACGAAAAGTCATCCGTAAATCAACTTCACCGCACAGACCATCGACACAACGCTTTGCCAGACTGACTGGTTGTCAACCTCGTTCCAAAAAAAGATGCGCGATGCGTCATCATATATATGTCGCAGCCAACTGATTTAGTTAGCCATTTGGTTAACTGCCTAGCCTTTGTAACTAAACTATGACCCGCCAGCAGGTCAACGCTCTAAGGGACACAAGCTGACTAACAAACCTAACCTAAAATAAGGAGTGTGTTTAATTAAAAGGCTGACTGGTCCACCTCCCCGCCCTGTCCCTGTCTGTTGCCCACATCCATTGAACTCCAGCAACCTTTAGCAGGTCATCAATCTTGCGTCAGTTTACCCACACCGCGTCGTCCGATGCATGTTCCCCACTGAATAGGGAATCTGGGAGGCATGCGTATTTCCACACCGTTAACAAAAAAAGCGGCTTACGCTAAACAAAATGGATTCGCCAAACAGTTGCGAAGAATTTGCCGAACAAATTGCTTTTGACGGATGAGGCGATGGCTTTAATTAAAAAAATGGCGGACATGGATCTCGCCGGGGGCTATTCTAAGATGCTTTGATGGCTGGGTTGGAACCTCCCGTTGAGGGTTCCGTAAAAATTTGACTCTTCTAAGATGCAAAAATCGCTACTAGTGGCGACTATTATAAGGTTAAGCGAAATATTTGTGTGACATGTTATCAACATCGATAAAATTAAAGGGCCTGTCCACTACACCGTATCATACCATGACCGTACTATGAACGTGTCAGGCAAAATAAATATTCCTTGTATTGATAAGTATGAGACTATGCCCACTGGCACGTTCCGTCACCGACCAGCATTTGTCATACCGTGCCTGATACGTTCATAGTACGGTTATGGTATGATACGGAGTAATGGCCAGAGATTGCAAAAAATACTTCATTCGGCAGCTTTAATGGTGCGGGTGTGTCAGGCGCTGTGATCTACTCCAGAACACCACCCAACGGTTGTCAGTTCAGTCCACTGTAACTTTAGCTTGCTAATTCGACCTCGTCCCTGTCTACAGTTCAAGGTGTCCAGAAAGAGTATCGGGGCATTTCTCATCATTCATCTGTCTCCATACATTTAGTATGAAAAGGGGCTAGATGAATTAGGTGACCGCAGACATATTTCTGGAGAAATGCCCATCGGGTATTTGTTAGGGAATGCAATACCCGCTCAAATATGAAACCCGGGTATTACCCGACTCTAAATAAAGTCACCCGGGTTAGCGGGTACCCGGGTTGCATTACCTACGACGAACTTGCCGGCATTACCGGTCGTGTTAAGTAAGATAAGCAAGCATGTGATGTTTTTCTTTGAAATAAAACGATATATGAATATTTTTTATTAGTTACTAGGTTCTGAAACCAAATAACCGGGTTTTACCCGACTTTAAATAAAGTCGGTTACCCAAGTACCCGTGTTGCATTTATTCGAGCTAGAACAAATACCCGATACTTTTTCTGGACACCTTGTAGAACGGTAGTATGAATAAGGTAAATAACGAAGGAATAAAGACGTAAGGGAACCCTAAAAAAGTCGATAAATTACGATTCAGAATTGCCACCGTTTCCGGAACACAAGTTATTGCGGTGGCGGATTAATTGCTTTCTGTTACTTTCAGTTTTTCGGGACATTGTACCGAAGGACTTAAATATTATTGTGACGAGCCAGAAAAAAGATGACAGTATTTATTAATCGGTTCTATCACAGAAATATCAAGAGAAGGAAACAGTTCGTCGATTTTTATGGCAACCAAGCGAGTAACGTTTTTCGCTTGGCGTTTGACGCCAAAGTAATTAAGTGATGGAAAACATTTATTTTCCATTTCGTTTGGTGGTTGTTGCCGATGGACGCGGCGGGCGACGGCGGGGGAGGCCTGCGCGGGGCAGGGTAGGCCGAGGGCACCTTGAGATCCGATTGCGAGCCGAACCGTGTGGACGTTATTTGTGTTTTTATTTGCCTTTTTCTAAATTCTTTTCTATTTGTAATTATAAACCGTGTTTTTCATTAATTAAAAGTTTGTGTGAAATTTTTGACCATTTTACTGGGCTCAAAACCCACAACAACCACAAAAGTGGTCCTTCGAACCGGATCTGATGTTCTTCACGCCACCGCCGTCGAAAATGGTCAATACTCGTAGTACAACAAAACGGGAACAAGAAAAGAAAGAAGATGAGCAAAAAGAGCTTCAATATCGTCAGCTTCAATTTCCTACAACACACGGAGAACAAAGGAAAAATGGCGACAAGACTATTTTAGATGGAGGTAGCGCGATAAAATCCGAACAAAGGAAATTGGAACCACAGCTACCAGGGACAAGTAAATCTGTCTGCAGTGCCTCGCAAAAGTCTTCGTCTTCTTCGTCTGTAGTAGCACGACGGAAGAAGCTGGAACTGGAAGCAGCTGAAGCAAAAGCTCGCATACAAATGGACTTGATAGATAAAAAACTACAAGCAGATCTCGCCGAATTGGAAGAAGAATACAGTCCACCTACAGAAGTAGATCGAGAATCCGTCAAGAGTGATGTCGCCAGGTGGGTCGAGCGCAGCCAGCTGGAACTGAAGACGCAGCAAGCCCCCGAAACTGGAAACAACCCGGGCCCGCTGTGTCCGCCGGCAATGGTCGCCGGCACCGACGTGTCAGTCCAGCAGCTGGCCAGCGCACTGAAGGAATTGGCCACCGTCTCGACATCTAACAGCAACCAAAACGCAGCGCTGATGAGCCGCATCAGCACGCCGAGGGATTTGCCCTTGTTTTTTGGTGAACCTCTGGAATGGATACAATTTAAGCAAGCGTTCGAGGAATCTACGAAAGTGTGTAATTTCAGTGATACTGAAAATATGTGGCGATTAAGGAAGTGCCTTCGTGGACCCGCCAGAGATTCAGTTAACGCGCTGCTTATGAGTGGTACGTCACCAGAAACTCTAATGTCTACGCTAGAGTTACAATATGGAAACCCAGAATTAATAATATCCAGAATGCTAATGGAATTGAAAAAATTACACGCTTTGCCACCGGAATACCACAGAGAAATTGTGCCGTTTTCTGTAAAAATAAAAAACTACGTCACAGCTGTTCGCGCGCTGCGTCGTGAAGAATACCTGCAAGAAGTAAACATCGTTGCTATCGTGTTATCTAAATTACCTACGGTCCTGCTACCCAAGTGGACTGACTACAGTTACACGCTCATAAAGGAAGGAACGAAACCTAAATTGGATATTCTCGCTGATTTTCTTCACGAAGAAGCAGTAAAAGTATCAACCTGCAGTGCTTCGCTCATTCAAGTGCGGTCAGACTTTAAACGTAGGAACTATGAAAACGGTGACTATAAACATCAAACTGTCTTAGTGCAAAGTGCGCAAACGTATGATAAATGCCGTTATTGTCGCGTAGGCAAACATAATTTACCCGAGTGCAAAAAGTTTAAAAAATCTCTGCGTAAGGACCGTTGGCAACATGTGCAGCGATTCGGTATATGCTACAAGTGTTTGTTATCGCATCATGATAGACAATCGTGTGCCGCTGCCGTGTGCGATGTGGAGGGGTGCGGCCAGTCTCACCATCGACTCCTGCATTACGTACCGGGTCAAAGTTCGCGTCAAACTCGTTATGATGTGGTCGAAGTGACAGACAATGAACCTCAGGCTGAAACTGTAACGCATATAAACATTAACAAGTGCGAAGTGTTATTAAAAGTCGTGCCGGTAAATATTCACGGACCTAACGGTATAATTAGTACAATGGCTTTATTGGACGATGGATCAAGTGTAACAATATTAAGCGCGAGCCTCGCCAAGCGGGCGGGGTTGCGCGGGCGTCGGGAGTGTTTACGAGTGCGCGGCGCTTGGGACAGTACGGAACTGGTTTGCGAAACACAAGTGATCGATTGTACGCTATCTAATAAAAACGGAACAATGTTTAACTTAAGTGCGCGAATTGTCGAGAACCTTAACTTACCTGCACAAAACTTAAGTGTATCTATATGTGAGAACTATAACTACTTGGACCATATAAAACATTATTTATGTACTGAAAACCTAAAACCTGAAATATTGATAGGACAAGATAATTACCACTTACTTGTTCCCCTGGAAGTCGTGCGGGGCGGGCGGCACGATCCCTGCGCCACCCGCTGTCCCCTCGGTTGGAGTCTTCATGGGAGGGCACCGGCATCTGTAACGTCGCAAAAAGATGTACACACGTCATTACATCTTTGCCATAACGACACGCAAGAAGTTTTAATGGAAAATAATCAAATTCTACGTGATATCCATGAAGATATTCGCCGATCTTTATCTGTCGATACAATGGGCGTAACTGCTAGACCGCGGCAGAACTCGGAGGACGTACGGGCCCAGGAACACCTGGAACAAACCTCTGAACTCATCGACGGCCAATGGTATGTCGGCTTACCATGGAAAGATCTTCATTGTGTGACCGTTGACTCCTTTCCTAATGCAATGTCGAGACTAAAGGGGGTGGAGTAGAAGATGAAAAGAAGTACAGAGTATGCACAAAGATATAAGGAACGCATACAACATTTATTGGACAATAAATACGCGGAGAAGCTGGAGAATCCTGTGAAATCGTCGAAAACTTGGTACTTACCTCATTTTGGAATAGATAACCCCAATAAAAAATCTCTGCGCTTAGTTTTTGACGGAGCGGCTAAGTCACGTGATCAATCGCTGAACAGCTACCTATTCAAGGGCCCTGACCTGTTAGTCGGATTAATGGGAATAATGCTGAGATTCCGCGAGAACAAAATTGGAATTAGTGGGGACATAAAGGATATGTTTCTACGAGTCAAAATTAAACCCGAAGATCAGCACGCGCTACGCTTTTTATATCGTGAAAACCCTGAAGACCCTGTGGATACTTACATAATGACGTCACTCATATTTGGGGCCAACTGTTCACCGTTTGTTGCCCAATTTATCAAAAATAAAAACGTGCGACGCTTCGAAACTACAATGCCAGAGGCGGCAAATGCTATATACCACCAGCATTATGTAGACGACTAATCGACAGCTTACCTGCTGAAAAAACCGCTACAAAACTAATCCGCGACGTGACCTATATACACGCACAAGGAAACTTCCATATACGAAACTGGAACAGTAATAGCGAAGAAGTTATCAAAGACATTCCAAAAGAGACTCTCGGAAGCTGCGCAGTAAGGTTCAAAGTCGGCGAGCAATACCAGGGCGAGAGGACACTTGGATTGTTGTGGCAGCCAGCCTGCGCAAGATACGCTCGGGTTCGATGTTTCGCTGAAGAAAATATCTGCCGATATAATTAGCGGAAAAGAAAGGCCCACAAAAAGAGACATTATCAGGCCGCTGCAAGTGCGAGCGAGACATTCGTAAACGCCGCGAGTGCGAGCGGGACGAGCCCAGATGTTGATAACAGAGAGCCGGGCGGCGATGCGCTCGCACATGTGCCATCACCAGTTTCGAGTATTAATTGTTACGAACAACTTGAACTTCACATATTTTGCGACGCTTCTACGAAAGTTGTTTGTGCAGTGGCGTACTGGCGTTGGTTTTACAATAACAAAGTGCATCAAACGTTCATAGCAAGTAAATGTCGAGTTGCAACGCTGAAAACAACAACTGTGCCTCGATTGGAATTGAATTCTGCAGTTCTGGCAGCTAGACTAGCTGATACTATAACTAACGAGCATAGAATAAAACCGGAACGGCGTATCTTTTGGAGTGACTCAACTACGGTGCTACACTGGATCCGTAACGACGCGCGTAATTATAAAACTTATGTTGCGAATCGACTTGGCGAAATTGATGAACTTACACGTATGAGCGAATGGAGATATGTACCTACACACCTTAATGTCGCCGATATAGCCACCAGAGAAAACTATAACCGTTCTGTATTACCTACTGAGTGGATCCAGGGACCTTCTTTTCTACAAAAGTGTGAAAACGAGTGGCCGCAAGATGTACTAAACGCTGAAATAAACAAAAAACATTTGGAATGCGTAATGACAGTGACATGCGATAGTTACAATGAAAACTTACCTATTCCTGAGCCGACAAGATTTTCTTCGTGGTAACGCCTGCGCGGAGCTACATTTATGATGCTGAAATTCATAAACAAATGTAAACATATTGATGAAAATGATGGCGCCGTGATGGAGAAAGCTGAAAGGTTATTGATAAAATATTCTCAAGCGAAATCATTTCCGGACGAAATAATTAATCTAAAAAACGGATTATACTTACCTAGAACTAGTAGGTTACTTACCTTAACGCCATACCTCGATGAACACGATGTCCTGCGCGTTGGGGGCCGCATCGACGCCGCCGCTGACGTTGCTCCTGAAACAAAAAGACCTTCAATCCTGGACGGGCGGGACTATGTGGCGCGGCTGCTGGTGAAACATTACCACGTTCGTGCTGCGCATGGCAACCAAGAAACAGTTGTTAACAACCTGAAACAGACATATTGGATATTAAAATTACGACCAACAGTGAAAAATGTGGCTACAAAATGTATGTTATGCAGAATTAGAAAATGTAAACAAGAAATCCCACGAATGGGTGACTTACCTTATGCAAGAGTGGCACATCATCAGCGCCCTTATACCTATACTGGCGCAGATCTTTTTGGGCCTCTAGAAGTCACAGTAGGAAGACGAAGAGAAAAGAGATATGGAGTTTTGTTTACTTGTTTAACTGTGAGAGCCATACACATCGAAGTTGTTGATTCACTTACCTCCGATTCATTTATAATGGCCCTTCGACGAATGGGGGCCCGACGAGGCTGGCCACAGTTCTTGTACTCAGACAATGGTACAAACCTGAGAGGTGCTGATGCAGAGTTAAAAAAGTCAATCGAGGAACTGGATCAAGAATATCTCAAGCGGGAGTCCTTGAACTATGGAACTAAATGGATATTCGTGCCTCCCGCAAGTCCCCACTGGGCTGGCGCCTGGGAACGGCTTATCAGAACAGTTAAAGGATGCCTGAAGGTCGTGCTGAAGGAGCGAGCACCGCGAGACGAGACGCTGCGGACATTATTGGCAGAGGTCGAAAGCATAGTGAATAGCCGGCCGCTTACGCATGTCTCTGTGGAACCCGGCAGCACAGAAGCACTAACGCCAAACCACTTTCTCTTGGGCTCATCATCCGCCTTGCCACACCTTGGCGCCTACAACGATACTGATATGTACCTAAGAAAGCAGTGGAGAATAGCCCAGCGACTAGCTGACCTATACTGGAAAAGGTGGGTTAAAGAAATTCTACCCGACCTGATACCACGACGTAAATGGACACGAGAAGAGAGGCCCTTGCAAGTGGGAGACCTCGTCCTTATTGTGGACCCCGACGGACCTCGATGCTTCTGGCCAAAAGGTTTAATTAAAGAAGTGCTGCCCGGTAAAGACGGCCGGGTAAGAGCCGTAAGGGTAAAAACCAAGACTGGTGTGCTCATGCGGTCTGCCGCACGCATCGCCCGAATACCCATTGATGGTGAGTGCTGCTGAGCAGCACTGGGGTGGAGGATGTTGCCGATGGACGCGGCGGGCGACGGCGGGGGAGGCCTGCGCGGGGCAGGGTAGGCCGAGGGCACCTTGAGATCCGATTGCGAGCCGAACCGTGTGGACGTTATTTGTGTTTTTATTTGCCTTTTTCTAAATTCTTTTCTATTTGTAATTATAAACCGTGTTTTTCATTAATTAAAAGTTTGTGTGAAATTTTTGACCATTTTACTGGGCTCAAAACCCACAACAACCACAGTGGTATTTGAACAATTAACAACCTATATACCATTATTATCCGGTTTTTAAATTCTGATAATAATATTGACGGCAACTGAAGTTAACGGCGTGAAAAGTAGATCGCCGCCACTTCTTTTTAGCTCGCGAGGTACATACACTTTTTCCTTCTGCCTCAATATATTTCTGTGGATTCCATTTAGATTCTGCAAGAATTTTGAATCTACAAAATTCAATTTTCACACCTCCTATTCAGAAAAAAGTATTTTGCTCCCTCATAAGAGGGATCAAAGTAGCACTTTTCTGTTCAAGGACAACAGGGTATTTTTAGTTTGAACCCACTTAGAATATGCCATACCATAGACTTAAATTACACACCGAGGGCGGTATAATAAGGAATGGCCCAGATCACAGGTGTTTGCGGTCCGAGCCGCAGGCGAGGGCCATAAATATAATATGGAAGTGGTATTTTCGTCTCGTCTATTCAATATACGCCCTCGCCGTAAATACATCATTTTGCTCCCTTGTGACACAATCTACTATTATGAAGTTGTTAGTCGAGTTAAATTTTGTGAGCTGGTTCGATAATTCAGGTATATACAAGGTGTTTCATTGAACGAAATACAACTCATGTTTTTTTAACTCCTCTCCCTGGTTTTAAACCCCTCCCCTAGGTCTCGTGCTGTTAATTAAGATGAATTAATTAATATCACTGTTGTAATTGTTCAACTTTTTTTGGTCTCATCGTGGTTACCCTACTTAGAGTTGAGAGAAAAAAGTTTGAATCTAATTTTGTAGTTAACAGTTACCTTTTTGCTTATCTAGGCCAATAATTTATCAATAAAATGCGTGCATTCTGACAGATTATTGAAGTTATTTGTCATAACAAACAAACAGGTCACGTAAGCGTGACGTCATGAGGGGTGACAACACCCCTAGATTTTAATTTCTTAATTTTGTTAGCAAACTAGCGAAAGTTAATTATGACGAATTTTAATAAATCAATTCGAGCATTTTGTTCTCTGTCGTTAACAGAGCCGGAATTGCTTAGTTTGTATTTTCAATGTTACACCCTGTAGATTTTTTTGGTACAGTTTTTGGATTTTTTCAAAATAGCGGAGCCATGGGGAGTTGATTGATTCGCGAGGTCACAGATACACTAGTTTTTTTAAAGCTTTTAGTCTTGAATTCCAAATAGAGATGTGCCGTTCCCGGGAATATTCCCCACTTGTATGGGGAATATTCCCGCAGTGGGAATATTCCCCATACAAACGGGGAATATTCCCGGGAATGGCACATCTCTAATTCCAAATCAGAGTTTATAGACTACCGACTCAAGTGGAAACAGCTCAATTAATATAAAACGTAGTGTGCGTTGATTTAGTACCGCGGCTAGTGTAGTTTTGTCCCCTGGCGCCCGTTCATAATGCCGAGATAAAAACTCGCTATTGTTACTCGCCAACCCATAAACGAGATAAAGCATCGCCCATAAACTATCTGTATGCAGTAATTATGTTGAGCCCTTCCTTTGTTGCACTATGGATGAAGGACAAAGATATAGGTATACCCACCCAAATTGAATCAAATTTTTCATCGATTCCAAAACAGAAGTTCCTCAATTATTCAAAGACGGCGGGACCTATTTGGAAAATACTTTTTTGTTTCAAAGGTATGCCTTCCAATTGGCTCAATGTTACAAGGTCAGGATGGGATCTTGGAGAAATCGAAGCTCTTTACATACTATGGGCACACCATATTGCATTGGGTAGGTGGGGGCTTGCATTTGTTAATTGACTTGCGAACAAGGTCAAAACAGGTCAGAGACAAAAATAATTGAATTTGACTATATTTGTACAACTAATTTTACCACAGCGATACAGCGCGGGAATGCGGCGAGGGGGCCGAACCTCAGCTTAAAATATTTTTTCTTTAGTTTTATTTTACTTTTGTTTTAATTTTAAATGTATTCCTTTTTGTATATTTTCACAATAAATATGACGGCGCATCGCGCCCCTTTGATGCTATTTTGGAACAAGAATGACAACTAGTCTATCTGGCGAAGCGTCGTGTCGATAGTCTGCGCGGTGAAGTTGATTTACAGACTTTTCGTACGTCAACGGAAGCGCACCACGAACTCAAGCAACAATGTTTTTGTTTCACTTCCTTCGCTGCCAACTCCTGGATATACGTCGGAAGATACGGTCAATCCTGGCGACGGCGGGGGTCTGCCTTCAAATATTTTAAGTCTTTTACCTACGGTCAAGTGAGGAAGGAGAAACTCTGTGAAATTTTGTCTCTACGCAATACAACATTTAATATTGACCTTCTAAAATATGTCTACGTTAACAAGCATCACTTCATTAAAAATGTCAAATATTTCGAATATAAGATAGGTAGCTAGATGCATATTACACAGGATGACTACGGGATCATGAAGCAAAATAGTAAACTAAGACTTGCCAATGAATAAGGAATATTACGAGGTAGATTAGAGCGCATAATGTATTTTCTTCGGTTTTGGTGATTTATTTTATTACAATAAATTAGAGTACATTATTTAAAAAAAAACTAGTAATGTGCATAGCGATAACTTATGATTTTTAATTGATAATGGTTATTTTATTATTATAACAAAACGGGATTTAGTCGCTAAGGGTTATGATCGCCACTATGGATGGAAGTCACAGCATGTCCGAAACGTCGAGGTAATATTATGTTTTTACGCGATTAAGTCCCGTTTAGTAATAATAATGAGTGAAAATTTAAATCAATGGTTATCTTAGTTTTTCAATTTACTGTTAAAATCTTCTTCAAATTGTATTGTAAAAGTATTTGTATTTGCAATAAATATCGAATGTCTCATTCAACAAAAAAACACTGAAACATACAAGTGCAGTTAAACTCCCAAGGCTCAGCTCAACCTAAAATCAAATAAACCTCCAACAAAAGTGAAGAATTCACCTTTTCAAGTGGCAATAGATTTCTATTAAGAGCAGATTTACGAAGGGTTTGGTAAAATATGAAGTGACAGGGATCGGGTTAACCAGTCATTACTCTTTCTGGGCAATGCCCTTTTTTAGACATTTATTTTCTTTTAAGTCTTGTTCAACGTGAGTATAACTCCAGCAGACAGTTCGACATGATGTTAAAATTAAATTAAAGTAGTAAAAAGTAAAATGAAAATTAGGTATTCTTTTTATAATTGTTTTTTTTTTTATGTTTATTTAGTTTTAGGTTTTGTTTATACTTTATTACATTTTTACTTTCTATATTTTATACATTTCCTATTTGTGTTATAGTTGAACGAATAATGTTACAAAGTTTATTAAACAGGAAATAGAGTTTAATAATTGTTCATAATGTTATTTTGTTCCTATAAATACATATTTGGAAATGAAAATGAATATTGAAATGGTACTACTTAGAATGTACACGTATGTCGTATGCCAAGTGAGTTGTGCACCAAGATAACCTTCTTCCTTTTCCTCGTATCCTCATGATTGAGGGTCGTGTTCACATGAGGCCGTTTGCTCTATGAACAAAAGCTCTCCACTCTTCACGGGTTTCTGCCTTCTTTTGCGGTATCGGCCCATCGAGTCGGAGATCTTCCACGCCCCATTTTTCCTTCCACGTGGCCAACCACGATGAGTTTTTCCAAACTATCTGGCTCGCGTCTAGCCACGTGTCCGAAATACTGCAGGATCCGCTGAAAGCAGATGGTCTTGATCTTCAATTCAGTCAAGATTGATGGATTAGTGCGACGCGCCGTCCAGGGGATTCCTAACATTTTGCGCCAGCACCACATTTTGAATGCGTCAATCCTGTTCCGAAAGCGTGCCTTTAGAGTCCAGTTTTCTAAAGCGTATAGAAATTACAGAGAAGATCAGGATCAAGGTAATCACGGTCACGGAAAATATGGCGGGATGAGCTCCATGTCTTCATTAAGGACTGGCTAGACATAGCAATAAGTAGGGAAGGATTGGAAGGGGATTATTCTATTGATTTTTATTCATAAAAAATATAAGAAATTATTTTTAATGTTTAGTTTTATGTACATAAAGATTGGGTTAATTTAAGGTAACATTTTTATTACCATTCATCAAGACATAATTATATAATTAAAATCCTCTCAAATAAGAAAAGAGCTAATTTGCGTTAAATAATACAAAGCACGAATTAAATTAACGAACAACGTAGAAAGTCAACGATAAATCTTCTCTGACAATAGTGAGCAATAGAACGTAAACTGGATTCGAACGAAAACAATTCTGAAAGTGAATTATGGATTAAAGTTTTACTGATATTTTGGTTGAAGCAAATATAATTATTTTTCCGATAAATACAAAATAAGGGTCATGTTGAATCCTATTTACTGATGATTTGATGAACTTATTTTAATATAATTAAAAAAACAAGTGCAAGTCAGACTCGCTCACCGAGGGTTCCGTACAAATTTGTAGGTGCATATTATAATGTACGCTATACATTTTGATTCCCTTAGATTTTTTATGATTTTATTAAAAATGTATAGTTTTCTGATTTTTCCCTATACTTAATTGTACAATAAGATTTGCAATATCTCACTCCATTAACGTCATTATTTTTCATGGATTCTTACGAGTTCGATCTAAACCTATTTGTTTTATTTTCAGTGTTATTTTTGCAGATAATATATAAAATTAATTAAAGATCAAAACGGGATTCAATTCAATAATTTAACAATCCCGGAGTATTTTAGGGAATATGGCGGTATTTCATCGTCCGTGAGTGTAAATCAAAAATACTTGTTAATACGCTTATATATTGCCGCGTTTCCCAGGTATTTGACCAGCTTATCTTAATTTATTACCCGCTCTGCCGGGTTCGACTTCGCACCCTGTTTGTTCCAATTAATTGAGACCCTTTTCCGAGTGTTTTATTGTTCATATAAACTATCACATAAAATATGTTTATTGCTGTTTGTGTCACGTGTTTAATTTTAAGGGACCGTATCAAGAAGGGCTATTCTTTAGAAATATGTCTGCGACTCATTCATCTATCTCCATACATTTAGTATGAAAAAGGGCCAGATGAATGAGGTGACCGCAGATATATTTCTGAAGAAATGCCCACAAAGTATAAAGACGAACAAGTAGTTCATTTTCGGCCGTTTAGGAGCGCGCGGCACGTATTCGCACAGACGCGCGATAGCATGTCTGTGTGAGTGCGATCCATACTGGAGCATTCTTACGCATTCGTATTTCTTTGCTTGTAGTGCGCACACATTCAAGCGCGCGACGTACCTTTTGTCGGGTCCAACCACCGGACGGAACGCCCTGGATTCTTATATCGCGTAACGCGTGCCCTTTCCAGTCGCTGGCTAAGCCACTCCGTGGGGGCAAAATTTGGTTCTAGTAGCCGCGCGGCGAAATCGCGGAGTGAGCCAATCTTACAAGAAAATTGTGACCTTTTGTACCTACCTATAGTTTATATGTGACTTGTTCTTTTCCACTAGAGCCACAGATTGGGGTCCTAAAGAAATGGGAAAATGCATTTGAGAGCTATTCTTCGGAAATATGCCTGCGGTTATCTCATTTATCTGGCCCTTTTTCATATTAAACGTATGGAGACAGGTGAATGAGTCGCAGACATATTTCTGAAGAATAGCCCTGAACGATTCTTTGTTTTACACTGTTTAAAACTTAACCCTTTTAAACCAGTAAAAACCGGTTAATAATTGAATGAGCGGACCGTCATTTAGCGGTGCCCTGAGGTCGCTCGATGAATGGTCGGTTTTAGCCAAATACCGATTTATGCGACAAAAAACCGACTTTTATCCGTGATACATTGTGGTTCTGTGGGCTTTGGGAGGGTTTTGTAGGGTGTGCATGTGTAAAGTCTGTGCGGAAAGAGAATAGGCGTGGCGAAAAACGGAACTAACCTAACCAGTATGGCATTTTTTTTGCAAATACGGTAGAAAAGCATTACAGCACCCCCCATTTAAATCCTATTCTCTTTCCGCACAGACTATAGTAGCAAAACACGTGGCGTCAAGTCAATGAAAAATGCAAAAGTAATAAATAGAGAGCGGATTTGAAGTAGCGATCTCAATATTATTTAGGATATGACTGGTTAATTTATTATTTTTGCTACACACAAAAAATCATGTAACTTATTGGAACAAAAAAGTAAAAACCTTTTTATAAGCTTTTGTAAATATTGGGCAAGTGATAATAAATAAACATATAGTTTATTTTTTTAAGTTCTTCTTTAATATTTCTTCTGCACAATGCACAGTAAAAAATTAAGACCTTATATAACCAACATGACATGTATTTAGCAAATTCGTACCTACCCTTGGTCAAATAACGACGCATGTGACTTTACGTCAAAAGTTTTTTATTGCTCAAAAGTCATACAAATCATACGAACTACATTATACACACAGATCCTGAAAGTTGTCATTTTGCAGATGCGTCGTTATTTGACCAAGGGTACGAATTGCACTATTCATAATTATCCATATTAATTTTGAGATCCCTACTTTAAATCCGTTCTCAAGTAATAAAAATTGTCACTGATTTTTATTTCATGACGGACTGGCGGTTAACCTCAGTTAGCTTGATGGTCAGCGATTTTTGAACGCTTACTGACCTATAGGGCTATTTTATGTATACCTAATTAAATAATATGGTCATGTCATCAATCAGAAGACTTCCACTTCAAAATTATGGGACACAATAAATAGTCTACTAGTGGTCCATAGTCCGTGGTAATATAAAGCAGCTATATCGGAGATTATCAGGGAATATATTTAGACATAAGTTGACCAAACGGCTGATGGATAAATGTTTTGACAGTGCAAAGTGTGGGGGAATATTTAAATTATAAAAAAGGACTGACATCTTAATGATCGATTACGTATATAATTATTATTTTAATTCAATAACATCTATAAATCTAGCGTAATTAATCAAATATTTGTACACGTGCTTGCATGTTGAATACAAGGACATTTTATACTGCAAAACCTTTTAAACTGTATTCTAACAAATATTTTTTTCTGATTCTGATTCGTAAAACGTGGTTTTGATTTAATATGTTTCATCCTTTATGTATGTATAAGAATAGAAAACCAACCTTGTTTTAAGTAATTGGGTGAATCAACTTTTAGACGCACACTTTTGACGTCTCTGGCGTTACAGAAAATGTCTCTGGAGTTACCCAGAAATCGAACTTCCAATAGGATATTTTTCTATTTATTAGGTTTATGAGACGGGGCATTCAACGTTCTAACATACACCATAAATGTGAACATATACACACCATTATTTAAAGGCGTTATTTTACAACGAAAATTAAAAGTTGCGGATAGAGTCGTGTGGGTAAAAAAGTTGACTGACCCAATTAAGTCAAATCCAAGCAAAACCATCATCCATTAAACACCGTAAAGGCTTTTCGATGAAAAATCGAATAAAATGCAAAGGCAAACAACCAGTAGCCAATAAATCAGAATAACAATACAATTCAGTTAGCAATTCCTCACAGAGTAAAGAACAGCTTGCTTACTGCGGTAGTTTCTGGGGCCGTTCCCATTTTTGTGCACTGTCACTTCTGTGGATGTCATACCATGATGCATGCTATTTTTACGTTTTTACGTTTATTGTTACTAATTAAATAAAAAAATCTTCTTTAAGGGGATCTAGACACGCAACAGCGTGTCAAGCCAAGTTCAAGCAAAACTGGCTAGCCAGCGCCGAGTGTAATATTACACGAACCACTTGGTGCCACTTTTGATCCTTCTATATCTCAAAACATCTTTAACGTAAACACATAAAACTACGTGTATTTAATTATACCCATAAGAACATCTGGTAGCCCAAATTTCATGAAGCTAGCTCAAACGGTTATAAAGATATGAAGGTCAAAAAGTCGTAAATTTTCGCACTGACTGACTGACTGACTGACATATAGTACCTAAACCTAACCTACTTCCAGATGACCTAGAAGGATGAAATTTGGAATCCAGCTCGGTAATTGTGTGTAAGCGTAGGAAAAATCTAAAAATAAAAAAAAAGTTAAAAAATAGGGGGGGGGGGGTCCCCATACAATTTTTTTTAATAGTACCTAAACCCTGACATATAAGTACCTAAACCTAACCTACTTCCAGATGACCTAGAAGGATGAAATTTGGAATCCAGCTCGGTAATTGTGTGTAAGCGTAGGAAAAATCTAAAAATAAAAAAAAGTTAAAAAATAGGGGGGGGGGGGGTCCCCATACAATTTTTTTTTAATAGTACCTAAACCCTGACATATAAGTACCTAAACCTAACCTACTTCCAGATGACCTAGAAGGATGAAATTTGGAATCCAGCTCGGTAATTGTGTGTAAGCTTAGGAAAAAATCTAAAAATTAAAAAAAGTTAAAAAATAGCGGGGGTCCAATTTTTTTTTTTAATTGTATTGTTGGAACCGTTACAAGCAGATATTTGAAACTATCCCAATATAATATTTGCTATATAACAGAAATATAAAAATAAAGTTAAGTCAAAAAATAAGTGGTGTCCCCATACAAAAAACTTGTAATACGCGCTAAACAACCGGCCAACGGTGTGTCGTCGGCGGCGCGCGGCACCACATAATTTTACACTATCTCTAACAATCAAGAGAATGTAGACAATAGCATAAAAAAGAAAACCATGCAGCGGAAACGCAAGAAAAAACATTAAATCTCAATACCTGCCTAGTTTTCTTTAAAAAAAGTAATGATATCCCACCAAAAATATAAATGTAAAAATGGAGAGCCAAGTTCAATACAAAAATTATGCTTGGCTGTGGGCTTCGCCGCAAAAAGAATGGAGATCTCAATGAGTGCCAAGTCCTATACAAAATCCAAATATGTATTTATAGGAACAAAATAACATTATGAACAAGTATTAAACTCTATTTCTTTGCTTCATTGGATACCTATAACATTTGCTGTTATTTAAAAAATGTGAGATCTTAAAGTAGGTTAGATTTGACTTGGGCAGTTTTTATCAGAATTAAAAAAAATATATATATGTTGAATAACTTTATAAAATGACTGATGTAATGAAAACCCTAGGACCCTAGGTGAGCGCCATTAATTTTTTCTATGTACTTTGATTTCTATATTATGTAAAATGACACCTTTGTTTATTATTAAGTTGTGCGACTATTCAGCGCAACTGTCACGATGAATACATATATACGAGTATATAGGGAGGTATATCTATACCAGCCTGAAGCAGTCTAATCTGAATCCATCACTCCTGTTAATGTGATTATAGTCGGTAAATTTTCTATACAAACAAAAATATAAATGTAAAAAAGGAGAGCCAAGTTCAATACAAAATAAAGCAAAGCTTCCACGGCAGCAATTATGTTTGAATTGTGTTTTATTTTATGGCTTACATTTTATCTGCGCGAAATGACATGATAACTGGCGAAACGCTAAAAATATATTAATTTTTAGCAAAAAACGTTTAGTTTCAGATGATGGCGCTGACTTCCAATAGCAAATTGTATATTAATTCTGTTTTTTGAGAGTTCTCATGTCATTTCGTGCGGACAAAATGTATCAAACCATGTGTACTTACGTAGTTTTTATATGTATTCAAAACTTGCCTTGTTTTCTTTGTGTAAGTAAATTAATTAAAGTTGGCTTGTCTATCTCCTTCGATGTTAGTTATTATTTCTAATTTGCTCAAAGGTTAGCTGCAAGAGATCCCTTACAGGGATAAGTTCGCCTTTGTACGTAACCATTGATCTTTGTATTGTTTCTATATAATTTATGTGTGCATCATAATTGATGTCGTGGAAGCAAATGATGACCCTCTTTATTTGTGTATAGAGAACCGAATCAAATCACCTTAAGTGCAAAAGTTTGACAGTAGGTATTAAAAGATTTTTAAAATAGCCGACACTACATTGGCGCGGCATCACCTATCCCTTTCTCTCTGTCGTAAAGTTAAAGGGACAAAGAGAGACGGAGACGATAAATCGTTGCCGGTATTGATAGGTAAGTAAGTGCTCGCTGATATTATCTAGTCACGCATTATAGAATAGTTTTATTTTCGTTTCGACCAACAAGGATCATTATGCCGTGTGTTGTCTTTCTCGCTCTGTACTGAGTAGAAAGAGACAGGTGATGTTTGTCAAAAAGTGACTTAGCCAATTAGGGTGACGGCACCAGTAATGTACAGGAACCAATTATGGACATTATTTTCCCGTAAAACCCACATTTTAAGTAACTGACACAAATTTTTTAGACTATGAACACTATGTTCAGATAACTGATGGTCATAACTGGTAAAGTCGATGAATAGTCAGCTATAAGCCCTTAAATGTTTGCTGTCCATTACTGGGTACTACTGTGGTAAACGTGTCCATGATTGGTGCCATAACCCTATGACCTAAAAGCAGAAAAGCAAGCTGAATGATACTTCCATGAAATGTTGAAATAGTACAATACTTACCTAGAGCGGTACATCAAAGAATGTCTCAGATCGTACGTATTTCACAGCGTGCGGTAATTGCCACTTTACGCCCAGGTATATATTAATATTGTAATTGTTTTGGAAAAGCTATACCTCGCTGAGTTTCTTAGCCGGTTCTTCTCGGGGCAGAGGTTTTTTTTTTTTTTACACTGGAACCGGTGGTAAATCGTGACATTCATAAGTGCATTGTATTATGCCTAAATTGAAGAATAAAGTACTTTGACTTTGGTGTGACGTAAAAGAAATAAACGGAATAAAAAAGGTAAAAAAATAAAACTTAAAGTGTATTTCTCCTTTTCATGTGAAATACAGCAATCTGCAAAATTTGATTGAATTGAAATGTATATTGAAGTTTCGCTAGATAGGTACCTAAGTGCTCATACCAAATATGTACTCGTATACTTGTAAATAAATTGTCAGTACTTTACAGACTCAAAGTCAGAACCAAAGTTAACCTCATTGCGAAATTGTTGCTGAATTTGAGTACTAATTATAAATTTCAGTTGGAATTATTAAACTTGTGATTAACACGACAAGGGACAGGACTGAAAACTTCACAAATGTATTGAAAAACGTAAACTATTAGCAACTCGTTAGATAACTTTTTCAATTAGTAAGTTTTGAAAATCGGGTTCGTTAAATATTTCAGACGTGAGTAGCCAAGTGGATAGTTTTAATTGTTTAAATTAAGTAGAGTTAATAACGATATATTTTAGGTACAGACCCCAGTTAACATATGGGATACTTTTTACCCGACTACGGCGGAGCAAAAATAGAGATTTCACTTATTTCACCTCTGCGAACGAGATTGCGGGCATTCTCTGGACCAGGAATCTCCAAACTACGGCAACGGGTCAAATAGAGACTACGAGAGCTTGCTCTCCAATGAAACGCCCCCCCCCCCCCTCCCCAGGACGCCAATGGCCGAGATAAAAAAAATCGCCAAATTCCGTGGTCGACCATGTCGCACAGTGAACTCTGTAGAACAAGCTAAGTGGACAAAAACCACCACTCATTATCTCAAAACTCATTATCACTAATTATACCTAATACCCATACATTAAGATCGGCATGTGTTATTTTTTCCCCCACCCCTCCATTTATGAATGATAAGGGTCACTTCTTAAGACAACAGTCAATTGTTAGTGCATTCATTTGCGTAATAGCTCTTGACCCTTTATCGTTGTATGCGTTTCTACAAAGTTCAAACTTCTATTTTTGTGATGGATTCTAATCTTCAGGGTAAGTAAAATATTCTGTAACTGTTACTTTTAAATAAGACCCCATTTCATAGACAATACAGGTGCAGAATGTTGGAGTTGTAGAAATTTTTAGTCCTAACTTAAAGTTTATCGGTCTGAAATCAACATGTCCCCACTTGTCCCCGCGGAGATTTTTATAAATATGATACCTATTTTTACGCTCTTTCATATGATAGTAAAATGGCTTGCTCATTTTTGCACAAAATTAATTTATGTCTTTTTTTCCAGATATGCACGTCTCTGTATCGAGAATGGACCTTTGCAATGCATGGTTGTCTCATGCAAAGGAAACAAGAAATAATGAACTGTTTAAGCTAGTTTCGGCCAAATGTGATTTGAGTGGAGCGACTGAAAGCTCGATAAGGGATATCAAGGTTGAAATATCACGATTTTCTTCAAAAATTCTTAAAAAGTGGGAAAGTTGCAGTAGATGCCGACAACGTTTTTTTGAGAGCAATAATGAGTGGCTTCGTGGAGAAGATTTATCATTTAAGGTGTCTATGTGTCCTGCCCTGCCATCCACATCCTCGGAAGCTATACCAGGTCCCGGAAGGCCCCAGACCGAATTTTCGAAATCTTGTCCTAAAACAAAACGTCGACGTATAGATGATCTTGTACAAACTCGTAGTTCGAATGAGTTATTATATGCCGCCGAAGTATCGGCACGTTTATCAGGTAGTGCAAATGTGGCACGTAATATAAAGCAAGTTGTTGACAGCCCAAATGACCGATCAAAGAGTACAAAGAAGAAAACTATGTGTGATAGCAAGTGCATGAATGGTGAAGAAGCTTTAGCGTATTATATAGACAATAGGTTAACGGTAAATACTTATAAGAACTCGCGGAAGTGGAGCATCAAATTTGGGCATAATTTTTTTCCATCATTGAGTTGTGTTACAAAAGCTAAAGGTGAGTGTTATACCCCTGAAGAACAAATTGTTGTGGACGAATCGCGTGTTGAAATCAAGCTTCAGGCAATTTTAGACAAAACTGCTGAACGTTTAGTTTTGGCTGAAAACGAGGTCCTCGATAATTTGTCACCTTCTTGTTCTTCTTTTAAGTTAATTAGTTATCTATTTATTTACAATTTATTTTATGGTTAGTAATTAATTAATGATTTTTTTTTAATGAATAGCAATTAGTTAATGATATTTTTGTAATTTATTGTTAATATAGGATTTTTTTGGAATTCTTGGTTTTATTATTTTAGTAAAATAGAACGGATTACAATATTTGGTTTTGATAAATCTAACCCGACCCCCTCAATTATTCAAATTATCCACAAAACACATTAAAAAACGTTTATATATGTTTAATAACCATAAATATGCTTAAAAACCTACAAAAATAATTTTGTCCAGTGAGCTTGTTCTACAGAGTTCACTGTGTGTCGTGTGTCCCGCGCGAGATTTTCGAAAGTGCAGTAGCCCTTTGTTAAAAAAAAGTTTGGAGACCCTTGCTCTAGACTTTAAAATTGAATATAAACTGCATCATAATTATAGCTATAGTTAAAATAGTGCGGAGCTTATAGTTACGAGAGCGTGTCATAGTTTGGGCCATAGTTGTGTGCACTGGACCACAAAAAACTGAGTTTAGGCAAGGACCATTAAAATAAGAGGATTGTCATTCTAGTTCGTAAACAGCGAATAATAAATAAATTCTAAGATTTAAATACTGTGATAGAAAATGAAATGTTACGAGTACAATTTATTTATTATTAGCTGTTTACGAACTAATTGTTATTGTACTATGTTTCTTTGTTCAATTTTAACATCGTTAAATGTTTAGTTTTTTTAGTGCCATCTAGTTTTTGCCTGGATATCCCCTTGCGATCGGGGCACGATCCAAAGTATGGAGAATGACAGTCCTTTTGTTTTAATGGTCCTTGGTTTAGGTATACAAAAAGTTGGATTGCAATATTGTCAACTAGTATCCGCGGCTTCTTCCGCGTTGTTCCCGTTACTGTCCCAAAGGAATTATTTTCTGGGATATGAAGTATTTTATGTTTCAATCCAGGATTCATGCCAAATTTCAGCTCAATCCATCCAGTCAGCCAAAAGCGCTCCGGCTTGCCCAAGGATTTCTTCAACGCCACGCCACTGGTAGGATAGCACCTAGGATGTTCTTCCGTAATACAAGGGAAGATACAGGGGCGCCGAAGACCAGGCAGACGTAAGACATCTTGGCTCAGAAACCTTCGAGAATGGTTGGCAATGAGCACAAGATCGCTATTCAGAGCAGCCGTCGATAAAGTACGAAATCGGCTGCCCCATATCAAAACCCAGTAAGTGCTTCAGATCAAATTTTAAAAAGGTCGTAAAAACATATACATAAAAATGTTCTTACGCCCTTTTTAAAATTTGATCCGGAGCACTTACTAGGTTTTGATATGGGGCAGTCGATTATTGCAATGATGATCGCCGACCTCCGGTAGAAGACGGCACCGAAGGAAGATGTTCTTTCATGCTAAACCTAAAGTACAGTGAGTTAGTACGTTTTTCCTCGAACTTACTACGTACATATTTGTGTTAAGTCCTGCACGGCAGTATTTAAGTATGGTATCAAATAAGGCATGCGATATGGGTATTTTTGGTATGCCTTATACCGTGAATACCGTGATCCCAGTATTGGTTCATACAATAAATACAGGTATTGCAAGCCTAGTATCAAATGCGATTTCCTTACTGGAACAAACGGCATCGCATAGCGTCCACGGCTGCGGATATTTAATTTATTTCATTGTGTTGTGACGGTTGCTGACTAGTCAGCCTTTTTTATTAACCGACTTCCAAAAGAAGGACGGTTCGAAAATTCTTTTTTTGTTTGAAAGGGTAGATTTCCGAGGTGGTCCTATTGCAACCAAATCAGGATCTGATGATAGGATCTTGGATAAATCGAGGGAACTCTTCAAATATCATAGGCACACATATAGAGATTTTGGTATTTTTCTTAGTTTCTCGTGCATTTCTTATTAGAAATAAGTTTCCAGCCTTAACCGACTTCAAAACAAAGAGCAATTCTTATGTAGGTTTGTTCCCCGATTATGGCTATTTGATTGAAAACCGCTAGACCGATTTGGGTTTTTTTTCTTTTAACTAAATAGACTTAAGTCTATTTGGTTAAAACAATATTTTTCCAGCGCCACTAAAAATTTAAAAATAAAGTAATTTTTTTAAAACAAAAAATAAAAAACCGACTTCCAAAAACTTAAACTAAAAACCAGAAAATAATATGTAAATTACCTCAAAGAAATGGATAATCAACGATTCATATATACATATACAGATATTTATAGTTTTAAACCTGTTATTTTTGAAGTCGGTGCCCGCTAAGGAGCTCAACATAGCCAGCTTTGCGTGGCAGGCACCAACTTCAAAAATAACAGGTTAAAAACTATAAATATCTGTATATGTATATATGAATCGTTGATTATCCATTTCTTTGGGGTAATTAACATATTATTTTCTGGTTTTTAGTTTAAGTTTTTGAAAGTCGGTTTTTATTTTTTGTTTTAAAAATTTACTTTATTTATATATCTTTCTATAAGGGATTGAGGGCAGTCTCTTAACATAATATATAAAAACATAATATTTATATTTTTTTTTAGCTGGTGCTGCCATGAATAAATATATTTTCATTCTTTCAGATAAGTTTGTGCGTAAAACTGTCTAGCAATCTACATACGTGAGATCAAAATTCATGAACTGCATTACCGGGAAATCACTATCAAGTCGTGTTAGCTTGCACGTGAGCACCACAAAAGGCCCCCAATTAGCTTAAAGTTACGTACATGATCAGAGAATGGAGTGGATGCAATTTGCGATGGTTCAACGTAGACAATGAACTGAAATTAATCAACAGGATACGGACGTTTTGTATCTGTTAATCCAAAATACGTTCAGAGAAGTACAGATGTAGTGAATAATATTTTGTTGTCGTATTTTGTCGAAAAAGTTAGTATTAACAAGGACCATTAAAACAAGAAGACTGTCATTCTCCATACAAAAAGCTGTTCCCCGATATTGCTACGCCGTCTATGTATAAGCTTGGTATAAGAATTATATTATTTACAATTATTCAACTTTGCAAGCGTGACACAGTATTTAAATGTTAGAATTTATTTATTATTAGCTGTTTACGACCTAATTGTTACTGTACTATGTTTCTTTGTTCAATTATAACATCGTTAAATGTTTAGTTTTTTAGCGCCATCTAGTTTTTGCCTAGATATCCCCTTGCGGTCGGGGTACGATCCAAAGTATGGAGAATGACAGTCCTCTTATTTTAATGGTCCTTGGTAGAGTCTGTGCGGAAAGAGGATAGGCGTGGCGAAAAACGGAACTAACCTAACCAGTATGGCCACAGAACAGAAAATACGGCACATACGGTAGAAAAGCATTACAGCGCCCCCCAATCTAAATCCTATTCTCTTTCCGCACAGACGCTATTAAGATGATGTCCTTGGTATTAAAGAATCGGTCCGTTTTCCATACGCACATAAAGAACATCTTTTGCTTCTTAGCACCAGTTCTGTTAAAAATATGTTTTATTTTATAGCTTGATACGTTTTGTTTGCGCGAAATGATATCAGAAGCCTCAAAAGTCACAATTAACGAGCAATTTGATATTTAAGGTCAGCGTCATCAATGGTACTTATCATTTGAAATGAAGCGTTTTTTGTCAAAATTATATACCTTTTTGGATTTTAGAGAGTGTTCACGTAAGTATCACGCTGTAAAATAAAACACATTTCAAACATAACTGATACCGTGGAAGCAAACAATGACCCTCTTTTTGGTTGTGTGGTAAACCGACCTCTCTCAATTAGCTTCAATTTTTGTTTTGACACTTGACACTTTTAAAATTATATCAATGTTTGTAAGCATAACAATCATTTCACAAATACTACAAAAAATATAGGTATAGTTATCTTTTCAGTATGAATTACTTAAGCTTAATTTTATGGAGCTTTAAATATTATGATACGATTAAATGGTTTCGATAGAAAAATATCATAAAGTTATGTTGCGTTTTTAGGTACTTATGTCCGCACAGTTAAGTGCAAATTTACTGACGCCAATTCGGAAAAAAAAAATAATAGAAAGTGTGGTGTTCGTCAGGGGAGCCTCTCGTCGCCCCGGCTATTTAACTTATATGTAAACAAGCTGATTGATGAACTCAGCAACACTCTGGTTCGATGCTCCATAGACGGTAAATGTATCAACAACATATGTATATAAAATACACAAAACGGTTGTGTTGAGAACACGCCGCTTATTCTCGTATGAGATTAAAGGCATGAGCGGACATGATATTTCCCGATGGCCAGCTCAGCGGAGGTGTCGGGCGGGCGCGGGAATAATTTACCCGCCACAGTGGACGGAGTACAGCAGGCCCCGTTGTGCCCGATAATCCTCTTTTATTTGCTCTCCTTTGAGAGTGAATAAAAGAGGATTATCGGGCTCGTGAAACCCCTGGGTAAGTGACAAAAAACGTGTCGTCACAGGATCATTGCGACATTTGTTACGATAATACTTATCTATGGTTAGATTGTGATGGTCCGTCATACAAATGTCTCGATATATTCTAATTCCCGATGGCCAGCTCAGCTGGCTCAGCGGAGGTGTCGGGCGGGTACGGGAATAATTTCCCCGCTACAGTGGACGCAGTGCAGGAGGTCCGGCGGAGGGCGAATAAAGTAAAGTAAAAGGTAACTTTATTTGCACACACATAATATACATAAGTACATAAAATAAATATACAACTGTTGGAGATGCATGCACAAAACAGGACTTTAACAGGGGTTCCCAAACTAGGCTCAGCCTGTATCTTGGGCAAACAGTTAAGTTTGAAATAATGCATGAATATCCACCTATGTACGCAATGATAGATATGAAGTACAATTAATTACAAAGAGGATATAGAATAAAAGACAATTATCGGACCAGGATAAGTGACAAAAGACATTTAGTTTGGGACAAAGTTGAATTGTGTAAGATTATCTCTCAATATATTTATTTATTTACATATCGTCACAGGATCATTGCGATATTATGAGACGAAGATCCTAGTGTATTTATTCTCTTCTCAAACGATTCTGAAAGGAAACGGTTGCATTGAAAACACGCCGCTCATTTTCGCACGAGATTATAGGCATGAGCGGACATGATAATTATGCCACACCTGGTCATAAAGTGGCTTTTACCTCACGCTACGCGTACGGAAAAGCCGCTTTCTGGCCAAGTGTAGACATAAATGATGAATACGAGAAGTAACACAGAAAGCCCTCGATCGCATGTTTACGTCCCTCGCCTGCAGCTCGGGCCGCAAACATCTGCGATCTCGCCCTTTCTTTGTTTCGCCACCCTAGTTGTGTAATGTACTATTCCCCATGGCCAGCTCAGCGGAGGCGTCGGGCGGGTGCGGGAATAATTTACCCGCCACAGTGGACGGAGTACAGTTGGACATAGGAGAAATAATTAAAAAGTTTGCCATTTTTTACTGTGTGGTTTTCTGCCAATTTTATGTTATTTATAATAAGAATTACAATCCCAATTGGACAAATAATTGTACCAATAATTCTTTCCTATTCTGATACCTTTTTTTTCATAGTTATACTTCGTATAACGGTAACGCAAAGGACAGATTTATTAATGTATGGAAAATATGGGCCACTTTTTTCTTCTATTGGGATGGAAAGATCTGCAGGTTTTAAATGTTAAGTGGGTAGTTTTACGTTCTATGTAGCGTGACATTCGCTACATAAAAACAGTAATCAAAATCATTAATGTGTACACTGCATTATTCATTCATTCGTTCTATTAGTATGCATTACTTGATGTGCGTCAGGACAATCAGTTGTATTATTATTATGTTACACTTTTCCTGACGTAACCTACCTCTACTTTTCTGGTAACAGTCATTGCTGTAGGGGTGGCAGATCTAACTAATCAACTTTTCTGGTGGCTAACGAACCTACCCGGACTGAAAAAGGGATTTGGTTCAGGTTTTCTTTTAACACAATTATGACCCGCCAGCAAGTTAACGAAGCCCCGCTTCGCGGGGTTTCTATAACCGTTACAAGATACGCATGGTACCTAACGAACCAAAATCGGTATGTCAGTAAGCACGGTGGCTAAAAGTCTTTTTGACAGTAACAGAATCTACCAATCACACTACAAGATTTTGACATCTACTGTCAAAAAGATCTTTCACCACTGTGCTGCCACCTGGTGTAATTACAATTTCTAGAAACCAGTGTAATAAATTAATATGATTCTGATCTGCTGTAGGTTTTGTAGACTGTGGTGCGGGCTTGCCGGGAATCCGAGCGCCTTACTAATTTAATGGAATTGTTCCTATGCTATTAGAAACGGTGCATTATGGAACAGCGGCCTACGTCAGGCAAAGAATACCTAATATATTATATTGATATGGATACACGAGTTCAGTGGCTTTAAGTATTGACATGAACATGATTCGGCTTGATCATTCGAGAGTGTATTTCAAATGTGCGGCTTCGAAAATAAATGTAACTTCACATGGGTGTCTACGTAATGATATAGGTAGGTAAGCACTGGTTGCTTGCCTTGTAGTTGTCATTAGAGGGTTGCATGGTGTTGGAGCCTGAGCTTTATACAAACTACATGCTCCTAATACTGGCAGTTTCGTAGTAACGTTCTTTTTATGATGACGGTGGCTATATACAATAACATACACTTGCACTGTCCTCGGAATATACTGCTCTTAATACTATTTAGTGGTCTTACTATAACATGTAGTACAATAAACTAAATAAAAAATTAAATAAAATAAAAATTTAATAAAACCAAGTAGGTTTTCCCCGTGAAAGCTGGTGACGTAGTGTAAACTTATTTTACCGCATGTATTTTAACGATCGAACGAACGATAACGATGAAATCGAAGAGCTGGCACTGGCAGCTTCCTCGCTCAACTCATCAACCTTACAATCCACCGAGAACATGCTGCCAGCATCTTTGGCACCACGCCGCAGGGGCCACTTTTAGATCTATTTTAGTTTTAGCTTATTCAATTTTAATTTAGTTTTAGTTTTTAGTACATTTAATTTGTATATTGAATAAATCACAAGTTATATTTAGAATTAGAACTAGGATATTTTTGAGTGCAATGAAATCCGTTCACAATCCGCTAAAAGATCCTTTGTGAGACGTACAAAAGGTAATCAGGTCGATTCAATCCAGACCGATGTCTGCCCAAATAACCTGGAAATCGAATCTACTCACCTTTAAGGCTGGCTGCAGACAATCTTGTCTACGTTTGCAAAGATAAGGTATTTAAGAAAAGACAAAAATGTGACGAAATGCAATGTGTGACGAGTAAACAGGGCTCTCAAAGATCGGCAACGTATAGGTAACATGGTGTTGCAGATATCCATGAGCGACGTTGACTGCTTTCCATCAGGCAGCTCGTCTGCTCGTTTGCCACTTATAACATAAAAAAAAAGTTTACAGACCAACCAAGGATGTATCATGAAAACAACAATCTGAAGGTCTTCCTACATTACTGACGCGTAATAAGCTTAAGCTGAGCTGGTAAGAAAAAACTTTACGAGTATGTATGCAACAAGAGGGAAAAAGACAGAAAGAGAGCAAATTTTACTTAGAGAGAGGAACAATTTCCTATTGCCCAAAATGGCTATTCGCTGACCAAACTGGACACAGGCAAATAAAAACAGTGAAAAAGTGGTCGCCGTCGACGTCGATTGGCGGCGCCTGTTGAGCCGAACACGCACAACAAATATAAAAATTTGAAACATCAGATTTCAAACGGGTGTATTCTATTCTATTAAACAATAATTTCAGAAAAGTTTGTAAGATTTCACGTGCCACGTGTAGGGCATGCAATGCCAGTATTACTTGTATGGACCAATCCGGGATCCAGGTATATAATAAAAATACCGGTATGCCCTAGTCACATGTAGCGTGTAGCCAGCACGTGACTTGATTGTGACAGCGGCCATAAAATAATACTTAACGAATACAAAACATACACATACAAAATTCTTCATTTTTTCAAATACACTTTTCTATGACTTAAGAAGTGGAACCACCCATTAAGCAATAAATGCCTGTGTTGGGAGGCGCCGCTCTTCCTTATTTATAATGTAAACTTATGCTACAGCAAACAGTGCTGGTGCCAAACATGGTAATTAATTGATTACTTAACCTTAATCTAGACAAACAAAAGCAAAAGCAAAGAAAGTAACCCTATGTGTGTGTATAAGTGCATCGATCTGCGTTGGATACTGCAAAAGCTATCTCCTTCGGTACTTCACCAATCAATGCACTTATTTCTTCAATTAATAGGTATTTCTTTAATAACGCTTTGACGACCACTCAGTGAGACAACCATACCTGGTCTCCCTTTAGTCCATTTTCCGTATCAGAAAGCCAGAAACGTCCTGTTTGCAGACCGCCTTTGCCATTATGTGGTACAGGATTTAATTACGCGGTCGGCAAAGTGCTCGGCTTTTGAGTGGTTTACTTATTTCGAGATTACTTATTCGGTCGGACAAGCTTATTGTCGCAATTAACTTGAAAGGGTGCTGAATAACAGAGTACTAAGGAGAGGGTAATGTAGGAATTGCTTTAGACATAGCTTTAGTATGTTAAAAGGGTGCTAGAGTCTAATAGCGATAACGCGTTTCAATTAGACTCGCTTCGTTTGCTCATCGTCAGTAGATCGAGCAATCATGTAATTTACATCGAAATATAATCTTAAATCTTATAATCTTGTTGGAGACAGGACGGTCATGAGAACGGACACTAAATTGTAGCGCAGCGTGCGAACGGCTACGATTGGCTTATTCGTACCTAGAACCAGCAGACCCTACATAGCGCGCTAGGATGGAGTCGAGTGGACCTGGCAGAGCATGCTAGAGAGCGGACGTGTAGGTCCTGCCTCGGAACTATCCACGCTATATCTGAGTGCTTAACCTATCAGCTATACCATTTGATATTGGAATGAAGATAATTCTGATTGAGTTGTGTTTTTCATTACTCGATCTCCCTAATATCGCCTTACACGATGTCTGAAGACTATGCCAATCCTAAACCTTTCCCGACATACTTAAGTATGGAAGCGTAACTGATGCTGAAAATCGGCCCCACCATTTATGTTGTTAAAAAATTAGAACCAAACGTCAACCATTTTTGGATCCCTGACAAAGTACTAGAGGTTAATTTGCTAAGGGAATTCTGATAGTAGTCACAACAAGGGTGGCAGAGCTACTTCGTGTTAATTCGGTTGCTCATACAGTCATCCAAGTCATTGGGCTGTGACGTCAGAAGCGATAAGGTTTATGAGACAAACTTTAGCGTATTCTATTGTTTTCCCAAGCTCTTGATTAACTGTCACTGTTTGTATGCATGAGTGTTTGTTGGGATCAAAAATCTTGCAACCGAATTTTAAAACAATTGTGGAGTGTCTTTTTAAAAGGGCTTATTTCTTTATGATAGCCATAAAAAAGCCCTTTTGTAAAAACTCCTCTCAGTTATCATCAGCCGATTGAGTTAAAAATGTTGCATGCTAGTTTAAATCTAATGCCGATGCAATATTATTATGACATGGGGCTGATCAGATAATCGAGCCGGCAGGCACTATAGGATTACAATTAGGGCGTGGGACGTTCTTCTTTTTTACCTACAATGGAATTGTCTCTCAAAGATAATTTGATTTTACATCATAACTTATTAATTTTACATTTATATTCCTATTAATTCGTTATCAAAACACTTTGTTTCTCTGTAGCGTAATTTTTATACTGTTTTCAAGAAATAAAAACTCTGTTAAAATTTCAAATCTCTACCTATTATGGTTTAAAAGATACAGCCTGTGACAGACGGACAGACAGATGGACAGCGGAGGCTTAGTAGTAAGCTTCCATTGGCACCATTTGGGTGCGGAACTCTAAATAGGTTTCAATCAGCCATTAAAGGTTAACTCTACTTTTTGCCAGAAGCTTGTCTATGTATAAGCACCTCTGTATCTATGAATGTAATACAATGTCCAATTTCTTCTTGTACCACCTCCTTAAGGTCAGATTTCATTTCGCAAGCGCGCGAAAGCGTGAATTATTCATCCGAGCGAGTTAGATTCGGACCGAACAAACACTGGGAAAATATTTTGAAGCCCAAAAGAAACTACACGGGTTCGGACTATGGGCCGTTATTGAAAGAAAATGGATGTGAATGTTGGGTAATGGAGTCAAGGGTTGAGGTCTTATATAAACATTTTCTTGGTACAATAATGAAAACTTTTACGATACTCCGGGCAGTGCCGTGTAGTGCTATTAAGTTAAATGTAAACTGCGAGTGCGAGTCAGAAAAAAGAGTAAAGTAATTTTTCATGTATGTAATAACTACTATTAACGACGGGATATTTATCATGTAATGTTTGCTTTTGTGAGTTCCCGATATTGGTAAATATCCCGTCGTTATTATGTGATATATCATGATCTTCTGTCGTTTTACCTTCCGCTGGGATGTTCTTCTGTCCCATCGCCGGGAGTAAGCGAGTAAAATTGGGCGAGTAGCATTACAATGTGGATCAAGAAATATGTGAAGTGTGGTAGTGTGATTATAACAAATAACGCATGTCATGTGTTATTTGTGCAAGCGAGAGGCGCGAGCGAAGCGTCTCCGTTTTAACTTGGCCAAAAATGCTTCCGTATATCTGTCGATCCGGCTGATCGGCTGTTTTCCTCTACAGGTCGATTTTATGAACCAGTTATCATGAAATTTTGTGACCTGGTTCGATATTTTCATCTGGGGGCACGGCAGTGCCCCCGCCAAGTCGAGCAAAACAAAGGCAGGGCCGTGCAAGTTTAGTTTTGTAGTTCAAATTCGAAATAGAATGGATTGGAATGTAATAAATAAAGGAAGACCACTTACAAAAATAAATGAGATCCCATCAAAATCATTACATGTAAAAAGATGCCAGTCTCCCAACGCAGTTTCCCTACAACAAAAAAGTTTTGAGATGTAATGTTAAATCAAGTCAGTACCGGGGGGGGTATCAACAGAATTCGATTTCCACCGACTTGCCTATTATTTAACCGTGGAGGTACACATTTTATAGATCTAATAATAGGCAAGTCGATGGAAATCGAGTTCTGTTCTGGCCTCCGGAGGCAGTCTCCGTCGGTCGCCGTTCGTATTGGCTGTAACTTGTGTAAGTAGTTACGGCTACACAGAGCAAAAAGCACGCATGTGAGTGTCACCAACGAAGTTGCCAAGCTACAGTTTATGTGTTCCAAGACACATTTGTTTCCTATATTCCACGTATCCCCTACGGTACTATGTAGTTGCATTATCCACGTTAACCCACAATGGATCACCGTAATCTTGACGCATGGCCCGTTCAGACAATAATTGATAGGAACTCCTTATCCAACCGGCATATAACATTGTAAATCATCGCCTAATAACGTATTGGCTCATTCCAGGCTTGGATAAAGGAATGGATGCGCTGAGAATCGGTAATTGGCATACAATACCGGTATTTTTAGGTTTCCGTACCTCAAAAATAACGGAACCCTTATAAGATCACTTTGTTGTCCGTCTGTCTGCCTATATGTCCGTCTGTCAAGACCCATTATCTCGGGAACGCGTGGAGGTATCAAGTTGAAATTAAAACCATATACTCAGGTTTATGGTTTCTTTAAAGCTGTGAAAAAATCAAACTTCTAAGTTAACGCGAAGAAAAGATACGGCCGTTTATGCCGCAAAAAAGTAAATTTTGACACTCTCAAGGAAATCAAAATTCAAAGAGTATTTTCCGATGACCTAGAACTATGAAATTTGGCAAATATTATCGTCTTATACTACAAGTATAGGGAAAAATCCGAAAACTGTACATTCTTAATTAAATAAAAAAAAACTTATACTTTACTAAGGCAATCAAAATATTGGGGTACTTTAATATAATTATGCGCCTACAAATTTGTAAGGAACCCTCAGTGGGCGAGTCTAACTCGCACTTGTCCGGTTTTTTATATGGTTAATACTAATTCCGGTATTCGCCCATATAAGTAAGGTATAAAGACCGTCAAGTAGTCACACTTCGGCCGTTTAGGAGCGCGGGATACCTATTCAAGGTCGAGGCGCAGACGGTGCGATCCGTACTGGGGCATTCTTACGCATTTGTAAAGCTTTGCTTGTAGTGCATTCGTTCACGGCACGCACACATATAGGTCGTTCCACGAGAGTTGAGGTGAATGATTATACACACAGCTACATGAAGTACTCATTGCAAAAAAGCGAATGAATTAAATGAATGAGTGAGTAAATAAACACAAGGCTATAATTTAAAGAAACTTCTTGGTCTACCTTGCAATTCACTGTTGAACCGGCTATCGGTGCGGAAAAAGAACAGTAATTTCAAAATCCCGCTGTCATTACATGACGGTGTTGTTGTGTGCGTGGCCTCAACTCTCGTGAAACTACCTATACAAGCCGCGCGATATACATTTTGTAAGAAGAGAAATTACTCCTATTATACAGTGTCACTGTACTCCGTCAGCCCGCAATGAACCCCAATTTTACTCATTTACTCGCCGGCGCTGGGACAATCGCCTTTAGATACAATTATTGGGCAGAAACTAATTTTGCGAGCTGGAAACCCGATTACAGAGACCGATTGAAATATCAAATCAAAGTTAACAAATTAGCGAAGTTGGAGAATTCGCCAAGACGCGGCCGAGATATCGAACTGTCGTAACACAACGTGATAGATGGATGACAAGAGTGTCACGGAGTTTAATTTGTCCTATTTTGAAATTTCGCTCATGAGACATGGCGTTGCTGTTTTGTGCTAGCCTTTGTCGCACACGCTCGTTTCTCATGTAGCGATGAAAATGACATGAAAAACACATGTATCTTTCAAACGCCCCTGTATTTTTCAATAAAATACAGTATCTTTCCTTGCGGATCTTTCGTTGATTATTTCGCAAGTTTAAGTTTTTTACGTTAAAATTACAATGTATTTTTTCGCATTATTATATTATTATGAAAAGTGACTCGGAATGTATTGGCTCTCATACAAACAGGTGACTTTTCATTCCGCTCAGACGATATCTTGATATCAGTTAGCTAAAGAGGTTGAAATTATAAATTATGACAAAATAAAAGAGCCCTTGAGGGCCTACTTACAGAAATAAATTATTTTATTTTTATTTTTATTATAATACTAATTAAAATAAATAGTTACTCTATGTTCTATGTGACGTGAAGTCAATTTTGCGTCAAAGGCATGACAAGTGCTAAATATGTAAAATACACAGTATAAAATAGGTATTATACGTGACTTAAAAGTTAGTTAGAATTTAAAGTTAATTTATAGGAATGATACAAAGTGTCGAAAGAAACGACCATGAATCTTTTGCCATTTTCATCGCTACTCATGATGTTACCATTCAGTGACGTGGCGTCAAATATATTCCTAGTAAAGCTGGAGCAGATTTGGATTACTTTTTCTTCAGGAGTAAATAATAGATACTCTGGCCATATTATTGAAAAATAGGCAAGCCGGTGGGAATCGGGTTCTATGGACGCCACGCCACTGTTACCATTTAACCTAACCTAATTTTCTTTTACCTGACCTAAATTACTTTTCTGCTACCATAAAAAAAGATATCATAAGTTAATAATAATAAAAGTATGCCTGATATTTATGCTCAGCATACATTTCTTTTTCAAACGTGCAATGAAATGTTGACATTACGAGCAGCAAAGTACCGGTTTCCTGTGCGGCTTGACACTTGGCATATACATTCATCTGTGACACGGAATCACGGCGTTCAGCCATAAAAAAAAATCAATAAACAATTTTTGGTATATTTTGCAGTTTTATTTCTAAAAAATCGTCATGAACATAACAAATAGCACATTATCATTATATGTCCAAAGTAACTCAGTAACTCACATACATATATTTATATCTTCGCATATTTCAGAAACAAACAAATAATCAGTTCTTCTGGTTATTACTTCGTCCAGCCAGGCCCTGTAACAGGTAAATTCGGGCTTAAATAGTTCCCAACAAACTTTGTAGACCGACAGTTGGAAACCTTGTCCTCGATTTTGGTCCCCGGATAAAACGTATTTTATCACAAAGGAAGAAACTGTCGTAACTCGCCGTTTTAGTTAATCATTTATGACTCTCCCGTTTCGTACATGGGATTTCACTGAGTGGGGTATAAAAATTGTAGAGATTTTGGACATTTCGCCAAAACGTAACAGAGTTTTGTTAAAGTCCAGGGATTACTGATGTTGATAAGTAGCTGGTTATTGAAAAATGATTGATTCAATAGTTTTACGGTAGGATTTTCTTTTTCGAGTATTTGGGTCATTCTCATTTTTGTGCACTACCGTGGACGTTTTTACTCTTTGTAATTGATAAAAAAATTAAACTTTCGTGAATTTATTCATCTATATGATAAAAAGAATTCATGATATTACGACGGTTAGGTTGAAAGTTTAAAAAGAGCAATTAAAGTCACGGTAGTGACATCCACGGTAATGACTGTGTTCACAAAAATGAGAATGACCCATTTACAATAGGCTAGACGACTAAAAAAAACAGTTTAGTCTGTCAGTTAGATTATTAAGAAATATTGTACACGTATTTTCTTTTTGTTAAACAAAAAATGACGAGGACACAGTGCTCAGAAGTTTCGAATGACGTCACAAGCCCCCACTCTGGAAGTTTGTCCTTTGTCGATTTTTAATAATTTGATATACCAAAAAATGCGTGTCCATATTTTTCCATAATCTAACTGACGGACTAAATTGTATGGGAACCAAGCGTAATTTAATTACAGAAAACATACATTTTCTATTTCATTTGGTAGTATTTGAACGATTAATTACACCATTATTATCAAATTGTCAAATCTGATATTAATATTGACGGAAACTGAAGTTGACGAAGTGCAAAGTAGGTTGTCGCCACTTCTTTTTAGCACGCGAGGTACATACACTTTTTTCTTCTACCTACCTGGATATATTTCGACACGTTTAGCTCAGTGCGAGTGCCACCGCCTGCGAAACTAGAAGTCCCGGGTTCAAATCCTGGTAATGGCAAATATTTGTGTGATGAGCACGAGTATTTGTCCCTGAGTCTTGGATGTTTTCTATCTATTTAAGTATGTATTTATCTATATAAGTATGTATATATGTCTATCGTCGTCTAGTACCCATAGTACAAGCATCGCTTAGTTTGGGACTAGCTCGATTTGTGTAAGCTTGTCACCCAGCCCCCCTCCCCCCCTCCCCGTACAGCTAGAGACCATCCTGTTGGAGGGCCCAAACCTGGAGTCCTACAGGCATGCAAGGCAATAAAAAAAAGCTTGTCACACGATATTTTTTTTTTCAGTTGTTTTAAAGTGACTGAATGTACATACATTTTATTGACTAAACTATAGTAATACATTTCCAGTGCCGCCGTGCTCAAAGAACTTTCCGTCTCCAATTCACCTCAAAGCAGAGCTAATAAAGGCGAGTAGGTATATACAGGGTGTAAACTGAATGCGGCTGCACACGGATTTGCATGGAAATCGTCTAACTTTGAGTTCCGCCTGCGAACCCGGTATCGCACTGAAGAATATAGTGGATATACAGAGTGTTGCAGTTTAAGCACAAATATCTGAAAAAATAGGTATTCCAACGCCCTAGGATTTATCTTAGGCTTGAGCCAGTCAGGAAATAGGAATTAAAATGAATGAATGCCCGTCACCGATCGAATGGGACTCTTTTTTCATAAATAATCTCAATCAGTCTTCGGTTTTTTAGTTTAGTTCTTGCAACCGGTAAACGTATGATCGAACGAGTAAAGTGCGACCGAATTGTGAATACTAAAAGTTGTAATATGCTCCTGAACTAAATAACTGAACAAGTTCGTTTGACCGATTGAGATCATAGCTCTCCTTTTACAGACACAAATCTGCTTTTAATTTGACAATGTTCGATCAGCTGGACATATTTTTAACCGTCTTCACCAAAAGGGTTCTCAAGTCGGTGCCATTTTTATTTCTTAATAAACGGACTTGAAAAAAATGTTTATATAATTGCAGGGTGTAATAGAGTAGGTTGAGATGTGGGTTTTAGAGGGGTTTGAAGTAAACGTTATTGATGGTGGTGGTGGTACACGTTGTATTCAGTAAGACAAATAGGTAGAGAAAGCCAAGACCGATCAATAACCGAATATAAGATAAAAGACGTATCTTAAAGCTACTTACGTATATTTATAATATTATAATAAATAAAAAAACCATTTAATCAACACATAATAAATTGAAAAAATAAAAGATCACCACATAAGATTAAATCCGCAACGCAGGCTTCGTCAGGTGGGTAGAAATTCAAATCGGCAACAGGCTTCGTCACACTTACCAACAAAAGTCATCCGCAACAGGCTTCGTCACTTGAGCTTACGTTAAAAAGGATCGCCCCGAATCGTAGCTGGCTCAAAAGTGCCCATGACGCTGGCAGCGTTGCCACGCTGTATCGCCAACGAAATTTGCTGCACCAGAATAATAATGCTTACTTCATATAACTCAAATCCGTGCGGCAAATGAAAACAGTAAAGAAGAGTTACTGTTAATTCATTATTTTTTTTATAGCCTATCGTAGTTGTAATAATTCCCTTAACCATAACTTACGCGATTGTATTTTGTGACATCACTTCAAATACATTCGGTCAGTTTCGATATCATTCCTTGTTTACGTTCACGTGGCGAAGAAAATTAATTAAGTATTGGAATAATCTGCAACTGTCCTATGTTATGTTTATAAGTGCCATGGTTGTAAATATACCCTACCTTGGGTGCTTTCGTCACCAACGTCCATGGATAATTATACTAGGTAAGATTGCAAATCTTCCATATCTTTTCCTAATATAATGTTTATCCAAACGCCTAACGTAATTGTTTGAGCAATGCTAGGATTTTATCCATTACTCTGCATTTCTTAGGAGCTTCAGTTTGGTCGGTTGAAACGGTAAACCTTACAATTTTTCCAGCTCTGAAACCCGTAACTGAAGTTTGCAACTGAAGTTTCAAATCCTGAATAAACTGTAAATTATTTAAATCCGTGGGCGATACTAAGGATCGTCACAGCCGGCCCCAACTATTATGCGCAGTCGCCTTCGGCTCTAACGTAGAATAATAGTTCCTCTTAAATAAATAAAAATCTTATCTTATAATAATAGTTAAACAGTAAGACCTTGTCCGGTTGAAGAAACCCATTTAATCAAATGCAATCTTCACTGTCTCATCACTATCATACACCACATAACATACACCACATAGACATTCATCTCATATCAAAACCCGGGTGTCCCCTCCCCCCTTTTATTCTCTGACAGACATTCATACATCCTCACTTGCGTCTACTTGAATTAATACAATTCACACTATCCATCTCTCATTGTGTACACAAGTTCATTCCGTTTCATACATCCAAACAAGGTATTACCAGTAAAACTAAAAAAAAATTAAAAATGATTCATAAATTTTTTCCAGCACAGACTGTCCTTAGCCTGAAATAAAAAAAATATATCTATCATACCTTTGTACGTTGTGATATACCTTAAAAGATACATAATACCGGTTCCTCTCTCAAGACTTAAAACTATAATGATAGAGTTATAATGCCACCACCACTCATGACAAAAATAAAACTTTTTTCCAAATTGGAACCTTTAATTTTAATTCCATAGTTATGATTATTAACCCCTATATTTGCAATATTCAGAGTCATCCTGTATATCAATAAATATATAATATATAATGTCTACATTGTAAAATGGAAATCAATGAATACCCTTTTAAAACCCCTATTAATCCCTCAATGTTTAACATGGATTACTTCTTCTTTAACTTATCTTAAAATAGTACATATCCGTTTACTTTGTTCCATTTCATGGCATAGCATCAAATTAATTAAGCAAATATGTAGCTCATAAAATGCAGCGAAATTCAAAAGATAATAAACTTCCAAAAGTTATACTACGAACTAATCATAAAAGTATAGGCATGACCTTGATTTGAATAGCTTATAAATGACTAGCAGTCTAAAATATGGAAAATAATCATTGGTAGTTATTGAGTTAATAATATCATAAATACCCTAATCACTTTTTTTTTCTCTGCTAACGATTAATGTCCTATTTTTGTTTTCATTTTGTAACAGTTTAACTACCCTTATACGGAAAAAGAAAAATGAAGCGCCTTTAAAGGTTAATGGTGATGATGATGGGTGAAAACTTCCCTACTATAACATTCTAACAGGTAACATCAAAGTGTATACCGCAACGGCAGGAACCCTGGTGTAGAGAACGAGTGACCAAAGGACTTCATTACGACTGAACCCTAAAACTACATTAATAATTTTAATAACAAACAAGTAGGGCCCTGAGCTACCCTAGGCCAACAAGACCAGTTGATACCTCTACTAGGTACTAACTTCGATCGGCTAACTAGTTTTTCTCCTAAGGCTTCTTAAATATGGCTCCGTACTAACCTGAGCTACTGAAATTAATTTGCACTCACATGAAGTCGCCAGTTGAGATTTGATATAGAACAAAATTACTTAAACCTTATTTACGAATTCCAAGTTAAATAAACGATAATGAGATCTATCTTGATGTTGCCGCCATTTAATGGTTTATGAGATTAAACAACATAATACTTGAATTTTCAAATTGGTATTTCTGGGTTGTACTTGAAAACGCGCGATCTATTTCAACGCCAGCGCCATCTACAATTTAACGGGTAACCTAAGATAGCCCTAGTACCCGTTACTGGACGGAGCGAGTTGTATTAGTTTTTAACAATAATTCGTCTAGCCTACTATAGATATCTATGTGATTGCGTACATTGTTGTGGGTGTTTGAGATAAATACTCGATCGCTGCTAGTTGCTACCTGCGATAATAAATTAAGAACTTCATCAAGATATCCCATGATGGTATATATCTACCTTATTCAATTCATTGATCTTTATTAAAAGAGCTCCTACAGGCGTAAATGTGGGTTTGACCTATGAGCGAGATGACATTATTTAAAATCCACCCGTCATACTTGAAGGCAATATTCACTTCTAACAGCCTACTTTGTACTCATACCCTGTATGCTTCTATATTTGTGACTAAGCAAAAGACTAGCCTAAATTATAGGAAGAGAAAGTAAAATTTAAATGTCCTCGGATGTTTGTAATTTTGAACCACCTCTACTCTCATAATTATTGACCGGAGAAAGAAAGTTTATATAACAAAACATGCTTATTTTATCGTGTCCTATAAGATTCTTCAACAAAAATGTAGGGTTATATAGACATCAAAATTTACCCTCAAAAATTTTCTAAGTCTCAAATTCATATAAATTTCATAACGTTTGAACCCCAATATCTCATTAAATACTAATCTGAGGGAATAAGTTTATGTAATAAAACATGCTTATTTTATCATGTTTTATAAGATTCTTTAGCAAAAATGTAAGGTTATGTTGACATCAAAATTTACCTTCAAAATTTTCTAAGTTCTAGGGCCATATAAATTTAATAACCTTTTGACCCCAATATATCAGTAAATACTAATCTGAGGGAAAAAGTTTATATAATAAAACATGCTTATTTTATCATGTTTTATAAGATTTAGTGACAATAGTAGAGGGTTATACTACAAAAAAAAAAAAACCAAAAATTTTCTAAGTTTAAAATTTGCTCAGGCTCGCTCGGTCTTTGAATTTCAATATCTCGGTAAATATTGATTTTAGGGAAAAGTGGTCCGTATAAAAGATGTTTATTTTAGTTACCTCTATGCAATGTCATCATATGTAGAATAAAAATGTTATAATGACACAAACATTTATAGGTACTGTATTTATTGATATTCCGGAATGTTTCGCAGAGGAAACTTAAAAACATAAAAGGTTCCTCGACAAAATTAGTGTGTAAATTTACTATTTTAATTGTAAAACGTTTAACTGGATGGTAAAATGTTTATATCAACTAGATCTGATATTAATTGACAACTATTGTCAAATCTCTTATCAATCATTATAACATTTATTCCAGATAAGACCGCATCTTTTATTGAATGTAACCTATGGACGCGATGTTTCTACCTAATTTTCAACAGTCTATTTATCAGAATGTATGATTATGACAAAATTATACTAACCTTTAGGGTGTTATATTTTCGAGTCGGATCGGATTGTTATTACTAACTTCATATTCACGAAAATGAACTCATCACTCTGGTTCTCACTTTTCAACTTGAACACCCCCCTAACACAAAACTATAATCACCATTAATTTTACTGATAAAACTTTTATGTTTCTTTGCAAACATGATTCAAACAACATAATTTTTTTTTTCGGTTACATCTGACAATGACAATGACAATTATCTTTCAGTGTTGCTTGCGTCATTTAAATTTAGCCAAACAGACTGTGTTGCACTACTTTGAATACCTAACACCGTTCTATAAAATTATTCTAATAGTATCTAGTCCATATTAATTAATTACTATCTCAATGGTTTCGCAAGTAAATTCTGCCAACAAACCGTCTCAAAATATGTCAAATTCCGATTAATTCGTTAATCTCATCATAAGTATAACTGGTAACTCATAAAATTGTTCTGTCATTTTGACATGTGAAAATGTTACTACCAAAATATCCTATTCAGCTCAAACTATACTACATTGGCAACTCCGGCTAAACTCTAGGTACGTTCAGAAACACTTCTTCTATACAATCATAAGGTGTCAAATGGTGGACTCTGTGAGTACAATTTATAGTTTCTTATTAATTCAAAGTTGGTCAACCTGGCAGAATGTCAAATTCAATCATGATGCTAAACTTATTGCCCACGTCTGACACCCGATTTGGTCGGTTATTAATTTTCCTTTAATTTCAGCTTATAAATTTTTACCGTAATATATGGCAACACTTAGGGTCCCAATTTTTTCAAATATGGTAACTATTAATATTCACAGACAATCAAAATATATTTTGTCAATGGCTAGAGGGATCTCACATGCCCCGACCTGATATCGGTTCCAACCTCCGATACGATACTGACTAGATAGAAGGTACGAGTTGTATCCGACTTCCTAATCTGATATTGGATACAATGTGAAATATTCCTATTGCTTTGATTAGTTCGGAAAATCCTTAAAATATTTAAACGTTTCAACCACGCGACTTGACAATCTCTATTGTCCGACGATTATTTGTTATAACGAAACAACAAATCGTGACAACTTTGATAATACTTATCTCGGGACTGTTTTTCGGTTTCATAAAAAAAAGTCAATTCCAGTCATTGATTTTGAACATTTTTTCTGAGTAGTAATGATAAAAATAAAACGACGTAAGAAAAAAAAAACGCTGAATATGGATTTTTAGTGCCATAATTTTGTAATTGTAATTCGTTTTTAACCTGTCATAAATGTTAAAATCTAAAACGTGAAATATATATATTTAATTGGCAATTCAAAGAATAACAAGATCATAGAAAACGTAAAATGACTTAAAATTTATCCTAAACTGATACAATTAAACTACGTATAAGACTAAACTAAACCTCGATAGTTCTAATCTACCTAAAAGTAATAAATCTAAAATGATTTGCATTCAAAAGACCTTTACGATAATACGTGATCGTAATTATTTTCATTTTCTTAAGTTGGATAAAAAGCCATAAAGTATGCAAAATTCCATGCGTTCAAGTGTGTAAACACCTTTACGTTTATTCTCTATGGTAATGGATTAATCCGACCAAATTTGATAGGATAATACCAGTGTTAAAGTTCGCTACCTGCGTGTGATATCTAATTCTGTCGCTTTACTCAGCCGCGGTTCCATAGTTCCATTTGACATCTCTAGTAGTCGGCTGTCTGTTAGCTCTTTTGAAAATGTTCATAATATTCCACAAGAAGAATATAACTAACTTTTTACCAATGGATTCGTGGTATATTATAGTAATTAGTGGATGAATTGACTATGACGTATAAAAGAGTAAGTATGTGTGTAATGCCTATTTTCTATATTTGTACATGAAACTACACCAGCAGACTGACTTTGTAATCATCGTTAAAATCTTTCACAGGAAGCAAAGGACATATCTTAAGAGGACTTACAATGAAGGGATAATTTAGTAAACTACTTCTAGTAGGCAAATAATATAGGTGATACAATAAAATAAATGTTGGACCACCAAAGGATTCTACGGCACTGAAATTCTAAGCTGTTTTATATTTATTACCCACGTTTAAATGTGGCGTAATAATAAAATATTTCCTACTGATTTTAACATGTAATTTTGTATCATTACAGGTTTCCAACGTTGCTCGAATTCTTTGTGCCTCCTTAAAAGTAATTCTCATAACGTTGCTTATTATATATTATGTCGATTTAATAATCGGAACATGAGTAAATGGAATCTAAACAAAATAAATGGTTAAAAAGCTATGCCAGATGTCGGACCCGGTTTGCTGAATAGCATGTTTGTAAGTATTATTTCTCCTGTCTGCTAATCCTAATTCAGTCTATAAGTATAATAATGCCTATGCATTATTCCACCAACTACTTTGATAAATGACTAATGCTCATTATTTTGCATTAGCTTGTACCAGTAGTGTGTGTAGAGAATGAAGCTAACACACCACCGTCTACCTTTACTTCTTAAATATGGAATAAATGTAGTTATAATAGGATTCCCCTTAATTTATAGTGGAATGCAAAATAATAATAAAATAATAAATTATAGGCTTAAGATAAAGACCTGTATAGCCATTGTAATGCAGATATTTACTTTTATAAACCTGTTAATAATGAATTAGTGTTAGTAACCACCAACTGTGTCACAGAAATAGATGCAATAAAGACATTTTAATGATACTACTACCTATATGTAATGTGATTTTCCCTTATCTTTCAGACGATTAACGCATTCAGTCGCTAGATGACGGGTCTCTTAATATGACCCAGGACGCTGTTCAGGCTTGCCTTTCTCATTGACCTTGCCTCTGATAATTTACGTAGGTATTTGTACTTTTGTTGTTATTACATTGTTTATAGTTTTAATTATTTATGGTAATGTAGAGAATAATTTCCCTGTCCATATCTCTTTCCAAAGTTTTAATTTGTGCGCGTCTAGGTCAAAGTTTACCTATATAAAGCTCCTTATTTAACCATTTTAATTATTTTAATTGGGTCACCCATTTATGGCACAATTTTATCCGTCCGAATGTTCTATCTGCCCGAATACCATTTACGCATAATTGTTATTTTACAGATAATATTGACTTTTCAGAATAACTATAAAAGAAACCTAACCTAACCTAATATGTTCTAAATGGCTGATGTAAAAGATTTTGCAAAATATTTTCCGTTAAAGCTAGAGAAAAATTATGCGAAATAAAATTCGGGCTTCCAATACACTCGGACAAACAAAACTACGCCAAATAAAGGGCACCCATTTTAATTATTATTACAGACGGCCCCCGGGCCTCCAGACTGTTGAACTTCAGAGCCATTACCAGGACTAGTCAAGATATTCTACAGCTTCCAGCCTACTAATCGAAACCTTATTTTAACGCCACACCTAATATCATTCAATGCTACGAAAAAATAAACATAATTAAAATCCTTTAGTGCTGTATCTTAATATTCAATACCTTTATAATTCCGGTTTTATATGTGTCATACGCTGTACTGCACTACATCCATCATAACCAATGTTTGGTTAATAAGTTGTGCCTATGATTCACATCTGTAGAATGCCACTAGAAAGTTTATTTTAGTTAATTCGGTTAAGACAATTAAGTGTATATAAGTATGTTTCTTTCCTTTGGACCACCCATCATTTGTGTAGTCATACTTTGATGTAATTAATGAACCAGACTATAATAATTCGGTGAGGAAAAACTGAATCCACTAACTGATTATATGGCATAAAATTTGCTTGTAAGGTGAACTTGTGATAAAAGTGTAAGCTGTAATCATTACCCGAGAGTTACTAATCAACAAAATTTTATATACTATCTAATTCTTTTGATGTTTTACTACTTTGTATTAACTATCTGAATGTGGAATTCAAGCAATAAATTTCAGTGTTCTGACCAAAGTTATTTATACAAACGCCCTACTGATAATAAAGTACCTCAGCGTGATTTTATTTCCTAGGAATATCCGTATAACCATTATTAATCCTAAACAATGCAGTTTATAATCTGTCTAATTATCTGCTCTCTTTAATAGTGGTGACAGACACTATGTAGGCAGGAAAAATACTTCTGCAGGCTCGAATAAACAAGTTTTTGCTATAATTGTTAATTTCTAACATAATAATTTATGGCTAAATGACATGAAAGTTTACAAAATTGTTTGAAGTATGATGACATATCTCAAACAATTATCAACCCTTTCTCTGCTTAATACATAATTTTCACTTTTGACCTAAACCTTTCTATGACTATAACCTGTCACCTTACCTAGGGATGTACTGACTGCAATTTTAGTAATGTCACTTCATATTCAAAAATGTAATATCACGATTTTACTAGGCTCCGATTTAAATAAAATTTTGCGTTCTGTATGCTGTTTGTAATTTTTTTTTTTTTTTTTCATAAAGGTAAGTATTGTATTATAAAATTACTACTGGACAATTAAAGCTATCAATAATTTACTTATGTTTTATGAAAGTAGCTATAGTTATGTCATAAAGGAAGGATGCACAAGAAATACTATTACGTTAAGAAATTCCCGTAATATAATTAATCGACTACCTATATGTTCCTGTAAGGTGGACATAATTACAGCTAACCTAATATTTCATCATTACGAACTTTCTCAACATAAATGCCCTAATAGTGCCAAATATATCTTTATAATTATGTGTCACGAATGGAATAAATACAATCTATTTTTGTACCGCACGAGATATAGTTTGTTACTCAAACTAAGCTTATATTTCTCGCTACTGAACGACGTATAATGCCATCACGCGGCCGGATGACATTCTAATAGGGTACTTGCCTGTAGTCAATAATGTACTGTAATCAACAAGTAATTTATTACTTCACGCTAACCTTGAAATCTGCTTTCGAAAATTTGCAAAAATCAACTAAAATTCACCTATTTAACGTTTTATACGATTTTTAAAAGACCAAAAAGCTATAAATGAGGAGATTATTTGATGTTTGAGCACAATGACGTCATTATGCTTTTTCTCATAGAAACTTCATACTATCCGAGCGTTTTGATAATTCATAAAAAAATGACTGATTTGATCTGTCAGGAAAGTACCCTATTGTGATGACACTGACATGACGTTTCTCATCACTATCGCTATCAAAGTCATTCATTGCTACAGCGATGTTTTCTTAGAAAGCCAAACCCTCCTAATTTATGACAACGCGTCGGGAGTGTTAAATTTGTCACAAGTGCCATAACCTATTTTCCTTGTAATTGCCTGACTATTGTGTAGTAAAAATACGTAACGCTACCTGGGTTTTTCTCAAGTGTGATAAATAAGGATTGGGCATGTATCCTAACAGGTTTCCGGTATCAATTTGTAAATGCTAAACAATGAATCAAATAATACAAAGCAAATATAACCTAGTGAGTGTATAAGAAAGTTAAAATTTTAAGCATATTGGAGTGTGAAAATGCACAACAATGAACTTTTTTGCGAGTTAATTATGTTAGTGTACAAACGGCAAGCTTTACATTACTGCAAACCATGATAATATTTTTTGGAAACATAACCTATGAAAGTGGTTTCTTTAATTATGAAAACATGTCCCTTAATTTGAAAAATAGTTTGAAATCTGGCTTTCAACTATCATTGTACACGAAGAGTTGCAGTGCCCGGTTGGGATCACCAAGCAAACCCAAACTTTTCTAATGATTAAGTGATGTCGGTGACCGTCGGCCTTGACCCCTCCTCCACCTCCTTCATGAAGCAAAGATAAGAGTTGCAAAGTGCTTGGGAACCTATTTGTGGATTTTATTATCTACTAATCATAACTAGCCCAGCTTGATGATGAGTCTACTACAACATAACTACATCTCAGAATACAATTCGATTAGAAATCATAATTTGTCTTCTGAGAGTCTCCGGAGAAAATTTCCAAACATGGATTTTTCGTTCTACAGTGATGAATACTGATAAAACAAGGTTGGTATAGTCCCTGATTAATAATTAAGTTGCAGGTTTCTGCTTTATTATTTATATTAATATTAATTTCTCAATTTCTCACTTGAGTCTTAAAACAAATAATTATTGATGGTATTTTTAAGAAATGATTTTCTGATTATTTCCTAACTATAAACTATGATCATGGTTTAAGGTAACCACCTGTTTAGTAAGATAAAACTCTGTAAATTTCTAAAAATAATTCTGTGGTTTTAATTGAAAATGAAATTAATAAAAAATAAATTATTCTATTGTTTCAGATTAATAGTGGAGTGAAAAGATAATACATGATAATGAAGTATTGGCAAAAGGATAATAATGTTGTTCCTGCTTGGTAATAAACAGTTATGCAGTTATTTTAATAGAAATGATACCTGCCCTGTGCTCATGACTAAATTTTGGTTTAATTATTAATGAAGACTTTGAAATACACATAATTTAATCAATAAATCCCTGCGGCCCCCCGTCTTTCTATCCATTAACGACAACAAATTGTAACCCATTGTTGGGTTACTACAGACAAGCTTATGATAATAAATGTAACTTTTCTGATTAAACTAGCTTTTAACTAATCCTGGTATCACGGCATCACATATTGTAATAATTCCCTTAACCATAACTTACGCGATTGTATTTTGTGACATCACTTCAAATACATTCGGTCAGTTTCGATATCATTCCTTGTTTACGTTCACGTGGCGAAGAAAATTAATTAAGTATTGGAATAATCTGCAACTGTCCTATGTTATGTTTATAAGTGCCATGGTTGTAAATATACCCTACCTTGGGTGCTTTCGTCACCAACGTCCATGGATAATTATACTAGGTAAGATTGCAAATCTTCCATATCTTTTCCTAATATAATGTTTATCCAAACGCCTAACGTAATTGTTTGAGCAATGCTAGGATTTTATCCATTACTCTGCATTTCTTAGGAGCTTCAGTTTGGTCGGTTGAAACGGTAAACCTTACAATTTTTCCAGCTCTGAAACCCGTAACTGAAGTTTGCAACTGAAGTTTCAAATCCTGAATAAACTGTAAATTATTTAAATCCGTGGGCGATACTAAGGATCGTCACATAGTGTCCCATTCCTGGGCAAAGGTCTCCTCCCTTGATTTCCAATCGTCCCGGCTCCGAGCAATTTCTGGCCGTTAATGCGTCCAGCTCGCCCCGCCATCTTCTCCGCGGCCTACCACGTCGTCGCTACCCTTCTGGCGGCACCCGATCCGTGGCTAGTTACGCCCACTTCTGTGGATGCATGCGGCCGACGTGGCCGGCCCAGTCCCACTTCAACCTGGCGGTGGCACCAACATCAGCGATGCGGGTTTGGCTACGTAGCGTAGTGCATCTTACTACAAGGGATATATCCAGTTCATTCCGTGTTTTTTCTAAATTCAGTTCTGTTGAAATGACTAATTGCCTGTTCCGTAATTATGTAAAGATAACGGTGACACTGGAACGTGACGTCACACGCCAGCGTTCGGTCGGGTCGGCATGGTTTGATTCGGATTTGTGGCTTTTAGAGCCATCCCAATGTAGTAGCTGTTACCAAGGACCTTAAAATAAATAGCCAACAGAGAACTGAAGCCATTTTTAATGAGCCGGCTGCTTGTGCTTACGAGCCGCACGCACACATCAACTACTTTTTTCCTATTGCAAGCAGCACGCAGCCGGCTTATTAGACATGCTTCAGTTCATCGTTAGCGAGGCTCTGTCCGGACATTTATTTTAGGATCCTTAGGTGTTACAAAGATTAGATCGTCACAAAAAACTGGATTGCTTTACAACAAAAACTTTATTCATTGGACTTATTGAAATTGGCTGTCATCATTATTTCTCGTTTACATGCAACGCTATTTACCGAACTATATCACGAACATAATTGAATTGACTATAACCCGCATATTTCCCGTAAATTGGATAATTTATACGTGAAACAATCGTTTTATGCAAATACTGAAACAAAGCTAAAGTAAACGTTTTTAAGAGTAATTTGTTACTCATTAACTTTAATGTTAAATCATGGAACTCATTTTCACTACTTCTAAGTGTCTGATTCTTTGAACTTAACAAAAAGAGTGGTAGTAAAATAGAAAGCAAATACCTAATATGGTTTTCTTTATTAGACTGTACAAAATTTTACGACTTCCCCTGATCAAGAAGTATGATTTTCTATCTGTGTATATTATGCCTACTTATGATGTGGAATGAGGTAATAGTACCTACCTAGTTTATGTAACCGTCACAATGAAAGGCATTAAAATACAAGCGTAATTTCCTAATAATATCACATGAGTGTTTTAATGCCTAATTATGTACAGTTACATACATTACTTTATCTACACACATAAATTATAAGCTCTGTATAATGTAATATTGTCTTCGGTTACCACGATTATCACTCATAGTAATAAAACAACTTAAACGGATTAAATCGCGTATATTACTACATTCTAAGTCCCGACGTTTCGTAACCCTTTTCAGCGTTCGTGGTCGTGGGTAGACTGAGAAAATCATAAGGGTTACGAAACGTCGGGACTTAAAATGTAGTAATATACGCGATTTAATCCGTTTAAGTTGTTTTATTACTCTGTATAATGGTTCAAAAACCGCAAAATAAACGCACGCATATTACGCAAGTTACGCAACCGTCTTTTGTATTTTTAAATTTAGAGGTAGGCTAGAGTAGAGTGGACCTCTACTAACATAATCGTTCGATATCAAGTACCTAATATGCGAAACATGACAAAATTGTTTGCTTGACATTTTCGAGTAAAACGTCATTTCGATGATATAAGAATTGAGATCAAATGAATAATAACATTTGCAGCGATAAGAAATTTGTTCTAACAAAACAGTTTCTCTTTATGTTAGTCGTAATTTGCAGATTTTGAACGCATTACAGAGGGTTTATGCTATGATTTTTTGATAAAACCACTGTCGCAAAGACATTATTGATCACGAATACTAGTATTGAAGCCTGTAAGAAAAATACTCAGCATAGTGTGGGTTACAAATGGCAAGACGCAAAATAACCTAGCTGCCGAGAAGCACTATTTTTCACTTCACCACAGCGGGAAGAATGCTAGATGCAAGCAGCGAAGTGAAAAATTGTAACACCCTGTATCGTAGCTAGAGCTTTTACGGCGCCGAGCTTAGAGCCAAGAAGCCTTATTAAGCTCGCTTTGTCAACATTTGCCATGACGGTTACCGTGGTTTTATATCAATTTATTTTGTTATGAGATTTGCACTTTTGTTTCAGTGTTGTGGAACGGTATTGTGATGAGGCAAAGGAGCTTAAAGCTGGTTTCCAAAGTTGACTTGCGGGCTACGGTAAATTCATGGAATCTACTAGTTAAGCTTTGCATTAAACACTCGTATTTTTTAAATTTGAAAACACTAGTTTAGATTTTGTACTGACATTCTTTAAATTTTGTTGTTATTTTTTTATCATTTTATCTTATTTATAATTTTATGGGAAATGTAATATGTACCTAGACAAAGGTTTTTCAGCACAATGTATATTGTTAATGAATAAATAAATCAATCAATTGTTTTGGAAATGTTGGCAATGACATAGAGTGAACAGCTTAATTAGGGTACTTCTATGCGGTCAATACGAAAATCAATCTTATTTCATTTCACCCTAACGTTTGACCCTTTTTGAAAAACTAACAAAACTGCATTTATAAGCGCTTTCAATGTTAAATAACCACATTTTTACTAAAAAAAACCCGACCGCGGTGCACTTTGAAACTGCATAAAATCCGCCATTTTGTTTATTTTAACAAACTTCATACCCAGTGACACTCGCACCATCAAGACGAATCTAATGATGTATCATTTATCAAAATCGGATGTGCCGTTGGGTAGTTACGAGCGGACACAGGAACGGACATACATACATACAGGGCAAACACATAACCCTCCTTTGGGCTTCGCCGCAGTCGGGTAAAAAAGATCAAGAACTAAAAATAAGGACACGATTTAATCACTGTCAGGAAAATCCTAATTCTTAAAGTTTAGGTTAAAATTCACTGTCCCCTAGAGTGCGACTATGATAACTTTGCAGAGCGGAACATGGCAACACCTCCATTTAAAAGTCACATTTTCATATAAATTTGACTTTTAAGCGGACGTGTTACCATGCCAGGGAACGCCACGGCCGACCACCCGGTCATATTATCGCTACGCCCACTAGGGTTGCGAGTTAGTCGAGCTTCAAAAAAAAAAAGACACAAGCGCTTAAGTGCCTAAATAGTTTTAACACTTGTATTATCAAACCGCGTTTAGAAAGGGATTGAGCTCATATGTCATTTTTGAACTAATGCATGATATGACATTGTCAGTGGTAGAGTATGCAGATAAATTAAATTGTTATTTTGGTACAATGAAGTTCTAAAGCATGGAAAAAATATCAAATTATACAGCGTGTTTTTATTGATTTCCGATAGCATTAAGAGATAGTTCTTCAGATCAAATACATTTACTTTCTTAAACACCGTTTTTAAAGTATTTTAAATATGATTTTATAATTTATGTACAATTGGTAAGTGTTGTCATTGATGTAAAGTCAAAACTGTCACAATTGCAATTTTACATTTATGCTAAAGGAGGCGAAAGTGAGAGGTCACACTTGTGATCAACACGATTCTGATTTAGTTTGTATGAAAAAGTAAAAACAAGTCTCATTTTGAATTTAATAGAAACCCATATACAAGTTGATTGCTGTTAATGTACTAAGCGACGTGTCGAATTAATCGTAAATAAAAAAACACGGTGTATTACTTAAATAAAATACAAATGTTGTAAATAATTACTTTAAGAACCATAAAAATCATATTTAGCTATTAATTCTATTATCTATAAGGGTCTGGGACTTATGAAGATATCAAAGATTGGTTTATGATTATATTTAATCATTTATTAAGTACACTTGTGCTAACGGTACACTCGAATCCCTTTCTCAACGCGGTTTGATAATATGCAACAGGCTCGACGTCGACTAGGGTTCCGGTTTTTGTCCTCCGCGTGATAAGGAACGCGCAGGAACTATATAGGTGGCAACACTAAATCGACAAAAGAGACACTATGCGGACAGTAAAGGCAACTTATCAGACCTGAAAAAATGTCATACTGGTTATAAACATCAATGTCCAGTAGAGTAAGTTGTGGGTACACTGACGTTAATCGTCCTTCATCGCGATAATAACGGCGTTTCCTGTTAATGTGGCTCCAGCTTTTTTTTTGCTTGCTGTTAGGTATGATAGAGTACAAGATGCGGATGGCGGCGCCTTTTTTTTGAAGCCTGACAAACTTGTGCAACCCTTATTGGGCGTGGCAAAAGTCGTACCAGGTGGGGGCCGTGGCGTTCCTTGGGGTCGAACCAGGTCGCTGGCCGGCCGCCCTGGGGGGCCGCGGGGCGCCTGGGGTCGAACCAGGTCGCCAGTCCCGGTGCGCTTTAGAAAGAGGGTCGGTCGGACTAGGTAGCGGCCAAAGCGCCTGGTGATTGCTCAAAGTGAGCAACGGACCAGCGGGAAGGTTGAAGCGGATCAACCTGTCCTTATAGGTGGTTTTCAATTTTCAATCCAATCCAATCCAATCGCTAGGAGAGGATTGAAAATTTCATACAAATTTCAATTCAATCCGCGTCGCGTCTCTTCTCGCCCTACAGGTGGAAAACCACCTTATGTGAGTGTGTGAATCGAACTAAGAAATGGCGGCACCAGTTGGCAGCACCTCATTGTGCACTTTCCCTATTGCTGTGTCTAAATATCTTCGTCAGATGTCTATTGTGACATAAAGTACTGAAGACGCTGCAAAGTCGTGGATTTACTGAAGAGCGGGCTTGACAAGGCCGAGCAATAGCGAAACCTTGGAAATGCACGAGTCAGGTAATCCCGGCTGCCGAGTGAAGTGTGTATTGTATGATAATCCATCGCTGGCGGTCTCAGATTGAACGCTCGTAATTCATTTCGTGATTTATTGTCACGAATAGAAATTGTTGTAAGGGTTCTTATATGTGGCTTTCCATGGCTAAAGGGACCTTATAGCAGGTATTGAGTTAAGCACAGATCCTAAATCTGCGTTAAATAAGCTATCTAATACAAAAAAAACCATGACCCTAAGTCCCATACTTTTTTAAAAAAAAAACATCAAACCCGCACATGCTAAAATTGCACTTTTGAGAAATCGTCAAAAGAAGTTTGAAACTAATTTTAAGTATGTTCCCGTTGGAAGTTATGGAGATGATGATTGATTATGTATCTCAAGGTGTTTTTCTTTGAAAATCAGTAATGGTTTTTTTAATGTGACTTCCAGGTCGTGAAAAATCAGCCTTTGATTAGAGCAAGTCGCTTATGAGAAAAAAATTAAAAAAAAAAAAAATCGGCCTGTTTTTTATATATTGTAATCTAAACCATTGTATATAGTTAGAGATATTTGACTGTACATTTTAGGATAGAAATAAAATCACATTGTCAACGAAATATTTTTATTTTAATTAAAATGTCATTTTTATTATATTTTTCATCATTCCTATAATATTTACAATTTTCGTATAATGAGTTCTAAATTATATTTAATCAGTCTACACAAGTATCTCAAAAGTGTCATTATTATTCTACAAGTCGTATTTTTTGATTTATAAACGATTGAAGTTACGTAAAAATCACAATTTTATTCCCATACATTTGAGAAAAGGGACCTTATGACCAGCCATAAGCAAAAATTATTGATAATTACAGTATGGCACGATATTTACATTATTTATTGACTAATCTTGTATTAAAACAGAAAACTGAAGAAAAAAGGTTATTAGACATTTACTTCAAATCTTGATCAATTAAGAGTAATTCTCAAATAATGTTGCGTTGAATTTAAGTGTTTAGTCATAAGGTCCCTTTTCCCAAATGTATGGGATATTATGGCCTTATGACCAATGACAGGCAAAACTTGTTGATAATTACAGTATGGCACGATATTAACGTTATTTATTTACTAAACTTGTATTAAAACAGAATACCGAAGAAAAAAAGTTTTTAGAAATTTACTTCAAATCTTGATCAATTAAGAGTTATTCTCATAATTATAACGTTAATGGTAAATAATTCACTCCATGGTGTTATGATGATGTGTTTTGTATAGACTACTTTTCTATAAAAATTTTTATTACCTCAGTAATTTTTGGTTTAACCAAAAATTACTGAGTTAATAAAAAAAAATCATAATGGTAGGATAGGACTCGCCAAAAAAAACTTTTTTGTTTTTGTCGATCTTTTGAAAAAAATTAAAAAGATTCTTATTCTTAAGTGGTCAAAAATTATAGAGACCGCAAAAAAATGTCTTTTTCGTAAGTTTTTCAAAAAAAAAAATTAAAAAAACTTTTTTAAAATGGTCAAAAATGATAGGCATTCGCCAAAACGTGTTTTTTTTAATTTTGAAAAAAAAACAAGGTTTTTCTAAAATGCTCAAAAAGTTTTGCGATTCGCCTAAAACACGTTTTCGTGTTTTAAAAAAAAATGGTTTTTTTTCTAAAAAGGTTTAAAGAGAAACATGACAAAATGGTAAAAAATTATAGACACCGCCAAAAAAATGTCTTTTTTCGTAAGTTTTTGAAGAAAAAAAATTAAAAAACTTTTTCTTAAATGGTCAAAAATGACAGGCATTCGCCAGTTTTTTTTTTATTTTTTTCAAATTTTTGAAAAGTTTTTTCTAAAAATGGTCAAAAAGTTTTACGATTCGCCAAAAACACTTTTTTTATCGGTTTTAAAAAAACTTAACGATTACGTAATTGTTAATCGTTAATTGAGATTAACAATTGATTTAGCTACGCATCATAAGTACAGACATCTTTTCGAAAAATAGGAACAGCAGAGCTCACATCCACTTCTATGTGTCTTAAGGTGGATTTAGACCAAACGAGCGAATGCATTAGATGATGATCAGGGTCTGATGATGGAGCCGAAAGGTATCTATGGGAACTACGTAAAAAAACGACGCAACCCCATCGTGTTTGGGCTCAGTTGTTTCATCTTGACAAGTACTCTGAACCGAAATGATATCCAGGGTCTGATGATGGAGCCGGAATGTGGCCATGGGAACTTCGTAATAAAATGTCGGAACCCCATCGTGTTTGGGCTCATTTGTTTCGTCTTGATGAGTACTTTGAACCGAAATGATATCCAGGGTCTGATGGTGGAGCCGGAAGGTGGCAATGGGAACTCCGTAATAAAACGTCGGAACCCCATCGTGTTTGGGCTCATTTGTTTTGTCTTGACAAGTACTCTGAACCGAAATGATATCCAGGGTCTGATGATGGAGCCGGAAGGTGGCCATGGGAACTCCGTAATAAAACGTCGGAACCCCATCGTGTTTGGGCTCATTTGTTTTGTCTTGACAAGTACTCTGAGCCGAAATGATATCCAGGGTCTGATGATGAAGCCGGAAGGTGGCCATGGGAACTCCGTAATAAAACGTCGGAACCCCATCGTGTTTGGGCTTATTTGTTTTGTCTTGCCGAGTACTCTGAGACTAAACACGATAGGGTTCCGACATTTTATTACGAAGTTCCTATCGCCACCTTCTGGCTTCATCATCAGACTGGATATCATCTCGGTTCAGAGTACTCGTCAAGTCGAAACAAATGAGCCCAAACACGATGGGGTTCCGACGTTTTATTATGAAGTTCCTATGGCCGCCTACCAGCTCCATCATCAGACCCTAGATATAATCTCGGTTCAGAGTATTTCATATTTCATATTCATTTTATTGCAGTACCATGTTTACAATAAGGTGTTACAAATATTTTAAGTACAATGGCTACCCTGTTAGGGTGTGGCAATGTCTTAGGTGCTAATCTTAAAAGCTAGGTTTCTTCCAAACGTCACAAATAAAAAATAATCAGCTAAGTAACATTTCTTAAATTATGCAATAATTAGATTCATAACATTACAAAAAATAATAAAAAAATAATAATACAAAAAATAATTACAAATAAAACAAAATTAATTAATCATTATTAGAGAATTACTTATTAATTACATTAACTCGTACCTATGCCTTGCGTGTGGGTATGCTATTAAATTGAGTCATCAGTCATAAATTCCTGTACCGAATAATAGGCCTTATTTATAAGAAATTGTTTCAGCTTATTGTGATAGACGCTATATTTTTCTTCGATTTTTATGTCATTCGGTAACTTATTATATATTTTTATGCATCTGTAATATGGACGTAGTACTCGTCAAGGCGAAACAAATGAGCCCAAACACGATGGGGTTGCGTCGTTTTTTTACGTAGTTCCCATAGATACCTTTTGACTCCATCATCAGACCCTGGACATCATTTCCACTCAGAGTACTCGTCAAGACGAAACAACTGAGCCCAAACACGATGGGGTTGCGTCGTTTTTTTACGTAGTTCCCATAGATACCTTTCGGCTCCATCATCAGACCCTGGACACCATTTCCGCTCAGAGTACTCGTCAAGACGAAACAACTAAGCCCAAACACGATGGGGTTGCGTCGTTTTTTTACGTAGTTCCCATAGATACCTTTCGGCTCCATCATCAGACCCTGGATATCATCTCAGTTCAAAGTACTCGACAAGACGAAACAAATGAGCCCAAACACCACCGTCGTGTCGTGGTATAAAAAAGAAATAAGTTTTATCAACAGCTTTATTATTTTTGTATGTGATCTGCCATAAGGTCCCTTTTCTACTAAACTTTGAACCCAATTTTTATATAGAAAAAATTAACGTACAGCAGTGAAACCAAGCTACAAATACACGTCTATTCCTATATTTTACAATTTTGCATAAAAGAAAAAAATTATTATTTTGAAGGATTTCACTAAAACGTCCATATCTCCGTAACTAGAAACCGTCATAAGGTCCCTTTTCTTATGGAAAGCCACATATTCCTGACACATATAACTTGAAATTAAAGATACAATGATTAAACATTTCGATCTGCAAACGCCGTATTGCGTGTGTGTGTTGGCTTACACGGTGCGAGTCAGAGACAAAGTTGAGTTTTAGATTACACTCTATTTCGACGGTAGTGTCATCGTTCTTGTGCCCCACAGGACACTAAAAATTTGCTCCGTAATGATGGTATGGGTTTTGATCGGTAAGCACCGTAATGACTTATAGGCAATCGCAAATAAATACTGCGTTAGCCGTGCCGTCATATAGCGTGGTTCACATTTTACGGTGATACCCGTTACCGCCGGTGAACGTGTTAAGTTTACTATAATAATGTCAATATTTCTTATTATGGGGCTTTCATTTAATCTAATTCTAATAATGTGTGAACAGGAGAAGAATATTTTTAAAGAATGACTCGTTACTCGTGCTCCATTGTAACCCCGTCCGCTTTCACCACGCCATTAATTCAAAAGCAAGGACAAAAGGCAACTGAAGCATGTATTTCATCAACAGAACGCAATCTGCAGGGAGAAACGTTCAGTTTTAATTATTTTCAAACATTTACGCCAGTTTGCAATGGAATTGTGAGCGACCACTACTTGTATTGTGTAGCTAGGACGAGGATGCACTAGGTTCGAAACAATCTGCTTTTTCAATATTTTTGGTGAAACGGGTTCATTTCTGTTCATGCTGACAATGTCAATGGTTTCAGAGGGAACAAAAACGTTGCATACTAAAATTTCAGTGAAAAAATATTTTTGAGGCAATCTTTTTGATACCGACTCTTTTTTTTATGATCGCAAATTGCATATCAAAATTAATCACATGAGTTCAATCACGGTGCATTTCGTCACTACTTTGAAAAAACTCGTATCTAAGAACGTCTTAGAGAAAAAACGTCAAAGCTCCATACAAACTTCATACTGCGTTTTTACCTGAAGTCAGAATCAGATACGAGTTTTTTTTAAAGTAGTGACGATTTCTATTAATGTAGTTTTGATAATCCTTCCGTCTCAATCTCGATAGTACCCTAATATTGCATTGTCATTCAAACTAAATGTGTACGTAAAATTTCAGCTAAATCGGTTGAGGATAACTGCTTTATAATTCAGTTGAAGATTTGATATAATCAATAAAACATCGAAGGTAATAAGTATCTGATAATTATTATAAAACCAGACATGCGCCGTTTTTTCGTATGAATTTAATTATAACTCTACGAATTCTAAATGTTTTACTCAAACCTATTAAAACTTATGACTGTCTTATGTAACCTGCATGCAAAAAATAATTTTTATGCCCTAAAAGGGCACCACATAGATCTATACATGTTCCTTAGAATATAACACCATGCAATTTTATATTTAAATACCTATGTTGGACAATAGTACATTACTGCAGAGGCCGGGAAGTGAAGGGTTGCCGGCCGAGTACATATAGCTGACCGAGCGAAGCGAGGCCAGATAGTTACGAGGCCGGCAACCCCATTTCCCGCCGAGATATGTATAGTGCTTTTCTCAAATATGCAATGAAATAAATAGACTTACTAATATCCTTACTTACAGAAACTTTCTATCAGGAAGTGACGTTAGTGACATTATATCCATAGATAATGCAAATACATATCAAGTCACGTTCGGAAACCATATACCTACGACCAAAAGCTGTTTCAGTTTACATTTTTACCGCGAATATTTAGATGAAATATTTTAAATGTGTATTCTTGTGGTTTAGTTTGCAATTTATAATAATTGGAAATTGTTTATAATGTGTTATTTGTTATCTTCATGTCAATTTTAAATAAATAAAACTGCAAAATAAAGCAAAAATCGTTTTTTGTTTTTTTAATGGCTGAGTGTTGGCCCTAATAAATGTGGATTGGAAATTAAAAAAGATTACATTGGCAATGTAAGTATGAAATTCCATTCCGTGCCAAGTGTTAAGCCGCAACGGAAACGAGGTACGTTGCGGCCTATTTTTAGGCACGTAATGTCAACATTTCATGCCATGTTTGAGAAAATAAATATTTTGATTTTGAGAGCGAAAATTGGGAAATTATATGCCTCGGGCAGAATTTGAGCATCTCCAACGGCTTTCGGAGCCACAGAAATACGAGGTAGAAGAAAAAAGCGTATGTACGAGTACCTCGCGTGCTAAAAAGAAGGGGCGCGGCGACCTACTTTGCAAGCCGTTAACTTCAGTTGCCGTTAATATTATTATCCGATTTGAAAATCTGATAATAATTGTATAATTAATTAATATTGTATTCGGTTTCCGCGATTATCACTCATAGTAATAAAACAACTTAAACGGATTAAATCGCGTATATTACTACATTTTAAGTCCCGACGTTTCGTAACCCTTTTCAGCGTTCGTGGTCGCGGGTAGACTGAGAAAATCATAAATTTCCTCTAGAAAAAAAATATGTTCCTTTTTGCATAAGGCAAGGCTGATAAGTTTTCTTGGCGTCTTCTTTTTTATCCAGTATGCCTTTTGGAAGCGCCGCTAGTTTCTAAGGTTAGGATAGTAAGCCCTTCTGGCATGTGTGTAAACGTCTTCACACATTAGGCCCGTCTGGCAACACTAAACTTTTTTCTGATTTGTTTTACCAAAAATAGCATACCTAGAGTCTTTTGCTTAAATTATTTTCTTTTTTGCATAAGGCGTGGCTGATAAGTTTCCTTGGCCTTCTTTCTTATCAAGTATGCCTTTTGGAAGTGCTGCTAGTTTTTCTAAAGTTAGGTTTTTAAGCCCTTCTGGCATGTGTGTGAACATCTTTACACATTAGGCCCATCTGGCAACACTAATATTGAATTTGTATTTATTAAAGTGGGTAGGTTTGCACAACAGTAATTTTGACAGAGGAAATTTATGTATAATTAATTGTTCAAATACCACCAAATGAAATAGAAAAATTTGTGTTTTCCATCACTAAATTACAATTTTGGCGTCAAACGCCAGGCGAAAAACGTTACACGCTTGGTTCCCCTACAAATCGACGAACTATTTTCGTCTATCTCGCTATATTTCTGTACTCGGAGCCAATACAGGAGCCAGGTACCAATCGTGGCACTGAAGGGCTTAGTCATCAAACTTTTCAACCAGAATTTTAGTTGCAGTATTGTATAGTTTTTGTATAGTTTTTTATTTTATATAGCTTCGGATCGCTTTTGCTTTTCAGGCAGTATAAAATGGCTCGAAATAGTAGTACGTTTGGCTTAGACAATGACAACCAGACTTTTCGTTCCAACTGGTATATTTTCTCTCTGTGTGTCCACTGCTCTTTCCCAAGTATTTAATTGAAGACTCCTCAAGTCCGTATTCTTGCAGCTTTCGTCAGAAATTCTCTTTTACATTTCGACCAAACTCAAAATTTGAATGTGGATGAATTATTTCTGTTTTCCCGGTAAGTTTAGAGTACCTACAACGTTTTATATTAATAAAAACGTGTACTAAAACAGTTTTTGAAAAGGAATGTGAAAATTGTTCATTCTATTCTGTTATTTTATTTTTTGTCTACTTTGCGTTTATTGTCTCTAGAAAATAAAGTTAGATTTTTTGGAATGTTTTTAATTTACCTCTATGAATATTTGAGAAAAGCACTATAGGTACATACCGGCGGCGTGAAAAGGGGTTGCCAGCCTCGTAACTAACTGGCCTCGCTTTCGCTCGGCCATCTATGTGCCGGCGAACCCCTTACTTCCCAGCCTCTGCAGTAATGTACTAATTATCGGGTGCAAAAAATCCGGTTTCAACCTTCATTACCGCGCCCTCATCAAATGTTTTCCAACATTTTCCCCTTAAGGTTATAAAAGATAAAAGATTCGCTAACTATAATAAGATCAAATTAATTTATAGTCGAAGCCAAACTTTCGCTATTATCGGCCGAAGTAATTCATAGCCTGGCCGTTAGGGGAGCCCATTCTTACCCCCTTATCTTTGAGAAAGGATTACGTCGAAAAACCCTTAGCGGTTTTTTAATATTTATTTGGGAACTTTATATTTTTGCTGGATTATTAGGGCCTTAGAATACATTTTAAACCAAGCTTTTTATTGCCAACTGTAACTTTTTTGTGTTCGCGAACTAACAATCGAATGAGCTCTTTTTTAGGGTTCCGTACCTCAAAGGGACAAAAACGGAACCCTTATAAAGATCACTTTGTAATGTTGTCGGTCTGTCAAGGCCCTTTATCTCGAAAACGCATGGAGGTAAAATTAAAGCTATATTATACCAAAACCATATGTCTATGAAGCTGTGAAAACAACAAACTTCTATGTTAACGTGGAAAATTAAAAAAAATCAAAATCATTTATTTCTGCAAGTAGGAAATTCTGCCATTCACATCATATAACTTATAAAAAAAATCAAAATTATAACCAGACATTTTTATTAAACGTGTAATAATCAAATTAAATAATAACTCATTTCTCTTCTTCTTTTTTTAAAACGATTTTAAAATTTTACTCGTGTTTGTTTGTTTAATCAGTTTATTTAGTTGTATTTAGTTTTAATTTTGAAACAAACCGGGTTCGATTCCCAGGAGTTTTTCTTGGCCCTAAAATCTATGACATGGTTCCTATTTTATAGTTTCAGACTTTCCCATACTGACCGATCGAAATGGGCCGCTGTATATCGCTCGAATAGCCCTCTAGTGCAGAACAAAATCTAGTATTAAACTCTGAAGCACTAGCACTGCCCCACAGTAGAATACCATATGACATAATACTGTGGAAATAACTAAAATATACTAATCGAGCTGCTTTGATGTCTGTTAACTGTCGGATCTTATTTACTGCAAAAGCTGCAGAACTTAGTCTATTCAAGAGATTACCAATATGAGGACCCCACTAGAGTTTAGAATCCAATATTATACTCGTACCAAGAAAGACTGTAAAAAAGACACCGCCGTTTAAACCGTAAATAACGAAAATCTCGGCACTCTCAAGGAAACCAAAATTCATAGGGCACTTTCCTTTGACTTGGAACTGTAAAATTTGGCAAGTAATACCGTCTTATAAGTTTAGTAATAGGTACTAACAAGGCAAGTTAAACAAAAGTTTTGTAAAAACTTATATTTACTGTGACTCTGCCTTCATTTCGTAAAATATTTGCCTTTGTAACGGATAAATAGGTATAATATAATAAACCCTAGGATTAACAACAGAATCCTCCATTGTTCTCGCCGATACACTGTCATGGCATAACAAGTCAAACTTGGAAACTTTGACGTTTGGTTCTTGATTATACCCGACGAGCATTGTTGTTATAAGTTTTGATCAAAATTTGGCTCCAGTGGTGCCTTGTGTAATTATAAATAATGTAAAACGAGGATATTTTGGTCTAGACGAAAGTTACGCAGTCGATCATGTCCTTGAAACATGTACAGTCAGAATCAAATAGACATTCAAAGTGCCAAATATTGTCACACATCACGAACACATCACACACACACATCACACACACATCACTAATTAGCACGAGTATCAGTAGATCTTGGTATTCTTATGCAAGTCTTGAGACTTGTTCCTATCCCGCTTCTGATATGCTTCTTTGGTTGGCCTGTTTAGTGAAACTACCTGTTTGAGTCTCGAATAGAGCGTCCTTTATCCCTAGTGAAAAAAAAAACAGCGGTTGCTACATGACAGGACATTTATGAATGAAAGTTTTAGACTATTTATAGTTTCTCCGTTCGCACTTCATCATCTCGGTCGAAAGTGGCCAAGAATTGACCAAACGGGAAACTGACCCATAAAAAAAAGAATAAACACTTCATCATCGCGATCTAGGATTTGGCCCAGATATAACAACGATATCTAGCGGAAGATTAAGTAACTAAAAACGTTATAATAACACTCAAACACTATCTAAAAACATAATTCGATTGAAATTATGTTATCACAGTTACTAGGTAGTTAACTGTAAGATATTGGTAATTCCTCGCAATTTATGCAAGTCCAGAGACTTGTTCCTATCCCACTTCTGATAACATCCACTTCTTGGTCTATCCTGTTTTGTAAAACTACCCAAAAACATATTTCCATTGAAATTGTGTACAAAATGAGCAAAACTTTAAAAGATTTACGCTCGTTATCAGCCAGCCGCCTACTAATTGCTTTCTGATTCGATAACTTCGCTAACGCCCGTTTCATAGCCGGCGTTTGTTTGCATAATTCTTTTGTTTTATGTGAATCGATTTAAATTTTGAATAAAGAATATTTTGTGGATAATGGAGCACCGTGAAATTATGTTTTTGGATATTATGTCGAAGCGAATGTAAAAAATCACGCAAACAAAACAAGAATATAATTACCATCACTTTACAATTCACATGATGCGCAACATAATTTTAATATCGATATCAATGGACAAAGACGAGTGGAAATTAAAAGGAGAGGCGGATAAGGCGAACAAAAATAAGTTTCTGTCAAAAATGTTTTTTTTTTTTGAGACAAATGTATTGCCGACTGTACTTTTTTTGCATATCATAACTAATCGAATGAGCTCCCCATGGTTGCCATCCGTCTCCATCACCATGTAATATACCAATAAAGCCGTCTATGGTACGGCATATTCTAAGTGGGCTCAAACTAAAAATACCCTGTTGTCCTTGAACGGAAAAGTACCATTTTGATCCCTCTTATGAGGGAGCAAATAGTAGATTGTGTCACAAGGGAGCAAAATGATATATTTACGGCGAGGGCGTACATTGAATCCTGAACGAAGCGACGGATTCTACAATTGAATCCCGAGCGTAGCGAGGGATTCTAAAGTAGAATCCGGAGCGTAGTGAGGGATTCAAGTGTTAACGCCCGTGGTGAAAATAATTTTGCTACCTTGTGACACATACTGCTTTTCACACCGACTATGAGGAAAATTTAAATACAAACGCTACCTACCAAAATAACGAAAACGAAATATATAGTTAGTCAAAGAGCATCACACATTTTTAATAAAATGAAATGTGAAATTGTTAAATTTACAGTTCCTTATTATTTTATAAAACGTTTATTACTTTTTTCATCACACTTGCTCGAAAATGGTGTCATTACACGTAGGTTCTGCGGGCCGTAAATGGCCTATTACGCCCTAGGGCGTAATGGTTTTCTTTTTAAATTTGAAACGCTGGTTCTGTTTTACTCTTATTTGTCATGTGCAAAGGAAACGCCAACTTACTTTTTTAACTTTTATCACTGAAATATTTATTTAAAGATAACTGTAATTGCAAATACATATAAACACATATTTCGGTAACATTAATTAAATGTTTAAATAATGTATTTCTTTGTTTTGCAAATATAAAATCAACTAAAATGGCCGTTACCGCTATGGTTTCCGAACGTGACTTGACGTTCGCATTATCTATGGACATATGTGACAAATGTCACTGTCTGTGTTAATATTTTCTTGTCATACTGGGTCGAAAAGTAAGGTTATTTTATTAAGATTTCCTCACAAGTGTGATGAAAAACATTGTGTGTGCCACGGGCGGTAAAGGAATTACAAACTCGTGTTATTAAAGCCCTCGGTTTCACCTCGGGCTTATAACAAACACTCGTTTGTAATTCCTTACTTACCGCCCTAGATACACAATGTACTATTACGGACGGGACGAATTTACCACTTCCATATTATATTTATGGCCCTCGCCTGCGGCTCGGACCCCAAACACCTGTGGTCTGGGCCATTCCTTATTATCGACTTTATGTAGAGTCGATATGTAGAGTCGATATGTAGAGTCAATGTAGAGTCGATATGGAGAGTCGATATGTAGAGTCGATATGTAGAGTTGATATGTAGAGTCGATATGTAGAGCAATAATGTAGAGTCGATAATGTAGAGTCGATATGGAGAGTCGATATGTCGAGTCGATATGTAGAGTGGATATGTAGAGTCGATATGTAGAATCGATATGTAGAGTCGATATGTAGAGTCAATAATGTAGAGTCGATAATGTAGAGTCGATATGGAGAGTCGATATGTAGAGTCGATATGTAGAGTTGATATTTAGAGTCGATATGTAGAGTCAATAATGTAGAGTCGATAATGTAGAGTCGATAATGTAGAGTCGATATGGAGAGTCGATATGTAGAGTCGATATGTAGAGTTGATATGTAGAGTCGATATGTAGAATCGATATGTAGAGTCAATAATGTAGAGTCGATATGTAGTGTTGATATGTAGAGTCAATATGTAGAGTCTATAATGTATGGTATGGCAATGGCATATTCTAAGCAGGTTCAAACTAAAAATACCCTGTAGGTAGTCCTTGAACAGAAAAGTATCACTTTGATCCCTCTTATGAGGGATCAAAATACTTTTTTCTGAATAGGAGGTGTGAAAATACTTTTTTTCTGAATAGGAGGTGTGAAAAATTATTTGTCTTAACAGTGGTTATAATACTAAGGTCAGCCCGTGTAAGATTAAGTGTATTATAATAATAAATGATTAAGCTCAACTGAAAAAAAGTCCGCTATTCCGGCGCATCACTAGCGCCTGAGGGAGGGCGCGCGGGACGCGGTGGACCTGCCCCCGTCTTACTATCAACCGCCTTCGCGAGCGCACGCATCTTGTGTTCATACAAATTTTCAACCAACTTCGGCCGCGGTTTTATATTGTAGATCCTTAAATATAGTTTTTAAATTGGAGTCAGATTTCAATCATCAGCCATCCATCCCCGTAAGGAACATCCGCCATTTTGTACTTTCCTGTATACTTAGTAAATAAAGATTTAATAAATACATCCATAAATCAAATACCTACATCAAAATATCACGCTTTTTTTTGTTTACAATCTTCACTACACGTTGTAAGCCAAATGCGACAAATATTTATTTCTCTATTATTCACCACACGTCTTGATAACAAAATGAACTATTCTATTCCCATATTGACACTTCACATAACACAAAAACACTTAGCTAAGTGGAGGCATAGTAGATTTCGACTTATCTTTAATGTATTTTCATTTCTATTGTGGCAGTGAACGCAGCGCTCTCCATCTTTTATTAAGCGTTGTTGTGGGTTAGGCTAGGAGATAGCGTTTAATTAAAAAATATGAATAGGGAATATGCATGGATTTCTTTAAGCACATTTCTTAACAAAATATGAAAATACCGTAAAAAAGATGACATAAAGTGAAAATAAAATTAAAATCTACCGAGAAATACGGAAGATATAAACATTTTAAAGTACTAATCAGACCGGGATAAGACAGAGAGATCCGATATGGACTATGACGTCATAGTACACGGCCGCCATACAATCTCCATACTATATTCTGTTTTGCTAGAAAGAGATAGAGATAAATCTTTCTTTTCTCATATATTGGTTATTTTTATACTTTTCCGAAAAATGTTTTTTTCGTATTGTTTCTTACATTAATGAGCTTTTATTAAAGTAAATAAAAAATATCATGCATATTCCCTATTGTTACAACCCTTAAACGAGGACGCTCTTTAGTCAGTCTTCTCTATTACGGTTCAAAAGAGACAGCACTCTGACAGACGGACAGCGGAGGCTTAGTAATAGCACAGTCAATACCGGTTTTACTTGTATGGGCCAATACCGAAAAACCGGTATTATCCATACAAATAAAACCGGTATTGCATGCACTAAGCACAGTATATACCGTGTACCCGAGTAGCCCGACAAACTTTAACCATAGATTCTAAAAACTATTAGGAGTAAAAAATGTTATATGATGTATAGTTGAAAAAGGCTTACTTTCCGAGATATTCTTTATTTTTTAAATGAAAACTCCCAAGTGTGTAACAAGCCCTAATAAATGTGACTAACATACTTGTACTATTTTTTTTAAATCCTTTAACTAAACAGGAATTAACCTTCACAGTATTTGATGGTAAGCGACCACGAGGCCAAAAAATTTACCTTTTGTTTCCATTTCAGTGTTTTTTTCCTTTTTGATAACTTTTTCTCCAGTAAGGACATGTTTATAACAAGGGGCTGAATTTACTGATTTATTTTGTTTCATAACTAAGACTATTTATTGTAAAATGACAAAATTCGACCTATGTTGAAATAACGTTATTAACTTACTTGTAATACCATCAGGAATACGTGGTTAAAATTGGTCGGGTTATTCGGGCCCATACAAAAGGTACATCGCGCGCTTGAATGTGTGCGCGCCGTGTACGAACGCACTACAAGCAAAGTTTTAACCCATTCACTGCGACGTCCGAACTCCAGAAGCATGTACGGCGCGCTGTCATACATTCGAACTAGCTGCCGTAGAGTCACGACAGCGTGTCGTTACTCAGTGGCTCAGCGATGCGAGCTTTATATTGGATAGCGTTATGCGCGATTTCTCTTTAGCCAACATAATGTTTTGTTTTAATTTTAAAATGTTTTTTGCTATTTTTTTATTTAGCATATCTTTATTTTCTCTGGGTTGTTTTTTTACAATACATAAAATAAAAAGTAAAAAACCTAATCTAGGGTGCCGTTGGCAGCGGTAGTTATTTATTTTTAACTTGGGTAAGGTGTTTTTAGAAGTAAAATACAATGATTGTATGCAATTTAAATACTACCGAATTTAAACATTCTTTTTTATTCAAGAATGTGAAAACCATACGTTATATACAATTCCTTTAAAACTTTGAACAGGTTTCACTAACTCGAATTATACACCGTGTTTTTATTGTTTTCCGTTAACTTATTCGTATATTCTTCAGATCTAATTAAGTTCATTTCTCCAAGAAAGTAATGTTGTAACTCATACCGTTTTTAAAATATTCATAATCTTAATTTAATCACCAACCAGTATAAATGAGCTGTCATAACCCCAACACTGTCATAGTTGACATTAACTTGTGACTAACACAGAAGTGTCTTTTAAAATGGTCATCAACTCAATATGTAGATTTATTTAGTTAATAGTGAAATGGGCAAAACAGTACAGATAAAAATACTTAAAACTAGACATATAATATTAAAACGTAATTTTTTTTCTCCAGACGTAACATCAAAATATTTCCTTTTGAAATGTCTATTCATACAAGGTGTCTCGTGAGGAATCCAAAAGATTTTCACCACGCATTCCTGAGGTCATTACGAGTAAAAAAATGTTTATAACATAATATCAAAACCGGCAAAAATTTTTATTTGTTCTTGATATGATGATATTTTTTGAGTTTTTGTAGATTTCGTGATTTTAACCATGTCGCGTTTCTCAAAAGTGCTCGTGAGGAACTCAAAATGTAAAATTCGACAGTAAAAAAATATATTTTACGTACAAAAATCAATAAAAAAAATCCTTGTAACTTCTTTTCTTGTATTTTTGCTAGTGTCCGACCGAAACATGTTTTTTTGCCGAAACCGAAACCGAAGGTTCGGTTTGATTTTAGTTTCGGCCGAAACCGAAACCGAAACCAAACCTTTTATAAACGTGATTAAAACGTTGAACAAAAATGTCAGTGGGCCGTTTTTTCCAAATACTAGATTAATGAAACATCTCGCCGGCCTAATATTACGTTCAAATTTTATCGAATGAAATTTCAACATTGCTATAGTGACAGTGGGTTAAAATTTAACTTCCCTAAAAAGTGAAAAATTTTAAATGTTACATTAACTGTAATACTGAGACAGCAAATTGGTAATAGTAAATGGTATATAATAAAAAAAAAGTTTATTATTGAAATATGATAATCATACATGTCTATATTAAATTAAAAGAAATGCTAATAATGGCAAATCGACTACGGTGGTATGGACATGTTATGCGGAGGGATGATAACCATGTGACTAGAAGGGTATAAAGTATGAATGTGGATGGACTGCGTGAGAGAAGATATGAATAGAAAGGAAGTGAGTGACGAGATGACGGGTGATAGAGAGGTATGGAAGGAAAAAAACATGCTGCGGCGACCCCAATTAAATGGGATAAGGGCAGGACCAGGAGGATGATTATTCGGGGAACAAACACAAGCGTCACTGTCACTACACGAGCAAAGAGCACTGATTCAGTGGCCGGCGGAGTTAGGCGAGCGACGCCATATTGTCAGCCGTACCGAGCGCACCCTACGTTACCCGAACGCGACCCGAAAGCACGATGTTGTAAGTTTCGGCCCGGCCGAAAGGTTCGGCTGCTTTTTGTCCGAAACCGAAACTCGGGCCGAAACATGATTTTTGGCCGAAACTGGCCGAAACCGAAACCGAAACCGAATCTTCGGTCGGACACTAATTTTTGCATTATGTTATATAACATTTTTTACTCCTAATGATCTCAGGAATGTGTGTTTAAAATCTTTTGGATTCCTCACGAGCACCTTGTACATTATAATAAAATAATGTCATCAACACGATTAACATAAAATCGCCTGGTTGCGTATATACATTTACGCATTCATTTTCGATCAATGCACGGGATCAATGCATTCGCTTACCTAAAATCTCACTGGTAACATACAAAACTGCATAACGTCATTCATTACTCACGTAGTACCATTATCATGTACGAAAAAATATAACTCCATTACAATTCAAGGAGAAATAAACTTTATGTGTACGGGTTACGGTCCAAAACGATTATAAACCAAGTTCGGAGTTACGTCATTATTGGCATTGAAGGAAATACAACTCTCGCCGCTCGCTGAATCACAATACGCTGTCGTGATACTTAAAAGTACTAATATAATTAATATTTTATTTTTTAAATGTTACTATTTGTTATATTACTTATCGTGTAATTCGCTATATATGGCAGTCATGAAAAAATTCTCTATTGAAATTTACTAAAAGTTTAGTGTTCTTAAATAAAGAGATTTTATTCTAATATTCTCAAAATAAGTATCAGTTGCTTTTAACACATCCTTTAAGTATGTAAAATTAAGAAAACTATATTAAAAAGATATATACTGATGGAGATAAAAGCCAAAAATGTGGTAACGACACACTGTCGTGACCAGCGCGCGAAGAGCGTTCCGGAATCACGACAATGTGTCGTGATTAGCAGTGAATGGGTTAAGAATGCGTAAGAATGCTCCAGTATGGATCGCACTCACACAGACGTGCTATCGCGCGTCTTCTGTGGGAATACGTGTCGCGGGCTCCTAAACGGCCGATGTTGGGCTACTTGTTCGTCGTTATACTTTGGTAATAGAGTCACATTGGTACCTTTTGGGTATCTCCCGCTGGTCCGCTGCTCACTCTGAGCAATCAGCGAAAAGTCAAGGTGGCCCTGGCCAAACGACCTGGTTCGACTCCAGGCGTTCAGGCCCCCACCTAGTCCGACCTTATCGAGGTGGACCGGGACAAGGTGACTTGGTTCGACCCCAGGCGCCTCCGGCACCCACCCAGTCCGACCCCTTGGGGTGTTCCGGCTAGCGACCTGGTTCAACCCCAGGGAACGCCACGGCCGACCACCCGGTCCGACAATCGCTATGCTCACAAGGGTTGCGAGTTTGTCAGTTTATAAAAATAAAAACCCTTTGTTTACGGAACCCTAAGAAATGGGATTTGAATCGCAAACTGCTAGCCAAACACGGTGGGTTCATTTTCATGTCATTTAGAGCGTCCTATGTCCTATTAAATTGAAAAGCTTGTAAGAAATTGTAAATGAATTACAAAAAAATTATGAAAAATTATATGGGCTCAGGACAGCCGTTGGAGACGCAGGTTCGAATCCCGCCCGAGGCATATCATTTTTTAAATTTTTCTCTTCTAATATTATATTTATAATTTGTTGGCAGACGTTAATTAATAATAATTAACAATTAATAATTATTAGTTGTAATTTATTTCTTGGTGTGCAATAAAGTATGATTGTACCTATTGTATTGTTAATGCTACGAAAAATCAAATGAAACAAAATTTCAAGAACACGACTCCCAAGCAATGTCAAGTAGTGACATGTTCGAGATAAAATATACAGCCGGCTGAAAGGACAGAAAACAATACATTTCTCAACAATGGCCAAGTGTCTGTTACATTTATTATTTACGTTACAAGTATTGAAAAGTTTTTATTGCCGGCCCGTGTCTAAGTTTTGGGAAAACATGTTTTGTGGATATGAATTTTGCGGATACGTCATTGGGACTTGAGAATGTTTGTTTTTTCCCTTTTCTAAGTCTGTAGATGCTAAAGAAGACTACTCAACACTAAATACTAAGTAGTTAGTGTTTTAAACCGTTCTTTAGCACATTTTTTATTTCTACTAACTAATTTTATTAATCAATCAAGAGTCAATATTTGAAAAAAAAAGCTTATTTTACACTGAGGGAATAGAGGACGGGCTTTATTGTAAAAAAAAATAATAATATGTGTTTGTTTAGAAATTAGATGTGATATTTCCTGGAACTTTGATAGAATCAAATTTATAAAAGTGATTAGGATATTTTATGTAAAAAAATTGATTTCATTCCAATTTCGGGGCGTGAAATACCCCAAATTTTCATCTTTGGAAACAAACCTTCTGCTGAGCGTCGTTTGTTTCTTAGGAAAAATATTTTATCCCAGTTTGAAATTAACCAAGAGCTTCTAACTATTCTACCTAACAAAATTGACGGAACCTTTCCTAATCAGATTATATACTTGGGTAGAATTTCACATGCTTCCTCACCAGGCAAATAGGAATTGAATTTACTAATACTGTTTCTGATTTTTTGATAAATATTTATGTACCTAGGGTAAATCTCTTACACATTTATTGTATGGAAGCCCCCTTTAATTTTCAATTTTATTTCCTTTTTTCTTATGTTTTATTTAAAGCAGCAATAACTATACAAACCTACATCTGGTTAAAAGTTACGTAGGGATAATAAAGGGGAAATATTAGACTAACATTTCCTTCACTTTCACTCAGTTTTTCCAACTTTAATGAAAGCTCAACTTAAGCACTTAAATACCGTAAGAACTGCGGGTTATTATTTTTAATTAAGTCTTGCTTCGCTTACACTACATTACTTTGATAATTTAAGCAGAAAATACGCGCAAGTTTCCTTACAATTCTGCCGCGATAACGCAATAGGGCACAACTAACATTTTTTTTCGACACTGAGTTCTATACATATTCGGATTCAGTGAAATTTACTGATTCCGAATATGTATAGAACTCAGTGTCGAAAAGAAATGTTAAATGTGCTCTTTTGCGTTATGGCGGCAGAATTACTGTCTGTAAGTGAATGAATGAATGAATTTACATACAAAAACACACAGATACATTTATAACAAAAAGAGAGAAAGGAGAATTAGGTTAATATCAAGACGATGGTTACTTTGCAGGCTAATAGTACATACATTACACAACTAGGGTGGTAATAGAAAGAGAGGCCGAGATCGCAGATGTTTGCGGCCCGAGCTGCAAGCGAGGGACGTAAATATGCGATCGAGGGCCTTGCATTACCTCCCGTGTTGTGTACATCATTTTATGTCTACACTTACAAAACTGTAAAGCCACTTTATGGCCACGTGTGGCATAAATATGTTTTCATCACACTTGCTCGTAAAGGGTGTTATAACACGCGCGCTTATAGACCAACTCGAGCCGATTTACCCCCCGTGGGTTACAAATATCTATAACTCCCACGGGAGGAAAAACTGTATGAAAATCTATAACTCCCTCGGGAGTTATGAGTTTAGTTTTAAAAGTCGTACGTCATTTCAGACTAAGGAGGTTTCGAATCAGCCAAGGCTATTTCACATCTTCAAAACTTGGCTACAAAACCAATTTTAGTGTAAAATAAAACTTATATGGTATATTTTACTATTATTTCCGTAGTTTTTGCGATTATTTTAATGCAATTAAATTAATTTAGTTTAAAATTTTATTTTGAAAATCGGTACAATCGGTACAGTTGAAGTTGTCTCTTAGCGGGTGCGTTTAGTTTATTTCATTTTTATGTTTTATTTTTTTTTCCTCGCAAATGTGATGAAAAACATTGTGTGTATCACGGGCAGTAAGAAGATTACAAACTCGAGTCATTAAAAGCCCTCCGCCTACGGCGTCGGGCTTCTAATAGACTCTCGTTAGTAATCCCCTTCTTACTACCCTCGGTGCACAATGTACTATTATTGACCAAGTGAGCGAAGCGAACGAAGTGTCTCTGCTTCAACTAAGGCAAAAATGCTTTCGTATGTCCGGCGGATGGCTGTCTGTTCTCCTGTAGAGTAGGCGTATGATACTAAGCTTTGTCGCGCGATAAATAAATGATAAAGCATCCGTCACGTTCAGACGAATAGTGTGTGTGAGTGACGGATGCTTTGTCATTCTCATTTATTTATCGCGCGACAAAGCGTAGCATTATAAGCCTACAGGTCGCATTTATTAAGGTGTTCGGCTCGAGTCTAAAAACAATGGCCTCGAAAATTGTGAAGTGCAATAATTGCCACATAGTGGTGTGCGAAATTCTGGCTTTTATTCAAAATAAACTGGATGTAATGAGTGAAGACAGTTTAGTTCGTATCTGCATTTCTTCTTTTACGGCTGATGAAATTGAGAGGGCTAAATCTCTTCTATTTGAGTCCGCCCCCTCAGAGAAGAAGAAAATAGTTCGCAAAAGATCAGGTAAATCCTTGAGGGATCTACATGACGTGATTCAAGTGATAAAGGAATGTGATCCAGAAGAGATCCCAATTTTCGTGGCGAAAGATCTGCACAAACTACCCCCTATCTGTTTCGATCATGTGGACGTGACGAGGCTACTAAAAGATATCTTAGTTCTTCAAAACGACTTAAACGAGGTCAAGAAATCGTATGTGACAGATGTGCAATTTAGCGAATTAAGAAAGGAATTATCTAATTTACAACAGACATCTGTGATAAATAACTTCGACTTTAACAACGTTAACCGCAACAGAGGTGGTGGGTTAATGAATAGCTACTGCGTCGACAGTGGGCCGTATGGGCTAAATTTTCTAGATAAGACATCAAAATCCGTTAACGAATCTGAAAGGAGTGTTTATAAGAGTCAGAACGCTGAGCCCTCTCAGTATAACGAGCAATCTAATTCTGAGTCTGTCCCCGTCACTCAAACTCAAAAACCATGCACCGTTGAAGCGACCAATTAGTGAAAACAAATAATATGGCACAGTGCAGTTCGCCTAAGAATAATGCGTACAAAGTTGCTATCGCGCCAGCTCAAGTTGATCCAGACCAACCTGCTGACTTATCACTTGGGTTGTGGTCCAAGTCACAAGACGGAGCGGGATCACCGGGTAATGAGTGCTTAAACGATAATTGTCAAGAAGTGGAACCTGGTTGGCAATTAGTGCAGGATAAAAAGAAACATAAAAAACGATTTCTAGGTGTAAGAGGGAGAGCTTCTGTTGAACCCAATGCGAAATTCCGGGCCATGGACTTCAATATTCCCCTTTACTTAAACAGAGTAAATAAACAAACTTCGGAGCAAGACATAATAGATCACATTATGCATCTAACGCAGACCGTTGTGACATTGAAAAAGATAAATATGAAAACTGACAAACCCTATAATGCTTTCAAAGTGTTTGTACCACACAACAAACTTGATATATTTCTAAATGACACACTATGGCCCACCGGGGTAACGTGTCGGCGGTTTGTTTACGTTAATAAGCAGCAACTAAACCAGCAAAATACGGAAAGAACTGTAAATAGCAAACAAATCACTATTACTCATGGCTAACAACAACTACGACACTACGTTCATAAGTTTTAACTGCAGATCTATTACTAGGTCGATTGACTGCGTTAAAGATTTTTGTAAGAGTGCCGACATTATTTGTTTGCAAGAAATTTGGTTATATCAACATGACATCGAATTGTTAGGGACTATCGATGTAGATTTTGCTTTTACGGGCAAGTCGGCAGTCGACACTTCGGCGGGCATTCTTCGCGGTCGTCCTTACGGAGGTGTGGCGATCTTATGGCGCAAATCTACCTACAGAGCGGTGTCTGCCATCGAGTGTAGTAGTGTGCGTCTGGCGGCAATAAAAATAGTGCATTTAGATAGGCCATTTCTGGTTTTCTCGGTGTATATGCCTACTGACTCATCGGATAACCTCGTGGAATTTGTCGAGTGTTTAAGTGAAATACGTGCAATTACCGAAGAGTGCGACACGGCCGCGGTGTTCATTTTGGGTGACTTTAATGCGCACCCCGGTGCTCGCTTTGGTGGTGAACTATTGAACTTCTGTAGTGATCATAAGTGGGTTTGTGTTGATATGGAGTTGCTGGGATTATCCTCTAACGTATACACTTATGTAAGTGATGTTCATGGCACGGGAAGATGGTTGGATCACTGTTTAGCGTCGCAGGCCGCGCGTCAGTCTGTAGTAAGTGTAGACGTCCTTTACGACGTACTGTGGTCTGATCACTTTCCCCTGCAATTACGATGTAAACTTAATACCCTAACTCCTAACGTGTTAACTAGCAACATAGTACGTAGTAATGTAATTTGGGGCCAAAGAGACTCTAACCAAATAACTTTATATAGTAATTATTGCAATAACAAATTAAAGGACATTGATTTTCCATCTGCGCTTATTGAGTGCGCTGATAAGTTATGTAATAATACCTACTGCAGGAATGTGTTGGATGATCTATACAAATCTATTGTCAGTGTTTTAACAGATGCATCTCTCGTTAGTCGCAACTGTAATAATAATGTAAAAAGGTACGTCAAAAAACCGTATGTTACGGGCTGGAACAAACATGTAAGTCCCTATCACAGGGAGGCTCGACTTAGTTTTCAGCTTTGGCTTTCTTTTGGTAAACCGAATTCTGGGCCTATTTATCAAAAGCTGCGCGAAACAAGGAATATTTTTAAAGCCAAGCTCAAGTGGTGTCAAGACAATAAGGAACAGATTAAAATGGATTTAATTGCTTCTCACCACTCGAATAAAAACTTTTCTAGCTTTTGGAAGGAAACCAATAAGCTGAACCCTAGGTCGTGCCTTCCAGTGAGTGTCGAGGGTGTAAGTGAGCCGGAACTGATAGCAGAATTGTTCAAGCAACAATTCAGAGTCGAGTCGCGTCTGGGGCATGTCGCTAGTAAACCATATCGTTGCCAAACACATGAACACGAGCTTCACTTGCAATTCTCGGCCAAGGATGTGGAAATCGCGATAAAGAGAATGACTCGTGGTAGGTCTCCTGGACACGACTCCCTCAGCGTTGAACACCTTCAACACGCGGGCGTACACCTGCCTAGAGTACTCGCCATATTCTTTTCTTTATGCATAGGTCACTCATATTTACCTAGTGACCTTATGAAAACAATTGTAGTACCTGTCATAAAGAACAGGGGTGGCGACGCCTCTAGTGTAGGTAACTACAGGCCCATCTCCCTGGGAACAATAATAGGAAAAGTATTGGACAGTATGCTTGACAAACAACTAAACAGGCACCTTAAATTACATGACGCGCAATTTGGATTTAGGGCAGGCTTGTCTACTGAAACTGCCATCTTGTGTCTCAAGCATACTGTACAATACTACACCTCAAGGAAAACCCCTGTTTACGCTTGTTTCCTGGACTTGTCGAAAGTGTTTGACCTTGTTGCTTACGATAGGTTATGGGAAAAGCTAGAGGGTGAAACAAGTGTTCCTAGGGAGCTTATTAGCGTGTTTAGATACTGGTACGAAAACCAAAGCAATCATGTTAAGTGGGCCGGCTCACTATCTAACATGTACAGGCTGGCGTGCGGAGTGAGACAGGGTGGGTTGAGCTCTCCTAGTCTCTTCAACCTATACATGAATAGCCTGATGGTGGAGCTCAGCAATACCATGGTAGGATGCTCAATTGACGGAACCATGGTCAACAATATAAGTTACGCTGACGACATGGTATTGCTGGCTCCATCCGTCAACGCCCTCGCTAAATTGTTGCATGTTTGTGAAAGCTACGCGGGGACCCATGGCCTAAGGTACAACGTTACTAAAAGTGAGCTGCTCCTCTTCAAGGCCGGTAACAAAACCTATTCAGTTCCTCAGGTGAAGCTGGGTGGCGTTCCACTGAAGCAGGTTTCACGTTTTAAATATCTAGGGCACTGGGTCTCTGAAACCCTGTCTGACGATCTGGACATCGAACGGGAACGTAGGGCGCTGGCAGTTAGATGCAATATGGTGGCTCGCAGGTTTGCAAGGTGCTCAGCAGGAGTGAAAGTGACGCTATTTAAAGCGTACTGTCAGTCTTTTTATACCTGCAGCCTGTGGGTTAACTATACGCAGAAGGCTCTCAGCGCCCTACGGGTTCAGTACAACAATGGCTTCAGGATGCTGTTGGGGCTGCCACGATTCTGCAGCGCGTCAGGGATGTTTGCAGATGCTCACACGGACGGCTTTGCCGCCATTCTACGTAAAAGGGTCGCATCCCTCGTGCAAAGGATTCGGGGCAGCCCGAACAGCATTCTCAGTACGGTTGTAGATAGATTCCAAGGTCGTTTACATGATCACTGGAACGGCTTGCACTGCCCATTGGGTCAGCGAACTACCCGATGAGCAGCGAGTGGGTTGTACAGTACCTACTTATTGTTAGTATAGTTATATTGCCTATTGTGTGTCTTTTGTAATTTGTTTTTCTGTTACTAACACTAGTATTAAGAGTTAATTATGTTTGTCATCTTACTAACAACTATGGACTTGTTTCCGAAATAAATTAATATTATTATTATTCAGGTATATCTTTATTTTCTTAGATTAGGCTTTTTACAATATATATATATATATATATATATATATATATATATATATATAAAAAGTAAAATACAAAGTGAAATTACAAAATATAAACACATTATAAAAAACCTAACCTAGGGTGCCGCCGGCAGCGGGGCGGGGCCCAGGCTACCGGTGGTTAGGGCCGCAGAGAGAGGAACCTCCTGACGATGCGCGCCGTGTTATTATTATTATTATTAATCGATTCTCGTGAACATTTGTGAATAAATTTGATAATTATACAGGATGAGACGTGAGCATGATCAACCCTATGGATCCAGTAAATTATAAGCTGTCGTTCTGTACCATTATTAGGTAGTTTAACGTTCATATTTTTTGGAGTTGAAGACAAAAAGTTTTAAATTATTTACGACTTTCATGGTCAATCTACAATTAGAATACTTTCGTCCAGTACCTATACTCTTTGATTTACCTGTGAATATTTTTAAACGTTTAAATTGCCAAAACGAAGTGCTGTTATAATAGTTAAAAACGTTTTATCTTACTTATAGAGTGACCATGATGAAATATATTAACATTTTGTACTTAACAAGAGGGAAAAAAGAAACTAAATAATGTGTAGGTGTTTCACTTAAATACCATGGTGAATTCATTAACGTTTACTTAATCCATAGGGTTGGTTTTGCTCACGTCTCCCGAATACCCCTGTATAGAACTTTTTGTCGACTCAGTTTTTTTTTATACAACTAGGGTGGCAAACAAGCATACGGCCCGCCTGATGGTAAGCAGTCACCGCAGTCTATGGACGCTTGCAACACCAGGGGCATTACGTGCGTGTTGGCGACCCTTTAAAAACTTATTTACTCCCCTCTTGAAGAACTCCATACTGTAGCCTTCCGGGAAAACTGGGAGCTCATGCCATAATATGGATTTTTCTGATTGTGCGGTAGGAAATTTCTGGTTTACTAATGTTTCGGCAAAAATTATTTCGCAAATTTTTAGTTCCCAAACCTTTTATCCCATATTTTTATTTGGTCAAAATGTTATTTCCCAACTCAACGTTTCGCACTGATATCATTTACCAATATATGATTTGATAAATTATTGTTACGCAAATTATTACCTGGTTTTTTTTTAAGACGTCATTTCTCATTTCGTCAAATGTATTGATTGGCATATCGTAATTTAGTAAAATATTGAATGGCAAATAAAATCTAACCTAGTTTGTTAGAATGCAAGGTTCAAATTGCAGTATGATTTTATTTCATTAAGTGGGTAGGGTGATGTCCCATACAGCTAAATTAAGAGGGTATTACTTATGTTTATATACTTTGTGGCTCAAAATAGCATTTCATTCTTGAGTGATCGTTGATAGTTAATGTGCGTTGTTGTTTAAAAGTAAACAATGAGTGATGATAATGATGTGTGTGAGACTTTTTTATCTACTAGAGGATGCCTCAAGATTTTCAATGATGGATTTACTTATGAAAAAAGGAATTCTGTTAACGAAGTGTGTTACTGGTACTGTGAATTACGTCGGAGCCGCGTGAATAATTGCACAGCTAGTTTAACTACAAAATCAGAGGATGGCGTTCATAAAATATTGAAAAAAAACGGAAATCACAACCACGGGCCGGAACCTGGTAGGAAACAAACTAGTGACTTGATCCAAAACATAAAAAATGATGCGAAATCCGCTATGAAAGTGTGTAATATTTTACAAAATAACAAAGCCAACGCTCCTTTATGTATAGTCGAGAATTTACCATCAAGTTCAGCGTTAAAACAGACAATTTACCGACAGCGCAAAAAGTCCGAGGTTGTAAAAGAACCTGATGATTTGTTTTTTAAAATAAATCACACAGTCACACAAATCGACGGTGAAAGTTTCGTGATAAAAGATCACATTTTTGATGATGGCAAACGAATAATAATACTGTCTACATTAAACTTAATGACATATTTAAGTAAATCCACGTACTGGATTTTAGACGGAACATTTAAAATTGCTCCAACCGTATTTAAGCAACTTTATACGATTCATGGCAATATCTTGAGTGATAACAAAAAAACATTTCCTTGCTGTTTTTGTTTAGCCTCAAATAAAGATAAACGAACATATGATGTCATGTTTGAGTTAATTGTGCAATATGGTCAAGAGCATAATATCGAAATGACACCGAAAGTATGTGTGTTAGACTTCGAAAAAGCAACCATTTTGAGTCTACGATCCAATTTTGAAGACATAATTTTGCACGGATGTTTATTTCATCTCGGCCAGATTATCTACAGGTAAGAATATCATTGACTAGGAACCTAACCTAACCTTACCTACTGTACTAGTAGCAGTTCGTTTTTGTTGGGGGACGCAGTTCAAACCTAACCTAACCTACTTATTTACCTAATTGAACCTTTGTTTTGAGTTTTTTTTAATGCGGGCGGCTCCGCCCCCCAAGACCCCCTTGAGTTTTTTTTAGTAGCAGTTCGTTTTTGTTGGGGGACGCAGTTCAAACCTAACCTAACCTACTTATTTACCTAATTGAACCTTTGTTTTGAGTTTTTTTTCATGCGGGGGGCTCCGCCCCCCGAGCCCCCCTTGTGGGGGGCTTCGCCCCCCCGTCCCCCCTTAAGTTTTTTTTAGTAGCAGTTCGTTTTTGTTGGGGGACGCAGTTCAAACCTAACCTAACCTACTTATTTACCTAATTGAACCTTTGTTTTGAGTTTTTTTTAGTAGCAGTTCGTTTTTGTTGGGGGACGCAGTTCAAACCTAACCTAACCTACTTATTTACCTAATTGAACCTTTGTTTTGAGTTTTTTTTCATGCGGGGGGCTCCGCCCCCCGAGCCCCCCTTGTGGGGGGCTTCGCCCCCCCGTCCCCCCATTCTCCTTCTGCCGATGTAACCAGCTTAACCTAATCTACAGTTCTGTTAGCCGTTTATCTTCTAAGGGGTCGCAGTCCTAACCTAACCTACAATTATATTATGAAGGAATTAATATATTTTATATTTGTTCCAGACAAGTTCAAGCTCAAGGTTACGCAAAAAAGTACGCAGCTGATATGACTTTCAATAAACAAGTTAAATGCTTATTAGCGCTGAGCTATTTGCCAGAGGCTGACATACCTATATATTTTAATAAGCTCTTGGAATTCATACAAGATCCAGACTGGAAAAATTTAGGTCTTTGGTTCGAGGTGAACTACGTCAGCGGGTCATGGAATACACAACCAAAGTATGCTCCCAGTTTTTGGAGTTGCCACAAGATTAATGAGATGAAGGTACCAAGAACCTCAAACTCAGCCGAAGCCTGGCACCACAAAATTAATACCATCGCCGACAAGCATCACCCGGGTGTATACGCCTTAATAAAAATATTGATTAAAGAGAGTGTGTCCAATTTGGGGGACATAGAAAATATACTGGTAGGTGCACCGCCTCAAGCAAAAAAAAAAAGATATCTTGATAAAGACAGCAGAATAGAAAGAATCTTACAGCATAAAGATGAATATTCGGAGGTAAAATTGTTGATGTGTATAGCATCTAACTTAAAAATATAAAACTTATATAAGGTGCTAACCAAGAGAAGATACTTTTCGTTATAATAATTAACATTAACTAGAAATTAAGAAAATTTTTCATATAATTTTTTTGTTTTCATTTACCGAACAAGATAAATAAATTAAAATTCTACCCAAACTTAATCATTCTGTTAGTTTAAATGACAAGAAAATTTACAAATGATGTATGTTTTTTGTTTTCTACATAAATAACCTCAGAAAGCTTACATTAGTACAATCAGCCCTAAAAATATTTGCGTCAATCAATATGCTAAGTTTAGGCCTGGTTTAGACTTTATAAAAAAATGATTTTGAATAAAAAAAAAATTTCTGCTTATATTTGTGTTTCATTTTGCACTATCATCATACTCGTACTGCGGAATATAGTTAAAATTTGCCCAAATGACTTTTGACAATTTGTTATTTAACTAAGCAAATCATTTGCTTCATAATTGTTTGTCACATAAAAGTGTGTTGAAGTGAAACTTTTCAATGTAAAACTTGGTTAAATGTTATTTGACGATATGTTATTTGCTTAAGCAAATCATTTGCTATACAATTATTTACCACATAAAACATTGATGTAATAAAACTTTGCAATATAAAAATGTGGCGAAATAAAAAAAATGCGAAGTAAAGTTATGCCAAGAATTGATTTGCCAAATAAAACTTCGGCGAAAAGTTGGTTGCCAAGTGAAATTTGACGAAACATATTTCGTCGAAACGGCAGTACACCGAAATTTCTCTGGAACTGCACGGTGCGCGACCATTTTGGTTCGAACGTGTGTCAGTTTTTGGAGATTTATCAATATGGCGAGCGAGCCCAGGGGAATGAAGACTGGCGTGGCCTACAGTTCACAGAACCATAAGTTTAAATGATACAGGGTGACTGGAAATTTGCCGTATTCCTTGATAGGGGTTTTTCGCCTCTTGACATAAATTGGTGATTGTGTAGAAACTACGCAATTTTGAAATTAAAAAAAAAAACATGTTTTGAATAGATAATAAACTACTGATTACATTACAATAGTAAAAAGTGCCAAAACATTACAACAATTGACAAATAAAAGCATTCAAAGTCAGAAATTCCAGATTTTTCTCACATTTTTTTTTACATTTCAATTCTTTTTTCATCTCGAAAACCAAGGAGTTTTGACCCCTAGTTGACTGGGCCTAAATCATTGCAAATGAGCTGTAGAAAAACCCCTATCAAGAAATACGGCGAATTTCCATTCACCCTGTATTTATGGTATTAAGGTACTCGTCAAAAAAGTGATGCGTGCGTCACTGCTTCAACTTCTTTTACGTCACACCTGGCCATAAAGTGGCAATAACCGCCCGCTACGCGTGCAGCCCACCCACTTTAATGCCAGGCCATTAATTTCGCACTTACCACAGACGGTAATAAGGAAAGCCTCAGATCGCATATTTATCGCCCTTGGGCGTCAAATACCTGCGATCTGAGACATTTTGTTTTACCACCCTAGGTAATAAAATAATGTACTGTACCAGCGGTTTGGAGAGCATGCGTCAAAAACGTGACGTATTCACGTTACTACGTTTATGGTGCGTAAACTCCTTTAAAGCAGTGGTTTGACCGCACCTTACATATAAAGCTTTTTTTTTTAGAAACTGACAGACCCCCAACCCTTATTGGGCATAGAGATCGTCGGACCGTGTGCTCGGCCGTGGCGTTCCCTGGGGTCGAACTAGGTCGCTAGCCGTATCACCCCGAGAGGGGTCGGACTGGGTGGGAGCCGGGGGGTGCCTGGGGTCGAACCAGGTCACCATGTCCCGGACCACCTCGATAGAATCGGACTAGGTGCGGCCAGGGCATGTAAGGCCGGCTTTACACCTGTAAGTTTTACTTACGTAAGTAAGGACGCAGCTATACGTTAGCCTGAGATAGCTGACTGACTATCTCAGTCTAACGTATAGCTGCGTCCTTACTTACGTAAGTAAAACTTATAGGTGTAAAGCCGGCCTAAGGCCTGAGTGGCGAGCGTCCAGCGTCGCGTCGGGCGGGGCGGGCACCGGACGCGACGCTGGACGCTGGAGGGATTCCAATCATTAAATCCGGCTCCGCTTTCGGTACCGACTCCGGTTAGCGACTCTTTTGAATCCTTCAAATCAATTCACTCCTGACTCGCTGATTTCACATAACGACTCTTCAACTCTTTTGAATCTTTCAGATCAATCCACTCCGGACTCGCTTTCGATAAATCAGCGTTGAAGATTCGTTAAGCGGAGCCGGTGCCGAAAGCCGCCGGTACAAAATCTTTTAATTTTTTAACTTCCAAGTTCGGAGTTGATTATTAATTAATAACTATTTTAAATCCTAAGAATATAGATTTGTTTGAACTTTGGAGCATTCATTCGGCTCCGTACCGATAGATTACCTAGTCGGAGTTAATTACTCCGAGGATTCGATAAGATTTGGAAGGAGTCGACAAGAAATCGGAACCACCTACGGATTCGAATCATTTAAATCTTCAAGTCCGGATTTACCCACCTATACCGGGCAGCGTCAACGAGTTTTGTGCAGCGTGCACTCAGGACGCTCACACACATTTGTTTATGTTTTTAGGCGGATCTCACACTGGCGCGCCAATCGCGGCGACACGCGACTCAGCGATTTTCAACTTTGTATGTAGAATCGTCGATTTGTATAGAGAAATCGCGGGGTGGCGCACACTGGCGCGTAAATCGCGGCGACTCCCAGCGACTCGCTGCGAATCACCGCGACGCGCTGCGAGTCGCCGCGAATCACAGCTACTATGCGCAGCTACACGGAAAAAATCGCGGCGAGAATCGCTCGTTAAAGCGAGTCACGCCTCGATGTCGCCGCGTCGCGGCGACAGGCGATTTCAGTGTGTTCTTCGCCTAACATGAACGCCGTACGCCCCGTCCCGCTGCACGCCCCGCTCGAGCGTCCACTCAGGTCGTACACTAAGAGGTGAATTTATAACAACTCTATCATCTTTAATATCGCAATACCTTTTCGTTAGGCAATTTAAAATTTCATATAACATCAAAGGTCGATCCATTATTCATACCTACCTACAGTTTGGGAGCACTTCATCAATTTGTTATTATGAAATCCCTTTGTCTGCCCAGGATCGAAGGCAGCGAAAATAATGATTATGGTTTGAGAAAAAACGCGCGTTATTTTTTTCTTTTTTTTTGGGTACCACAGATTTTGTAGTATGAGTTAAGTTAAGTGTTCGCGTCTTTCCTGTGGACATCACAACATTAGGGGCTTTAAAAAGCCTATTTTTTTAAGCTGATGATCGATGATCTGCTTTTCCTTTTTTATGCTAAATACGCATTTGACTTCTAAGTCATTTGTAAAGCGATGTTGAATTGATAAGATAATTTATTGATATCGAATTACACAGTTATAAAATCACAAATGTAGTATTCGGTGAGTGCCAAACTCGGCTGAGTCTGTATCTTGGGCCTCTCAGTCGGCAGTCATTGGACCCTATGGGACTCAACATTTTGCGGTAGGTACCTACCTTTTCTATAAACGGTAGCGCAAAAAAACTGTGCAGTTTTATTGCTAAGTGAATAGGCTTCCATTTCTGTATTTGGCTGATATCCTGGTTTTCCATATCGCTCAATAGCCACTTGTAGAAGTGGCCTGAAATGAAAAAAAGGTCGATTAAGGATAAAAAATACGTTCCTTTTTACAGCTTTTGAGATTGTAAATGGAACGGTCTAAATTGTTTTATAATACAAATTGATGAGCAATTTGTTTATGAAATTTGCAAACCCGTGACGAAAAAACTATAGTGGCCATGTTTACTGGGTTGCAGGCTTGTTTGTCACTTAGTGGACCGGTGCTTGATATATACAGGGTGATTTGGGAGACGTGAGCAGTATCAACCCTACGGATTCAGTTAATTCCGTACCAGTATTAGTAAGATTAGCGTTATTTTTTTTTGGAGTTGAAGAAAAAATGTTGTAAATTATTTACGGCTTTCATGGTCATGATACAATAAGATTACTTGTTTCACGTACCACAATACTCTTTGCTTTACCTATAAATGTTTGTTAACATTGACATTGCGAAAATTACAATGACAATTTGCTTTCTTCATAATCAAAGTGCTGTCATAATAGTCAAAAAGGTTTTATGTTACTTTTAGAGTGACCAAGATTGTAGAGAATAAAACTTTGTACTTAAAAAAAGTAAAAAGAAAGGAATTATGTAAGTGTTTCACTTAAATACGATGGTGCATACATCCATTAACGTTTACTGAATCCGTAGGGTTGGTTTCGCTCACGTATCCCGAGTCACCCTGTATAGAGAAGCTGCTTCGATGTAAAACACTACAAATTGTTTAATAATCTCAGTTCCAGAAGAGGGTCATTTATATGTAATAGCGAGCAGCCATTGGCCGACTGGTGTTTTATTAACTTTAATTATGAAGAAGGCAAGAATTTTTTTTCACGTTCAAACAATAATATTAAAACTCAATACTCTTAGGCTATTGCAATTTTTCCAATAAACAAAAACATAATAATTTCATTATTTCTTTGCAAAAATAAAATATGCCGCGAAATCCAGCAGCCTTACATCCGGATCCGGCGATTAAAATTAAAAAAAAACAGGCATTTTAACTTGTGCGTAAATGTTCCCTATTCAAAAATCGGCCAAGTGCGAGTAGGATTCGCACACGAAGGGTTCCGAACTGCCGTCAAGCAAAAAGACGCCAAAAAACACATTTATTGTATGGGGACCCCTTTTTATATTAAACTTTATTTCGTTTTTACCCGACTGCGGCGAAGCCCAAAGGAGAGTTATGTGTTTGACATGTATGTATGTATGTATATATGTCCGTTCCTATGTCCGCTCGTAACTACTTAACTGCACAACCGATTTTGATAAATGATACATCATTAGATTCGTCTTGATTGCGCGAGTGCCACTGGAAACAAAATGGCGGAATTTAGGCAGTTAAAGTGCACCGCGGTCGGTTTTTTTTCAGTAAAAATATTTAGTTAATATTTGTTATTATATCGGCATTCTAACAAATAAATGGCAATCGTCACTCTCATACTTATCAGAACATTACGGATTCTTTATCATTTTGTTTATTGATCGGTAAAACCTAGCATCATAAGTGGGGACCGTGGGTGAGGTGAATTTAATTTGTCTATGTAATTTGATTTCTTGTATTCACATTATCATATAATATTTTTTCTAATGGCTGACGAAGTATACAGGGTGACTTCGAAATGGTAATATAAAATAAATGTTTTACATACATATCCCCTAAACTTAGTCCCTCAATTAAGTCTCATACTTTTAAAATAATCAGAAGTATGTTTTTTTAATTATTAATTTATCCCATTTTTGTTGGCTTAACATGGTTATCCTACCATAATAATAAACAAAGAGGTTTAAAGATTTTCAAATGAACACTTTCCTCTTTGGTTATACGTCACATGCCGCAATATTTATGAAGAAAACGTGTTTTGATTAGTAATTGTCAGTTGTCAAAGAAAATACGAGTGACAGGTATGACACTTCGGTATTTAATGGAGTGTAACCACACTTTAGGACTTTAATTATTTGTTTTGTTAGAAATAATTAAATACAGCAAATTTGAACATAGGGGTTAATGTGTTACACTACATGGCATTAACTGAGCCATAATCAAGTTTTTTGTATTACCAATTGAAGTCGCCCTGTATATTGAAAAAAAAAACAAATATGGATCTCCCAACTGTTTTAAATCGATCGCGGGGTCTCGATTTTTTGGATCGTAACAGATCTGATGTACCTAATTAAGTTTTCTATAATTCAATATGCACTATTGAAGCGAGAGAACAGACCACTAAATGTCAAGCGTACCTACTTTTCCCCGCAGTAGCAAAATTTGTTTAAAAAAATGATTAAGTTTTTTTAATCTCAAAAATGCAATTTGAATTATGTTTAATATTAAGTAATTGTTTTTCTTTGTCTGACTTCATAAAAACGAGTACGTTCTCTCGCTGGCTAACTTTTTTAATTTACCTCAGAATTCTTTTGTTTATGAACCACTTAAAAAAACTTTCAGAGTATACTTTCAGATTAGTCCCACTTTTTCAAAATTCAGTTCTAAAGATGAGTTGGCAAAGAAAAAGTTGGTCATTTTTTAAAGTTTTTTTTACAGTTTGACTGCTGTTAGCAATTATTTATCTTTGTACAAGGAACCCTTGTGAAGAATTAAAGTAGGTACCTACCTACTAATGTATTCTAAGTCGTCAACGGAAATTGTTTCTCGCTGAATCTGTTTTCGTTTTTTCCCGGAATTCCTTAAAAATATACGAAATCTTTCATTAGGAAGTATAATTTCCCGATGGGAAAAATAAACATGATTAAGAGGGAACTCAATGGAGATCTTTTATTGGAAACTGTTTGAGAGTGAATGAAAACTATCTATTTTTTATACTCCCTTACGCTTAGGACGGGTAGAGAGTGGAACTCCACCTTTTCCCCGAACAATATAACTTGGATGTCTTTAAAGTGTGAATAAGCGCTATCTAGGTAAGCATGGTCCATCGACGTCTTCATCGTCACTTACCAATGAGATGCGAGATTGACGCCAAATGCTTACCGAACTAACATAAAAAAAATAAGAATTGTTCCCTGAAAATTGTAATCGTGGATTAAGAAATAATCGGAGTGTTAACGTCATAGGAAATTAAAAACATATTGCGGCAAAATAAATAATGACCCAGGTCGTAGATGTTTGTGGTCCGAAAAATAGACAAGTAGGGGTCAGGAAGTGAGGTTTTTCTCTACGTAGTAGACTGTAATAGTACATTGTGTATCAAGGGCGGTAAGTAAGGGATTACAAACGAGTGTTTGTTACAAGGCCAAGACGAAACCGAGGGCTTTAATAACACGAGTTTGTAATTCCTTTACCGCCCGTGGCACACACAATGTTTTTCATCACACTTGTGAGGAAATCTAATTAAAATAATTTTACTTAACATAAATAAAATTGTAAAACAGAAAGTGACATTAGTGACATATATCCATAGACAATGCGAATGTCAAGTCACGTTCGGAAATCATAGCGGTAAAGACCTAAAACGGTTGATTTTATGTTTGCAAAATACTGAAATACACTATTTAAACATTTAATTAATGTTATAGAAGTATGTGTTTTCATGTATTTGCAATAACAGTTCTCTTTAAATAAATAAATATTTCAGTAATAAAAGTTAAAAAAGTAAGTTGGCGTTTCCTTTGAAGATGACAAATAAGAGTAAAACAGAACCAACTTATGCAAATTAAAAAAAAACATTACGTCCGCACGTACGTTTTGCGGGCCGTAAATAACCTATTACGCTAGGGCGTCATTTACGGCATGCAAAACCTACGTGTAACAACACCATTTTCGAGCAAGTGTGATGAACATGTTTTTTACGACCCGCCCGAAGCGTTAAACAATAGCTTAATATAATAATTGTTGGATATTATAACTAGATTAAATTTAATACTATTTCGGTAGTTTAAGAGAATTTTGGGTTATGATATTTTTAGAATTTTATCGCCCAATTATTTTTTATCCCCCAAGAGCTGTATACTTTTGTTGTCGCATCTGTTTTTACTAGCCGTGCAGTCACGTCGCATACTCTTTTCATTTTCTTATTTTATTTCTTGCAATACAAACAAACACAATACAAAAACAAATTTATGTTTTCCTTTCGATTAGCCTTATACTCTAATATAGCCTTCCGACCCGCTTGATTGGTGGCGATTGTTTTTTCACCAAAACCAACACACAAATAAGAACCTTAAATCTTTATTAACAAGATTTATTTTTACAAAACCCCTTGGTGGTGGCGATGATGCATCTAATACCAATCGCTTTAAGCTGATTTGGATTTTGTGGTATTGATATAGGGTTCATTTTTGGTCGATTTCATGTAAAGGTCCATAGGTAATTTACATACACGGGATGGGAATAAAAATTACGTAAAATTCGGCATAATTGCCCGCCATATCGTAACGAATCAGGGTTCCAAAGGTCATTAGTCATTTCCGGTGCCCTTGTAATTAAACTCTTTCGGGGTTTGTGAAAACATTTTTTGGGGAAATAATTTTTGACAATGCGAAATATTATACTTATGTGGACTAGGGATCGCAGAATTATTCATTTCGAGATTTTTTCTTTGTTTTTATTTTGATATTATGTGCTCTTTTCAATTCGTCATCGACGAGCATCATTAAAATGATCATAATAATAAGAATAAACTAACATACAATACAATATAAATTATACTTCACTGCATACCAAAAGAAAATACAATGAAAACTTCTTAAATAACAACGGTCACCTTATCGCTAAAGAGAGATTTTTCCCAATCAACCTTCGAATAGAGGAGTTAATGCTGCAAGTTGCTGACATAATTCATCATCACCTTTAGTTTCCCTTAACATTTCCTCTTTTATAGTTAAATGTTTTTAGCAATAAATTGTATAAATAATTTTTAAAATGACAGTTAAATACATCCATTCTATTTTTGTAATTGTAACCGATTGAGAATTTTTTGCCAACACGCAAAAAATATCGCAACAATTTGACAAAAGACATAAATTTAAACCAACATAAGTGGCACATAAATTACTCGTATTCTAACACGCATTTGTATGCAAATGTGTTACATGTACGAATTTGCAGCACAAAAACGAAAATAGCTTGAATGTGGTTACAAGATGTGCATATTTTTTCTCTTGGTGAGCAATAAAGTATATTTGTCTTGTATTGTATGGTATTGTATTGTATAATTTAATAAGTTATTAACTGAGCAAGCGCACAGGGTCTCGTTTGAGCATGGGCAAAATTACTTTCATAACATCTCGTTTCTTTCTTTTTAGGGTACCGTACCAAAATGGTAAACAAGGAACCCTTATGGTGCGACTCTGTCTGTCCGTCTGTCACAGTCAGATATCTCAAAAACTACTGCTGCTATCGATTTGAAATTTGGAATAGTCTTAAAAGTAGCTAACCCGAACCTATGGAAGGTAAAAAAATCTCGTAACTTTTTTACTTTTTTTTTTTATGAAAATTGAAATGAAAGGGCTTGATTTGTAGATTAAAACACCGGTTTCGTTTTTTTCTTAAATAAGTAGTTTTTGATTTATGACGAAAAACGTTAAAAAAATACCATTATCATCTTCGAAGTTACTGAACAGAAAAATCTGTAATAATTACCAATTATTAATGTCATCCTAAATATTATAGGAAAAATAATATTATTATAACGAGATTCCTAACTTGCACCGTTTTTGTGAAATTTGCAAAAATCGTAAGACATACTTATTTGCTCTCCTACTAAACTAATCGACATACAGTTTTTCTTGAACTATTCATGTATCGATTTATGAGTTTGTACGGAACCCTCGGTGAACTTGACCGGTTTTTTCTTTTGTGACGACACGTTTAGCTCAGTGGGAGTACCGCCGCCTACGAAGCTAGAGGTCCCGGGTTCAAATCCTGGTAAGGGCAAATATTTGTGTGATGAGCACGAGTATTTGTTTCCGAGTCGTGGGTGTTTTCTATCTATTTAAGTATGTATTTATCTATATAAGTATGTATATCGTCGTCTAATACCCATAGTACTAGTATTGACTTAGTTTGGGACTAGGTCGATTTGTTTAATATTGTCCCCCGATATTTTTTATTTATTTATATGTCTGTCTGACTAAATGTCCGGCTGTTCCCGTCTACAGGTCGCATTTCTCAACCGATTCTTGTGATTTTTTTCAACAGGCTCGATAATCATATAGTTTTTTTTGTCGATATAGTTTTTGTTTTTTTTTCATAATTGCGTAGCGTGGGGTTTGACAGACTCGAGAGGTCTACACCTCACTGAGCCACTGGCATACAGGGTGCCTCTAAAAATGGGGCTGTAAATGAAAGGGTCGTTTCTACTCCTTAATCTGAGCTACTTTCGTTTTGTAAAGAAAAAAATCGATTTCTACATTTAAAGCCCTATCTTTAGAGTATAGTCAGCAAGCTTAGCGCATTCTCTTGTTTCATTCAAGGTATGGTTTGTCTGTATTTCTTGACAAACGGCTCCCCTGATTTTGGTATGATTAGTCCCAATAAGCCCTTTCCTTTCCGGCCGGAGGGCAGAAAATATAATTGATGCCCTGGAAGTAAACGATGACCCTCTTTATGTTTGTATGGAAAACCGACGACTCGAATCACCTTAAGTAAACTCAATGTCTTCATCGAACGATCGTTGGTTACCTTTCTGTTTGTTTATCGTTCTGAGGCTTTCTATGTTGATCTAGATAGATTATTCACGAAAAATAAAATTTCCTTCCCTCGCTTCGGAGCTTGGTTCTATAAAATATAAAATTGCATTAAAATCGGATCATTCACGTTATAAAAAGTAGTTGAAAATATCTCGACATTAAAATATTCAAATATAAAACGACATTTTGACACTAATAATTGAAATAGGTTCCTACTCAGGCCTACCTTTATCAGAATCACAGATTTTATGACACTTACACTTCTAAAATCAGAGTAAAATATTCTAAGTCGAAAGTGCTAATAAATTGCACTAAACGCGATGTAAAGTGCTTGAACATCTGCGTGAGACCATAACGATTCAGATAAATTGAGAGATAACTGTATTTTTTCAGTAATTTACGGCCTTTAAGCAGAAAACTATATTTTATAGTCGTCGTAGACTTTGATATAATGGTGATACAAGTATGTATGTAAATGTAATAGTACATTACACAACTAGGGTGGTAATACAAAGAAAGGCCGAGATCGCAGAAGTTTGCGGCCTGAGCTGCAAGCGAGGGACGTAAATATGCGATCGAGGGCTTTCTTTATTACCTCCCATGTTGTGTACATCATTTTATGTCTACACTTGGCCAAAAAGCGGCTTTTTTCGTACGCGCAGCGTGCGGAGAAAGTCACTTTATGGCCAGGTGTGGCATAAAATATATTGTTACCTTACTACGGAGGGGTAAGGGGCTTTGCAGAGGTTTCTTGCCCGCTAGGGTGCGGGGAGGGATGTTTGAAGGAAAAGTCACTAAATTTGGTATAACAAAGGTATATTAACACTTGCAAAAGCTATAATAACAATAGAAAACGTTTATAAACAGGTGTATTTTTAAGTTAAAACGGCTGGAGGACCGACAAGGTACATTTGTCTGACCGTAAGGGTAAGAATCCGGCTTAAAGCTAGTATGGTATGAGCACTAGGGGTCTAAAGTGGGTTTCTGGATGTATTAGAGTGGTCGCTTTCTTTAATACTAATAAAAAAAAGGTGGTTCTATGCGCTAGGCAGTCATAGGTAGATTTTAATTAATTAAGGTAATGGGCGCCACGCCTGAGGCGAATTTTAAGTAGAAGCAGTCGATCTGGCTAGTTGAAAAGTAAAGTAAAAAGTGGTACGTCACCAAAAGTCCGGCACAGAGAAAAAAAACACGAGGCAGGTCACTTCACTACATTCACTTCAGCACGAGGTCGTCTCCACCTCGGCCATCGGCACCGCCGACAAGGTCGTCCTCGCCCTTGCACCTTGAGAGCGACCTCTTCCAACCATGGTTCACCAGGACGAACCGTTACATCAAGCCGTAAGAAAAAGGGGTAAGGTTGGAACTTGGAACCCTGAAAAATAAACACCAGATGTAAGGAAACGATAACCTTTTTATCTAATTACGAGGGATGAGATTTAAATTCTCATAAAATGCTTACCCGCGGAGGAAAATGACGACACCGGCGGCTACATTCGTACAATGTCGACTCCACGGGGTTCCAGAACAATGATCCCAAACGGGACCCTCCTTGTCAGAATACTGAAAATAAATATACCACATCACGAACGGAATCTCAAAACCAAAGAATCACTGTTTTAGGCCACGATTACTTACGGTTTGTAAAAAATAAATTACGATTAGACCAAAAAGGTCGGCTGCTACGCAGAACGCAGAGAAATCCAAGAGGAAATGACAACTGACAGCCACAACAACCTTGCCATATGAAACGAGATTTATACCAATCAAGATATATCCTATTCGACAGACGAACAAACCTGAAAATTAAATTCTTACTACGAAACGAAGCAGAAAAATATCAGCTACCATCTCAGCTAGCAAAAGGAATTAATTTTAAATACAATTCTTACCTTCAAAGACAAAATAAACAAGTTAATTTGCAACGGCAACACTGCCGGTTAACTTTTTAAATACAGCGTTAGTGAGGTGCAAACACGACTTCAATAGTAGGGATGTACCTGAGATTACGGTATTTTGGCAAGTGAATGAAATAAAAAGAATTAAATTATTAAGTAAGGGGGTTTAAAAAAATATACGTAACAGTACCTCCCCACTCACGTAAAATTTTGAGCACAGCAAAATTTTAAGCTGGTCCTCCAGCTTCTATGACTTCAAAACACAACTAACCAACATTACTAAGAACTAAGGGCTCCGGGATAGAGATCCGGTAATACTAAAAAACTACTACAACACAACTACGTCAGGCTGGTACTATACCGTAACAGACTACGAGCGGTAGAGAAAAGGAATAAGACTAATCGAACCCACGCGACTTACCAGGCTATCTATAGATAGGTAGATAGTCCGTACGCAACTACTCAACAAAGCTTAAAGAAATATAGCGCGGGTGAGTAGAGCTACAACGCTGTACTACTCACCAAGCACTACTTCATTGAGTTGCTGGCGGTGCAGCGAGTAACACTAGGTTACGGGGTGCACGTCCAGCCACTACAATGGAAAAGACAGCCACTGGCCAGGTTAAATTGACTTACAAACTAGATCTTTTAAGATTTTGGACATGCCAAGATCCTAAATTCTTACCACTAACAAAATCTTCCAACTCATAAACCAGTGGAGAATATTTAGCAACTATTCTACACTTTAAATACTTGGGTGCTAACTTAGCCATATAAAACTTAGAAAGGGATGCTTCTAAGAAAAAGATTTCCTTCCAAACAATATCACCAATTTGAAATTCTTCCATCAGTCGACCTTTATTGTAAGAGCGAGCTCCCTTATCAGGTGCTTTACTCAAAGGAGACAGTACTCGGTCATAGATGACACACAAATTTCCTGAGGCATCAACATGATCATCAGTAGAGGCTACTGACAAATCAAACTGTGAGGACTGCTGCAAACGTTTATGAGCAGAGCAAACATCACAAGTCTGTACAAAATTGACAACATCTTGATACATCGAAGGCCAAAAGTAATGTAAGACTAACCTCCTATAAGTTTTGAAAACTCCGAGATGAGAGACTCCTTCGTAATGACACGATTTTAGCACTGCTAATCGTTTTTCAGAAGCGAGAACCTCCTTCCAACCAAACTCCTTAGCAAGACAAAATTTAGTTTTAGAATAACTTAGTAACTTACCATCTTTAATAGCATAATTCGGACACGAAGTAGGAAACCGTTTACATTTTTCAACGAGCTTGTTGTACCAAGAGCAAGTATGTATCTCTGAGACGGGAGCCACACGAGCTAACGCATCAGGCACAACAGGTTCTTTTCTTTTACGATGAACGGGATCTCCAGCGGTTAAACGCTGCTCCGATGTCGATGCATCCAACAAAGGTAAACGAACCTCAGAAACTAAATCTCCGACAACCTCTGCCGTCGTAGTAAAATCTTGAAACAATTTTGGAGCAATATCAAATGCTTTCCAAAAATCAACCCCTAAAATCATGGGTGTAGTCACATCCGGTATAACATAGAATTTAATTATCCGAGTCAAGTCGCGAACTTTGACCGGTAAATTCAAACAACCACGCACCTTTGCTTGGGAATCATTAGCGGTTGCGATGTAATCAAAATCAGCACGACCGTCTAACGTAAGACCCCAAGACAAAAACAACTTATACAAATCAGATCCTAAGATACAAATAGAAGAACCTGAGTCTAACAGACCCACGAATTGAGAACCAAAAATCCCAACAGCGATATGAGGTCTATCATCCTCATAATTCAAAATGTCCCGAACCACGGAAACACTTGGCGAAACAAAAGTGTTCACCTTCGACAAGGTAGAGTTCGCAGGTACGTTATCTACAGAACTCGAAATATTTTCATTCCGGTGTCTCGGACCAGCTAGTTTAGAGGTAGCTTTAGAGGGACCCGAAGCACGCGGCGAACAATTAGGACAGTGGGGAAAGGTTACGTCTGCCTTCCCGCACTTAAAACAAACTACTTCCTTTGAGGGACAGCTCCTCAAATCATGAGAATCAATCCTGCAACGCGGGCAGAATCTTTTAATAGTATTCGACTCGACTTTAGGTCGAACCGAAGATTTATAACATAAGTCGGCAGCTAAAGAGGAAGAAGAAGCCCTAGGCGGCTCCACAAACGAATTGGCCCGCTGCCAACTATCTTCCAAAACGCGACAAACACTCTTAAGTTCCTTCAAGGACGAAACGGCATTAATGGCCAAAGGCACAGAATACTCTGGTCTCACATTGATTGACACAATATCAAACTTCTCTTTATCCGACAAAGGATGTGACAATCTACTAAAATAATTTTGCATGACGCTTATATAAGTGGAAATGTTTTCATTCGAACCCTGAGTTCTATTACGAATTTCTTTAAGCAGGCGCCTGTCATAATCAAAAGGCAAAAACTCTTCCAAAAGAGCGGTAGTTAATTGCGCCCAGGACGTCACCTCAGATTTGAAACCACGATACCATAAAAGTGCATCTCCCTCAAACAATTCAACCGCAGAGGAGAACAATCTATCCTCAGATATTTGACGTGACACACGCAGTTCATCCAAACGCTGCAAAAACGCCTTTACACAAGTTTTCCCACTGTATTTCAAGTTAAGTGAACTAACTGACTGATGTTTATTAACGCAAACTGCAGGCACGGGGTTAACTTCAGGAACACTAGCCTCAGCGACTCCGGAATCCACAACATCATGAAAAGAGGCACTGGTTTTGAAAACGGAAAACAATTTATCTAATTTTCCAAGAATACGCATGAGACGATTGGTGAGCGCAGCATGTAATGATACCTCGGGCTCCGGACCGGGTGCAATTCGAGATAAACGATGAAACAAATGATTGCCTAAAGCTTGCACGCGATTCAAAGATTTTAAAGTTAAAGTCGTTTTTGGGGCAATGGTTAGCGCCTCTAATTCATCCAGCTTACAAGTTACTAGGTTAAGTTCCACTTCAACTTCACCATCAAAATCTAAAATTTCATCGGAGGGCATCTCCTTAGCTAGTTTACGGATTTGCTCACGTAATGACTTAACATCCTCGGTAGGTTCGGCGTCTCTGATGGAGACCTCATATATCAATTCGTCCTTGTGTAACAAGTTTGTGATGGAGTGGGTTAGGTCGCCTAGGCAGCCTCTCCATACATATCCCTCAGTCCAGACGGGACTCTCGAGGGTTTCCAGACTAGCTCAGGGATAGGAGGGACTTAACTAAGGAGCGGAATACAAACAGTAGATTGACTATATAATTGCGGGTCTTTTATGCCCTTTATTAATAACGAAACCTTATTCTATTGACTCTAGGTGCTCTAACAATTGAGCAGTGCCCTAATTTGTTGGCGGATGTCCTGAGGGGACGGTCATACGGGTTTATTCCCGGCTACTCCTGAGTACTAGGCGTTGGACTCCCGCAAATCGCGAATACGAGCACGCTGCGGTAGTCGTCCCGCCTAGGAGTCAGGTACAGACTCCGGGAGTCTTTAGACGAGTCCCTAAGGAACCAATTCCCTGAAACGTTCGGGCTGGAAGAGCCTCCCGTCTAGGGGTCGGTTGCCCACCGCTGGGATGCAGGTACCCGGCAGGTCGCGAATACGAGCGCGCTGCGGGAAGCCCACTTCCGAGAGGGGGAAGTTCGGACGGATCCCTCGGGAACCAATGCCCTGAAGCGTTCGGGACCAGTGCGAACGCGAATACGAGCACGCCGCGCCTGGTGCCCTCCCGCCTAGGGATTGGCTGCCCACCGCTGGGATGTAGGTACCCGGCAAGTCGCGAATACGAGCGCGCTGCGGGAAGCCCACTTCCGAGAGGGGGAAGAGGGGGAGACTCTGGAACCTGCGAATCGCGGATACGAGCACGCCGCGGTAACCAGAGGAGAACGCTCCCAGCCGACTATCACCGTGAGCGGCGGAGAACGTTCTGACCGTTGTATGGCGCGGGGCTTGCTTTTAAGCTCGCGGTTGTAAATGTTGGTAGTGGGGGCTGTCGGCTCGCAGTCGGTGGCTGGCCGCTGCGCGATGCGTCCGCTCTATGCCGGCGCTCCGCGCGGTGACGCGGTGCGCTTGTGTGCGCCTGCGGTGATGTCATCGCGGCGTCACATGCCCTCCCCGGATCAGGAGATTTTTTCATACTGGAAAAAATCACCGGTTATGATACTATTTATAAGGTGTCTACCTCGTAGGACTGTGGTTTCCTACCTAGCGTATCTAATTCCTAGTTTGTTTTGACCTATGTCTTATCTATATTTTCTTACTAGTACTGATTACTATTTATATTTAACTTACTTGAACTTATTGTTCTATGTGCTAATTATATTAATTTTTAGTACTGATTACTATTTATATTTAACTTACTTGGACTTATTGTGCTTTGTGCTAATTATATTAATTATTACGGGTTACTGATTACTATTTATATTTAACTTACTTGGACTTATTGTGCTTTGTGCTAATTATATTAATTATTACGGGTTACTGATCGAGTTAGCTGCAGGCGGGATGTTATCGGAATAAAAACAAATGTCGTTTCTTTTTATGTTTTATTCTTGTTTCACATTCTGTTTCGTTCGTGGCAGTCGGGACATCCCACGCCTCTGACCTCCGTTCCTTTTACGGCCTCCTCTTGGTCTCTTCCTCCTCTTCTTCGAGGGCTGCGCGTCATGTGCGGGTTGTGGTGTAGTTGTGGTTGGTCCGAGCACCTCCTCCACGAATGCGACATATTCGCCTTCGTCGACGAACACTACGTCGTCGTCCCCTTCGAGTGACTGCGTGCCATCGTCATCCGGCTGCGTTCGCTTTGTCGCTCGTTGGGGTTCGGGTGTCCGGCGACTCGGCGGCTCCTCTGGTGCTGGCGGGTTCGGGTTTTGTTCCTGCGGGGTCCGTAGTGTTATGGTCCGGTCCGCGTGTATGAGGATCTGGCTGGTTCTTCCCTCTACCACTCGGCGCGGGCGTGTTGGTTTCCTTTGGCATGGATCCATTGTATGAATTTATAATGCGGTGACAGTTTATAATCGACTGACCCGGAATATCACTTTCATGGGGTTTTTATACTCATCTGTACGTATTTTTCATTTTCTTCGGGTATTTTGTGGATTTGTTAGTGTATTCTACCCCTCTCTATGTTGGTATTGTTCCTGCCATCGACTTGCGGAAAAAAAATAAACATGTTTTGTTATTGGTCGTTTTCGGGTATCCGTGCGCGCTGGTTTGGTGCTCTACCCGTTTGCATTTTTCTAACTGCGTAAATACTGCACGGGTGCTCTCCGTGTATTCATTTTATGGCTGGCGGTCGAGTCGCTTACATTTGCATGTCTTTTTTCCGTGCAAGCTAAACTGGGCCTTCTTGCTCAGCTTTAAGGTTGATTTCGGTTTGTGCGATTTATAGTATAAACAAAAGACTTTTTATCTTGCTTCCTTGTTCCTGTTGGAATTACGCGGTTGTTGTCGTTCTTGTTGACTTCTATGGTTACTCTGCTTATTATCCGATTTATCACTTGATTATGTTATATTGCGTCCGTGTGATGTCATCCGTTCCCGTCCGTCACTGGACTGTGCGCTTTAATGCGCTGCGTTACGGTTCCTTTTCGTTTGTGTTAGCTTGCGATCGGTATTACTAATCCGGTTTTTTCTATTTTAGGTACGGTTTTAAATCTTTTATGTGTGCTGTTATTGATGTTTTCTTTATATCGTCTCTTAATATGAATATAACTGGTGACTTTTGTTCTTGTATTTTATATGGGCCCGTGTACTTTGGCGCTAGTTTAGCACAATAATTTTTCTCGGCGCTGGATAACGTGAAGTTCCGTCTTAGTACTAGGTCTCCTATTTTTGGTATCCATTCTCTTTTGTTTTTATCGTATTGTCGTTTTTGTGTGTTGGATGCTTTTTCTTGGTGTTGACGTACGAACGTGTATATTTCTTGTAGTTTTTTAATTTCTTTTAATTGTGGTGTTGGGAACGCGTTGGGGTCGTTAGGGGTCCGTAGTTCTCTGCCGTAGAGTAAGAATGCTGGCGTGTATTTTGTAGTTTCTTGTACTGACGTGTTTATGGCGAAGTTGAACTCTGTTAAATATTTATCCCAGCTTTTGTGATTCTCGGCTATGAATGTTGATATCATGGTTTCCAGCGTGCGGTTCAGTCTTTCGGTCGGATTACAATGTGGAGAATATGGTGGTGTCAATTGGTGCTTGGTTCCGTATGCCTTAAGGGTGTCCGTAAATGTTTTCGATACGAACTGTCGGCCGTTATCGGATCTCAACTCCTGTGGACTTCCGTGTCGTAATGCGATTAGTTGTTCGAACGCTTTTGCTATGCTGTTTGCTGAGGCGTTTCGTAAAGGTGCTATCTCGGTCCATTTCGTGAATCTGTCATGAAATACAATTATCCATTGATAGCCCTTGGATGATCTCGGTAAGGGTCCGATGAGGTCCGTTGTCACAACTTCCCACGGTGTTTTCGCGTTATTTATGTACATTAATCCTGCTTTTTTCTGTTGTAGTGGCTTATGTTTTTGGCAGGCGGTGCATTTCTTTATGTACTCAGCTATCTCTCGGTTCATTCCCGGCCAGTAATATCTCTGGGTTATTTTTCTGATTGTCTTTGCTGTCCCCATATGTCCTGCGCTAGGTGTATCATGGTTTCGTTGGATTATTTCTTGTGTTTCTCCGGCCGGTATGCATAATTTCCACTCGGATGCGGGGTCCGCCTGTCCGTTATATCTCGGGTTCGGTATTGTTTTATATAATTTATTTTCTCGTATACAAAAGTCCCCCGATGTATCTGTGCCGTCTCTTATCTGTTCTAGTTTGAGTGTATACCATTCCTGGTTTTGTGCCATACACACGGGATTGCGTGATAATTCGTCGGCGACTTGATTTAGTTTCCCGCTTCGGTACACTATATCGAAACTGTATTGTTGTAGTTCCAGTGCCCACCTAGCTAGTCTTCCTGACGGGTTCTTCATTGTATTCAGGTATTTCAAGGCTTGGTGGTCGGTAATGACTGTAAAATGGTATCCTTCGAGGAATGCTCTCATTTTGCGTATTCCCCATATTATTGCAAGACATTCTCGCTCCGATACGGAATAACGTTGTTCCGGCGGTGTTAGGGTTCTACTGGCATACATTACTACTCTAGGGGTTCCGTCGGTTTCTTGCGTCAGGACTGCTCCGAGGCCCACGTCGCTGGCGTCGGTTTGTAATGTAAACTGCTTTGAAAAGTCGGCTCTGGTTAACACGGGGTCGGTTGTAAGTACCTTTTTTATGGTTTCAAACGCTGCCGTTTGTCTCGGTCCCCATGCGAATTTCTCGTCTTTTTTTAGCAGTTTCACTAATGGTGCAGTTACCTCTGCGTACTTGGGAATAAATTTCCTGTACCATGACGTCATGCCGATGAAAGTGCGTACGCCTTTTACGTTTTCGGGCGGTTTGAGTTGCGTTATTGCTCTTATTTTTGCCTCGTTCATTTTTATTCCTTCTCTGGTGACTGTATGTCCTAGGTACTCTACCTCTGCTTGCGCAAACTCGCATTTTTCCTTGTTTATTCGTAGGCCCGCCTCTCGTATGCGTTGAAAGATTTCTTTTAGGTGCTTTAAGTGTTCTTCAAACGTCGTGCTGCACACTATGATGTCGTCAAGGTATACGTATGCGTGTGGCTCGAGTTCTGGTCCGATAACCCTGTCCAGGAGTCTCTGAAATGTGGCTCCGCTGGAGTGTAGCCCAAACGGCATTACGCACCACTGGTAGAGGCCCCTGCCGGGCACGGTGAAAGTTGTTATCGGCCTGCTCTCTTTTTGTAAGGTGACGTTCCAGTACCCATTTTTCAAGTCGAACTTCGAAAAGAACTGCGCCTGCCTTAATTTTTCTAGGGTGTCGTCTATCTGCGGTAACGGATACGCATCTTTTTCTGATATTTCATTTATTTTCCTGTAGTCTACACAGAACCGGTACTCGCCATTCGGTTTTTTTACTAGTACGATCGGTGAGCTGTACGGACTATGTGACTTTTCAATTATTCCTTGCTCTTGCATTTCTTTTACTTGCGTATCTATTATTTGCTGCAATTTAGGGTTTCTTGGGTAATATCTTTGTTTAACGGGTTCGTTATGTTTCAATTTTATTTTATGTTCCACCCATGTATTGCCTTTCGGGCTATTTTCACAGAGGTCGAATTGTTCTCGTAATACTTCTTGTAATTTTTCGGATTGTTTTTTGGTTAGTGTGCTATTGCTGTGTGCGGTGCTCTGCGGTTGCGCGTACTCTGCTTCGACGTTCGCCTCTGCTTCGCTCGTGCTTTCCATGGACTCCTGTGTTGGATCGCCTGCCCATATTATGCTCATTCCTGCTCTCCTCAGTATGTCCATGCCGATAATCGTGTATGTGGCTGTCGGCAGTACGCGTACCCAGTGTTTTAAATGGGCATTCTTTATCTCTATGTCCACGAGTACGCTTTTATTTATTTGTGTTTTTGTTCCGTCTGCTAGTATGATACCTCTCGGGTTTACTTTTTCTACGGCGGCTCGCTGCATGCAACTTCTATATACTTCATTATTAATGTATGTGTTTGTTGAACCTGTATCGATTAAGCAGGGATATTTTACCCCCATAAAACATACGTCGGTGTAGAGCCGGTTGTCCTCTCGAGCTTGATCGTTTGTCGACCCTACGTTCTCCTTTTTACCCCAACGGTTCCCTTTACAACAATTCTTGCTTAATGTTCCTGTCTTCCCGCACTGACTGCAAAAAATCTGGCGCTTTCCCCGGCATTCCCTGGAGTCGTGTCCCGGTTTGCCACATGACCAGCAACACGTCTTAGAGTCGTATCTTGAGTGAATGACGTTCGTTCCGTTCCCATCGTTCCTGTTGCGACGCTCTAGGTTCCTGTCGTTTATTCCGCTAGGTCCGGGCTTCGTCGTCGCCTGTGGGATGAACCTGGATACCGGTGTGTTGTTGTCTCTATAACTGGGTTGCGGTAGCGTCTGGTGGTACGCGTATGGTCGATTTGTATCGTTCTCGTGCGCTGTTATAATATTTTCATATTCGGCGGCGAGTCTAAGTAATTCGGCGAGGTTGCTGTAATCTTGTTTCTTAATGTATAGCTTATAATTTTTCAGCATATTTTCATGTATGCGATGCACGCGCTCTGTTTCTGACAACTTTCCGTACCGTCGCATCAACGTTTGCAGGTCGGTCGCGTAGTCCGTGAACCTCTCTCGAAACTTTTGCTTTCGTGCCGCTATTTTTACCATAAGGTCTTCTTCGTAATTAGCCGGGAAATAATAAAGCTTGAAGAGATCCACGAACTCGCTCCAGGTACTCCAGGACTCGGCGTTATTCCTGTACCAAAGTAGTGCTCTACCTTGCAGGATTCGCGGGAGTGCTGGCAGTATGTCCTTTTTGTCGATGTTGCTCGCGTCGATTAACTCTTCCAGTCTTTCCATGAACTCTACCGGGTTGTCATTAGTTCCGAACGCTAGGTTCCATTCTTTTATGAGCCGGGTTATGGTGCTTGCCTTTTTATCTTGTTCGGTTTCTGCCATCGTGCCTGGACGTATTTTTCCCGGTGTCTCGAATTGTTCCTCTTCTTTTAATGCTTCTACCAGGTTCTTTCGAAGTTGCTCGACGGTTAAGCCTTCTGTTGGCAATTCCCGCTGCGTGGCTTCCTCGATCAGTTCCGGCTTCTTTAGCTGGTATATCCAGGTCGTAGGCATAGGTATCAGTGATTTTACGCGGTTTTATATTTTTATAGTTTTAACGGATATTTTTACGGTTTTATTTTATTATAACACACTACGGAAACGCACTTAGAATCGCGTCGCGTCGGGTCCCTATCTTACCTTGTACTCGCAGGCTGTAAGGAATATTTTTATTAGCACATTAAAAATAGCACAGTTTATTTGCCAAGTTTAAAATAAATCAATCGGGCGGGCGGGACGCGGCGCGTCTTAATATGCCGGTATATTTGTTATATGCACAAATTTCTAAGTTCCTTAGTCCCTCCTGAGCTAGAAACCTATTTTAATGGGTTTTTGAGTTGGGCGCCAAATGTGATGGAGTGGGTTAGGTCGCCTAGGCAGCCTCTCCATACATATCCCTCAGTCCAGACGGGACTCTCGAGGGTTTCCAGACTAGCTCAGGGATAGGAGGGACTTAACTAAGGAGCGGAATACAAACAGTAGATTGACTATATAATTGCGGGTCTTTTATGCCCTTTATTAATAACGAAACCTTATTCTATTGACTCTAGGTGCTCTAACAATTGAGCAGTGCCCTAATTTGTTGGCGGATGTCCTGAGGGGACGGTCATACGGGTTTATTCCCGGCTACTCCTGAGTACTAGGCGTTGGACTCCCGCAAATCGCGAATACGAGCACGCTGCGGTAGTCGTCCCGCCTAGGAGTCAGGTACAGACTCCGGGAGTCTTTAGACGAGTCCCTAAGGAACCAATTCCCTGAAACGTTCGGGCTGGAAGAGCCTCCCGTCTAGGGGTCGGTTGCCCACCGCTGGGATGCAGGTACCCGGCAGGTCGCGAATACGAGCGCGCTGCGGGAAGCCCACTTCCGAGAGGGGGAAGTTCGGACGGATCCCTCGGGAACCAATGCCCTGAAGCGTTCGGGACCAGTGCGAACGCGAATACGAGCACGCCGCGCCTGGTGCCCTCCCGCCTAGGGATTGGCTGCCCACCGCTGGGATGTAGGTACCCGGCAAGTCGCGAATACGAGCGCGCTGCGGGAAGCCCACTTCCGAGAGGGGGAAGAGGGGGAGACTCTGGAACCTGCGAATCGCGGATACGAGCACGCCGCGGTAACCAGAGGAGAACGCTCCCAGCCGACTATCACCGTGAGCGGCGGAGAACGTTCTGACCGTTGTATGGCGCGGGGCTTGCTTTTAAGCTCGCGGTTGTAAATGTTGGTAGTGGGGGCTGTCGGCTCGCAGTCGGTGGCTGGCCGCTGCGCGATGCGTCCGCTCTATGCCGGCGCTCCGCGCGGTGACGCGGTGCGCTTGTGTGCGCCTGCGGTGATGTCATCGCGGCGTCACAAGTTAAAAGCAATTGGCCGTTCCTCCATTATTGTAAGAACTTATCGAGCACTTAAAAAAAATAAGGTAATGTTGCTACACCAACAACAGGAAAAAATTGTAGCCGACTGTACCTATAAGTAGGTCGGGGTATAATACGAACGTTAAAGTAACAACGAAATTCAGCGTTGTTAAAAATTAAGTAAGGAAAAAAAACTTGTAGCCGACTGTACTTGTAAGTATGTCACAGTATACTACAATAGTTAACACAACAGTTCAGTTCTACTGCTTAGAGTTACTGATAATTACTTGAGAAAAATTAAGAAAAACTAATTATGTGCAGCTGACTGTACTTTAAGAGTAAGCCAAAGCAAGTAGAAATGTTGGACCAACCAACAAGAAATTAAATTTAATTAATCCAAAAAAATTTTGCTGACTGTACTTTTCAACAAAGTCAAGTTAAACCAATCCTGTACACCTTTGAAGTAAAAAAATTAAGTTTACAGAACCTACTTCAAGTGTAACACACACAAAAAAAAACTAATTGTAGGTGACTGTACTTCCAAAAAAAATGTCTAAGTATAATAAGTGAGAGTGACCCGAAAAGAAAAGATATTATAATTATTTTTAAGCAGAAAATACAAGTTGCACACTTAATTCACGTTAACTGTACCCTAAGTTATTTATAAATAACACCACTGAAAAGTTAATTTTAAAAGTTAAATAACAATTCACCAGAATATGATTATTAAGGAAAAGAAACTAGCTGTGTTTCCTTAGAATTGGTCCAAGTCGACTGTACTAACAAAATACTTAAGGTATAATTTAATTAACCTTGATTTCAATGTTGTAAATTATAGTATAGGTATATTGTATTGTAACAAAGATACTTAAACACTGTGTGAAGGAATTAAATATAATACTAAGATGACCAGCCCATAGAACAACAAGGAATTAAAAGTAATTTTTATTTTAAGTTACAATAAGTTTTTAAATAATTAAGCGATCCACTCCTGCCTGAACTACACAATTAATAAATGTAATGATATTTAGTAGTTACAAGTTTCCAAGAAATTTGGCCCCACGTTGGGCGCCACTGTTACCTTACTACGGAGGGGTAAGGGGCTTTGCAGAGGTTTCTTGCCCGCTAGGGTGCGGGGAGGGATGTTTGAAGGAAAAGTCACTAAATTTGGTATAACAAAGGTATATTAACACTTGCAAAAGCTATAATAACAATAGAAAACGTTTATAAACAGGTGTATTTTTAAGTTAAAACGGCTGGAGGACCGACAAGGTACATTTGTCTGACCGTAAGGGTAAGAATCCGGCTTAAAGCTAGTATGGTATGAGCACTAGGGGTCTAAAGTGGGTTTCTGGATGTATTAGAGTGGTCGCTTTCTTTAATACTAATAAAAAAAAGGTGGTTCTATGCGCTAGGCAGTCATAGGTAGATTTTAATTAATTAAGGTAATGGGCGCCACGCCTGAGGCGAATTTTAAGTAGAAGCAGTCGATCTGGCTAGTTGAAAAGTAAAGTAAAAAGTGGTACGTCACCAAAAGTCCGGCACAGAGAAAAAAAACACGAGGCAGGTCACTTCACTACATTCACTTCAGCACGAGGTCGTCTCCACCTCGGCCATCGGCACCGCCGACAAGGTCGTCCTCGCCCTTGCACCTTGAGAGCGACCTCTTCCAACCATGGTTCACCAGGACGAACCGTTACATCAAGCCGTAAGAAAAAGGGGTAAGGTTGGAACTTGGAACCCTGAAAAATAAACACCAGATGTAAGGAAACGATAACCTTTTTATCTAATTACGAGGGATGAGATTTAAATTCTCATAAAATGCTTACCCGCGGAGGAAAATGACGACACCGGCGGCTACATTCGTACAATGTCGACTCCACGGGGTTCCAGAACAATGATCCCAAACGGGACCCTCCTTGTCAGAATACTGAAAATAAATATACCACATCACGAACGGAATCTCAAAACCAAAGAATCACTGTTTTAGGCCACGATTACTTACGGTTTGTAAAAAATAAATTACGATTAGACCAAAAAGGTCGGCTGCTACGCAGAACGCAGAGAAATCCAAGAGGAAATGACAACTGACAGCCACAACAACCTTGCCATATGAAACGAGATTTATACCAATCAAGATATATCCTATTCGACAGACGAACAAACCTGAAAATTAAATTCTTACTACGAAACGAAGCAGAAAAATATCAGCTACCATCTCAGCTAGCAAAAGGAATTAATTTTAAATACAATTCTTACCTTCAAAGACAAAATAAACAAGTTAATTTGCAACGGCAACACTGCCGGTTAACTTTTTAAATACAGCGTTAGTGAGGTGCAAACACGACTTCAATAGTAGGGATGTACCTGAGATTACGGTATTTTGGCAAGTGAATGAAATAAAAAGAATTAAATTATTAAGTAAGGGGGTTTAAAAAAATATACGTAACAATATATATATATATTTAAACACATAATAAACGTGATATTTTTCATACCTGATAGTAATTAAAGCTTCCCGTATGGACACCGTGAATCGGAAGACAGTCATGTACGCGTAAAGACAGGGCTCATCCTGAGAGACCTACGTTCAACAGTACACGTCTTTGAGATAGATGATAGATGATCAGATCCGTCAACAAAAGCGACATCGACAAAGCTTAGTTTTTTTTGCCATAACTTTGCTCAAGTCGGACACAAAACCTGCAACATAATGCTGAGCCAAGGCCTTTCACTATCGCACATATTGCTAAAAAGGGTATTTTATTTAAAAACACTAAAAACTTTCGGACTAAAGGTCATGGTTAAAAGTGATCTAACGATGAATAAAATGGTTTTCGAGGAGAAAAATTAAAGTAAAAATTTTGTAAATGTATGATTTTTTTATTCAACTGCTGGTAGAAGGGTAAAAGTATATGTTTCCCTAATTGTGTACCTATAGAATTATGGGACTTTTTAGTGCTATTCAATTATGATATTGAGAAAATCCGGTTTACCGCTCTCCCCTACACTGTTGAGCTCATATTTTATGTTGTGCTCGATTTTTTTTTAGAATCTAACAAACTCGCAACCCATTTCCGGGTATAGCGATTCTCGGACCGGAAAGGTGTGCTCGATCTGTATCATCATGTTATATTGTATCATTAGCCGTTTATGGAATGTAAAGTTGCTGCGCCGTGGGACAACACTAGTTAGTAGCGCAGCACATCACTATCATATGACGTCATCAGAGACGTCATACTACGTAAGTCGTAACCATTGATCTTTGTATTGTTTCTGTATAATTGTAAATATGTGCATTAAAGTGTTTACATACATACATACGTTGCGCGGCGATTACTCCCGCGTGCTGTGATCCTTGGATTGATCGATAATCTACCTAAGCCTGTGTTTTCTATCGTGTACAAACAGCAACACAGTTAACTATACACTTCAAAAATGGGAAATACTGCAAGAAAGAGAATCACACTTGAAGGCGTCGTGCTATGCATGTGTGCGTGTGTCTATGAGTATAAATTGGCTATTATTCAAAAGAGTTTTGAAACAATAATTTTTCTTTTATGGCTGATCCAACGTCATCGGTCATTATTGACATTAATGCCATATTATTGAATTCGTGGAAAAGAATGAATAATATATATAAACTACATTATATTCGTGCATCATATCAAAAATATGAAGCACCAATAAAAGCATTAGCAATATAATTAGTTTATTTCATCCCAACGTTCGTCTGAAAGCTAAATCATAATTTTGACAAATTCACCTGTCTTGTTGAAATAAAACCTTTATTTACAGTATGGAAAAAAAAACTTTGCCCAAACAACTACAATGACAAAGCTCAAAGGCACATTACACATACGCAAACGTTATTTGATTTGAAGTTGACATAATACAAATATATCGATACCTTTGGGTTCAATTGGCGTAAAGGACAAAACGCTGGTTTTGAGGAGAAGCAAAAAACCATTTTATTTTACAAAAAATGGCTATAGTTTTTTTGTTTCTCGACCTATATTTTCAACATGTATATGAAAAATATTTGAAATACCCATATCTTTAACCTGTGATGGTAGTTCTAGCTGTAAACAATGTATTATGGAAGTTAGATGTCCTTTACAACTGGTAAAAATGCTATCAATGTCATTTACACCCGTGACTTTTTTGGGCATTTGGAAATGATGGGGTTGTAAATGACAATCTCAGATGACTTTGTTCCAATTTTGGGGCGTAAAGTTAACAGCTATGTAATAAAAATTGACAGTTTTCAACTTAGTTTACCTTAAGGAGACTTGAAAAATGTATAAAAAGGTGATAAATTCAGCTAGGCATAATAACTACTATTAACGACGGGAATATTTACCATGTATGTTTGTTTTTGTGAGTTCCCGATATTTCGGCACTGTTGCAAGCGCCACGGAGTAACTGACATGCAGCTAGTTTTTAGTTGTATTCTACCCACACACTATAGCAATCTACCCTCTTTCGGGTTCGCTTCGTCCGCGCGTTATTCATACTACTACCGTCCGCATTCTCACTTGGAACTCGATCACGTTCACGACACACAAAACGTACAGTATCACTTCGCTTATTTACTCCTGAACATGTCTTTTTTTCCTTGGAGAACTTACGGATCACTGGATACCAGATGCTCGACAGTTGAAACCCGTCTTCCCGGTTGAAATTTTTATACTTGAGGATTTTGATAGCTTCCTTAACCATTCTGGGTATATAGTGTTTTTCTGTCGAGCGAGAGGATCTATGGGTTGTGCAACTCAATCCAATGATTCGTTTCCGCGTTCAGAAGATGTTCAGCGATTGCCGATTTCCGACGTTCGTTGTTTTTAAACTTTCGGATGTGCTCCTTTATACGGCATGAGATAGTGCTCTTATTCTGACCTATGTAAGAGCTACCACAGTTGCAGTCAATTTTGTAAATACCTGGGCATTCAAGCGGAAAACGGTCCTTTGGCGTACTTAGATATTGTGCCAGTTTTCTGTGGGGAGTGAAGACAGTCTTCACCAAGAACTTCTTTAAAATATTGGCAACTTTATCTGTCACTTCCTTTACATATCGAGGGTTTCAGGCCAAAGGGGCGTGTACGCAATAGTAGGACTATTGCGTATACGCCCCTTTGGTCTGAAACCCTCGATATGGTAGGTACGCCGGTGGTCTTTCAACTTCCCCACAGAAAACTGGCACAATAACTAAGTACGCCAAAGGACCGTTTTCCGCTTGAATGCCTAGGTGTTTACAAAATTGACTACAGCTGTGGTAGCTCTTACATAGATCAAACTAAGCGCACTATCTCATGCCGTATAAAGGAGCACATCCGAGTGTTTAAAAACAACGAACCTCGGAAATCGGCTATCGCTGAACATCTTCTGAACGCGGAAACGAATCATTGGATTGAGTTGCACAACCCACAGATCCTTTCGACAGAAAAACACTATATACTTAGAATGGTTAAGGAAGCTATCGAAATCCTCAAGTATAAAAATTTCAACCGGGAAGACGGGATTCAACTGTCGAGCGTCTGGTATCCAATGATCCGTAAGTTCTCCAATGGAAAAAAGACATGTTCAGGAGTAAATAAGCGAAGTGATCCTGTAAGTGTTCAGTGTTGTGAACGTGATCGAGTTCCAAGTGAGAATGCGGACGGTAGTAGTATGAATAACGCGCGGACGAAGCGAACCCGAAAGAGGGTAGACCGCTATGGTGTGAGGGTAGACTACAACTAAAAACTCGCTGCAGTGATGATGGCGCTTGCAACAGTGCCGAAATATCGGGAACTCACAAAAAAAATCATGATAAATATCCCGTCGTTAATTAGTAGTTATTATGTGAATGCCCACGTTAGCTTAAAATCGTATATTCTGCTAGGCATGTCCAGATTATATTTAAAATTAATATTTTTTGGAGAACGCAATAATAACTATGAAAGAACTATTTTATAGCCAGATTTGAAAAAAAAACATTAACTATTCATAAACTGACTAAATTGCGGGAACAAGGGTGGAAATAATGTCCTACTGGTGTTTTACTCTCTTCCAATAGCACTAAATCATAATAATGGAAGTGACATAGTGGCTAATGATTATCGACATTAGGATGTCAAACATTAGGACGAGTACGTAGTGATTAAAACACTGTTAATGTAAGTATAATAATATGAAAAATAATGATTTCATCATCTTTTATACATTTTTCAAGTCTCTTTAAGGTAAACTAAGTTGAAAACTGTCATTTTTTATAACATAGCTGTTAACTTTACGCCCCGAAATTGGAACAAAGTCATCTGAGACCGTCATTTACAACCCCATCATTTCCAAATGTCTAAAAAAGTCACGGGTGTAAATGACATTGATAGCATTTTTACCAGTTGTAAAGGACATCTAACTTCCATAATACATTGTTTACAGCTATAACTGCCATCACAGGTTAAAGATACGGGTATTTCAAATATTTTTCATATACATGTCGAAAGTATAGGTCGAGAAACCAAAATACTATAGCCATTTTTTGGAAAATAAAATGGTTTTTTGCTTCTTCTCAAAACCAGCGTTTTGTCCTTTACGCCAATTGAACCCAATTAAAGGTATCGATAGTTTAGACCTTTACGATTACGTCAATTGCTTTTATTTCAGAATTTAGACACACATTTGTGGCAGTAAATGCCAAAAATAAAGGCTAATCCCTGTACAACCCTGGTCTTCTTTAAAAAATGTGCTATAATTAGATTTAAGGCAGGTCTTAAAGGACAAGTTAAAGACTACTTGCCCTTTACAGCCCTGTTCGATTTATCAAATTACGGTATGTAAACAAGTATAATAATTTGAAGGCAGGTCGTAAAGGACGTGTAAAAGAATACATGCTCTTTACAACCTCCTTAATTGTATCAAATAATGATGTAATCATTTTTTTAAGCAGGTCGTAAAGGACAAGTAAAATAATACCTGCCCTTTACAACCTTATTCGGTTTACCAAATTACGTTATTATAATTTAAATGCAGGTCGTAAAGGACAAGTAAAAGAAAACATGTCCTTAACGCCCACCTCGACTATGCGCTTATGGAAAGTAATCATGAGAAATGAAGGGCTTAAAGGACAACAAGAAAAAAATAAGTCATATACGACAGTATTCATATTTACCGGCGTACTTTACGATACACCTTTTAATTCGTATTTTATAACTTGACACTTACGTCCCTTAACCTGAGCTAGTTTTGCGAACACGATGAATAAAAACTGGGTCGTAAAGGCACTTTTTTTAAAGATATCGAAATTTTAACTACACAGAACGATAGAGCTTGAAATTCTGAACAAAACTGTATATATAACTCATTTTCGCCAAAATGTCCTTTACGCCAATTGAACCCAAAGGTATCGATATATATCTCTTTCAATCGTTATCATTTTCTCTCTGCTCTGTCTTTAATGGGCAGTTAAGTGTGTTGCTGTTTGTACTGTTGTAAATAAAATTAAATAATATATTTGGTAATGGTATTTCAGTCTAACTGTATCTATTCCAAGTCCTGTTTTTGTGTGCGTAATTTAACATTCTTCTTTCACCTTCTTTCTTTCTAAAAATTGCAAGCCACTTCCCAAAGATATTTGAAACCCGAGCCGTGACACCACGTGAGCACGATAAAAGGAGTGCCTTTTAAAAAGTCTCTCAGTCTAATAAAATAACGTATTAGCACAGAGGTCGGGTTGCTTGCAAATTTGCCCAAAAAGACGGTTCCATTTTTCTTCATCCTGTAGAATAGGCTCGAGAATGTTATGCGTGACGGCACCGCGTTTGCATCTTGCGTTTAGTCGAGTTACTTGAGCGAGTGGATAGCGGAGCCGTTGGGCCACTGAAGTCTCGGAGTGCCAACCACGCGGTAACAGCACACATGAACACGATACGATATCGCGTCGTGCTACGATACGGCATCGTTTCACGATGCGACGTCGTGTCCTGGAAAATTGTACTTTAATCTTTCTACACTGACATAAAGTTATTATTGATTGAATGTTTTCCATGACACGACGTCGCATCGTGAAACGATGCCATGTCGTAGCACGAGGCGATATCGTATTGTGTTTATGTGTAAACGCGGCGTAGGTCGGCCCCAGACTCAGTGGACATACGAGCTCTTGAGAGTAGTGGCGAGTCGGCGGATGTGGCCTGCAGAGAACCGCGCCCTGTGGCGATCTATGGGGGAGGCCTATGTCCAGCTGTGAACAAAGAGAGAGGTTAGCACCCTACCATACATATTTCTTTGTTAGGGTGCATACATCTCTTCCTTTTTGGCAGTACGGACCAGCATTGTATTAATGGTAAAATACTTTTACATACACATAATGTCTTTATGAGTATATTTTTGTTTTGTTTTATTACGAAAAAAATAGCTAAACAATTTTGGTACACAGTAAAATGACCCAGAAGAAAGGATTTAGCTTAAAATCTCCACGATTTCGGGCTTCATTGTTGTGTTTTGATTGGTTCTCTATCGGGGGGCATAAATGTGAAAATCATTTTTTCGAAGAGCATTACTACTTTTGTCATTACAATCGTTGCGCATAAATAGTATTAGTCATTCAGTGATTGGCATAAAAATTATTGTCATTATATTTGTGCGCATTAATCACTATTATCATATAGTTTTGACGCATATCAACGTAATTTATAATGATCAAATGGCATTAAAATTGTATGCATTAAAAATGTACCGCATTATTTTTATACGGTTCTCTATCGGGTGGCATAAAAATTATGATCATTATATTTGTGCGCATTAATCACTATTATCATATAGTTTTTACGCATATCAACGTAAATTATAATTATCAAATGCCATTAAACCTGTATGTTATGTGTGTATGTATGTTGTTTTTCAGAATGGTTTCCTTCATAAAATTCTCAGTCTATAAGTGAAGTTTTTCTGCCAGCAGTTCGTTTTTGTTAGGAAACGCAGTTCAAACCTAACCTAAACCTAACTTAACGTAACCTACTGTTACTTCCAGCAGTTCGTTTTTGATAAGGGATGCAGTTCAAACCTAACCTAAACCTAACTTAACCTAACCTACTTTTTCTGCCAGCAGTTTGTTTTTGATAGGGGATGCAGTTCAAACCTAACCTAAACCTAACTTCACCTAACCTACTTTTTCTGCCAGCAGTTTGTTTTTGATAGGGGATGCAGTTCAAACCTAACCTAAACCTAACTTAACCTAACCTACTTTTTCTGCCAGCAGTTCGTTTTTGTTGGGGGACGCAGTTCGAACCCTAACCTAACCTAACCTAACCTAATTGAACTTATGGTTTGAGTTTTTCTTAATGCGGGGGGCTTCGCCCCCCGAGCCCCCCTTGTGGGGGGCTCCGCCCCCCCGTCCACCCTTTGTCGCTCAGGCCCTGTATGTTTTTGATTGAAGTTATTTCCCCAAACGGCCCCTTTTTTTAATGAACCAACCTAACCTACTGACCCGGGTCGACCTAAACCTACTATAAGAACCTAACCTAACCTAACCTACCTTTTTGGCAGCATTTCGGTTTGTTTGGGGTCGCAGTTCAAACCTAACCTAACCTACTTTTCTGGTAGCAGTTCGTTTCAAATAGGGCGTTAAAATGTACTGTTATTGAAACGTATTATCAAATATAGTAACACAGGTGAAACGATTTTCTATGTAATAAGACTTTTGAGTACTGAAACTTAAGTTAGACCAAAATTATAGTAAAAGCGGTTCGATGAACTACTATGTCGATCAACAAATAAAATAATGAAGTAAAATTCGATAAATCGATTCTTCCGTAAAAGGTAATTCGAGCAAATGTATGAGCGATTTAACAGAGTTCGATGAATGATTCTTATGTGATAATAAAATTCTGCGAATAGTGTTATAGGAAACGATAATCGGTGAAATGATTTTCTGTAAAATGATGGATTACCTAAAATATTATGCGCATTCTGTTCATTCTCATCAAAATTATGAGCAAACGCAATTATGACAAACAATCTGTTATGCAAATAGTCATTAATGACAAATACTACATATGAGTAAGAACATTATGCGAAATGAGTTGAATTATATGCAACAATATTACTTAAAATATTATGCGAATTCTGTTTATGCCCATCAAAATTATGAGCAAACGCAATTATGACAAACAATCTGTTATGCAAATAATCATTAATGACAAATACTACATATGAGTACGAACATAATGCGAAATGAGTTATGACAAACGAAAATATGACAATAGTTGTTATGCCATCAGAGAGGATCCCGTTTTGATTAATGTTTATTTATTTAAATTTTATTGCACAAAAGAAATCGTATAGTACAGGCGAGCTTAATGCCAAACGGCATTCTTTACCAGTAAACTTGAGGGCAACGCAAATGTGTAATATTTTCCTTGCCTTTTACTCAAAAATATCGAAATATTCATTTTATTATAAGTAACCGTCAAATCCCTTAAAAAACAACATAATCCAAACGAACCATAAACCGAATGGCACGGGTATAATTCAGTATGCTTTCACTGAAAATATTATCGAGATATATTAGACTTTAATACAACGTGCTTGCGGATCATATTCGCTTGAACATGTAATGCATGGATACACAACTCCTACGATGACAATAAAGCTCATTAGAGTGAATTTGTTTTTGGCATCGGCTTTCTGCAGATTTTCAGTTTGCGAGTAGGGTATCTTCGTAATGGCATGTCTTTCATAGCGGTTTTGCAACAGGAAATGTTAAATGGGTTTTTATTTATCTTGGAATTAAATTGATGTTTAACGCGAAGAGTGTAATTTAGTGATGACAAATACTAGTAAACATAAAATCGCGCGACGCCGATTTTTAAGCATCGTTTAGCACGCGGAGAACCAATTATTTCTATTATATTTTGGAACGGACTGAAGGGCATTTCTCCAGAAATATGTCTGCGGTCACCTCATTCATCTGACCCTTTTTCATACTAAATGTATGACGACAGATGAATGAGTCGCAGACATATTTCTGGAGAAATGCCCTGAAGTGGACGGCGAGCAAAGCAGGTAGTCCATTCTTTTTGGCACACGATGTAGGTACATACACCTTCTATTTCGATATTTTTCTGTGGGTTAACCTGAGCTTAAGATGCTACGATGTGTCGCGCGATAAATAAATGATAAAGCATCCGTCATTCTCACACACTATTTGTCTGAACTGAACGTGACAGATGCTTTATGATTTTATCGCGCGACAAAGCGTAGCATTATACGCCTACTGTAAGTAGATTTTTAAACCGTGACTAAACAGTCACCAAAAATGTTACGTTTCAACTAAGATGCTTCCCTTTTTCTGGAGCAGCCGGTTAAATATTCCCACGCCTCACGCTACAGTAGCAATTACGACAACCCTCTTCAACAGGCTGAAGGGAAGGGGGCGAGACTAGATTTTGGCAGAAAAATAATATATTCCTCCCGCGCGTAAAAAGACAGCAAGCAATCTATTGAAACTTGTAAGAATACATTTATGAATGTTATTTGCAATATTTTTGCGAACAGGCCGAACTGAAAGTATAAAACCCCGACAGAAAACGAGAGGTGTTATATATAAGTTTGACGTGTGTATCTGTGTAAAAAGCATGAAATAAAACTTAAAAATAGTTAAAAAAAGCCTGACTAAAAAAAGTAAAAACAATATGTACCTATCTATTAGCCAATAGATACGGGGACGGGGGACGTATTACATGCAATAATAAAACAGAAACCTAAAAAATTTGTACTAAGGCAATTGGCGCAGTCGATGTGCAGCGAAAATACTTTCATTTCATAGTAAGTTTTTAATATGATGGTTAAAATTTTTATTATTGGACATGTAGTGCCTAAATATCACCAATAATTCAAATAATGTTTTTTTTTTCACCCTCATAAAGTCCTTGTCGTGTCGCCGCGGCTGGTACTTGCCTCGGGAGATCCCAGAGTTGGCACATACTTCCCGCAAAGAATTGCCCTGACTATTTCGAGTGGTAATACCGCTACAGGACACCCGCCACAGGAGGAACAACTTGAGTGGATGTTATTGATATATATATATATATTTATATGACGAAGTGAACAAATAGCTTAGCCGACCGGTCTCAATCATTGTTACTATTTGGGCGCGTATATCAAGGAAACACTCGGAAATGGACACACTTCGCTACGTCAACTAATCACTTAGGTTTATGTGAACACACTTTCCACTAAATTACTGTGATTTAAAACCAGTTTAAGAGCCAATGGATTAGTTCGCGAACACCACAGCTTCCATCCCCACATATCGCGCCAAGAACGCGCGCGTTTCTCTAACTGTCAACAACTGTCAAAACTCTCCAGTTGTCATTAAAATGTATAATAATTTTTATTGTTTTAGTTATATATGGATTAAATCTTTGCAAATGTAAAATAAAAAGCGAATAAGCGAAAAAAGGCATTTTGCCTCGCAAGCCGTAGTTCCAATGGCGGTCGCAAATTAAATATTTATAAACATTTTTGGGTGGGAAACACACCATTTGCGCCGATGAATAATGAAAGAGGAATGTTAAAAACTTGGGAATTTCAATTGAAAGTGATATATCGGTAATATTAATGAGATAGTGTGCCGTTGGGAATAAATTAAACTGAATTCGCAAATGCGGATTGGTTGTTTTTGCAATCGATTTTTAATGAAGTCGCGAGTAAAGTGCCGTCAAATTAATTTACGCAAATAATGCAATTCGAAGAATGACCACGGTGATTTATTTTTAATAAATGCTCATACGTCCATAATATAATATGATAAAAAGGCAACACAAACGGAAGGGAGTCGCATGACCTAAAATTGTTTGTATTGTGACTCTGCTAATTCGCTTGTTGACTCGATTTTTTTTTCTGTCGTAAATCGATTCTACTATTTGTGAGGAACAAATATCTATATGACACCTAATACATTTGTATAAGTAAAACAGCCACAAATTGTAATTAAAAGTAGCAGATCGCACTGAGCATTGAAAACGCTCTATACAAAACGGGAGGAAACTATGACGTCATCGGTTCCATCGCTGTACTAAGTTGTATGAAAAAATTGCATTTTGCCATTATGAGCACGAAAAAGTGCTTTTTTTTCTGTGTTATTTAAGCATTCCTAAATTGACTTTAAATTACTTTCAGACGATAAAAAATATCGTTTTTTTTAAACTTTGTGGTCTCAAACTTTATATTTTTTATACATTCTTGGTTTATTTCTTTTGTGTTCTGATAATTTAGTATTTTCCATTCCATGTGACTATATTATGTTGTAAAATTCAACATTAGTCAACATCCGAATTAGGGAGAGAGAGCAAGGACTCAAGGAGGGTCGCGATAAATGACCATATTGTTTTACGTTAACTTAGAAGTTTGGTTTCTTCACAGGTTCAAAAGACCGTAGACTATGGTTTTATTTTCAACTCGATAACTCTACGCGTTTCCGAGATAAAGGATCTTGACAGACGGACAGACATACAGACAGACGGTCGGACAGACCTACATCAAAGTGATCCTATAAGGGTTCCGTTTTTTGCCTTTTGAGGTAAAATGCACACGTCTTCACTATGTAGGTATTTTTAAATAGAGTGATATCTCTTTTTTTACATCATTGTATTTTTGACACTATAAATAAGGTGACCATTAGTAAGACGATCTTCAGGACAAACTACGCACCTAAGAACGATGACATGGCAGTTTCTTACTTTCACTTGATAAATGACTATACAGATAATTACTTTTTCATCACACTTGCTCGAAAATGGTGCATTACACGTAGGTTTTGCGGGCCGTAAATGAGCTATTACGCCCTAGGGCGTAATGGTTTTCTTTTTAAATTTGAAACGCTGGTTCTGTTTTACTCTTATTTGTCATGTTCAAAGAAAACGCCAACTTACTTTTTTAACTTTTATTACTGAAATATTTATTTAAAGAGAACTGGTATTGCAAATACATGTAAACACATATTTCTATAACATTAATTAAATGTTTCAATAGTGTATTTCAGTATTTTGCCATTATAAAATCAACCGTTTTAGGTCTGTACCGCTATGGTTTCCGAACGTTGCGCATTGTCTATGGATATGTCACTAATGTCACTGTCAGTTTTACAATTTTATTTAGGTTAAGTAAGGTTAATTTTAATTAGATTTCCTCACAAGTGTGATGAAAAACATTGTGTGTGCCACGGGCGGTAAAGGAATTACAAACTCGTGTTATTAAAGCCCTCGGCTTCGCCTCGGCCTTGTAACAAACACTCGTTTGTAATTCCTTACTTACCGCCCTTGATACACAATGTACTATTCTTATATGGACCAAAAATGTGTAATACAACTAAGTAATATGATTGTTAGACTAATGCTTCAACCAAACCGTAGCTCAAAACTTAAACATTAAATAAGCTAAGTAAGTTCCTTTTTTGATACGTAACTATTATCTAAACCAGGCACATCTATCACCAGATTGTAAATATAACCAAACTGTATTTTGTCTTCAAAAATCACATTTTATTAACGCCTGTATTAGAAACAAAAACACGTTCCTCTAAAAGGTTTCTGGGGTAAAGAAAACAAACTTTGAAGGAGGGCAATGTAACTTGTAACAGTGACATTGACTTATATATCATATTAGAATCCGGCTTACCGGCGCGCCGCGGCGCGATCAACACTTTCAACACCTAGAACCCGCTCCGCGGGCGCTAGGCTCGTAGTAAGTTTTTTCTGTGATATCGGCTACGAGCGCTACGCGCTACGTGTTTGCTAAAGTATAAAAATTACCTACAACTTGTTGCGTACTTGGAGGAGCGCGGGCGCCTAGTGCCTTCTGGTAGGCTAGTTTACGTCGCGGTTGTTAGCTGTTTAGGCATCGTCCTATCGAACAGCGAATACGCGATTATCGCGCGAACACTCGATTGCGACCATACAAGTAAGTACGGTCGCAATCGCGTGTTCGCGCGATAATCGCGTATTCGCTGTGCGATAGGACCATGCCTTATAGTTAACATGGTGCAATGCATGGTCTAGTAGGATATACATTATAAACCTTTTGACACTATGGTACACGATAATGATATGATCTACATAATGCAGATAAAATGAGATGACGGAACATCATCCGAGATAAACTGATCCAAAGAATTAAGTACGGCCCCTCAGTCATGTGAAAACCGATCCACGGAGGAGTAGGATATATTATAATATCAGTGGTTTTCCCCCCTAAAAATCAGTTTTAGAGCCGAACATCAAACGGCGTAAGGAGCGTGCGGTGGTCAGTAAAATATAAAATTGGCCAAGTGTGAGTCGGATTCGCACACGAACGTTTCTTTACCACCGACGAGTAAAAAGGCGCCAAAAAACATGTTTCTTGTATAGGGCACACTTTTATTTTTTATTTCACTATATTTTTAATATTTGTTGGTAAAGCAACAATAGAAATTCATTCTGTGAAAATTTCAAGTGTGGTATTACGGTTTAAAGGTACATCCCTGTGACAGACAGATAGACAGACAGCGGAGTCTTAGTTATAGGGTACGGTTGGCACACTTTTGGTACGGAACCCTAAAAATGCCTAGTTGAATGGTGAGGCTGGAACTGGTTACAATACAAAGGTTTAAAGAATCAGTTTTGTCGCGTCCGTTGGCCGGGTCATATATATAAGGTCCTAATTTATTAGTTGCAGATATTTTTACAGCTGATAGTACTCGGTCTCCGGAGTATATTAAAGCATGAAACATTATAGCTTTTATGATGTTTTTTTGGAGAAAAAGGAAAAACAAATTTGCTACGTAATAACACCCTGTTAATGTGATTACTAAATGAAAACTCATTGAACAGATTCTAGTAGCTCTTTTACGTACCACTTAACTGTAACTGGCCACTTCACGTCGATAAATTAAATGACATTTGCAGTTTTCCCGCCGAACCGTTACGACAAACAATTGTTGACATGACAGATAGTGTTATTGTGACACTGTTGTGACATGTGATAATGCACATGGTGATTTTTCTTAGACGAAATTATAATTAATTTTTTTGTTAGGTAAATGAAATCAAACAAGTTATATGAAAAGATTTCTTAATTTCTATTTAAAGTTAATTATTTTAATGTAAAGTATAATGTGTTAAAATATCTGCAACTAATAAATTAGGACCTTATATAGGTCAATGGTAAGAACCCTTTGAAGTCGGCCCTTTATTCGATCAGTACCTAAACTATGTTATTTTCAGGTCTACAGGAAAAAGAAAAATGTTATTTATTTAGCTTCCTGTAATAATATTCGGTTATTTACGTAAGCTTATCAATTTATTTTCTATTTTTTATTTGTCTTGTTTGGACGCATAGAGAGGCCCTTTACATCTCTATAAATGTAGTTTTAAGGTAATGTAATGTATTAATGAAATCTCTTGTATTAACGTCATATTGTTGCAACACACATGTAAAATGGTGAAAAAGAGAAACTGGTGATTTTCTTCCGGCGCTTATTCTCACCAGAAGGGCATTGCCCGAAGCGCCAAAAGAAAAGAAGATAAACGAATATAAGACATGTAAAAGAGCCCTTAATAAGATTGTATAATTTATTTCTGCAAGTAGGCCCTAAGTACTTGCAGAAATAAATTATTTTATTTTACTATTTATTTTTGTTTTGTAAGAGAATGCAACAAATTTTTTTTTACTTAGTTTACCAATTAGTTTAGTTATATAATAGCTTTTATATCATAATAATAATAATGCGTTCAAAACCCTCAAATTACAACCAGCATATACAGGCTGGTTCCAAAAGAGGGGGCTTTAAATGTAAAGTTCGATTCTTTTTACTAAACTGTGATACTTTTGTTTTGCAATATCTTCAAATAACTTAAATTTAGTTAATTCATCTTCAAAGTTCAAATCTGAAAGAAGTCAAATCTCACTTTTTATATGTTTGCACAGGGCCGCGCCGCCCTTGTGTGCGAAGTGTGCAACGCACAGAGGCGCCGGAATTCGAAACACGACGACAATAAAGAGGTGGCTTCATAGGTTTGCACACAGGCGCTGTCGGGGGTCGGCGCGGGCCTGTGTTTGCATAAAAAAAAATAAGGAATTAGCGTGTTTTTAAAAAGTTGCAAAACAAAAAGTAGCTCAGATTAAAGAGTAGAAACGACCCTTTCATTTAAAGCCCTATAGTTAGAGGCACCCTGTAGATAAACTGTTTTGCTAGAACAAAATTCTTAAGTGTGAAAATGTTATTAATGCTACATAATAACATCGATAACGTTGAATTCGATGTTATTATGACATTCAAATTCAGAAATTCTCTGAAAAACTAATTTGATTCAACCTCGACCAAACTACAATTACGCTATAACGTAAGTACCTAATGTATGCGCGAAGAAATTCAAAGGTGTATAGCTGTTTTTGACTTATCACCAATAAATAGTGCCGTCACGTAAAAAGAACGCTGGAAGAAAGTAGAGGGTGTGTGTTTGCGCATTGTTACACTCGCGCACGAAAGTACTATGTTTATTGTTTTACTTTTGAACTAGCCTTTCGCTCGCGGCGCGGTTCGATTAACCCGCCCTCCCCGCGTCGCACCTCATACCACCAAATAGATCGATAAATGGCCTAATGCGCAGCTTGACCACCAGCGTTCTTTTTACGTGACGCGACCTGTACCTCTGTTTTGTGTCCCATTAGCATTGATCGAGCGAAGTTGTGTGACGAGATCAAGTACTTAACGCATCCAAGTGACAGTGTGATCCATTCATAGATCATTGTAAGATACCGTGCACTTTCGTTCATGTTGCTTTCTGTATTGTTTTGTCCTTTTACTGCGGTAAAATTAATGTCTAACGCTCGTATCTAGTTGTTACAAAATCACTTTTGTTTTGTTGTTTCATATTTAGCTTACTTTATTTTTAAATGTTTTTGTGTAATAATTGCAAGTAAATGAGAAAGGCATTGTTGACGTTTTCAGCGTCAGACCGTTATCAGAGATAATATAATGGAATGGTTTGGTTTGGTTGGTTGGCACTACTGGAGACGCTGTCTGTCCCTAATGGACGCGTTTACTTTTAGTGGGGCGAACCGATCAAACCAGAAACCAATAATCTAATCAAAATATCTCACACTCTGGAACGGTCGAATCAACTCGCCGTGAGCGTGACGTCACCTGTCTGATTCCACCGGTAGACCAGCGCCGGCTCTAGAATTGGCATAATGCTGAGGTGGGACCTTTTTGCGGCAGACAGGGGTTTTTTTATTCTTGTGTTTTCTTGTTTTTCATTTTTTTTCTTTAATTTGTAACTCTTGCTGACATAAATAAATGTATTTTCTTTCTTTCTCTCTTTATGAGGTCCCCAATCCGCAGTGGGCTAGCGTGGGGACTTTCATTTCATTTCATTTCATTTATTCAAAAACAACTTACATTGTATATGAATGTCCTTATACTTTACAAAAAAAAAAAAAATTGCAAAACAATGAATAAAATAATCTAGAGAGCGTTAATAATTATCCTTAAATTAATACTACATATAATAATGTTTCAACAAATAACATAACATAAAATAGATGAGTGATTACCTATGCTACGCTAACGAATACTAATGTCCAAATTTACTCTTAATAAAAAATAAATAAATACAAGAAAGCTATAAAATGTCAGAATTCTGATTATTATTTTACTTGTAATTCTAATCATTATTGTTCATTTACAAAATCTGTGACTGAATAATAACATTTCTCCAGTAGAAACTGTTTGAGTCTTGCATTGAAGATGCGACTGTTTACGATCGTTTTGAATTCCACCGGTAGCCTATTGAACAAATGCACCGCTTGGTAGCAAGAAGCATGGCGTATGACATTTAGCTTCGGGACTATTTTATCTGGTATGTCTTTTCTTCTCGTCGAGAATCTTAATTCTCTTTCACTTGGGCTTTCGTACTGATCCAAGTGTTTGATGAAGTCTGTGAGCAGAACTAAGATATAGAGACACGGTATTGTCAAAATTTTTAGATTTCCAAAATGGTCTCGGCATGACTCTCTCTGAGGAATTCGAACTATCGTTCGAATGGCCCTTTTCTGCATTCTAAAAGCTGTTTCTACATTATATTTATAACTATGACCCCAGAGTTTTATGCTATATCGAAATTTTGATTCCACCAACGCATGATAGACCATCTTGAGTTGCTTTATTTGGACTTCATCTCGTAGACTGCGAAGAGCATAACAAGCTGCGCTTATTGAGTTATTTAGCTGTTGTAATTCATGTTTCCAATTTAGTTGTGAGTCTATGTGGATTCCCAAGAATTTGACGACATTTGCTTGGATAATTTGAACTCCATTTAAATTTATATCTAGTATATCTGATTTGCTTGAGGTTGCTGATAACAACATCGCGTTTGTCTTACTAGTATTAAGCTTCAAATTATTAGCTTTAAACCATTCGCTAAAAGCAGAAAGAGCAGCATTTGTTGTATCGTTCAGCTGAGATATATTTTCCGCTGAGATTATAGCATTTGTGTCGTCAGCGAAAGCTACTAGTTTCACGCGTGGAAGTATTTTACCCATATATGATATAAGATCATTTAAAAATACTACAAAGAACAGAGGACCCAAGATGGACCCCTGTGGAACCCCACGTTTTACTGTAACTAAGTGAGACTTGGCTACCCTTTCGATTCCATCTTCAATCGATTTGATCTCAATAAATTGTTTCCTATTTGAGAGGTATGACTCATATAATTTCAAAACTTTATCTCGGACTCCATAGGGGCAAGTGCTGTACGTGTGGACGGTTTTACCTGTGGACACTACTCATACAGAGAAAACGAATAACCATAGTCAAATACCAATCACTTATTTGAAAAGTATTTTTTTCATATGGCAACACTAGCTAATCGCCATCTTTACTGATTACAGAAACTGTGTGTTTTGAGGCTGCCGAAAGTTTTTGTGACAAAAAGTAATTTTTTACCTTCTTTTAAAGCATGTTTTATGTAAAATCTCTAAATGTTGCGGGTGTCTTTGCAATGGCATATTAATTTATATGATGTAAACGTTATTTCTACAAGATTTCGTTAATCGTAGGTAGCATTTATAGTGACCGGTATGAATTCAAAATAAAAACCGCCGAAATTGTACCTGTGGATACCTCCGTGAATGTACCTGTGGACTGTCCATAGGTACAGTTATACTGAATGTTCCTGTGGACAGTAAAATTAATATACAATATTTTTGTTTGTTTTAGTGCCTCGTAGTAAAGCTGGGAAAAATAGAGACAAGATATGCCTAGACACTCTGACTGCAGCTGTTTGGGAAGTAGAAAATGGAAGTTCAGTAAGGAAAGCCGCAGAGAAGTTTAAAATCCCAAAATCGACAATCTTTAAAAACATAAAATTAAATCACTGTCAAAATATTGGTGAAGAAGGCTTAGAACTCCTAAAAAATGATGTCAGGAGGATATTTAGCAATACTGAGGAGCAACAGATATATGATTACTTAAAAAAGCAGCATTACTACACACAGCATATTCTTCTGCTGACAATGGAGGCATTTTAAAATCCCATAATTATACTTGAGATTTTGCTAAGAATATTAGATTTCAAGAAGAAAAAAAGTAACTGTGATATGCAGAGCAACATATAATTACATGTTGTTTAATTGTATGTTGTTAATTACGTTATTCTAGAAGTTTATTCTGTTTAAAAGTATGTTGTTGATTAATGTCCGTAGGTACGTTACCGTCCATAGGTACGTTTTTGGAGTCCATAGGTACAGACAGTAGATGTACCTATGGACAAAATGAGTGTTTTTTTTAAAATGCTTCTATCCGCCATCTGCGGATAGCTAGCGTAGAAAACATATGTGGACTTTGAAGATTGTTTAATTGTGATTAAAACAAAATAAAGAATTCATTTATAATACGCGTAGTTTTTGTCTAACAACTGATTAAAAGTCAAATTCTGGAAAGTGTCCACAGGTTGAGCACTTGCCCCTAGTGTTCTAGTTTATGAAGCAGTATGCTATGCTGGACGGTGTCAAACGCAGAGCTGAGGTCTAGGAATAACCCTGCAACTTTGTTTTTCTTACCTATTTCTGTTACTGCATCATTGATTAAGGTATCAATTGCTTCACGAGTACCTACGCACTTCCTATAACCGAATTGCCTGTTATTTAGGACATTGTAATAATTCAGGTGTCTCTGTAGCCGCACTTTCATCAACTTTTCAAATATTTTTGACAGTGTCGGTAGCAGGGAGATTGGCCTATAGTTTTTGGGATCACTACGTTTTCCTTTTTTGTAAACTGGTAGTACCCTTGCTATCTTCAACTGTTCTGGAAAGATACTTAACTCGAAGCAATCGTTGAAGAAATTTGCCAGTGGTTCGGCTAGCAAGTCAACATTTTCTTTAATTATAGTGACTGGTATTTCGTCATGCCCTACTGATGTCTTTGGAGCCATATCTTTAATCAGTTTTAAGATTTCAAGCGGAGTAACACTTTCGTATGACATATCTTTCTCAACCCTTGCCGTGTTTTCCTCGAGCAGCTTATGTGCTAAAAAAGGGTCACTTAAAGCATTCACTTCACTGTGATCAAAGATTTTTGAAAAAGTATTTACCTGCTCATGTGGATCTGTGATTAATTTGTCGGTTCGGAGGATCAAATTTTCCCTAGTAGTGGTCTGGGTTTTATTCCTGTGTCTGTTTACTATTTTCCAAATTGCTTTACTTTTATTTTCTGTTTTGTTAATCTGCCTTATGACCGCATTCCTTTTCGCGATTCTAATTATGCGCCTATAGATCGAGCAGTATTTCAAGCGATACTCTTCAACCGTTTTGTCACAAGTCTGCTTGTCAATCGTATTTAAGAAACGCTTCATTTTGCTTGAGACTCTAATCCCTTTCGAAATCCAGGGGATATTTGCATCTAGTTTCTTGATTTTTACTTTTAGTTTTTTCTGTCTGAAGCATTTTTTATAGACATTGCTGAATTTTTTTAGGAACGTATTAACTCCGATTTTGTTCCAAGTTTCGGTTAAGAGGTTTTGTCTGAATGCCACTTTGTTAGTCCTGTTATGCATACGGCGTTCTGTGTAAAGCACAGTGTCGGGCTTATTGCCCTTTTTTATTTCCTGTACCGTCTTACAGAACATACCAGCATGTCCATCTGCTAGCCCGTTATGATCGATCAGAGTGCTACTAATACAGTCAGGAGGTAAATTGGTTAAGATGTTATCGATGCAAGACTCAGATTGATTTCTTTTAAAGGTAACCTCAGTCACAAGCGGCCTAAAGTTATAACATTTAAGAAGTGATGTAAAATCTATAGCTTTTTTGTCACTCTTAAGTAAGTCAATGTTAAAATCGCCACATATAATACATTTTTTATTTAAGAAGTGTTCCAGTAAATTTTCGAGTCTCTCCATAAAGTTGTCAAAATTGCTATCTTTAGGACTACGGTAGCAGCAAATTATACAAACATTTGTTTCACTATCTTTGACTCCACACACTTCAAAGTTTTCTGTTTTGTATAATGACTTGCAAAATAATAGTTCATTTGCAGTCCTATCTTTACTTACAAGTATCAAACTACCTCCCCTCTTCTTATTCGTTCGGACGTTATGTGCTATCAAAGTGTGTGCTGACATATTGAATAGCGATGCAGTTACGTTATTAAGAAAATGCTCAGTTAAACAAACATAATGAATTTCGCTATCCCTATTACTTAAGTATATCTCCAGATCGTCCTTTTTATTGCTTATTCCGCACACATTTTGATGAAAAACATTCAATCTTGTGAGATTGTCAGACTTTACCTTGGACAATACAACTATGCTATCACTTGACTGTTTTACAACACTCCCATTTATTGAATCTATCTTATTAGGGTTATCAGAGTTAACAATTGAAGTATTCTTCGGAGGGACGAAAAAATACTGTTGTCTTAGCTTTAGGATCTTTGGGTGTACTATGATTGCCGATGGTATTCTTCAGAGTGGGGGAAGCTTTCGAGGTTTTTTTAAAGTAGTACGGGATTGTGCCCCTAACTGGCTTAGTCGAGAAACTCTGTGGGGACGTCTTTTTAGTGCTTTTCTTAATCCATTTGAATTGTAGGAACTTTGATTTATACTCTAAATAGTCTATATCTGTATTAATTTTGAGACAAACATCCTTAAGATATTGCATTTGAGAATGATAATATTTTCCGGTCTCTAAGTATTTACAATTGCAAAAATTTTGTGTTACAAGTCTAATGCTATCATTGAGTTTTTTTTCTCTTAAGTAAGGATTATACAAAACTGGTAAAACAAAAACATTATCAACATGAGAAAGTTTGTCTAAGGCTATGCTCAGGCTAATAGTACACTTTAGTGGATTTGTGTCATGACTTCCTGTGCAGATGACAACAACATCATCATTTGACAGTGATCTGGAAATATCACCGCAGTGGTCCAAAACTACTTTAGATTCGGCGTTCGATTTTATTTCAGCATATGGTTGATACATATCATTCCATCGATTGGTCCTAGATTTAATCAGAGCTCCAGCTAAGCCAGTTATCTGTTCGTCGCCAAGGAGAATTATTCGTTTTATTCGATCGCGTTTTTGCTCGGATTGTCCTTCAAGGGGACCATTTGTATGCTGGTTTACGCTGTCTACTTTTTCTCGTTCTTCCATCTTAGTTGATACGATCTCATCAGAATGCTGAGTTATACGTGCTTGATTTAGTTTTACCTCCGGGGCAAGGTTTTTTGGGGTGTGTGAGTGTTCGCGCACCTGCTTCTCGTCTATTACTGTATCATTTGCGCTGTCCATGACTGGTGAAAGTGAAGGAGACAAGGTCTTGTCATTATTGACTGGTTTTGCAGGAGAGTACAAATTATGCTGCAGCTTACAGATTGAGTGTGACCTTAATGCACTCGATGTCTTTATGTGACATAGCTGATTTATTCTTCTGTAAGTTGGAGTACTTGAAAAATATGCTTTCGATATGGAAGGCGTATATGATTTATTCTTAATCAATTGTGTAGAAGTTACAGTCTTAAATAAATTAATCTTCTTTTGCAGGTCGTCATTGTTTTTTTTTAAGTCTATGATCTCTAATGACAACTTAGAAATTTCTTCGTTAGCAATAACCAAGTCTGAGTGTAACAGTTTTACTTTATTTTTTAAATCTGTTGTCTGAGAGAAGTCACCTAAGGATATATTCGGTAGACTTGTTTGCGCGCTGTCTTCCTGAATGCTTAACGTAAGCGGATCGGACTCTGAGCTGTTTATTCTAATTCTCTTTTTTTTTGTACTAAACATCATTGCTTTGCAAGCTTAGCCATAAATCGGGCAAGAGGGACGCCGAGACCTGCAACTACGTGATAGAAGTCCCCGCACTTATACGAAAAGCTCTAATTACCAGCGATAGAGTTTTTGTCAACTGGTCCTCGTGTCCCGTAAGGGATTTCACCTTGGTCACGAGGTGCTTCAAGTGCCAGCAATATGGCCATGCGGCAAAGTCGTGCAGATCGGAGGCTGACACCTGCGGGCATTGTGGTGAGGTAGGGCACGCAGTAAAGGACTGCTCTAAGAAGACCGATCCACCAAAATGTGCAACATGTCTGCACTTCAAGAAGCCAAGTAACCACGAAACAGGTAATGCAGAATGTCCAGCAAGAAAACTGGCCGAGAAAAGGTATTTTAACTCCATAAACTATGAAGGCGCCTAAGAGCGCCGCCGTTTATAAAAAGCCCTGCAATCATGAAACTGGCTATGCCGAATGCCCAGCTAGAAAATTAGCCGAAAAACGGTACATAAACTCCATACACTATGAAGACGCCTAAGTGACCTACTACCGAGATGTCCTCCTTACACAATTTCGAAAACTAGGCTAATGCCAATCGTACGCCTATAACCTCTAAATGAAATTAAAACAAACTTGAAGAATGCAACATCGATTTTGGCCCAGTTTACAGTTCTGCTGACGCAGATGCTGGCATGTCACTTTGATTAAACGTGATACTAGTTAATAAGATTTGATTTGTATTAAACTGCATATTTAGTATGTAAATATTTAGTAGTAGATACAAATGTTTGAAAGTCCCTTTTGCCTGAGATACAGGGAATCCTAGTTCAGGCATATAGGTTCAACTCTCTAATTGTATATCTTAGTCTTTAAATGTCATTGTTGTATAATACGTTGTTTAATAAATTATTCTATTCTATTATTCTATTCTATATTGAATCTGACTCCGAACAGTTCATTCTGATTCTCTTCTTCCGCACTGTCACATAGTCGTAGTTTTCCATTATGAAGTTCCGGAATATATATACCCAGTAGTGCCCTCTATGATCAACTGTTACAAAATACAATAACTTCGTGTAGTAACTAAACGCACTTTTGAGTTGGCAACATTAGATGTTTGACATTTTCTTGATGTTTGGTTGGTACGACCTATAATGTGTCACTTCTGTCAGTTGTCAAATATCATCCAATCAGCTGTTCACCGCATGCGCAGTTCCGTGGTGTTAACGTGATTTTAAAAGTTCTGAGACGATTTCAAAACATAAACGGTAAACAGTGAAATCTTACCGAGTTTCCAGCATCGTAATTAGTGTATTTGTGAGCTTCCAAACAGTGTGTCTTGAGTTGCAAGTTCTTCTTTAGGTCTTTCCATACCACCACTGCAGTAAGAGTACGTATTTAGATGACTTTGTGTATTTAAACTTGATGAGCTCTCTCCTAGTATGTTTACTTGGCCAGGGTTGCCAGCTCTGTGACGGGACGGGGACGGGGGGGCGAAGCCCCCCCCCCCCCAAGAGGGGGGCTCGGGGGGCGAAGCCCCCCCCGCATGGAAAAAAGCAGACAGAAAAAGTAGGTTAGGTTAGGTTAGGTTAGGTTTCCACGGACCCCCCCCTGAAGTGCTGCCACCTTGCCGTGGTGGGGGGGCTTGCGTGTCTCAATGATCCTCGGGGCTACGCCGGACAGGGCTACCCATACCGGACAGGCCTGGGGTGAGAGACCAGACAAAGAGCGGCACATATCCCGGCGGGGCCCGCAAGGGTCTGTCAGGCGGGATGGGCGCGCCTAACATGTTGGGTGCGCTGACAGGGGAGCTCACCCCTGAAAAAAGAGACGACGATGTGGAGCATTGAGTTTCCAGGATGGATCAGGCGACTTGTGAAAACAGTCCCCAGGCGGGTCCCCGAGAGGGGGAATCCCGTCCATTCACTCCGGTGGATGGTTGCCCTGCGTATTATGGGGTGGGCAACAATCGCCTCGTAGGTCGGCAGACTGCCGACCTTCGTGAACACGACCATGGCTCATTGACAACGGACTTTGAAAACGCATACGATTTGGATTTAGTTGATAGGGAGGTGGAAGCCTGCGGCCCGAAGTCGCACGCGGACACCACGAAACTTGGCATACATGGAACGGACACGGAGAGAACACTGCAGCAGCTGCGACGGCAGCCGGTAGTTGTGCTGCAGGGGATAGAGGTGCCCAACATAGGGCCGGCGGCACCCAAGGGCAACGAGGAGAGGCCCAAAAACATGGAGGGGAGTTTGAGCACGGTGCTTAAACTTAGGAAAAGGCCCAATCCAACCGCTCCCGAGGCCCCCGTGCGGCCTAAGGTCAGCACGGCGAGGAGAGGGAAAGGCAGGGGCTCCAGAGTGCACCACGTGGGTCTGACGCAGGCGAAGGCCCGCCTAAAACCATCCGAGTGGGAGGACTGTGAGTCACCGGCTGTAGAGGAGACCTGCTGCAGCACCCCCTCCAAGACGCGGGGGACTGGGAAGGGACGAGGAGCAGTAGCGAGGAGCAGTCCATCGACGCTCCTCAAGGAGAGGGACCGCAACCCGACCGAACGGGAGCCTGAGCCTCCTGTGGTCCTGGATGAGGACATAATTAGAGAGGTCCGCGAGGCCGCCCAGTGCGTGGTAGCCGAGGTCGGCAGGTCCGGAAACCTCAAAGGCGAGGTTTGGGGGAAGATTAACCGGGCTTGCCGAAGCATCACCTTAGCCATGGACACCCTGAGCTGCCGACAAGAGGATGAGCAAATGAGGATCCTAAAGGCGGACAACCGCCGCATGAAAGAGGAACTGAAAATCCTGCGTGACGAGACCAAGGCTCTCCGGAGGGCTTTCGCGGAGAGGAAGGATCAGGCCCCAGCGGAGAAGGAGCAGCGCCCTGAGGACCTAGCGGGATTGCTGGCGGAATTCCGCGAAGAATTAAAGAGGGACCTGCTGCTGACAGTGGGCAGCATGGTAAATACCCGCATCGAGGAGGTGAGGAGTCTTCTCCCCCCAGCGCCGATTCTCCGCCCGCCCTTGGCGGCGGACAGAAGGAGAGAGGCTGCCCACAGCCAGCAGGAGGCCGGCCCAACTTGCAGCTTGCTGCCGGGCCCGCTGCCTGGCACTGCACCAAAGGAGGCCCCCATGGCCCCCCAGCCAGCCCCAAGAGGAGCAATCGAGGAACCGGCTCCGAAAGCCAACAAAAAAGCGAAGGCCAGCAAGAAGGCGAAGGCCAACACGGGCTCCACGCTAATGCCTCCCGCTAGGCCGGTTCCGGCCCCAAAGCCTGCCCCCAGGACTAAGAAGGCTGCCCCTCAGCCGCAGGTGGCACCTAATGCCCCACCACCCCCCTCCAGGGAAGCTGCCTGGTCGGAGGTGGTGAGAAGGAAGAAGAAGACCCCCTCAGGGGCCTCGGCTGCTCGGCCCACTAAGCCGCCCAAGCCGTCACCGACGACCCCCAGGAGGCTCCCGACCCACTCGGGAGCCGCTATCGTGGTGGCCCTGAAGCCGGACACGGAGGCAACATACGCCTCCGTGATGACCAAAATAACCTCGTCCTTACGGCTTCAGGAGGTGGGGCTTGAACACGTATCCGTCAGGAAGTCTGCTGACGGAGCGCGTGTTATAAGGGTCCCTGGCAACGATAGCGGCCGGGCGGCCGATGAGCTCCTCGCGAAGATTAACGATCTGGTTGGCGAGGAAGCGAGGGTGTACCGGCCGGTATCCATGGCCAGGGTATCTGTGACGGGCCTGGATGAGGCGGCCACCGCAGAGGCGGTAGCCACGGCAATTGCCGAAAAGGGAGCTTGCCTAATAGGGCAGATTAGGGTGGGTAGCATCAGCTTCGACAGGGGCGGCACAGGGGCCACGCTGGTGACCTGTCCAGTGACAGCGGCCAACGTGCTCATCAAATTGGGCCGACTGGTGGTGGGCTGGTCCGCTGCCACGATTAAGGCACTGCCGCCGATGCCGCTCCGGTGCTACAGGTGTTTCGGGGTGGGACACACGCGGTCGACCTGCCCCTCCCTAGTAGACAGGGGTGAGCTTTGCCTCCGCTGCAGCAAACCGGGACACCGAATGGCAGAGTGCAGAGCCACCCCATTTTGCGCGGTCTGCCACCTGGCAAAACGCCCAGCTGGCCATATTATGGCGGGTCTCTCGTGTGCCCCACCTACCACGAGAGGAGTCGAGATCCCCCATAAGACGCAGGGGACCGTTCGAACGGCGCAAGCCAATGACGAGGGACAACGTATGGACATCTAATGCCAGCACAACCTCACAAAGAATTAGAGGTCGTGCAGTGCAATATCAACCACTGCGCCCGAGCCCAAGACCTGCTCATGCAGGTAATGGCGGAGTGGGGTATTAGCCTGGCTGTAGTGGCAGAGCCATACGTTGTCCTGCCACGCCCCAACTGGGTAGGGGCTGCGGACGGCAGCGTCGCGATGGTGACGCCGCCAATGGGAGAGTTCCCGCCCCTGGTGGAGACGGCGAAGGGACCGGGCTTTGTGGCGGCCAAATGGGGGACCGCTGTGATCATTGCGGTCTACTTCTCCCCCAACCGGCCGCTAAGGGCCTTCGAGCAGTTTCTCCAGGGCCTGGAGGGGGTAGTGCGGCGTGCTGCACCGGCTCAGGTGGTGTTGTTGGGAGACCTCAACGCTAAAAGCACAGCGTGGGGTTGCCCCAACACAGACCCTCGAGGGACCACCTTGGGGAACTGGGCGACGACATTGGACCTGGTGGTGCTAAACCGGGGCGTGGCCAACACTTGCGTGCGGCGGCAGGGAGGGTCCATAGTGGACGTCTCCTTTGCGACCCCTGCAATAGCCGCACGCGTCTTGGATTGGCGCGTCCTAGAAGACGTGGAGACCCTATCCGATCACCGGTACATTCGGCTCAGGGTCTCCCCACCGGGTCAGCAGACCGCTCCCAGTGGAAGAGCGGGAAGTACCTTCCCGAGGTGGTCCCTCGCGGGATTGGACCGGGAGATGGCGGAGGAGGCAGCCATGGTGGAGGCATGGTGTGCTCCCCCGCCAATCACCCTAGGGGTGGAAGGGCGGGCAGTCCGCTTTCGGGCAGTGCTCACTGCCATCTGTGATGCGTCAATGCCCCGCACAAAGCGACTGCTGGCCAAAAAGGCGGTTTACTGGTGGTGTGCGGAGATTGCGGCCCTCCGCACCACCTGTAACGCGGCCCGTCGGGCCTATACGCACTGCCGGCGCAGGCGGCACACGCCCGAGGAGGAGGAGGCTCTGCACGAGGCCCTACGGGAAGCCAAAGAGGCCCTAACCGTAGCGATAGCGCGGCGAAAGGACGAGGCGCGAGAGGAGTTCCTGGCCACGCTAGACAGAGACCCGTGGGGGCGGCCGTACAAGCTTGTCAGAGACAAGTTGAAACACGCCCCCCCCATGGACTCCCTTGAGCCGGAACTCCTCAACAGGGTAATAGAGGGTCTCTTCCCGCAGGCGCAGGACTTCGTCCCTCCTGCGATGGTGGTCCCGGCTGAGGAGGCTCCTCTTCTGGAGCCGCCGCCGATCTCGGACGCGGAGTTTGAAGTGGCAGTGAGCCGTCTGCGCGCACCGAGCAAGGCCCCAGGGCCGGATGGGGTGCCTGGAAAGATCCTCCCGCTGGCGTTGAGGCACCTCGGTCTCCGCCTTCGGGAACTCCTGGATGACTGTTTGAAGGAGGGGGTCTTTCCAGGTCTATGGAAGGAGGGTAGACTCGTGTTGCTGCGGAAAGAGTCGCGTCCTGCTGACTCTCCGTCTGGATACCGTCCCATCGTCCTGCTGGACGAGGCCGGGAAGCTCTATGAGAGGATCCTGGCCTCCCGTATCGTCCGGCACTTGGACGATACGGGCCCGAATCTGAGTGAGCACCAGTTCGGGTTCCGGATGGGACGCTCCACGATGGACGCGGTCAGTGCCCTGGGGGACTTCAGGGCTGACGCGGTTCGCAGGGGCGAGGGCGTTGTCGCAGTGTCCCTAGACATAGCCAACGCCTTCGGGAGTCTACCCTACGGGGTGATTGGGGAGGCACTCCGCTATCACGGAGTGCCACCCTACTTAAGGAGGGTCGTAGAGCACTACTTATCCGGCAGGGTAGTGCTCTACGAAGTGGGGGGGGAAAGGCGGTCACGGCGCATGTCGTGCGGTGTTCCACAGGGGTCCGTCCTGGGACCGCTCCTGTGGAACATCGGCTACGACTGGGCGATAAGGGGAGCACTACTCCCGCGCACAATAACGATCTGCTACGCAGATGACACTCTCGTAGCCGCGCGCGGGAAGGAGCTCGAGGAGGTGCTCAGGAGAGCCGCAGTTGCGACCGATCTCACAGTTGGTCGCATACAGCTCCTCGGGCTCAGAGTGTCGCTCCCCAAAACGGAGGCGCTCACCATTGGAGGCCGTGGCTGGAGGTTGCGCCCGGGCCAGGCTATTACGGTAGGGGGGGAAGCGGTTCAGATCAAGCCCGACCTTAAGTATCTTGGGCTTGTTCTGGACCGCAAATGGTCGTTTGAAACCCACTTTCAAAGGTTGGCCCCGCGTCTTGTGGGCGCCGCAGCAGCCCTGGGCCGGCTGCTGCCTAACGTGGGAGGGCCTAAGGCTCCCTGCCGGCGGCTATTTGCTGGAGTCCTTCGGTCCATGGCGCTATACGGGGCCCCAATCTGGGCGAATAGGCTGTCGGCCAAGAATAAGGCCGCACTAAGACGTCCGCAGAGGACGATTGCTCTGAGAGCAATCCGGGGATACTCCACCGGGTCCCATGCGGCGGCTTGCCTCCTCGCGGGCACCCCGCCCTGGGAACTAGACGCCCAGGTGCTGGCAGAGCGATACCAGGAGCGGATTGAGGCAAGGGCCCGGGGAGTCTACCCGCCCCCGGAGGAGGTGGAGAGGGCGCGCCGTCTGGCGACGGAACGAATGAGGGAGCGCTGGAAGACAGAATTGGAGGGTGCCCCCTACGGTGCTCGCACCGTAGGGGCCATCCTCCCGTCACTCGACCAGTGGCTAGATAGGAGGCATGGGGCCCTGACCTACAGGGTAACGCAGGTGGTGACCGGGCATGGGTGCTTCGGCCACTACCTGCATAAGATAGGCAGGGAAGAGAGCCCCCAATGCTGGTACTGCGCGTCCCAAATGGACGACGCGCGACATACGGTGGAGGAGTGCCCCCAATGGGGCAATGAGCGGAATGAGCTGTTAACGGTGCTCAATACCGATAACCTCTCGCTGCAGAACATTATAGAATTAATGTTGAGCAGCGAGAGGAACTGGGAGGCAGTGGCCTCCTTTTGCGAGAGTGTCATTTCGCAAAAGGAGGCCACGGAGCGGGAGCGCGAGGACAGTGTGGATGCGCACCCGCTCCGGCGCAGGCGGAGGGGGAGACGGCGACTGCAGTATGTGCAGGCCGCAGTCTGACCCCCCTCAGTAGGGCAGCGGGTTGGGGAACCCGCATTGCACGCCCTACACGTCTGGGGGGAGAGTCAAGCGTTTCTGACTCTCCCCTCCACTGGCGCGGGGCCCCGGCGATAAACAGGCCGGGGCAGCCGGGGGTGCTCTGGTGAATGTTTCGATCCCTAAGCACCCCACAAACGGCAACGAGGAGAAACGCCGCTGTGGGTTTTAGTGGGTATACTCCTCCCCCCCTCTGACGAGCAGAGGGGCGTGAGAGGAGGGAGTCCCACATAACCCCCCACCAATGGCCTACCCAGCCCGGGGGGTATGCGTAAAGCATTTCCCACAGCGACAAAAAAAAAAAAAAAAAAAAAAAAAAAAAAAAAGGTTTCCACGGACCTCAGGGGGGATCCATCGTGGATGTCTCCTTCGCAACCCCCACGGCGGCGGCGCGAGTATCGTGTTGGCGCGTCCTGGAGGACGTCGAGACCCTCTCCGATCACTTATACATCCGGATGAGGGTCTCACCGACAGGCGGGTCCAATGTGACCGGCGCGGGCAGAACGGGCGGCAATTTCCCCAGGTGGTCGCTTGCTGGCCTCGACAGGGAGATGGTCGATGAGGCGGCCATGGTAGAGGCCTGGTGTGCACCTCCGCCGATGGCCCTGGGAGTGGAGGAACGGGCAGTTCGCTTTCGCGCATCACTCACAAGAGTGTGTGATGCGGCAATGCCCCGCGCGAAGCGACTGCCCGCAAAGAAAGAGGTCTACTGGTGGTCTGCGGAGATCTCGGCCCTCCGGGCTACCAACAACGCGGCCCGCCGAGCATATGGCCACTGCAGGCGCAGGCGGCACACTGCAGAGGAGGAGGAGGCCCTCCATGCAGCCCTCCATGAGGCGAAGGAGGCCCTCAAGGCGGCCATAGCGCGGCGCAAGGACGAGGCGCGGGAGGAGTTCCTGGTCACGCTGGATAGGGATCCTTGGGGGCGGCCGTACAAGCTTGTACGGGACAAGCTGAAACACGCCCCTCCCATGGACTCTCTTGAGCCGGAACTCCTCGGGAGAATAATTGAGGGCCTCTTCCCGCAAGCACCGCCGGACTTTACTGCCCCTGCCATGGCTGCCCCGGAGGAAGAGCCAGAGGGCCCCTTCGACCCTCCGCCAATAAGAGACGCGGAGCTGGTTGTCGCAATTGACCGCCTGCGTGGTTGCCGCAAGGCCCCAGGCCCAGATGGGGTACCCGGAAGGATCCTCCCGGCGGCGTTGAAGCACCTTGGGGTACGCCTCCGAGACCTCTTCGATGACTGCCTGAAGGAGGGGATCTTTCCGGGCTGTTGGAAAGAGGGCAGGCTGTGCCTCCTAAGAAAGGAGTCGCGCCCCGCGGATTCTCCTTCAGGGTACCGTCCCATCGTCCTGCTGGATGAGGTCGGGAAAATCTTTGAAAGGATCCTGGCCTCCCGCATTATCCGGCACTTAGAGGACACGGGCCCGGACATCAGCGACCGGCAGTTCGGGTTCCGGGTGGGACGGTCTACTATGGACGCCATTAGTTCCTTGGGGGAGTTCAGGGAGTACGCGGCCAGTAGAAGAGAGGGCGTCGTGGCGGTGTCCCTGGACATCGCCAACGCCTTTGGCAGCCTGCCCTACGAGGTCATCAAGGAGGCACTCCGTTACCATGGAGTGCCCCCGTACATCAGGCGGGTGGTGGGGCACTACCTGTCTGGCAGGGTAGTGCTCTATCAAACGGGGGGAACACGGCGAGCGCGGGAAATGATGTGCGGCGTTCCGCAGGGGTCTGTGCTGGGGCCACTCCTGTGGAACGTCGGATACGACTGGGCTATACGCGGAGCCCAAATCCCTCGCATGGTCACCGTCTGCTACGCAGATGACACTCTAGTGGCCGTGCGAGGGCAACAGCTCGAAGAGACCCTGAGGAGGGCCGCTGTCGCGACAGACCTAACAGTCGGCCGCATTCAACTTCTCGGGCTGAAGGTGGCGCTCAACAAAACCGAGGCCATAGTGTTCGGGGGTCGAGGCTGGCGTTTGCGCCCAGATACCGCGATCCCGGTGGGAGGAGAGTCGATCCAGGTCAAGCCCCACCTTAAATATCTGGGACTTGTCCTGGATCGAAAGTGGAGCTTCGAGGAGCACTTCACGAGGCCGGCTCCCCGACTTGTGGGTGCGGCAGCGGCCCTGGGCCGACTGCTGCCTAACATCGGAGGCCCAAAAGCCCCATGCCGGCGCCTGTTCGCAGGCGTGATCAAGAGCATGGCGCTCTACGGGGCCCCAATCTGGGCCGACAGACTGTCGCGAAAGAACAGGGCCCTCCTGCGGCGCCCACAGAAGACCATCGCCCTAAGGGCAATAAGGGGCTACTCAACTGTGTCCCATGCGGCGGCGTGCCTCCTCGCCGGTACCCCACCCTGGGAGCTAGACGCCCGGGTGCTGGCGGAGAGGTACAAGATGAAAGTGGAGGAAAGGGCACGGGGAGTTCACCCAGCCCCCGAAGAGGTGGAGCGCGCGCGTCGTATGGCGGAAGAGCGCATGAGGGACCGGTGGAAGAACGACCTGGAGGACTCCCCCTATGGAAACCGCACCATAGGGGCACTCCTCCCGTCGTTCGACCCCTGGTTAAAGAGGGAAAAAGGGGCCCTTACATATCGGCTCACGCAGGTACTGACCGGGCACGGGTGCTTCGGTCACTACCTGCACAAGATAGGAAGGGAGCCAGGGCCCCAATGTCACGAGTGCGGGGAGCCCGACGACGTGGCCCAGCACACGGTCGCGGTGTGCCCACAATGGGCAGAAGAACGCCGCACATTGGTGGCGGCGCTCAACACGGGCGACCTCTCGCTGAACAGCATCGTGTCCGCCATGCTGAGCAGCGAGAGGAAATGGGAGGCAGTGGCCTCCTTCTGCGAGAGCGTTATTTCGCAAAAGGAGGCCAAGGAGCGGGAGCGCGAAGACAGTGCTGTTGCGCACCCGCTCCGGCGCAGGCGGAGGGGGAGACGGCGTCTGCAGTACATGCAGGCCGCTGTAGTCTGATACCCCCCTCAGTAGGGCCAGTGGGCTGGGGACCCACACCGCACGGCCCTACACGCCTGGGGGGAGGGTCATGGCGTTCCTGACCCTCCCCTCCTTTGGCGCGGGGCTCCGGCGCAAAACGAGCCGGGGCGGCCGGGGGGTGTTCTGGATAGACATGTTCGCGATCCCTAAACACCCCCAAAAACGGCAACGATGAAGACGCCGCAGTGGTTTTAGTGGGTAGGCTCCTCACTCGGAGGAGAGAGCCCCACATAACCCCCCACCCAACATCTGGCTTCCCCAAGCCCGGGGGGTACGCGGAATAGCGTTTCCACTGCGTTAAAAAAAAAAAAAAAAAAAAAGGTTTCCACGGACCTGCTCGGTTGTCCGAGTGGGCGGGGAGGTGTACTCCGACGTGGCGCGTCCCCAGGTGGTGGATAGGGGAAAGCCCCGGCCGTTGTTGTGCCGGGGTAGGACATTGTCCCGCGAACCAAACACTGGGGGGGAATGGGGGGGAATGGGGGGCTTCGGCCCGTGAGGGGCTCTCTGCGCGTCTCTCTGATTAGCAGAGAATGCTGCAGCCGAGCGGAGGGTAGTGGAGGAGAGGGCGGCGGTTGATTCAGGTCAGCTGTCGGTCGACTCGTAACCCGGCCCGTGGGGTCGGCACGAGGGTCGCTGTCTGTGGACGGGGACTGCGAGGAAGGACACCTCTTTAAAAAACCACCCAGGGGGACGGACGCTGCTGGTCTCGGTGTCGGGGTCAGTGGTGCAGATTGCAGAGGGCAATTACCGTCGGCCAAGCCGTTATCTGGGGGTAGTGCTTGGTTATGTTTTAGGCCTACTTCGAGACCGGTGGTCTTGCCTTAACCGGCCGGATCCAAGGGGAGACAACCCCAATAAAAAATCCACAACTCCTGGCGTGAGGGTTCTCCGCGTCGGGATGCTCTTCGGAGCGGCTGGAGTGCTTATCAGTCATTAGAGACCAAACCTGCGATACCGCCCGACCTCGCAGCGTATTAGGGCCACTTGGGTACTGGGGATCTCTGCCCAAGTGGAGCTTTATTTCTCCCCTACTCGTGGGAACACTAATGGATTTTGACAAGGAAAAAAACGGGGAAGGGGAAGGTCTGGTTAATTTGGGGGGGAATAACGGGGATCACGGTCAGGTTGGAGGTAAGGAGTGCCGTGGGGGGGAGGAGGAGAAAAAGGCGCTAGCAGCGCAGCCGCAGCCGATAATCGAGCTGCAGCGAGAGGACATGGTGGACTCGTCAAGTCAAAAGGCACTGACTGATGAGGAGTCGGACGCAGTTCGGCCTAGGTCTAGGTCCAGGTCTGGCTCACGATCATTAGTGGCTACAGTTACTGGCCGTTTCTGGTCAGATATGGGAGCAAAGCGAATCTGTTTGTCGGCGAGCGAGGATGAGGCAGAGGAGCCTCGTAAGGTCACCCCGCCAAAAAGAGGCAGAGGACGCCAGCCGACGATTGGAGAGTACGTTAGCTTGGTCAAAACTAAGGAGGCTCACCTAGCTCTGCAGCGGCAGGAAAAGCAGTTGCAAGCCGAGACAGAGATTGCCAGTAAAATGGCACAACTGAGGGTGGAGAGGTCCCTGCGACTCGCTGAGTCACCTTTGTCGGACTCACCTCAGGACAAGACAACATTAGTCCTGAAAAAAGCAGTCGTTGACCAAGTCAACGTAATTAAAGACGTTGCCACTAAATCGGGGCATCTAAAAGGGACGTTTGTACGCGCGCTCAAAGAGGCTGCCGAGGCCATTAGAGAAGCGGTAGAGAGCCTAAGCGCGCGCACCATTACGGAAGAGACTCGGCAGCTACAGGCGGATAATGCTCGCCTACAGGCTGAAATGGCCAGCCTCCGTCAGGAGCTTGGCCACATACGGGAGGAGATGAACAAGGCGAGGCAAAATACCACTGCACCCTCCAGCTTGCATCCTGCGGAAACAGACCGTATGGAAGTGGCTGATGTAGCGGAGGTGTCTAGACCAAGACTGGGCATCAAGAGGAAGGCGGAGCCGTCTATTCCAACAAAGACGGTCCCTTCACCCATTGACGACGAGTTCAGACGAGGAATCATGTTGCAGGTGGGCAACATGATGAACGCTCGTCTTGAAGCCTTGGAAAAGGAGGAAAGGCTTCTCCCTGCTAAAAACCTGCGGCCACCACTGGCTGCAGACAAAAAACGGGAGACGCCCCCGACTGTGGCAAGACCCAACTCGGCACCGCAGAGGACAAAACAGGCTGCGAAGACATCGGCACCTGTCCCAGGCCCAGAAACCCACAAAGGGAAAAAAGGCCTGGGTAAGAAGAAGAAAGGCGCTGCCTCGCAGCCCACTCCGGCCGTGACAGAGCCTCGCCCGCTACCACCGGCGCCCAAGTCAATGGACACGGGCTGGAATGTGGTAGCTGGGGGGCGAAAGAAGCAAAGGAAGGCCGCTGCGCGTGAAGCGCAGTCACAGGAACAAGCGCGGCCACAGGTGCGTCCACAAGCGAAGGAAGCCCGCAAGCTACGGCCTCCACGATCAACTGCTGTAGTCTTGTCGATCCAACCTGAGGCTGCGACAAAAGGCGTCACTTACAAGAAAGTGCTTGCCGAAGCGAAGGAGAAAGTAGACCTCCCTGAGCTGGAAATCGAGTCAGTCCGCTTCAAGGTAGCGGTCACTGGTGCGCGTGTCCTGGAAGTACCAGGAGTTACCAGTGCCTCTAAAGCGGACAAGCTCGCGCAAAAGCTCAGGGAACTCTTCAATCCGGAGGAGATTCGGGTGTCGCGGCCCATGAAGTGTGCAGAGCTGCGTGTCACTGGCTTTGACGACTCGGTGACAACTGACGAGATCGCAGCCGCCATAGCTCGGACAGGAGAATGCTCACCCGAAGATGTAAAGGTGGGAGAGATCAAGGCTGATGTCAGGAGACTCGGAACGGTCTGGGTTCGGTGCCCTATTGCGGCAGCAAAGAAGGTGGCCATACTAGGCCGTCTTCTAGTGGGCTGGGTATCAGCGCAGGTCAAGCTGCTCGAAGCTCGGCCTCAGAGGTGCTACCGCTGCCTGGGTGCTGGACACGTGAGAGCGACTTGTCCTTCTGAGGTCGACCGGTCAGACCAATGCTATCGCTGCGGTCAGGCTGGTCATAAGGCGACGGAATGCTCTGCCCAGCCGCATTGCACCCTGTGTGCAGCGGCAGGCAAACCCGCGGGTCATAGAGCAGGCAGTAAGTCCTGCAAGGCGCCGCCCGCACGCAGAGGGAAGACGAAAGCTAGCGATGGCCCCCGGGTCCCCTCGCAGCCCGTCAATTCGTCCACCAGTGCAGTGGATGGAGCTGAGGAGGGAACGAGTATGACCATAGGTTAAATGGCCCTCAATGTTCTACAGGCGAATCTCAACCACTGCCGCAGAGCTCAGGACCTTTTGTTCCAGAGCATGGCGCAGTGGTCGATACAGATAGCGGTGGTGTCAGAGCCATATTCGATCCCTCCTCGGGATGATTGGGCCGGTGACCTGGACGGGGTTGCTGCTCTCGTGACGCGAAGCGCCGCAGGCTCAGCGCCTTTTCAGAACGTCACAAGGGGTCACGGGTACGTGGTTGCGACCTGCGGAGACTCAGCCATAGTAGCATGCTACTTTTCGCCTAACAGACCCTTGGCCGAGTTTGAGCTATTCCTGGCTGAGGTGGAAGCGGCGGTGCTCCAGCTGCATCCCACTCCCGTTCTTGTCGCTGGGGATTTCAATGCAAAGTCCGCGGCGTGGGGCTCCCCAGTGACGGATGTACGTGGTCAGTGTTTGGAGGAGTGGGCCGTGGCTTGCGGACTGGCACTACTCAACCGGGGATCCGTGAACACCTGTGTGCGTCAACAGGGGGGTTCAATAGTGGACATAACCTTCGCTAGCGCTACGTTGGCACGCAGAGTCCGGGATTGGGAAGTGCAAGAGGGCACGGAAACGCTCTCGGACCATCGCTACATCCGCTTTACTGTGGCGACGCCTTCGGCTTCCCTCGCTGTCTCGAGTCGATCCCTTAGAGGGGACGGCCCCCGCTGGGCCTTGAAGCGGCTCGACCGAGAGGTTTTGGAGGAGGCGGCTATAGTGCAGGCATGGGCACCAGCGCCGGAAGAGCCCATAGACGTTGAAGCCGAAGCCTTATGGTTCCGAGACCACATGACGGAGGTGTGCGATGCAGCAATGCCACGGGCGAAAGCTGTTCCTGCCAGACGCTGCGTGTATTGGTGGTCTCCAGAGCTTGCACAGTTACGCAGTGAGTGCATAGTTGCGAGACGTCAATACGCGCGGCAACGACGACGTCGACGGCGCGACGACTTGGTGGAAAGAGAGCTGTACGAGGAGTACAAGAGCAGAAAAGCGGCCCTACAAACCGCCATCGGGAAGGCCATTGACCACTCCCGAGAAGAGTTCCTGGAGACTCTCAACAGTGACCCATGGGGGAGGCCGTACAAGCAGGTGAGGCAAAAGCTTCGACCTTGGGCCCCCCCATTAACGCAAAGTCTCCAACCTCGACTGCTGCAATCGGTGGTTACAGCTCTCTTTCCACACAGAGCACCACACGTTCCACCGCCCATGGTGCCACCACCAGCAGACGGGAGGCAACAAGAGGAGGAAGAGGAGGTACCCCCTGTGACAGAGGGCGAATTGGGAGCGGCAGTGCTACGGCTACGGGCCAAAAACACGGCGCCCGGCTTGGACGGGATCCCTGGACGCGCATGGGTCTTGGCCATGGAGGCTTTAGAGTCAAGACTGAGGAACCTGTTCAGGTCCTGTCTGGAACAGTCCTGCTTTCCGAATATCTGGAAGACCGGTCGGCTGGTGTTGATAAAAAAGGAGGGGCGTCCGGCTGACTCACCGTCAGCCTACCGGCCGATCGTGCTGCTTGACGAGGTCGGCAAGCTCTTTGAGCGGATCATCGCAAGCCGTCTCGTCAAGCACCTGGACAGGGAGGGACCGGACCTAGCCGACTGCCAGTACGGCTTCCGCAGTGGCCGCTCGACCGTGCACGCAATCTTGCGTGTGAAGCAGGTGGCAGAGGAGGCCATCTCCCGGGGTGAGGTCGTCTTGGCGGTATCGTTAGATATCGCCAATGCCTTTAACACCCTCCCCTGGGGGTGCATAAAAGAGGCGCTACGGTTCCATCGGGTGCCCCGCTACCTGAGCCGAATACTGGAGGCCTACCTCTCTGAGAGGTTCGTGGCCTTCCCCGGGCAACGGCAGTGGGGGCGCTGGGAGATGGTGTGCGGTGTTCCACAGGGGTCGGTTTTAGGGCCACTCTTGTGGAACATCGGCTATGACTGGGTGCTGCGAGGGGCAAACCTGCGCGGGGTGGCGGTCACGTGCTATGCGGACGACACGCTCGTGACGGCTAGAGCGGCCACCTTTAGGGACGCGTCAGTGCTAGCGACTGCTGGAGTCGCTCAAGTGGTAGGGCGGATAAGGCGTTTGGGGCTGGAGGTAGCTCTAAATAAATCCGAGGCTATGTGCTTTCACGGCCCTCGGAAAGCACTTCCAGCCGGGGCGCACATAGTGGTGGGAGGAGTCCGGATCGCTGTCGGGTCGACGATGCGATATCTTGGCATCATCCTCGACAGTCGGTGGACCTTCCAGGCGCACTTCCAGCGATTGGCTCCCAAGCTACTTGGTACGGCTGCAGCTCTAGGGCGTATACTCCCTAACTTGGGAGGGCCCAAAGCTTCTTGCCGACGGCTGTATATGGGCGTAGTACGTTCGATGGCCCTGTACGGAGCCCCCGTGTGGGCCGAGGCCCTTAATAGCCGGAAAATCACCCAACTGCGCCAAACGCAGCGGGTGATGGCAATAAGGGCTATACGGGGCTATCGAACGATATCCTCGGAGGCGGCATGTGTGCTGGCCGGGTCCTTACCCTGGGATCTAGACGCTAGGGCCCTTGCGTCAGTCTTCTTCTGGCGTGAGGAGGCGAGAGCCCAAGACTTTTGGCCAGCACCGCAAGAGGTCCTAGCCAAACGAGAGGAGTTCCGCCGCGAGGCGATCATGGAGTGGGGGATACGGTTGGAGCATCCAAGCGCAGGCATCCGCACAGTGGAGGCAATCCGGCCAGTCTTGCTACAGTGGCTGGACCGGGAGCACGGTGCTCTCACCTTCCGGCTCGTGCAGGTACTCTCGGGGCACGGCTGTTTCGGAAGATACTTGCACAAAGTCGCCGGAAGAGAGCCAACAGAAGAGTGCCATGAATGCGGGTACCCGCAAGACACGGCGCAACATACAATGGAGGCATGCCCAGCCTGGGCGCAGCAGCGTGCCGGCCTGGTGGCAAGTGTGGGGAACGACCTGTCGCTGCCAGCTGTGGTCAGATCCATAGTTGACAACGACAGGGCGTGGCAGGCGGTCCTCTCCTTTTGCGAGGAGGTGATGCGACAGAAGGAGACCGCGGAGCGGGCCAGGGAGGATGATGAAGCGTCCGACCAACGGCGCCGCAAGCGCGTTGGGCGCAGACGGCTGGCGCACGATCGCCGCCTGCCCCCGTAAAGAGGATCTCCGGGTGACAGTCACGGGGACGGCTGCCACCCATCGGAAGAGGTCCTCGGGATGAAGGGCGTGCCGGGTGTCCGGGCACGCCCCCAATTGGTGGAAGGGGGAGCACAGAACCCTCCAGGGATGGGTCCGTAAAGGGACAGCTGCTGGCGGAGTTGCGGTAGATTGCGAAAGTGTACCCGGGACTCCGCCGTCCAAGGCAGCGTGAAGGACACCCAGGTTTTTTAGTCGGTAAGAATCCGACATATCCACGCCGTCTCCCCGTGGCGGCGTGGAATCTTATGCAAGATTTTTCCTGGTTAAAAAAAAAAAAAAAAAAAAAAAAAAAAAAAAAAGGTTAGGTTAGGTTTGAAACTGCGTCCCCCAACGAAAACTAACTGCTGGCAGAAAAACTAGGTTAGGTTAGGTTAGGTTTAGGTTAGGTTTGAAACTGCGTCCCCCAGCAAAAACGAACTGCTGGCTGAAAACTAGGTTAGGTTAAGTTAACTGCTACAGCCCATTCACTCTCGTCTATGAGAAGGCCTGTGCCCAGCCATGGGACGTACGAGTATAATTATAGGCTGATGGTGATGATATACTTACGATACCTAATATCGGCATTTCGGACGATGTTTCAAAAATTTTATGAGTCATTCTTTCCCGTACACGGGACAATGGTGTCCCGGCCCTTTGGGAGGCGTGCGCGGAGCGGAAGCCAACGCGTAGAGGCCCTTTCGACAATTTAATGAAAGGCAACGTGTACACCCAGCGGATGGGGTGCGTCCCACAAGATATAACTACATAATATATAATTTCATATTAATAACGTTCACAAGATATAATGAACGTTTGCTATAACATCAAAATCAATATTTTTATTAGGAATAACAGTTAATTAAACTAATACTCATTATGTATAAAGTTTTTTTATATAACATTCAAATACTCTAAATTCAGTTTATATAACATGCATAACGTATATCGATCATAGTATATACTATATTTTAGTATAATGATTATAAAATATAATAGCGTATGATAAACAAAATTAGTTATAACTGCTACTCCTGTAGAAAACAAGAGGTTGGCAGAACAGTAGGTAGGCTTATATTAGGTCAGAACATTTAAGCAACTAGAGTTATGCACGAGTTCTTAACTACGAAAAGGCTTAAAAAGGGGGGACGGGGGGGCGAAGCCCCCCACGAGGGGGGCTCGGGGGGCGAAGCCCCCCGCATGGAAAAAAGCAGACAGAAAAAGTAGGTTAGGTTAGGTTAGGTTAGGTTTGAAACTGCGTCCACGGACCTGCTCGGTTGTCCGAGTGGGCGGGGAGGTGTACCCCGACGTGGCGCGTCCCCAGGTGGTGGATAGGGGAACGCCCTGGCCGTTTTGAGCCGGGGTAGGACATTGTCCCGCGAACCAAACACTGGGGGGGAATGGGGGGGCTTCGGCCCGGGAGGGGCTCGCCACGCGTCTCTCTGAGTAGCAGAGAACGCTGCGGACGAGCAGACTGGTGGTGGAGGAGAGGGCGGCGGTTGACTCAGGTCAGCTGTCGGCCGACTCGTAACCCGGCCCGTGGGGTCGGCGCGAGGGTCGCTGTCTACGGACGGGGACTGCGAGGAAGGCCACCTCTTTAAAAAACCAACCAGGGAGACGGGCGCTGCTGGCCTCGGTGTCGGAGTCAGGGGCGCAGATTGCAGAGTGCAATTGCCGTCGGCCAAGCCGTTATCTCGGGGTAGTGCTTAGTTACGTTTTAAGCCTACTTCGAGACCGGCGGCCTTGCCTTAACCGGCCGGGTCCAAGGGGAGACAACCCCAATAAAAATCCACAACTCCTGGCGCTGTGGTTCTCGGCGTCGGGATGCTCCTCGGAGCGGCTGGAGTGCCTACCAGTCACTAGAGACCAAACCTGCGAGACCGCCCGACCTCGCAGGGTATTAGGGCCACTTGGGTATGCGGATCTCTGCCCAAGTGGAGTTTTATTTCTCCGCTACTCGTGGGACTTTTTATGGACTGTTCTAAAAGCGTAAAAGGCCCTTTTCAGGGCCAACCCGACACTGGCAATAGCATAACGGACACCGATTCAAATAGCGAACAGGTGGTGGCAGTGGATTTGAAGAAGGAGAGGAAGCGAACCTCAAAAACCGAGGGGAGTTTAAAGTTGAGATTCTGGAGTAGTGATCCGCTGCCCGAACCAGACCCCTTGAGCTCGGCCTCGTCCGGGGAGGAGGAGGGGGAACAGATGGGACTGGAGGGAGAACAGCAGGGACTGGAGGAAGTCGAGATGGGCTCATTGCTGGGCAAGAGGCCCCATGAAGAGTCGGGGGCGGTTTCCCCACCCATAGTCTCGCCCAAGGTGAGCACTGCTCGGAGAGGGAAGCCGCGCGGGAGCTACACCGGGCTTTCCCAGGCTAGGGCGAGGCTCGCAGCCCTGGAGGAAGAGGATGACTTTGTGCCTCCCTCGGAGGACGAAGCCGACTACGGCACACCGCCTTCAACGAGGAGTAAGCCCCAGCTGGGAGGGGGGACTAGGGAGCGTAGCCCCGTTAGGGCCTCTGACGAGAGCTCAGTGGAGCCTCAAGACCTGCTCCTGGATGAGGACCACATCCTGGCCGCACGCGAGGCAGCCAAATGTGTCATGGCGGAGGCCGCCAGAAGCGGCCATCTCAAGGGCGAGGTGTGGGGCCGCATCAATGCGGCCTGCAGGTCTATTACCGCGGCGATGGACGGCCTTGAGGCGCAACGTAAGAGCGACGAGCAGCTGCGCGCCCTCAAGGCCGACAACAAGCGGATGAGGCAGGAGCTCGCCCTCTTAAGGGCCGAGACAAAGGCTATAAGGAGGGCCTTCTCCGAAAGGGGGAACGCGCCAGCTCCCGCTGGAGCCAGGCAGTCCCAGGACGATGTGGTGGAGGCGCTGAGCCAGTTCAAGGAGCAGCTCACCAGGGACCTCCTACTCACCGTGGGGGAAATGGTCAACCTCCGAGTGGGGGAGATTAGGAGCCTCCTCCCCCCGGCGCCGATCGTCCGCCCGCCACTGGCAGCGGACAGAAGGAGGGCCAACTCCAACACCCAGCCGGAAGCCGCCCAGACCAGCGGCCCAGTACCGGCCCCAGAGAGGGAAACCACCAGGGCCCCTAAAACCCTGGCGAAGGCGGTGGCCAGCAAAGGTCCCAAAACGGCAGGAGCCACGGGGGCGACCCTGATGCCCCCGGCTAGGCCCGCCCCAGCACCCAGGGCGAAGCAAGGGGCTGCTAAGGCCAAAGCACAGACGAAGGGCCCCAAAAAGGCAGGAGCCACGGGGGCGACCCTGGTGCCCCAGGCTAGGCCCACCCCAGCTCCCAAGGCGAAGCAAGGGGCTGCCAAGGCTAAAACACAGCCGGGCCCTTCGACGGCGCCGCAACCAACGGCCCGCCCCCCAGCGGAAAAGAACTCCTGGGTGGAGGTGGTGAAGAGGGGCAAGGCCAAAAAGCCCTCTCCTCCCAAGCCACCCCGGCAATCGGTGCAGGCAAGGAAACCCGCCACTCCCAAACTTGTGGCACCCAAATCCTCGGCGGTGGTAGTTGCCCTCAAGCCAGAGGCCGAAACCGATTACAAGACGGTCATGGCGAGGGCGACGACCCTGAAGCTGGCAGAGGTGGGGGTGGACCACGTGCGGGTCCGCAAGACGGCGGCTGGGGCTCGCCTAATTGAGCTCCCCGGGTCCCAATCCGGCACGGCGGCAGACAACCTTGCCGAAAAATTGCGAGCCCTGATCGGAGAGGTGGCCGATGTGTACCGGCCCGTCAAAAAGGCGGAAATCCGCATAGTTGGGTTTGACGAGTCGGTCACCGAGGACCTTGTGAAGGCCAAAGTGGCGGAAAAGGGCAAGTGCCTCTCGGACCAAGTAGAGGTGGGCAGGTTCCGCTGGCTGCCCAACGGCACAGGCGCCGTTATAGTAAGGAGCCCGATCACGGCGGCTAAGTTGCTGGCCGAGGAAAAGAGGCTGCTCCTGGGATGGACGTCGGCCCGGGTAGAAGCCCTGGAACCGCTGCCCATGCGGTGCTTCCGCTGCATGGGCATCGGCCACACCAGGGCGATGTGTCCGTCCCAGGTGGACAGGAGCGGCCTATGCTACAGATGTGGCAAAGCGGGCCACATGGCCAAAGAGTGCTCCGTGCCCACTCCAAGCTGCTCGGTCTGCCAGCAGGCCAGACGGCCGGCAGGGCACGTGATGGGGGGACCCTCGTGCACCCCCCCACACACCCGAGGAAAGGAGCCCTCCAGATTGGCCCCGGAGACCCCCAGGCCACCAGAGCGTACGGCGACGGCAAACGGTGAGGGCAGCGGCATGGAACATTGATGCCAGCACAACCTACACTACTATCGTGGGAGGTTGTGCAGGCCAACGTCAACCACTGCGCCCGTGCACAGGATTTACTGTGCCAGCACTTGGCGGAGTGGGGCGTCAGTGCCGCTGTCTTGTCGGAGCCGTACCTCGTCTCCCCCCAACCCAACTGGGTGGGAGACACAGACGGCCTAGTGGCGGTTGTGGTCCCGCTGATGGGCGATCACCCACCCATCACGAAGGTGGCGACTGCTCAAGGCTACGCAGCGGTAAAATGGGGAGACACACTGTTGGTAGGTGTCTACTTCTCCCCCAATAGACCGCTGTTTGCCTTTGAGCAGTTCCTGGAGGGCTTGGGTAGGGTGATCGGGGCTGCCGCGCCGTCTCCGATCCTGCTCCTGGGGGACCTCAACGCCAAATGTGCGGCGTGGGGTTCCCCCGTTACGGACCCGCGAGGGGAAGCCCTTAGGGACTGGGCGGCTGGTTTAGGGCTGGAAATCCTAAACCGGGGCACAGCCAGTACCTGCGTGCGCCGGCAGGGGGGCTCAATCGTGGACGTCTCGTTCGCGACCCCTGCCCTAGCCGCACGCGTCTCTGACTGGCGTGTCCTGGGGGACGTGGAGACCCTCTCGGATCACCTGTACATCAGGATGAGGGTCTCCAACCAGAGGCGGGCCCATTCGCCTGGTCCCGCTTTAAGGGGGGGGCGGGGCACATTCCCCAAGTGGGCTCTAGGCAGCCTCGACCGCGACTCGGCAGAAGAGGCTGCCCTAATAGAGGAGCGGTGGGGTCGCCCCCCGGACCAGGGTCCGGACGTGGAGGGGAGGGCGCGGCAGTTCCGGGCGTCGCTGCACAATATATGCGACGCGAGCATGAGGCGGGCGGGAAAGCCGCTGGCTAAGAAGCGGGTGTATTGGTGGTCTGACGAGGTTGGGGCCCTACGTCAGACCTGCAATGCGGCGAGGAGGGCATACACCCGATGCCGGCGGCGACGGCACACCGAAGAGGAAGAGGAGCTCCTGCACAGGGCCTTAAGGGAGGCGGCGGAGGCCCTGTGCATCGCCATCGCGAGGGCCAAGGACGCCGCTCACGAGGCGTTCTTGGACACCCTCAACAGGGATCCATGGGGGAGGCCCTACAAGGTAGTACGCAACAAAATGCGTAATGGGCCTACCATGGATTCCCTGGAACCGGAGCTCCTCACGAGGGTGGTGGAGGGATTGTTCCCGCCCGCAGAGGGAGGGTTTGTTCCCCCGGCTATGGGCCCGCCGGAGGAACAACAAGGAGAGGTGGAGGTGACGCCGATAACGGACGCCGACGTCACCTGGTCGGTGCACCGTCTTAGGGCCTGCAAAAAGGCCCCGGGCCCAGACGGGGTGCACGGGAGAGTCCTCCCGATCGCGATGGCCCACCTCGGAGGCCGCCTCAAGGACCTCTACAATGAGTGTCTTGAGGTAGGGCGGTTTCCGGGCTGCTGGAAGGAGGGGAGGTTGTGCCTCCTCCGCAAAGCAGCCCGTCCAGCAGACTCTCCATCGGGGTGGAGACCCATAGTTCTGCTGGACGAGGTGGGGAAGATGCTGGAGCGGATCCTTGCGTCCCGGATCCTCCAGCATCTTGGGGACACGGGTCCCGACGTGTCGGACCGCCAATTCGGGTTCCGAATCGGGCGGTCCACGATCGACGCGATCGGGACCCTGAGAGGGTTTGCAGAGTATGCGGAGGGAAGAGGGGAGGGGGTGGTGGCGGTGTCCTTGGACATCGCCAACGCGTTTGGCTCCCTCCCATACTCTGTAATAGGGGAGGCGCTCCGCTATCATGGAGTGCCCCCTTATTTGCGGCGCATCGTAGAGCACTACCTGACGGAGCGGGTAGTGCTCTACGAAGATAGGGGAGGGCAGAGGAGGACGCGGCCCATGGCGTGTGGCGTACCCCAGGGTTCCGTGTTGGGGCCCTTGTTGTGGAACCTGGGGTACGATTGGGCCGTACGCGGCGTCCTCCTCCCCCGGATGGCAGTCATCTGTTATGCAGATGACACCATGGTGGCCGTCCGGGGGCAGGGGTTGAGGGAGGTTCTGCGGAGGGCGGAGGTAGCAGCAGACCTCATCATCATGAGGATCAGGTTGCTGGGCCTGAGGGTGTCCCTCCCGAAAACGGAGGGAATAATTTTCGGGGGGAGGGCCTGGCGACCTCCCGCAGGGTGCTCCCTCAACGTGAGCGGGGAGGTGGTCCAGGTGAGGCCACACATCAAATACCTCGGCCTCACCTTGGACCGCAAGTGGACATTCGGGGAGCATTTCCGCCAGATTGCTCCCCGAATAGTGGCGACGGCCTCAGCCCTGGGCCGGCTGCTGCCCAACGTGGGAGGGCCTTCGGCCGCCTGCCGCCGTCTTTATGCCGGTGTCGCCCGGAGCATGGCGCTCTATGGGTGCCCGATATGGGTGGACCGGCTGACGGCGGCAAACAAAGCCCTGTTACGGAGGCCACAAAGGGTGGTGGCCCTACGTATTTGCAGGGCATACGTGACGGTGGCCGGGGCAGCAGCGTGCGCCTTGGCTGGGACTCCCCCCTGGGAGTTGGACGCGGTATCCCTAGCCGAGGCGCACCGGGAGAGGGTCAGGAGCAGGGCCACTGGGGTGTACCCTGCTCCTGAGGAGGTAAGGGCAGCCCGCAGCCAGACCGAGCGAAGGCTGCGGGAGAGGTGGAAGAACGACCTCGAGGACGCCCCCTATGGCCACCGCACCATAGGGGCCCTCCTCGGGTCGTTCGATGAGTGGTTGGAGAGGCGCCACGGCAAGCTCGGGTTCCGGATGACGCAGGTAATGACCGGACATGGCTGTTTCGGTCATTACCTGCATCGTATTGGGAGGGAGCCCGGGCCCGCTTGCCATGAGTGCGGCGCCGATGATGACACGGCCCAGCACACGCTCGCGGAATGTGTGCACTGGGCCGACGAGCGCCGCACGCTTGTGGCGTCTCTCGGAGTGGGTGATCTCTCGCTGCACAGCGTCGTGGCGGCCATGCTGAGCAGCGAGAGATCCTGGGAGGCGGTGGCCTCCTTCTGCGAAGCCGTCATTTCGCAGAAGGAGGCCGCGGAGCGGGAGCGCGAAGAGAGGGTAGATGCGCTCCCGATCCGGCGCAGACGGAGGGGTCGAGCACGTGGGCGGTTCTTGAACCGCATGCTCCCCCAGTAGGGCCGCGGGTTGGGGAACCCGCATTGCACGGCCCTACACGTCTGGGGGGAAGGTCAAGCGTTTCTGGCCTTCCCCTCCTTTGGCGCGGGTGCCCTGGCGTAGATTAGAGCCAGGGCCGCCGGGGGGCGTCATGGTGGCACAGTGTGATCCCAAGACGCCCCTGTACAACGGCAAGGAGAGGGAAACGCCGCTGTGGGTTTTAGTGGGTATACTCCTCCCCCCCTCTGCTTACAGAGGGTGCGTGAGAGGAGGGAGTCCCACATAACCCCCCACCAATGGGCCTACCCAGCCCGGGGGGTATGCGTAAAGCATTTCCCACAGCGACAAAAAAAAAAAAAAAAAAAAAAAAAAAAAAAAAGGTTTGAAACTGCGTCCCCCAACGAAAACTAACTGCTGGCAGAAAAACTAGGTTAGGTTAGGTTAGGTTTAGGTTAGGTTTGAAACTGCGTCCCCCAGCAAAAACGAACTGCTGGCTGAAAACTAGGTTAGGTTAAGTTAGGTTTAGGTTAGGTTTGAACTGCATCCCCTAACAAAAATAAACTGCTAAAAGAAAAAGTAGGTTAGGTTAAGTTAGGTTTAGGTTAGGTTTGGAATTGCATTATGCATTATGGTGTTAGATGTATTGTAGAATATACATTATAAAGCTGAGATATTATGAACGTTATGCATAATGATGGTTATATACAATGATATTATACTTAACAAACGTTATGCTTAATAAAAATAGATAATTTGATATTATACAAAACGTTCGTTATACACCTTGAACCGTATACAAAACAAGCTTATACAATATGAGCGTATATAATATAAATATTATGGTATTAGTTCTTATATATTTTATTACTTACCCCAGCGGATGCTGTCCCTGCCCGTGTCATGGGACGCACGCAGAGACAGCCCCCGCCAGATGCAAGGACTATTGTTGATTGATGGAATCTAACTCTACTGGGTTATGGTGGTGGAATTATGGACTAGATACTGGGCTATGGATTGAGACCTGACGGCGCCTGTCAGGAAAAGTCATTATTATTATAAGTGTTCACCATTTTTGTACTGTGATGACGTAAACTTGACATTCTTGACGTACATCAGAAGTAAGAAATCTTTAAAAATTAAAACCCCGCTTAAAAACGTCACAGATTTTCGTAATAAAAATAAACAAAGTTCAACACGTTATCGTAAAATAGGCCGCACGGGTGCTACAAGCCTGATTCAATTGGCGTTTTGGGAAATTATTCCATTTGAAGAAAAGAAATACTGCAAGACACCTTACTTTTAAGTTCTGGAAATTTATTTATTTTCTATTATCAACGCCTAGAAACAGCCTGCAGATCGGCAATTTTTTCTTTGTATACATGACATTTTTAGCGTGTAATTAAATTTTGTGTACCAGAGCTCGTACCTATTTACCTAAACTTCGAGGGAGGACGTAACTAAGAGTGGTTACAACCACCAAAAGTTATTATTTATTTTTATTGAACGCGGGATTTCCTGGGGTTAATAAGAATACATAATGTACATAAATTCACACTCGGGGTTAAATTATTAATGAAATACAAGATATATTGAGAACTCGAAAATCGACTTATACAAAATTTCTGCATTAGACAATTGTATTTCATTAATAATCTAACCTTGAGCGTGAATTTATATGGATAATGTATTATTATTAAATCAGGGAAATCCCGGGTTCAATAAAAAGATTCAATTATTTTTGGTGGTTAACCACTCTTAGTTACGACCTACACACACTACCTATTCCGAGCTCTGGTCATTACGTACTATTTCAATAACAAAAAGTAAAAATCTTAATTTTTTCCGACGCAAAAAGAGGGGTGTTATGAGTTTGCCGTCAATGTCTGTCTAAGTGTGTAAAAGTGCGTTACCAAGGGGGCAAATTTACCACACGCTACTTCTTAATTGGGTGCAAGGAAAACTAGAAATATCCATTTTATACTTTTTGAATGTATTTTTTTGTAACTATAAACGTGTAACATCTAACTTATTTTGTTCAACTTACAACACTTAATTTTGCGCTGGCGTGTTAAAACTTGCGATATGAGCCGCCGCGGCGGCGAGCGTTTTTTGACATAATTATACTACGTTGCATACAATACTTTTTCTACGACTAGGTTTTAAAATATAAAATTAAACATAGCACGCAAACAAGGCAAAAGACATATGACTGTAGTATGTGTAACTTTTTTTAATTTGACGTACATACTCACTAGTGCTAGGCAGTGACGATATTAAAAATACTTTTTTTTTTATTTTGGCATCAATGAATTTAGTTCGGAAAGTTTTGTTTTTCTTAAAAACCGTAGGAATTTAATTGCGTGTTAAGTTGGTAGTTGTGCATTTTTATTATAAGTTAAAATTGAGCGCTTAGTCCTTGACCTAAGTTTAACCTAGATTTAAAGTCTGTGGCTGCTAGCAATATCGGTTTGCGACTATAACGACACTAATGCTGTTATGGGGAATAGAGTATAGACTTCTCTGAACTCATATTATGTATGTTCTTATATTAGTGTTCGTGACCAAGTAAAAGACAGATAAAAGTACAGAAGTAGAAAAACTGATTTAGCTTGCCAGGAGAAAATCGTACAATATGCCTCGGCAAAAAATATTTCAGCTGTTAAAAATTGGCTATGTAATCAATTTAACTTTTGTGTAAAAGATTGAACGAATTTTATTTTCAGTTTGACAGTTGAGTTTAGTTTCAGGGATAACGGTTGATAAATGGCGATGGTCGGTTTTAATGATATTTTAAAGTCACATATATTTTTTAGGGTTCCGTACCCGAAGTGTGGTAACGGAACCCTATTACTAATACTCCGCTATCTGTCTGTCGGTCGGTAACAGGGCTGTATCTTCTGAACCGTAATAGGTAGACTCTTGATTTCACAGAATGGGTATTTCTATTGCTGATATAACAACAAATAATAAAAACTATATAAAATTAAAAATAAAAGGGGTCCCGATATAAAAACATGTTTTTCTTTGCGATTTTTGCTCGGTGTTTCGGAACCCTTCGTGTGCGAATGCGATTCGCACTGACCGGTTTCTATATTTACTTATTCTTAGAAACTGTCTGTGTGAATACGTGTCGTGCTCTGCTAAACGGCCGAAGTAGGACCATTTGTTCGTGTTCTGTACTTACCCACTTAGAAAAATTCGTCACTGATAGGAATGCCAATGCCAATTGAAGTAAAAAAACCGGTCAAGTGCGAGTCGGACTCGCGCACCGAGGGTTCCGTACAAACTCGTCAGTAGATACGTAGATAATTTTCAAGATAAACTGTACGGTGGGACAAATTTAACTTTGCTGTTGGAAAACTGTTGTCCCCATACATCGACATATGTCGCGGTTAGTTTAGTAAGAGCAAATAAGTTTGTTTTACAATTTTTGTGAATTTCTAAAAAAACGCTGCAAGTTAGGAAAATCGTTTTAGTTTTCCTGTAATATTTAGGTTGATATTAATAATCGGTAATTATTTCAGATTTTTCTGTTCAGTTACTTTGGAGATAATAGGTGGGGAATGGTATTTTTTTTTACGTTTTTTTGTCTTAAATCAAAAACTACATGTCGAAGAAAAAAATAAAAACGGTTTTGGAAGCCACACATTAAGCCCTTTCATTTGATATCTCGATATAATAGCTCTACTTTTGTTTTTCGACATCCCATTTCGGACTCCTTTAAAAAAAGGTAAAAAAAGTATAATTTTTTTTCTATCCAATAGGCCCAAGTTAGCGATTTTTAACACTATTCCAAATATCAAGTCGATAGCATCAGTAGATCCTGAGATATCTTGCTGTGACAGACGGACAGACAGACAGAGCCGCACCATAAGGGTTCCTTTTTTACCATTTTGGTACGGAACCTTAAAAACAACAGTGGCAGAAATAATAAGAACCCAACCGGGTGAGAAGAGACGCGCTCATCTTAACTCCAATTCTACTATAGCATATTTCTAATCTCGACCATAAAACCTTGGAAATAATTTAATTGATCAAGTCTGAAAGTTATTGAGCATCCAAATCATCAATTTCAATTTACATTCAATCGCTATATCAATTGGGTTATTCTTCAGAAATATGTTAGCAGTCACCTTATTCCTCTGGCCCTTTTTCATACTAAATGTACCTATGGAGACAGAGGAATAAGTCGCAGACATATTTCTGAAGGATAACCCAATTAAATTCAAGCATAGCGATCCGCTAGACTCAATCCGGTCAGGTCCTTATAAGTTAAATATCAGGGATTTATGCTAAAATGTCTGTTTTATCAATTTTTTACCCTTGACGGACGGCATTTGAGGAAAGAGTTTGTTTGTATACACACATACTGTTACTATTTTCTTGGAAAACTACTGGACCGCTTTCGATGCAGTCACCAAAATAGGTGTAGCCGTTTATGAGAAAGAGTTTCATCGTGATTTTTTTGATGTGAAACGTCTTTAAAATAACACTGAAATATACGGGTACTTAATTTCTACTTGAATTTTCAGCACAAATGAAATACACACAATAAAAACTAAACCACGAAACCTTTACGGGCATCATAAAATTAAGGTCATTATGACAGTTATCGCCCAAGAAATCTGAATATAGCGCCGCTGAAGGCCTGAAGTCGAGTTATGGGGCTATAATTTTGGACAAGTGGAGACGCAATTTCGCAGGCAGTAGAAGCAAGGATAGTGTCGTTAAAGTACATTGTGTAAGGCGGTGCGAGGTACGAGCGTCACGGTTTTAAACAAGGACCTTAAAATAAATAGCCGGACGTAGCGTCGCGAACAGATAAGTGAAGCACTCATGATGTGCCGGCAATGTGCCGGCGCTTTGTACGCACGCACGCACACATCAACCAGCATAATGGGCCGGTCGGCTGCCATTGGGCCGTCAACGCACACATGCTCACTTCGGCGGCCATAACTCGGCTTCACTCGCGTCTTAGACCGCCGATAGAAGGATACCTCTATTTTATTAATCCATGGTTTTAAATTAAATAATATGTAACGTAAACCGTTACATAACCTTCGTTCTAGAAACTAAACCTAAAAACATAATAATTTATAAATAAATAATAATAAAAATAAAACATTATTCTAATCCTTAATAATAGCACTTACCTAAATATAATAACTATTTACACTTAAATTAACAGATTAATATACGTATAACTAACTTACACTATAATAAGTTAGTCATACATTTCGTCGCGACACTAAAATTCCATGACGAACTGTACTCGGCGCGCATTGCTATTGTGCAAAACCAGCTTGCCGGGCGCTCTCACCCGCCCGCGCCCGTTACCCGCTGTGGTCAGGCATGCCGCGGCCGCCCTGACAAAGATTTGACTATCAACGCAGGCGCACGTTCGCTCGTCTCAGCGACTTCATAAGTCGCGCCCGCGCAACTACATTTCAATTTTATTGAATATTTAATTTGTAACTTTTTTCGAGTGGTATACTCGTTACTTTGTTTAAAATCAGTGTAAACCCCTAAATTGGGGTGCTACCGTACGGTTAGCGTACTTCTGGCTTCATCACCACCATTCCTGGTACTGCCGGCTGACGTCCCTCAGCCCATTCCATCTCCACGGCGTTCCCGAGGTCCAGGGAAGTACTAGCGTGGTGGCAGCAACCATCCTGTGGAACCGAGGAGTGAAATCAGACCGGCCTACACGAACCTACCCCTAGCGACTTTTTTTCGCGTGCTCGCGGCGTTCGGGAGTAATAAATCTATATTAACGGATTTTCTTTGTTTAATTTATTTACTCCCGACCCTAAGGCGGATCTCACACTGCAGCGAAAATCGCGGCGACACGCGACTCAGCGATTTTCAACTTTGTATGTAGAACCATCGATTTGTATAGAAAAATCGCGGGGTGGCGCACACTGGCGCGTAAATCGCGGCGACTCGCAACTACTATGCGCAACTACACGGAAAAAATCGCGGCGACGGGCGATTTCAGTGTGTTCTTCGCCTAAAACGTAGCAATTATAGGAAAATGCCGCGCCGGCTAAACGCACCAACGTTTATTCGCGCGCCCCGCCAGCGCGCTCGCGCAGCAACGTCCCCCATCTCTTTCTAACACCGACGCGTCTCCTGCGAGCGCCCGCCCGCCGCTCGCCGCCATAACTGAATAGTACATTGTGCATCTAGGGCGGTAAGGAAGGAATTACAAACGAGTGTTTCCTAAAAGCCCGAGGCGTAGCCGAGGGTTTAAATAACCCTAGTTTGTAATTCCTTTATCGCCTGTGGCACACAAAATGTTTTTCATCACACCGTCCTAAGGGAACTATTTACTGGGATATAAAGTATTCTATGTTTCAATCCAGGACTTTTTCTACTTGCATGCCAAATTTCAGCTCAATCCATCCAGTGAGTATTGGATTATTATTGAGTAACAAAGAATATCGTTATTGTGTAACAAACATCCAAACATCTTCACAAACTTTCGCATTTATAATTTCTGTATATATTTACGTACGTACGTTAACTGGCAAGAAGTTGCGTACGATCGGGACAGATGGCGTGCTCTCGTTTCGGGGGCCAAGACCCTCTTTGGGTCCCTAAGTTAGTTAGTTAGTGTATATATTTATTTTCTAAAGTTATTATTATCATAAATAATATTATTATAAAAGTTGATTCACGTAGCGTCTTTCACTAGCGGCATTCACTAGCGTACGTGGCTTCTGCAACACGGATATCCTGGCAAATAACTTACAGGGGCACGCCGCGCCGGCCATTTTAAGATTGGTACTGCTTGTTAAAGTTATATAGAATTTGAATTTGGATATGGGACGCCAGCTCCACAAGTGCCACACAAAAGTGGCAATGTTGCAGAAAGAGCAGCGCGCTGGCATTTCAGGTCCCGCTTATAGAAATAGTGGCCATAAAATTACATGTAATATATTCTGTGAATACTCGAGTGGAGACCACGTACTGGCAAGTACAGCGTGGGACGGCCACCTGCAAGGTGGTCGGATGACCTAGTTAGGGTTGCGGGGACTCGCTGGATGCGGGTCGCTTCTATCCGGCCCATGTGGAAATCTATTGAGGAGGCATTGGACGTCCTATGGCTGAAATTATGATGATGATGATTCTGTGAATATATAAGTTTCTACCTATTTCCATTATTGAAATAGAAGCAAAAATGCCGAAAAAACACGTTACTTGTATGTACCTTTTATTATTAACATTATTTTATTTTTATTATTTGTCGTTCTAGCGACATAGTCGACAAGTCTGTACCTATTACAGTTCAAAAGATACAACCCTGTGCCAGACGGACAGACGAACAACGGAGGCTTAGTAATAGGTTCCGTCGATACCCTTTGGGTACGGAACCCTAATAAGGAGTTGGTACGTAGTAGCGTCTTAAACCAAGTCAAATCGTGGATACCCCCCATATAGATAGGCCCCACCTTCATACATTGTCTTCATACGCTCTTCAGACCCGACGTCATCATCATCATCATTGTGGCCTTTTGGTGATCCATTCTTGGATGTAGGCCTCTTCCCTTTTCTTCCATTCCTGGCGATTTTGTGCCCAATTCATCCAGTCCCGTCCTCCGTGTCGTCGGATGTCGTCCGCCCAGCGCTGCGGCGATCTGCCTCTCCCTCTGCTGTCCGCTCTGGGTCTCCATTCAAGGATTCGTCTTGTCCAACGACTCTCGTCCATTCTAGCAATGTGCCCCGCCCATGCTCACCTTTTCTTTGCTATGATAGCCATGACATCTTTGACCCTGGTCTTATTTCAGACCCGTGTAAAGCTTTAAATATATCCGCTTAAACTTAAATTTTGCACCACCGCACTTGAACCGAAATTCCACTATACCAAAAGATACTGTTAGTTGGTCCCTCAATATACTATGTATCGAACCACCAATAACCCTTGACCTCTGCCTGTAGAACATTTGTTACAAGCCCTTAGAGCAAGCGGGGGTCACCGTAGTCGGTACTACGGTTAAGCAGTACCGTTACAAAACAGCGTACGAGTAAGTACCCTTGACTGTACATACGCCGTTGTGTGATTCAGGATATTTGTCTAAGACATGCTCCTGTTTGCTGAGTTACGCATAAGATGGAGTGACTTCGTGTTGCTTGCTTAGGTCCGAAATTAAATTCGTGGGATATTCGAGGCGATATCTTTGACGGGGTGAATAATTAATTTTTAAGTGCTTCTTTTATGTCGGTATAAACTAGTATGTGAATAAGAAATACATTCAAGATAGATGGAAAGTTTTTCGTAGCGTGTTGAGAGTTTTTGTATACTTTGACTAGTAAACGAGATGCCAGGAATCCCATTCAGATCTGTTCTTTTAGATATTTAAAAAAAGGTAAACAAAAAATGTTCACTCACGTGACTCGGGTCGATCACCAGTGGTATTGTACCACAGATACAAAACATTACTTTGATTGGCTGAACAACCCGAGTCACGTGGTTTTTTTTTCCTTTTTTTAAATAGGTACCTAAAAGAACAGAGTATAGAATTAGGGTTCGACAACGCCTCACAATGATCATATGATAGAAGTGATTGCGGGGCAGGTGATGTATCTCCTTGATATTAAAAATGTTTGTTTTAAACTTTATTTTGTTTTTATTATTTATGGTTAGAATGGCAATAGAAATACACATTCTGTGAACATAAATATCAAGCGTGTACCATTATTAAAATCAAGCAAAAAGACGCCAATAAAAAACGATTCTTGTATATAGAGCCCCTTTTATTTTAAACTACTTACGTTACTTTTTATTACCCGACTGCGGCGAAGCCCATACATCATTAGATTCGTCTTGATGGCGCGGGTGTCACTGGGTATGAAGTTCGTTAAAATAAACAAAATGGCGGATTTTATGCACTTTTAAAGTGCACCGCGGTCGGGTTTTTTTTTAGTAAAAATATTTAGTTATTTTTTTTATATTCTTAACTACTAATGTACTCATTAAGACTTTTGTTACTAACACCTACTATGGATACCTAATCCGAAATAAATTATTTTGAATTTTTTGAAATACATCAACAAAAAATAATAATAAATTGGTACCGTAGAATGGGGTGAGTAGGCTTCGCGGGGGGAGTTGGCTTGCGAATCCAGAATTTCATTTTTCAGTAGTTACTTTAATTTTTGGGCTTAGGTTGCTTTCAAAGTAATTTGATTATATTTTTAGACATATTTTTTCTTCTTTTCGCAACATTAAGCTGCCAAATCATACAATTTTGAAACACAAATTCACTGTCAAAGTTGATGCTCGAAATCGGCGGATTTTTAGTTGAATTTAACTTTGTTTTTAAGTGATGTTTACCAAAGTAAGTGTTCATCCACCTTTCGGATATCGTTTATATACTTACAATGGCTTATTGGAAACAGAAAAACTTAAGTTATATTTTCTTTATTTATAATGGTTTTAACATAGAAAACGAGGCTATATTGTCAAAATATAAAATTGCTAGGCCTTCTCACCCCAACTAAGGGGTGAGCTGGCTTTGCCTACTAATATGAATTTTTCGTTGAAACTATGCAATGAAGCAACAAACTATCATTGACAAACTAAAATTCTTACCTCCGGAACACTTTTTTTGTATATAAATCAATGTGCCACATATAAAAATAAACTTTTATCCAGGTTTGAACTTCGATTTCCAGCCAACTCACCCTGTTTTACGGTACCTACATTTTATATCGACGCTAGGTTTACAGTTGTTTATTAGAACAACATTTTGCCTCAAAACATAAATAAAAATCTTAATTACAAAAAAACAAAAACAAACTAAAAAAAAAAACCTATTCAAAAAGACCCCCCCGCATTACTCCCGGCGCAAAAGTGCCCATCAGACTCGCGGCGTTCCCGCGCTGAACCGCGATGGACAGCCTCTGCGCCAGGAAGAAACCGGAGCGGGGGTCATGACCCCTCTCACGCAAGCGACGACCCAGCTCCCCAAGGAAAGCCCTTGCTTCCGCACACCAGCAGCCGGCCGTCTCCACCGCAAGGGGAACAAACGAATAACCAGACAGGCCCGAGTACTTGGCCCTCTTGAGCAACGCCGCTTGCTCAGCGGCCGCCCCTGGTGACCGCACGGTGCGCCCAAGGTGAGTGGCAGCAAAAGTACTCACGCAAGTGGCATCCCACAAGAGGCACCGGCCCTTCTCCCAAGGTACCAGCGTCAGACCGTCCGGCCTCTTGCCATCCGACCTGCTAAGACCTGGTGGTTCCAGCACACAAGGAACATTGGCAGACACTAAAGCCCTCCGGACGATGTCGTTCAAGGCATGGTGCCGCGGGAACCTACCCGCGCAACGACCGCAACTCAGGGCGTGATGCCCATTGCTCTCCACCATGGAACCGCAAATGCATAGATGTGGTTGGCAAACATCACAGCCCAGGCGAAAAGCAACAGCCACCCGCAACGAGTCATTGTCGAGGAGAGTACCTAAATTCGGGGACGGGAGAGCGTGCAACCAGGCGCCAGATTCTGGTCTCGCAGCCGCGAGAAGCCTCGCCCTATCAGCGCCAACAGCGCCGCCCAAAAGGCCGTCAAACAAACGCTTAACACCAACTTCGTCCCACAAGCATTGACAGTCCAGCCTCCCAGGAACCGGCGCACCCGGGTTGAGGGACTCCCAGGCCACCAAAGCATCGGACGCAAAGGGTATGGTAGCCTCACCACCCTCTAAGGGTAATATCTTAGAAACAAGGCCCACCACCCCCGCCGCCGATGCCAGAAAGGCAGGAAGACTCACGTCCCGCACGCGCCTGATACCAAGCCCACCACTCCGAATAGGAAGCGATGCCAAAACCCACTGGTCCGAACCCAAGGAGACATTAAACATAAATTAGTTTTGTTAATCTCAAATTGTATGGTACTTGGTTGAGCGTTTTGGGGTAGTTAAGCGTTCTCAGTGTTGTGGACAAAAAATAACGGTGTTATAAGGGATTAGAGCTTTTAAGCTTTGCGCGTACAAAACACTTTCAATTTGAGGTATTAGTTTTTGTGTCAATGGGCAGGGCATATAGCACGTTGAACAGATGGCCGTTGGGGCCGAAAGGTTCTTGAATGGAGGCCATGAATCAGCAAGCGCAGCGTCGGACGTCCACCAACAAGATGGACGGATGGATCTGGTTAAGGCTGCTGGCTCACGGTGGATGCAGGTTGCTTCCAACCGAACTAATTGGAAATCTATGAGGGAGGCCTATGTCCAGCAGTGGACGTCCTATGGCTGAAATGATGATGATGCCGCTGTTTTTTATCATTTTATCTTTTAGTGACAGTGAAATTAAATTACACATTCTGTGGAAATTTCAAGTCTCTACCTATTACGGTTCAAAAGATACAATCCTGTGACTGACCAAAACAAACACGTTCCTTGTACCACCCTTCTATTTTAACGTTATCTTGTTTTTATTTTTTGCTAATATAGCGGCAACAGAAATACATATACTGTGAAAATTTCAAGTCTCTTTCTATTACGGTTCGAAAGCTAGAGCCCTGTGAGTCACGGACAGACGGACAGCGATGGCTTAGTAATAGGGTTCCGTTGGCACCCTTTTGGTACGGAATCCTAAAAAATATCCACTGCTCCCTTGTTTATTTATTTTATTTTATTTTATTTATTTTAGGGATAAAAACAACTATACATTATAGATATATTGTCTTCGGTTAAATGTATACGCGATTTAATCCGTTTAAGTTGTTTTATTACTATACAATGTATTTACACTAAGACTTATAGTAAAAATGATTTACAAAAAGTATAGGTAGCCAACAACAATATCCACGGGTTACTTTAAACAATTCACGGTTGCCAAAAAGCGCTGATGTGGATATTATCCACTGGATAATAACAACCAACAAAGATAATAATTAATAATGAAATAAATTATCTTTGTTAGGTTTTGGTTTTTTTTATTGTTGAGTGAAAGAAGGATCAAAGAAAACAATAAACGAACATATTTTGACTTCTATTGTTTTAAATGGTAAAAACTGTGTTTTAAGGCGATTTGATTGGTCTTCTTTTCTGTCGTTCCCTCATTACTGAGGATCGTGGCCAACTGTAATGTCCCTCCCTCCACATAACGTAGTCAAGGGCCAAATGGGCTGCCCTCTGCATGGTACCACAAGCATTCCTTGTGGTGTCAGACCACCTTTAACTTGGCCTAGAACAATGCGTCACATGAACATGAACATAGGTACCACACCCAGCCAGAACGTTGCCTGACCCGGACTAACCCGATACATTTTTTTTTTTTTTTTATTTATTTATTTTTTTTTTTCGCAGCCCAGCCGCGCCGCAGCCCCTCCTGGGCGTAGCGATTGTCGGACCGGGTGGTTGGCCGTGGCGTTCCCTGGGGTCGAACCAGGTCGCTAGCCAGACCACCCTGAGTTGGTCGGACTGGGTGGGAGCCGGGAGTGCCTGGGGTCGAACCAGGTCACTTAGTCAGCCCGATACAGCAGGGTGTGACGGAACGTAGCCTCGTCAACATATTAAAAAATAATTTACAGTTCATTCAGAATTTGAAACTTCAGTTGCAATCTTCAGTTACGGGTTTCAGAGCTGGAAAAATTGTAAGGATTACCAGTTCAACCAACCGAACCGAAGCTCCTAAGAAATGCAGAGTAATGGATAAAATCCTAACATTGCTCAAACAATTACGTTAGGCGTTTGGATAAACATTATATTAGGAAAAGATATGGAAGATTTGCAATCTTACCTAGTATAATTATCCATGGACGTTGGTGACGAAAGCACTCAAGGTAGGGTATATTTACAACCATGGCACTTATAAATATAACATAGGACAGTTGCAGATTATTCCAATACTTAATTAATTTTCTTCGCCACGTGAACGTAAACAAGGAATGATATCGAAACTGACCGAATGTATTTGAAGTGATGTCACAAATACAATCGCGTAAGTTATGGTTTAGGGAAAATTATCGGAATTAAGATAATGTTTTAATTTAGATTAATTATATTATATAGATTAGAAAATTAAGAGAAAATTATTGGTGAGTTTATGAAAGTGATTTGTGATAGCTAAATTAATAATATTATTTGCGGGTTCGAATGGGAAAACTTAGTTAATACAGAACTGATTGTCTATGGCAAAGATAAGTAATCGAAAGTACCCGTAGATAAGATTCCTAAGGAATAGACCTTTTGCTCTTAGACATAAGGTTGATTTTGGGCAAACCGTAAAATATTGGCGCCTTTTTATGGACCAATCACAAAGCGTCCCAATGATATGCATATGTGTGCAGTACTTTTGGACTGTTGGATTATCGAAAAATGTTGCCAATTACTGGAGGAGCAAATTGGATTGGAGAATAATTGTATGATTAGATAATAAAATAGGTAGACTATAATTAAGCTTTCTAGTAATTAGAAAAGGACATTAAAAGGATAATTTGTTTATGTGTTATTATACGCCAGGGCAACAGGTATTTTAGCATAAATGGGAGATAATCGGGAATTTATGTTTGAATAATTGGGAACACCACTTACGAAACAGGCGGATATATGGACTACCCTCGAAATAAAATTCCTCAAATCAAACAAAGAAATAGGCAGTATGTCTTTAGCCATAAGGACGATATTCAGCCAAATGAGAAAGTGGCGTGATCTTGCTTCTTCCAATCAGAGGATGTCCCGGAACTATGAATGTGTGAAATTTACCCTGATGAAGAATCGTGCATAATGAGACTGAGATATCGAAGGATGGACATAAGGTTGAAAATCACGTACATACGAAAAACCGGGAGAAACGTCTATAAAACCCGATGTAACCAGTATTTCAGCGTTCAGTGTTCGTCTAGGCGCCACTGAAACCAACCAGCCCTGGAGGCTGCCATCAATAATCGTCGAAACTAGACCTTTGCGAAAGCGGTACTAACTGTACGGGCTATGTCTAGTGTTAGGAAATAACTGAACCTTTGCGAAAATCTTTCGAGATTATGTTCAGTTATTAGTCAGATTAGGGAACTCTTCAATTATTCTCATTTGCGGCTTGCCGACGCGGAAGCTATGCCCAAATCTAGTCAGATTTTAGGCACATTTTAGTCACATCTTAGTCGAGGGTTTATGACCAAATTGGGGAAGGTCTACGTCCATTATTTAGTCCAGGCTGGGCCTACGCGGAAGCTATGCCCAAATATAGTCAGATTTTAGGCAGATTTTAGTCATAGTTTAGTCACATTTCAGTCAACAGGTCCTATGTTCGTTAAGTTAGTCCAGGCCTACCTACAAAAGGGTTATGTTTTAAATAGGGAAGATTTATGTCCATTTTCAGAAGTTCTGTCTTGCATACAAGGGGTTCTTGTCAAAAATTTAGGGGAGACCTACGTTTAATCTAGGCCGACAGTCGGTAAGAATCCTGCGATCATAGTTTGAACCATAATATGAAACTTAAATTCACGTTACAGCGGAGGGAATAGTCAATTGTCAACGGCGGGGCAGCGGGGCAGCAGGGAGGACGCCCTCGGCTTGCCCGTGCTCTACGGCGTGCACCTGGTCCTAGATTGAAGATAACAAAGACAAACGAGCAACGGCGCCACGGTGGGCTGGCTGGCGGTGAACGTGCAGACCACGGCGGTGGCGTGTTCCTGTCCTTACAGCGGAGGGAATCGTGACTATCGACGGTACGGCGGTGCAGGTGGCGGCGGTCGTGCGGGTCGGCGGCGGGCGCGTCGTCCTGTGGCAAGACCCGGTTCCTGTTCGTAGAGGTTTGAAGACATCAAGGGGTAAGTGTTTTATTTTATCACTGGTAGGGCTATCCGTGTGGGGGTTGCTTGTTTTGGGAGTCAGAAAGTCATAGGCCTGTTTGGTCCTAGAATTGTCTAAAGTCTACTAAAGTTATTATCATATTAAATGCATTTTGAGTCAAAGATAGCAACAATTTCGGTTGAGACGTCAAGCGAAATTGTTAGCATATTTTTTTTTGATCGAGCATAGGCGAGGCTACCTAAAGGTCCTTTGTGCATGTGAATCTTTGTGTATTTCATCATTATGTTACTATTTTCCTACTGAAACCTTTTAAGACATTGAACTATTGTTTGTGTAATGTGTACCGAATATGAATGTGTTTATACCATTTTACGAATTTTTCCTTACGATTGTTGTGTATGAAGGTATTTGTGCAGAACAAATTAGTGCGCGTCATATTATTTAAATTACAGTTAATTAATGCGATAATTTCCACTCGGTTTATGGGGATAGTGCGTGTCTATATATGTATGAATAGACTTAGGTCGGCTTCTACATTTTACTATGCGGTTTTACATAGTCACTCGCTAGCGATCATATGTCTTATGAACAAGGCGGATATGAGTTTCGTACACGTATGAATAGAATTAAGTCGGGTTTTACGTATTACCTCACGGTATTACATAGTTGTAAGCTTGCGTTTAATTGATGCGTAAACTACTATTTGTTTATGAATAATGAGTTTATAAGTTACGTACAGGTACGGTTGGATTTAAGCCAGGTGGTACGTTATCGTATTGTGGTGTGAATGTGCGGTTTCTCATGAATTTTATAAGTGTTCATTTATCTGAACATACATATTTTCTGCAGCGTATTTGCGTGTGCAATCATACCCTCAATCTTTACTATACTGAGTAATGTATGCAACTTACTTCCAGGAAGTTTTATTTACGAATCTTTAAGAGTACGAATTGAAACATATTCAAAACACCGAGACCTTTTGTTGGTTTCACCGAGATTTATTTATTTTAATTATTATGTATTTATGTGTTGTGAATGTGATGAGACGAATCCATTGTCGGATACTTGTATGTAATCTATTGGGTTGGTTTTGTTACTTATTGCATTACTATGAGTGGATGCTTTTATATCTTATGATGATAAACCCGTGTTCAGGCAATTATTACCCGATGTTTATTCATGTTTACATAAACCTTACACGCTCAGTCACACATACTTGCACATTAATTTAGTATAGGGTAAGTTAGCCGCTGATAGTCGTAAATTTATTTATTACTTATAGACAACTTCAAGCATTCTTTTGGGAACCGAGTAGGTAGTAAATTGATCTTAAAGGGGGGGGAAAATGAGGTCAATTTAATAGGTAGATAGGGGGTGTATAGTTAGCAATAGATATATCATTACTATATGGTATTAGGTAGGTGCCGTGGTAATCGGGGGGAGACGGTTTGTCTGCCATATTGCCGTAATGTGACAGGGGGGCGGTCTCTGCCTCCGGGCTGACTGTACTTACGAGAAAGGCTAGTAGTTCTGGGGATAGGTTTCAGAATTGTACTCATGCAGGCAGGAGTCCTGTCGGCAAGGTTGCAGTTCCTTAGGGGTTACTGATAGTGGAGGTAATTGTCAATAGTGTTGGTCCGTAGTTTATATAGCTCATCCTGGTATAGTCCCGCCGTTTGTGGACCCATGGGTAACTCAGGCTGACGTGAGTGTCTACTGTATCTCCCCCTAATGGCAGTGGGACTGTAAGGAACCCAGTATCGTAGCTGAGCCCTCATCGGCGGCGCGGTACTCATTTGACTAGCGGCGGATCGCCTGGCCTCTTTTCAGAGTTGAGCCTCGCTTCGGCGAGAAGATCCAAAACGTAGTTGACCCTATTTATATTCGAGCTTAGTTCGCGATTTGTTTGACCCTTTGCTATTAGTGATCCATGGGTATCTTATAGGGGGAGCTTAGTCCTAAGGATCATACCGACCAGAGTTGAGTTGTAGTATTACCATTTCTTATATCGTCACGCCACATTATTATGCAATCCCGGGGAGGTCAAGGTCCATATCCCCGCAAATGTTAGTGGGAGTCATGCAGGTTACGACCGGTGTCTGTTGAGTATGTGATTTTGAACTCTTTAGCGTGAGTGCTTTGGGAGCTGTATTATAATTGGCTTAGGGAGAGTTTATTCTCAATTACATAACAAGTTTGAACACTTGATACACCACTCTTATTCGTCAATAAGAACCAGCTCTGGGAGGACCCTTGGTAGCTATTCGAGTAGGGATTTAGGTACACTGGTTTAATCCTAGGTTCCCACATACCGACTTTTAAGACATTAAAGTCACACTTAATACATATCACATTATGATTTAGGCTTTATTGACTACTTACTTTTGATTTGTTCTTTATCATATTATGAAATAGGTTTGACCGACTGACATCTTAGTATAGCTAGGCCAAGATACTTGACCGTTATAGGGTTACTGACACCCTGCCTTTGACAAGACTACTAGACTGAATACTATGACTAGACCCTCTACATACAGTGACTGTACTGGTAGGTTAACTGACCGGTGGATGGTTATTTTGCGACGTTTTTTACCATTCGCAAAGCCCTACCTTACAAAACGTTGGTAGTTTCATGAATTGTGAAGATTGAGCAAATTCCATAAAATAATCCATCTTTCACAATTCTTCTTGCCAGGTATTAGGGCAGAATCAGTCTATAGATAAGCCTGTATCTTAGCTTATGTTGTCCTGCATGTGGGGAGCTGGGACTGACATATGCTATAGATACAGCACCTTAGTTATAACACTACGTTATAACCTCCCTATTTGCTGTCCTCTCAGTAATATTGGCATCTGAGCCGATACAAGAATTTCCCCATAAATGTTATATGCCTCCAGGCATTTTTGTGGAGGGGGCTCATCGTCTTTGGCCGGAGCTACTGGTGATAGCGGGGATAGGAGCGTCACCCTTGCCACAACCCTAATACCTTTTTTATACTATAATATCAACGACTATAATCATACAAAAGACTACTTCAATTGACAGACAATTTTGTATAGAATGACTCATGACTGCCATCCCGCCTCCTTAGAACTTTCTGTATAGTCTAGAATATAGAACTCTAACATGATATCATCTCTTATTAACATTACGCCTTTCTTACATAAGATAATAAAAAGTTAGCTCATTTATTTTATATCTACCATACTTACATTTCCTTCAATCAAGTCAAATATTCCTGCGGAGTCCCTGTCTTATCGAAAAGAGTTCTGGGTTAACTACATCACAACGAAGGGTCCTACCAATACTAGAACGATCACGCCATGGCCAAAGACAAGCTTTGATTAATATTTTAGGTATAGCATATCAACCATTCAGTAATAAGTATTATAGGAATAGTTCAGTATTAACAGCCTTCAGTACTTACACTAGATTCAGAGAAAATTACCAGTAGTTTCAGATTCTTTAGATTTTCATTCAGTACTAAATTTCAGTAGTATAGGTTCAGCTACAAAATTCATTGTCATGTAATTTCAGTAGGGCAGATTTTCTAAGGCGGATTTCTTGGGCGGGAAAGAAGATGTAGAGTAGCGAGAGTAGTATTTAGGTAGGATAGCGAGTTATTACAATATGTGATGCCGTGATACCAGGATTAGTTAAAAGCTAGTTTAATCAGAAAAGTTACATTTATTATCATAAGCTTGTCTGTAGTAACCCAACAATGGGTTACAATTTGTTGTCGTTAATGGATAGAAAGACGGGGGGCCGCAGGGATTTATTGATTAAACTATGTGTATTTCAAAGTCTTCATTAATAATTAAACCAAAATTTAGTCATGAGCACAGGGCAGGTATAATTTCTATTAAAATAACTGCATAACTGTTTATTACCAAGCAGGAACAACATCATTATCTTTTTGCCAACACTTCATTATCATGTATTATCTTTTCACTCCACTATTAATCTGAAACAATAGAATAATTTATTTTCTATTCATTTCATCCTCAATTAAAATCACAGAATTATTTTTAAAAATTTACAGAGTTTATCTTACTAAACAGGTGGTTACCTTAAACCATGACAATAGTTATAGTTAGGAAATAATCAGAAAATCATTTCTCAAAAATACCAACAATAATTATTTGTTTTATGACTCAAGTAAGAAATTGAGAAATTAATATGAATATAAATAATAAAGCAGAAACGTGCACTTAAATTATCAATTAAGGATCATACCAACCTTGTTTTATCAGTATTCATCACTGTAGAAAGAAAAATCCGTGTTTGGAAATTTTCTCCGGAGACTCTCAGAAGACAAATTATGATTTCTAATCGAATTGTATTCTGAGATGTAGTTATGTTGTAGTAGACTCATCATTAAGCTGGGCTAGTTATGATTAGTAGATAATAAAATCCACAAATAGGTTCCCAAGCACTTTGCGACTCTTATCTTTGCTTTATGAAGGAGGGGGGGGGCGACGGTCACCGACATCACTTAATCATTAGAAAAGTTTGGATTTGCTTGGTGATTCCAACCGGGCACTGCAACTCTTCGTGTACAATGATAGTTGAAAGTCAGATTTCAAACTATTTTTCAAATTAAAGGACATGTTTTCATAATTAAAGAAACCACTTTCATAGGTTATGTTTCCAGAAAAATATTATCATGGTTTGCAGTAATGTAAAGCTTGCTGTTTGTACACTAACATAATTAACTCACAAAACAGTTCATTGTTGTACATTTTCACACTCCAATATGCTTAAAATTTTAACATTTTTTTATATACACTCACTAGGTTATATTTGCTTTGTATTATTTGATTCATTGTTTAGCATTTACAAATTGATACCGGTAACCTGTTAGGATACATGCCCAGTCTTTATTTATCACACTTGAGAAAAACCTAGGTAGCGTTATGTATTTTTACTACTCAATAGTCAGGCAATTACAAGGAAAATAGGATATGGCACTTGTGACGAATTTAACACTCCCGACGCGTTGTCATAAATTAGGAGGGTTTGTCTTTCTAAGAAAACATCGCTGTAGCAATGAATGTCTTTGATAGCGATAGTGATGAGAAACGTCATGTCAGTGTCATCACAATAGGGTACTTTCCTGACAGATCAAATCAGTCATTTTTTATGAGTTATCAAAACGCTCGGATAGTATGAAGTTTCTATGAGAAAAAGCATAATGACGTCATTGTGCTCAAACATCAAATAATCTCCTCATTTATAGCTTTTTGGTCTTTTAAAAATCGTATAAAACGTTAAATAGGTGAATTTTAGTTGATCTTTGCAAATTTTCGAAAGCAGATTTCAAGGTTAGCGTGAAGTAATAAATTACTTGTTGATTACAGTACATTAGTAACTACAGGCAAGTACCCTATTAGAATGTCATCCGGCCGCGTGATGGCATTATACGTCGTTCAGTAGCGAGAAATATAAGCTAGTTTGAGTAACAAACTATATCTCGTGCGGTACAAAAATAAATTGTATTTATTCCATTCGTGACACATAATTATAAAGATATATTTGGCACTATTAGGGCATTTATGTTGAGAAAGTTCGTAATGATGAAATATTAGGTTAGCTGTAATTATGTCCACCTTACAGGAACATATAGGTAGTCGATTAATTATATTACGGGAATTTCTTAACGTAATAGTATTTCTTGTGCATCCTTCCTTTATGACATAACTATAGCTACTTTCATAAAACATAAGTAAATTATTGATAGCTTTAATTGTCCAGTAGTAATTTTATAAGACAATACTTACCTTTATGAAAAAAAAAAAATTACAAACAGCATACAGAACGCAAAATTTTATTTAAATCGGAGCCTAGTAAAATCGTGATATTACATTTTTGAATATGAAGTGACATTACTAAAATTGCAGTCAGTACATCCCTAGGTAAGGTGACAGGTTATAGTCATAGAAAGGTTTAGGTCAAAAGTGAAAATTATGTATTAAGCAGAGAAAGGGTTGATAATTGTTTGAGATATGTCATCTTGCTTCAAACAATTTTGTAAACTTTCATGTCATTTTGCCATAAATTATTATGTTAGAAATTAACAATTATAGCAAAAACTTGTTTATTCGAGCCTGCAGAAGTATTTTTCCTGCTTACATGGTGTCTGTCGCCACTATTAAAGAGAGCAGATAATTAGACTGAATATAAACTGCATTGTTTAGGATTAATAATGGTTATACGGATATTTCTAGGAAATAAAATCACGCTGAGGTACTTTATTATCAGTAGGGCGTTTGTATAAATAACTTTGGTCAGAACACTGAAATTTATTGCTTGAATTCCACATTCAGATAGTTAATACAAAGTAGTAAAACATCAAAAGAATTAGATAGTATATAAAATTTTGTTGATTAGTAACTCTCGGGTAATGATTACAGCTTACACTTTTATCACAAGTTCACCTTACAAGCAAATTTTATGCCATATAATCAGTTAGTGGATTCAGTTTTTCCTCACCGAATTATTATAGTCTGGTTCATTAATTACATCAAAGTATGACTACACAAATGATGGGTGGTCCAAAGGAAAGAAACATACTTATATACACTTAATTGTCTTAACCGAATTAACTAAAATAAACTTTCTAGTGGCATTCTACAGATGTGAATCATAGGCACAACTTATTAACCAAACATTGATTATGATGGATGTAGTGCAGTACAGCGTATGACACATATAAAACCGGAATTATAAAGGTATTGAATATTAAGATACAGCACTAAAGGATTTTAATTATATTTATTTTTTCGTAGCATTGAATGATATTAGGTGTGGCGTTAAAATAAGGTTTCAATTAGTAGGCTGGAAGCTGTAGAATATCTTGACTAGTCCTGGTAATGGCTCTGAAGTTCAACAGTCTGGAGGCCCGGGGGCCGTCTGTAATAATAATTAAAATGGGTGCCCTTTATTTGGCGTAGTTTTGTTTGTCCGAGTGTATTGGAAGCCCGAATTTTATTTCGCATAATTTTTCTCTAGCTTTAACGGAAAATATTTTGCAAAATCTTTTACATCAGCCATTTAGAACATATTAGGTTAGGTTAGGTTTCTTTTATAGTTATTCTGAAAAGTCAATATTATCTGTAAAATAACAATTATGCGTAAATGGTATTCGGGCAGATAGAACATTCGGACGGATAAAATTGTGCCATAAATGGGTGACCCAATTAAAATAATTGAAATGGTTAAATAAGGAGCTTTATATAGGTAAACTTTGGCCTAGACGCGCACAAATTAAAACTTTGGAAAGAGATATGGACAGGGAAATTATTCTCTACATTACCATAAATAATTAAAACTATAAACAATGTAATAACAACAAAAGTACAAATACCTACGTAAATTATCAGAGGCAAGGTCAATGAGAAAGGCAAGCCTGAACAGCGTCCTGGGTCATATTAAGAAACCCGTCATCTAGCGACTGAATGCGTTAATCGTCTGAAAGATAAGGGAAAATCACATTACATATAGGGAGTAGTATCATTAAAATGTCTTTATTGCATCTATTTCTGTGACACAGTTGGTGGTTACTAACACTAATTCATTATTAACAGGTTTATAAAAGTAAATATCTGCATTACAATGGCTATACAGGTCTTTATCTTAAGCCTATAATTTATTATTTTATTATTATTTTGCATTCCACTATAAATTAAGGGGAATCCTATTATAACTACATTTATTCCATATTTAAGAAGTAAAGGTAGACGGTGGTGTGTTAGCTTCATTCTCTACACACACTACTGGTACAAGCTAATGCAAAATAATGAGCATTAGTCATTTATCAAAGTAGTTGGTGGAATAATGCATAGGCATTATTATACTTATAGACTGAATTAGGATTAGCAGACAGGAGAAATAATACTTACAAACATGCTATTCAGCAAACTGGGTCCGACATCTGGCATAGCTTTTTAACCATTTATTTTGTTTAGATTCCATTTACTCATGTTCCGATTATTAAATCGACATAATATATAATAAGCAACGTTATGAGAATTACTTTTTAAAGAGTCACAAAAAGTCTGGTAACGTTGAAAACCTGTAAAGATACAAAATTACACGTTAAACTCAGTAGGAAATATATTATATCACTGGTAGCAACATTTAAATGTGGCCTAACAAAGGTAGTATTATAAAACTTACTTAGAATTTCGGTGCTATAGAATCCTTTGGCGTTTCCATTATATTATATGTCCAACATTAACTTACTTGTATCACATATACTATTTGCATACTAGAAGTAGTTTACTAAATTATCCCTTCATTGTAAGTTCTCTTAAGATATGTCCTTTGCTTCCTGTGAAAGATTTTAACGATGATTACAAAGTCAGTCTGCTGGTGTAGTTTCATGTACAAATATAGAAGATAGGCATTACACACATACTTACTCTTTTATACGTCATAGTCAATTCATCCACTAATTACTATAATATACCACGAATCCATTGGTAAAAAGTTAGTTATATTCTTCTTGTGGAATATTATGAACATTTTCAAAAGAGCTAACAGACAGCCGACTACTAGAGATGTCAAATGGAACTATGGAACCGCGGTTGAGTAAGCCGACAAAATTAAATATCACACATAGATGGTGGACTTTAACACTAGTATTATCCTATCAAATTTGGTCGGATTAATCCATTACCATAGAGAATAAACGTAAAGGTGTTTACACACTTGAACGCATGGAATTTTGCATACTTTATGGCTTTTTATCCAACTTGAGAAAATGAAAATAATTACGATCACGTATTATCGTAAAGGTCTTTTGAATGCAAATCATTTTAGATTTATTACTTTTAGGTAGATTAGAACTATCGAGGTTTAGTTTAGTCTTATACGTAGTTTAATTGTATCAGTTTAGGATAAATTTTAAGTCATTTTACGTTTTCTATGATCTTGTTATTCTTTGAATTGCCAATTAAATATATATATTTCACGTTTTAGATTTTAACATTTATGACAGGTTAAAAACGAATTACAATTACAAAATTATGGCACTAAAAATCCATATTCAGCGTTTTTTTTTCTTACGTCGTTTTATTTTTATCATTACTACTCAGAAAAAATGTTCAAAATCAATGACTGGAATTGACTTTTTTTTATGAAACCGAAAAACAGTCCCGAGATAAGTATTATCAAAGTTGTCACGATTTGTTGTTTCGTTATAACAAATAATCGTCGGACAATAGAGATTGTCAAGTCGCGTGGTTGAAACGTTTAAATATTTTAAGGATTTTCCGAACTAATCAAAGCAATAGGAATATTTCACATTGTATCCAATATCAGATTAGGAAGTCGGATACAACTCGTACATTCTATCTAGTCAGTATCGTATCGGAGGTTGGAACCGATATCAGATCGGGGCATGTGAGATCCCTCTAGCCATTGACAAAATATATTTTGATTGTCTGTGAATATTAATAGTTACCATATTTGAAAAAATTGGGACCCTAAGTGTTGCCATATATTACGGTAAAAATTTATAAGCTGAAATTAAAGGAAAATTAATAACCGACCAAATCGGGTGTCAGACGTGGGCAATAAGTTTAGCATCATGATTGAATTTGACATTTTGCCAGGTTGGCCAACTTTGAATTAATAATAAACTTTAAATTGTACTCACAGAGTCCACCATTTGACACCTTATGATTGTATAGAAGAAGTGTTTTTGAACGCACCTAGAGGTTAGCCGGAGTTGCCAATGTAATATAGTTTGAGCTGAATAGGATATTTTGGTAGTAACATTTTCATATGGCAATATGACAGAACAATTTTAAGAGTTAACAGTTATACTTATGATGAGATTGACGAATTAATCGGAATTTGACATATTTTGAGACGGTTTGTTGACAAAATTTACTTGCGAAACCATTTAGATAGTAATTAATTAATATGGACTAGATACTATTAGAATAATTTTATAGAACGGTGTTAAGTATTCAAAGTAGTGCAACACAGTCTGTTTGGCTAAATTTAAATGACGCAAGCAACACTGAAAGATAATTGTCATTGTCAGATGTAACCGCTAAAAAAAAAAAAAAATATTATGTGGTTTGAATCATGTTTGCAAAGAAACATAAAAGTTTTATCAGTAAAATTAATGGTGATTATAGTTTTGTGTTAGAAAGATGGTCAAGTTGAAAGTGAGAACCAGAGTGATGAGTTCATTTTTGTGAATATGAAGTTAGTAATAACAATCCGATCCGACTCGAAAATATAACACCCTAAAGGTTAGTATAATTTTGTCATAATCATACATTCTGATAAATAGACTGTTGAAAATTAGGTAGAAACATCGCGTCCATAGGTTACATTCAATAAAAGATGCGGTCTTATCAAGAATAAATGTTATAATGATTGAAAAGAGATTAGACAATAGTTGTCAATTAATATCAGATCTAGTTGATATAAACATTTTACCATCCAGTTAAACGTTTTACAATTAAAATAGTAAATTTACACACTAATTTTGCCGAGGAACTTTTTATGTTTTTAAGTTTCCTCTGCGAAACATTCCGGAATATCAATAAATACAGTACCTATAAATGTTTGTGTCATTATAACATTTTTATTCTACATATGATGACATCGCATAGAGGTAACTAAAATAAACATCTTTTATACGGACCACTTTTCCTTAAAATCAATATTTACCGAGCTATTAAAATTCAGACCAAGCAAGCCCGAGCAAATTTTAAAAACTTAGAAAATTCTTGGAATTTTTTTTATGTCAGTATAATCCTCTACTATTGTCACTAAATTTTATAAAACATGATAAAATAAGCATGTTTTATTATATAAACTTTTTCCCTTAGATTAGTATTTACTGATATATTGGGGTCAAAAGGTTATTAAATTTATATGGCCCTAGAACTTAGAAAATTTTGAAGGTAAATTTAGATGTCTATAAAACCCTACATTTTTGTTGAAGAATCTTATAGAACATGATAAAATAAGCATGTTTTGTTATATAAACTTTCTTTCTCAGGTCAATAATTATGAGAGTAGAGGTGGTTCAAAATTACAAACATCCGAGGACATTTAAATTTTACTTTCTCTTCCTATAATCTAGGCTAGTCTTTTGCTTAGTCACAAATATAGAAGCATACAGGGTATGAGTACAAAGTAGGCTGTTAGAAGTGAATTTTGCCTTCAAGTATGACAGGTGGATTTAAAATAATGTCATCTCGTTCATAGGTCAAACCCACATTTACACCTGTAGGAGCTCCTTTAATGAAGATCAATAGATATGAATAAGAAAGATATATACCATCATGGGATATCTTGATGAAGTTCTTAATTTATTATCGCAGGTAGCAGCTAGCAGCGTTCGAGTATTTATCTCAAACACCCACAACAATGTACGCAATCACATAGATATTTATAGTAGGCTAGACGAATTATTATTAAAAACTAATACAACTCGCTCCGTCCAGTAACGGGTACTAGGGCTATCTTAGGTAACCCGTTAATTTGTAAATGGCGGCAACATCAAGATAGATCTCATTATCGTTTGTTTAACTTGGAATTCGTAAATAAGGTTTAAGTAATTTTGTTCTATATCAAATCTCAACTGGCGACTTCATGTGAGTGCAAATTAATTTCAGTAGCTCAGGTTAGTACGGAGCCATATTAAAGAAGCCTTAGGAGAATAACTAGTTAGCCAATCGAAGTTAGTACCTAGTGGAGGTATCAACTGGTCTTGTTGGCCTAGGGTAGCTCAGGGCCCTACTTGTTTGTTATTAAAATTATTAATGTAGTTTTAGGGTTCAGTCGTAATGAAGTCCGCTTTGATGTTACCTATTAGAACATTATAGTAGGGAAGTTTCACCCATCATTATCATCATTAATTCTTAAGGGCGCTTCATTTTTCTCTTTCCGTATAAGGGTAGTTAAACTGTTACAAAACGAAAACAAAAATAGGACATTAATCGTTAGCTACTAAGGAAATGGTTGCCTGTATTTATTTTGTTGCATCGGCATTAGTTGAAAGGACATTTTTCCTGGAAGAAAAAAAAAAATGATTAGGGTATTTATGATATTATTAACTCAATAACTACCAATGATTATTTTCCATATTTTAGACTGCTAGTCATTTATAAGCTATTCAAATCAAGGTCATGCCTATACTTTTATGATTATTTCATAGTATAACTTTTGGAAGTTTATTATCTTTTGAATTTCGCTGCATTTTATGAGCTACATATTTGCTTAATTAATTTGATGCTATGCCATGAAATGGAACAAAGTAAACGGATATGTACTATTTTAAGATAAGTTAAAGAAGAAGTAATCCATGTTAAACCTTGAGGGATTAATAGGGGTTTTAAAAGGGTATTCATTAATTTCCATTTTACAATGTAGACATTATATATTATATATTTATTGATATACAGGATGACTCTGAATATTGCAAATATAGGGGTTAATAATCATAACTATGGAATTAAAATTAAAGGTTCCAATTTGGAAAAAAGTTTTACTTTTATCATAAGTGGTGGTGGCATTATAACTCTATCATTATAGTTTTAAGTCTTGAGAGAGGAACCGGTATTATGTATCTTTTAAGGTATATCACAACATACAAAGGTATGTCAGATATTTTTTTTTTTATTTCAGGCTAAGGACAGTCTGCGCTGAAAAAAATTTTTTATGAATCATTTTTAATTTTTTTTTTTAGTTTTACTGGTGATACCTTGTTTGGTTGTATGAAATGAAAGTAATAAGGGCCCGATGAAAGATAGATGGTGTGAACTTTATTAATGAAATGGTGAGTAAGGAAGAGTGTGTGGCTAGCTGTTAGAGAATAAAAGGGGGGAGGGGACACCCGGGTTTTGATATGGGATGAATGTCTATGTGGTGTATGTTATGTGGTGTATGATAGTGATGAGACAGTGAAGATTGCATTTGGTTAAATGGGTTTCTTCAACCGGACAAGGCCTTGCTGTTTAACTATTATTATAAGATAAGATTTTTATTTATTCAAGAGGAACTATTATTCTACGTTAGAGACGAAGGCGACTGCGCATAATAGTTGGGGCCGGCTGTGACGGAACGTAGCCTCGTCAACATATTAAAAAATAATTTACAGTTCATTCAGAATTTGAAACTTCAGTTGCAATCTTCAGTTACGGGTTTCAGAGCTGGAAAAATTGTAAGGATTACCAGTTCAACCAACCGAACCGAAGCTCCTAAGAAATGCAGAGTAATGGATAAAATCCTAACATTGCTCAAACAATTACGTTAGGCGTTTGGATAAACATTATATTAGGAAAAGATATGGAAGATTTGCAATCTTACCTAGTATAATTATCCATGGACGTTGGTGACGAAAGCACTCAAGGTAGGGTATATTTACAACCATGGCACTTATAAATATAACATAGGACAGTTGCAGATTATTCCAATACTTAATTAATTTTCTTCGCCACGTGAACGTAAACAAGGAATGATATCGAAACTGACCGAATGTATTTGAAGTGATGTCACAAATACAATCGCGTAAGTTATGGTTTAGGGAAAATTATCGGAATTAAGATAATGTTTTAATTTAGATTAATTATATTATATAGATTAGAAAATTAAGAGAAAATTATTGGTGAGTTTATGAAAGTGATTTGTGATAGCTAAATTAATAATATTATTTGCGGGTTCGAGTGGGAAAACTTAGTTAATACAGAACTGATTGTCTATGGCAAAGATAAGTAATCGAAAGTACCCGTAGATAAGATTCCTAAGGAATAGACCTTTTGCTCTTAGACATAAGGTTGATTTTGGGCAAACCGTAAAATATTGGCGCCTTTTTATGGACCAATCACAAAGCGTCCCAATGATATGCATATGTGTGCAGTACTTTTGGACTGTTGGATTATCGAAAAATGTTGCCAATTACTGGAGGAGCAAATTGGATTGGAGAATAATTGTATGATTAGATAATAAAATAGGTAGACTATAATTAAGCTTTCTAGTAATTAGAAAAGGACATTAAAAGGATAATTTGTTTATGTGTTATTATACGCCAGGGCAACAGGTATTTTAGCATAAATGGGAGATAATCGGGAATTTATGTTTGAATAATTGGGAACACCACTTACGAAACAGGCGGATATATGGACTACCCTCGAAATAAAATTCCTCAAATCAAACAAAGAAATAGGCAGTATGTCTTTAGCCATAAGGACGATATTCAGCCAAATGAGAAAGTGGCGTGATCTTGCTTCTTCCAATCAGAGGATGTCCCGGAACTATGAATGTGTGAAATTTACCCTGATGAAGAATCGTGCATAATGAGACTGAGATATCGAAGGATGGACATAAGGTTGAAAATCACGTACATACGAAAAACCGGGAGAAACGTCTATAAAACCCGATGTAACCAGTATTTCAGCGTTCAGTGTTCGTCTAGGCGCCACTGAAACCAACCAGCCCTGGAGGCTGCCATCAATAATCGTCGAAACTAGACCTTTGCGAAAGCGGTACTAACTGTACGGGCTATGTCTAGTGTTAGGAAATAACTGAACCTTTGCGAAAATCTTTCGAGATTATGTTCAGTTATTAGTCAGATTAGGGAACTCTTCAATTATTCTCATTTGCGGCTTGCCGACGCGGAAGCTATGCCCAAATCTAGTCAGATTTTAGGCACATTTTAGTCACATCTTAGTCGAGGGTTTATGACCAAATTGGGGAAGGTCTACGTCCATTATTTAGTCCAGGCTGGGCCTACGCGGAAGCTATGCCCAAATATAGTCAGATTTTAGGCAGATTTTAGTCATAGTTTAGTCACATTTCAGTCAACAGGTCCTATGTTCGTTAAGTTAGTCCAGGCCTACCTACAAAAGGGTTATGTTTTAAATAGGGAAGATTTATGTCCATTTTCAGAAGTTCTGTCTTGCATACAAGGGGTTCTTGTCAAAAATTTAGGGGAGACCTACGTTTAATCTAGGCCGACAGTCGGTAAGAATCCTGCGATCATAGTTTGAACCATAATATGAAACTTAAATTCACGTTACAGCGGAGGGAATAGTCAATTGTCAACGGCGGGGCAGCGGGGCAGCAGGGAGGACGCCCTCGGCTTGCCCGTGCTCTACGGCGTGCACCTGGTCCTAGATTGAAGATAACAAAGACAAACGAGCAACGGCGCCACGGTGGGCTGGCTGGCGGTGAACGTGCAGACCACGGCGGTGGCGTGTTCCTGTCCTTACAGCGGAGGGAATCGTGACTATCGACGGTACGGCGGTGCAGGTGGCGGCGGTCGTGCGGGTCGGCGGCGGGCGCGTCGTCCTGTGGCAAGACCCGGTTCCTGTTCGTAGAGGTTTGAAGACATCAAGGGGTAAGTGTTTTATTTTATCACTGGTAGGGCTATCCGTGTGGGGGTTGCTTGTTTTGGGAGTCAGAAAGTCATAGGCCTGTTTGGTCCTAGAATTGTCTAAAGTCTACTAAAGTTATTATCATATTAAATGCATTTTGAGTCAAAGATAGCAACAATTTCGGTTGAGACGTCAAGCGAAATTGTTAGCATATTTTTTTTTGATCGAGCATAGGCGAGGCTACCTAAAGGTCCTTTGTGCATGTGAATCTTTGTGTATTTCATCATTATGTTACTATTTTCCTACTGAAACCTTTTAAGACTGGTGAAGCGTGTAAATAGCTGTCACCCTAGGAGGGGAAAATTTTAACTGAATTTCTAGATAAAGAAATAAGATGCCCGCCGGTATGGTTGTTTACATAATTTGCCGAAAAACATGATTACGACATTAGAACACAGTGCCACTTACTTGTCGTTCATTGCTGGTCGTCGGCAGGCGGGAATAGGGCTCCAGGAGGGTCTTGATCACTTTCACTCAGAAAAGGACAATAATATTCATAGAAGAAAGTCAATCATGTGCGCTTACGTTGATCACAAAATCACAACAACTTTTGTCCTTGAGTTGAAAAATATGGCGAATACGTCGACCAATCGCCGCGACGTTTCATAATCTCGAAAGGTCTCCTTAACGCCACCTCTCGGCATGAGAGCACGACTTCGTAGCCCGCTCAATGTGGCACCGCGTATGTCGACATGACCGACAGATGCCGTTAATCATAGTAATTAGACAAATCATGTTTATTTTGCACAACCATACTCCCCGCCTTGAAAGTTTCCAGAACTTTCAAAATATACCCTTTGATCAACTAAGGCGGACAATATACTTAGATACTTATTGAGACAAAAACAAAAAAAAACTAATTTAACTAACACTCATTGGATTGGGAACTCTACCCTTTGATTTTATCTTTATAAACCTAAAGTATAGCTAAGAACTTAATTACTAATTGCAAACAAATATATAGCTATTGATTGGGAATAGGATACAACTTTACAACCGGTCGTTTAAAGGTGCCATGTTTCGTTTTTACTAATGCCACCCTTACCACACCATCAGTGCCAGGATACACTTGTTGAATCACGCCCATAGGCCACCTCATAGGCGGCACGTCATCTTGATCAATAAGAACTACCGTCCCAACTGTCACTGGATTACATGGTGCACACCATTTTTGCCTGACTTGTAGCGTGTGCAGATATTCAATGCGCCATTTTTTCCAGTAAGAATTTACCAACAAGTCTAAGAGCCTCTTGCGGTCAGTAAGGTTTACGCGTTCATTAGACAGATCTGACATAGGTAGATATTTAAGCGGTGATGACATCAAGAAATGAGCAGGTGTAAGTACTTCAGGTTGTGGCTCCGATGATATTAGACCAATCGGTCGAGAATTCAACAAGCCTTCTATCTGGGTCAAAACCGTCAAAAGCTCCTCGTATGTTAACAGTTGATTCCCAATTACTCGGAACAAATGAGCTTTAACGCTTTTAATATTGGCCTCCCACATTCCTCCAAAATGAGGCGCCCTAGGGGGAATCATTTTCCACTGAATACGACAATTAGCTAATTCTTCGCCCAAGGTATCACTAAACCCAGTTGACTGAAGAAAATTATACATTTCGTCTAACTTGGCCTTTGCGCCTACAAAATTTGTACCGTTATCCGAATAGATACAAGACACTGGTCCCCTACTAGAAATAAATCTTTTAAACGCTGCAAGAAATGACTCGGTCGTCAAATCACTCACTAACTGAATATTGATGGCCTTTGTGGCTAAACAAACAAATAGACATATATATGCCTTTTGAGCGTGTTGTCCTCGTCTACGAGCTAGCGTGATCTTTATTGGACCAGCATAATCTACACCGGTATGAACGAAGGCTTTCGTTTCAGTTACACGATAAGCCGGTAGATCAGCCATTTTAGGAGATGGATGTGAAGGCGATAGGCTGAAACATCTATTACACATTTGAACTCGCTTGCGTATGATATTTCGGGCAGCAAGAATCCAAAATCGTTGTCGAATTATAGACATCAATAAATCAGAGCCAGTATGAGAGTTGCCTTTATGGTAATGATCGATAATAATATCTACCACGTGATCTCGCTTTGGAAGTAAAGCTGGGTGCTTTGCTTCAAATGGAAGGTCCGCCTTTGACAATCTTCCTTCAATGCGCAATATATTCTCTTCATCAAGAAAGGGACATAATTTTCTCAACCCTCTTGAGAGTTTACCGCCATTTATTACGGTATTAATTTCATCGCTAAAATGCATCAATTGTACGGTTTTCACGATTTCCTTTTCAGCTATATTTAAATCGTTAGCTGTAATCCCTCGTGACCGCGGAAGTTTCTTAACGAACCGCAAGACGTAAACTACGACTCTCAAAAGTTTACTCCATGAAGAGATGCGTTTTGAACATTCATAGAGTACGTACTCAGAAGTCTGAATGCTACATAGCATCGTATTTGCTTTAAGTTCCGGCAGTTCCTCACAAGCAGAAGGGGAGAATGGTTTAAGTGGCCAGTTTGCAGGAATCGAATGCATCCATGTGGGGCCGCTCCACCACAACTTATTGTTGATCAACTGGGCTGGAAGTAATCCTCTCGATAAACAATCACTAGGGTTTTCTTTCCCAGACACATGATATAACTTTTGTGGATCTAAATTCTCCTGAAATTGCGCAATTCTATTACTGACAAATATCGACCATCGGTGTGGTGATGAATGGATCCAGGATAAAGCAATAGTAGAATCCGAGAAAGTATATATATCTTGGATAGATATGCGCGAACCGTAAGCGTCAATGACAGTTTTCACCAGACGCGACATCAAAACTGCGGCACACAATTCTAATCGAGCAAGAGTAGTCACCTTAACAGGCGACACCTTTGACTTTGAACAGAGCAGACGTACTATAACATTTCCCGAGTTATCTGTGGTGTGCAGATACACAACACAACCATAAGCCTTAAGGCTGGCATCACAAAAGGCAACCAAATTGACTGTGTTGTTATAAGAAACTCCGACGTGACGTGGAATCTCTAAATCTGATAATAAGGGCAGCTCTGAGATAAGCGCCGCGAAATTTTCTCGGATGCCTTCTGGAGGCTCGTCATCCCAGTCTACTTTCTGAGACCATAAATTCTTTATTAACAGCTTGGCATACACCACAACAGGTCCTACCAATCCGAGAACATCAAACAGCCGGGCTACGAACGACAGTATGGTACGTTTAGTACATGTGCCTTTAGTAACTGAAGTCGTAAATTGAAAGATGTCTAGATTTGGTCGCCAAGTGAGACCCAAAATTGCTAGTCTACTCTCATCGTCAGCAAAATTGACAAGTGCGCGATGAGACTGAGGTAGACTCTCCAGGAGAGGTGTCGAATTACTTGCCCATTTTATAAGGTCAAAACTACCACTTTTGAACAAAGCAATTAATTCTTTTGCCAAATGCTTAGCAGTGTCAATATCTGATATGGAAGTGACTAAATCATCCATATATAGGCTTGATTGGGCAGCTTTTGCTGCCTCTGGATACCGACTACACTCATCGGTAGCCAGTTGGTGCACAGTGCGCATAGCAATGTAAGGGCTGGATTTAAGACCAAATGGTACGCGATTGAACTGGTATGTGCGCAGTTCTTCGTTTTCGTTAAATCGAAACAAAATCTTTAAATATTTGCGGTGGTTTTCTGGTGTACCGATTTGCATGTACATCTGTTTGATATCTGCAGTCATGGCAACTGGGAATAAACGGAAATCTAACAGAAGCAGAAATAAATTTGCTTGGAGATTCGGTCCCGTGTGAAGCACATCATTAAGCGACAGTCCGGTATGAGACTTGGAACTGGCATCCAGTACTATTCTAAGTTTACTTGTTGTTTTGTCCTCCCTTATTACCGCATGATGCGGAATAAAGTAGCCTTCATTTTGATCTTCTTTCTCAGGTACTTCGGACAAATAACCCTTTTTTATATATTCCGTGATGACTTCATTATAGTCGCTTCTAAACGTAGGTGAATGCTTAAACTTGCGTTCGAGTGCATAAAAGCGTCTCTGTGCCACAGCGCGGGAATTACCTAAATCCTCAGGATTTCTACAAAATGGAAGTTCTACTGAGTAACGCCCATCAACTTCGCGGGTTACTGATTTGGTGAAAATATTTTCGCATTCAAGGTCGTCAGGTGACAAGTATCGTTTATTAGGAAGCTCTTCTAGTTCCCAAAATTTGAGCAGTGTGGTATTGAGATCGCTCATTGTAAATGCGCTGAATGGGGGGCATCGTTCAGATGTCGGTTCCGCGATCGAGGCAGGTACGTCTCCCATTAAAACATAACCGAAGGTCGTCAAGAATGCTGGCGGCATGGAGGAGTTCACGTGAATTCGTTTGCCCAAATACACGTATGGAAACAGTTGCGCACCTACCACTAAGTCAATGCCTCCAGGAATATTCCAAGTGAGGTCGGCTAGAGGTACCTCATTACCAAAGTCGACATTATTCACGTCTATCTCATGTGCGGGTAATTTGTCGGTGATATTATCCACCACAAGAGCCTCAATGTAATATTTGTCCGCAGATACACGAGACTCTATAGTCAAATACACGTAGCCATGTATAGGCCGCGATGTTAGGCCGACTCCCTTCAACGACGAATTGTAAAGAGGTGTTATCGGTAAATTGAGTGATTTACAACAGTTCAAAGTAATCAAATTATTCTGAGAACCATTGTCCAACAAAAGGCGAATTAATTTTCGATCGTCACTTTTATTGTACGCATACGCTTGTGCGGTCGACAAGAGTATCGTGGTACGGGATTTCGACTTAGCTATGAGCGATACCGTGGTACCGGGTGAGTCATATTGCTCTAACGCAGTGCCGCGAACCGTCCGGTCAGTGTCGGGCATAGAAGATGCGACCGTAAGACCATCCTCATAAGGCTGAATTTCGTGTGAACTTTGAGTGACATCACTAAGGCTCGAATTTCGTGGTTCGTTTTCGTGGGTGTAGGTATGAAGTTGGACCGGCGCGATGTTAGTACTGTTAGAAGTATTACTTTTATTGAAATGCAAAAGTGTATGGTGTTTTCTTTGGCAATAGTTGCAAACATGTTTAGAATTGCAGGATGAAATTAAATGCGTGGAACTTAAACAATTCACGCACGCATTTTTTGCCTTTATAAAATCAAATCGTGATTGAGGCGATCCCAAATTTTTGAATTGACTGCAATTAAAAATTACATGATCATTACTTTGGCACATCAAGCATACATTACTGTTTTCACCAGTCAAAAATGTTTTGTATGTACGCGTTGTCGGTTGCATCCTTTGGGTATTAGGAGCAGAAATACGCGACGAGTTTGAAGTAATATTATTCGATATTTCTAATATTTTCACTTGGTCTTGAATAAATTCGATAAATTCGTCGCAAGAAGGGATTTCTTTGTTACGAACAGACAATTCAAACGATTGTACAGTCTGAGCGTCAAGCTTTTTTAATGCGCAATGCAACATAATGAAATCGGCGATATCTTTTATGTCTAACTGTTTCAAAGCAGCTTTAGACGCAGAAAAGTTTTCGATGAACAAGTTCAAACTAGACGGCGAATGCGTTGCGTGTTTTAAATCAAAAATATTGTTTAGATAGAATGTACCTAAAGCTCTTTTATCTTGATATTTTTTTACTAAGCTATTCCATATAATCGAATAGGTATCTCCCGTGGGCACAACGCCGGCAACCACCTTTAACGCGTTATGCGTCAATTTACCTACAAGATACTGCACACGCTGCGAGTCCGACAGTTGCGGGTTTTCATGAATGTTTGTACGGAAATACTCGTAAAATATTGACCAATTAGCTGTTTGACCGTCAAACGATGGAATTTCCACCGGAGGTAATTTGATATTTAACTGAGGTGGTAGCGGTGGTAGTGATGGGGTGGTCGATGTGGTAGGCATGTTTGTTGTCTTCGCTTCATTAATGTTGTTACGCACGCGTTTAATCCGCGTGTAACTATCTTCAAAGAGCTCTAAGCTGGCATAATCCGGTACATAATTAGGATCCAATGTTAAACTTATATGATTTATCTCATCAATTATGGAATTGAATTCACAGCGCGTCAAATCAATAGTTTCCGAGTCGGCCATAAAATTTTCTGTTGACCTTGTGTCACACGTAGGTAAAATCTTTTTTGATTGTTCATACAGTTTGGATATACGTTTTAGAAGCATATCTTTTTTTACTTTAAATGCAGTTAATTTATTTGCGTCCATATTGGATCAACCTAAAAGGCAATAATTACACGACAGAGGTGGGTGCGAAAACGAATATAAATACGTAATATAAATACGTAATGCCTTACTTAGCAATTACGTAGGTGTGAATAAACTGGTGTATTTATGCGGTTCGATAGGACCATTATTTATGGTGAAGCGTGTAAATAGCTGTCACCCTAGGAGGGGAAAATTTTAACTGAATTTCTAGATAAAGAAATAAGATGCCCGCCGGTATGGTTGTTTACATAATTTGCCGAAAAACATGATTACGACATTAGAACACAGTGCCACTTACTTGTCGTTCATTGCTGGTCGTCGGCAGGCGGGAATAGGGCTCCAGGAGGGTCTTGATCACTTTCACTCAGAAAAGGACAATAATATTCATAGAAGAAAGTCAATCATGTGCGCTTACGTTGATCACAAAATCACAACAACTTTTGTCCTTGAGTTGAAAAATATGGCGAATACGTCGACCAATCGCCGCGACGTTTCATAATCTCGAAAGGTCTCCTTAACGCCACCTCTCGGCATGAGAGCACGACTTCGTAGCCCGCTCAATGTGGCACCGCGTATGTCGACATGACCGACAGATGCCGTTAATCATAGTAATTAGACAAATCATGTTTATTTTGCACAACCAAAGACATTGAACTATTGTTTGTGTAATGTGTACCGAATATGAATGTGTTTATACCATTTTACGAATTTTTCCTTACGATTGTTGTGTATGAAGGTATTTGTGCAGAACAAATTAGTGCGCGTCATATTATTTAAATTACAGTTAATTAATGCGATAATTTCCACTCGGTTTATGGGGATAGTGCGTGTCTATATATGTATGAATAGACTTAGGTCGGCTTCTACATTTTACTATGCGGTTTTACATAGTCACTCGCTAGCGATCATATGTCTTATGAACAAGGCGGATATGAGTTTCGTACACGTATGAATAGAATTAAGTCGGGTTTTACGTATTACCTCACGGTATTACATAGTTGTAAGCTTGCGTTTAATTGATGCGTAAACTACTATTTGTTTATGAATAATGAGTTTATAAGTTACGTACAGGTACGGTTGGATTTAAGCCAGGTGGTACGTTATCGTATTGTGGTGTGAATGTGCGGTTTCTCATGAATTTTATAAGTGTTCATTTATCTGAACATACATATTTTCTGCAGCGTATTTGCGTGTGCAATCATACCCTCAATCTTTACTATACTGAGTAATGTATGCAACTTACTTCCAGGAAGTTTTATTTACGAATCTTTAAGAGTACGAATTGAAACATATTCAAAACACCGAGACCTTTTGTTGGTTTCACCGAGATTTATTTATTTTAATTATTATGTATTTATGTGTTGTGAATGTGATGAGACGAATCCATTGTCGGATACTTGTATGTAATCTATTGGGTTGGTTTTGTTACTTATTGCATTACTATGAGTGGATGCTTTTATATCTTATGATGATAAACCCGTGTTCAGGCAATTATTACCCGATGTTTATTCATGTTTACATAAACCTTACACGCTCAGTCACACATACTTGCACATTAATTTAGTATAGGGTAAGTTAGCCGCTGATAGTCGTAAATTTATTTATTACTTATAGACAACTTCAAGCATTCTTTTGGGAACCGAGTAGGTAGTAAATTGATCTTAAAGGGGGGGGAAAATGAGGTCAATTTAATAGGTAGATAGGGGGTGTATAGTTAGCAATAGATATATCATTACTATATGGTATTAGGTAGGTGCCGTGGTAATCGGGGGGAGACGGTTTGTCTGCCATATTGCCGTAATGTGACAGGGGGGCGGTCTCTGCCTCCGGGCTGACTGTACTTACGAGAAAGGCTAGTAGTTCTGGGGATAGGTTTCAGAATTGTACTCATGCAGGCAGGAGTCCTGTCGGCAAGGTTGCAGTTCCTTAGGGGTTACTGATAGTGGAGGTAATTGTCAATAGTGTTGGTCCGTAGTTTATATAGCTCATCCTGGTATAGTCCCGCCGTTTGTGGACCCATGGGTAACTCAGGCTGACGTGAGTGTCTACTGTATCTCCCCCTAATGGCAGTGGGACTGTAAGGAACCCAGTATCGTAGCTGAGCCCTCATCGGCGGCGCGGTACTCATTTGACTAGCGGCGGATCGCCTGGCCTCTTTTCAGAGTTGAGCCTCGCTTCGGCGAGAAGATCCAAAACGTAGTTGACCCTATTTATATTCGAGCTTAGTTCGCGATTTGTTTGACCCTTTGCTATTAGTGATCCATGGGTATCTTATAGGGGGAGCTTAGTCCTAAGGATCATACCGACCAGAGTTGAGTTGTAGTATTACCATTTCTTATATCGTCACGCCACATTATTATGCAATCCCGGGGAGGTCAAGGTCCATATCCCCGCAAATGTTAGTGGGAGTCATGCAGGTTACGACCGGTGTCTGTTGAGTATGTGATTTTGAACTCTTTAGCGTGAGTGCTTTGGGAGCTGTATTATAATTGGCTTAGGGAGAGTTTATTCTCAATTACATAACAAGTTTGAACACTTGATACACCACTCTTATTCGTCAATAAGAACCAGCTCTGGGAGGACCCTTGGTAGCTATTCGAGTAGGGATTTAGGTACACTGGTTTAATCCTAGGTTCCCACATACCGACTTTTAAGACATTAAAGTCACACTTAATACATATCACATTATGATTTAGGCTTTATTGACTACTTACTTTTGATTTGTTCTTTATCATATTATGAAATAGGTTTGACCGACTGACATCTTAGTATAGCTAGGCCAAGATACTTGACCGTTATAGGGTTACTGACACCCTGCCTTTGACAAGACTACTAGACTGAATACTATGACTAGACCCTCTACATACAGTGACTGTACTGGTAGGTTAACTGACCGGTGGATGGTTATTTTGCGACGTTTTTTACCATTCGCAAAGCCCTACCTTACAAAACGTTGGTAGTTTCATGAATTGTGAAGATTGAGCAAATTCCATAAAATAATCCATCTTTCACAATTCTTCTTGCCAGGTATTAGGGCAGAATCAGTCTATAGATAAGCCTGTATCTTAGCTTATGTTGTCCTGCATGTGGGGAGCTGGGACTGACATATGCTATAGATACAGCACCTTAGTTATAACACTACGTTATAACCTCCCTATTTGCTGTCCTCTCAGTAATATTGGCATCTGAGCCGATACAAGAATTTCCCCATAAATGTTATATGCCTCCAGGCATTTTTGTGGAGGGGGCTCATCGTCTTTGGCCGGAGCTACTGGTGATAGCGGGGATAGGAGCGTCACCCTTGCCACAACCCTAATACCTTTTTTATACTATAATATCAACGACTATAATCATACAAAAGACTACTTCAATTGACAGACAATTTTGTATAGAATGACTCATGACTGCCATCCCGCCTCCTTAGAACTTTCTGTATAGTCTAGAATATAGAACTCTAACATGATATCATCTCTTATTAACATTACGCCTTTCTTACATAAGATAATAAAAAGTTAGCTCATTTATTTTATATCTACCATACTTACATTTCCTTCAATCAAGTCAAATATTCCTGCGGAGTCCCTGTCTTATCGAAAAGAGTTCTGGGTTAACTACATCACAACGAAGGGTCCTACCAATACTAGAACGATCACGCCATGGCCAAAGACAAGCTTTGATTAATATTTTAGGTATAGCATATCAACCATTCAGTAATAAGTATTATAGGAATAGTTCAGTATTAACAGCCTTCAGTACTTACACTAGATTCAGAGAAAATTACCAGTAGTTTCAGATTCTTTAGATTTTCATTCAGTACTAAATTTCAGTAGTATAGGTTCAGCTACAAAATTCATTGTCATGTAATTTCAGTAGGGCAGATTTTCTAAGGCGGATTTCTTGGGCGGGAAAGAAGATGTAGAGTAGCGAGAGTAGTATTTAGGTAGGATAGCGAGTTATTACAAGGGGGCACAGATTTTGTACAGAGTGCAACGCTCTGGAGTGGGAGGGGAGGGCCGACTAGCCGCTTGGCTTGGCCTGAAACAATGCGTCGGCCTTTAACTTGGCCTAGAACAATGCTTCTCTCAAGGCAGTGCTGGTTAGAACGCATAATATGCCTAAAGAATTTGAGGATACCACTTAAGTCGTACAAAGAACTCGACAAAATTAAGAAATCATGGGTAAATCTTTAAACGAAATGACCCAAATTGTTACACCAAATTATTTAATTCCCATTATAATGAGTGTGATTTCAATTAAATAGGTCCGATTAAGTTACCTTTCTGTTCACACAAAAGTGACATTTCACGGTTCATTAATCACGCTGTAAAATGTTAATTGAACATTAATTGCCTCTCTTGCCATAATTAAAACTGGTTATGAATAATTAATCTTAAATTCACTCACATTTTTGACTAACCTTTTAGATTTCGACTTTGAAAAAACTTCTCAGAATCTACGCATTATTAAAATGATAAGCTCAAGTAACCTTTTTCTTAATTTAAGAATTTTTTTGGTATTTTTTTTAAAGTTTGACAGGTATTTTAGCTTGAAAAGGAGACGTGGTACCACAATATAAGTTGTACTTAGTTATTTGACTTTGTGTGATAAACTTGCGATTACGAACGCCGTATACTAGAGAAGAAACGTAGGGATATAAACTAAAGTATTGTAAGCGATTTCACGCGTAGTCGTCCACTGCTAGACATAGGCCCTCCTCAGTTCGCGCCACCATACCCGGTCCTCAGCTCTCACCGTTGTACTCAAACGCATTTATTTCTGCAATTAGGCCTCGAGGGCGCCAAAAGAAAAGAATAAGACATGTAAAAGATTTCGTGTCTGAATCTTTTCTTTTGGCCCTTCGGCAAATGACCTTCTGGTGAGAAAAAGTACGTGATGAAAATAGTTGAAATTGTTTTTTTTTTCAATATGTGATAGTCGTGGCAGTTGATGGCAATAACTTGACTTTGTAAATAAATAACAGAGCCAAACTTACAATACCTAAAATTGAAAGTGTTATTTATTATACAGCCAGCAAATCTAATACGGGCGAATATTGAAACGGTGGTCAGCATAGGACCTAAGAAGCATATTTAGATAACTATTGATTAAAACCACAATGAAAATATTTACCATACAAAATAATTCGGGCCGCAATGTAACGCAAAACACATTCAAGTTGACAAACACGCTAGTTGACAGTTACTTTAAAAAAGCTCGTATCTCGCAATGTCATAACAAGCATGTATGCGGTACATTGCTGCTCGGTAAATTTTCAAAAATTAATTACGAGGTCACTATTAAGTGTAATTTAAAAAATCATATTAATTAATGATAACACTACTAAACGCTATATCTGGTTTAATTGTTCGCCCGTATTAGACTTACACGCTGTATACCTGTTATTATTATAATACCGTTATTTTCTGTCCACAACACTGAGAACGCTCAACTACCCCAAAACGCTCAACCAACTACCATACAATTTGAGATTAACAAAATAAGTTTATGTTTTGAGGCAAAATGTAGTTCTTATAAACAACTGTAAACCTGGCATCGATATAAAATGTAGGTACCAAATTTTCTTTGTTGATATACCTATTTATTTTGAGAGAAATTATCAATCTCCGAAGTATGTAACCTCGGTGTCTGTCAGTTACAGGCGTTATAATTGTAAGTTAAATAACTGCTATATCTCAACTGTGTACATACTTAGTAACTTTGAACAATAGCTGTTTTGGGCCCGTCGGTAACAAAAGTAAAAAGACGTTAAGCGAGTGGTTACACTCAATTTATCAACTTCCAAGTTTTTGTTTGTTAAATATACTTTAAAATTAAATCTCCAACCGAAATTAGTGCACTAGAGCGAAAAATTGCAGTTTTAAACCAATGTTAACAGCTAACTATTAAAGCAGTAGGTACATGGAATTATTTTTTTTAATGTGTATTTTGGTTTTCTGAATATCTGTTCTTGTTTTACTTTTTATTTATCGTTAAGTTCCAGCGCATAGGCACTGGTTCCACCGCCAGCGAGTAAGCGAGTAAAGTTGGGCGAGTAACACAGTTAATTGCGGGCTGACCAGGCACAGTGTGATCAATCGACCTTTCCAGATCCGCAATGTAATGCTACTCGCCCAACTTTACTCGCTTACTCGCCGGCGGTGTGACCAGTGCCATAAGCCCTCCGGAGGAGCAAAATTTGACATTAATAGCCGCGCGGCGAAATCGCGGAGTGAGCCACTCCTGGTGGTAGTAAGGTGAACTTGGGATGACGGAAAATAACTGGCCAAGAGCATGTCGGACCATGCTCAGTGTAGGGTTCCATAGCCGTAACTATAAAGTAAAAAATACGATGTAAAAAAGTACAACAACAAAAGAGCGTATCTTCATAGCAATTACGTCCTTTTGTTGAGAAGCGCAGTTTATTGGCAATAACTCAAAAACGGTTAATTCGATCTTGTTGAAAATAATTTTCGTTGAAAGCATTAATTAAGCGTTACCTTCGTGATTTTTTTTCATATTTTTCGGACACACGGTTTAGAAGATAGAGGGGGGGGACACAATTTTAACAACTTTCGGAGCGATTATTTCCAAAGGTATTCACTGAATCAAAAACATTACTTAGAAAACTTATAGTGTTTCTTAAAGAGCTGTTGAACTATGTACCACACGTTGATATTTTCTGAAAAAAAATTTTTTTAGCTTCTGTAACATGTATGGAGTGCCCCCCCTAAAAATATTTATTTTAATTATTTAACTACCAAACTAAGTAGCGGCTCATACAAGACACCTTATATTCCAAATTTCATTAATATCCATCATGTAGTTTTTGAGTAAAATGCCTGTGACATACGGACAGACGGACAGACGGACAGACGGACGGACGGAGATGACGAAACTATAAGGGTTCCGTTTTTGCCAATTTGGCTACGGAACCCTAAAAAGCAATAAACTTGGAGAATCATATTCAGTCCGAAAAACTACATCATTAGGAAAGGAAAAAAACGAAACCCTTATAGGATCACTTTGTTGTCCGTCTGTCTTTCTGTCCGTCTTTCAAGACCCTTTATCTCGGCAACGCGTGGAGGTATCGAGTTGAAATCTAAAATCATATAGGCACTTAGGTCTACGGTGCCTTGAAGCTGTGAAAAAAATATAACTTCTAAGTAAACGTAAAAAAGAGATATCGTCGCTATACTTACTCAACCACGTATCTACTCGAATAGTTCGATAGAAAACGCACCTGTGTTACGAGTAGAAAAGTGCAATTTTCCTATGAAACTATTGGAGTAGATACGTGGCTGAGTAAGTATAGCGGCGATATGGCCGTTTGTGCCGCAAAAAACGTTAATTTCGACACTCTCGAGGAAACCGAAATTTAAAGGGTACTTCCCGTTGACCTAGAACTATGAAATTTGGCAAGTATACGTCTTATACTACAAGTGTAGGGAAAAATATAAAAACTATACATTTTTAATTAAATCATAATGAATAGACTTTACTAAGGGAATCGAAATGTACAGTAGGGTGTCCCGTCATTCGGGATTTTTTGAATATCGTTATGCAATAGCACTAAAAAGTTGTGTAATGTTATGCATAATTAGGGAAAAATAAAGAAAAAAATCTAGCTGTATACTTTTAGCAAATTTTTTTTCTTTATTTTTTCCTAATTATGGATAAAATTACGCAACTTTTCAGTGCTATTGCATTACGATATTAAGAAAATCCCAAAATACGGGACACCCTAATGTACAGGGTACTTTAATATATGTACCTACAAATTTGTACGGAACCCTCGGTGGGCGAGTCCGACTCGCACTTGCCCGGTAATTTTTTTATTGCCATAGACTGGCATATTGCCTTAGACTGGCATATTGCCTTAGACTGGCAAACAGGCAGTCGGCTCACCTTGTGGAAAGTGGTCACCACCGCCTATAGACATTTGCAAAACTATAGCCTGGCAACTTCGTTGGTGACACTCACATGTGTGCTTTTTGTTATGTGCAGCCGTAACAACTACCACAAGTTACCGCCAACACGAACGGCTGCCTGCGGAGGCTGCCTCCGTCGGTCTCGGTCGCCGTTTGTATAAATAAAGGAAGATCACTTACAAAAAAAAATGAGATCCCATCAAAAACATTACATGTAAAAAGATGCAAGTCTGGCAACGCAGTTCTTTTAAAACAAAAAAGTTTTGAAATGCAATGTTAAACCAAGTCAGTACCGGGGGAGAGGTCCACAGAACTCGATTCCCACCGACTTGCCTATTGTTAAATCTCAAATAAAGAATCCTCCCTCCACGGGTTACCTTATACCTACCTTTTATAATAAGAAAGATTACTGCTATGATAGTGTGCCTCTACAATACTTTATCCTGAATTATTTTGCTAACCCTTTGGTATGTTTCTTCAGTTAAGATACGGAAAATGGCCGATTCTCAACCGTAACATGCCCTAACATCCCCAGTAACAAAACTAGGTAAATAAAATAAAACATACAACGCTGCCCGTATTATTTATTTACCTACCCTAAATCAATTTTATCGGGAGCACTCTTGATATTGACTGGGTTTCATAGAGTACGCCTCAGGAATTTGTAAATGAGTAATCTGATTCGGGACCTGTTTTCCTGAAATCTTTTGTAGCCAAGGTTGTTCAACCGCTGACGATCATCGAGTATAGCTAGAAATGAAAATACCTCTATAATCTCTTGTACATGTTTCTCAGTTTGTCTACCATCTCTCTTGTCTCATCACTCAACTGCTCAAAGGTTAACTGGAAGAGATCCCTCAAAGGGATAAGTTCGCCTTTGTACATATACCTTAATTTTGTAACCCTGTAATTTGTCTTATTTTGTGCAATAAAGTGTTTACATACATACATACATGAATAGGCGAGTAACGAGAAGCGAGTGATAAATTTATTGTTTTACCTCTAGCACAACTGTGACACGCGACTCTTTGTCGCGCGACAAGTACTATCTGTCTCTTGCCGCTCAATATAGTGTGACAGTGACAGGTCATACTCTCTCGCGTGGCATGCGAACTCGCGGGCAGTTGTGCTAGATGTACTGGGCTATATGCGAGTGTTCCCACACTCGCGATAGACGGTATCCCCTACTCTTTCCATAGATTCATTAAACTTTGTGTTACCCTTACTGATGTGCAAGTTGCGGAAACTTTCTAAATCATTTTTTGGACGTTACTTAAAATCATCTAAAAAGGCTTTTTATATTTTTTTAGTTAAAGTTTTTTGATAAAAAAAAAATTTGGAAAGTTTCCGCAACTTGCACATCAGTACTTACCAGCACATGGAAAAATAGAGATTGTAAAAGCTTACGGGCTTCTTATATTCTAAATAGAAATTACATAAAATTGCACAGTAAAAAATGGCAATTTCTTTACGAAATGCTCATCAAGTCGTATGTTGAATCTTAGAGTAAATGGCCTAAATCGATGAGCATTAATTCGCCCATTACACGGCTTTTGGGCTTTGCCCTTAGAGTTTGAATATTTAATATAATCGGGTGTTGTATAGACCCAAACATTGCATAGTCAAGATTCGTAGAGGCCCAACGACATTTAGGGTAAGAAACAGATTGTAACGTTTCAGTAAGACTAATTAACACAGATTAGTATCCGCATAAGTTCCAAATCTCCAAACATCTTAACAAACTTTCACACTATAATATTAGTAGGATTCCCACAGCAAGTCCTTTCATTTAACTATGTCATACAATATAATTTGTATTTATTTTTTTATTTAGCGTCCAACAGTGGCCGCATGTTTATGAGTAAAATTTAAAAGAGAGTGACAACGAAGCCGGCGGCGTCGTTTTGAGTTACAATTCCATCTTTGGGTCACTGACTTACATATTTAGAAATAAGAAAATATTTATTGCTATATAAGAAGCACATTACAACAAAAAAAAACTAAAAACAACAAAGAAGGAAAAAAGGAACTCAAATATTATTTGGCAATGGGTACCAATCTCAGCGAATGCCGGGCGGCGAGGCCCAGCAATGGTTATTTTGTGTAACTATTAGATTTTAAATATATCCAGTAGATTCAGAGCAAATTGGCTGTGACAGGGAGACAGAATGACACCCGATAGATCCTAAAAGGCTTCCGTTTTATCCTTTTGAGGTACGAAGCCCTAAAAAAAGTTTTATAAACACTGAAATAATGACTCGAGCAAACCCAAGTCTCTGGATTTGCCCTATCTCTCTGTTTCATAACTGAATAACTCAATCTTCTAAACATTATAGTACTTAAAAGACCCGGGCTACAATTAATCTCAACTGGAAACGTGTTTCAATTCAAGTACCGTTTATTTTAGAACGCCTACTCTAAAAATACCTTTCGCTTAGCATCGTTAAGCTTTACGCAACACAAGTATCGCAATTAGTATAATGACTGTATAAAAACGTTGCCTTGGCATTTTTCTCATAACGACACGATAACGGTAAGTTTATATATCGAAAGGAGAAAGGTTCGAGCAAAAAAGGGACAAGCGAGTTCATTAATTCAATCGAGGTATCTAGTTCTTAAATCAATGTTCATTTATCAAATCTACACTCACGTACAATTAATTCGGGTAATTTTCTATTAACAAATATGTACAATCGAACCAACTGAATCATGACCCACCATAAGCTTATTTTGCTAAAACTCCTAAATGCAAGTAGGTCGAAATTTGCTTAAAGATAGATTTCCATGGTGAGGAACTTGTTATCATTTTATTAGACACTGACATTTATGGAGTGCACTGTCACTGTATTCCGAGACATATTCTATTCACGTGATTTTTTTCGTATGCCATAGCCTTCCTGACTTGAGACTATAATCCGAGCTCTCTGTTCTTTTAAATTGGCCATCATTTAAAATGATTAAGCATTTTACAATTTAGTTTCTATTCTTTCACATTGACTGACAACTGATAACTTGACATTTGACGCACATTTAGAACATTGTATTTATGAAATATTATTTTTCCATCATCAAAAAGTTAAGGTTATCTAAGCGAGAGCTAGCTCGAGATTCAAACATTGACTGTAAAATGTGTTTCTATTGCAATGATAACAAAGGTTAAAATTGTCTCCGACCTATATTGACGTAATTTTGCTAGGATCTAAAACGTCCTAAGTGTGTCGATAGACCTTACAAGTTGGAAAGTTTCAAACGAATTATCAGCAAAGTGGGTCATGATTCAGTTGGTTTGATTGTACACAGTGACCCGAATACATTGTCCGTGAGTGTATTAGTAAATTTGTAGACTATCTTGCCTGTTAATTAACTATTCTACGTTTGCCTTCTTCATGAATTGCATCAAAATATCGTTTATTGTCAGTTGTCGAATATTTTTGGCTAGCATCAGAGCTAAACCAGAGTACCTAATTTAAAATTTTACTGATTTATGGTTATGTCGTATAAATACAAGGAACGCTGATTTTTAAGGCTAGGCCTAAACTCATAGAAACATAAGATATTTATAAGAGAAAATACGCTCTTGCGCCTTTGATCGTATTAAACCACGTTGCCGCGTTACTAAGGACATTTAGTGCATAATGATTTGGACGTGTTATTTTTTAATTCTATAACTGATCACAGTAGCACCTGATGGTAAGGACTATGAGTCCGAAGATGTAGCTCGGTTTAGTAAAAGCCTATTCACTCCTGTCTTGCAGAGTTTTAAGTTAGATTTGTCCCAAAATTCAGGCATTATTATGTAGTCAAGATACTGCTTTTAACGTAACTGCTTCGAGAAACGCTGCAAATAATTGCGAATTCCTTGGTCAACCCCCAACACCTTGGCGCCATCTAGTTATTTATAATGAGGGGGGTCGGCACTTTGTCTTTCTTGCTAACGGTCTGCGCTAAAGCGGGTTTAAATTCTTTTCTATCGTTTTCATTGTTTCTCGTTCTGTTTAGAAACGTTTGATTTTTTTGAGTTGGTAAATATTTTTACTGCTGACAATGAAAATAGGAACTTAGAATTTTTTTCCTTTTAGGGTTCCGTACCTCAAAAGGAAAAAACGGACCGCTTATAAGATTACTTTGTTGTCCATCTGTCCATCCGTCTGTCTGTCCGTCAAGACCTTTTATCTCGGGAACGCATGGAGGTGTCGAGTTGAAATTAAAACCAAACACTCTGAGGTCTATGGTTCCTTGAAGCTGTGAAAAATCAAACTTCTAAGCTATCGTAAACAAAGATATGGCCGTCTATGCCGCAAAAAATGTATATTTCGACACTTTCAAGGAAACCAAAATTTGTAGGGTACTTTCCGTTTACCTAGAACTATGAAATTTGGCAAGTAATACCGACTTATTCTACACGTTTAGCTCAATGGGAGTGCCACCGCCTACGAAGTTAGAGGTCCCGGGTTCAAATCCTGGTAAGGGCTAATATTTGTGTGATGAGCAGCACGAGTATTTGTTCCTGTTTCATGGATGTTTTCTATCTATTTATCTATTTAAGTACCGATGTATATCGTCGTCTAGTACCCATATTACAAGCATTGCTTAGTTTGGGACTAGCTCGATTTGTGTAAGATTGTCCCCCGTAATTTATTTTTTTAGTTTTATTTAACTATAGGGAAAAATCTGAAACTATACATTTTTAATTAAATGATTATATGCTATATGTCTGCCTCTGTCGACCTACAATTTTGTACGGAACCCTCGGTTGTCGAGTCCGACTCGCACTTGTCCAGTTTTTTTTATAGCGACAATTGGAAATTGGCATACACATTTTGTGAAAATTTCAAGTCTACCGATTACGGTTCAAAACATACAGCCCTGTGATAGACGGACAGACGGCCAGCGGAGTCTTAGTACCGGATAGGGTTCCGCTTGCACCCTTTGGGTACGGGACCCTAGAAAGAAAAGAAAGAAAGAAAAGAAAAATACATTATAGAAAAGACACTTTTTTGTTTTCCAATCCATTTATGACCGCCTCGACATCTCAACCGACCCCCGTAATTGTGAATGTTACTCGAACGTTTTTCTTCCCCTAACTGAGCTTATTTCAGACCCTTCAATATAACTTAATTTTTCGCTTTGAAACAAAATCCTTTAAAAACCAGGTCAATTTTTGTTAAGTCAATGTTGTACCAAACCAAATATTTTTTTGCAAATTTTCCTCTACCATCCCCCTGAGTTTCTTTAATAAACGAAGTGAGTTTTATCTCAACAGATGCAAATTCTTTTAGCAATAAGTTGACGACACGGTTACGTTGGTGGGTTGATTTCAGGCCTTTTTACCAGCATTTTTTTATTCGATTTTTACCGCAAAAGACTATCGAGTGACGACAACTTTCGATAGCCTCGATACTGTCTATCGTTTATGATGAAAGTTAACTGTGGTCACCACCGCTTACTGGTATATTTGCTGTAACACGAATGAAAAAAAAAACCGCCGCGGTCGAAACGCTCTGAAATCGACCCTAGTGACCTAACTTATGAAGCGGTGTCGGGTTAGTACTCCGGCATGAGAAAGTATTTGTCGATAAGTTAATATACAGGTTGATTTGGAAAACGTGAGCAGGATCAACCCTACAAATTCAGTAAATTTTAAGTTAATGTTCCGTACCAGTATTAGCAAGATAACTGTTAAGTTTTTTTGGTGGTGAAGAAAAATCTTGTAAATTATTTACGACTTTCATGGTGAATTTATAATTAGAATAGTTTTGTCACGTACCAATACTCTTTGCTTTACTTGTAAATGTTTGTAAACGTTGACATTGCCAAAGTTAATCAAACTGCTGTCATAATAGTCAATAACCACATTTTTATAAAAAAAAACCCGACCGCGGTGCACTTTGAAACTGCATTAAATCCGCCATTTTGTTTATTTTAACAAACTTCATGCCCAGTGACACTCGCACCATCAAGACGAATCTAATGTATCATTTATCAAGATCGGATGTGTCGTTGAGTAGTTACGAGCGGAAACAGGAACGGGCATACATACATACTTACATACATACATACAGGCCAAACACATAACCCTCCTTTGGGCTTCGCCGCAGTCGGGTAAAAAGGTTTTATTTTACTTTTAGAGTGACCATGATTGTAGAGGATAACATTTTGTACTAAACAAAAAGTAAAAAGGAAGAAAAGACATGTGGGTGTTTCACTTAAATTAAATACGATGGTGCATAAATCCATTAACGTTTACTGAATCTGTAGGGTTGGTTTCGCTCACGTCTCCCGAGTCAGCCTGTATTGCAGGTGGTAGCAAATTTGCTACCACCTGCAAAGCTAGAGATCCCAGGTTCAAATCAATCTAAGCGAAATTATTCATGTGAGGATCATGAGTCAGGGATGTTTTTTATCTATTTAAATATGTGTATATCACAAGCGGTGATTTTTTTGCTACAGTCTGATGCGCCGGGGTCGGCGATGACTGAGTATCCACCGGAAAATTATTAGTTAAGTAATAAAAATAAATTAAACAGTTAAATAAATTATGCAGTTAGTAAATTATTTGAATACCAACTAAAATCGGTCTAAAGATACACGCATTTATTCTTTTACAATCTAAAAACATTAACAAAACGCTTACAGACGCCTCACGAAAAACTCGAAAAATCACAACCAATTTGTGGGGCGAAAGCAATTTGTTTTAAAGTCGACCCAAACAATGGGAAGCAGGCAATTGATTTAATGGGTCGCCGTGCCCAAATGACGCCCTCATAGACAGGAAGATTAGAGGTATTTTGTAGGAATTTTCACCCTTTTAATAATTACAAATGGGTTTTTTTCTGACAAAGGACCCATTACGGGACTTCCGTTTGTGATTGTTGCTGGTTTTGCCACGTTTTTTGAGGTTTGTTTTTCGATTAACGGCTGAAAACATGCAGGTATGGTGTGTAAGAATTGGTCAGCATAGAGATTCAAAGTGCTCCGGCGCTTGTTTTTACTATTATAAAATGGCACATTTACCTGTCTGATTTTTAGAGATTTTTTCGGGTAGTTTTGGAAACATAATTTGATCGCCATCATCATCATCAGCCCGTTGCTGGACATAGGCCTCTCCCGAGGTACGCCACAAAGCCCGGTCTACTGCCTTATACATCCAGTCGCTGCCGGCCTCCTTATGCAAGTCGTCGCGCCATCTGGCCAGAGGGCGTTCCACGCTACGTTTACCAAGACGCGGTCTCCACTCCATACCATGCTTACAATTTATAATTTGATGGTACGAGTTCATTCATTTATTTTATGTATTTTTTTATGTTATAAGTGGTAAACGAGCAGACGAGCTGCCTGATGGAAAGCATTCAACATCGCCCATGGATATCTGCAACGCCAGAGGTGTTACCTACACATTGCCGATCTTTGAGAGCCCAGGCTGTCTAGCATAACTGGCCGCGACTTTGTTTCTCGCGCGACAGAGCATCACCTGTCACTGTCACACTATATTGAGTGGAAAAAGATAGGTAGCATTTGTCGTGTGACAAAGAGCCGCGTGTCACAGTTGTGCTAGAGGTACTGTTTATTCGTTTCTTGAAGTACCCCAAGCGCGCTGAGAACATCTCAGATGGGAGTTCATTCCACATCCTGTCGGTTTTAGGGGTATTGGAAAATATCCTTTTGTATTAGGAACTCTTCAACGGTATTCCGTATCTTTACTGGTAACATTTCAGTCTGATCGACTCGCACCCGCATCCTATTTTCTCGCTAAGTGGTTTGACATGACGCGTTTTGAGCGAGTCGATCAAGCTCTCATGAACGTCGCTCTAACGGTGTCACACAGCTTCAATGACATTAAATACTATTGTGGGATGAAATTGAAAACTCATGTTTTTAAGAGAACGTAAAGTGCGGTCAAGTGGGGTTGCATAACCCCACTTGACCGCACTTAGGATGATTTCTTAATGAAAAGTTGTACAACGACACAGTCTGATGACGATTTGACAATTTTTTTTCTGTGATATGTTATAGAAAGACCTCTCAATAATAAAAATATTTGTGAAAATAACCACTTCAACATCATAAAAACTCACCGAGATACTACAATTTTAAAATATAACTTTTAAACTTTCCCAAAAACTTGCCGATACGCTGCATACTGAAACACATTGTACACATGTACAATGTACATTGTGTTGTGACATCATGAGACATACGTTGTTATGGGAAATCGAGAACTTTGTTCTGCAACTATGTTTAAACTTGCATTTATAAAATTTCATAAATATTAATAATTTTTAATATTTTTATTCTTTTATAATGGACTTTTCCACCCAAATTTGCAGGCTCATAAAGAAAGTTACACGTTAGGTATCAAACTCAAAACTTACTTATTTTACAGGTCCTTAAATAATTTTTACAAATTTCGGTTACAGTCAAGTACCCAATTAGCATTCGGACCTTATTTAATTATGAGTTTCGTCAGAACAACAACAGAGATGAATCCCTGAGTAAAATACCGTGTTCAGCTTTTTAATCATTAACGCATTAAGCTTTTAACTAATGAAAGAGTTTTAAGCTTTATTATAAACTTATAAGTACCTACACGTACTTCATTTCGTTGAAGATGAATGATGTTATGCAAAATGTCTTTACGGCTTTAGGGAATGTCAAATAGAGGTCCTGAAAACTTAAAAAACATAAATGTATACATTAAGGTGCACCTGTACTAGGAGCAAATAATTTAAAAGTGTAGATTGTATTCCTCAAACTGAACAACATTTGTTTGACGACATTTAAAAATAATTCATGTTTTAATTTCCAGTAAACTTTAAAGTTTTTGTGAACCCGCTATGTATTGCGATGTTTTTTTTATGTTTGTAACGTGACAAGCGACGTCAATTAGACTGATGCTAATGTTGTATTGAAAATACTATTTAATTTGTATGAAAAAGACAAAATCTAAAGATAACATAATTTTTTTAAAGTTGCTGAACGAAAGTTTTATTGTTTGATGAGTAGAATCTACGTTCTAATTATTTGCTCCTGTTACACACAACACCCTATATAATAAAAAAAAAAAAATAGATTTGTCGAAAAAATCTGAAAAGATCAACGTCACCTATACATAGTTTTAATTACAAGAAAAAAAATACACGGTTCCGACGTTTCGTAGCCGTCTTCACCGTTCGTGGTCGCGAGTATTATTCGAATCGCGTATATTACATTATTTTTCATCACACTTGCTCGAAAATTGTGTCATTACACGTAGGTTCTGCGGGCTGTAAAAGACCTATTACGCCCTAGGGCGTAATGGTTTTCTTTTTAAATTGGAAACGCTGGTTCTGTTTTACTATTATTTGTCATGTTCAAAGGAAACGCCAACTTATTTTTTTAACTTTTATCACTGAAATATTTACTTATATTAAGATAACTGTTATTGCAAATACATGTAAACACATATTTCGGTAACAATTATTGAATGTTTGAATAGTGTATTTCAGTATTTTGCAAATGTAAAATCAACTAAAATGGCCGTTTTAGGTCTTTACCGCTATTGTTTCCGAACGTGACTTGACATTCGCATTGTCTATGGACATATGTCACTAATATCACTTTCTGTTTTAATATTTTCGTGTCAAACTGGGACGATTAGTGAGATTATATTATTAAGATTTCCTCACAAGTGTGATGAAAAACATTGTGTGTGCCACGGGCGGTAAAGGAATTACAAACTCGTGTTATTAAAGCTCTCGGTTTCACCTCGGGCTTATAACAAACATTCGTTTGTAATTCCTTACTTACCGCCCTAGATACACAATGTACTATTTACTTCACGACGTTTCGTCACTCCTACTTGCACAAGGCTAATGTAAGGACTATTTACAGAGCCCATTCAATCTTATTCTAGACATGAAGAGTAAAGCCTTTGCCCAGCAGTGGGACGTATAAGGTACTCGTACTTAAAAAAAAACCTTATAGTCCCAACACCAATTACCACCAACTTTCATCTCCTATTTAAACCTTCATGCCACACCTGGCCACGCTGCGCGTACGGAAAAAGCCGCTTTCTGGCTATGTGTAGACATAAAATGATGTGCACAACAAGGGAGGTAATAAAGAAAGCCCTCTATCGCATATTTACGTCCCTCGCTTGCAGCTCGGGCTGCAAACTTCTGCGATCTCGGCCTTTCTTTGTATTACCGCCCTAGTTGTGTAATACTATTAGACTTGTTAGGAGGTAAATTTATAATTATAATGACTTAATTTTGAAAACTTTTTGTTCTTAGCTTCAATAATTTTGATTCTGTGTTGATGAGTCAGTCATTCAAGACTTTGCTTTATACATATCTGGGGGAACGGTAGTGCCAAGTCAAGCAAAACAAAGGCACGGCCGTACCATTCTTTTCTCGAAGCCATTCGGGCCATTTTGAGCCTCCCGTAATTTTTTACTGGCTAAAGCTAGAACCCTGAAATTTCAGGGATATACATATAGTGCACAATAAGACTTATATAGGGTCCTAATTTATTAGTTGCAGATATTTTAACACATTATACTTTACATTAAAATAATTAAGTTTAAATAGAAATTAAGAAATCTTTTCATATAACTTTTTTGATTCCATTTACCTAACAAAAAAATTAATTATAATTTCGTCTAAAAAAATCACCATGTGGAATATCACATTTCACAATAACACTATCTGTCATGTCAACAATTGTTTGCCGTAAATGTCGTAGCGGTTCGGCGGGAAAACTGCAAATGTCATTGTGAAGTGAAGTGAAGTGGCCAGTTACAGTTAAGTGGTACGTAAAAGAGCTACAAGCATCTGTTCAATGAGTTTTCATTTAGTAATCACATTAACAGGGTGTTATTACGTAGCAAATTTGTTTTTCCTTTTTCTCCAAAAAAACATCGTAAAAGCTATAATGTTTCATGCTTTAATATACTCCAGAGACCGAGTACTATCAGCTGTAAAAATATCTGCAACTAATAAATTAGGACCTTATATATATTCTCAATATCATTCAATTTGAACGTGTAGTTTAAGAACTATGTTAAATTTCCTTAGTTTTGTCACTGACTGACTGATGATCATCATAATTCTAAGGTACTTCTAGCAGACTTACAGGCTCCAAATTTTAAACATAGTTAGTTTTTAGCCTGTCAAGTCCTAAAAAACCTCCAAATATTGCAATTTCAGTCACAACTGCACACATAAGTTGTAGTTGTTTAACCGTGGAGGAACACATTTTATAGCTTTAATAATAGGCAAGTCGGTGGGAATCGAGTTCTGTGGACACCCCTCCGGTACTGACTTGGTTTAACATTACATCTCAAAACTTTTTTGTTGTAAAAGAACTGCGTTGCGAGACTTGCATCTTTTTACATATCATGTTTTTGATGGGATAATAATAATACAGGGGCGTTAGGAAATGCTAAATGGGCTACATTTTTATGCTATCCATTATTTAAAACGCAATCGAAAAGTAAACCAATATCAGCCCTTTTTATAAATCACCGAATACTCCCCCGAGACCGATTAACCTCCACAAAATAATTAACTTCGGAAAAAATCTATTTTACACGAAAAATTAAAATACCCAATCCGTTCTCTTAATGAACCATTCTTCTTGATTCTTGCTTCGCTGCCCTTACAATCTTTTCCTGAGCCTAAATTATTATTAAGAGGGCACTATGTCATCATTAGATGAATCGCTAGCATCTTATTGCATTAAATGCTCACGGGTGGTATTTTTAGGATTTTAGGATATCTTAACAACATCATATTTTTACCCGACTGCGGCAAAGCCCAAAGGAGGGTTATGTGTTTGACCTGTATGTATGTATGTATGTCCGTTCCTGTGTCCGCTCGTAACTACTCAACGGCACAACCGATTTTGATAAATGATACATCATTAGATTCGTCTTGATGGCGCGAGTGTCACTACCGTATGAAGTTCGTTAAAATAAACAAAATGGCGGATTTTATGCATTTTTAAAGTGCACCGCGGTCGGGTTTTTAAACGGTTTTATTTTTAGTAAAAATATTTATTAATTGCTTTACAAAAACACTGGTATCTTTCTTATCAGAAGTGGTAGTGTAAAGAATCTCATATACCACACCAACCAGTTAAAAATGTATTCTTGGCGCAAACATACATAGTTCTAAGAACTTCTGTACAAATATTACACTCATGCCCGTGTTCTACTAATTAATTCTTAGAAAGTTTTCCAGGTTTAAGTTTCTTACAAGATAAATGAAAGAAACTATTTCAACTGAAATTTAAAAATAAATTAACAACAAAAAATGTACTTTCGAGACCAGCTTTTCTCGCAGACTGTATTTTTTTTGGTATAAGTAATTTTAATCGCCAACTGCATGTCAAAAATAAGCAAATGAGCCCAATTTCGGTGGATTTAAACATCCTGCTCCATCGTCAGTTCAGCTGCAGGGTCATTCCGCGTAAATGTAACGTGAGTCACGATTTCATTGCGTATTTTTTTCATTAAAGATACAAATTTTAGTGGTAATATATCTAGGGATGATAAGTAACACTTCTTTAGAGATATATTAACACTTTAATTTGAATCATTATTATTTAAAAGTTAATGAAAATTGTGACTCACGTTACCTCTTAACGTGGAATGACCCTTCATATCATAACATTATTGCATTATCATCTTATTTACATATTCATGCAAAATTTCAACCTAATCAGAAACTGGGAAGTGGGTCAAAATTAACTTGCATGATTTGATTACAGACTCGCAGCCACCAGGACAAGTAAAACTAACTAAAAGCTTGTAAAATCATGTGTCATCTCTCATATATTTTCAGGGAAAAACGTCTTGTAACCAAAAATATTATAAACCGTATTATCTTTAAACGTTAATCATCATCATTAATTTAAGAAACTTGGTCTTGTCGGTGGAGTAACCGCCATTCCGTTCTCTTTTCTGCTATCATCTTGAGCTCCTGATAAGTCACGTTGATTTTCTTTTTAGCTTGATCCATAAACGCACGCCTCGGGCTTTCTCTACCTCTTCTTCTTTCTATTTTGCCTTCAATAAATAGTTCTTATATAATTGCGGTAATAAGGTACTGAAATAAGTGAATTTAATACCTACAATATCAAGTATCCTCTGATATCCTAGGTAAAAAGAAACGTTGTTAAAAATGACTGTTAGAATTCCCACTAATATTATAAATGTGAAAGTTTTTGAAGATGTTCGGAGGTTTGGATGTTTGTTACTAAATAACGCGGCAACAACTAAATGCATTGAGATGAATAAGGCATGCAAGCAGACCAAGTCATTGATTGAAACACAGGATACTTTTCATCCCGGTAAACAGTTTTCTTTGGTTAGTAAAGGGAATAACGCAGGCGGAGCAGCGTGTAAACGATTGTCTTAAGTAAATGGAAACTATACTCCATTTACTTAAGACAATCGTTTACAAGTACCCAGATGTAGTATAATTCTGCATTGTATTCTTACATTATACACACAGCCACGGTTATCACTAAGTCTAACACTTCCGCACTAATGTAGCACACAAATACTCACATAGTTACGTAAATAGAACAAAGAGTCGCGTATTAAGCCAGAGCCTATTAAGCAAGTTAATAAGGAAGATAAGCAAACAGCGCTGTAAGTGACAAATGCCTGTCCTTCCCTACTTGGACGAAAAGGCGCAAGTTTAGTAGAAGTCCTTGTCTCTTACGTTCTTTTTGTGTGGAAGCTGTGTTTTGATTGTGTGTACCGTACATTGCTGGCTAGAAATAATTATTATGTAGCAAAGAAAAAATACATATGTGGTGACGACGCACAAGGCCCGAAATAAAGTTGGGAAAAAGGGTAGGAAGGAGAACAATAAGAAGAAAAAAGAAGAAAAAGGACATATACCAAGACGAAGATCATACAATGATTTCATTTCATGCGATGACTCAATGGCCATGTTTGACAATAAGAATTTATGGAAACTAGCAGGGAAATATAAAACATCGAGCTAAAAACAAAGAAAGTGAGAAAAAAGAGAGAGAGGAAGGTAAGGAAAGATACTATCTCAAAGGACATTAAGCAGAGAATTTTCGTAGAGTTTTAAATGACCGATCAAGCAGGTATTGAATGGAGAGAAAACTTTAATTCGATTACTGTCTGCCGTTTATCGCCATATCTGGAGGACTTAATCCCACCTCTCCATTATTTGTTGGAAACTCTTCACATAGTAGTCGTAATTACGAATACTGTACGTCAAAGGATTCAACGGCAGTTCTTGGTCGTTGCTTCTCTGACACAAGTTAAGATACTCATTTGTTGCGGCTATTATCTGCTAGCCCTGGACTTAGGAAAACTGCTCTTGACAACTATTCTTTCTGTGAACTAATTGAACAACTTTCAGCTGACAATAATCGTTATCGAGTCCGATTTTTTTCCATTACCATCCGCGCATTGTATACCATCAGAGGTTTTCTTCTGTATCCGGAATACATCTATTGTAGATCAGACGTCCTCAGGAGCCATTAGACGACTTCTGTTCAGATTTTTAGTTTCATTGTACGTGATTGGTTTATCATAGCCTTTATGTTGTCGATCTTTGGCTTCACCTCTACCAAAGCCCTCCATGAATCTCGGCCCCGTACTATCACCATCCATTTGAGACCATTAAGGCGTTTCATGCTGTGCGCTCATGTGGTCGGTTTCTTCTACGCAAAGTTTTCCTAGGTCTCCACTTCAACCTTCTTCTGGTCTATCTATAATAATGGAAGTGGCCAGGAAACATTGCCCGGATAAATGAAGATAGTGGATTAAAATGAAATGTTCTTTATGGTGTAATCGGACATTTTTTACATAATTATTGAAGCACGCATTGTATACAATCAGAGCCTTTTTCCTTTCCGGACTACGTCTGTCGGAGATCAGACATCCTCGGGAGGCATTAGATGGCTCCGATCCGGATTGTTGTTTTTATTGTGGGTAATTGGTTTTTTAATGATTATGCCTGGAGCTTACGTGTTTCCTGTTTTTTTTTGGTAAATGTAAAACGACGTAAGAACTTGCAAATTTTGTTACTTCATGAGACATTACAGTGTTGTACAGTAATTATGTCTATTGGGAAATCAAAAACATTGTGTTTGTGGTAAAACAGATATGCGATTAAATGCGAATAAATTAATGCGGACTCATTTGTTGCTCCTTTAATATTGCATCCAAAACTATTAGGCCCGTGGAAATTGACATTAAAATTGTAAAGCATTATGTTGTTCTGATTTTATAGTATCAACAAACCAAAAACCCTGATTCAGATCAGAAAAATATTCGCTGATAATAAAACGTCACTCATAATAATATGGTCTTGGGAAAAGGGTGGAAAGTTTAATCGAACCGGCAAGGGCAGTTTATCAAAATACCTGATATTATCAAAAGCGATCCGAAAAGTTCAAAAACGGCATAGTTTTTGCGTGTTACTCAGCTAGCATAACTTTTTAGAAGGTGCAAATTTGGATTCACGGTACCCTAACTGGTCCATACAACATACCAAAAAATCAGAACTACGTTATACTTTGCAATTTTAACGTGTCGATTTCCACGGGCCTATGTATTGCGTTTCAATCTAGAAAAAATAGAACCATAAATATATAGGTTAAGTAAATCAGAACTCTGTGACTTCACCTAAATACTAGGTAGTAATTTTAAACAAAACTAAGGAAAACACGGATAGATGCAAAAATATAGAATTCTAAACTTGAGGATAAATGCGTTAGCATTGCATTTACTTATGTCATGTCTAATAAAATAATAAACATAAAAGTATAACTTTTATAATATTATGTTCTAAAATTCTACTAACGTCAGAAACCGTTCTACTGAAACATTAGTGTTAAAGAACCATTATGCACTAAAGTGTTAACGACCGACTTTGAAATAACACTAATGCAAAGGAGCTCTAATGTTCACCGCTTAAGATGCAGAGTATAAAGGCATATCTAATGAAGGGAGATCAGCGGGTCGTTGAGATAAAAAGGCAATATCACAGATAAAGCAAGAAGCTCCCTTGGGTTTGTTGGTTGTGTGGTGCAAGGGTAAACTTAGGCCGGGTAAAAATGGTGGTTGTTAGTGTAGTTAAGTAGCTCGATTCTTTTTAGGTATAAAGGTGATTTATAGTCCACTTTAACGCCATCAATCTTGTTTTATGTAGTCAGTGGCAAAGGAGCAGACGAGCTGCCTGATAGAATGCAATTATCGTCGCCCATGAATATCTGCAACACCAGAGATGTTGCCTTTACGTTGCCGATCTTTGAGGACCTTGTTTACTCGCTTCTTGAAGTACCCCATGTCATAGCACTCCGGAAACACCTTAGGAAGGAAGGGGAACTTGGATGAAATATGTTTTTGGGGCATTTCATATGAAGCGGACAGGAAAAAAAAGTGAGGTTCACGAATTTGTTTATATTTGGTTTAGTTCTTCTTCTAGTAGGTATAAAACCAGATGCCGAGTATTTTTTATATAATAATTATGATGTTTATTTTAGAAATTATGAGCTTTTCAAAAATTACCGTATTGTGATTTTTTTTACTCTAATATCGAATAGGCAAATTATATAGGTAACTTATTATTAAACCAAGCGTTTTGTATAGGATTTTTAATGATCTCTTTAACGAAGAAATCAATTTTGAAAAATAAAAAAATAATAATGATTAAAACCGGAAGTAAACTTTTCGAAAAACTTTTTCAAAAACTGACCACTTTTTTTATTTTTATCTCAAAATATAGCCTCAAGTATGTACAAAATACACTAGAAGTTTCAGAATGGAATCCCCATTAGTTATGACAATAGGTCAATAAATGTACATACATGCCGCCCAGAGTGCGACATACCGTACTGGTATATGACAGCTGTATAGATGGGACTGACGCGTCAGTAGCATATTTTAGGACTTCTGTTCTAAAATGAAGCACGCACGTACACGTGTCCCTAGTATTGGAAACGTCCCTAGGCTGCGGTGACTGCTTACCAACAGGCAGGCCGTATGTTTGTTAGCCACCCTAGTAGATTAAAAAAACCTGCTGTCACTTCTTTTGCTGATGACTAAACATTCAAGATGGCTATTGGGACAATATCAAATATTCGGACTGGGCTTTCCTACCCAATGTTGAATTCTCATAAAACAATAGTACATTACATACCGAGGCCAGTAGAGTAAGAAATGCCTCAGATCTCATGGAATTGTCGGCCGAGGCGAAGCCGAGGACGACAAACATGTGATCTGAGGCTTTCTTATTTACTGGCCAAGGTTTGTGTACTATTTTGCTGTTCGACGGAGCCAGAAAGCGGCATCTTGAAATCGGCAAGGTGACGCTTGCCGGCCGGAGGGCAGAAAAATACATTTTAGGTATCGATCTCAAAACTTCAACATATTTATGCCATACCTGGCCATAAAGTGGCAAGTGTAGACATAAAATTATGTTTACAACACGGGAGGTAATAAAGAAAGCCCTCGATCGCATATTTACGTCCCTCACTTGCAGCTCGGGCCGTAAACTTCTGCGATCTCGGCCTTTCTTTGTAATTACCACCATAGTGGTGTAATGTACTATTCCTTATTTTGCTTATTTATTTAACAGGATCCTATACAATTTTAACAAATGTTGGATACAGTAAAAATCCCTATCCCACTTATATGACCTACCCACGTTATCCGAATAAGAATAGAAAAAGCGTCAGCCTAAGCCTTGCACCACCAACATCACGAGTCTGATAGGTAGACGAAAGTCTTTTCCGAACATTGGCTACTCAAGGATTCCTGCAAATGAGTTTCGACAACTTTATGGCTGCAGAGGTTCCCATTGTTTCAAATGAGGGGCCGAGCCAGTGATGTTGAGGTTTTTTGACATCCGCAGATGTGGATATTTTGAGAGACGGGGATTTTGGTAAATATTCCTTACTAGTGGAACTTTCTCGCGGCTTCGTTCACAGAGGTAAAATAAGTTAAATGTCTCTTTTTAGGATTCCGTACCAAAACGGTAAAAAAGGAACCCTTATGGTGCAACTCTGTCCGTCTGTCCGTCTGTCACAGCCTGATATCTCAGGAGCTACTGCTGCTATCAATTTGAAAATCGCTAACCCGAGCGTACTGGACATAAAAAAAAAATATTATACTTTTTTTGTTTAACGGATCAGCATTACAATACAAAATGGGAATGCAGCCAGCTTAAGGAGGATCCTACCACATTAAGCATTAATCTAGCTTATTTATATTCTAGATGTAAGTTATATTTCCTTTTCAATGTACCTATATCTAAAATAAGAAATGAGTTCCAAGAAAAACGGTTAGACAAATTACATAAATGTAAAATATTGTAGGGAGTAAGGCAACTGGACTCAGTTCTTGTCACGCTTCCAGCGAGTCATATAAACGAAGCAAAGTGAAGGGTACACGGAAAGGACATTATTGTCTAGTCACCTATTTTTGAAAATGAAAAATTTAGTCTCGTAGTATAGAGCTCGCAATGAACTAAACCTAATAACATGTCAATAGCTTGAATATTTTTTTTTACATATTATATAGATGCAAGTGATCAAAGTACATTGAAAACTAATAAAGAAACATCATGTTTCTTTCATATAGTGATTTTTTTTACTTTTAAAGAGATGGTTACCATATTTTAATTGTTCCTGATGACTAACTTTAAAACCGCTATAACTTAAAAAGGTACTTGGGTAGCGAAACATGTTCTTTCAGTATACCCTTCAAGTACACCCGTAGCTCACGCTCCCGTCGGGCCTCGTTCTCGCAGCGAATTGCACAGAATCGCATCCGCATCGTTTTATTGCGAATGCGGATTCCGTGGATGCGGATCCCGTAGATGCGGATGCGGATATCCGTAACATCCCTAGTCCGAGCCCAGAAACCCTATTTCTGTTTGAGATAGTTTGAACAATCGTCGAGTTTTGTTGATTGTCCCGTTATTAAGATTGAGGGAGGGAAGTGAGAGGTTTTCTTTGTTTCAATTTGGTGAATGCTGAACAAATCATTTGTTTGCACCAAAGCAACCCTGTTAAACGGTAATATCCTATTGAATCTTCTTTGGAACGATTAAATATCAGCTTTATTAAGTAACTTCTCTGGCGAACATTGGCGTCTTGTACAGGTGCAAGCAGAAAAGTGTAAAATATTGTAGGCCCTTTTTTGGGTTCCGTACCCAAAGGGTGCCAACGGGACCCTATTACTAAGCCTCCGCTGTCCGTCTGTCCGTCCGTCACAGGGCTCTAGCTTCCGAATCATAATAGGTATGGACAGGAAATTTTCAGAGAATGTGTATTTCTATTGTTACTATAACAACAAATAATAAAAAGAAAATAAAGTTTATAGTAAAAAGGGGTCGTCATACAATTAACGTGCTTTTTAGCATCTTTTTCTCAACGGTGATACAGAACCCAAAAAAACCCTGCGTGAGCCAAAAAAAGGATAGGTAATTATAATTACACAGATCAACAAAAAGTTTTTTGTGCACCTACTCGAGATTACACATTTCCAGAATTAAATCCCAGGTCTAGGTCTAGGTCTAGGCATAGATACTACTTAATTTGTCTGTAGACTTTTGTTGCACGGCTATCATTCCAAATAGTACATTACACAACTAGGGTGGTAATACAAAGAACGTGCGGAAAAAGCCACTTTATGGCCAGGTGTGGCATAAAGTTTATTGTGCACCTACTCGAGATTACACATTTCCAGAATTAAATCCCAGGTCTACCAGATTGATTCAATTTTTTGTATGGAATAGGCACAGATACTACTTAATTTGTCTATAGACTTTTGTTTTGACGGTTATCATTACAAAATTATTTTAAAGCTTACCACCGTGGGCTGCAAAAAACCAGTTGACCAGTGTTATTTTCACTTATAAGTATTCTGCCTCATAACTGTAACTACAAGAAAAATTTACTCCCCGCCACTCTCTCCATTACTTAATTAATTTTGAATTCACACTCAAATGAAGGACCCCGCCGCAGTGTACACAAGTTTTCAGTACAGCAACAGTTTATGTACTCCCCGTATCCACTATTTATAGAAGCCTCTGTACAGCAAACAGCGAGTGGAGGTAGAACTTAGTGTCAATACTGTCCGCTGTTGCAGAACTGGGTAAGTTCGTTTTACATGAATTTGTAATGAGTTTGCTAGCGACATATTATCTTGTTTATTCCGTTACCACGAAAAGTTGTTGCATGTGCAATGAAAACATTGTTAAGAGAACTATGACAGCAGGCAAATGTAACAGTTTATTGTGGGTTCATTACATGTAACTGATGAAACAGTTACAGAGGCGCTATAGATCTAAACGCCACAATGACGCCAACTAGCAACATATTTATTGTTATTCATATAAATGATACGCGATTGACTTTAGAAGTAAAGGCCCATTTACATGATACAAGTTTTTTGCATATTCCATACAATAAAATTGAGACAACAAAAGAATTTCTCAGTCAACATGTGCAAAGGCGTCATTAAAGAAGCGCAATAAATTTCGCAGTTACACCGCGGCTTACGAATAACTGCATAAATATGTCAGCGGAATCCTTTCCATAAACTATTGCGGTAATAATGTATCAGTTACAATCATGTGCTACGTTTTCGATCGAGCAGTGACATTGCGAACGAAATATTACCAAAAGCCGTCCCATAAACTATTGTGCTGTTATGTAATAGTAACATGTGCACTTGTGCAGCGTTATTAGAAAAGCGCTATAAATAGGCAGAGCAGTCACAACGATAAATTGCACGAAGTGACAGTAAAAGCCGTTCCATAAAATATTGCGGTGGTATGTAACAGTTACATGTGCAGCGTCATTAAAGAAGCACAATAGATAGAGCAGTCACAACGATAAACAGCACGAAGTGACAGCAAAAACCAATCATAAAATATTGCGGTGATATGTAACAGTCACATGTGCAGCGTCATTAAAGAAGCACAATAGATAGAGCAGTCACAACGATAAACTGCACGAAGTGACAGCAAAAACCAATCATAAAATATTGCGGTGATATGTAACAGTTACATGTGCAGCATCATTAAAGAAGCGCAATAGATCGAGCAGTCATAATGCGCCGCTCACAATGCAGCTAACGATGAGTGAAGTAGCGTCAGCAACAACAGATCTTGAAACTTATTTAACCGAGATATATTTTTGCGATGCAACATGTAAGGAAAATAAAACGCGTTGTTAAGGCCGATACAGACGGACTGCAACCCAACTGCAACTCCCTACGATTTGTATGGGAACTGCATCACAAGTGCACGCCGACTGCGCGTCGGCGTTGTGATGCAGTTCCCATACAAATCGTAGGGAGTTGCAGTTGGGTTGCAGTCCGTCTGTATCGGCCCTTAACCATCACTAAATAGTAATGCATCATAATCAGGCATCGGAAATTCAGAAGCTTATATACCGAAACTTTGACGTCGGTGTCGATGTGGAGGCGGACTCAATTTAATTTTATTATTAAATTCCCGGAATTTCTAAATTAATGTATTATTATTAAACTGTAATAAACGCATACTACCTATTTGAGTATTCAAACAAACTACTTATTTGAAGTTACTTTCCATGTACTCGTTTTTTGAAAACGGGTTAAAATAGCCATAACCTAAACATATTTGCGAGTTACTACATTATTGGGACGCTGTATATCTACAATCGCGGAATCCCGGAATCTACATTATTAAAATGTTAAGAAGCCGATTCCATATTTGCTTAACTGTTTCTGAGATTTTGTCAAGTTTAGGTATAAAAGGATCAGAATTTCCAATGCCTGATCATAATGCCTGTATTATGGCTGTTATCTTAAAACCGGAATAAAATAAAGCAATACATTGCGTTTTAATTGTTTACGGTAGTAGTATGTAAAATGGTATTTTTTTTACATGAGCTTCTGCAGTGGGGCCTGCATTAGCAGGCCGTTGCTGCACATTGTACATATATAGGAAGATGGTGGTACTTAACAATAAACAAAAGTATGTTTTTCCTGTGAACAATGATGATCTCATGTCAACCTAATTAACTCATAGCATGCAGAAAATCATTTACAATGGCAACATTGTAATGACGGAGGAACCTTATATTGATTTAAACTTCTAGTTTTTATTTTATACTAGCTTTTACCCGCTGCTTCGCCCGCGTTGTTCCCGTTAATGTCCCAAGGGAACTATTTACCGGTATATAAAGTATCCTATGTTTTAATCCAGGACTGGGTCTATTTAAATGCTAAATTTCATCTCAATCCTTCCAGTTGTTACCCCGTTATTTAGTAATAAACATCCAAACATCTTCACAAACTTTCACATTTATAATATTAGTAGGATACATAGATTTAAAGTTATAAAGTACATCAAAGATTTTTCCAAAAAAGTGACTTGGAAGTGTTAAAAATTAATAATAAAATATAAATCAATAGTTTCTGATTTATTTATCGGTTTGTCTGTTCGTTTTTTGCACGCATCATACAAAATGTACCCGACCGATACCCTTAACATTGTCTTTAAAGGTAAGTTATAACCTCGGTTAGCATACAAAAAAATTACCCGAATAAATCGAAGCAAAAAGGTATTAATATTAGGTCGGTTATTATTCTTTTATATCTTTATTTTCTTAGATTAGGTTTTTTACAATATATATATAAAAAGTAAAATACAAAATGAAATTACAAAATATAAACACATTATAAAAAACCTAACCTAGGGTGCCGCCGGCAGCGGGGCGGGGCCCAGGCTACCGGTGGTTAGGGCCGCAGAGAGAGGAACCTCCTGACGATGCGCGCCGTGTCCAGAAGAACCGCTTTCTGTATCTGACCCTTGATCCAGCCATCCAGCGAGAGTCTCTTGAGATGGTGATCGAGACTCTTCGCTATAAGTCCGTTCGCCGAAACGACTATCGGAACAATGACCGTCGAATCAACATCCCACATGGCGGTAACCTCGTGAGCCAAGTCAAGGTACTTGCTGAGCTTGTCCTTCTCGGCCTTCACGAGGTTCTCGTCATGGGGGATGGTGATGTCGACGAGCACTGCACGGCGCTTGGATCGATCTATTAGCACGATATCAGGCTTATTGGCTACAATAGTCCTGTTAGGTCGGTTTATTATTAACTTATTTCGATTCAGCGAACGAACACTAGTTATAATAAATAAATAAATACTATCGGGGACAATCCTACACAAATCGAGCTAGTCCCAAATTAAGCAATACTTGTATGGGTACTAAAAATATGGGTACTTATAATAAAAATGTTCCAAGTTTTCTACTGCCACTACGTCTTGAAGACACCCAGCGCAGATCAGCGGCACTCGGCGGCTTTTAGCGCGATTGCTGCTCACAGCCTTCACAAAAAGAAGTATCTCAGTATAGAACACTTAACACTTACGCCCTTCCGTTTCTAGTGACCTAGTGACGTTTACCACAGATTAAATATCGCTACACAGTTTGCCTCGTAATGTTGGCTAAATTGATACGCGTGCAGTTTTAACTTTATACAGCGTGTATTTTTGATACTAACCGCAAATGGAGCATTCCATGAAAACATCTACTTTTTGTCGCTTACGTACCGCTATGGTAGCTACTCTAATAAGACTTATTATCTGCTAAGAAACACTACTTATCTTAAAGTCAAGTTATGATATTATTCGTCGTTATCGCGGGTGCAATAACGATTTGACAGTACAGAAAGATTATGAAAAACAAGCATAACAGACGCGAAACTCATTTTGAGGAACATTTATGCCTACTCGTACGAGTTTAAAATTTATTAACATTCATTTCTATATTGCGAGATAAAATGTTAGCAATACGCTTAAGGGTAAAATAAGGGTAAATACTAAATTGCCGACTGTGCCATGTACGTGTACGACTAATCATTTTAGTCGCACGTTTAGTTTTTCGTTCGAACGGTTTGTTATTTACCTTTGTAAAATGGGTATATTTTTAAATACCGATTTTGGACAAATGGGGTTATTTTTAGTCAATATTTTTGGACTACTTGTAGCTCCTTAGACGACCACTATGATACTAATAACTCAAATCCGCCAAAAATGTTAGTTATGTTGTTTTTGTAAACATGCCTTCATTTTTTATAGACCTTTTCTAGTGAAAACTCTCCACATGTAGAGCTTCTTAGATGCTTAGTAGCTGTTGTCCGTTTCTACCAAATTGACATTCTGTTATAAGTGCTCTTTATTTGATTGGTTACTGCACCCGCGATAACGACGTATGGATTACCATACCGATGCATGTTTAGCTTCCTAATTTTATAAGTTAAACGTATTAAAGAGGTAGTGTCGTTTACGTAACGTTTCTGTAGAATGCTCCAAATAGGAATGATGCTAGGTAGCATTCTATTTTGTCCGTCAGTTATTATACCGAAAAATATTTGACACGTATTTTTGGCTTTAAGAAATTTATAAAAGTTTCTTTGTCTCAGTTAATTAAAGACGTGAGGCGTTTAAGATGTAGAGACTAACTAGGTAGTAATGGAGGCTGAGAGAATTATCATAATTAATTTTTGACAGGGTGGAATTAAAAAATGTGAGTAAAATATTGTTATTTTAATTTGACAACGTTTAAGGAAAACAAAATCTTATTTTTTTTTTTATAAAATCTATGGAAGTAGAACGCATATACGAGCATTTTTATTTTAAAATGTGCGGCTAGGCAAAACTTAATGTTTAAATACCGTCTAACCTGTCAGTTGGTGACGAAGTATATGGAGTTTGACACTAATCGTCAGTTTTCTGACGACCTGTTAACTGCTACTTAAGAGGTCATTTTAAATAAAAAAGCCCATAAGGGCCTTTACCGACTAAATTTAGGCTATAGTTAGTACGAGGCGGACGTAAAAATGTCCTCCGCTCGTCCGCACGCTGCGTAAACCCCGTCTCACTGAAACTGGCCATAGAGTTAGCGGTTATATCAAAAATACACGCTGTATAAGGTGTGCGTGTTTTATTCTGACAACTGAGCAACTCTCGTTAGCCGGCTCGGGTTAGTATCATGTGGTTATCAATGCAAGTGGTCAGGGCATCAACTCATCTAAAAATCATTTGGGTGATTTTGCAGATGGTCGAATGCGTGGTTGGTCTATGAAACAACTCGTCTAAAATCAAGCGGACAAATAAGTGGTTCGTCCGCGATGTAGCCGGTCTTGTCTTGGTCGGTTAGTCACTTCACTTGTCTTAAGATCATCTAGACGATTGGTCGATAAAGCAACTCGCCTCAATTTTTTTACATTTAATTATAATTACAAAGCATTTAATGCTCAGATTTAAGACGAGTTGCTTCGTAGGCGACCAGCTATTCAGACCACATAAGACGAGTTGATAATATGACGATAGACGAAATAATTTTGTGACGAGTTGCTTCAAAGACCGATTGCGTATTCGAGGGTCTGCAGATTTGCCCAAGTGATTTTTGGGTGAGTTCACGCTGTGGACCACTTGCGTTTTTGACCACTTGATGCTAACCCCTTTTTTCTTACTAGCAGCACACACACATCAACCAGCGTTATGCGAGCGGCTGACTAGAGGTGCTTCAGCTATCTCTTAGTGAGGCTAAGTCGGGCTATTTGTTCTTAGGTAGGTACTTGGATTATATCAAAAGTAACCGCTGTATAAGGTATGCGTGTTTTGTTCTCCTTTTTGCATGTAAATTGTAAATGTTTCCTTGTCTCAGTTAATTAAAGACGTGACGCGTTTAAGATGTAGAGACTATCTAGGAAGTAATGGAGGCTGAGAGGATTATCATAATTAACTTTCTGACGTGTTGGTACATTTTAATATCTACTTGAACAAAATATTGTCATTTCTAATCTGGCATGTTCTATTTTAAGGTAAAAAGAAAAGTTGTTTTATCATAAAACCATCATTAACTTTCCGGCGTGACAGAGTAGAATTTCATAAAACATTCTTGTAACAACAAATAATTGAAAAATTCAGAGGTTTGATTATAAAACCAAGAAAAACAGATTTCCATAAGATCTCTATTTTGCACCGAGCTTCAAATTTATTCATTACCTTATAAGAGTCTTATAAATACGCAATGATTATTACAAATCATAATTATAAAAAAAAACAGTCAAGTGCGAATCGTATTCGCACGCGAAGGGTTCCGTACCACTGTCGAGCAAAAAACACGTTTCCTGTATGGGGCCTTTTAGTTTTTTTTTTATTACTTAATGATAGCGGCAACAGAAACTCACATCTCACATCCTATTAAAAAATCGAGTCTCTACTTATTAGTCTTATTACGGTTCAAAAGATACAGTCCTGCAACAGACGGACAGCGGACTTTTCGTAATAGGATTCCGTTGGCACCCTTAGGCTAAGGAACCCTAAAAATAGCAAAATGGAAATCTTTGTTTGAAGTCGGTTAATAAAACCCCGTTATTTTCTGCATAATCGTTATCACAACGACAGTCAATCATCCCTTGGCGTTGCGCCAAGGGTAACGTATGAAGTCTGCCTATTAATTAAATAAACAAGACGGGTAAACAAGGGATAAGGCCGCGTGCGAGCGGGGAAGTAAAGGCTTAAATGAGAGATTTATCAAAATAGTTAATGAGAAAAAAAATAAGAATGTTGCAGGACTTAAAATAAATAGGGAGGAGGCGAGTAATATTGGATTTTATACCGTGTAGTGGAATGTATACAAGAAACACAATTGTTCTACAAATATGTTGAATTTGGCTAAGTTGTTCAACATTTGGCTTGTGCCGAACTTTATTAGTATGCCGATACGGGATATCTTAAAAACTTATGTCTAAAAAGCCTAAAACTAAAATTCAATTGAAATCAATGTGCAACACTTCCTGACACGCTGGCTTCTTTTTTACAACAACACAGTCAGAGTCTGGGGTCTATAGTCCATCAAGGGTCAAAGTTATCGTCAGAAGACCAGCTCCAAGTTGGCCGGCTCTAAAGCTGCAGACGATTCATCAGGATTCCAACACTTCGTGCATTAGCATGTACAAAAGGGGATTCTATCACTTAAAATTACAGAGCTCCATCAAATAGATTATCCAAATCAAATTAACTTTCACTCAGGCAAGACACTCAATCCACTCCCATGAGGCTAAGCGAAGCGACCTGTTCCTTCCAAAAAAGGTTATGGCTATAGCAGGTGCTGTCATATGAAAACTTTTAACGTTCAGTTCCGAAACGCGTCGGACTTAACATTAATCTTTGAGATATTTCCATTTGTAACAAAAAAAATCCAAATGGACTGAATACCGTTAAGATTGCGACGTTGCAAAACTGACACATTATATTGGCAGCAAGTTTAGGACACGGTATTATTGTAAATAGTCCTAATGATTCTTTACAATACTTACTCAAATCGGGAATTATTATTAAATTATTTATGTATTGCTTTCATAGGTGTTACAAGGTGCCAAGTTCATTAAAGCTCAGATAATCATCATCATCATCATAATCATTATTATCAGCCCGTTGTAGTCCATTGCTGGACATAGGCCTCTACCAAGGTACGCCACAGAGCCCGGTCCACTGCTTTACGCATCTTGCATAAGAGGGCCGGCTGCGACTGGATTGTCGGATAATATGGACGGCATTACAAGTTGTAATGCACAACATGTATTTTTGTAAGGCAAACGTCCGAGTACCTACTTGACACTGTCCCAATAGTCGCCATCTTGAATGTTATGTCTTTAGCAGCAGAGTGTCAACTATTGGGTATTACCGTGTCAAACACTAGAACGTTTACCTTACTCAACGTTATTTTGGTAAAATTGTGTTTACATACATGTCCATACATATTTTCTCACGAGACTACTACAAAGAAATACGACATCTTTTATTCAAGATACCATTATCATTCGAATAACCGTGTCTTAATAATTCCACCATAACAATTACCATAATTCGGGCACATCATAAAAGCGATATACAACTGTTTACATCGCCCCAAAGACTTGGTTCCGAATGGGTCTAACACGATCCAAAACGGCATATCTAATCTCCTTTTTACGACCTTTTTGACTTAACAGATTTTTACGCTAGTGAGAACCAAAAACTCATAAGTAGTTGATTATTGAAAGGAGTTACGTCGTTTTGTATTGGACATGTGGTATATACGGTTGGTAAACGACGTCAAATGGGCACTTTACGCCATGTGCGGTTTTCCGATATCTAAAAATGTCTGCCCGCGGCGATGGGCGATACGAGTATCGATATTAAGGATCGTCGAGGCTTTGTGAGTTAATGTACTTGCGTAAGAGCAAGATGCGCTACTTGTATACTGCCCTCTTAACGTATTCTTATAGATCAGTGTTTTTCAAACTATTTCATGGCACGACCCCCTTTGTATGTGAAAATATTTCGCGACCCCCTATCTTTCTCGATTTTGAACCAATTCTATTACGTTACGATGTTATGCTCTTTTGTATTAATTTTTCCTTTTCTCCTGAGGTTTCTCGACCCTCGCGACCCCCTTCAGGCTTTGTGACCCCCAGGGGGTCGCGATCCACACTTGGAAAAAATAAAAACTGTTATAGATGACAGTAAACGGGTCGTAGTCCCTGTGCTGGCCCTCTGTGGATTCGGGGTTTCACTTCATATACTTGTTTGAGTTTTTCCGCAGAGGTAAGCAGGTTGCCGCGCGATATTTCCTTCACTGACAAGCTAATTATAAATATCAAATCATATTTCGTACATAACTCTCTCTTTAGCTATAAGACCGACCATTGTTTTTTATAAGTTTGAATTGTAATGTTATTTTGGTGAACAATAAAGTAATATTGTATTGTATAAGCTTCGAAAAACTCCTTGGCCACGATTCGAACCCGCGACTTTTGCTTCAAATTATACCTGTGAACTAACTTTCTCACGAAAAGAGTATTCGGTCGAGAAATACATTACATATAAAATTATAAAAAACAAAGACAACCGCTTTTTTTGCCATCATGTCACCAGCGAGCGGAGTTGATGGTAAGCTTTTGTTTTTCTTTTTTGAAATGATCCTCGGAGCCTGCCACAGCGACCCGTCGTACTGCACATCTTATATGCTCCTCGAGAGCTCACGGCAGTGGTTGTGGGGGGTGCTGATCATACGTCCGGGACGCCAAGGCCGGATTGCACCTGCTGCTCCTCTGCCTGACCTACAACACTACGTAAAAGGATTAATGTGGGAGAACAGCCTAGACTTATTACGGTCTGGCTACTCGGATCTGAGCCTGTTGGGACTCAGTTGATAAGGGGATTGAACCTTTCGAGTCCAGGTGCCCCCAGCCCCCACCCAGTCCGATCCACTCAGTGTGGGCCGGCTAGCGACCAGGTTCGACCCCAGGGATCGCCACGGCCACCCGGTCAAAGTATCGCTATGCCCGTAAGTGCCGCGAGTTAGTCTTAAAAAAAGGGATTGAACCTACTGACTATGTTGTATCAGTCAGTCTCAGTCTCAGCTTAAGTTTGTGGATTTGGTATTGATGGTAAGCGAAAATGTCATACAACCATGCAAAAGGTATTATCATCATGTTAGCTATCCGAATAACACAACAATGAGCCCCGAATACCGGTGTGTAACGTAATATTATATCATTTATGAATCCGATGATAATACTCCTTCGGTGCCAGAAGGGGCCTCGCCACAATCATAACAGTTCTGTAAGTATACCTTATCAGATTAAACAGTAGAATAATATACCTAGTAGGGTAAATGGGACATTTTGTATGAAAACTTTTTTAGATCTGAGTTTTTATGTAATTTCTACTCAAAATCGCACGTACTATCGTCTCTGATAGTAATAATAAAGTGTCTCCAAATGTTCATACAAAAATCGTTCTTCCGTTCCGTTCCGTTACCGCCTACAAGTCGTACCATTGGTCAAATAACGTCGCGTGTGACTTTACGTCCAAAGTTTTTTTATTGCTCCAAAGTCATACACAAATCATACGAACTACATGATACACACAGATCCTGAAAATTTGTCATTTTGCAGATACGACGTTATTTGACCAAGGGTACGAAGTGTACCTATATGGAAAAGTAACGGAATCGGAATAAAAAATATTAGGACACATTTTATCTCCTATCAGTGTCGATAATACTCGCGATTCTGAGTAAAAATGATGTCAAAAACCTCAGATCTAAAAAAAATGTTTTTGTATACAACTTTCTGCAAAATGGCCCAAATAACAGGGTGAATGCATATGAAGAGTACACGGAAAGAACATGTCTAGTCACCTAAGTAACTTTTCGAGTTAAGGATGGCAGCGGTTTGAAAGTTAGTCATCGTGAACAATTAATATGGTCACCATTTCCTTGAAAAGTGAAAAGTATGTCATTTTTCACGAGTCCCGAGGTGTATTGGCCCGAGCCGCCAGGCGAGGGTAAATACTCGGAACGAGTGGAAATGACACTTCCGCACGTGTATCAAACGACGTTTTTTAATGCATTTGCAAAAAAAATGTCGATGAAACAAAAGGGTGTCCCTTATTAGGCATAACTTAATAACCCTAATATTAAAATGCATAACAGTTTAGGCATACGATGATTAAGCATACCGATTAGATGGCATAATCATAAAAACGCATACTAGTTAATTTACATACCGATTGAATTGGCATACCTGAAATCCGCATAATATTATTAAGTATAACGAACGCATACATTTATGCGTTCGGTATACGTGGGGCGTTACTTGGAAAAAAATAACTTAATTGGTCCTTGTTGTTTACAGAATCCCTACTTTTTGGGATTTATCTACTAGTACTATTGTTTCTAATACAATAAAATATGTTCCCATTTTTACAATGTTTTTTTAAAGTTTTGTGGTTAATATATTCCCCCTATTTATTTATTTGTTTTTACTTTTTATGCTTGTACTCGTATATGTAGGTTTATATTTGCCCCTGCGATTATTTATTTTTGGTAATTAGCTCTCCCTTTTGTTACCCTTCGCACCATCTAGTTTTCTGGTTTATTTTTGTGTCGATTCCGCTACTCAAATGTTGTCTGGAAGATATATCTGGGAGATATCGCTTTTTAGCGATACGACCGCCTGGCCTACCTCTTTATTTTAATTATTTTCGCATATTTATGCACAAATAGCTGCGATCTGAGACATGTATAATGCCTACGTAGGTTTTATAAACCATCCAGTTTTTTTGATGCCTTACCTTAAAGGGATGTTTACCTTGTTGTTGTTGTTGTGGGCTTTCTTTATTACCTCCCGTGTTGTGTAACATCATTTTATGTCTACACTTGTCCAGAAAGAGGCTTTTTCCGAACGCGTAGCGTGCGGTAAAAGCCACTTTATGGCCAGGTGTGGCATAATTTGTTTTTTTACTTTTAGAGATTTTTTTGTCGGGAGTTTTTTATCTTCACTGTAGTTGAGCCACTAGGCCACTAGCTGGGCGTTTTCTTACATAAATAAAATTGGCTTTCCAACATATACTATAATAGTGTAGGTATTTTAATAAATAAATTCGAGAGAAAGAATTTTACGTAATTAAACTGGAAGCGACAGTTAGTTTTCAAAACAACATATGTTTAAAGTGACATATGCATACGGATATGTCACTTTAAACATACTTGTACAAACTCTGCAATATCAATTATTCGATTGAGCATCTAAAATTAAAATATGTGATTAGACCTATTAAAATTATACTTTTTAGTATTTTAGAACACTAATGTTATACCAAATAATTGTTATACGTTTTAATACTATGCGAATTAAAATATGCGTTTTAAAATATAACGGTATGCATTGTCAAAATAGGAAGTTTTACTGTATGCGTTTTAATATAGACCCGAAACAAAAATATGGCACCGGCTGTCACCATTCAGCCTAATCAAAAGAAATGATTTTAAAAAGAAACATACAGAATTTAATTAAATATAAAGCAATAAATATATTTATGCCACACCTGGCCATAAAATGACTTTTTCCGCACGCTGCGCGTACGGAAAAAGCCGCTTTCTGACCAAGTGTAGACATAAAATTATGAACACAATACGAGAGGTAATAAAGAAAGCCCTCGATCGCATATTTACGTCCCTCGCTTACAGCTCGGGCCGCAAACTTCTGCGATCTCGGCCTTTCTTTGTATTACCACCCTAGTTGTGTAATGTACTATTATTTTTACTTTGTACTTTACTTATTTAAGAGGAAACAGGAGGGCAGTTTTTCCATACAAACGTAGTCCCCTGTTTCCTCCCTGGATAATTCCAGTAGAACAATAATTTTTTGTCCAAAAATCTATGGCTACTATTGATATGTTCCTATGTTTTCCTTTTTACGATAAATTGATTCTCAAAAGAGATATTAACCTTCAAAAACCTAAAAAAAATGCCAGATTTTCCGCTGTGTTCACACATCCAGAAAACAAATTTGACTAGATTATTAAAAAAAAGGAAAACATAGGAACACGGCCAAAGCCTTTCTTTAATGTTTAATGAAAAAATAAGTTAGATAGGTTAAGTTTTGGGGAAGAAATCAGGGGACTACGAAACGTTGTTTTCATGAAATTTTAAAAGGTATTTTCGGTCCAAGCTGCAGTTGTCTCTATCGCGCTCTGCGGGTGAGAGGCGGGCAGTGCGGGATAGCGACACATTTTACAAATACCTAATTTTCATTTCTCTCGACCTTACTGTTTCCTCTTAATGTGTTATTTAACACACGTGCGCAAAATGCAACTTTTCCCACGATTTACAGCTACGAAAAGTATCACTTTTTGAGCTAGTGTATTAAAATGTATATATTAATTTAAGATATTCACCTGTAATCGAATGATAAAGTTATAGTTCATTTTGCTATTAAAATCTCATTTAAAAAAAGGTGACTAGACTCGGTCTTTCCGTGTACCCTTCATATGATAAAGCCTTCTTTTGAGCAGCTTAAGTCGATAATGTAGAGTAGATCGAAAATTATTTCTTTGTGCGCACATCACGCAAAAACTATCAAACCTGTTTACATAAATTTTGGTGAACATATTATGCTACTTTTTACTCAACTACGGCGAAGAAAAAAGAGCCATTTAACTTGCAAACGAAGTTGCGGGAGGGTTTTTATAGTTAACAAATAAAAACAAATGAAAAGGCAAGTACAGTAGTAGTTGGCTCGTCCTAACGACGGTCAGTACATTACAGCCTGGCCTGCAGGTAGCTGAGCGTTTTCCAAAAAAAATACCGGGGTAGCTACTTTCTCAAAATATGGACTTTTGAGGTTTTTCTGGCTCAGAATCGTTAGTACATTCGAACCTTATACGTAAAAAAAGTGTCCCAAAATTTGTATGGGATTTTTGTCTTTCCACTACGTCACGTTCATACAAACAGTATGCAAAATGGTGACATAATGGAAAAAAAATTGGGACACTTTTTTTTACATATAAGGTTCGAAAGTACTAACGATTCTGAGCCAAAAAAACCTCACAAGTCAATATTTTGAGAAAGTAGCTACCCCGGTATTTTTTTTGGAAAACGCTCAAGTACAGTAGTAGCTGACTCGTCCTAACGACGGTCAGTACATTACAGCCTGGCCTGCAGGTAGCGGTAATAACGGAGTTACTCCTCTGACTAATGAGACGACATTACTTGCTTTAGGGACGGCACAGGATCATACCTGTTACCCAATGAGTAACAGATATTAAGATAGATATTGAGATTCACACAAAAGTGCTATGATAGGTACATGTTTAACCGATTTCAGTAAAGGAGAAGGTTTTCAGTTCATCCGAGTATTTTTTTATTACGCCTCGTTATTCGAAGACGGTAGGGTTATTTTTTTTGTTTGATAGGTTATTAATTAACAGATCCTTAATTGATTCTTATTTTGTTACCAAGATTTTTTATTATTAATAATGATTGGTTGTTTTGCTAATTTATTTGGATGGTTAGGGTAAAATATTCTAAATAGAATGTTAATTATGCAAAATAATCAATAACATTTTTTTTTCATTAAAATAAGTTGGTAACAAAATTAAAAAGTTAACGAGTTTTGTGACAGTTAACACATCCATACATAATGTAAATGTTACTTATGTACATTTTGTATGCACTTTTACACCCCTCGTCACCTCCGTGGATGGAGTTTTTGCACCACAATTAGCCACCTTTGTTAAGCACCTCGGGGAAGCACTTGCATCTCGCTGGGACAGATCCCTGTCTTGCGTTTTGGGCTGGCTGACAGCTCGCATAATAACCTCGATATTTAGAGCGACCAGCATGTGCATCCGAGGCACCCGCCACAAATGGAAGCCAGCAGCGAAGTTGTTTGGTTTCGATGATGGCGCCGCCCTTCCACACCACGACTAAGAGGAGAGAACAGTAAAGACCCAGGCCAAAGAACAGAAGGAAGCGGAGAAGATTGAAAACTAGACTGATTAGAAGCATTTAGTTTTTAGCGTTAGCCCCAAATTTTTTGTGCTATTACTTTTTAATAAATAATATCGACGTAATTACTTATGTACAAACTTTTTGAGAAATGCTCACAATGCCCTAAGGCTGCGGCCACTGTTTAACAAAAGACAAGCTGTATGCTTGTTTTCCACCCTAGTGGTAAAAAAGTGGTAATAAACAATTAAAAAACACGCTTTTTATCCAGACTCTATGAAAGCAAAATCAAAAATGTTATGGATATTCTATGCATATGTATAGGTTAAAAAAAAAACTATCTCGGTTTCTCTTCAGTTTCTTTATAGGCAATATCAAAAATGTTATTGTAGTTATTCTATGCATATAAATGGATATCAATATCTTATATTCCAGACACTGAAGTTTGTTTTGATTCAATTTGGTTCACGATGTAGCATAAAAATAATTACAAAAAATCTTCCCTGCCCAATTTATATGGTGATCGCCTGCATACTTGTTAACGAGCTTGTTTCTGGAACAATACGCGAAGGGTGGACGTAAAAATTACTTCCAAGTATATATCCCTAGTATTCAGTTCCAGCGTCCCTGTTACGTCACTTGGTATCTACGCAATTTAGCACGCACTTGAAGCCACCTGGGTGACTCTGCTCATATGACACCTCCCGTCTAACTCAAATAGTCGTATGTTTATGAAAAACTCAAGGCGGGTACGTCGTTTTGAGCGAGACAGTCCCTTATGAAATTACGTGGATTCCTTGCGAACAATTAAATGGTAACTACCGCAATCTCATGTAAATGATGCATACGTATGTTTGTATGTTATGACTTATGTTATACGACTGTAACTTAGGTCTGGTATGGTTTAGGTCAAGAGTTCTCAAACCACTGTCTACAGAACACAGTCGAAGATGTTTTGCATTGCATATAATCGCCGTGCTTAGTTACTCGGGATATAACTTCCAAGGCTTAAAATGTCAGACAATTATGGACTGTAGGAGCATTCCATGAAAATATTTCGTAAGGGACACCACCGTTTTAATACTTCCGAGAAATAAATTCAGGAAGCTAATTATCAGCATTGTAATAAACTCGGCTTTAAGATTGGTCTAAGCATCTAATACGTTTTATTAGGGTAGCTGCCATAGCGTTTCGTAAGGGACAAAAAGTTTATGTTTTTATGGAATGCTCCTGTAATGATATTGGTTTTGTAACTTTATAAATCCATTTTCACATTTTTCCAAACAAATTTTCGAAAATGGCGTGTCACAAAATTTACCAAGAGCCCGTTTTTAAATCATTGGACGTTTGTCATCACGATAGTGTGTTCATCCTCTTGAATCGAATAGTTAAGTTAATTAGCTATAATCTAGTTGTGCAAACCTTAAACTTGATAATAGTGAAGATAATATTCTAAATCAAGACTTCAGAATGTGACCATTTCTGTTATACCAATATATTAGACATAATTCAAGTATACTTCCCGACAGTGATATTGTGGTGTGTGATAGATATAGTCTTAGTTATACATAGCTCATACATATATATAATCCCAATCCATGTAATCATGCAGTAATAAATCATATCTACAATAGACTGGTTGGCTGTCACTTAACTCCGAACTTCTCACCCTTACATGGCGACCCTGCCATATACGGTGTCGCGCGTGCCGTCGGTCATCGATATGAGTGAACCTTAGTGAGAACTTTATGAATGAAATAATTAAATTATAAACATGAACGTTCGATTTTTGTGTGCGGGACAATTACTGCTGTCGTTGGTGCGTCGATAATGGTTTTGGTGCTCATCTATGTATGCTCACGCCGGTGCTGGGTGCTGAGAGCATCATAAACATCATGGGATCCTCGAAGTCCAAAGAGGAGGTAATCATCGCCCAAACTGCAGCTGCAGGTGACAACAAGGCGGACGCCGATGCTTTACGATTCCATGCCAGCACCACCAACATTATCTTGGCGATAATGCTTCTCATTCTGGCCCTTGGAAGCAGTTACGCCATATACAGGAGGTGCAAAAAATCTCATAAGAAGTGGATGCGCAACGAGATCGCTCTAGCGGAGTTACAGAAGGCTGCTCGAGTACCCCAGTGCGTTAATAGTGTTTAAAACTTTTTGACTATCAGTGGTGAAGTGATGTTAGGTTTGTGGTTGCAGAAGGTATACAAGAAGGAATGTGCATAGATGTAAGTTTATACAATTTAAATGGTTATTATTAGATATGTTGTGTAATGGCAGATATATTATTGCAATGTTATAATGAACTATCTAAATATATAAAAGAAGAAACTGACTGATTGACTGACTGACTGACTGACTGACTGACATATCAACGCACAGCCCAAACCGCTGGTCCTAGGAATTCCAAATTTAGCATGTAGGTTCCTTATAAGGTCTAGAGGTGCACTAAGAAAGGATTTTTCAAAATTTACCCCCTAAGGGGTTCAAATAGGGGTTCAAAGTTTGTATGGAGAGTCTACGATTTTAGAAGTAAGAGATTTGAAACTTCATGTTTAGACTCTTTATTAGATTACACGAAAAATGATTTCACCGTTTTTCGAAATTCATCCGCTAAGGGGTTTAAATGGGGGTTGAAAGTTTGTATATCAACGCACCGCCCAAACCGCTGGTCCTAGGAATTCCAAATTTAGCACGTAGGTTCCTTATAAGGTCTAGAGGTGCACTAAAAAAGGATTTTTCAAAATTCATCCCCTAAGGGGTTTAAATGGGGGTTGAAAGTTTGTATATCAACGTACCGTTCAAACCCCTGGTCCCAGGAATTCCAAATTTAGCATGTAGGTTCCTTATAAGGTCTAGGGGTGCACTTAGAAAGAATTTTTCAAAATTTACCCTCTAAGGGGTTCAAAATTTGTATGGAGAGTCTACGATTTCAGAAGTAAGAGGTTTGAAACTTTATGTTTAGACTATTTATTAGATAACAAGAAAAGTAATTTCACCGTTTTTCGAAATTCATCCCCTAAGGGGTTTAAATGGGGGTTGAAAGTTTGTTTATCAACGCACAGCCCAAACCGCTAGTCCTAGGAATTCCAAATTTAGCACGTAGGTTCCTTATAAGGTCTAAAGGTACACTAAGAAAGGATTTTTCAAAATTCACCCCCTAAGGGGTTTAAATGGGTGTTGAAAGTTTGTATATCAACGTACTGCCCAAACCGCTGGTCCTAGGAATTCCAAATTTAGCACGTAGGTTCCTTATAAAGTCTTGGGGTGCACTAAGAAAGGATTTTTCAAAATTCATCCCCTAAGGGGTTTAAATGGGGGTTGAAAGTTTATTTATCAACGCACAGCCCAAACCACTGGTCCTAAGAATTCCAAATTTAGCATGTAGGTTCCTTATAAGGTTTAGGGGTGCACTAAGAAAGGATTTTTCAAAATTCATCCCCTAAGGGGTTCAAATAGGGGTTCAAAGTTTGTATGGAGAGTCTACGATTTTAGAAGTAAGAGGTTTGAAACTTTATGTTTAGACTCTTTATTAGATTACACGAAAAATGATTTCACCGTTTTTCGAAATTCATCCGCTAAGGGGTTTAAATGGGGGTTGAAAGTTTGTATATCAACGCACCGCCCAAACCGCTGGTCCTAGGAATTCCAAATTTAGCACGTAGATTCCTTATAAGGTCTAGAGGTGCACTAAAAAAGGATTTTTCAAAATTTACCCCATAAGGGGTTCAAATAGGGGTTCAAAATTTGTATGGAGAGTACGATTTTAGAAGTAAGAGGTTTGAAATCTCATGTTTAGATTTTTATTAGATTACAAGAAAAGTAATATCACCGTTTTTCGAAATTCATCCTCTGAGGGGTTTAAATGGGGGTTAAAAGTTGGTATATCAGCGCACCGCCCAAACCGCTGGTCCTAGGAATTCCAAATTCAGCACGTAGGTTCCTTATAAGGTCTAGGGGTGCACTAAGAAAGGATTTTTCAAAATTCATCCCCTAAGGGGTTTAAATGGTGGTTGAAAGTTTGTATATCAACGCACAGCCCAAACCGCTGGTCCTAGGAATTCCAAATGTAGCACGTAGGATCCTTATAATGTCTAAATGTGCACTAAGAAAGGATTTTTCAAAATTCGTCCCCTAAGGGGTTCAAATACGGGTTCAAAATTTGTATGGAGAGTCTAAGATTTTAGAAGTAAGAGGTTTGAATTGAAACGTCATGTTTAGACTTTTAATTAGATTACAAGAAAAGTGATATCACCGTTTTTCGAAATTCATCCTCTAAGGGGTTTAAATAGGGGTGGAAAGTTTATATAGAGAGATCGGAATAGGTAGAGTATATTTACCTAAACTTCGAAGAACAAAGTCGAAAAGTGGAGACTCCCTTACAACAAAATTTTTTTCCAAGACTTAAGCCCCGGTATTTTACTAAAAAAATATATTATTGGTATTCTTTCGCACATTTCTCGAGCATTCTCAGTATAGCTGTCTGTTTCTAATAGTGCTGTCTCTTTCACTCCTTCGAAAATTTCGCTATAACTATACTGAAGTGTAGTTCAAAGGCCCATAAGGGGTCCTGAAAACGCCTGAAAACGGGTTTTCAGGTTATTACGCCATCTTATAGAGGGTGTTCTACTATGTGAAAGAGCCACCGGCGCAAAAGTAATGTGTGTATGTGTGTTGCGCCGATGCATGGTATAGGTTAAAACTTCAAACGTGATTTTCCGTGCTTTAGAAGCGTTTTCAGCAGGCTGAAAGGTGATTTCAGGCCGTTTCAGAGGTGGCTCTTTCACATAGTAGAAGATTGAAAATTCACCCAAGTTGCCGTCGTTTTCAGGCGCCTGAAACATGTTTTCAGTCTGTTCCAGGACCTATCAGATGACGCAATAACCTGAAAATCCGTTTTCAGGACCCCTTATGGGCCTTTGAACTACACTTCAGTATATGGCGAAATTTCTCGAAGGAGTGAAAGAGACAGCACTATTAGAAAGAGACAGCTATACGTACTGAGAATGTTCGAGAAATGTGCTAAAGAATACCAATAATATATTTTTTTAGTAAGATTCCGAGACTTAAGTCCCGGTAAAAATTTTGTTGTAAGGGACTCTCCACTTTTCGACTATGTTCTACGAAGTTTAGGTAAATATACTCTACCTATTCCGATCTCTGGTTATATTAAATTGTATATTTAAACTTTTAACATTCGAAAATCTCCACACTAATATTATACTTAAATGTGAAAGTTTGTGAAGATGTTTGTTACTAAATAACGGGGTAACAACTGGATGGATCAAGCAGAAATTTGGCATGTAAGTAGACCAAGTCCTGGATTGAAACAAAGGATACTTTATATCCCGGTAAAGAGTTTCTTTGGGACAAAAACGGGAACAACGCGGGCGAAGCCGCGGGAAATAGCTAGTTAACTATAAAGAAGTATTTAGTAAAAAAAGGACAGGCAAGGTTTGAAGGTAACATTATAAAAAACCAGCTGTCGAAAGTTGATGTGATTATAAATAAGTCTAATGAGTTTATCAACCAGTTTGCCTTATTGAAAAATGTTAAACAAGAGCTGGTGAAAGAAGTGGATATTTTGTTTGAAAAAATTAAAACTTTGCATGACGAGATATTGAAGTTATGTTCAAGCTCTCCACTTGAAAAGAGCAGTAGTGACGGTAGTGTTTGTAGTGAATATAGCGATAGCGAGGATATAGAAACCATGGATTTCGATCTAAAATCGGCCTGTAGCCTTTTGCCTCTTATGGATGGCAGTGTAGACACAACAAGGCGATTAATAGACGCTATAGATATGTATTCAGGTATGCTAAATGAGGCAGGCAAAAAATCGTTAATCACTTTTGTTTTAAAAGGTAGGTTATCTGAGAGCGCTAAGTTGCGCATGTCCGTCAGCTATTCGTCAGTAGATTCGCTTATAAGGGATTTGCGTAACTGTCTTTTACCTAAAAAGTCTTTCACGGCTATTCAATCTCGACTTCAAAACATAAACCAGGGCTGGCGAACCATTGATCAGTATGGTTCTGAGATTGAGCAGTTGTTTTCGGAATTAACTATCACCCAGGCGGATGGTGATTCGGCGAGTTATGCCGTCCTGAAACCTTTAAACGAGAAAATGTGCATTAAAAAGTTCACAGACGGTTTGAGGGATCAAAGGCTTAGCACTATCATTGCGGCCAGGAACTTCGGCAGCCTCAAGGATGCGATCCAGGCTGCTCAGGACGAGGATGTTTCGAGGCCATCAACGTCGGGTCCAGCACAGCACGCGCAGGTCATGGGTATGTACCGCTCACGAAACTCTTTTAACAGGTTTAACAGAGGACCCATTAACACATACAGGGGTCAGGGGCAGCGTTTCCCGAGGGGACCGCGACAATATTCATATGGTCGCTATCAGATATTGGTTTTGTAACTTTATAAATCCATTTTCACATTTTTCCAAACAAATTTTCGAAAATGGCGTGTCACAAAATTTACCAAGAGCCCGTTTTTAAACGGTTTTATTTAGCTTACCGTGTTTGTGTCAAGTTTGTTTGTTTGGGTCAAATCTTGCGGCAGCTTTTTCAACTACTTCTACTAAACCGATTTTTATGAAACTTTGCACACAGATTCTGTTTCCGTGACAATACAACATTATGATAAATTCAAGGTGGTCTGATGATGGAGTCAGGAGCTGGAGAGTGGAACTCTTCAACCGTTACTACTAACTCCATCGAGCGTGGGCTCATTCGCTTGGTATTGACGAGCCCGATTCGTTAAACCTGGTGACGAGGGTCTGATGATGGAGTCAGGAGGTAGAGAGTGGAACTCTTCAACCGTTACTACTAACTCCATCGAGCGTGGGCTCATTCGCTTGGTATTGACGAGCCCGATTCGTTAAACCTGGTGACGAGGATCTGATGATGGAGTCAGGAGGTAGAGAGTGGAACTCTTCAACCGTTACTACTAACTCCATCGAGCGTGGGCTCATTCGCTTGGTATTGACGAGCCCGATTCGTTAAACCTGGTGACGAGGGTCTGATGATGGAGTCAGAAGGTAGAGAGTGGAACTCTTCAACCGTTACTACTAACTCCATCGAGCGTGGGCTCATTCGCTTGGTATTGACGAGCCCGATTCGTTAAACTTGGTGGCGATGGTCTGATGATGGAGTCAGGAGGTAGAGAGTGGAACTCTTCAACCGTTACTACTAACTCCATCGAGCGTGGGCTCATTCGCTTGGTATTGACGAGCCCGATTCGTTAAACCTGGTGACGAGGATCTGATGATGGAGTCAGCCGGTAGAGAGTGGAACTCTTCAACCGTTACTACTAACTCCATCGAGCGTGGGCTCATTCGCTTGGTATTCACGAGCCCGATTCGTTAAACCTGGTGACGAGGGTCTGATGATAGAGTCAGGAGGTAGAGAGTGGAACTCTTCAACCGTTACTACTAACTCCATCGAGCGTGGGCTCATTCGCTTGGTATTCACGAGCCCGATTCGTTAAACCTGGTGACGAGGGTCTGATGATGGAGTCAGGAGGTAGAGAGTGGAACTCTTCAACCGTTACTACTAACTCCATCGAGCGTGGGCTCATTCGCTTGGTATTGACGAGCCCGATTCGTTAAACTTGGTGGCGATGGTCTGATGATGGAGTCAGGAGGTAGAGAGTGGAACTCTTCAACCGTTACTACTAACTCCATCGAGCGTGGGCTCATTCGCTTGGTATTGACGAGGCCGATTCGTTAAACCTGGTGACGAGTGTCTGATGATGGAGTCAGGAGGTAGAGAGTGGAACTCTTCAACCGTTACTACTAACTCCATCGAGCGTGGGCTCATTCGCTTGGTATTGACGAGCCCGATTCGTTAAACTTGATGGCGAGGATCTCTTGATGGAGTCAGGAGGTAGAGAGTGGAACTCTTCAACCGTTACTAGTTACTACTCCAAGTGTGGGCTCATTGGCTTGGTACTGTTGAGCTCAATGCGTTATATTTGATGGCGACGGTCTGATGCTGGAGTCAGGAGGTAGAGAGTAGAAATCTTCAGCCGTTGCTAACAAGCCCTTAAAGTTTGGTCTCATTTTATTAGTATTCACGAGCCCTATACGTTAAAGTTGGTGCCGAAGGTCTGAAGATGGAGTCAGGATATGAAGAGCAGATAATCTTCAACCGTTTATAGTACCTAACCCCTTCAACCAAACGGTTGGTCGTTTAGTATTGACGGGCCCAATACGTTATACATGGTGACGAGGGTCTGATGATAGAGTCAGGAGCTAGAGAGTTTAACTCGTCAACCGTTTTTAGTAACCCCTTCGAATTCAGGCTCATTTGGCTGGTATTGATGAGTCCAAATTACGCTTGCTAACGAAGGCAATGATGATGAGTCACGAGGTGGACAGTCGAAATCCTCAACCGTTACTATTAACCTTTTCGAGTTTAGGTTTTTTGGTTGATAATGACGGTTGGCCGAAGGAATCAGGGGGTAAAATATGGAAATCTTCAACTGTATGTTGAAAATGGAAGTATTTTGACGTTACTTAATCCCAACGAGTTTTGTGTAATTCGGTTTGTATTGACAATTAGTCTGGTACGTTATACTTAGTGCCAAGGGCCTGATGACGGTGTGAGAAAACGGAAAGTAAAAATTTTAAACTGTTACTAGTAACCCCAAACCGTAAGCGTATATCGTCACAGTGTGGCAAGGCGAGCCCATTCACGTATTTACAAACACCCAAATGCCTTTAACTCGGTCCTTATGCTTGCGTAGGTGCGAGCTACATTGGGATAATATGCATAGTTGGTGATACGCAGAAAGTTACTCTGCAGCTCCGCAGTATTGAACGTGCAATCATCGGTTTTGCACCCTGAAACTCGTCATTGGTACTCGCAAAAATGAGATGAGACTTTACCTTTAAAATTGATTAGTAGCTTTCGCTTTCTAATTCAATCATCAGTTCCTCGACCCCAAGTATAAAGTATTGGAGTCATCAATGCCAACCAAATGAGTCCAACCAAACTAGAGAGGGTTACTAGTACCTAATGTTTGAAAAATTCTCCTGGTCAGCTCCTGACTTTCTTCGGGCTCACAAAAATGAAATGAGGATAGTTCAAAATAAGGAATAGTTTGCGCAATGGTTTTTAGTCAAAAGTTGAATATTAAACTAAAAACTAGAAAATAAAAATAGGTAAAAAACTTTTTAAGTTAAACGGTTTTATCTTATGTTAAAAAATGTACCAAAAAGTAGAAAATAAATTTAGGACACAAAACTGGATCTTTTCGAGATTTTGACATCTGTTAGGTGGAAAATCGTCCAATAAGCGGAATAATTAATAATCTGGGACTTAACATACTAAATAAAAACGTGGGGCGCATTGTATTTGCATCTATCTATATCTCTACATATTATGAAACAATATATCCGCCCGCATCTGTTTGTCTGTCCGTATAAACATGAAAACTGCTGGACTACGTTGATGCGGTTTGCACTAACTGCTTGATACTTTGAGATGGTTTTAGAACAGTTACTTTACCTGTGTGTAATTATCCAGGCAAGGCTGCGGGTGTTATTAATTATGTAAATAGGAAAACTCATATTTGAAAGCCCGTCCAAAGGAATATTATTTAAAAATTGCGCCCCACGTTTTTATTTAGTATGTTAAGTCCCAGATTATTAATTATTCCGCTTATTGGACGATTTTCCACCTAACAGATGTCAAAATCTCGAAAAGATCCAGTTTTGTGTCCTAAATTTATTTTCTACTTTTTGGTACATTTTTTAACATAAGATAAAACCGTTTAACTTAAAAAGTTTTTTACCTATTTTTATTTAACATAAGATAAAACCGTTTAACTTAAAAAGTTTTTTACCTATTTTTATTAAATCATTGGACGTTTGTCATCACGATAGTGTGTTCATCCTCTTGAATCGAATAGTTAAGTTAATTAGCTATAATCTAGTTGTGCAAACCTTAAACTTGATAATAGTGAAGATAATATTCTAAATCAAGACTTCAGAATGTGACTATTTCTGTTATACCAATATATTAGACATAATTCAAGTATACTTCCCGACAGTGATATACATAATATTTCCATTGGTACAAATGGTAATCTTTACTTTTATATTGGCTTTACCTGATTTCCCATATTTGGCAGTATTTGCTAGGTCATAGTAAGGCAACTTATTAGTCAAGACGTCAAAATTCAGCGTTTTTATTTCCAATAGCTACATCAGATACAATACTGCGTCCTTCACGCTCGACAGTAGCGTACATCATACAAATAACCGGTCCTGAAGCGTAATTATCGGTGATTGTTCCAAGCTGGCATACATCATTTTTACGTTCAGTAATATTTCCCTTTCTTTTGGCTTAACCAATGTTTGTACTTGGATTGCCCCTTGACTTTAACGGAAAAGGTTTGGTCATAATTAGACGCCTATCTATCAAGAATTCAAAATATGTGAACGTTCTTATTTCCGATTAGGGATGTAACGAATATCGGTTTTTGAACATTCGCGAATGCGAATCCGAATAATCGATGTTCATATTCGCGAATACGATTGCGAATAAAAATGTTGGTCATAAAATTTTATGCTACTAGAAATAAACAAAATTAATAACTATGAAAATTCAATACTTAATTTTCAATTAGGTATGATTAAGCATTTGTAATAAAATAAGTATTGAAGTTTTTTAAAAAATAATCGCTAATTAAAGGTAATGATTATGCATGCGGCAAAAAAATTGGAACCGGTGCTTAAAAATAAATATGTACCGTTTTTCATTTTATGTCGGTACTTATCGAACTGAGTTTTTAATTACTCGTTGATAGTTCCGTAATGCGGAACGAACTTGGCCGATTTTTTTTTCTTTGATTTTAGGATCTAAAATGCACCAAAAATATTCGCAATATATTCGCAACGATTTTTGCGAATACGAATGCGAATGCGAATATCGAAAATCTTGCGAATATTCGCAAATACGAATGCTAATACGAATATTCGTTACATCACTATTTCCAATATGGACACAATGCCCTCCACGGTCGCCAGTGGATTCATCATACAAATAACCGTTTCTGAGGCGTAATCGTCGGTTATTCCCTTTATTTATTTTGGCTTCACCATGTTTGTACTTGGAATGCCCCTCGACTTTAATGGAAAAGGTTTGGTCATAGTTAGACCTATCTATCAAGACTTCGATATATGTGAACGTTATTCCCATTATGGATACAATGCTGCGCCCTTCACGGTCGCCAGTGGCATACATCATACAAATAACCGTTTCTGAAGCGTAATCGTCGGTGATTGTTCCAGGCTCGGGAGGCGAGAACAGAAGGCTCTTGTTAGAGAAATCGCCTCGCGTCGCGTGGTACTGACTAGGAGAGACAGCGGTTTATTGGATAGTGGCAGTAAAATGTATTTGAGTGCGCGTATCTAACACACTCTGATTCTACGACTAAAAACATTCTTACCTTTTTCAATTTTTGAAAGAAAGAAAGGATCGACTTATTGTTTATGCATTACAACCTTGTATTTATTTCGGTTTCACCTGATTTTTGTGATGAAATATTACATCCCTTTCGACCTGGATAGCCGCATGATTTATAACGGTAGGTTCATTCGCAACTCGAATCAACTCGCATACCTAACTCCAGCTAGAATTGATACGGACGATTTAGATTGGTGGCACCAGTTGGCAGCACCTTCGTCGTGCACGTTCCCTATAACGAATACGTATTATGTGAGTGCACGCGAGTCAGCAATTCGCCAACTCGACTCGACGAATATTAATTTTCTTTTGGATAATTCCACGACAGAGAGTAACGTAAGTTATCAATTTCTCGCGTGTTTCTTCATTGATGTTGCAAATTCAGGTGTCATTATATTTAAGGATTAAAGTTATACTTATTAAGATTAAAATTAATAGTTAAATTTTTGCCATAAATAAATAAATACGCGATAAAACGGTAATTTCCGTTACGTTTTCATGGAATTGCCCTTTTGATTCGTGTTCCGTCGCAAGTCACGTCGCGGATCCCATCCGGTTGATGCGAGTCGACTCAACACGAGTTCCGATTCGAGTTAGCGGCCGAGTCAAATCGAGTTACTCTAATTGGAATAAAATCGACTCGTAACATCCCTAGTCTTCTAAGGGCTGTTTTTCCCGGTTCGTGGTCGCCAGACAAGAAGTCGTCGGCCCCAACGGCCGCCTGTCATTGGTCTGTCTATTCCACCAGTAGGCTTAATATGCTACGCTTTGTCGCGCGATAAATAAATGATCATCATCCGTCACTCTCACACACTATTTGTCAGAACGTGACGGATGCTTTATCATTTATTTATCGCGCGACAAAGCGTAGCATCATAAGCCTACAGGACTGGCTCATTCTGCGGTTCCATAGCGCGGTTATTATTATTAAATATCGCCACCCATGGCTGGTAATAGCCAGCGACCAGAAAGAGCACGCGTTTGTACGCGTCATGCGATAGAGAGAGACGGTTGGATGCGGGTCAGCTCCGTCAGACGCGAAAGACAGTTTTGCTAGGGAGAGAGGCCATACGCAGTACCCAGGTCCATTAAAACAAGAGGACTGTCATTCTCCATACTTTGGATTGTAACCCGACCACTAGGGGATTTCCGGGTAAAAACTAGATGGCGCTAAAAAACTATAGTAGATTGTTCAACTAGGGACTAAAACAAGCCATAATGACACGAGGTGTTTAGCCACCCGAGCGTAGCGAGGGTGACTATAGATCGAGTGTCATTATGGTTGTTTAGTCCCGCGTTAAACACTCTACTTTTCACTTTGAATGCGAGGAAAAAACTACGTTCTATTACACAAAATTACAATATTTATTGTTCCGTACTTTCGGTATAAAGTTGCACTATACACATTAATTGTTGAAAATAAATATTGTACTCAATACGATTAATGAACATTCAAAAAGCAAAGAAAAAATTTTCCGCGGTTCTTTATTTTTTTTTACTTAGTGAAGTCACTCAGGCTTTAAATGCTGGCATTTTTAGCCAACAGGTTCAAACGTGAAAACTACCTATTTTAAAACTAATTGGATCATGCAAAATAAAATTAAGTTACCCCTAATCTAGTTAAATTGATTTATATTCGTAATAATTAATCATTATTACTATATTAAACTTAGAGCATTTAGACTGGAGAAGCCTTTCATATTATTTCCCCTCTGCCAAAGGTGCAAGCACAATGTGCATGCATGATATAAAAACTACTTCAATTAATCGATTATACACAGTCTGGAAATCGTTCTCAGCGCATGACGAGCTCCGTCAAAATGCCGTTATGTGCTGTTTTAGGGTGCAAAAAACGTTCCACCACGTCAAATCTACAAAAAGATGGAATATCATTTCACATATAAGTAAATATTTGCTTTAACTTCACTACATTAACATTATTTTTGTATTAAACACTTTATTTCAAATTCGACGCCAAGTATCGATTATATAAAATCGATTCGAAGACATTCATTTAGATCCTAACGGAAAGAATAAAATGGCGTCTATTTTGACGTATGACGTCTCACCGTATTTCAGGTAATAAGGACTACTGTCTTCAACATTTTATATGCAAACACAAGCAAATATGACACTTCGCAACATTTGTACCGAAGCCATCTCTTACTTAATTCGAAAATGAACCTTGTGTCTACGGCTGTAAGGTCGATAAGTTAATTATTATACCAAGTGTTTTAAAGTGTTCGTGAAGTCATAAATCTGCCACAGTAGTGCTACGCCATTTGTGTTATTTTGTCGAATATTGTTTCGATAAAACGTGAATATTATTTATACAGTAAATTAAATTGTTACCACTGAGCTTATTGAGATCGGGGTTTACTCGTAAAGTTTATCATAGTAGTGATGTTTATTGTTCTTACTGCCAAAAAAACCATTTTTGTGATTGTACAAAGTAAAGATACATTTGTTTTGCAAAATATAAAATACATTATAAATTACATATGTCAAAAATGACATTGAAAAGTTTACAGATGGTATTAAGCTTGTCAACTAAAATCAGCTTAATACTATTTAGACTCGGGTATGATTATGGTGCGTATGGTGTGTGGCTCGCCGGTATATATATAATATTTCCAGATTCCCCAAGAATATAGACATTAAAAATATATGGACTAAAGCTTGCAATCGACATGCAGAGACCGACAGGTACCAGCAGCATTTGTTCCCGACATTTCACAGAATCCCAGTTTCAAGACTTGGCCAATAAAAAAAAGAAAACTAATCAATAACGCCATTCCCATTTCTTTCACTTTTAGATTTATTACTGGTTTGATGTTATTACATTAAAGTATACTGCTCCAGCAGGCTATTCCTCGAAATAGTTTTCGAAATAGACCACATTGTAAAAAAATAACCAAACCTAATTGTGTAAGTATCCATAAAGAATACAGGTCGCGTCACGTAAAAAGAACGCTGGAAGAAAGTGGAGGGGGTATGTTTGCGCATTGGTACACTCGCGCACGGAAGTACTATGTTTATTGTTTTATTTTTAAACTAGCATTTCGCTCGCGGCGCGGTTCGATTAAAAAGTATTTGTATTATTATCTATTATTTATTTATTAATAGGGTGAATCAACTTTTTAACCCACACAAAGCTGTCCGCAACTTCTAATCTTCGTTGAAATATAACGCCCTTAAAAAATGGTTTGTCTATATTTAAATTTATATTGTATGTTAAAACGTTGAAAGTCTCGTCTCATGAACCTATTTTTTTTTTTGGTATGACGCTTAGTAGTAAAACATCGTCCCCCATAACTGTTTACAGTTTGACTGTGGGATCCTTGAGTATTATTAATTGATATATTATTAAATGGAATTAAAAACATGTTTCTGTGTAGGATGGAATAAAACAAACAATATACATCATAAATCATTTTTCTATGTAAAACCATTTTGTAATGAACAAGACACTTTTGTGCGCGGCAGTATTTTGAGAACGAACGTGACGTGAACACAGTGCGGAAAGCAAAGGTCGACTGACGAACCAATAGCGCCCCGGCAATGATGCGGCGCGGCACCCGCCCTCCCCGCGCCGCGCCTCATACCACCAAATAGACCGATAAATTGCCTACTGCGCAGCCCCACCGCCAGCGTTCTTTTTACGTGAACACCATTATACCTAGTTATATTGGTTTTTAAATTCTAATTCATTTTTATTATAACACTATTTATTGGAATCATACTTCGACTTCGTTGCTTAAAGTATAATGTTCACGTCTTAAATAGAAATTTGAGACATTCTAAGTAAAATAGAAAACGGTTCTAAATGCAATATCCTAGACGCATATTAAATTTATAGTAGTATAATTTTTATAATTCAGTAAATTATCCCATAATTGACGTAATAATTTTATACGTACACCAAGGTGCCATCTGCAACGTCTCGAAAAAATATCGATATCGATTTTCTCCAGCCACTTGGCAGCCCAATAATCGGTTCGAATTTTAGGCGATTACGCCTACATCCTATGAAGCAAATTGTGTATTTACTTGCTTTTTATTGCATTAGTGTTTCAAGTTAAATTTGTGTTGTTGTATTTTTTTAGTATGAGTGCGTAGCAATGAGAGAGAGTTTTGCATTTGTGGGTAGTTTTTTTATATGTGTGTTACCCTGCCCCCCTCTGAATGCGGCAGACTTTTTTGTTCGGAAAGATGCGCTGAAGGCGCCTCCTGTCTAAATGCTCTAAGATATTAAATCGTTATTTTTTTAATATTTTTGCACAGTTGTCTTTTTAGGTTATTTTCACATCCAAAAATTGTCTATACACAATCACTAAAAATGGCGACAATATTCCAACCACAAACACCCCGATTGGCTGTTTAGAGCTTTCAAAGTCAATTAAAAAAAAATACTTTAATCCCTAGAGATTAATAAGGAACTTTAGTCCCGATATACAGAGACTAAATTAACATTTTAAGAGCATGAGAAGTGAAAAACATTTAACGATGCTATAATTGAACAAAGAAACATAGTAAAGTAACAATTAGTTCGTAAACAGCTAATAATAAATAAATTCTAACATTTAAATACTGTGTCATGTTTGCAAAGTTGAATAATTGTAAATAATATTCTTTTACCAAGCTTATACATAGATGGCATTGTTAATTCGGGGAACAGCTTTTTGTATGGAAAATGACAGTCCTCTTGTTTTAATGGTCCTTGGTAGTACTAATACTCATTCTGTGGTTCGACGAACAATTCTTGGAATGCTATTAGTATTATATTGATGAAACTTCTGTTGTGTGTGAGGAGTCTTCTCTTATTGTACGATTGAGAACGGTAAAATGATTAAAAATGTGGCTATTGTATTGGTATTTGAATAGAAACATTCAAAGTGCACTTCTTTAAAACGGAAAATAATGATGAAACTCGCTCCTGCCTCGCATCGCGGCATAGTTAGAGAAATCGCTCGCAGTTACGGCGGCCGTTAACGCCGATAAGAAAAATAAAAGGCGCCGCTAGCCGTCTCTCATCGTCGTGGGTTATTGCCGACAGTTGTAGTAAACTCTTTACGCCGTGACGTCATAGTAGAGCGTTTTCCAAAAAAAATACCGGGGTAGCTACTTTCTCAAAATATGGACTTTTGAGGTTTTTCTGGCTCAGAATCGTTAGTACTTTCGAACCTTATACGTAAAAAAAGTGTCCCAAAATTTGTATGGGATTTTTGTCTTTCCACTACGTCACGTTCATACAAACGCTATGTAAAATGGTGACGTAATGGAAAAAAAATAGGGACACTTTTTTAAGTATAAGGTTTGAAAGTACTAACGATTCTGAGCCAAAAAAACCTCACAAGTCTATATTTTGAGAACTTTCTCAAAATATGGACACTCAGTACTTAAGGTCTCTGCCCACTATATGAACACACACGTACACACACACGTATCACACGCGGTATGACAAATGCCGGTCGGTGACGCAACGTGCTAGCAAAGTATAAATACAACCAAGTAGTACGACTTCGGCCGATTAGGAACGCGCGACACGTATTTACGACGCGCGTCTGTGTGAGTGAACGCCATACTGTGGCAGTCGCGCGCAGTCGCAAATGCTTGCCTGTGGTGCGTCCGTACACGGCGCGCACACTTGCGCGCTCCCGATGTACCTTTTGTTCGGAGAAAACTACCGTATACCGTGGTGCTAGTGGGCATATGCTCATAGTTTTCAATACAAAGAATACCTATTTATTTTACCTGAAACGTTCATACGGTCATGGTATTATACGGTGTAGTGGGCAGATACCTTAAGTCTTAGCTGTGTATGTGTCTCATAGTGTCTTTATGTCATGACATCACAGAACATACTTCTGTGTGTGCGTCTCATAGGCTCTTTACGCACTAACTTCATAGGACCTAGTCTCATGTGTGAGTGGAACTTATAGGGTCGTTTGTGAGTGTTGAAAGCCCTTTATATAGTTATGAAATAATAAAATTGTTATTACGCACGTTTATGGTGTTAAAACATTAACCGGCTAGTTTATGTTGGAATATACAAAAATGAATCTATCTCGCTTCAAGTATGCTTTCTCTTTCATACGTGTGGACACCACTTAAGAGTATAACACAGCCCTTTGTTTTTGTCAATGCTTGAACCCTTCCCATGAATCGGTTTGTATACCGTCGTGGCCTGGCTCTGTAGGCACACACCTTACCTTGCTAAATAACGATATAATAAACATCATATATATTTGTATCGTTAAATGTGTCTTTCAATAGTATCCCAAACCTAATAGGTTATGGGCCCAGAGCAAATTAAAAAAATACAGACTTTTATAAATGTGTTCGCTTACGTAATTTGTGGTTCAAGTGAAGAGACTTGTGATTCGTGGACTTAGTAGCTGTGAAATAATTGAACAATTTATTAAGTGCTTTGGTGATCAGAAAAATGGACAGTATAAAGTTAAAAAGGAGCATTGCACCGTTTATTGGAGTCAAATACAGTGTGTGAAAATTTTGCGTACGTAATTTATTGTGTTAGTTAAAATTACTTGAAGTCTTCAATGAAGAACCCCCGGTGGAGCCAGACAGTGCGCGTCAAAGAAAATAAAATAAATATAAGACCACAATAATTCAGTATTTAGCTGATTTGATGCTGGGGCTCACTAAGGAGCGAAAACTGCAAAAGAAATATTTATAAATTTAGACTCCATTTACCAAAGAAAAATTATATCTATTCAAATAACCTCAGAAAACAGTTACTAAATTTATAATAGAAGAAGAATACACATTTCTACTTTTTCAACTTTATTTTGATAACTTGGCACCTATGTGATTTGCTGCAGGCGCTAAGTTGGAAGCAGTGGACAAGATTACGCACTAATTTAAGACACTGCCAACCAGCTAATAGCAGTGTTGTAATTGCTGTAGAAACACTTGCAGAGAATAATCTGAGTCTAACATTCGAGAACACTAGACTATTGGACCACGAGGTGAAACTTGTACAAGAAAGACGAGAACAATTTGAGCAAACATAAAAAAAACCAAGAATAAATCAAAGCAACTGAAGTGCTTTTATGGCTGACGATTAGACCAGTTATGGAACAGATGATTTTTACTAATACATCTGGTGCGACTACAACTCGAGAAATTTGATAAAAAAATGGATTGGGAACGACGGGCGGTCGTCTACAATTTCGAGTATCAGGTACAACGGGCACATGATCCATGTGCACTGTTATCATTTTTTATTTTTAAATGATGTTGGAATGCACTTAACCGTGCACATCCAGAATCTTCTGGGTTGTTGAAGGTAATCCTTTGAATAATTAAATTAGATATTATTTTTGTGTTTGATAAAATGCAGTTTATGTTCTGAAATCTCATTGAATAGAGTCGTTTAAAATAATTACTTAGTTTTATCTAAAAGGCTTGAGGCCTGATTTACTTGTTCATATAGATAAAGGAATGTAAAGATTTTATTATATGAAATCAAATTAATTACATTGCTTTTGACAATCTAAAAACTAAAGATTGATTAATAGTATTGAAAAATATAAATAGCACTTAATGATAATGAACCGTACATAAAAATAATAAGATTTTTTTTTATGTTTAATAAGAGTCTACTTATTACTTACCTACAAACAGATTTTAATTATGACAAAAACGACATCTATTCAATGTGTTCGCACATTATGTGCTGTCCCGTTCACTCCTTCAATGCGCGCCCGTGTCATTCATAAAGCGTTTTTATTTTGAACAGATAGACACTTACTTAGTTAAGTACTTCGTCTATATTTTTTTTATTACCTACCTAATTTTGTTCGGTAATAAACGTTTGGGATGGAGCAAAATGTGGACGCTCTTTGCCTCACCTAAGGAACATAGGAACTTAATCAAAAGGCTTAATTAATTAATTATTTTACAATGTGAGGTTCGTTTCGATTTGAGAATTGTTGACTCGTTTTGGATAAAGGTAGACCCTATGCGTTAAGTTAATATATGAAAGTATGATTGTAACTTTGTATGGATAAAGTGGTAAGTAGATAAACCACTAAGCAGTGCGGTATTTCACAGCTGTGCACGGCTGATGATGCAAAAAGAATGGTTAGAACGATTTTGTGACATGTTGGTATAAGATTTATAAATCTGATAATTATAAATCGTTCTTGTGTGGACTGTTATGTTGTATATACTTATTAAAGAAAAAAAAAGAAAGATCCGCTGAAAGGGACTGGATGTAAATGGACACAACGATGTTGTATATATAAATATATACCTACTTGAAAAACAGATGCACTGAAAAGCACTGGCTATATAAGGATAAGGACACACTGATGTCGTATATACTTAATGAAGAAAAACAGATCCACAGAAAAGCACTGTATATAGAAAGACACACCGATTCAGTACTGAAATACAAAAGTAATAAAGGGAAAAATCCAAATTTGGTGCGGTGTGAAAAGTAGTCAGAGTGCTATTGGTCATTTGACAAATGTGTCATGTTGGCTTGGGACCCTGCGAGGTCTGAAGGAATTAATTCCTATGGTAATAATGACTCTGACTATGCAATCTTGGTACGAGTAAAAGATTGCCTGATTATGTTGAATCAAACGAGGCGTAATACATGCCACTATTATGTAATTACTTAATTAGGTCCACCACCTAAACTGTTCGCAAAACAGATTAGCATTCAAACTACTATTATTCCAAGATGGGTAACACTATCTCAAAATGAGCTAATCACATACCTTAGGGAGGAGTGATAGGGATAAAAGTCAATCATTGGATGTTATGACGAGAATTGAAATAGTATTTCTGTGTAATAAGCAGGTATATGATAATTATTGTGATGTTTACCTAACCTTTAGCACAAAAAGGAATAAGGAGGATAAGCAAGTATGAAGCTATCTACTACTACTTCGTATTTAAGATAAAACTAAATCGCTTAGCGACGAGTATGTTTTATTATCTGTAACCCTTGTACAAACAAAACTAGGTAAAAAGAAAACGCTTACAGAAGCAAAACGTTGTGAGTTCGAGCGTTATAATTTTCGTGATTGTATAAAATAGTATTTTTGGTATTCATTACCCGATTGTGAAAATCTAGTATTCGAAAGAATGGTGATATTCTTAGTTACATGTTTAAACGGTTTTATTCAGCTTGACCCCGTAGGTATATTGGTTTGGGTGGTTTGAGTTCCCGTGACTGATACTATATTTATGCCACACCTGGCCGTAAAGTTTCTTTTTCCGTACGCTGCGGAAGGGGCCGCTTTCTGGCCGGGTGTAGACATGAAATGATGTAGGTACACAACACGGGAGGTAATGGGGAGAGCCCTCGGTCGCATGTTTGCGTCCCTCGCTTTCAGCTCGGGCCGCGAACTTCTGCGATCTCGGCTTTTCTGTGTCACCCTAGTTATGTAATATACTATAAAAAAGTCAATTTGGTAATGAGGGTCGGGAAGAGTCGGAAGGTAGCTAGTGACTCAGCTGATTATTTAAAGTAATACTGTTTACCTAACTTAAAGTTTTTTTTATTCATCAAACCCGTATATACGATGTAAAGCGCAGTTATACCGTAATTTTTAATAACGGTATAGTTCAATCTTGTACTGAAGTTTAAAGTGAAAACAGGGCGCGATTTATTTCCAAAGTATTAAATGCACTGTAAACATTATAAGTTCCCGTGAAACAGTCAAGACCTTTGTCGACATCTTATAAGGTACTTGACTTATACACTCGTTCAGTTTGAAATGAGAGCAGTTGAGTTCATAGAAACAATCATCCACTTTGGTTACAATACTGAAAGACTGTTATGGCATAAAGCCATAAACTAATGTAACGTAATATTTCTAGAGTTGTGTCCTGTAGTGTTTTGTTAGTGGCTGGAAAATACTATAAAAGCTGCGGTTGTTACTTAATGGGCAAGAAATACATCTTCAGCCCTGTAATAAAGTATAATCTGGTGATATTTGAGTTCAGTTTTATAGCATATGGACATACTGCACTGCAGTAATTAATAATAAATAAAACCAGATTATTTGCTTAACTTCACAGATAATAGGTAGTCATAGCTGAATTGTTACCTTTATGCACATATTTTAAATGGCAAAATGTTAAAATTGCTATGTACTGGAAAATAAAGGAAGCTTTGGTATAAAATCTATCAGCGAGCTGTGTATAAGTATAGAGCTCTGTAGAAGACTGCCAAGAGAACTGTGTGTGTGGTAGATACTGAAAGTAGGTAAGCTTTTAGTTCCACGTGAGACTGTCAGGGAGAGCCATGTGATGAAATTGACAATTCATTGGTTATGAATGAGTCAATATTTAGCTCTTGGAGAGCTGTGTAATGAAATTGACAATTCGTTGGTTATGAATTAGTCAATATTTAGCTCTTTTCGAGGTAGTCGCAGAAGCTCTGTAAATTAGAATTGGAGTAACCAAGAACTAAAATAATTAAAATAGCCAGCAGCGTAAACCATATTTATAAAGCAATATGAGCGTTTGTGTGTGTAATAACTAAATTATGTTAAAATGCGTTCGAATTAACCTTATACATAACCGATACATAAGTTATCAATGTAATGTATTAAATAAATTGTTCTTAAAGAACAGGGTGTGAATAATGTAATGTTACTACAACTTCATCAATGAGAGTAAGAGTCATTTGTGACTAAGGATTTCTCAAGATTGAGAAAATTCGGTAAGACAATTTGAATTATGACATAAGGATGTTTGATTTAGATTTTAGGTTTATTGTTATTATGTCTTCTTTTCTTGTGTTGTTTGTGCAGATATATATTCTGTACTTCTACGAATTTTAAACTAATGTAACTAAGTGTGTTATGTTAAACGATGTAAGAATCCGTGTGTCATGTCATATGTAATGATTAGAAATGATTGATGTCATAAGAATTTCATTTGTTATCTCATTTAATTTTGTTTATACAAAACTTGTCTAGTTCATAAAATGTAAACATGTAATATATATGTAAGTAGTATTTAAGATAAATCGATCTGATCAATCGATTTAAATATGTAGATCTACATAAGGTAAATTATAAGAAATGGTACCATAGAAATAAGTTTGAATAATAAGTTAGTAAATAAGACGAATTGGTCTGATTAGGTTTTTCTGGGTTTCCCTAATCCTACGCAACGAATGTTGGACCATGAAAATTGTTTCCCAGACAAAGGAAGGTGTGTAATATTTGGTTTGTGAATAGATTATTAATTTAAGATTTATTTTTGAGGGGGCGTGTTGGAATATACAAAAATGAATCTATCTCGCTTCAAGTATGCTTTCTCTTTCATACGTGTGGACACCACTTAAGAGTATAACACAGCCCTTTGTTTTTGTCAATGCTTGAACCCTTCCCATGAATCGGTTTGTATACCGTCGTGGCCTGGCTCTGTAGGCACACACCTTACCTTGCTAAATAACGATATAATAAACATCATATATATTTGTATCGTTAAATGTGTCTTTCAATAGTATCCCAAACCTAATAGTTTAATGGGAACCTCGTACCTGGATATAAAGTTCCCTGTTTCAATTCTGGATTTGGTTTACTCATATGCCAAATGTCATGTCAATCCGTGCATTTGTTACCGCATTATTTCCCCTGTAACAAGGAAACCACATCATAATACCTCAATGTGGAGGTTTTATCACGATTTCCATTACCATACAAGCGTTGGTCGAGAGTTGGTTATCCACGCAACCAAGGGAAAAAGCGCGCGACCGTAGATAATAAATAAATATTAGGGCACAATCTTACACAAATCGAACTAGCCCCATAGTAAACTCAATAAGGCTTGTGTAATGGATACTAGATGACGATATATTTAATAGATACAAATACTTAAATACCTAGAAAACATCCATGACTCAGGCACAAATATTCGTGCTCATCACACAAATAAATGCTCTTACCGGGATTTGAACCCAGGACCTGCTTCGTAGGCAGGGTCACTGCCAACTAAGCTAAAGCGGTCGTCAAAATCGTCGGTCGTCGGTAGATTGTGGAAGTTTTCGGGGAGACCTATGTTCAGCAGTAGATATCTCAAGGTTGAAAAGATGATGATGATGATAATGACGAGCGTTGGTTGCCACAGTAATAACCAGGTAATAGGTACTTAAGTCAGAAAAACTCATTGGTGACGAACTAATAACTTATCATATACGATAAGCCCATGAACATAGGCTACTAGTACTTTAAACCGTTGTCTGAAATAAGTAATTAAATTGAATTGAAAAAGCTTACATTACAAATTATTCTTATTGAAACACTTGAATGTAACAGAAAGATCCACTTTTTTAGGTCAATCCGACGCCTTCACGACTTCGAGGGTAAAACTTCGGCCCAGTAGTTTCAGTTAATGGAAAAAACTGTAAAAACTGTTCACGCATCAAACGTTATAGCTGCACAACCAATTTCAACCATAACTCTATACACTTTAAGTTTAAATTCCTTTGAGGATCATAACGAATTCAGCTACCACCCTGCGGTTCATTTAATAATTTTCCTCTTGTCCGAATTTAAACTTTGTGACCTCACTATAAAGTCCAATTTGGTTTACTGGATCAGAAGTAATTTTTTGGTAGCTGATTCGGAAACACTAATCAATGTTTACTTTGTCTTCATCAATCTTCTGATCACCTGTTCAGAGGTTATAATTAGCTTCGTGTAATTAGGCTTGACTTTGGATAATGGGATTGATTTAAATTAATTTACGAAAAGCTGGACACGAAATGTCCAGTTGGGAATAAGTTATTTGGGTACGTTTTTAACTGACTTTCGAAAGAAGGACGGTTCTCAATTCGTCTGTACGTTTTTTTTGTGTTTGTTACGCGATTACTCGAAAACGGCTAAATCGATTTGGAAAATCTTTTTTTGCTTGAAAGGGTATTTACCTCCAAGGTGGTCCCATTGCAGCCAAATCAGGATCTGATGACGGGATCTTGGAGAAATCTAGGGAACTTTTCAAATATTACAGGCACGCATGGCAATTTGGGTATTTTTCGTAGTGATTCGTGCATTTCTTATCAACATCTAGGTATCATTTTACTAGCTTTCATTTTAACTTGTGCCCTGTTAGTATAGTCTCCCGGTTTTAGTTGTGTCCAATCGACTTCAAAATAGACAATAACAGTGTTCGCTGAGCCGCAAAACATGACGTTCATCATCATCATCATCATTTCAGCCAAAAGACGTCCACTGCTGGACATAGGCCTTCCCCAAGGATCTCCACGATTGTCGGCTTTGTGCTCCTATTATCCAGCGGCTTCCCTTGGTTTTCACCAGATCGTCGGTCCACCTTGTTACTCACTCGTGAGGCACCTCATTTGTCCTACTCATTAAATAATTTTGTCCCATCACCTCGCACTACAAAAATGTCCTGCTTCAATCCTCATTTTATTCTTACTCAAACACACACCTCGCGCCTCCTCATCGCTTCAAACGTCACACCGCTCACAAATGTAAGTAAGTCACACTTCCAAAGCTCCTCACGCCTCACGCCTCCTTCGTATGTCCCGCGCCGTCTCAAACTCGAAAATCCTCAAATGTCACATTGCAATACAAACGACCAACTCGTCCTCGCAATATACCTCAACGCCTCGCGCCTAACTTCAAATGTCCCACTGTCTATCACACCGTCTAGGATGAACTCAATGAGTGGGTAAAACGTACAGCATGGTTGCCAAAATAATGAGGAGAAGTCGGTGTGACGTGCGTCTGTGACAAGAAATGAGTAGGTAGCTCGTTACGAGCTGTCAACTTGAAATTGACATTTCTCAACTGGCATACGTCACATGCAAATTTTGTTACTCAGGCTATTTGAGTCACACTTAATAACATTAATTACGAAAACATGTTAAATAATTTTATTAAGCTGTGAAATATTATGTTTATGTTTTATATTTTGTTAATGCTGTTTATAATTTATCTTTATTCATAGCGTGCATATGCAAATTTATAGCGCGTTAGAAAAATTTATGAAAAGTATCGTGTTTACGTAAGTTTGATTTAATTGCAAAAACATTTATTGATTCGATGTCCGGAAACTTCGTAACAGTCTTTTATTTGGGTTAACATGATAAGATAACAGCATGTTGCTTAGTGTATAAAATAAAATTATTAATGTAGTAACAAAACGCAACTTATTTTTCAAACACTTGATTGACATTCATTGACATAACAGTCAGTCGAACGAAACTTTATTTTAATTTTCGTTGATGAGAATTTTATTTATTTATTTAATTGATATCAATATATTATAGTTACATCAATAATTAAGCTATGTTAAGTTTCATGAAAGGAACGGCAATGTATGTGAATGTGTCCGTGGATATGGTGTGTGTGTTGTACTTGCAGTTGTGACAAAAGTTTAACACGGGAAAAACTTTCAGAATCTAGTCCTCTTTTTGTAAAGAATCACGTAATGTTTCTATTGATGCTGTTAACTGTAACCGGTAAGTTCGATTATTTACATCATTGCTTAAACAGTCAGTAATATTTAAATGAAACATTTTACTTGAGTGAGTGTGAAAATAATAAAAGCAAAAAGCTGTTTTAAATTACTCAATTCCAAAGCCTACTAAAATCATTTGTATATTATAAACGGCGTCTTGTTACATATTTTCAAATATTGTCCTTACAGTTACAGATATATGTGTATTATTCATAATAATGAAAATTGCAGAGTAGGTTTGTAGTGAAACATTAGCAGAGTATGTAGTGAAACAAATGTTGTCCTATCTTATGGTATGCTAAATAAAACAACACAAGTTTTATGTAAGAAAATGTCAAAAATATACCGTTTATATGCACAGTAACCTATTAAATTAAGGAACTTTTTTGTCTGGCGACAGATGCTAAAATTTCTTGGCACCTCACCTCATTTGAGGCAGGACATTGTACCACCTCATTTTGTGAAATGAGTTACTCATACAAACTCATTTTAAATTCATGTCCTACCCAACACTACTGCCAACACTTCGAACCGCAAAACACGACGTTGACCACGTTTTAAAACGAGGGTGTAACTACCTTGAAACAAAGTATAAGAAAAGTATGAAGACGAACGAGTAGTCCAACTTCGGCAGTTCAGGAGCGCACCACACGTATTCACACAGATGCGCAATAGCACGTCTGTGTGAGTGCGATCCATACTGGTGCGTTCTTACGCATTCTTATTTCTTTGCTTGTAGCGCGTTCGTACACGGCGCGCACACATTCAAGCGCGCGATGTACCTTTTGTAGGAAGAAAAATTACTGTTATTATACTGAGGTACAAGAAAAGGAAAGTAGGCACACTCCGGCCTTTTAGGAGCGCGCGATACTTATTCACGCTCGAGGCGCAGGGCTGCCGTCCGTCGGTTTTGTTCGCATCCAAACACGTGACTGGCACATTGCTACGCATTCCTAAAAATTTGCTCGTAGTGCGTCCGTACACGGTGCGCACACATGTAAGCGGCACGATGTACATTTTGTCGAAAGAAAAATTACTGCTATTATACTGTGCTTGAAAGTTTATTACAAGTGGATTGGACAAAACTAAAACCGAGAGGTTATTTGTGTGGCTCAAACCTTGGAAACATTTTTGAAAAATAGTACATTACACAAGTAGGGTGGTAATACAAAGAAAGGCCGAGATCGCAGAAGTTTGCGGCCCGAGCTTCAAGCGAGGGACGTAAATATGCGATCGAGGGCTTTCTTTATTACCTCCCGTGTTGTGTACATCATTTTATGTCTACACTTGGCCAGAAAGCGACTTTTTCCGAACGTAGAACGTAGCGTGCGGAAAAAGCCACTTTATGGCCAGGTGTGGCATAAAAACTTATTTGAGTTTGAGTTTTTTGAACAGTTTTATTTAGCTAGACTCCGTATATGAGTCATTTTCAAAAAAATTGTACACAATTAAGGGATTTAATTAAAACAAAACTTAATTTACCTTTGTGTAACGAAAGTTAGGCATACTAACTATATGGGTAACTTTCGTTACACAAAGGAAGCGATCGTGATTTTGTTTTTATTAGGCACTTAACTATGTACATTTTTTTTGAAAACGACCCATATTCGTTTCAATTCTGGCGACAGTTTTTTCTGCTACTTCTAATAAACCGATTTTTATTAAACTTTACACACACAATGACTGGCAATACAACATTATGATATGATAATTTAGACTTAACTGAGGGTCTGATGATGGAGTCAGGAAAATGCCAATGGAACAGCTTATAATAAAAGATAAAACTGTTATACTTAAAATATATCCTACTTTTCTGGTTTATTTTCGTGTTAACTCCGCTACCCAAAGGTTGTCTGGAAAAGATCGCTTTTTAGCCCTACAACCGCCAGTTGTCGTTTTAAATTGTTTTTGATGATGTTATGTACCTTAGTAATGTGTTTTTAGGTGTACAATAATAGTACATTACATACCGAGGCCAGTAGAGTAAGAAATGCCTCAGATCTCATGGAATTGTCGGCCGAGGCGAAGCCGAGGACGACAAACATGTGATCTGAGGCTTTCTTATTTAATGGCCAAGGTTTGTATACTATTTTTCTGTTCGACGGAGCCAGTATATGTATGACTAAGTTATTCACTTGTTTAACTTCTATTGCACTACTACCTATCTACCGCTGGTAGTAATAGTTTCTGTGGTGAGTGAAAACATCGTTAGGAAATCTGCACATTGAGAATTTATGAGCGTAAAAAGTGGCTTGCTTCAATATTTCCATTACGAAGCAACAAAATACCTTATTGCTTGCATTTACTTACAGTAAAAAAGTACTCTACAAATCACTCGCGCGGTGAGTGAAAAAATGGTCAGGAAATCTGCACATTGAGAATTCATGCACATAAAGCGACTTGCTTCAATATTCCCACTACGAATCAACAAGAAACTTGCTGTCTTACAAAAGTACTCAAGAAATGCATATAAGTTAGAAAAGTTCAGGCCGCCCGGGATTTGAACCTGGGACTTTACAGATCCTGTAGGGTAGATAATTCAAAACTTTGATGTTAATCTTATCCTTATACTCCGTTTCATTTTAGATACCTAGGAATAATTAAAAAAAACCCGACAAACCTAAAACCCCCTTTTTTGAAGTCGGTTTAAAATTGTGCGCTATCCGTCATGCGGTTTAAGGAAAAATAATCTTGAAACCGAAAAATGTGAGTAGTGACAAAATACAGGCTGAATTTTAAATCGTGAATCGTAATAATTTTTTTGTAGTCTATACATAGTTAACAATAACTTACAATGCTTTTAAACCTAAATTAAGTACGTTTTTATTTTGTCCACTTTTAATTTGATTTATCCTAATTTTTAAAATCTCGTGGTCACCCTACATTCATGTTTCGTACTTGTCATGAAATTTTCAACATTATATATCCAACCTCCTAATATTGAAGCTGGCTTGATAGAATTTTGGCACGTTTTGTCAATAATGTCAACATCGTCGACATTGTCAACATAAGTACCTATTTAAATCGTATTTACTCATAAAATAATTCAGTTTTATTACAATTAATGGTATAAGCGCCTCCACCGTTTTGTTCATAATTAATTAAGCGGGTCTTTAATTGTAATTAACACTAGCGCTCTGTATTAGCCTTAAGTAGCTTTACCGGTAAACGTGGTTACGACTCACGATTTAAAATTCACCCATAAAGACACCCAAGTAGCTCGTCTTCGGCGTTTAGGAGCGCGCGACACGTATTTACACGGCCGCGTCCCGACTTGCCCCAGGACCTGAATGTCCTGGTTAACTCCGACCTCGCTCGGGCCCAGCTAAGTTTCTTGCCGGAGTCTTCTTAGCTGGGCTAGGTTTTAGCGAACCGGCACCTAAAACTCCCATTAGTTCGATACACAAGTTCACATAAGGACAGGATGACCCGAGTCATCCTTCCCGCTGGTCCGCTGCTCACTCTGAGCAATCAGCGTAAAGTCAAGGTGGCCCTGGCCAAACGACCTGGTTCGACTCCAGGCGTTAAGCCCCCACCTAGCCCGATCATATCGAGGTGGACCGGGACTAAGTGACCTGGTTCGACCCCAGGCACTCCCGGCTCCCACCCAGTCCGACCAACTCAGGGTGGTCTGGCTAGCGACCTGGTTCGACCCCAGGGAACGCCACGGCCAACCACCCGGTCCAACAATCGCTACGCCCAGGAGGGGCTGCGAGTTTGTCAGTTTCTAAAAAAAAAAAAAAAACGTATTTACACAGGCGCACGATCGCGCGTCTGTGTGAGTGCACTCCGTACTGTGGCATGGGCGCGCAGGGGCAAATGCTTGCCTGTGGTGCGTCCGTACACGTACAACAAGGTAAAAAGATGCAAGTCTCAAAACGCAGTTTTTCTACAACAAAAAAGGTTTGAGAGGTAATGTTAAACCAAGTCAGTATCGGGGGGTGTCCACAGAACTCGATTTCCATCGACTTGCATATTATTAAACCGTGTAGGATTATTTATTTGAGAACTATAAAATGTGTATAACGGAATAAAATTCAGGTTAAAAATCGTGGAGGATGGTGGTTGTGAAATAATTTCGCATACAAAGACGGTCGTGCCATGAAATAGTTTGAAAAACACCTAGGGAAACGGAAAAACTTGGGTACAATTTGTTAGGGTTATTCTTCAGAAAAATATTTGCGGTCACCTTAATCCCCTGGCCCTTTTTCATACTAAATGTATGGAGACAGAGGAATAAGTCGCAGACATATTTCTGAAGAATAACCTTAAAATGAAACGAGGAATTTAAGATGATTCGAGTTGGTCGATTTTCCATACATGCTTTCCGCACTTATATCAAAAAAGTACTATTATTACAAGGTTCAAGTAAAACAGCATTCAGTAACAAATCCTTTTATTTAAACTTGAAAAACTTTACAAAATGTATTCAACATACGTATATATATTCACTTAGATATATACCTAAACGCTAAGGAGGGTAAGTGTGATAAAATTGACATAATATTAAAGTAATTGAAGGGTAGATGATTTCTACCAACAAAGGCTTATTCTGCCAAGCTAACGTGATACTAGTCTCTTACATAGATAGGCTATCTCGTTATATTTCTGTGGTTATTAGACATTTTAAAAAAAATTACAATTTTATTCGTATTTGTTCTTTTATTTTTTATTGTTATTCTCTTTTCATAATATGTTTAAATTTAAATGATTACGTAATTTTGCTATATTTGACTAGATTTCTCAATATTTCCCAAATATACAAGCGCTTATGAGTTTGTTGCTATATTTTCTTCTATCCCTAGTTCTAGCTATCCCTTTCCATTTGCTTTAGAGAGGAAGAGACATTGATATTCTCTGTCGGACGACAAGTGATGTCGTGGTTGGGCCATTTTTTTTAAAGTTGTACCTACACTTAACTTTTTTTTTAGATCTGAGAAATTTTACATCATTTCTACTCAGAATCACGCGTACTATCGTCTCTGATAGGAGAAAAAAAGGGGCTAGTTGTGCTAGACGCTGTGCGGAAAGAGAATAGGATTAAAATTGGGGGGCGCTGTAATGCTTTTCTAGCGAAGAAAAGAATATTTGCCGTATTTGCCATACTGGGTAGGTTAGTTCCGTTTTTTGCCACGCCTATTCTCTTTCCGCACAGACTCTAGGGGGGTAGCAGTGGGTTAAGGCTGCGTTTCCACCTAGCTCTGCAAGGTAGCGGAGCGGTGTGCGAGGAAGACATCCACCAATCAACTAATGGGTACTAACAGTTTATAAACGAAAGTCACGCTGTCCGTCATGTTGTACCTACCAATTGGGACCATCATAATGTATACTCACGAACTTTAATTGTTGAGCCATTTAGTTCACCTTACAATACTCGAGTCATAGATTGTGTATTACACGACAAAATTAGACTGAACCCTATATGGCTTACAGTGGCGTGGCGTAAAAGATATCCTTGGGCAAGCCGGTGCAGATTTGGCGTACATTTTTCTTAAGAGCTGTATAATAAGGTGCTCAAATGCCTAATATTAGGCAAGCCGGTAGGAATCAAGTTCTTTGGACGCCACGCCACTGATGGCTTATAAATTAAAGTCCGTAACCTAACCTAACCTACAATTAGGTACGAGTTGTTGTCACCTATTAATTCACGAATCAAATTATAAACACGCACGAGATTGACGATGAAAGTTGGGAATTACCCCTCAATTGCAGTACGAACTGCTGCGTTGGACGTTTTTTGTCCAATTTGTCTAGTGTTTAAACACTTTTTATTTTTACACTAAATCTTTATTACATTATTTATAAGTCGAATAACTCAAATTATAAGTAATAAAAACGTCTAATGCTGTTATCAGAAAAAAGTTAAAACCATTTGGCCGATTCGTGAAATAACTTCGCAACACGAGAATAAATGTCACTTTCTCTTTTCCTCCATCAAAACGTATCTAATAAAACTAAAATCCAATACTGTACCGAAATCTTTCTACTGTAAAATTGGTACACACGACGTTAAAGCCTTTGGTACACTACCCACGTACCAAGTAATCTCGTGCTTGGAAGGCTGACTTCGAAATATGGGGTCCGAGGTATATTTTTTATAGGGCAGGTATAATGTACTTTACGCCCTAGGGATAAGGGTATGCGTTAGAAAAGCAGTAACATTAAAATATGTCTGATATATCTTGGGATGAAGATGAATTGTAGGTGTAGGCTTTTTATTATTAAAAATGTGCGATAGCGAAACGCAAGTTCTATATTAAATTAGGTTACTGAAAAGATATTGTTACTTGCATGAAAAACAGCGTCTAATTTCACGATAAAATTGTTTTTGTACTGAATTTTAAGAAAGACTTACTTGTAACAGGGCTCTGCACGAGTGCGTAGTAAGTTTCCAATAAATATTTATGAAAGATGGTAAACTAGTAAGCAAACGAGGTCCCTGGTGTAATTTCCTTACGTTATGTTCTCTTTTCATGACAGAAAGATGATTGAATGTTGCCTGTAAGATATTCAATACCTACATAAATTATTCGTCGATGTACAAATATACAACCGTTAGATAAAAATGTTAAAATAAATAAACTGCTATTGGTATTTTCACATTTGAAATTCAGCTTTACAACGAATTAAAAGCAAGTGATTCACTGACTATGATAATTTATTTACTTAATATAATATTAAAACATATGCCGCCGGGTTTATTTTGTAGCTAATAAAGATTGCTACGAGTATAAGGCGAAGAACACACCGCAGCGAAAATCGCGGCGACGCGCGACTCAGCGATTTTCAACTTTGTATGTAGAATCATCAATTTGTATAGAAAACTCGCGGGGTGGCGCACACCGAAATCGCCCGTCGCGGCGATTTTTTCCGAGTAGCTGCGCATACACGGAAAAATCGCGGCGACGGGCGATTTCGGTGTGTTCTTCGCCTGAGGCAGAGTAACGGATCGGTTATAGATTGGACAGTAATAATCTATTGATCAAAAATAAAATCAGTCCGAGACACTTTTCCAATGACCAATAATATTTTTTGGCTATTATTCATTTAATATCTATTTGTTTATAGAAAAGCTTTGATTTAGGTATATGTAAGGGTGCCCCCAACAAGCCCACAGTGCACAGATTTAAATCGTGTTTAACCGTGCAAAGTGCTCGCGTAATTGTTTGTGCATTTATACTGTTGGTTCTGTGCATTTGTTTGCACAGCAGACCAAGTGTAATGGCGTATGGTATTTTTGCAGCGATATATTGTTTGCGATATAAACAAACCTATTGGTTCGATGCAGGCTACTTTATTGGATATCATTTCATTATAAATAACTTTATTTGCGCGATTGTGCATTTCAGTGTTTCATGCAGGGAAGTGTAGGTTATATTTTGTTTTAATGGTTTTAAATGCATGTTTACTTGTGAAATAAAAATATATAAGGATATGCGTTGCAGTAATTGTTATATAAAATAAGCAAAAGCAGTGAAAGAGGCAGTGCAATAAACCTCTGTAAATAAGAACACTGCTGTTTATAATTATTTGTAATAAATAATAAAATATATACAATAAACTAAAATATATTATACGAGCATAATTATACATACATATAATAAATACATAGTATAAGTATTAGATAAAAAGCGATGCCAAATAAATACAATTATAATTATTTTTCCTATTATATACAAGTAAAAATATTTGACTAAAAACGATATTAAAAAATGATACAACCGTTTGGGTACAAAACTTAAAAATGATGCTCAGAGCACTAACACAATTCAGTTTACAACAAAATTACAAAGTCAACGCAATTGAAATTAAAACTCTATTTCAAACACAGCAAGGTTCAAAATCGCTTGTATTCTATCGTTTATTTTGACGATCTAAAATGAATCTGCCGATCTAGTTTAAGACCTAATAGCTATAGAATTAAAGTTCAAATTGCTTTAACAAAATTGCAGTCTTGGCTGACATTTACTTAGAAAGCTGTAAACTAACATTCAATTTTGGATTCAGAAGAGGTTACAAGTGCTATAAAGTGAGTTGTTGGCTAACACGCTGAAGTTTAGTTTGAGACTGGCCAGTTAGATTTAACAATTAACTTTGGACTAGTATAATAAATCCATATGAGAAAAGATACTGAAGAACAGAGTTAAATCTGTTAAAGAGCAATACAACCTGGTTTAAGATACAAAGATAATCCTTCAGCAGAGCGTAAACCGGTTTCGATGCGTACCGCATGTCACGTGGTCGGAAGAAACGCACACAGCCACACGTTTGTATAAGTGAACGCTGCAAGGTTGCGTAACTATTCCGTTTTTAATTTGATAGCATTAAAGTATGCTAGGGATGTCCCTGCCACACCTGGAATAGATGACTAAATAACAACATATAGATTAAGACTGGCCAGTTAAAAAAAACTACTCAATTTTGAACCGTATCCCCATAAAACTAAAGTTGACATTACGTTGACTAGAACACTTGTACCCTATGGTTCTCCCTATCGCACACGATGATGTTCCCGCCACTCATGACAGCGATGCCTTCCAGGCCCTTGAATTCGCCATCGCTGGAGCCCCAGGAGCCGAAGGCTCGGAGGAAGGTGCCGTCAGGATGGAAGATCTGGATACGATTGTTGCCAGAGTCAGCCACCACGATGTAGCCTTGGTCGTCCACGGCGACACCCCTGTGGTAAAAAAAAATTATCAGCTTACAAGGCATGGACAGCTAAAAAAACAAAATGGTATGTCTTTGATACCACAAGATGATCTACTGCAGAATATAATAGCAGTCATTTATCTTCCTACAAAAGGTAATTTCGCGGCGTGTATGTGTGCGCGCCATGATCGCACTACAAGCATATTTTACATCCATTTTTGTTTTTTTTTTCTTTAATAATCTCCACAAATAAAGATTTAAATTCAGCGTTATTGTGGCAGCAAATCCTATTATTAGGAAAGTTACTTAACTTAACTCACTTATAATTTCATTAATTTTCCATTATTTGCGACGAAACCTAGGTCTAGACCAATTTTCTTTCTCAAAACATTATCCAGATGACTTCAATTAGTACTCATTAGCATTATAAAATAGATGGTTATTTTCAGTTTTTATTTTCTCATTTGTGTTTAGTTAACCATCATAATTTTAAAAGTATATTAAAAACGTTTTTTGGATTATGTTTTACAGAATAATGAAGAAAATTAGGCAGTTTTTCATATTTTAGCAGTAAATTTGCCCATTTTGTTGATTAATTATTGTAAAAATTACTTGATAATTGCATTAAATGTATAAAAATGCGCTAATTATTATCTTAAAAATAAATCTTAGTTGAAATGTGTGATGTCCATGAATTGTTTGTCTTTAATGTGTAGTATTAATCGTGTCATATTTTTTAAGAAAAAAATTAAATAACGGAATTTACTTAATTTTTTTCTATGGAGATAAAAAACAAATAATGATAAAATGAGAGAATAAATGTAGTAGGTAATATACGCGATTTAATCCATTTAAGTTGTTTTATTACTAACAAATAAAGAGTTAAAACAAATGAAGCATAATATACTCGTAATTCGGTTAAATGCAAGTCAAGCTCGTGCACCGAGGGTTCAGGACCATCATTTAATCAGATACATATTTTTTAACAAAATATTGATATTTCTTTAAACTATTATGAAATTCTATATGAAAGAAACATCATGTTTCTGTATTAGTTTTTTAATGCGGGTAAATAACACCACATTTTTATGTTACATATTATAGAAACTAGAAATCATAGAAAAATTAAATGGCGCTCACCTATATTCCAGACCACCACTCTCTCTAAGCCGGTGAGCGCCATTTAATTTTTCTATGTTACTTTTATTCACCGTAAAATACAAAAAAACAAGGCAACAGAAATATAATATTACTAGTATCTAAATTAAAATTCAGTAAAACTTAAGCTAAAACTAAGAAGGCCAACCTAAATGATTATTGATTCATTTTGAAAACTCCGATCCTGAATGCCTTGTTTTTTTTAATTATTGTTTTTATGTCCTTTCATTAAGCTTCTCTACCTTGTTCATAAGTAATACCATAAACTCATAAACCATGTATTAAAGTAGTCCCAAGAAATGCTTATACTTCGCGTGCCATGCTTTGCGCAAATTATCTCTCAGTTGCACTCGGGCCGTTCAAACTGTCAAACGCAAAAATATGACACGCAACGTTCTCATACAAATCGAATAAATTTTTCCTTCTTTCTCAATATCTGTATTTCTGTGAGTATATTTCATATTAAATAGATGACACAATCACATAAACCCTTTAATGTGAAATCAGAGTGATATGTGTATCAGTTCCGGAATGGTGAAAATTGATCAAATACTCGTATTTACCGTTTGCGGTCACAATGGTGGGACGAGTGGATCAACTACTATGTTTACGTCATAGATTAGCTAACAACCGTCTACGTAAATATTTTATTAGAAAAGAAAAGTTGAAAAATGCCTTGGGATGCCAGGATTCGAACGTGCGCCTCCAACGGCTTTCCGGGCCAACACAGGTGCGCTACCAATTGCGCCACCGAAGCCATACCCAAGCCTTCCAATCTTTCAACCAGTCTCTTCGCTATAATAAAACCGAATACGTAGATGGAATACCGATAATTAAAACAAAATAAGTATTGTGGGGACAATCTTACACAAATCGACCTAGTCTACTAACAAACTAAGCAATGATTTTATTACGGTACCGATGATATACATACTTATATACATAAATATATACTTAAATAGATAGAAAACATCCAAAACTCAGGAATAAATACTCGTGCTCGTCACAAAATATTTGCCCTTTACCAGGATTTGAACCCGGGACCTCTCGCTGCGTACGAGGTATCACTCCCAGTATTCTAAACGTGTCGTCTTTGTAAGTATGCTTTGGTACTTAATATAAATTACCAGTATTACCTATGTTATATTCACAATTTTGTTATAAGTCTCATACAATTTATTTTGTTTTTTATAGATACCTAATGAAAACTCCTGTCTTGGACGTCTACTAAGAACTGCACTGTAACTTATTAATTTTTAAATATGATTTAGAGTTCTTCTTTTACGCCCTATAAAGACCCCAAAAGCGCTTAATCTGTTTCTCAAATACTCTGTGTGCCTCTTTTGAAGAACATCTACAAACGTGAATATTTGACAACTACTCGACACATAGCTAAAGCTCAGCACACAACTGTCCTTTAAATATCGACCTTAAACCATTAACTAAAGGTTCACAATTGCTTGCAAATTAACAATAGTGTGGTGAATTGTACAGAGTCTATGGTGTCGTACGTGATCGTCGGTTCGTACGATCATATATATCAGAATAGAAGAGTCGTAACCGCCATTGCAACGTGTGGTCTTTACAAGATTTCGGTAATATTGAATACTATACCAGTATCAACACACGATCCTGAAGCGACCGAAGGGTTGTTGACATGGTTGGGGTTTTTTCAAAGCTTGTATTGATGCAGGATTACTTATGACGTGGCAATGCCTGACATATATAATTTTTAACTAACAGAGTGTTCCTTTTTAGGGTTCTGTAGTCAAAATGGCAAAAACGGAATGCTTATAGTTTCGTCATGTCCGTCCGTCCGTCTGTCCGTATGTCACAGGCATTTTACTCAAATACTACACGATGAATATTGATGAAATTTAGAATATAGGTGCACTCCATACATACATACTAGAACCTAAAACAAAATTTTCAAGAAATATCAACGTGTGGTACGTAGTTCGACAGCTCTTTAAAAAACATTTTAAGGTTCTTAAGTAATTTTTTTGATTAAGTGAATATCTTTGGAAATAATCGCTCCGAAAGTATTGAAAATTGTGCCCCCCCCCCTCTATCTTCTAAACCGTGTGTCCGAAAAATATAAAAAAAAATACTAAGATAACGATTAATTAATACTTTCAACTAAAATTATTTTCAACAAGATCGGATTGACCGTTTTTGAGTTATTGCCGATAAACTGCGCTTCTCAACAAAAGGACGTAATTGCTATGAAGATACGCTCTCTTGTTGTTGTACTTTTTTTACATCGTATTTTTTACCTTATAGTTACGGCTATGGAACCCTACATGTTCCGACATGCTCTTGGCCAGCTAACAGATAACAGCACACATCAACAAGTTATTTCCTACTAAGAGCTGCACGCACACATTGATCTAACCAATCAGCGTTAAAGCAACCGGTGCACTAGAAGTGCTTCAGTTATTTGCTAGCGAGGCTACGTGTGGCTATTTATTTTAAGGTCATAGTGACATTTACAAGATAAAAGCTACAGGGAACCTTGCCTGACGTCAATAATAAGCGTTTAAAAACCATTGCCATAATCACGAAAAGCTACAATCTTCATGACCTAAACAAGAAATTCTTGTGAATATGTTTGACACATGGAATATAAAATAAAAAAACGATAAAAAAATCACCTTAAAATATTATCATCTTTCAGAAATCAGCGAAGGAAACACTCGATATAGATACCTTTAGACTCAAAGGGCGTAAACGCCATTAGAAGCTACGGCGTTTACGCCCTTTGAGTCTAAAGGTATATATTCATTTTCCCGCGAAGCATTTATATTTATATTGAAAACAACAATTTTTGAAGTTCTCGATGGCCCGGAATGATTGGATTGCCAGCCGAAGTCATTGAGTTAGACATGGCTGCAGATAAAAACAGCTTGGTCATTAATGGAATAAAACGTTGACATTTTTTTTAAGCTAGGAAACTGCGCGCGGAAGCTTGATTAAGTTTTCAGTGTAATTTTTTTGAACAACGTTCGTATTTTGTGACAAAAACCATTATCTACCAATAAATATTATCATAGCATTATCTAGCTGAAAACTGTGCCTTCTTTTATACTATAGAGGTACACAATCCTAATTTCTAAAATAATCACACTTATAATGTCAAGTCCGTTTAGATCCAATAAGTATTGAAACTAACTGAACAGTAAACGATTTCATGGTGACATAAATCACTTAATAAATGCATTGTTTTCGTCACAGATATTTTTCTGAGACTAAAACAGTGTGTTGACTGAAAAACATTGCCATAAAATACTAATCATAGTGAGTTTTGTACACACATCATGTGTCGAACAGTTGACACACGTAAGATGAAGACGTCACTAAACTGTAAATATCAACTAACTAAAATGTCTGCCGTCCGATATCTAAAACTGGACTAACCCCTATACAACCCATAGAGCTTAGTCTAGTTTTAGACATAGGACGGCTGATGTATCGCGCCCCTGTTCTAATTCTATAGCGTTTTAGTAACCAAGTGGTGTCTTTGGAACCGAGGTTATGTATTCCTCGAGACTGGAATAAACATAGACATTTGGGAGCTACAATACAATTCGATTCGCAGAGTGTTTGTCTCGGGTGTCGCCTTAAGTTGTGTATCTTGTATATGAGATATTGTTATGTTAATATCTACCCCGTTAAAACGGCACATTTTAGTAGAAAGACGGCGTCACTTAAGATCTTTTTTAGGTCCGTAGAGGGTCCTGAAGGAGGAATAGTGTAGCTAGAAACACGCTTTGTTGTAAGATTGATTTCAAGTGTTTATGTGAGTTGTAAAGAGAGCTTTCAGAACTGTTAGTGAATTATTGGGAATGTGAGAGTCATTGTTCAATAGTTTGAGCCATACGATGTTGTATCATCATCAGACAGTCATAAATCTCTCTCAAACACTTTTACGCTAGTTAAGGAGTTTGTCAATTTAGCCGACGATATAAAAAAACGAAAATATAGCATCTAGTTGTTCAGTATATACATTATGAATGACTTACTTTCTGTTACGTATGTTTGGGTCACAGAAATATATCGAGATAGAGTACGTATGTACCTTGCGTGCCAAAAACAAGGGCCGAGGACCTTCTTTGCTCACCGTCAACTTCAGTCCGTTCCGGAATATAATCGGTAATAGAATCGAATCGGTTTGCTACGTACTAGGTAATCGATTCTTTTGAATTGGCGTTGCGCGGTTTAATGTTTACTATGTGTACAACTGGGTCCCAAACAATCAAACAATGATACACTGCGTGCTCGTTACACTAAATATAGTTTCAATGTGCAACAAACAATTTTTTTTTTTTAGAATATTATAAACTCGCAACCCATACGGGCATAGCGATTGTCGGTCCCTGGGGTCGAACCAGGTCGCTAGCCGGACCACCCACGAGTTGGGTCGGACTGGGTGGGTGCCGGGGGCGCCTGGGGTCGAACCAGGTCACCTTGTCCCGGTCCACCTTGATAGGATCGGGCTAGGTGGGGGCCTGAACGCCTGGAGTCGAACCAGGTCGTTTTGCCAGGGCCACCTTGACTTAACAAACAAACACTACCGCGTGGGGGTCATTCGTTCCGGAAAAATCTTAACAACGCGATGCAGCCTGTAGTATGGAGATGTAACAGTGCCATCTACCGGGGTATTGTTGCACTAAAGTTTATATAGAAAATTAAACTTAAATAAATTTTATACACAGTTTAACACCATGGCTAAATTACACTCTTATTATCTCCTTGTACACTTACCTCGATATATTTCTGTGATTTGAGTATAATTTATAAGCACATCACGTATCGAGGTCGCTTTAAACTTATTCGGGAACGACGCCAAGTGACATCGTTATGCGCAAGATTTTGCTAAATGACTGAGAAGTTTAGCACTGATGATGAAAATTTAATTTCAGAAGCGACTAAGTAGTAGGCTGCATTGTACCAAAATTTTAGATCAGGTTAAATACCTAGTTTAAAATGTCAAATTGCTGTAATATTTTGTAGGTTATTATATATTGCGTTCCGTAAAAATAAACTAAATTATCCCGTTATGCGTTGTCTGTCTTTACCCCAGTCTGTCAGTCATGGAACTGTTTTTTACACATACATGTTTATATATTAAAACATTTGACATGGACCGCAATTGTTATTACATCGTCAAAACATACTGCACTTTTCCTAGAAATGGCATTATTCCGAATCGTTTTCTCAGCGTCCTTGCATATTTAAAATTTATAATTATAACCTGACTAAGTTCGCAGTCGTACGGTTCGGAATTATTTATTGCAGTATTTATGTCTGTCGTTTATTTGAATTTTACGGACTTTTATGTTTAACTGCAGGATTTTTATTAGGTCATATAATATCATGATTACGTAATTGAATAATGAAGAGTTTGTTTTGGTTTTAACCGGTTTGGAGACTTCTTTAAATCAGATTAGCGAATCAGAATTCTTTAAAAAATTACTTGCAGTGAACGACACTGATGATGGAATTCAAACGTGTCAACCTTGCATAGAAAACAGTGTAGAAATTACCTAGTAGGTACTATTCTTTAGTATCCATCTATAACGAATTTATTGATATTTGTTGCCTTTGGGACTTGAACTGTTTGTTTTCCGAGGCAAGAAGAAGGGAAAGAAAGAAGAAAGGAAAAAAAAATAGAAGGAACAAAAGTTGTCTGTGTTTTAGACCACTTACTGCTTAGACCAGTAGCGACTTAGACTGGTAGCTACTTAGAGCAGTTGCAGTTTAGACGAGATGCGTTTTAGACTAGCTGCGTTTTAGACCTGTTACCGCTAGTACTAGTTGCGTTTTAGACGAAATGATCCTAACAGCCCATGATTTGGCTCTTATTCAGAAAACTGAACTTTATCTTTTGAAGCGAGGATAACTAAACTAGTCGAACGTATCATCGATGAAAATAAAAACGCTTGATATGGACCGTAGGAATCCAAATTTCATTAAAAAAGAGAACTCATCGTTCTGAAAGATAATAAAGATCATATATCTTACCTCGGGAACTTGAACTGTCCGTCTTCAGAGCCCTCGTCTCCGAAGGACGACAGCACCCGCCCATTGACGTCGAAGACCTGGATCCTGTGGTTGTTGGAGTCGGAGACCAGGACACGGTTGGTGCTGGATACGGCGATGTAATGAGGGTGCTCCAGCTGTCCAAGTTTGGAGCCAAAGGAGCCGAATTTGCCGACAAACGTGCCGTCGGATTGGAACACCTGGATTAGACAAAGGGTGTATTATTAAAACGCTTGATGAAACCAGTAGTTTTTTTTATGAAATAGGGGGCAAACGAGCAGACGGGTCGCCTGATGGTAAGCAATCGCCCATAGACACCTGCAGCACCAGAAGAGTCACAAATGCGTTGCCGGCCTTTCAGGTGGGAGTACGCTCTTTTCTTGAACGTTTGAAGGTCGAATCGGTCCGGAAACACTGCAGGCCACAATGAGGCTTCTGATGCTAGACTATGTCGATTGTTATATAAATGATGAAGCATTCGTCACTCTCACACTTACATGCTTATCAGAACGTGAAGGATGCTTTATCATTTATTTATCGTTCGACAAAATGTAGCATCATAAGCCAACAGTATTAGTGTCATACGATGCCGGACACGTAAAAAGGCTATAAGACAGATAGCATGTGGGTTCTTAGATTAATGTCATTCGAGTCATCCTTACAAACGAAAAGGGGATTAATGAAATGACTTTAACGACGGTCATTTTGGTTGAAATATATTATTATTTTAATTCATAGCTTCATACATTTTGCCTGTGCGAAACAATATAAAAAGTCAATAAAATAAGTGATCGGTCATTAATGCAATAGCGCCATGTAGTTGCATCATTGGGGACATATTTTTAATAACACAAAAAAACCTTTTTGGTTTTATCGTTTGGAAACAAAAACTTCTTGTAATAGCTATTCGGAAGCATCATATAGTCAGACTACGCCAAGTTGGCACAGGTCAAAAAAAGGTTTTATTAAAATATATATATATGGCAACATGGAGAAACTACAGCAAGATGATTATTTAATCTTGATTCTTGGCAATAATTCTTCCCTTTATTACAAAATGTCTCTACACACCCAGTGAAATCAATATCTGCGTCAGTCTTGCACACATCTAGATCCAATCAAACTAAGCGATTTGTTCCAGGGTTTTGGATAACTTCTATGTATTTAAGTATTATATTTAAATATGTCCATGTATAAAGCCTTACTTAGTTTGGTTGGGACTAGATCGATTTGTGCAAGACTGTCCTGAATGTTTATTTCAGTAGGTACGTAGACACATTACATACTTATTAAACGGAAAGATATTTGCCAAGTATCAAGACTAATTAATCCTCTTTCTTGTGATATTTCCATGTGCATTTTTTTATTAAAACCTTGTTTGGCCTCTGCAAACTTAACGCACTCTAAAATTTGTGGATTAAAATCAATCTGTACCACATACCTGAACTCTATGGTTTTCCTTGTCACACACGTAAATGAACCCTAGGGCGTCTGTCGTGATACCCCACGGGTAGTTGAACTTGCCGTCTCCCGTGCCCTGGCTGCCGAAGGCTCTCAGGAACCTCCCTTGAGGATCGAACACCTGCGGACGAGAGATAAGTTCAGAATTGTTGGCAATATTAAGGCGGATCTCACACTGCAGCGCGAATCGCGGCGACACGCGACTCAGCGATTTTCAACTTTGTATGTAGAATCATCGGTTTGTATAGAAAAATCGCGGCGTGGCGCACACTGGCGCGTAAATCGTGGCGACTCGCAACTACTATGCGCAGCTACACGGAAAAAATCGCGGCGACGGGCGATTTCAGTGTGTTCTTCGCCTAAGTCATTTAGAAAGGATTCTTTTGCTAGGGCAATATTGATGCCAAAAACCGTTGGATATTTTCGTTGGATCGTTGGAGTTAGTCGCCATTACATTTATGTAAAAGTGAAAAAAAAAATCAGAATCGAGGCTACATGAAGCTCGGTGCTTATAGAAACGTAAAAGGGCATTTCTCCAGAAATATGTCTGCGGTCACCTCATTCATCTGGCCCTTTTTCATACTAAATGTATGGAGACAGATGAATGAGTCGCAGACATATTTCTGGAGAAATGCCCAAAAGTATTGTTAGTAATAGTATATTCACGTAACGGGCTTCCCCCCCCTCTCGATGTATCCGCCGAACATGGGATCGAGTGTGCTTGAGCGATATTGAAATGTACACGTTGGGACGTTCAAATTGGTCCGTAAAAAGGTCAACAAGGTAAAGTCACTTAGCGCTCCAGTGGCAAAATGTTGTAATATTGGTAATAAATGTGGTAATAACTTTAATATTTTAGTAAAAATTCTCTACATACATCTTTACAAAAATCGTTAATACTTACGACTTTTGTACGTCATAAGTATACATTATAATGACTTACGGTAACTTATTCTCCATTAACATGGTTAGCTACGTACATAGGTACTCTTGTTCTTGTTTTACTTCATATCCAAACCAGGGCCGCAGAAAGTTAATTAAGCCTAAATGGATTCAAAATGCTACGTTTTTATTTATTATCAGTATATTTTTAATTTATTCCATTTATCTGTTTTATCTTTACGTACTGTTTGTCTTTATAGGGCCGATATGTACTAGTGTATAAAGGTCCTTAACACAATAAATTAAAAAAAAAGCAATCTTTAAGTACAAGTTATTTTTCGAGATTAAATTTAAAATCGTTCAATCGTACAAACTACATTCATAAGTTTCTTGATCGATTGAACAAACAATAAAGCACATTATCAAAAATTTCTCCATTATTTTGGCAATAAAACTTGTACTTAATGTAGTAGAAAATTTGCTCGAATTAAAAAAATAAAAACGAGTAGTGAGCAGAAACTAACAAAGAGTAACGTAATATCGTGTGTAATGAGACGTGATTTTGAGGTATAAACCAGTTATCCAGTCCACTGACTTAACAAAGGTATCAGAAAACTAATAATGCATCAATAACAATATCAACTTCAGAACAATCTATTAAAAAGATCCTAAAAATATTTCAATAACTTAAAAAATGATATTTAAATCAATTTTCTCTTTATACTTATTGAAATATTTTTACTGCACGATTTTCACTCATTATTGTAAGAAAATGAGACTTAATCGCGAAAAGAACATTATTTATTTTATTTTTATTTATTTATTTAGGATTAGAAACAGATACAGCATACAAATAACAGCATCTTATATTATCACACAGGTTACACGGAATGCCTATCCAATTATAGGTAACCACGGCTCACATAGGTGTAAGTGTAAATAAACGATCGAACAACTGATTTTCATTTGTACAACAAACAACAAAAATGTTTTTTTTTATACAGACGAGTTGAGAACCGTCCTTCTTTTGGAAGTCGGTTAAAGATAATCTGAATTTCTATGTTGACAAATACAGTCCATATAGAATAAGACGAAATTGTGACAACAAAACTTATTCTTATTTCTCAAAAAGAATAAAAAGTCCAGTAAACAGAAAAGTTACGCAAATACAAGAAATTGAGCAGAACGAGACGAAACAGCGTAAGCGACATGCATTCTCTATTGAGCATTCGCTTTTTTATAAACTGAGCGCAACTGTACCTCGGGGAAATTTACTGAATCAAAACGATTGTTCGTACTCTTTGGGGAATTTTAAAAGCTTTTTATAATGAATTTGCTAATTATTTTTCTTTTACGATAGTGTTATTTGTAAGGCATTTTTTTATATGGGTAGTGTTGCAAAGGATTTTAATATCGAGAGAGCGGGAATTTAATTTGCTATTTCTCTTAACTTGTCTTTAAATTTAGATATTGAAATATATATTTACAGTTTTAGTAATATTAATGAACTAAAACTAGATTTAAAGAGTAATAAACTAAAAATAGATTAACACTAAAGAAATTAAAACAAAAATAAATATATTCCTAAAAACTTAGATTCCTAAAATTAAAACAAATTTTAAAAAATCAGGCCCCCTCAGCATGGTCCCAAAGATGCTGGCAGCATTTCTTCGCTGTATCGCAAAAAATATAATTTTCGATAATACACTTAATAATCTCATTTATTAATTTGGGATGGTAATCATAATCTACTATTTAAAGTCGTCACCAACATTCTCATAACTGCTGGACCTGGTATTCATCATATAACGACAACACGACCGGTTCTGTGCCGTCTGCGATAGGCAAATTTACTTGTATACATAGGGACATAAGAGACGCATAGTATACGATATAATTAGTAATGTAAGTATTGTTAATGAGTTGTAAAGTTGGAATCAATGGAGGTTATAATAACATTACATCTTACATTTTAGCATTCAATAGTACATCTCAACAGTATATGTTGCATTTTATTAGCACCTTGTGGCTAAGAATGCATGAATGTTACATGGCGCGTCGCACATTCACCCAAACAATATTTAAATCGTAATAGTTTCCCGGAAAAAACATAAGAAAATTCAACTTGTCTCAGCGCGCTTCATATACTGCAATGCAACCTCTTTGTAGGTGACTATCCAATTGTAGTATTTTTTGTAAAAATATTGTAACACACACTCAATTTTTTATTTATGTTACCAATTTTAAAACTTAAATTACAGAATTTCCTTGCCTTTTAGAATTCGCTCCATTTCACTTTTCGTTCAAAATGAAATTCATCTCTTTCTCATACACGTGAGTCTCGAATTCTATTTGTTTCAAAGAATCTGTCAAGAATTTTTCCAAAGCAATATTTCTGTGTCATGGAAAATGCAGTGTGCCTGTTTGTCAGTTTCCTAATGGCCGAATGGACTGTTGTCGAATTTTCTTGAGGAAATATTATTTCAGAAATGTGGAATGAAATGTAAAGTTTTTGGAAGATGTTGGATTCAAATAAAGCATTAAAAGTGAAACAAAATAAATACTTAATGTGTTAAGATTTATGGTTACATAAATCTTAACATCGAAGTATTTCTTTGTTTAAAGCTTCGGGTATTTATGTAAAAGATCAGGACTGTCTTCTTCTTAATCATTGGATGTCAGTGCATGTGAGATCCAATAACCCTTTATTTTTTACTAATCTGCTTAGTTTTAATTTCTTTGTCCCTACTAATTATAAATAGTAGTAAAAACATATTAATGTTAATATTTCTATGTATTCAACTAATTCGTTGTGGATACTGGATGTCCGAAATAAATCATTTAATTTCAAAAGATATTTTACATAAACACTCCAAGATTTAATTTTCTTAATTTTGTACAATTTTGCCGAAATTCAAAACTAACTAATAATAATTATAACGCAGGGCAGCTTATGGCGAGCTGTTGGGGAGTAGCGACCCCACGTACCCGAGTGCTCCGGGGGGTCCTTAGGGAGGGTCATGGGATTTAGTGAAAGGACCTCCGCCTCTGGCTTGCCTTAACCGGCCGTCCAGAGTGGAGTCGCGAGAGCTATATGCTCCAGGCGTGGAAGTGTTAAAGGGCATAACGCCGCGAGTACCCTCGGAGAAAGCGCAGCACACCTCTCGACACCCTGCAGCCCCCGGCAGCGGTGTTGCCCCTGGGCCATTGCTCATAATGTCGCTATTTAACAGGGGCCCATCAGCGGAGGGCAAGTCACGGTCTGTCAGTGCCGCGAAAGCCATGAGACACTTTTCCTGACAGGCGCCGTCATGTCTCAATTCATAGCCCAGTAGCTAGTCCATAATTCCACCACCATAACCCAGTAAAGTTAGATTCCATCAATCAACAATAGTCCTTGCATCTGGCGGGGGCTGTCTCTGCGTGCGTCTCGTGACACGGGCAGGGACAGAATCCGCTGGGTGTACACGTTGCCTTTCATTAAATTGTCGAAAGGGCCTCTACGCGTTGGCTTCGGCTCCGCGCACGCCTCCCAAAGGGCCGGGACACTATTGTCTCGTGTACGGGAAAGACATACATTATAATTTTAAATTAGTTAACCAAGACAATATTATTTAAATTAGTTCTTACATAAACAAAGTCACATAATATTTCCAATTACCTATTAAAATGTTTGAACATTTATTTCTGTAGTTCATTTTGGTATATAAATGAAAATCTTGATTTTAATATTATGAAACGTTGACGTGAAGTACTTACACCAAAACTGATTTTGTTCTTATTGACTATGTTCTCTGTGAAAGCGAAACTAGATTCATTTCTAAGTAACGTCTAACTTCACACGAGTCAAAATTTCAATTCGACTGAAACTTGCAGAAAATTAACTTCAACTGCTATTTCGTCTTTTATAAAGTTTAGTGTTTAATTAGTTTGACTAGCAAAGTGCGCTTGCCGTTAATTTATATTTATTTATTTGCTTTAAAATATTAATTCAATTCTAAATTGTGTGATATTGACCATGGGTTTGTTATGAAATAGTTTGGCAAAACAAATGATTATGCAAAGTCGACAGACATGCGCCTGCAGTTCTTAACATATTAAACTATTGTTTGTAAGGTTTCATACTGCTGAAGTTTCTATTTTTATCGGGTGGGCTACTTACTCATTTAACATTTAATTTAGCGGCATGCAATACATAACATGCTAAATTATTTCACGTAAAGTCAGAACAAAAGAACCTATAATCTTCAACTCTAAACAATCGTTCAAATGCTTCAGTCGTCAGCAACTTCAGCAAAACAATCCGTGTGATGAAAGCTAAGATATTTCGAGCAATCTCGAAATAACGAATGTGTCAAACATCTTCATAGAAACATACGTTCATTTAATTCTGTATCTAGTTGTGTATGTTAAAGCTTTATTAGTATTGGTATTTGCACGAGATTGGTCTAGAATAAAAGCAGATGGCAAAAAGCAAAGTTGCCCTGTAATTTAGTCTCTGTAGAGGTGCAACTAATGAGCAATTAAGTTTTTAGGCAATTATGGTAACTTTTAAAGTTGCGAGCTGGGTTCTAAATACGCTTAACGAGTTTATTTAACGAGCCGTCATACAACGTTAAAACTTTAAAAGTCTTGTATAAAAAGACGATGACCTGGTAAAAAATAACGTGGGCAACAAGTTTTTCGCAACTCAATGTCTGAAATGCGCCAAATTTGCATTTTGCGTGTTAACACAATGTATAATCTATAGGCTGGTCCAAAAAAAATTTTTTTTGGATTTTTTTGGATTCATGGAAAATTTCAACTCGCTAGCTAAAATGCCACCGGGTGCTCAACGACTCTAAGTTTTACTATAGCGCTATTAGCATAGCAGATATGACAAGCTAATAGCATTATAGTTTGTCATTGATATTAATCCTTAAAAAGAGTTATTAGTAAATAAAAAATTGAAATATATTTTTCCCACACATTTGTGGACCACCCTAATAATCTACTCATTAGATGTGTGGTAATTAAACTTAGCTAAAGGTTTGTGGTCTGTTATCACAGTTGGATTTATTTGTTTGTTCTTTGTCTGCCTCGCTTAAACAGTCTGTACGCAATGGTGGATTTTTCTTGGCCTCTGTCGTATTGACCATACTCATTCACGAAAATACGCTATTTAACTAAATAGTTCCATGGAGTCGCGAGTCCCGAAATAGCACACCTTGCTTTATAGCTTCAGCATGTAAGTGCAGTGGTTGGTGGTCTGTTAAATTTTTTTTCGTCAAGGATCTCATCTGTATGCTATCCTAGTAGTTGCCAGGCGTCAGGATAAAGCCGGACATGGTTAGGTTTTCCGATTGCGTGTCCGGCCAAAATAAACGGTGTCCGGCCAATTTTTTTGTCCAAACCTATTAATACTGAGACACAAAATCCACAATAATGACACCCTACATTATTGTGGATTTTGTGTCCAGGTCATCGCCTTTTTACCCAAATGTCCGGCTAAACTGGCTGGTCTGTCCGGCTATTAGGTTTGGCGACCTGGAAACCCTATTAGTAGTTGTGTATTGGCAAACTGCGCGGCTTACTGTATACATTGGGTATACATCCTAGCGGTTTGTGGTCTGTTACCAAATTGGGTACATATTTACCTTTGTGGTCGTGAAATTGTCAATGTGATGTTTAATTATTCATGTGTTAGTACCGTAGCGATGGACGATTTTTAAGTAACTAAGAGTATGTTACGCAGATCCTCTTCCCTTACCCAAGCAATGGCAAACCGTTTTGTATGTGGGACGACCTTTGCCCCGACTCCCTACCGTGTTGCTCTAAGTGCCTTGCCTCACCGGGACGCCATCGCCATAGCGACGTTCCCAACTGTCGTAGCCAGATAATTCGTATTGACATGTACGACGCGAACTCACTTGGCGACGTTTGGCTACCATATTTTTGTACGGGATACGTAGCCAGCGACGTTGCCATGGCGTCCTAGTGGGGCAGGGCTCTAAGTCTCGCTAAGGTTGTACCTGTATACGATGGTTGTATCTGTCGGCGATGATGTACTGCCCGATGCGGTTGACGGCTACGCCGGCGAGGCAGTCGAACTCGCCCTCGCCGCTGCCGTACTGGCCGAACTCTTTCACGAAAATGCCGTTGGAATCGAACACCTGAAAAAAATATGTTGTTAGGCACTACAAACTTCTTTTTCTCTAATGTGAGTTTCATAACAAAGGTCGGGAATAATTTAAAGTTTGCACTACGACGTATTTGTGTAAGATTTAATACCTACACATATAATAAAATCGTAGCAATACTATGTTTGTCTTCTGCCAACAATGTTGTGGCCGGGACTCAAATAAAAGTTTGACATCGACTTTATCCCATTAAAATTATTTTCTATTATGTATTAGTATGGCAGATTTGTGTCAGATAATATTTACAAAATATATTAAAAAGAGCGCAGTATACTGGATGTTCGAAGAACTGATCGCATCAGAAACATCGACCTGCGCTCCAGTACTGGAATCATGGATGTGGGAGCGAAGGCTTCCAAACTCAAGTGGGATCGGACAGGGCATGTCTGCCGAATGCATCCGGAACGATGGGCTAAGGCAACTACTGAGTGGATCCCACAAGACGGCTACCGGAATAGAGGCAGACCGAAAAGGAGATGGCGGGACGACTTGGACACATTTCGCAAGGAGTGGCGGGAGGATGTACTGAATAGGGACGACTGGCTGAAAAGAGGGGAGGCCTTTGCCCAGCAGTGGGACACCTAGACAGGCTATATAAAAACATATTAAAAAAAGCTGGTCAAGTGCGAGTCAGACTCGTGCACCAAGGGTTCCGTACAAACTCGTCAGTAGATACGTGGATAATTCAAGATAAACTGTATGATGGGACAAACTTAACCTTGCTCTTGAAAAACTGTTGTCCCCATACATCGACATATGTCGCGGTTAGTTTAGTAGGAGCAAATAAGGTTGTATTACAAATAATAAGAATTTCTAAAAAACGTTGCAAGTTCGGAAAACCGTTTTATTTTTCCTGTAATATTTAGGATAATATTAATAATCGGTAATTATTACAGATTTTTCTGTTCAGTAAGTTCGGAGATAATAAGGGGAATGGTATTTTTTTTACGTTTTTTGTTTTAAATCAAAAACTGCATGTCTAAGAAAGAAAATAAAAACGGTTTTAGAATCTACACATTAAGTTCTTTCATTTAATATCCCATTCAATATAATAGCTCTACTTTTGATATTCGACATCCCATTTCGGTCCCCTTTAAAAAAAAGTAAAAAAGGTATACGATTTTTTTGCTGTCCAATAGGCACAAGTTAGCGATTTATTCCACTATTCCAAAATTCAAGTTGATAGCATCAGTAGATTCTGAGATATCTTGCTGTGACAGACGGACAGACAGACAGATAGACAGAGTCGCACCATTAAGGTTCCTTTTTTAACATTTTAGTACGGAACCTTAAAAATGAGTTTTAAAAATAAAAAATGAGTTAATTAATACCTATAGATACCTAAATTTTATTAACATTACCAATTTCTTTTTATGCAATTCCTTTTAGAAAATATAGATATTAATTAACCTAAATAGTACAAAAGCGAAGTAATACTTCAACTAATTACTTGATTGACTGTTTCATTTTCAGAAGCACAATTGAAGGGTATTTATTTATAGAAAAGATATAACAGGCCAATTAAGAGGGAGTGGTAAAAGCCCTTTATTGCGCGAATATTAAAAATACCTATGTAATTCGAATCCATGTAACATTCGAAGTAAGTCTAGAGGTCACTGAACAATCAATATCAAATCTAATTGGGACACGACTCACAATAACGTCTCGTTTAATAATTCTGTGCTGACACAGAGACAAATGCGTTTTCAGCATATTAATTATTTCACAGAAATTGCAATATCCAACTAGCAAGTGAAAGCCATTAAGTTCCATTGCCGAAATTCCATGAATAGTTAGTTACATACTGACTTTTGGCCCGAGCTCAACACGAGGCGATAACTATTTCCGAAGTTTAATGAGAATATAAACATTCCGCGGACGTTGGAATCATGCGGATAGTTCTCTTCTTCCAAATCAAAATGATAAACGATCGTCATCTTAAAAGACTTTAGCTGCTTTGGATTGTTGGATTACTGAGAGTTACGAACCTGCACTCGATGGTTTGACGAATCAGCCACGACCATTGTATTGTCGGGGCCTACAGCGATGCCACGAGGCCAAGTAAAACAACCGGGTTCGCTCCCCCGGCTCCCCACGCTGAATTGTAAACGGCGTTTCTGCAGATACTGGCTCCTAGGGGAGGAACCTGCTGCTGCGAAACCTGAACAAACGGAAACATTATTAGAGACAAATAGTGATAATGTGGAGACGAAACCCAGGATCTAAGCGTCAAACCTATGTACACGCCACGCGTTATTCTAACCTGCTACCGCTGCTGTAGCCGCCGTAGGGGAGATGGGGGAGCCTGCCGCGTTTTTTGAATCGTCATCAGAACTGGCAAGCTCGTTAGCCGAACGTAAGGGCAGCCCGAGAGACAGGCGGCGCGACGTGCTTGACGCGCTGCTGCTCGTGTCGCGATCTTTGCCCCGCGATCCGTACTTATTCTTCAAATATCTAGCCCAGGAACTCAAGGCTGCACCGTCTTTTTCACCGGGCGGTGGACGCTCCGGAGAACTCTCTCTCGACTTTAAGGCATGAGAAGATCGGCTGCGAGACAACTCTGTACCACCGGTGCCAGAGCCGTATCGAGCCGCGAGATACGCTGATGGGGACGCTGTTGTGGGTGAGACCGGTTCGTCTTGGTCATCATCATCGCCCATGCCAAAACCGGTGTGACTGCTCTTGCTTCTTGCGAGACGGTTGCGTCGCTCTTTCAACGCAAGGTATCTTGAGCGTGCGGTGGGGTACTTCGATTCGTCATCAATTGACAATACCGGTTCTTCTTCTTTAGGCTTGGTAGTGCCGTAGCGGTTGCTGTACGAAGAACCGCTGGCACCGTACCTAGGTGCGGGCTCTTCCTCGGCTTGGGATGTAGTTCGGGTACGGTACCGCGTCGGGGCGGGCGATTCTTTAGCCTTGTTGTCTTGGGCGTCGTTGCGGGCGTTGGTGCTTCGTGCGAGAAGCGGGCCAATGTCGCTGCGAGTCATCGCCTGGCTCTCGGGCTTCCTCTGCGATACAGGCTCCTCTTCGCTCTCCTCTGACGAGTCGGTCTCCTCTTCGGAGCTAGTGTCGGAGTCTTCTTGGGCCGGCTCGGCGGGCGCCGGAGCGGGCGCAGGTCGCTGAGAGCCGATGAATCGGCTCTGAACCCGTTGCGCGCCACCGGCTGTTCCGTTCGTTGCCGCTGGAGCTGTTCTATCGTTGCCTGCGGAAAAGAAACGATTTCCGGTTTTTGATGTGGGCTCGTTAGGGCTATATTTTGCTTTTAATTCTGCGATGGATAGTATCGCACCTGTGTGTTTAACCGCCGAGCCGGAACTTTCTGTCGAAGCACTTGATTCGGTGCTAGGTGCGCGAGCTGCGGGGCGGTGGGGGGTTGTATCTGTCGCTGACGGCCTTCTGACAGGTGTCACTGCTGGTTTGGAAGCAGGAGCAGCATTTTTACGCTGTGTTCGTTGCAGTGATCCAAGAGATTCATCAGATTCACCGTCGCTGGAAGCCTGAGGAATATATTGAAATTCGGTATTGACACCAAAACGGTAAATACATTTTGTATTGTGTTGTGTGCAAGTGAATTAACGTGGAGTGTATTTTATGGAATGCCGTTAGTTGTCGCGTTTTTCTTGTTAGTATATCGATGATCTGCCTAAGTGTCTACGTTGCGTCGCTTGTTCAGTTCTCATCTTCTTCCCAACTCACCTCCCGGGCTGGTGTGGGTGGTTTACGAGCGATTGAGGTGCGTTCTTCTTCCGCACGTGGTGGTACTCGATCAGGTTCTTGTGAAGACGCCGCACCCTTATTTTGCCTCTTCAGTCGGGATATCTCATCATCTTCGCTCTGCTGCCGTTGCGCCGGTGGAGCCCGTCGCTGCGGCTGAGGTGTAGGCTGCACCGGTTTCGGAGGCGGTGGAGGCTCCTTTTTTTCTTTTTTTTTACCACTGTCTACATCCATTATCCTCTGCATGACACGAGGGCAGTCGCTAAGCCTGAATATTCCACTAAGAGGACCTCTAGTGGCGTCTTCGGTGTCAACCACCTTTTCTTTTTCCTTCTCTTTTTGTTCTGCTTTAACAGTACGAGTTGGTTGTTCTGTATCAGAATCATTGTCTTGGTGACTCCTAACAAAACGAGAGCGGAATCTTCTAGAAGGCCTATGTTCGGATTCATAGCCACTGTAATCGTCAGTTGCTCCATAGGGATCTCTTGTCCGCTCTGGTGGCGGCGGTCGCCTTTCACCAAATTTACGCCCACCTAAGACTGGTTCGTCATTCTCAGTGTATCCTTTAGACTCTTCTTGCTGACGGAATTGTGTTGCGAGACGATGGTCGCTCTTAGATCTGGTCAGTCCTTGGTTTTGTTGAATTGCACCAGAATAAGCATTAGGCTGGTTAATATTAAGTTCTCCGTAGCTTGCAACATGTACTACTAACTGGTTAGGATCATGTGTCATGACAAATCGAACCCTGCGATTATAATCACCAGCTTCATAATCGAAGTTTCTTAAGAATTCGACGGTTTTGAGGAATATTTCTTTAGTATCGACTAATTCAGTGTCTTCCCATTCCACATCATCGTTCATGTACTTGTCTGCGAGATCACAGTTACTTTGAATATTACTTAACTCTAATTCAAGGTTATCTTTGAGATGTGTAAGGTTTCTTAGTTCAGTTGCTAAATAACGGTCAACCTCGTTTCTTAAGAAGTCTGTTCTATCTTTAAGAGCTTTTGCTAATCTTTTGTGAATTTCGTCGACCTCTCCTGCCACTGCAGCACAGTTTGATTGCAGGTTGGTAGTGTTGCGCTCGACGACTGACAAAATATCTTGTAGCCTGTTGACTCCACGGCGTATCTGGTTGTTTATTCTAGCAATTTCTCTACGTAGAACTTCCATATGCGCTGACTTGCAGTCTTCACAGACTTTCTTGTCACAATGAGCGCAAGGTGCGCAATACGCCTTTTCTGAGCAAACATTGCATCTTTCCATTACCTGCCCAGCGGTGGGATCAGGCAGCTCTCCTGCTATGTTAGCGTGTAGTTCTAGAAACCGCTGCAAGGTGACATTGGTTGGGAAACCTTGTACACCCTGGTACGGAATACGATGCTCTGCACGGCATTCTGGACATTTGACCTGTAAAATAAAAAAAAGCGTGGAAATACAAGCAAATTTATACAGTATTATTTTTAATATATAACCGTTTTATCTGGTTCTTTATTATGCTTACCTGTCGCCTTACGTAGTCGACTAGGCCGTCCATACAAGGCTCCATGCAAAAGCTGTGCTGGCATGGCAGCAGCTTTGGATTCCTAAACCGGTCTAGGCAGACGCAGCACGTCAGAAGTGACTCGAACTGCTCCATATTTTCTTTGCTGCTTTACGTATCTGTCAAAAAAAACGTATAAAATTTCACACATTTGAAACATAAAGGAATCAAGTAAAGGAAAATGAAAAGGCTAGAGGAGATAAAATTAATCAGGAAAACATTCTGAAATGTACATGAGTATACCGTTCAGAATGGTTGATAAAAAAACTATTAACTATGGGAACATTTTCAATTGGATTAAAGGTTAATTCAATTGAAATAATTAGGTAAATATTATTTTATTTTTTTCCGAAAAACATTTGGTCACATAAATTATAGGTTTTAAAATAATGTTTACGCGCTCATTGATGAATGAATTAACTCAATGTTCAGCCTCAGAATTGTAAATTGAATTATGATATTGAAAACTCAAGTTTGCTTGTGTAACTCAATTCAGATCAGATTAATTGCATTCCAAATTAGCAGATTCAATGATTGTTTTTACACAGTATCAGATATTTAGACTTGGTTTTAAAGTATTCACGTGGCGGTTAATTTTGGATATTGCTATGGTTTTCCGCGAACATCCACGAACGTTATAAATAGCATGAGCGTCTGGCGTTTCACACGGCTCCTAAACTGAAAGTAACTGAGAACTGAAGAGAAATGCGGCCGGTTTAGGAAACATAACAAACGAATTTAGACGTTAGGATATAGACTGTAAAGCTCAATATCTATAAGTGGAGATCGAAATTTTTGATATAAAGAAACGAGAATACGCGATATTTTAAGAACACAGTGACAGTGAGGAGATGAGGTAATTATTTCTTGTCTTCGATGTCAATAGGTGATACATTTTGCTTTTGACTCACTGAGTCTTGTAACTAAATGAGTCACCATAGTGATTTTTTAGGCTTAGCACCTGGCAGTGAATATTAGAGTTGTAGCCAAAAGTTTTTCAGTTAATACTTCTGACTAATATTTGTATTTAGTCAGATATTACAAAGTTGTGTAAATCCCAATCCCAATCACCACACTAATATTATAAATGAGAAAGTTTGTGAAGATGTTTAGATGTTTGTTACCTAATAACGGGGTAACACCTGGATGGATCAAGCTGAAATTTTGCATGTAAGTAGACCAAGTTCTGGATTGAAAGAGGATACTTTATACCCGGTAAAGAGTTCCTTTGAGACAATAACGGGAACAACGAAGCGAAGCCGCGGGAAAAAGCCAGTGTATAATATTTTTTTAATCCATCATGCTTAGTAATCTTTGTAATAAAAATATAAAGTAGGTAATGAAAGATCATCTGGTTTGTGATTAAGTCTTTTTTGTATCTAGTTTATTATTCGTACTGCTAGTTTTCACTTTATCTAGTGCATTATCTAGTATTTATAACCAACTGGCGACCCGCCCCGGCTTCGCACGGTGTTTCTCTGTTATATTATGCATGTATTATACAGGGTGTCCCTAAAACCAACTTTTATACGATCAGGGCTGATAGACCAGCTCATAAGAACATAGATTAAGCAAATTTGACCTCAGTAAAAATCTCTTAGTTTTCGAGATATTGACGTTTTTGTAAAACTCGTGCTAAGTGATACCCTGACTCGGTGTTTTGAGTGTCATTGCTAAAATATCAAGTATTTTACAAATCTGTTTTTTGCTATGTGTGGCCAAATAACTATGCTATTGAACGTATTTTCTATTTTTGCTAATTTATTCATACTGTGGACACAGTACAATAACAAAAAAAATTATTCGATTTTTTTCAAATTTCACCTCTGACTTCGAACTAGCGTGGTGAAAAAAAAATGTACCAACATAACCAGGCACTCAACGTAAAAAAATTGCGCATTTATTGTAGTTTCTAAAATGGTATAAAATTTACTAAACACTGTAATAATTTTTGAAATAATGATATTTTGTTACAAAATTAACTGTCTGCCGCCTTCATCTCATACGATCCGGTTGAACTAAGTTTGCACCTGGCGAGCTTGACATCACATACAAATTAGGTGCAAACTTCACGTAATCGTCAATATCTCGAAAACTAAGAAATTTTTACAAGGTCAATTTTACTCAGTCTCGTTTTTTATGAGCTGGTTTATCAGCCCTGTTCGCCATTTTGTAAAAGTCGCGAATTTTGATAGCCTGGATCAATCTTTCGAAAGTCATGACTTCAAATTTCAGTATTTTCTTAATCTGCTTTTTGTTTTAAATATTATTATACCTTATCAAAATAAATTAGATTTTACGTGATTCAAAATATGGCCTCGGATTTGAATTGCGTAATACTTAAAACAAATTTACCATGCTAAAATAAAAAAAAATAATGTAGTTTAAAATAGTAAGATTTTACACACTAGACACCGTAGTTTTTAAGATAATAGCATTTTAATTCAAAAGGAGGTTATACTACAATATTCCATTGGTTAAATTTCGTACCAGAATTTGAATTTCGAACAGAAAAGGTATGATAGCATAATTATTAAGTAATGTTTAACAAAAAGCAGATTAAGAAAATACTGAAATTTGAAGTCATGACATTCGAAAGACTGATCCAGGCTATCAAAATTCGCGACTTTTACAAAATGGCGAACAGGGCTGATAAACCAGCTCATAAAAAACGAGACTGAGTAAAATTGACCTTATAAAAATTTCTTAGTTTTCGAGATATTGACGATTACGTGAAGTTTGCACCTAATTTGTATGTGATGTCAAGCACGCCAGGTGCAAACTTAGTTCAACCGGATCGTATGAGATGAAGGCGGCAGACAGTTAATTTTGTAACAAAATATCATTATTTCAAAAATTATTACAGCGTTTAGTAAATTTTATACCATTTTAGAAACTACAATAAATGCGCATTTTTTTTACGTTGAGTGCCTGGTTATGTTGGTACATTTTTTTTTCACCACGCTAGTTCGAAGTCAGAGGTGAAATTTGAAAAAAATCGAATAATTTTTTTTGTTATTGTACTGTGTCCACAGCATGAATAAATTAGCAAAAATAGAAAATACGTTCAATAGCATAGTTATTTGGCCACACATAGCAAAAAACAGATTTGTAAAATACTTGATATTTTAGCAATGACACTCAAAACACCGAGTCAGGGTATCACTTAGCACGAGTTTTACAAAAACGTCAATATCTCGAAAACTAAGAGATTTTTACTGAGGTCAAATTTGCTTAATCTAGGTTCTTATGAGCTGGTCTATCAGCCCTGATCGTATAAAAGTTGGTTTTAGGGACACCCTGTATAAACCTTCCTCTTCAATCACTCTATCTATTAAAAAAACCGCATCAAAATCCGTTGCGAAGTTTTAAAGATTAAAGCATACATAGGGACATAGGGACATAGGGACAGAGAAAGCGACTTTGTTTTATACTATGTAGTGATAGTGATGACAGCTTCATTTGCATCATCGTTCACTAGCATTTCAAAGTTGTAAAACAAATATATATTTTGTTTTGTTAGATGCATCCGTAAAGATATTGTTGATATTACTGAAACTAACAGCTATAGTGACGTTGCTTTTATTTTGAAACTTCCTTTGCCTTCGAAACGCGTCAGAGCACGCGTCATTTTCTATTCTCGTCTCATTGGATTTCTATTTCATTATCGTATGATGATTATCAATCTATTTGTGATAATGGCTAATTATAAGCTGTGATTGTCATATCATTATATTATCAGTATTATTATAATTAGTAATGTTACTTACTGAGTAATTTTCCATCAAAATGAGTTAAGGTGAATATTTAACATTTTTACAGTAGGTGGCAATTTCACGGTCAATCTTATCCCAAATATAATTAGACTCGTGAACTAGTAATGTCAGTGCGAATCGGAGGTCAAAGAATGTTGGTCCTCTCGTCGCTTTGAATTTGACGGATCACAGCAGTGTGACCTCAGAAATCAGACGAACTGTTGTTCATGACTCAAATTATATAGGCAACTAGTTTGACAACGAATTTGCGAATTAGCCTACAGGAAGGTTACGTTGGGATATTACGTTTTAAGTGTAAAACAAAGAGTAAAGATGGCCCTAGTGTGTAAAGACGTTCACACACAGTCATGCCAGAAGGGCTTACTACCTTATAAACTAATTTATGATTTTCTCAGTCTAACCGAGACCACGAACACTGAAAAGGGTTACCAAACGTCGGAACTTAAAAAATGTAGTAATATACGCGATATAATCCGTATAAGTTATTTTATTATATTGAGTGATAATCGCGGAAACCAAAGACAATATTATAGCCTATAAATTAGTTTTAATGTATCTTAAATGTATTCCATTCATAAGCGGTCACGTTGATCGCCCATCCTGTGTTCATATTAGATCCACCCACTATTTTTCCGCAGTTCAACCAAACAAACATGACGTTAGAGAAATTTCGTCATATTTGCTTACGTGGAACGAAAATTAATAAACTGTCGAGAAAGTTTCATTTAATAAATGAAACTTTCTCGACTTATAATATACTAGCATTCTCCCGCGGCTTCGCCCGCGTTGTTCCCGTTATTGTCCCGAAGGAACTCTTTACCGGGATATAATATATCCTATGTTTCAATCCAGGACTTGATCTACTTGCATGCCAAATTTCAGCTAAATCCATCCAGTTGTTACCCCGTTATAAGGTAACAAACATCCAAACTTCCAAACATCCAAATATCCAAATATCCAAACATCCAAACATCTTCACAAACTTTCGCATTTATAATATTAGTGGGAAGTGGGATTGACCAATGACCAATGGCCGTCTTTACTTAAATTGGAATTAGATCACGTCTCTCTAATCTATACAACTAATTAAACATGACGTAAGTCTTACTTTGTCATCTTTGTTCATGTCGTACGAAAGTTAATAAACTGCTTAGAAATGTTTTCGTATTTATAAATATACTAGATTCACCCACTACTTTTAATTTTTTATATAGTCATATAAACATGGCGATAGTTATCCGTCATCTTTGCTTACGTGGAACGAAAATTAATAAAGTGCCTTGAAATCTTTATTTGTAGGTATAAATGTGTTAAATTCGCCCACCATTTTTAACATGACGCTATGTAACTCCGTCATCTCTGTTTACGTGGTAAGAAAATATTAAACTGCCTAGAAAGTTTATTTTAAATTGGCCAATGAGAGTGATTAGATCCGCCCACTACTTTTAATTTTTTATATAGTCAAATAAACATGGCGATAGTTAAACTCCGTTTTTTTTAAAGTGGTCAAACGGCCGTCATGATCAGAGATCGGACAAATTTGCGTCATCGCTCCTAAAAAATGTGGACATGACTCCAAAATATAATCAAATAATTATTTTCTTACCTGAGATTTAATTTTGATAGTCAAAAAATACACAAGTTTGTTACAATGTACATTTATTAAAGAAAATAATCAGTATATACGAGCGATGACGCAAATTTGTCCGATCTCTGGTCATGATAAATGGATAAGATTTGCCCACAATGCCCACAATCTTTTTACTTTTCATATAGCCAAATAAACATGACACTAAGTTTAACTCTGTCATCGTGGTTTACGTGGTACAGTCACCGACACTAATATATGACGGGGCACGTATAAATGTCTAACAATAAGGAATTGCTACAGGAATAAAGTGATGTTAGATATTTATTGCATGCCTCATTTCATATTGTTATTGCTAGTGGTAGACAGTCAAAGCAACCATAAAAACATTAGAAAAACATCAACACCTTCAATAATTATCACCACAATTTCTTCACCTTGGCCGATAAACGTGAAACTTTCGCAGCCGCCATTTTTCAACATCCGAAATTTTATTGAGGTCACCCAAATAAGCAAGGTCACCGCGAAAGGGGAAATGCCATTGTAAATTACTCGGAATCTCAATCATACACGTGTAAATCAACCCTTATCGGTCATCTGTATATTTAATGCCTTTGTGCTTTCCTGTTTTCACGGTCGAACAAATGGCTTTCGCGTGCCGAAATGGAAATATGTTTCAATTCTTGTAATTGAATGTTTGAGTTGGTTAATTTTGGGTTACGAATCAGTACATGTTTGTTATCTGTTCGGTTTTTCGAAATTGGAAGATCGTTTTTAAAACACGTGTAACCTTTAAAAAGCGCCATGTTTATTGAAAACTAGCATTTTCCCGCGGCTTCGCCCGCGTTGTTCCCCTTATTGTCCCAAAGGAACTCTTTACCGGGATATAAAGTATCCTATGTTTCAATCCAGGAAATGCTCTACTTACATACCAAATTTCAGCTTGGTCCATCCAGTTGCTATCCCGTTATTAGGTAACAAACATCCAAACATCTTCACAAACTTTCAAATTTATAATATTAGTGGGATATCAGTTGCAAAACTGTTCAATTATTTGTAGCAATACAAAAATGAGTTTTAAAACTGTCGCGTTGTCATATGATAAGTTTAAAGGTTATCCTTCTTTCTATGCAAAAACCTTATTGACCCTTTGTTCCATAGTTACGGGACAGGAACACAAACCGAATAACTTGCATTTATATTATGGATAAGAATGTGTTTATTTACATAATTATCAAGAATATGTTTATCATGGCTTAGATCCTGTAGTACAAGAATTGCTTAGTTTGGGACTAGCTTGTTTGGTATTGTCGCCTGTTCGTGCTATTTAGTTATTATTAAACCAGGAACGAACTCAAACAATGGCGGGAAATATAATAAACTAGCATTTTCCCGCGGCTTCGCCCGCGTTGTTCCCGTTATTGTCCCAAAGGAACTGTTTACCGGAATATAAAGTAGGGGCAAGTGCTGTACGTGTGGACGGTTTTACCTGTGGACACTACTCATACAGAGAAAACGAATAACCATAGTCAAATACCAATCACTTATTTGAAAAGTATTTTTTTCATATGGCAACACTAGCTAATCGCCATCTTTACTGATTACAGAAACTGTGTGTTTTGAGGCTGCCGAAAGTTTTTGTGACAAAAAGTAATTTTTTACCTTCTTTTAAAGCATGTTTTATGTAAAATCTCTAAATGTTGCGGGTGTCTTTGCAATGGCATATTAATTTATATGATGTAAACGTTATTTCTACAAGATTTCGTTAATCGTAGGTAGCATTTATAGTGACCGGTATGAATTCAAAATAAAAACCGCCGAAATTGTACCTGTGGATACCTCCGTGAATGTACCTGTGGACTGTCCATAGGTACAGTTATACTGAATGTTCCTGTGGACAGTAAAATTAATATACAATATTTTTGTTTGTTTTAGTGCCTCGTAGTAAAGCTGGGAAAAATAGAGACAAGATATGCCTAGACACTCTGACTGCAGCTGTTTGGGAAGTAGAAAATGGAAGTTCAGTAAGGAAAGCCGCAGAGAAGTTTAAAATCCCAAAATCGACAATCTTTAAAAACATAAAATTAAATCACTGTCAAAATATTGGTGAAGAAGGCTTAGAACTCCTAAAAAATGATGTCAGGAGGATATTTAGCAATACTGAGGAGCAACAGATATATGATTACTTAAAAAAGCAGCATTACTACACACAGCATATTCTTCTGCTGACAATGGAGGCATTTTAAAATCCCATAATTATACTTGAGATTTTGCTAAGAATATTAGATTTCAAGAAGAAAAAAAGTAACTGTGATATGCAGAGCAACATATAATTACATGTTGTTTAATTGTATGTTGTTAATTACGTTATTCTAGAAGTTTATTCTGTTTAAAAGTATGTTGTTGATTAATGTCCGTAGGTACGTTACCGTCCATAGGTACGTTTTTGGAGTCCATAGGTACAGACAGTAGATGTACCTATGGACAAAATGAGTGTTTTTTTTAAAATGCTTCTATCCGCCATCTGCGGATAGCTAGCGTAGAAAACATATGTGGACTTTGAAGATTGTTTAATTGTGATTAAAACAAAATAAAGAATTCATTTATAATACGCGTAGTTTTTGTCTAACAACTGATTAAAAGTCAAATTCTGGAAAGTGTCCACAGGTTGAGCACTTGCCCCTATCCTATGTTTCAGTCCAGGAATTGATCTACTTGCATGCCAAATTTTAGCTTGATCCATCCAGTTGTTATCCCGTTATTAGGTAACAAACATCCAAACATCCAAATATCCAAACATCCAAACATCTTCACAAACTTTCGCATTTATAATATTAGTGGGATTATTAAACCAGGAACGAACTCAAACAATGGCGGGAAATATAATAAATAAGCAAATATTCTACAAAGAAGCTTCTTGGAATTATGGTGATGATGATGAAAATCTCTTATTATTTTTATTAATATACATTATTCCTGGAACTGTCTTCAGTAATGTGACCGTCAAAATGTTTATCCGGCCGTATGATATCACTGTTTTAAGCGGTTTTGGCACAGCTTCTTTTATTTCTCTTCCTTGTTTCAGTTTCGTCGTATTTGGCTTATAGACTGACAAAGGGAACGTGCTTTTCTTATTACGCACTTAATGTGAGACTTGTGTCGGTTTTACTAACGGGAATAGCCTTTGAAGTATCTCTTTTGTTATCATAAGCGCTTGTATTTATTTTACTACTTTTTTTTAACCGTAATTTATCTTTAATGTTGATTTAATCTTTTACTGGTAATAATAATTACAAGTCAATATTTGTATATAGTTATTCAATTAAATAAATACAACATTAATCAATAATATTAACATATATTATTTTTTACTACTTTGAAATAAACCCGTTTCAACAGTATATATTCGTATCTCATGTAGAAAGATATGAATTATATTAGACGTATTGAACGATATCTAAATTGTATTTAGACAGAAATGATAAAGCACTATTTTTTAAGGAATCATCATATTTACTGGAAATATTTAGAATCCTCATAGCTTAATGTGGAAACACCACATGTGTCTATAATTAGAAATGATAATATTTAATCCCTAACTTCTAGTATATTTTACCTATCATACGTATAAGGTAATCTCGGTATTATTATAGGTTTTTTGCTGACAGGTTTTAGACATACAATTACCTAGTCATTATTAACATTCCCATAGAATAGAAGAAAATAAATAGAGTTAATGATATTTTACATAAAACTAGCTGTCCTGGCAAACTTCGTTCCGAACCAGAATTTTGAATGTTTTTAGTTATTCTGCTATTCGAGGCGGAGACAAACCCAACAAATCAAATATAATAAAAATCGGTCCACCCGTACTTGAGTTAGAAATGGTGTAACTAACACGAGTTTGTTTTATGTATACAGGGGGTTCGCGAGGAACCCGCATTAATTTACCAGCATATAGCTGAGGTCGTAATGATTAAATAACATTATATGAACACAAGTCGAAATATGACTTTTAACTTTCTTTTACTTTTCATACAAATTAAATAAATTATTATTGGTTCACCAAATACAATGCCTTAGGATGAGCTGGCAACGTTTGTTATTGATATCTCTTTCCATTAGAAACGGCAAGTCAGAGTTGCAAAGACATTTCTCAAATGTCAAAGTAAAAAATTTGACACTTGACATTACACATTAAACAACAATTTCCGTAGTGTGTCGGTCTCGCAACATCGCAATTATAAAGCTGATTAACACTGGAAAACTAATCTGTGTTCACCTTACTTTATACGACATTTTCTCTTCTAAACATGAACAGGAATACGCTGTCAAAATTATTATGCGGTTTCTTCGTGAGCACCCACCTTGTATAAGATACATGACCTAATTTCAATGTTTATTTTGAATGATGTGTGTGTGCCTTTTCCGAAAATAATACAGTTTTTCACTGACTATTGCGCGAAACATTTGTTACCTTGGTATGCAATTAATGCAATACTTTTCCAATCATAAACTATAATGTATAGCTTGCCAAGAATGTTCGCACTCCTTAAAGACCAAAAGCTACCTAAACTTATTCACTAACTTTTTTATGATCAAAAATTAGTAGACTTCATGCTTTGCTTGCAAATAATAATATAAGTGTCATAATTGTAAAAATAGTATTTTTATATCAATGAAGAATAATAAAAACATCTCAAAAAATGTAATGAAAAAAGGAGAATAAAATAAAGGTAATGGGAAAAAAACAAAACGGAAAATTATTGACAGATTTCAGGTTAGTAGTAAAACTGTACTAAATACCTATTTTACAATTGTAAAAAATCCAGTGGACGGACAAAGCCGAAGCAGAAGCAATACAAATGCTTCCGAAGCACCAGGTAACAAAGCGGTACTTACAAATTTATAGTCACATCAAAAAAACACGTGGTATCCAAGCGGGTTTATTTAGTTATTGGGAAAGCACTGGCTGGATTTACTTGTCATGATGGTGCTGAAGATTTTTTTTCGACTAGGGATATCACAGGCGTTTCTCTCAGCTCGCGAGACGGTACTGAGGAACACGATATGTGCGCAGGAGTTTATTTCTGGACCGTTCGCGCATGGCCGGTGGAGATATTTTCACCGTCACATTTTACTTTTGGATCCGAAAAGGTCATTGGACACTGTTCTGAACTTTTTTTCGAATAGGCCTTTTGAATTCAATGTTAAGTGATGCGTGACTCGATGGCTGGGGAGTAGTTGGGGGTCAGGTGGGCGACGGCAAATTGGTAATTTGCCGTCGTTTTCTTTCTTCCGGAAAATATCGAGTGTGAGTGAGAGAGAGGGCGTGAGTTTATTTGTTTCATCTTTTGTGTCCGACGTGAGCTTCATTGTGATGAAAACAAAAGACGGTGGTGGAGCTACGTTTATTTGTAAAAAAATTATGAAAGACAAACGTTTTCAGTTCCATTGAAAACTTTGTTGCTTTTTAGTCACTCATAAAGCTGTAATCAACAAAGCATTAGAAATTGTTTACTCAAAGAAGACCGTAACTAATGTGTTTCTTTTAACATTATTATTATACATATCTCTATAAGTATGGAGTCACAAAAATATTTCACAATTTTTAACTGACTTGAATAAAACGAGGCTCTAAGTTCATCGCAACTTTTTATTTATATCGACCGTACTTAAAAACACGTAGTTGATACTGACTCGAGGTAAAAACGTAGTAAGTATATATGGCGTGCGTATATAACTTTGACGTTTTTCTTTACAACGTTTTTAGATACGAGTATTTTTCAAAGTAATTACGATATGTGTTCTTCGTTTACTCAAAAACGGCTGAACCGATTTAGAAAATTATGTTGTAGTTTGAAGATAACATATACCCTTTATTTCCCAAATAGTTCCATTGTTAGTTACCAGGTCAGGATCTGATGATGTGGGGTGCTAGACAGGAAACCTCCCAGAGTGTCTGGATTCTTGTCATTCCTCTTGATCCGGTTGATCCGCAGGAAAGGGAAGCGTCTTGGCCGGTGCACCCCGGGAGCAACGGTAAGTGATTTCTTAGGGGCCCCTAATTGATCACTTGCCGATGCTGCGAATGAGCCTGTCAGGGGGGGTTGGGGGGTCCCGCACCGGGTTTCCTCTGTTAGAGGACTCTCCAGATACGGCACGCGAGGGCGGAGCGTCGGGCACGGGCAGCATCCCTCCGACGTCTCCTTTTGGGGGGCACTGCGGGCAGGCACCAGACGGGTGACCTGTGATGCTGCGTGGTGACGGTGGACTAGTCCTCTGCGTCCCGAGAACTCAGCCTTGCAGGCTGCCGCTACCTCATATGCTGGGGGCGGGAGGCGGAGGACTGGCCCACCGCGGTCCGTAAGGACAGGCGGGAGTGTCTGCGGGGTAGGGGCGTTTGTCCTCCCGTGGCGGCGAGGGAGGGACCGGGACACCGTGTGTCTGGTGCCGGTCCCTGCTTCCCCGAGGGACGGCCATTTGGTCGGGGGGGAGCTGGTGAGGGAAGGCACACTGGCCATGCTACAGTGTGCCTTTTTCGGAGAGGGTCCACCCTATGGCGGAGGTGCTGGTGATGTCGTGGTGGCTTGATAGCGATCCCACGGCATCATCGTGAAGGCACAGGTCGGTAGCATCCCTGGGTTTTAGTGAGTAGGCCAATCCCTTCAGGAGCGGAGAGCCCCACATAACCAATACGTAACATCTGGCTGTCACCCCCGATAGCCTTAGGTTACGTAGTGGTATGCAGTTTTATGCATTTCCCGGGGTCAAAAAAAAAAAGAAAAAAAAGGATCTGATGATGTAGAAAAAAGCGTGCGACTATAATTGTGGAAGCCTTTAGGAGGGTCATTATTTGTGCATTTCACCCGCCTCACTTTCGTGGACACATTATTGTCGAGATTCCGACAGATTTTAATGTAATTTTAAGGTATTTGTTAGTAGTCCCGGATATGTACCACATAGCTCGATATGAGACTAAAATCTTAGGGAACTTCGACAATAATGTGTCCACGAAAGTGAGGCGGTTGAAACGCTCAAATAATGACCCAGGAGACCTCTGTTTAACTAGCAATAAACGTCTCCAGGTTAAAATGATGAACATTACGTTACTATTGAACATAGGTCCAAAGACTTCCACGATAAACGGCTACCATTGACTTTAGCTAGATCTAGTCTAATCTCGTTTCAGACCAATGGAAACATGGTCACTACTTGACAGTGGCGTGGCGTCCAAAGAATTCGATTCCTACCGGCTTGCCTTATATCAGGCATTTGAGCACCTTATTCTTTGACGACCGCTTTAGCTTAGTTGGTAGTGACCCTGCCTATGAAGCAAGAGGTCCTGGGTTCGAATCCCGGTAAGGGCATTTGTTTGTGTGATGAGCACGAATATTTGTTCCTGAGTCATGGATGTGTTCTATGTATTTAAGTATTTGTATGTATGTATCTATTAAATATATCATCGTCTAGTATCTATAACACAAGCCTTATTGAGCTTACTATGGGGCTAGTTCGATTTGTGTAAGATTGTCCCCTAATATTTATTTAATATTTATTCTACAGCTCTTAAGGAAAATGTACGCCAAATCTGCACCGGTTTGCCCAAGGATATCTTTTACGCCACGCCACTGCTACTTTATGAAGTAAATTCTCGTAAATATACATTTATTATTCCACTATTTTCTGTAACATCTCTCGGATACTCGTTGATTACATCGCTTGAAAGAATCTGTTTTCTTGGCTTTGTCAGCAGCAATTACTTTTGTAACGTTGCTTTCATGTTGCATTTATCTTCAGTGGAATGTAACGGGCAATTTAACAATTTTGATGCAAAAGTTTTAAATTTTGCTTTTATCTACAGCCAATGTAAATAATTGAACTGTTTTGAAATTGCAAGGTTAGAACCTTACTTTACGTTCACCCTTACTGACTAGAATCCAGGCAACTTCTTAAATATTATCATGTATTATCAATTTCAGTATTTTTAACAGTTACAGGTGCTATTATTTCTAAATTCTTCTTTGGTGGAATCTGGAGCTAACGGAACTTCTCTAATTTTATAGGCACATGTGTGGCAATTTAATTATTATTGTAGTATGTAGTGAATTAGCTACTGTCATAGATTCAAGTTTGCCTTGAAGTTGTTTTTTTTCTTGTTAACTTTTTATACATTATACGTAACATTATGTTATCTTATAATTATTATTCGATTTATGAAAATGAGTATATTGAACAAAGCCGTGGATAAAGTTACGCGCAAAACAATAATTGTTGTCTATCCTCGTGATTAATCTAAGAGGCATCACACAAGCGTTTTGCGAGCGAGTCGCGAGCGAGTTTCCATACAAATGTCGCTTTCGGTTTTTGTATCGCGGTGGTATCGCTAGTGATAAGGCCCTAAAACTTTCAACCGTGACATTGGTGAAACAGGAATTGCCATTAATGTGTAGGTACTTTGTGGTGGTTACGCACGGTATTTATGAACGCATTTACGAGCGTACATATCGTCACTACTTTAAAGAAAACTCGTATCTGATACTGACTTCAGGTAAAAACGCAGTAAGTGTATATGAAGTTTGTATGGAGCTTTGACGTTTTTTCTCTAAGACGTTCTTAGATACGAGCTTTTTTAGGGTTCCGTAGCCAAAATGGCAAAAACGGAACCCTTATAGTTTCGTCATGTCCGTCCGTCTGTCTGTCTGTCTGTCTGTCTGTCTGTCTGTCCGTATGTCACAGGCATTTTACTCAAAAACTACATGATGGATATTGATGAAATTTGGAATATTGGTGTCTTTTATGAGCCGCTACTTAGTTTGGTATATAAATAATTAAAATAAATATTTTTAGGGGGGGCACTCCATACATGTTAAAGACAGTAAAAAAATTTTTTTTCAGCAAATATCAACGTGTGGTACATAGTTCGACAGCTCTTTAAAAACCACTATAAGGTTCCTAAGTAATGTTTTTGATTAAGTGAATGTATTTGGAAATAATCGCTCCGAAAGTTGTGTAAAGTGTGTCCCCTCCTCTATTTTCTAAACCGTGCGCCCAAAAAATATGAAAAAAATCACGAAGGTAACGCTTAATTAATACTTTCAACGAAAATTATTTTCAACCAGATCAAATTAAGCGTTTTTGAGTTATTGCCGATAAACTGCGCTTCTCAACAAAAGGACGTAATTGCTATGAAGATACGCTCTTTTGTTGTTGTACTTTTTTTACATCGTATTTTTTACCTTATAGTTACGGCTATGGAACCCTACACTGAGCATGGTCTGACATGCTCTTGGCCAGTTATTTCAAAGTATTGACGATTTATTTATTATCATAGATATGCAAGGAAGCTTAGGTAAAAAACCTTCAATTTCCAGTTACCATATTTGTATAACAATTAAAACTAATCGTTTTGTGAGCTTTAAATCTTGCGAGGCTTTCAATCCCCTAGGCTCCGTTTGATAACGTTCCAAAAACTGAGTCAGAAAAATAATTATCAAACCTACTCAAAAAATTAAAGAGAATCAGTTGAGTAATAATAATGCGACCTATAGAGGAGAGCAGACACATCCGCGGGGCATACGGAAGCAATTTACCTAGCTAAAACAAAGGCGCTTCGCTCACTCGGTCAATAATTTAAGTAAATCGCACGCCAAACCTAGGTTCACAATCATTGTTGTCTCGACTCGATTGATCTAAAGTTTTCAGCCGCGACATTGGAGGAGCAGGAACTGTTGACGCGTACTTTGTGGTGATTACAACGTATTTATATTTACGAACGCATTTACGAGCATACGGATATTATTAGTTCGTGCAGGCGATGAAGGAGATTATCATAACTGCATGCTACCGGTAAAAATTTACGAGCAATCAATTGATTTTTCATTTATTATCGCTAAACAGTTAATTTTTTTTATATTACCTCAAAAGAGAAAAAAGAATCTCAGTTCGTTGGATTTTTCTTAATTTTATTATATTTTTCTTTATATGTGAAAACCGGCGGTCCGCCCGTCCAAATCGGTCCGATTTAGAAAATTTTAAAATTTTGTTTGAAAGATTATAGTAAGTGATTCCATTGTCATTAAATCAGGATCTTAAATTATTGGAGATATTAAGGAAACTCTTCAAATATACATATGATATTGAATTATTCACTCTCATTTCAAAGAAATTCTACTCTGTCTAGTAACGCAGACACAGAACTAAAGATATTTATAGCAGCCTAATTAAAATTTGCGTTAAAGTTGCTGCACGTGTCATAGTCATACTTTATATATGACTGAGTCATGGATGTTTTCTATGTATTTAAGTATTTGTATCTATTCAATATTAAATATATCGTCGTCTAGTATCCATAACACAAGCCTTATTGAGCTTACTATGGGGCTAGTTCGATTTGTGTAAGATTGTCCCCTAATATTTATTTATTTAATATTTATTTATTTATTTATATATTTTATTTCAATTCAATGTTAAATATAAGTTATTTTAAAATATTACCTTAACTTATATTTAATATATTATTGAAACCAAGAAACTTGTGCAGCTCCTTTATACGCAAATTTTAATTAGGCTTCTATAAATACTCCTTAGTCCAGTGTTTAAAAACACTGGTGAGATATTGCAAACTAGATTATTGTATCAAACTGCGTCAAATTAGTCAGGTGGAAGAATTTAAATTGTTCCATCTACCTGTCTGAAATACCCGCTTTAATAAGGAGCGATTCTCCCTCGCGAAGTATTTAATATTATCTTCGTCAAAAATCTTACGAACTCACGAAGCAAGCGAGATAGAAGTTGCAAAATGCCCGAGTGCGATAATACGACTTTGCTTTGACTTTAAATTTCACGAACAAACGATTCGACTAAAGACGGTCGTGTAACTTTCTCCTTTAAAGATAATGAGTATCGATCGTTCGAATCTCAGTAAAATATAAATTATGATTACTCAAAAATGCATGGCAAATACGCATAATAACCGAATATGCTAGAAATAATGGGTATTGACCCAGGCTTGAGGTTCAGTAGCATAGTAATCGTGATTTCTCAAAAACGAATAGAATATACGAAGAACAGAAAATGCAAGAAATAAAGATCTAGACCTGCGTCTGTGAGAAAATACGCAGAAAAACAAAAAATGCAATACTTTAAATACCTACACACCGATGCATGTGGACCAATGACTTATTAATAACCCAATACACATTTACGCATGTCGCTTAGTACGCGTAACTGCAAAATAACGACACAATTTATGACACGTGTGAAGTTTTATTACACAGATACACATAAATATTGTAAATGCCCTTCTTTGCGAAAACGGCACGGTAAATAAATATAAATCTATGTGAGGTCATAACTTTAAGACTTTTGATTGTTAGGACGTCTTGTTTGTCTTGTCTGACTTCATCAACTGGTCAGTCAAATTGATCCGAATTGCAGAAGCTTCCTTTTTAAAAAATCATGAAACAGTTTTTGTCTGAGATAAATATTAAAACTGTAACCTAAATTACCGATTACATTAAGATGACCCTTTGAAAAGAACATGATAACTTCGCGGTTTTATGGTTAAAAAACGCTGTCAGCGAAATGAAATTCGATGAAAATTTGTCGATGAAATGGCAGGCAAAAGACACAATATTACCACTTTTCATTTAAGATTAGGATTTGGACGGTTATTAATTTTGCCTATTTTTTTTTACTATCCTAGGATGTCAGAGGGATTCTTAAGTTTCCTTATATTTTCAGTACCTTCCTGATTATGTTTCAAAAACTTTTTCTGTTTTGAGTTGGTTATTTTTTTAAGTCGCATGACGGATAACGGCCATTCTCACGAAGTATGTCTGCGGTCACCTAATTACCACGACGCTGTTTTCATACTAAATGTATGGAGACGCGGTAATTAGACGCAGTCATACTTCTTGAGAATGGCCGATAACGCACAATTTTTCTCACCTAAAATGAAAAGTGGTACAGGTATTCAAGGAAGCTACGCTACACCGTATACCAGCATTACTCATATTGTATTTACCACTACGGTCGATCTACAACTCAAATGCCAATGACTCCTTATAAATAGAAGTACGGCAGTTGCCAGAGTTATTCAGAGGTAATAGCTTTGATGTGTGCCTAGGTATGCGGGAACGTGCTTTCTTTCACTTCGATTAATTGTGATTGACACCTAGCTGCCGTGAGTAACGCACTGTCGACGTCAGAAATATGTTTACTATTTTCGACCTTATTTCCTTGGAATAAGGTCGAAAAGTGTAAACATATTTCTAAAGTCGACTGGACTATTTTAACTACACTCAAGAGAAAATATTCTGGGTGACTTAAACAAAACCGTTCATGTAACCATGTTACTGCAACAAATGAATATAAATAAAAAAAGATAGGGTTTCCTATATTTAGCATGCGTACGTTTTATTTGTCCAACATGATGTTTCTTTATTAGTTTTTTCATCATGTTTCTTTCATAATAGTAAAAATATTAGCACCATCTCTCACTCGATCGTCATAGCTGTAAAGTTGTGCATCAGGGTGAGATACATGTGTAATACAAGTTCTCATAGATGGCGTTTAAGTTAAAATCCTATTAAACCAGAATGATAGAGAAGTCAAAGTAGATGGCAAAATTTAGGGCACCCGCTGGGTGCTCCGGTGGTCGAAGTGATAAAGACGCTGGGCCAGAAACCCAGAGGTACCGGGTTCGATTCCCAGTCTGGACCATAGGTGAGTAGCATTTAATTTTTCTGTGTACTTTGATTTCTTGTATCTATATAGGTATGTAAAGTTAACCTTTTTTCAGGTCACCCCAGAACGTAAGTGGTATTTTTTTACCTGCTACACTCACCTGGCTAGTGGAAGACTTAAGATTATCTATATACACACCACGGGCGGTGACAAAGAAAGCTCTAGCCTCCTAAGGCCCAAAGTTCTACCTGTACGAATAATTTTAACATTCTTATTCAGACCCAGCTCCTTTAACTGTTGGGTAGTAATAGCGTATCATGGTCCTACCATTAGGACTTTTATTGAATATAATTCAACACTTATAGAAAGCCCATGGTCTTCTCCGTAGCACTTATTCAAATAAAATCAATTGCTCAAAAAGCTATCATACATTGCTAACAAATACGCCCAAAAACTATTGGCATTTGTATAGACGAACAAAGAAAAAAAAGTGTCTTAAACGCTTGGGTCTGAATTACTATAAAACAATAGTACTACTGGTAGGACCGTGGTCAATATGAACGTTATTATTTCCTTAGGAGGCTAGATCCATAAATATGCGATCTATGTCACTTAAGGCCTTAGATGTCATTTACCGTTCGCAACCCGCGGAGAAAATTCCATTTCCTGGCGTAATAGTATATTAACCACCCAGTTGAAATAAAAAAGACCTAGATCGCAGGTGTTTGTGGCCTGAACTGCAAACCTATGATTATGGCTTGGGATGATATTGTTGGAACAGTCAAAGGCACCTGCCGTCTTGCCTAATAGCCGGCATTTGAGCAACTTATTCTACAGTTCTTAAGGAATATGTACGCCAAATCTGCACCGGCTTGCCCAAGGATATCTTTCACGCCACGCCCAACGCCACTGGTGTGGATATTTTTATTTGCCCTTGACTGTACATAGAATTCGTATATTTGCCAATATAAACTGGTAATAGCTAGTTTGAAATGAGTTCTTGCGGTAAGACAGTTGTCACAATAATATAAAATCTATTTTGTTTCGATCGCTCCAAGATACAGTGCACCGCGGTGCATAATATACAGGTTGATTTCTGGGTCGTGGAGCAAGAAAATAAGGCATAATACAATATTCAAACATGAACCTAATGATGTTAATTATTAATTCCTTGTCACCAATATTTGTGATAATTTTTCAGAATTTAAGTAGAAAAAACAATTTTGCATAAAATTTGGTGACTCTACTCAATGTGACGTCTTGTCACTTCCCATACTTCGTATATCAAAAGTCATAGGGTGACCATGATTTACTTAGTTTAAGATTAATTTTATTTGAAAAATGAAAAAAATTTAATTAATGCTGTTTTAATTCAATGCTATCATAATATAATATTGACGAGTTATAGAGTCAGAAAAACTGGTCCTGGATCACGACCCAGAAATCACCCTGTATTTGGGAACTTGTAATTATGGGATTTTATTTAGTAACCCACTAAATCTCCAACATATATAAGTACACACACGAAAAAATTCCGACAAACTGGCAAACTCTTCCTCTTTGTCGGTTATAGAAAATAAAAATAAACTCCGAAGCCTACGCAATAATTATCTCGAGTGGTTTCTAATAAAGCTGTACTTAAGACGTACTCAGTATTCCTTTGTCTCCATATGGAAGCTCTCCAGACTCCGTCAGCCTTGGCATCTCATTACCACGTCACCTTGGCACGTTTTCGCGGCCGTCGTTTATATCGCGATTTGGGAGTGAAATTAGATGAAGTGTCTTTGTTCGAAGTCGATGCTGGGATGTTTGTCCAGATTTTATATCTGTTTGTGCTTAGTCCATCTCTATTAATTGTCGTTTCTTTCTGATTGAAGAACCAACCATACTATTGTCCGTACCGTCGCAAAATAAGTCATAGTTTGTAATCATCAGGTGTAATAGAAATAAAATAAAACAAAAACATGATTACTAGAGTTGATTTTTAAAGCTTCCCTACTTTTTTATATGTATTACATAAACATTTCATTATACAAAAAACACAAAAGCTATAGATTCACATTCAGAGTCCCAAGTGAAGAGATTGCGTCGAGTGTTAACTTATACAAATTACTTTTTAACTGATTTGACTGCATAATTAGTTGAATATGAATATTTACAACATGAACTTCTGCTTTCTACATATTTTATGACTGGAATATTGAATATTGGTCACCAACCACCCTTTGACGTAAATAAAATAGACAAAACTACCAACATACCAGTGAATGGACAGGGAACAAAGAAGAAAGCCTCATTTAGAAAACTAAGAACTTGCATGCGATTTGCGCTACATTGCGGACTATTGAGGGACAATGAATTCAGTTGATCAAACCAATACCACAATGTAGTGAAACCCCCAATAACAAAAAAAATAACTCTAGACCATCGAAATATAATGTCAATTTTGTTAGACGTTGGAATTTGCCCCACAACGCCCACTTATTACAATGAATACGTCTTATGTATCAAGTGGTATTGATATGATAACCAACTTGATGTTTACTATGTGTGAGTCATTTTATGACAAAAAATTGTATTAAGTTTGTGAAGCCTTCAGTTTTGGATAGGTTGCATATCGTTTAAAAGACAAAGATCTGTGATTGGTTACAAAGCTACTGACGTGACAATTTCATTTTCCGCTACAGTTTTTTCTTCAGTACTAAGTACAGGGACCGTGCACGACGAAGGTGCTGCCAACTGGTGACGCCAATCTAAAGGTCCTGCCCTATATTTGACATTTGACAGTGCTGCCACCTAGTTCGTGAAGCGACCGTGCACGACGAAGGTGCTGCCAACTGGTGACGCCAATCTAAAGGTTCTGCCCTATATTTGACATTGACAGTGCTGCCACCTATAGTTCGTGAAGCGACCGTGCACGACGAAGGTGCTGCCAACTGGTGACGCCAATCTAAAGGTTCTGCCTTATATTTGATATTGACAGTGCTGCCACCTATAGTTCGTGCACGGTCCTTACTAGCTCCGCTCCATTAGAACGTATTCCTTGGGGGCGATTTTGAACTTACGTTACGCTTCCATACTTATAATATTTCGATGCTCTAACCATCATTTTTTTAAACAATATTAACTAAGACGACAATTACAAAAATATAACGCTGTAAAAACCCTACCCCACACGTAACGCCCTACAACCGAAGAACTTATTTCTATTACTATGTACCTAACTATATAAAACGAGCTCACACGGCGTAAAACGATTTCTCCCGAGCCTCTCACGTTGGATCTTTAATAAAACTCGATTCAAGGCGTCCTCGTCAAATATTTATCACGCCCTCGGCCTAAACACTTAACTCTGGGAAGGAATACAAACATGATTGTGTCAATTGTATGGCGGAGTGAACGAATAGTAAGAGTATTTGCTTTGAATATTAAGACGCGAGTGTACTAGAGGCGTTAGATGTTTGAACGCTGACTGATTTAGAATAGAGGCTGTCTATATTATGGCTGCTGAAACCGAGGCAGACCGAAATAAGACGACGGATCAATTTGGACATATTTCACAAAGAGCATGTAAGGACGTATTATAAAGAAGAGGGGAGAAGGCAGTAGTGGCCTAAATAGGCTATTATAACAATAAAATTACTATGCTATTCCGCGATATGAAACGTCAATTAGTGCTAACTTGTTATACTTACTTGCGTATTTTTTCATGCTTTCACATGTAAATTCATGGTCCCACCTGATCCCCGTGGCTTCGAAAAGAAAAAATAACAAAGGCGATGACGTAACAATCAGCTGTTCGTTAATGATAACACTCCTACTGTTGTACCTAAATTTTTATAACTGTTCTAGAACACTCAAACTCAACCCTTTTTTGCTAACATGTAAAATGCTAAAAGAATGATCCCCAGGCAGAGTATGGCCCCTAGATATTTTTCAAAATTTGACTTTTCTGGATGGTTATGCCTATAGGACGCAACATGCTCTTCATGTCCCGTTTGCACTATTACTTTATTGCAATCATCACAAGTTTGCCTATAAATTCCAGACTTCTTCCCATCATCAATTTTATCTTTCCAATCACACTAATATTAAAAATGTGAAAGTTAGCGAAGATATCTGGATGTTTAGATGATTGGATACTAGGATTTTTGGAGGTTTGTTACTAACTAAATAAAGGTGTAGCGACGGCGATTCGATGTGTCTCGTTCGCGACTACTGAGCGCCGGCGCCGGCGCTCAGTAGTCGCGGTAAAAATCTTTGCAACTAGTCGCTGCGCGTAGGAGTTTTATCACTGGTTGGAAAAAGCCTTCCGTCCGGCTACGTGTCAGTGTCACTCAGATAGACAGGTTTGGATTATCGTTTTGTTCCTTTACCGAATTATGTTTGCGATCATTATGTTTATTTTAATATTCGTGTAAACTATTATATGACCCCTGTGTAAAATAAAACGGATACTTGTTGAGTGGAGTGTGACTGGATGGATTGAGCTGGAATTTGGCATGCAAATAGACCAAGTCCTGTACGTCTAGCATAATTGGCCGCGACTTCGTTTCTCGCGCGACTGAGCATAACCTGTCACTGTCACACAATATTGAGTGGAAAGAGATAGGTAGCAATTATCGCGCGACAAAGAGTCGCGAGTCACAGTTGTGCTAGAGGTACTGGATTGAAACATATGATACTTTATATCCCAACAAAGAGTTCCTTTGGGACAGTAACGGGAACAACGCGGGCGAAGCCGTGGGTTAATGCTAGTTACAAATAAATACATCAACAAAATACACTCACGGACAATAAATTCGGGTCACTTTCTATGAACAATTATATAAAAAATAATCCAAATTCATTGTTCGTGAGTTTAATTCATTCACATTCTATATTAACTTACTACTGATTGATTAATAACATTAACTAAATATGCTATTTATTATCTGGACTAAAAACGGGGGTCTTGGTGTGTTTTTGATGTTTAAGTTTGTGTGAGTTCAGTAGGCTTATGATGCTACGCTTTGTCACTCACACACTATGTCAGAACGGGACAGATGCTTTATCACTTATTTATCGCGTGACAAAGCGCAGCATCATAAGCCTAAAGGACTGTTGTGGTTCAATAAATAAATAAATATACGGGGACAATCTTACACAAATCGAACAACAATAGCACGCAGTTACTTAAATTTATTTTATATATTTTCATTATGAAATGACGAGTCAATTATCCCTCTTTATCAAATTCAAGCTGAAGTTCGAATTTTTTAAGGACTCTTCGGATTGCTCGCGTCTTTACTAATGTCGGTAAAAAAATAGACTTACTAAACTATAAGGGATCGTCCTATTACGCGCGAATAGGTGTCGTAATTGACAATCGCGCGACGCGGTCGCCCTCAATTAGGACACCTATTCGAGTCGAGTTTGTGTCATGTTTGATCGCGCGTTCGCGCGAGTAAAATTTACGCGAACTTGCGATAATCGCGTAGTCGCGTTGTATTAGGACGATCCCCCTAAAAGAGGTGTAATCTTTATTTCCAAATTGGTGAGCTAAGCATTGGTGTTTATTAAACAGAATAACGAACTTCCATGAATACTTAGGCAGAAAAGATGCTTCATTTATTTTTATATTTCCATAAATCCCTTTTAAAGAAGTTTCTCTTACCCATGTTTGTAGAAATGTGTTCCTGATATATCTCTAAAGGCAAATAAATTAATATAATAACACCGAGTGTTTACTCTCCTTCAACGCCAATACCTACTTAATCTTTATTCAACATTACAAAACAATTACTTTACCCAAACATTGACAAACTAGACAAACATATTGGTGCAGCCAAGAAAATTGTTTCGCAAACCACAATCGACATAGCCTTCAGACAATAAGGAAGAAGTAATTAAGAATTTGATTTGGTTAACGGCAAAGTTATGTTCGCACGTGATTATGTTGTAGGTAATTAGCATAAATTTCGTTCCTTTGTGTTGGATTAAGGCGAGTTCACACGAGAAGTTCTACTTTGAAAAGTTTGGCACAAGAATGTGTGAGTAACTTTTTGTAACGTCACGGTTTTCGAATTAAGCAGTCTGATGTATGAAGTGGGCTTAACACTTTCGTTGTTCCTCTGAATAAGTAAGGTAAAACCGTAGACGTAATGGTTTGCAGAGTACGAAGTAATAATTATTAAGATGTTTTTGGAGTTTTAAAGCCAAATGGAGTAGGTAATACGGAAATTGAGAAACACGGGTCGCTCACCTTATAAGAACGCTCAATTTCACTCTCTGTTAGGGGAATTCCGGGAACATTCTGCCACAGGACATTGCGTGACAGAATTCACAAGGTCTAGCCATCTTGTCGGAATGCCGCTAACAGAGAGAGATGCAGAATCATCGTGAAAGCAGCAACTACAACCGGACCAAACAATCCATAACCACGACCACTCTGTAAAAAAGTGCCGACTGAGAAGAAGGAGAATTTCACTCACGAGCAAAAGGTAGAGCTGTGCTTGGCAATTCTGTGAGACCAAATCAGAAATGAAGAGATATTATAATATAACCAGCGTATCTGACAAATTGCTAGAAAGTGGCAATGGACAGGTCACATTGTGTGTTGAACCGACGGCCGCTGGAACTGATGAATTCTGCAGTGGCGATCATACAGTGGAAAACGCAGCGTGGGTAGACCCAACAAGGCGGACTCGTAAAAGTTGTTAGAGGACGAGAGAGTGACTTTCAAGCTAAATACATGCACACAAAAACAGGACTTACAGCAAATACAGAGAAGAGACTCAAATCGAATTATAAGACGTAGAAACGTGCAGAGGTGTGCTATATACACAATGAGTCCAGCAATGTATGATATAGATCAGTGGTTCTTAACCTTTTCGTGATGAGGGACCATTTGACAAAATCTGTGTCTTGCCACGGACCATTTTTTCCGATGGCTTCGCGCACCACTTCGGGTGCTCCCAGGGACCACCGGTTAAGAACCACTGCTATAGATAGATGGATGAAAGATAACGCACGATTTTTCCTATCATAGATTGTCCCAACTGGCAGTGACGTGCATTCCATAAAGATAAAAAAAACGTAAACTAAAAAGCAGAAAATAATATGTTAATTACCCCAAAGAAATGGTTAATCAACGATTCATATATACATATAAAATAAAATAAAATAAAATAATTTATTTCTGTAAGTAGGCCCTCAAGGGCTCTTTTACATGTCTCATCTCTAATTCTTTTCTTTTGGCGCTTCGGGTAATTGACCTTCGGGTAATTGATACAGATATTTATAGTTTTTAACCTGTTATTTTTGAAGTCGGTGCCTGCCACTGCCACGCAAAGCTGGCTATGCTGAGCTCCTTAGCTGGCACCGACTTCAAAAATAACAGGTTAAAAACTATAAATATCTATCTCCGCCGATTAATCTTTTTTGATGGCAGCTCTGCACTTCTCCCTGTCGGTTGCATTGGGAAGCGCGCTGCTGGGTGTCGTATCCAGTTGGTCGGATATTTGATCGCACCATCGTGTTGGGCTTTTTCCCCGTGGTCTAGTGCCATCCATCTTTCCCATCACCCGGGTCTTTTCGAGCTATGTGACCAAAGTATTGTAGCACACGTTGGAGGCAGATAGTCGATAGCCTTGGCTGACTTTCTAGTTTAAGAGTATGAGGCTCTAAGAGCATGAGGGTAGAAGTTAGTAGGGTAGACGGTTGGCAACTAAACTGGAAAAATCGCAAATTATTCTTCATCCAATTTTAAGGAAATTAGGGGAGACCGGGTATGGTTGTCTCGCGGGTTAGTTGTCACAGCGGCCATAAAATAATACTAAACGAAACATTAAGTACATCGATCGGTGCTAAAAGATTGCAAGTGCTGTACGTCCTTCCGTACTTCACCAATCGATGCACTTATTCCTTCGTTTAGTATTATTTTATGGCCGCTTTGACAACCAACCCGCGAGACAACCATACCCGGTCTCCCCTAATTTGTAACCGGAAAATAAAATTCGTGTTATCTACTTATCTCCAGCACTCTAAAAGTCTGAAAACGTACAATATTTAAATGCAGATTGGTGAAACACTCCCCGCTGATTATTTCCTCGGGTGCGTCGATTGGCGGCCGACGTGCGCACGCGTCATTAAGCGGGAGCTAACGTACCGCGGCGTAAGCGTAATGTTACGGGTTTATGAAATTCAGACGAGATAGCTTGCTGGAGGGAAAATAAAAAGTTATCTTCCCAAGTTATTTCGTTCAACTACGAGCAATATGTGATCATGGGAACAATAAAAAGTAATTTTTCCAAATTTTCTGTATGCTCTTACTTCATGCTTGAAGATTTTGACATTTTTTTTTTAATCTTGAATCAAACGTCGTTTGTGAAAGGAGGAGTGGGATTTTTTCTCCTCGCGAAAAATGTCACTTACGGTTTAGAGCAGGGATCACTAATGAGTTTCTTCAGGGGTCCGGTTTTTAAAATAAAATGATCATCGCAGTCCCTTTCTTAGTAAATAATAATAATAAATCATTTATTTCGAGTAACTGGACCCATATTATTTGTTAGTAACAACTTATTTCTAGTGTTAGTGTACACAGTAAACACAAAAAAAAGAGAAAAAACAAAAACAATTACACAAAATATGCACTGCAGGAAACATGCAACTCGCTGCAGTGCCTCATATACGGACAGTCAAACCTGTCCGCTATCGAGCGCAGGATGGGGTTGGGGCTGGCCCACACCCGGCGCAGGTATGTATGTACATCTTTTGCGCAATGTCACATAAAAACTTCAGCGAATATCCCTGATGCGCTGCAGTAAAGTATTTCAGTAAGCCATTTGGTGACCCCTAGCCTAGAGTAATGTACTCGTAATGGTACATTACGTAATAAGATATGACCCATATCACAGGTGTATGCGGCCCGAGTAACAGGCGAGGTAGGCTTCCTGTAATACCGCCCGTGGTGTAATAGTACATTGTGTATCAAGGGCGGTAAGTAAGGAATTACAAACGAGTGTTTGTTACAAGGCCGAGACGAAGCCGAGGGCTTTAATAACACGAGTTTGTAATTCCTTACCGCCCGTGGCACACATAATGTTTTTCATCACACTTGTGAGGAATTCTAATTAAAATAACCTTACTTAAGCTAAATAAAATTGTAAAGCTGACAGTGACATTAGTGACATATATCAAGACGACAAGTCACGTTCGGAAACCATAGCGGTAAAGACTTAAAATGGTTGATTTTATATTTGCAAAATAAAGAAATACATTATTCAAACATTTAATTAATGTTACAGAAATATGTGTTTACATGTTTTTGCAATAACAGTTCTCTTTAAATAAATATTTCAGTAATAAAAGTTAAAAAAGTACGTTGGCGTTTCCTTTGAACATGACAAATAAGAGTAAAACAGAACCAGCGTTTCAAATTTAAAAAGAAAACCATTACGCCCTAGGGCGTAATAGGTCATTTACGGCCCGCAAAACCTACGTGTAATGACACCATTTTCGAGCAAGTGTGATGAAAAGATAATTTTATGCCTCTCTGTAACCAGCATGTGGAATATTCTCCCCACCCAGAGGGCGCAAAATGCCACTCACTGCCTAGAGTGCCGTAAATGTAATTACATGTCTAATATCAACCAGTAATATAAAATCTCTTCCAATGAATATGTACGAAGTTATTATACCTAAGCGACAGGCCGCGATTATTTAAATGGAAGCACGGGAACTCACATCAAAGCTCTCTGAAACAATGTTAACAAAACATTTCCGCCATGCTCGATCTAGAAAGTCATAAATCTATGTACGAGTCATAATTATAAACGGGTTTTCTTGTTGACAACAGAGTTGCAAGGAATTTTTAAGTTTGTTTATATAATAGGCAATAATTTGAAGAAATCTGGTTCATAAGTCAAATTTGATGTTGATTCCGTAGATAATTCCTGATCTACGAGGAGATTACGTATAGGCGACACGTGGAATATTCAGTACTTTATTTGGCACCCACATTATAATACCATATCACAACCGTAATTGACTATAAAATAGTAGGCCGATAGGCCGTAGGTAAAATTACTTATAGATCCTCAATATAAGTAATTAGCCTCATAAACTAGTCATACCAGATTGTAAATGCAAGTCAAAATCAGTCGCTTGCTCGATGTTCGTCCTTTAGTCAGATCGCTTTGACCTCGATAAGTGATACTCCTCTAGATTGAGTAAAATGATTGGATTGCTTTAAAACAGTGTATATAAAACCGAGCAAAAAACTTAAACCGCATCCAAGTTTTACAGAAATTATCGTCTAAGTCTCTCCACTAAGTAAATAAAAGAACGAAGTTTTAAAAATTCAAATCACCACTAATGAAAGGAAATTCTAATATCGTCGACCCATTCACTTGCAGATGCGCTGTTCTGCATTTTTAAATATCGAAGGAATTGTTGGGAAGTGGTTGAGGAATGGAGAAAATGGAAAGAATTTATATTAACGTGCTTAGTGGTCTGGTGGAGTAAATAACGGCCAGTTTAATAAAATATTACAATTATTATGTTTCTTAGCACTATCAAGGACCATTAAAACAAGAGGACTGTCATTCTCCATACTTTGGATCGTAACCCGACCGCTAGGGGATTTCCGGGCAAAAACTAGATGGCGCTAAAAAGCTAAACATTTAACGTTGTTATAATTGAACAAAGAAACATAGTATGTAACAATTTGTTCGTAAACAGCTAATAATAAATTAATTCTAACATTGAAATACTGTGTCACGTTGGCAAAGTTGAATAATTGTTCGTAATATAATTCTTATACCAAGCTTATACATTAGATGGCGTTGTAAATTCGGGGAACAGATTTTTGTATGGAGAATGACAGTCCTCTTGTTTTAATGGTCCTTGGCACTATTATAGAATAAGTAATAGTACTATATACAGAAGTTTCTCTGACGTTCTGCAAGATTTCGCGCGGCTACTAGTACGGTCAGCTTCATAGAAAAGGTACCCCCCTGTCATACATTCGTAGTATAGCAAGTGGGTTACTTTTTCTGCAGCTGACTGTACCAAATTTTGCCGCTCCGGGGGGTTTAGCCAGCGAACAGAAAGAGCACACGTCATGCGATAGAGAGAGGCGATCGGATGTGGTGCGTTCTGTCCGACCCAACCCATCCCGGTCAGACCCAAACGTCAGTTTTCTTAGAAAGAAAAACTTCTGTACGTTACTATCGGGGCGATCCACTATTGGGGACAATCTAGTAATTTTTGAACTGTATTTTGCTTAATTATTTGTAGACATTGTATTGTATTTAAATTGTAGGATAGACTGACGATCCATTATTGGGGACAATATAGTACTTAATTCATTCTATTTTGCTTAATTTATTTTGTGGACATTGTATTTAATTTGATTGTTATTAATTTGAATTATAATTATTTTTGCTTCTGACGATCATAATACGCATTCATATAAATTGTCATGTATAATTTATCATGTAATTTTGTATTATGAAATAAATAAATCAATCTATCTATCTATCTATTATAATATTACTTATTCTGTGCCTCTGACCGAAAATGTCAAAAAAACCTAAATTTTTTTTGAGAAAATTAATTCTGTACCCCCCTTTTTTGTAACTCCGCCTGTGTCATTTTAATTCGAATTCATTTGAATACTCTGGAGCATTAAATATTATATTCTAAACAGTTTACCGTTAGAAATCAGAGAATTTGTACCGAATTAAAGTTATTAGCCGACTGCTTATTCGTGAATAATGTAAACTTGTGCGGTGTTGGGGAGCTTAGATACGTAACTTGAACTGAGACATACGTTTTTGGTTTGGCTTAAAGTATAAGCGAACAGCGAATATTCTAGAGTACAATACTACCGAGTACCCTAATAAGCCATTAATGCCAATCTTATTACGAGTTGCATAGTGTTTATTTTATTTCATTCATTATTATTATATATATTTCGCCTCGGGGTGGGATTGGCATATACGGTCTCTTTGCGGTCTCTGTGCGCTATGGATGAGAGTACGGAAAAAAGAAGAGATATGTCACTTCGGTTTTGTCATCGGAAAAAGATCGCGTGCGGGCGAATAATATATTCAATATAAAAGGAAAACGAAAAGAAGACCACGACCAAAGGCCAAAGGGGGTAAGTTTAGGGCGATCATTTATTTATTATATTTCCACAAGACCATCAACGAGACGGATCACAGTCCGTGAAGTTGAAAACTCAAAAGAAAACCAGTGCGCTTTGTTCGAGGAATATTTGGTCGTCTTCGAATCGGATTTACTTTCGGACTCATACGTTGTCAACTCCACGGTACTCTGATCCTATCTTTCCAACACTTTTCGAGCGGTCGAAATTTAGTGTTTGTTCAAAATTTTACTTTGGGGAAAATATCGATTTTTTTAGTTTCAAAATTACGCTAATATAATTTTATTAATCGCGGTTGCTATTTGTTGGCATAATATCCGGGTCATTCAAGTCAATTGATTTATCGGTAAATGTTATTTCAATTCGGCAATTTGCATATTTTATTGACATTTTGAATGAAACTGTTTGTTGCTAGGTAACCAGATTGCGGGTTAGTACATAGCGGTATTTCGTCATGCTTGTTACCTGTATACGTGGCGTAGTTGTACAGTACCTAGACTACTGAGTTTGAGGTCGTGGGTTCGTGACCGGTCACGAGTGGTCTTTTTGTATTTTTATAGGGGTTTTATTTCTTGTGTAAGCGGTGCGGAATATTAATTACTGGAAATTTATGGTTTATTTAGATATTTAACATTTTTTTTTTAAATAAATTTTGCGGAAAATTTACAAATATACAATAGTATAGCGGGAAATACTTTCTTTATTTAAAGAATAGTGCGGTTTATGGTTATTTATGCGGCGCAGTGAACTACGAACAATGCGTATTAGGAATCTATAATTTTCATGTTGTGGTGTTTATTGCTAGGGTTTTGTTTGATATTTTTGATTTGGATTCTGCAATTTTTGCAGTCAAACAAAACAATGACGGCAGCTAGGCGGTTACAGTTGTCTCAAATGAAATATTTCACGGCTATCCAAAATATTGATTTTTTGGAAGGTTTAGCTCGTAATGCGGATCTGTCTTCAGAACAGGAATGCGATTTTATGGTGCGGTTCCAAGATTTGGAAAAGGTGTTTGAGGCATTTACGGAAATGCATTACGAACTTCAACTTTCGGCCAAGGAGATCGAGAACTTCGATCTAGACGATCACAAACGGATGTACGAGACGTACAATAAAAAATATTATTTTATAAAGCAACGTCATGTGGGACTGGTGAGTTCAAATTCGGAAACTGGTAGTGTTTGCGGTAATAACAATGCCAGGACCGCGGGCAATCGAGCGGTCTTGCCACGTTTGCAAATTCCTACCTTTTCAGGAAGGATGGAAGAGTTTGCTTCCTTCATGGAATTGTTTCGGTCTCTGGTGCTAAATGACACATCTTTATCGGATACTGAAAAGATGTATTACTTAGCGAGGTCATTGTTAGGTGAACCGAAAACCTTAATCCAGCATCTGTCAGTCACTGGAGATAATTATTCGGTAGCATTGGACTTGCTAAATGCGCGGTATAACAATAAAAGATTATTGGCGGACCGGTTGTTATACAACCTGTTAAATACACCTCATGTGCACAGTAGAGGGTTAAATAGTTTGAAAACGTTTTTAAATACCCTACTGGAAAACACAAAGGCACTGGAAAAGATGAATTTCCCTGTAGAATCGTGGTGTTATTTGTTGTTTTATATTAACTTCCAAAAGTTAGACAGTAACTTAAAGAAGCACTTTGAAGACAAGCATGCTGACAAGGAGTTGCCTACATTCTCAGATCTATTAAAGTTTTTGGAAACTGAAATACGGATTTTGGAATGTAGCGCGGAGCCACAGCCCGGTGCGTCATCCGCGGCTAGACGTAGTGGAGGTGGACAGAGTCTAGCGGTAAAGACTCACGCGGTCTTCCAGAATGCGGGATCAATTTCATGCAGATTATGCGGGAAAAGCGGACACTTCATCGCCAAGTGTGAGAAGTTCTTGGCAATGAAACCTACAGCTAGGAAACGTCAGGTGGTATCGCTGAGATTGTGTTTTCGATGTTTAAATGGTCACAATATTGACCAATGTAACTACAATGTGAATTGCTATAAATGCAATTCGCCTAAGCATCATTACTTATTGCATTTTGATCTTCCAACTGCAGTGCCGGAACAACGTTTGATGTCAAACAATGTATCAACGAATGGGCGGTTGTACAACCCCACAACGCCCTCGGCAAATGCTCCAATCGTGAGCGCGCCTTTAGGTAGCGAACTCCCGGGGAGTGCGGCCCCTGGAATCACTGGACTGTTGGCGTCACACGTCAACGAGCCGAGTATGTACCAGCGGACGGTGCTACTTGCAACGGCAGTCGTACGGGTACTCGACAGTAGCGGCTGTTACCAGGAGGCAAGGGCATTGCTTGACGGAGGTAGTCAGAGCACCTTTGTGTCAGAAGCATGCGTGCAGAGGTTGGGTTTGAAGCGGTTTAAATCCAACATGGTCTCAGTCACGGGTCTGAGTGGTGCCCCTGTGAGCGGTTGCAGAGGGGCTGTTAATTTGACTCTCACACCAAGGCTATCGGAGAGGCCTACGCTTGTGACAACAGCTACTGTTTTGAGCAAAATCACAAACAACCTACCTGGATTTTCACTTCCGGCTCAGTTAGCGGATAATTATCGAGGACTGTATCTCGCGGACGAACAGTTCTACGTTAGTCGGGAGATTGACATTTTAATCGGTGCGGATTTACTTTGTGACATTGTGCTCGGCGGCGGATGCCTGAAGCTCAATGATCACTTACCTCGGGCTATGAATACTGTGTTCGGTCACGTGTTGACAGGTCCGGTCACCTTTGCGGCATACAACCCATATCCTCAGGCGACTTATTTCTCTCAAACCTTCTTCTGTGACACGACTACAGACCAGATTTTGGAGCGATTCTGGGAAGTGGAGGATATTCCGGAAAAAATTGAGAGCCCGAAGGATTTGGAATGCGAAATGATTTTTAAAAATAATCATCAAAGGGTTGAAGGCGGCAGATACCAGGCGCGGTTACCTTTTTTATCGGACGCCCCTGATCTCGGAAACTCGGTGCCAATTGCCATGAGGCGGTTCTTGGCAATGGAAAGGAAGCTTTCCACGAACGAAATATTTCGTGCGAAATATGTAGGGTTTATGCGGGAATATTTAGAGACAGGGCACATGTCTCTCTGTGATGGAGACCCACGAGATTATACAAGCGGAAGTTATCTGATACCACATCACGGTATATTTAAATCGGGTTCCGACAAAATTCGTGTGGTTTTTGATGCTAGCTGTGCTTCAATCAATGGACCACTCCATTGACTGTCTGCACGCCGGCCCGAAGTTACAGCGGGACATTGCGGAAATAATATGCACATTTCGGTTAAACCCTTATGTTTTTACAACAGACATCAGAATGATGTTCAGGCAGATTTTGATTGCGGAAGAAGACCGGCGGTTCCAGCGCATCTTCTGGAGGGAATCTCCAGACTTACCCTTGCAGATCTTCCAGCTCAATACGGTAACGTATGGCATGAAGTCTAGCCCATACCTCGCGATTCGGGCGCTGAGGCAGTTGGCAGATGACGAAGAAGAAAAATTTCCTGCGGCGGCGCGGCTTCTTCGTTCGTCTGTATACATGGACGACATTTTGGGTGGAGCAGACACCATAGAAAACGTGTCTAGATTGAAGCAGGAGTTGACGGACCTACTACGCTCTGGCGGTTTCGAGCTAAGTAAGTGGACTTCTAACAGCAAGGAGGTTTTACGGGACGTAGCGGAAGAGCACTTGGAAAAGCCTAAGAAAATATTTGATGATGCGGACGGGCCTAGCTTCTTTAAAATCCTAGGCATTCAATGGGACTCCAACAGCGATTGCTTCTCATATCGAACAAAGCTGGATGATACTAGTGGATGTACTAAGCGGTTAATATTGTCGATATTGGCTAGGACTTTTGATCCTTTAGGGTGGATCTGTCCAATAGTCTTTCAAGGCAAAGTGCTTATGCAGCAGCTCTGGTTAAGGAATTTATCTTGGGATACGGAAGCTCCTGCAGACGTGATTTCAGAATGGCAAGGCATCCTAAAGGATCTGCCTTTAATATCCCGTCTTCGATTGGAGCGCTTTGTGTTGTCGGGCGTTAAGTCTTGTTCTCTACACGGGTTCTCAGATGCGTCAGAGCTCGGGTACGGCGCAGCGGTTTATCTGAGGACAGTAGGACAAGACGGGAAGGTCAAGGTTAGTTTGATGATGGCCAAGTCTCGGGTGGCGCCAATAAAGTCGAAACTAACCATACCTAAATTGGAGCTCAGCGGTGCTGCATTGTTGGTTCGCCTTCTCAAGTACGTCGTCGCTGCTATCAGTGATGATACGACGATAGAGAGTATCGTTGGATGGTCCGACAGCACCATAATTCTTTCATGGTTGCGGGTTTCGCCCCATTTGTTGCAGACATTTGAGGGTAATCGGGTTTCCCAGATTATCAATTGCGGTCTAGATATAACTTGGAGACATTTACCTTCTGAAATGAATCCTGCCGATGTTGCAAGTCGCGGTTGTCGCGCATCGGTATTACTCGAACACCCTCTCTGGTGGGGACCTGATTGGTTGACAGGTGATGCGGACACCTGGCCCAAGAATATAATGGATAAAGCGGAAGATCCATCGCCTGGATTGCGGAAAGGGAAAGTAAATGCTCTGGTGGGGATTGTTGACAAGGATAATATATTTACTCGGTTTAGCAGTTTGAATATGTTACTGGCGGTCGTAGCATATTCTTTTCGGTTTGTCAACAATGCAAAATCTTCTTCTCAGAAACTTGTAGGAGCGTTAACAGTAGCAGAGCGACAGTTTGCTTTGCAGCGGTTGATTAAATTGGTGCAGGAAGCGGTGTTCGCTGATGACATTCATTGTCTTATGCAAAATAAGCAGTGTTCCACACGGTTACGTCGGCTTAGGCCTTTTATTGGGGATGGTGGCCTACTGCGCGTTGGAGGCCGTTTCATTCCAGCTTCGCTTTTGAGCGGAAACATCCAGTGATATTGCCGAAGTCACATGCGCTCACAGTTTTGATCGTGGATCACTTTCATGTAATGCATTGCCATGCGGGCGCTACAGTTTTGATGGCAGTATTACAGCGGCAATTTTGGATTCTTTCTGCTGCGCAAGTGATTCGTACCCGTATCTTTAAGTGTATGAAATGTTTTAGGACGAAGGCTAGGCCTACGGCGCCATTGATGGCAGCGTTGCCCTGGGATCGGGTTAACGCGACTGGTGTGTTCCACACCGTGCAAACTGATTTTGCTGGTCCTTTTATGATAAAACATTCTCGTTTGCGGAATGCAAAGATATTGAAGACATACCTTTGTGTTTTCATTTGCTCTGCCTCTAAAGGGGTTCATTTAGAGTGCGTCACAGACCTTTCGAATGAAGGTTTTCTTGCGGCACTGACGCGCTTCACATCTCGACGCGGCATTCCGAGTGTGATACGTTCAGATTGCGGAACTAACTATGTGGGCGCAAATAGGTATTTGGATGAGGTATATAAATACTTAGCTTCTCAGGAAGCCCAGCAGAGACTTAGTGATGGCGCAGCCAAACAGTCTATTACATGGCGGTTTAATTCCCCGGCAGCTCCACATTTTGGTGGTCTATTTGAGGCAACAGTAAAATCTGCTAAGACCTTATTGCGGCGGGTAATAGGTGATCAGATTTTGACATTCGATGAATTGGTAACGGTTTTTACCAAAGTAGAAGCGGTGCTTAACTGTCGTCCATTATGTCCCTTGACGCAGGACCCTCAAGAAATAGAGGTGCTTACACCTGCTCATCTGCTCATAGGTAGACCTTTACTTTCCGTTCCGGAATATAATTATGAGGACGTTCCAAGTTCGCGGTTAAAGCGGTTTAACTTAGTTCAGGCTATATCTCAACATTTTTGGAGAAAATGGAGTCCACTCCACTTTCTCCAAATGCGTAGGAAATGGACATCTCCAACGGACCCACCAAAGTTGGGTGATCTTGTCTTAATAAAAGAGGAAAATTTACCTCCCTTGAAGTGGAGATTAGGCAGAATAGAGGGATTGTTACCTGGCAAAGACGGTATTGTTCGGGTTGTGCAACTTACAACCACGTCGGGTACACTCATGCGGCCTGTTGTTAAAATATGTAGACTCCCCCTGGATGATTAAGTTGGTAACAATTAGTTTCTTACTTTAGTTGTAAATTTGCGGAATCAGTGTTTTAATATTGCGGTTCATTTATTGATAAAGGCTACGGCCTTTCTCGGGCGGGGGAATGTTTATTTTATTTCATTCATTATTATTATATATATTTCGCCTCGGGGTGGGATTGGCATATACGGTCTCTTTGCGGTCTCTGTGCGCTATGGATGAGAGTACGGAAAAAAGAAGAGATATGTCACTTCGGTTTTGTCATCGGAAAAAGATCGCGTGCGGGCGAATAATATATTCAATATAAAAGGAAAACGAAAAGAAGACCACGACCAAAGGCCAAAGGGGGTAAGTTTAGGGCGATCATTTATTTATTATATTTCCACAAGACCATCAACGAGACGGATCACAGTCCGTGAAGTTGAAAACTCAAAAGAAAACCAGTGCGCTTTGTTCGAGGAATACATAGACAAATTCGACTTTTTGGCTAACGATGGCAAATATGTGTGTCGATACATGTCTTTGCCATCTTTAATATATAAATTATAATAAATTGGTATGTCAATTAGTCGTCTACTCCTTTTTTTATAAAAAAAGGTCACGAAGACATGTAATTTTATTTTCTACAAAACGTTATCTGCCCTGAGAACTATTTCAGCTAAAACCATTTTCAAAACGGAAAATATGAGTCGTGCTATTTTTAAAGGGTAATGGGGTACTAAAATGAGAGATTTTATTAAAATGTAACCCTTTGATATTTTATCTTAGGTAACAAAAGCACTAATTAAAAGAGGAAGGCAATTTTGATATCCGTCAACACATGTAAATATGCACACGAATGAAAGAGAGTGCTTGAAAGAAAGCAAGATAGACGCCTTGTAGGTATAGGTTTTTAGACGGTAACAATCCGTGTAACGATTTGGTTTGTAACTGTCATATTACAATATTCGTTAGATACATAAATATTATTAATATTCTATAAATAGACGTCAGAAAGAAAAAATAACTGAACTTCTAAAAACCAATCCGACGGAAAAGACAAAAAAAGATATTGGAGAAGTCATAGATCCATGCTAAGGATCAATATAAGAAAAAAAAATGATGGCGTATACACAGACACTGCTTTAACGGGTTTTTCCCCCTAGAATTGAGATACGAATAATCATCATATTTACGCCTTGTGACTTTTTTTTTAGAAATACATTCCAACAGTCTCCAAAAATAACGCTTAACCGTTGGATATGATTATGACCCACTTAAGACAAAAAAAAACAGTTTTCAAACCGCTTCATCTTGTGCCTTGTAACTCCCCATCGGCAAGTTCGAAACTTAAGTCTAGTGTATTCATAAGAGCCACCTTGAAACCAGCGCTGTCACCGGGTCTTTTAGAGCTCCATAAGATGGCTTATCTCGCCTATAACACGCCAATATTATGCATAATAATTATGTTGTAGTGTAGACTAATAATGGTGTGTGCAGTATGTTGATAGCTCATTGCGACCCTAACGAAAATAAAATTTATAATGGGATTTACTCGCGACTTCGTCCGTGTTATTCATAGCATTATCCTAAAGGAACTCCTTTTCAGCTGTTCCGTTTTCGCGTTGGTATTGTTTAATTTTAGTTTTGCAACATTTCGTCCATGACAGTTGCATTGCATTCTCTAATTTGTAACGTAACTAGCATTTTCCCGCGGCTTCGCCCGCGTTGTTCCCGTTACTCCCCCAAGGAAACTCTTTACCGGGATATCGTAGAGTCCCGATACAAGCTTTCAACCCCCATTCAAACCCTTTAGAGGAGAAATTTCGACAAACGGTGAAACCACTTTTCATTTATTTTAATAAGGAGTCTAAACATAAAGTTTCAAACCTCTTACTTCGAAAATCGTAGACCCTCCATACAAATTTTGAACCCTTTAGGGGGTGAATTTTGAAAAATCCTTTCTTAAGGCGCCCCTAGACCTTATAAGGAACCTACGTGCCAAATTTGGAATTTCTAGGATCAACGGTTTGTGCTGTGCGTTGATATGTCAGTCAGTCAGTTGTCAGGTGTCAACGTCTCCTCAAGAGATCGTGCGGGAAAGAAACGTTATACGAGTAGAATTGGTCGAGTTAAAATAAGTTTTTCGAGATTGCACAAGTGCCTTGAGTTAAGAGGATATTGCGGTGGCTCCGTGGCATCAAGTGGCAGGTAACCTGAGGCTCGCAGCGGAGCGGGGGGAGGGGGCCATAGCGGTGTCTCTTGACATCGCGAACGCGTTTGGCTCCCTCCCATACTCGGTAATTAAAGAGGCACTCCGATATCACGGAGTGCCTCTCTACTTACGAAGGATCATAGAGCACTACCTTAGCGGGAGGGTAGTGCTCTATGAGGAGAGGGGGGGGAATCGGCGGGAGAGGCCCATGGCCTGCGGCGTTCCACAGGGGTCCGTTTTAGGCCCCCTGCTTTGGAACGTCGGTTTTGACTGGGCAATCAGAGGTGTCCTGCTCCCCCGGATGGCGGTCATCTGCTACGCGGATGACACAATGGTCGCCGTCCGGGGGGAGCGGCTGGAGGAGGCCCTGAGGAGGGCCGCCGTCGCGGCCGACCTGGTAGTCGGTCGCATTAGATTGCTGGGGCTGAAGGTGGCCCTCCCAAAAACAGAGGCCATCATCTTCGGAGGAAGGGGCTGGAGGCCTCCTGCCAGGGCCTCGATTCGTGTCGCGGGAGAGACGGTCCAGGTGAAGCCCCACATAAAGTACTTGGGGCTCATCCTGGACCGTCGTTGGGATTTCGGGGAGCACTTCCGACAGTTAGCTCCCCGAATCGTCCGGCAAGCCTCGGCGCTGAGTCGGCTATTGCCGAATGTCGGGGGCCCGGGCGCCCCGTGCCGACGCTTGTATGCTGGAGTTGCCAGAAGCATGGCAATGTACGGGGCGCCCATCTGGGCGGATAAGTTGGGGGCGGCCAATAAGGCCCTATTGCGGAGGCCCCAGAGGATAGTGGCCATCCGTATCATAAGGGCCTATGTTACGGTGGCCTGGGCGGCGGCCTGTGCCTTGGCGGGGACGCTCCCTTGGGAGCTAGACGCCCAAATCCTCGCTGAGGCACACAGAGAGCGGGTGCAGAACAGGGCGCAAAATGTGTTCCCCGCTCCCGAGGAGGTGCTCGCCGCCCGGAGGGCGGCACAGCGTCGCATGCGTGATCGCTGGAAGAGGGACCTGGAGGACTCCCCCTATGGAATCCGCACCATAGGGGCACTCCTCCCGTCCCTCGACCGCTGGCTGGACCGAAAGAAGGGGGCTCTCTCCTTCAGGTTGACGCAGGTAATGACCGGGCACGGCTGCTTCGGTCATTACCTGCACAGGATAGGGAGAGAGGTCGGTCCAGCCTGCCATGAGTGCGGCGCCCAAGACGACACGGCCCAGCACACCCTAGAGGTGTGCAACTACTGGACTGAAGAGCGCCGCACCTTGGTGGCGGTTATAGGAGTGGGTGACCTCTCGCTGCCCAGCATCGTGGCGACCATGCTGGACAGCGAGAGGTCCTGGGAGGCGGTGGCCTCCTTTTGCGACACTGTGATCTCGCAGAAGGAGGCCATGGAGCGGGAGCGCGAAGATAGGCGACAGGCGCTCCCGCTCCGGCGTAGACGGAGGGGGAGGAGGCGAGCGCAATATCTCGCTCGCCTCAACCCCTAGTGGAGTGTGGGTGAGGGGCCCACAAATAGACTCCACCCGTCTGGGGGAGGGATCGTGGCGGTTTCCGATCCTTCCCTCCATTGGCGCGGGAGCCCTGGCGTCGTCAAAGCCAGGGCAGCCGGGGGGCACACATGGTAGAAATCCTTGGATCCCATAGTGCCCCCAAAACGGCAGTGCGGAGAAACGCCGGTGGGTTTTTAGTGGGTATGCTCCTCCCCCCCTCTGATTAGCAGAGGGTGAGCGAGAGGAGTGAGCCCCACATAACCCCCCCAACCAACATCGGGCCTCCCTGGGCCCCGGGGGGGTATGCGTAATGCATTTTCCCACCGTCAAAAAAAAAAAAAAAAAAAAGGTAACCTGAGGCTACAACGGTAGGTCTGGCAGCATGGCGTGGTCCCGAGGCCCTGTCTACATGAAAGTTGCGTCTACACAGCTCCGAGCAAGGTATGTCTTTTTTTTATGTTTAAGTGGCAAACGAGCAGACGAGCTGCCTGATGGAAAGCAGTCAACGTCGCCCATGGATATCTGCAACACCAGGGGTGTTACCTATACGTTGCCAATTTTCGGTTGGGTTTCTTGAAGTACTCATAGCGCGCTGGGAACACCTCAGGTGGCAGTTCATTCCACATCCTGCCAGTTCTTGGCAAAAAAGAGCGTGATGCCCGCTTGTTCTTGGGATGCCGAGCATTTAAAAAGTGTGGATGAACCTAATGAATATTTTAATGATGTTGGACTTCAAACTGCTGTATGATCATGATTTCAATCTTATTGACATCTATGTTCTCATTTAAGGATTATGTAGCGTCGTTATTTATTTTTAAGTTTCAATTGTAATTATTTAGACATTATTAATACTTTAATTTACAAATAACATATAATAATTATTATTCTAATTGTATAATTCGTATGCCAAAAAGGCGCATCATGGCTATGCTGCTCTAATGTCATACTTTGTCACCTGATTTCTGACCTATGATGACGAAATAAACGCTATTCTATTCTATTCTATTCTATTCTAACCTTATTCCTGAGGCGGGAGGTACGGTGATAGAAGTGGGACGGAGGCACGAGCCCAAAAAGTTCCTCAGGACACTCCCCATTGTACATACGGTATAACAAACACAGAGAGCCAACGTCTCTCCTGAGGCTAAGTGGTTCCAAACCGTCCTCTATTGACTAGTCCAAGGCCTCCAATGTCCTCTATTGACTAGTCCAGGCCTATAGTTTGTCGTATGTCGTAACACCGCGTTCCACCCGCCCGTTTACGCACCACATGTGACACCGCTTTAATTAAATGATTTGACGCTCTCAGCTTAATTAGGTTCGGCCTGAAAGCGCTGAGTGGTAATGACGAGTTTTCAGCCCGCCAACAAAACATGCTCCCATTACGTTGTGATATACATTCATTAAGAGTTAAGTGAAGTAAACAATATAAGTTTAACATTACTTGACTAAATCATATAATGAATTGCTGACTTATTTATACACATTTAACCGTGGACAGGGTAATCGGGGTTATCAATAACTGATTTTAGTTAGCCTTGAGTCCTACACTGTTGGGCAAAGGCCTCTCAATTTGACTTCCACAGCTCCCTATTGGCAGAAACCTCCGGACAGTCGGCTAGGAATGCATCTAGGTGTATCGTCCCGCCATCTCCGTTTTAGCTTGCCCTGCCGTCGCCGCCCATTCTGGGGCATTCGGTTGGTGATTACGTGAGCCCATCTGTCCGGGTGCATGCGGCTTATGTGGCCCGCCCAGTCCCACTTGAGCCTGGCAGTTTTTGCTCCAACATCAGCTACGCAAGTTCTGGAACGCAGCGTAGTGTTCCGTACGCGATTCAAATGGTTATAAAAGGGTCAATAACTTATATCTAAAGAAAATGTGATAACTGTAGGCTTATGATGCTACGCTTTGTCACGCGATAAATAAATGATAAAGCATTTGTTACTCTCTCACACTTTTTGTCAGAACGTGACGGATGCTTTATCATTTATTTGTCGCGCGATCATTAATTTTGCACTGATACCGGATTAAGAAGTCATCGGTGATCATTAGCTTCGATGATTCTAGTCAGTCATGATAAATCTGACTAGTAGGTAATATTTATACTTCTTCGCTCCGCTAAAATTATTGAATCTAAGGAGTCGTGCTTTCAACGTGCTTTGGTTGCGAATACCCATGATTAGGAGTGCCGGATGCACTCGAAATATGTTGAGAAGTTGTGGGCCATTTACAATGCGAGTGATCTGTTTTTTTTATTCATGTTCATCCCACTAATAATTGCCTTTACCAGGATTTGATACACCGAGTACCTACTCTTCATATGGAGTGTCACGACCTCAACCTCAATAAATCTTGTTTACTCAAAAGCTACTAAGTCAATAATAATGATGTTAAAATATACTAATTAGAAAAATACTTCCCCGAAGAAAATGTTTTAGATAAAGCCGTTAATCTCGAGTATTGAGATAGCGGAACTCAACTGGTTCCAAGATTTCCTTTCATTCGGACTTGAGCTCTTAATTTTTCTCTAGAGGGGACCATTTTTGCGTTTCAGACTGGTCGTACAGATTTTGCGCATTATTGTAAATTCCAATAAGGCCATTTCTATCTTTTCTTTTACCTAATTAGAAATTTTTAGTGTGGATTTTAGTTTTGTCCTTTTGATTAGGTACGCACTTTTCAATGCTTGAAAAAAAAAACGTAACGAGCAGTACTAATACTAACAAAAAGTAAAGATTTGTACTATTTGGTACGTATTTGTTTTATTTTGAACATTGAAACTGTGCGCAACTAAAAAAACAAAAGTTAATAACTCCATGCTAATAATTTCTTAATTGAGTACTTACAAGGAAAAATAGAAATGCCCAAAAAATATAGGTAGTTTCACGAGAGTTGAGGCCACGCACACAACAACACTGTCATGTAATGACACCGATATTGTCACAGAATAAGTAATTGTACTACGTACGTTTTTCTTTCTAACAAATCTGACGTTGGTGTCCGACCCCCGGACGGAACGCCCTGGATCCGACCGTCTCTCTCTACTGAGCCACTCTGGTATTGTCCATGAAAAAAATGGCCTTATTGGAAGCTCTAAAGAGAACCAAGATGCTCATAATCTTACTCTCATTTCTAAAAAATGTGGCAATTAATAAAATTGTCTCTTCGGGTAGTAATATATTTTAAGTGTTATCATCTAGTAACATTTTATAGGGGTTTTGAATGATTTTCTATTCAATCCTATAACGCAGATTCACATGCAAATTAATAACCCCAAATGATACCTAAATATATAACTGCTTCTACAGAAAAACTTATATTTTTAAATAACTGTAGCCCACTCTGTACAGTCACCTTAATTATCACAGAGGCGCCTTATCAAAAAGGTCGAAGTAACGGCTCTCGCTAAATTCGAACCTTCTTTATGATGCCCGTATCTGGAGATATTCATTTTATAATCGCAGCGTTTCTTGGGAAACAAAAGTTTTAGCTAAATTTTGACGATTTATTCTATAGAAATGTTAAGCTTTTTCATCTTTAACAGTGAATTGCAATATTACATATTGAAATATTTCATCAACTTGATATCATCCTATTGTTAGTATTTTTTCTTTGAAACCTTTGAAAAGGTATCGTAAAAATAATTATTTTATTATATAATCTGTTTTGTACCAAATATAGTTTCGTAATAAGTACACATTCTTTTTCTCGGTTAACGCGATTGTCAAAAATGTGTAAAATTAAATAATAAACGTTATATAATACGTTTAAATTGTTTTATCACTATAATAAATTGTGGTGTTTGAATTCACCACAGTAAAAAATACACAGCATTTTGCAACAATATTAGAATTAATTCAGCCGCTGAAGGGAATCTGGGATGCGCAATATTTCAAGCTTACTCTGTCATTTACATAGAAAAAGGTTTTCTTGTCTGTTTTAGAAGGTATGTAGCCTGAGATCGGTGTTAATATTCCAACGGACTCATTCTTTAGTTTTTTAATATTGTATGATAGATTTGAATAAAACACAAAGCGAGTTATTTTAAAAATTTGGCCAAGGGCGGGCTACTCTCAGTGTTTTTAAAAATACACTCACGGACAATGAATTGGGGTCATTTTCTATATAATTGACAACCTTTCATTTTTTCGAGCCTTTAATTTTATTGGTTCACTGTATTTGGTTTGAAAAGACGAATACGCTGATAGTTTATTTGTTTCACCAGGATTTGTAATTAATTTATAATTAATATATTAATATCTACTTATTCTAAAAGGGCGTAACTACAGTTCTACGGTAGAATAAACCATTACTTTAGTCTTATCGCGATCGAAAAAAAGTAAGCGATCTCACAGTATGCATTGACATTTGTCAAATTCAAAATTATGACAGCTTATTTTTTCTGTGGCAAAAGGCACTGGCATTTCATCTATTGTGTCGTAGAACTGGTAAAATGAGAACATATTTTTTATTCATTTGTATTTTTTATATTAAGCGATCTAAAAAAATTATAAAAATGGTGTAGTGTTCAGGAGACAAAATGCTTTCGAGTCGTATATACATTTTAAAGTCTTCTTAAAATGAAATGTTGTCAATTGTTCATAGAAAATGACCCGAATTCATTGTCCGTGAGTGTATATTGAGCGTTTTTCGTATATGGGTGAATAATCAGCGTTTTTGTTCGTCATTATCATTGCGGCAAATATTGTTGAAATAGGTAATGGTCAAGGTAATTTTTTTATGAAACTGAAAGGCAGTCCTGAGACTGAGTCTAAATTGATCAAAATTACGGCGGCCTATTCTTCCATTGTGGTAATAATCGCGAAATAATAATGACATTGACCATATCGAGAGCCACATCCTTGACCTCAAAGTCCAAGCAGAACTGACAAAGTCGATGCAAAACTGAACATTCAGCTTCTGGTTCGACTTTAGGCCCAATCAGTCAGATACCGCCCTAATCTTTTGGCGGCGCGGCGGATGGTGTTCAAAATAGGTTATTTTTTGTTGCTTTAATTGTTTTTCAACTTATAGTTCACTATGGAATGTTAGCAGAAACTGATTTATTACTTACAAAGATATCATTATCGTAAATTGAGTTTATTGCCAATCTCGTACTTACTATAAACCTATATAATTCGCAGGCAACGGCTTAAAATCGATACACAATTTACTGCTTTAAAATGACGGGGCGTTGACGAGAGTTTTACGAGCGATAAAACTGCCTTATAAGCGCTATATAGCTGTTATACAACCGTTATAATACTAAAGTTATGCCGCGTAACTTTATAAGGTTTTAATGTAACGTTGAATTAAATGTTGTTAAGGAAACAGAGGACAATCGAGAGATCTCTCTCCTGGCGGGTGTTATGCACGGGGACCGTAGTCTAAAGGAAGTCGGTTGGAAGTGGTATAATGTCGCGTTCCTGTTAAAAATATTCTGTATGAAACTTAACCCACCGCTGGCTAATAAGCAAGTAAAATTGGGCGAGTAGCACATAGTAGATTTGGAAAAGTCGATCGATCACACTGTACGTCGTCAGCCCGCAATGAACTCGCCCAATTTACTCGCTTACTCGTCGGCGGTGGGAAAAGTGCCTAAGCGCAATGCAGCGCACTATGGAATAATGGTGCTAGTTGTATAGGCGTCGATGTAAGCGCCATCTATTGTTGATTGCTGGGTGTTGTCTTCTTCTTCCAATGAGTGTCGCCAGATGTCAGTGTTGCTACATAGGTTTTACAATATAGGGAACGTGCACGACGAAGATGCTGCCAACTGGTGCCGCCAATCTAAATCATACACCCTGTCATGCTGGGGCCACACTGACGGATACGCCGTTAATAACGTTAATTTATCGCGTTGAAGGACGATTAACGTCAGTGTAGCTACGACTTACTATATTTGACATTGACACTTATATATTATCATTGATATTGACAGCTTGATTTGACAGGGGCGATAGTTTCCTTTATTGTCCGCCCGTGTCTCTTTTGTCGTTTAGTGCTGCCACCTAGAGTTCGTGCACGTTCCCTATACAATTTTTTATTGCACACTAAAATAATATTGCAATTCAAACTTATATAAAGATAATAGTAAACAATAGGCTTCCAGACAACCTTGCGGTACGGGAGTGGATGCAAAATCAACAAAAATTAATGAGTAGAATTGTAGATTATTTTTGATATGTGATTAATTTAGACACAGTTCGCATATATTTTTGGCTCAAGCAATGAGTGAGGGCTTGGCCAGGAAGTGGGGTTTAAGCTCCGAGTAGCGGCCGAAAAATGTCACTTACTGCTCGGGAGTGACATAAACTACTATCTATCTACCGTCCATCCATTATAGACTGCCACAAAGTGTGGTCATGTGCAGATCTGCCTGCCAAGGGAAACGATGCCTTCCAAGAACTCACCCAAATACAGCGTGTAAGTCTAATGCGGGCGAACAATTAAACCAGATATAGCGTTTAGTAGTGTTATCGTTAATTAATATGATTTTTTAAATTACACTTAATAGTGACCTCGTAATTAATTTTTGAAAATTTACCGAGCAGCAATGTATTGCATACATGCTTGTTGTGACATTGCGAGATACGAGCTTTTTTAAAGTAACTGTCAACTAGCGTGTTTGTCAACTTGAATGTGTTGATGATGTTGTTGTTGTGTGGGGTTGCCCAGCCTTGAATGTGTTGCGTTACATTGCGGCCCGGATTATTTTGTATGGTAAATATTTTCATTGTGGTTTTAAGCAATAGTTATCTAAATATGCTTCTTAGGTCCTATGCTGACTACCGTTTCAATATTCGCCCGTATTAGATTTACAGGCTGTATAATAAACTAACCCTTGAGTGAGCAAATAAGCAGTGTGTTAATTAGATGCTTATTTTATACTACTAGGGTGGCAAACAAGCGCACGGCCTGCTTGATGTTAAGCAGTCAGCGCCTGCTACCGATCCTGTAATAGTAATTACCTACCCAGGCGGTAAAACAAAGCGGCGAGGGCCATAATAAAATATATTTATTCCTTAATATAACTGGCAATTTTCATTGGAACCCAGTCGTAAATATTAGGCAATTGATAAAACACGTCCACAGGCAATATAATTTTGTACATTCGACGAAAAAATCAATTGTATAAACCGGGCCAAATTTCATGGGGATGAGTCGGTATTTCGCGAAACGGTGGAAGTTTTATGACCCATAAAGCTTGGTAGCACGTGAACGTTTATACCAAGTGGCTTACGTATTTGAGGCTTATTGTTCACTTGCGATAAATGGACAGGGCTTTTAGGCAGAAAATGTTCATTTATGCCACACCTGGCCATAAAGTGGCTTTTTCCGCACGCTGCGCGTACGGAAAAAGCCGCTTCCTGGCCAAGTGTAGACATAAAATTATGTACACAACACGGGAGGTAATAAAGAAAGCCCTCGATCGCATATTTACGTCCCTCGCTTGCAGCTCGGGCCGCAAACTTCTGCGATCTCGGCCTTTCTTTGTATTACCACCCTAGTTGTGTAATGTACTATTATGGCCCACTCCGCGATTTGGCCGTGAGGCTACTTAGCTTGGCAACTTCGTTGTGACACTCACATGTGTGCTTTTTGTTATGTGCAGCCGTAACTACCTACACAAGTTACCGCCAACACGAACGGCGACCGACGGGGGCAGCCTCCGGAGGCCCCCGTTCGTGTTGGCGGTAACTTGAGTAGGTAAGTAGTTACAACGAAGTTGCCAAGCTATCAGTGGCGTGGCTTCCCTAGAACCCGATTCCCACCGGCTTGCCCATTTTAAAGGATATGATCGGAGTATCTACTCCTCCTGAAGAAAAAGTATTCCAAATCTGCTCCGGCTTTACTAAGAATAATATTTGACGCCACGCCACTGCAAGCTATATTAGTAGTACCAAATTTGGCCCCGCCGGAGGGGCTTAGCCAGCGACTAGAAAGCACGCGTTATGCGATAGAGAGAGACGGTCGGATGCGGTGCGTTCCGTCCGGTGGTCGGACCCGAACTTCAGTTTTGAAAGGGAAACTTCTGTACGTAGTATTATTACTTATTCTATGACATGATGCCTTTACAATAATTTTTCATCACACTTGCTCGAAAATGGTGCATTACACGTAGGTTTTGCGGGCCGTAAATGAGCTATTACGCCCTAGGGCGTAATGGTTTTCTTTTTAAATTTGAAACGCTGGTTCTGTTTTACTCTTATTTGTCATGTTCAAAGGAAACGCCAACTTACTTTTTTAACTTTTATCACTGAAATATTTATTTAAAGAGAACTGGTATTGCAAATACATGTAAACACATATTTCTGTAACATTAATGAAATGTTTCAATAGTGTATTTCAGTATTTTGCAATTATAAAATCAACCGTTTTAGGTCTGTACCGCGTACCGCTATGGTTTCCGAACGTTGCGCATTGTCTATGGATATGTCACTAATGTCACTGTCAGTTTTACAATTTTATTTAGGTTAAGTAAGGTTAATTTTAATTAGATTTCCTCACAAGTGTGATGAAAAACATTGTGTGTGCCACGGGCGGTAAAGGAATTACAAACTCGTGTTATTAAAGCCCTCGGCTTCGCCTCGGCCTTGTAACAAACACTCGTTTGTAATTCCTTACCTACCGCCCTTGATACACAATGTACTATTACATAACGGTTACGGTTACGGTAAACATTCTTAGGACTCATAGGTTAAGTTAGGTTCTAAAAAAAACCGGACAAGTGCGAGTCGGACTCGCCCACCTCTCGTTCCGTATAAATACTTTAAATAAATATTTTTACTAAAAAGAACCCGACCGCGGTGCACTTTAAAAGTGCATAGGATCCGCCATTTTGTTTATTTTAACGATCTTCATTCCCAGTGACACTTGCGCCATCAAGACGAATCTAATGATGTATAATTTATCAAAATCGGTTATGCCGTTGAGTAGTTACGAGCGGACATACATACATACAGGTCAAACACATAACCCTCCTTTGGGCTTCGCCGCAGTCGGGTAAAAACTATATTTTTTATGATTTATTTACAAATTATAGTTAGATTTCAGAGTTTTCCCTGTACTTTTAGTACATGACGGTATTACTTGTCAAATTTCATAGTTCTAAGTCAACAGAAAGTAGGTATCCTATAAACTTCAATTCCTTTAGAGAGTCGAAATGCTTCTTCGCGGCATAACGGCCATATTTTATTTTTAACCTTCACTTAGAAGTTTGATTTTTTACACCTTCAAGGGATCATAGATTTGAGTAAATGGTTTTAATTCAACGCAATACCACGCGTGTTCGAGATAAAGGGTCTTGAAAGACGAACAGACGGACAACAAATTGATCTTATAAGGGTTCCGTTTATTCCTTTTGAGGTACGGAACCCCAAAAAGACAAATCGTAGTTGTCACAGACGAAACGTAGTCGAGCGTTTGAGCGGTGCTTTCTATTAGAGTAATCTGTGACAATAAGTACAGTTCATTATACTGTAGGTACCGAATTTTAATTTCTCATTATATAACAGTCACAAAAACTATAATTAAGAGAATGCCTATGTCTTCCAAAGGTACTTTTGATAGGAATTTCTCGATCTAACTTTACTAATTTTCAAATACTTACCTAACTTTTTCAATTAATTTTTCTTCTAAAAATAAGTCACATTTGAAGTCATAATCAGGGCGCTTCCTTAATCTAAGTTTTAAAATCAACTAGTAATTCCCACAACCGCATATTTTTTCATAACTTTCATAGGAATATAACTTTAATTTCACTTGGAGTATAAGCGATTTTGCTATGAAACCTGATATCAGATACGAGTTTATGAAGGTAAGCTGTCGAAATATCGAATCCCAGAAGGGCACGCTGCGCCCATGTTGAAAAGGGCGTAACTGACTAAAAATTTCATACTAAGTTGTAACATTTTGTATAAACAGGGTGTAATCGCTAGAGATCAACGTCGCGTCAAAATGTCCGCGCTGGGTTATTTGGATCCGCTTTTCCACACAAATGAAATACTGCAGCATTCTGGAAATATGAGGGTTTTTTTATTCAGTCAGTCTGACGTAGAGCCGTCTATGGTTTTTTATTTATTTGTTTACTAGCGACCCGCCCCGGCTTCACACGGTGTTTCTCTATTATATTATGTATGTATTATACATATAAACCTACCTCTTCAATCACTCTATCTATCAAAAAAAACCGCATCAAAATCCGTTGCGTAGTTTTAAAGATTTAAGCATACATAGGGACATAGGGACAGAGAAAGCGACTTTGTTTTATACTATGTAGTGATTAGTATAAATTTGAGGGAAGCATCGCTCAACCCCCTAATAATATAAATTAAAGTATGTGTTTCTCAAATCCATTGATAAATTTGAGACACGCAGGGCTAGTATCAAGTGGTCAACAATGCAAGTGGTCTAGGCATCAACTCACCTAAAAATCATTTGGGTAAATTTGCAGGTACTCGAATAAGTAATCGGTCTATGAAGCAACTCGTCTAAAATCAACTGGACAAATAAGTGGTTTGACCGAGATGTAACAGACCAGGTCTCTTTAGCCACTTGTCTTAAGATCATCTAGACGAATTCGCATATCGGCTAAAAAGTAATTGGTCAATAAAGCAACTCGTCTTAAAATGAATAAAGCGCTCAACAAATTAAATTTTAACGATCAGCTATTTAGACCACATGCATTTAAGACGAGTTGATAATATGACAGTAGACGAAATGATTTTGTGATGAATTGCTTCATGGACCGATTACGTATTTGACTATCTGCAAATTTTGCGAAATGAGTTTATGCCGTAACCACTTGCGTTTTTGACCACTTGATACTAACCCGACACGCAGACCCTTGGTTGTAAAAGTCTTTGAGGTGCAGTAATATTTCTTCCGACAAAAGATACATTGTGCCGCTTGTATGTGTGCGCCCTGTAAACGAACGCACTATAAACAAACTTTACTTTAACAATGCGTAACAATACCTACTGACGTATGGCCATAACCAGAACTGCGATGGAGAAGTTAAAGAAAGTGTGGAGGAATCGCAACATAACCAAAGCCACCAAAGTCAGGCTCGTGCAAACACTTGTTTTCCCCATTTTCCTTTACGCAGCAGAGACGTGGACAGTGCGCGAGTTGGAAAAAGGGAAGATAGACGCTCTGGAGATGTGGTGCTGGAGAAAAATGCTCGGGATATCTTGGACGGAGTTCCGTACCAACGTGTCCATACTCCAGGAGCTCGGCATCAGGCAGCGTCTGTCGGCAGTAGTACAGTCGCGCATCCTACAGTATTTTGGGCATGTCTCCAGGCGGGATAACGACTCCATAGAGCGGCTGGTTGTGCAAGGAAAAGTGGAGGGAACCAGATCGCGCGGCAGGTCACCTATGCGCTGGACTGATCAAGTGAAAGCAGCTGTAGGAAACCGCATATCTGACTGTGCCAGACAGTCTGCCAACAGGGAGAGATGGCGGGAGATCGTGCAGAAAGCTGTGTCCGCCTCTACCACCGATGTGGACGCCTCAGTGTGACCACGACCGCTCTGCCAAGAGCGATACGACAGAGAAGAAGAACAATACCTCATGTATGTTGGAGTATATTTGGATGCGATAAAACCGACGGATGGCAACCCTGCGCCTCGATCTTCAATAGGTATCGCGCGCTCCTAAAGCGCCGAAGTGTGACTCCTTTTCTTTCCTAATACTTTGTCCCAAGTTTGAAAATATGATGATGATGATTATTTGTCTGTCAACCGTCCTCATGCGCCGATATAAAGCTCCCGGTAGACGCATTCCCAAACTCCGGGAAGAATTTACATTTGCCCGGCCATCCCATTTGCAAAATGGCCGAGCCGACTCTTATAACGCTCCTTAGGTGTATTCTTAATAAGGAACGGTGAAAGATTTTTGGCATGAAGAATGGCCTGAAGTTTGACCATGGTATTGCCTGATATAAGTTGAGGAATCCGGCCACAATCCGGCCTTGAGTACACTAGGTTACGTTTAATTTTTAGGGCTACGTATAGTGATGTGCCGTCAATAAACCTAATATAATCCAGTAATTGGATTACCGTTACTTACCAGTATTTTCCCATTTGGGAATATTCCCAGTGACTTTCTATCGTTCCCGGTAACATTCCCAAAAATAGGTAATATAGGTACAATACCTGTGGGTTATATTTTATGCAACACCTGTACCTCTAGCACAACTGTGACACGCGACTCTTTGTCGCGCGACAAATCTTACCTATCTCTTTCCACTCAATATAGTATGACAGTGACAGGTAATGCTCAGTCGCGCGAGACACGAAGTCGCGGCCAGTTATGCTAGACGTACTGGCCATAAAGTGGCTTTTACGGATCCTATTACTTAAGCCTCTGATGTCTGAACATGTCAAGTCTCTACCTATTACGGTTCATAAGATACAGCCCTGTGACAGACAGACAGAGTCTTACCTACTAATAGGGTTCCGCTGGCACCCTTTAGGTACGGAACCCTAAAAAACATAACTAACGCTAGAAATACCGTTTTTCATAGTAATATTTTAAAAGTACGTATACCTAATGTCGGTATTTAAATTCATAATTATAAGTAGAAGGGTGTATAAATGGTTGCGTAACACCTACGCCTACATTAAAACGTGAATATTGCCGTCGGAACAACCGAGGACCGCCCAACGTGCTTTTAAAATTACAATTAGTTCCAACGTAGTGCATTTATGGGCCTTGTGGCGACACTGCTTTAAACTAGAAGCTTGTAAGTAATATTTTCACGACTCCTTTAAAGAAAAGCCTTTTTTCCCTCGTCGGAGTTCCCTACTACCACTGCCTACTGCGAAAAAAAGTATTATTCAGATTCCGAGTAAGTCAGTTTCCAATCTGGGCAGTTTCTATTTCGTCAGATTTAAATATCTCTAGGTTTATGGGGGCGCTAATTTCTGACGTGATGTGAAATGACGTCTGCCATCTTGTAGTTTGAAATGCAAGCCATTTTTGTCATCACCACAGCCAAAACTCTAGAGATATTTAAATCTGACGAAATATAAACAGACCAAATAGGATTCGATATCTGACCTACTAGGAAACTGACCACCTCGGAATCTGACCTACTAAGAATCTGGCGAAAATAGAATCTGACCTACTAGGAATCTGACGAAAATGCTATCTGACCTAATAGGAATCTGTCGAAATCGGAATCAGACCAATGTGGCAGGCACCTGACGAAATCGGAATCTGACCTCCATGGAATCTGCCGAAAACGGAATCTGACCTACATGTCATCCGACGAAATCGGAATCTGACGTACACTACTGAAAGCTGTAAAAAAAGCCAAACACCCGGTGCTCCCGGACCCCAGCCCAGTAGTAACAAAACGGCTAAAAGCCGGCACCACATGAAAACTAATTGTTATCACCGCGTGTTTGTATCTCAGCAAGGAGAAATTGCTCTTAAAATAGTGGCATAGTTTAGAAACCTACAGTAGGCATAGCGGAACTTTTTATTCTCACCAAGGACCATTATAACATGAGGACTGTCATTCTCCATACAAAAAGCTGTTCCCCGATATTTACAACGCCATCTATGTATAAACTTGGTATAAGAATTATATTACGAACAATTATTCAACTTTGCAAGCGTGACACGTGACACGTTAGAATTTATTTATTATTAGCTGTTTAAGAAATAATTGTTACTGTACTATGTTTCTTTGTTCAATTATAACATCGTTAAATGTTTAGTGTTTTTAGTGCCATTTAGTTTTTGCCTGGATATCCCCTTGCGGCCGGGGTACGATCCAAAGTATGGAAAATGGCAGTCCTCTTGTTTTAATGGTCCTTGATAGTGATTCTCACTTAAATTTGAAGTATTTGATATCGTATTTAGGCCAAATAAATGGGAGGCGTGGTCTTACCACGTTGGTAATAATAATATGATCCTTGAACTAGTAACAGTAGTAATAACCGTCGCAATTAAGTCACGTTGCTTAGGGTGTTTCATTATTCCAAGCTCTTAATTTTCATTTCACTTCGCTCGATTTCTGAGTCTCACTCAAGTAAAAGCCACATATTTCAAAATTCATTCAAAATCGGTGTATATAGGTTGCACACTTTTGTAAATTTAACTATTTTGAAATATATAAAATATGCGTTTTAGTACATTTAGTCTCTTACTGATCATGTTGTGCAATCCCTTAATATGTTTCTATCACCTTGAAATAGATATACAATTTTTGAACGAGATAAACCCCGGGGGTAAGCAAAGTCTGACAAAATATTGATTTAAACTTTCACGATTTTCACTCATTATTATAACAATTTCAATCGGGAAGATGGTTTTAAGCTTTCTTCGTCGTGGAATCCGGTCATCAGCATGTGTCAATATCATCAAGTGTCTTCCGGCAAATCGCCTGATGTTGTTAGTGTTGTGTGTCGGTCGAGTGACAACCCTAATATGCAAAGTATTAATCAAGACCAAGTGCGGGTAGTTCGGAAAACCCGCGCGGCTAGAAGATGTTGACACCCGCCTCGCCAGTCCCTTCGCGACCATGGACGTCACGGCACGTCCGAAACGTCGAGGTAATATCATGTTTTTACGCGATTAAGTCCCGTTTTGTTATAATAAAGTCTGACAAAATAAACACATTTTTTTACCCATACAAATGTTGCTATAGTTCGTCCAAGTTTTGACCATAGCCTACTGCTTTAATTAACATCTCCGATGGTCGGCTGTGTGTTCTTTCAACTGTGTTAGTGGTTTGTACAACGAATTTGAAAACGGAAAATTCCCCACGGAATTAGTATCGCATAGCCGTTATCTCATGACTTGGCTTACACATTTCTGTGCACATTTGGACGTGGTTAAGCAAAAAGGATCCAACCCGCACGATATCAATATTTGAATTATAGAACTTATTTTCTAGTACGTAAGATTTACATTTCAATGAGAACTTTACACAGGTTGGATCATTTTCCCTTTACTGTGTCTATTTATTTACCTGCTAACAGTAATGATTATATTTGTAGGAATTTCTCAACGAGTTTATACTCGTACAAAAATTGATAGTTTGTAAATTTCTTGTTTTAATAACAAATTTCTCAATAAATACAGAGCTTTTGTTTGGCCTTGCGAGCTTAGCATGAGGTCTGGGCTATTCTTCAGAAATATGTCTGCGACTCATTACTCCATACATTTACTCGTAGTATGAAAAAGGGCCAGATGAATGAGGTGACCGCAGACATAATTTCTGAAGAATAGCCCGTCTATGTTTCGACAAGACTGGCTCACTCCGCGATTTCGCCGCGAGGCTACTAGTACCAAATTTTACCCCCCCCCCCCCCGGAGGGGCTTAGCCAGCACAAAGAGCTCGCGTTATGCGATAGAGACAGACAGTCGGATCCGGTACGTTCCGACCGGTAAAAAAACTTAAAAAAGCAAATTCGACAATACTTTAATTGTTAAAGTAAATTAAATAATAACTTTTATGTAGTTTTGTTTTGAAACTGCGACATGTAAATGTCAACTTTACAACAAGGATCCAACTTTAACATCCTAGTGCCCAAAAAGTCAAAGTTCCCAGGCTCTAATTACTGACCCCAAAGGGACTTCCGGTCACCGCCTTCCGGGTCAAAGGTCAAAGGGAACCCTTATCGTGCGTTATCGAGTGACAGTTGCGTTCATTTTTTTACGTGTACATATTGAAAGAGGTTAAAAGGCCTTAGAAAACTTGAAATGAAATGTTTTCAATAATAGATCATAAGTAGGTAATAATATCAATAATATTGTACTTTCTGTCCCCAAAATTTGTTCAAATTATATAAAATCCTGTTAAAATAAGCAAAATAAGGAAATATGCTCAAGTCAGATTCGAACCCACGACATTTGTAAGTGCTATGATAGCGCAGGGGTTCGGACATGCGTTAGACCCATTTCAGGTTCGATTATAGGCGTTTTTTTTTTTATTTCATTTGTGTGCCTCGATTTTCAACGCAAAGGACTATTGAATGACCACAACTTTTGATTGAATCATGTGTAGCCTCGATACCGTCTATCGTTTACAATAAAAGTTAACTGTAATCACCAGTGTTCGGATTAGGTAGTGCAATTTCGGGTAAATGGCCTTAAACATTGAACATAACATGGATAAGACTTGGGATTCCGGGACTCGAACATTTTCAGAGTAAATATTATTGACATAATATTTACTGTGCAAAATTTAAAGAAGACGCAAAAATAAACTTTAGACTTTTCATATGAAATCCCGGGGTTAAAAGGTACATCCATATTAAGCTTACGCACAGAAATTCCGCGAAATGGCACTACCTAATCCGACCACTTAAATCACCACCCGTTTGTTGCTTGCTACATTTGCTGAAATACGAATGAAAAAAACCGGCGCTCTGAAAGCCTTTAGTACATTGTGTATCAAGGGCGGTAAGTAAAGAATTACAAACGAGTGTTTGTTACAAGGCCGAGGCGAAGCCGAGGGCTTTAATAACACGAGTTTGTAATTCCTTTACCGCCCGTGTCACACACAATGTTTTTCATCACACTTGTGAGGAAATCTGATTAAAATAACCTTACTTAACCTAAATAAAATTGTAAAACTGACAGTGACATTAGTACATATTCCATAGACAATGCGAACGTCAAGTCACGTTCGGAAACCATAGCGGTAAAGACTAAAAATGGTTTATTTTATATTTGCAAAAAACTGAAATACTTATATTTAAACATTTAATTAATGTTACAGAAATATGTGTTTACATGTATTTGCAATACAATACAATACAATATTCTTTATTGTGCACCAAAACAAAAGATAACAGCAATAACAGTTCTCTTTAAATAAATATTTCAGTAATAAAAGTTAAAAAAGTAAGGGCGCGGCCCCATGTCGACGGCACGGCGCCGTCCACCGTGGAACGGCACGACGCCGTCACCGTGCGACGGTACGGCGTCGTGCCGTCGGACGGCGTCGTCAACGGCGCCGTGAACGGTGCCGTGGACGGTGTGACGGCGCCGTGAACGGTGTGACGGCGTCGTGGACGGTGTCGTGTACGGCACACGGTACCGTGTGCGGCGCACCGCACACTGCACTCTTCCCGCTACACTGTGGATCGAAAATCGATTCTCCATTGAAATAGGGACTTATTTTTGTAAGTGTATAATTTTTTGATTGAAATCGTATTCTTTCATCATTTTTAGGGTAAAAAATGATTTTGAGAATGGGATTTGGCTAAAAAACCGACAAGTAATAATTTTTTTTCTTTAATTAAAGTTATTATAAAAATTAAACCGTCTTCAAATAAAAGGAAAGATTTATGCCAGCAATTTTTTCTGTCTTCCGGCTTCTTTCCGACTCCGTCGAACAGAAAAATTCTATATAAACCTTGGCCAGTAAATAAAGAAAGCCTCCGATCACATGTAATTGTCGGCCGAGGCGAAGCCGAGCCACTGCTTACTTTACTGGTCTATGTATGTAATATAGTATTTGAGCGTCTCGTAGCGTAGGTACTTCCAAATATTAAGGCTAACACCGACTTCAAAAAAATAGTGTTCATAAAACTTTTATTTCTTCCCTTTTTGAAGTCGGTTAACACTAGAAATTCATTTGTAATAAGAAATGCACGAGAAACTATAACCAATACCAAAATCGCTATATGTGTGCCTATAATATTTGAAGAGTTCCCTCAATTCCTCCAACATCCCATCATCAAGTCCTGATTTGGTTGCAATGGGACCACCCCTACAATATTCAAACATCATTCTTTCAAACAAAAAAAGAATTTATAATTGGTTCAGCCGTCTTCGAGTAGGTAATCGGTGAACAAACACACAAAAAAAACGTCCTTCTTTTGAAAGCCGGTTAAAAAGTCGCCGCGACCTCACTCATTCTCAGTGTGCCATACCCCGCGATTTTTCTATACAAATTGATGATTCTAGATTCGCCGCAGTGTGAGATTCGCCTAAAACAAAACTACCGAGCCGTGCGCCGTCCACCGGTGCGGTGTGCCGTTCACGGCACCGTGGACGGCGCCGTCACACCGTTCACGACACCGTTCACGGCGCCGTCCACGGCGCCGTCCGACGGCACGACGCCGTACCGTCGCACGGTGACGGCGCCGTGCCGTTCCACGGCGGACGGCGCCGTGCCGTCGACATGGGGCCGCGCCCTAAGTTGGCGTTTCCTTTGAAAATGACAAATAAGACTAAAACAGAACCAGCGTTTCAAATTTAAAAAGAAAACCATTACGCCCTATGGCGTAATAGGTCATTTACGGCCCGCAAAACCTACGTGTAATGACACCATTTTCGAGCAAGTGTGATGAAAAATAACTTTCATTACTGGGAACATCATTTTAAGGCATGGTGTACATAAGTATCGTTTTTCAAACAAAAGCAATACCACTAAGATTTAAGTGACTACTGAAACGCGGTGAACAATTTTCTCCTCCCGTTAAATTCCTACCAACTCTTCCACGCTGCTATATCTCAAGAAAATTGGAATTTAAGTTACCCGTGAATCTCCGTTCTAGATAGCATCAGCCGTTAAACATGCAAACGCATTATCTCCGTCTCCCAAATCGGTCTAGAGGGGTTCGCCGCGTCGAGATAATTGTCGGAAATTATGCTTTTACTTCTTGCTTTGTCAAAATTATCGCGAGTCAAGATTCTCGCTGCATTTTCGAGGAAATTCTCGGCTTGAATGTAAATGAACAAAAACATGAAGTGGGGATTATGCTTAGGTTTAAGGAGTTCAGGGCGATTCCATTATCGCGGGTGCAACATTTTGACTCATTCAAGGCCTGCTCCTAATAAAACGAAAAACATTTATTATAAAAATATTTTTTGAAGGATTACATTTTAACGTATTTTTTACAGATTTGTGTATAAGAATTTAAAATAAATGTTTAAATAGCCACAAGAGAGGGTTAAAGTGCTATCGCGGGTGCAACCAAATCGGCCCACCTCTCCAGATCACAGTATAAAAACAGAAATATCTTTTCATTGTCAAATATTTAAAATGTTTTGCTTATTTATATTGAAAGACAATAAACAATCAACTATAGAAACATAAAAAAAGTATTAAAAACTGAGACTATCAATAAATTATTCACTGTTAAACCGATCGCGGGTGCAACATCGTATGATTCGCAGTTGGTCCTAAATCTTAGAATGCTAAGGTTTTCAAGCGCTTTATCATCCTGAATATGAAGTTAAGTCCATAACAATTAATTTAAGACCTCACCCTACACGATGGTATCAAAAAAAGTAATACATTTTGGGACTTGAAAATTGATATCAAGGTTCGTCTCTAGCGGAATCGCCCTTCAGTCAATGCAGTCATCACGTTAAACATTTAGAAGTTTACATAATCCTTAATTTAACAGTGTTCGACGTACAATACATATATTTGAATTGTTTTAGGGATCCGTGATCCGTACCTCAAAAGAAAAAAATGGAACCCTTATAGGGCATTTCTCCAGAAGTATGTCTGCGGTCACCTCATTCATCTGGCCCTTTTTCATACTAAATGTATGGAAACAGATGAATGAGTCGCAGACATATTTCTGGAGAAATGCCCTATACGATCACTTTGTTGTTCGTCTGTCCGTCCGGCCGTCTGTCTGTCCGTCTGTCAAGACCCTTTATCTCGGGAACGCGTGGAGGTATCGAATTGCAATTAAAATCATATACTCAGGTCTACGGTCTCTTGAAGCTGTGAAAAAAACAATAGTACATTACGCAACTAGGCTGGTAATACAAAGAATGGCCGAGATCGCAGAAGTTTGCGGCCCGAGCTGCAAGCGAGGGACGTAAATATGCGATCGAGGACTTTCTTTATTACCTCCCGTATTGTGTACATCATTTTATGTCTACACTTGGCTAGAAAGCGGCTTATTCCGTACGCGCAGCATAAACTTCTAAATTAACGTAAAACATTTTTATGGCCGTTTATACCGCAAAAAATGTAATGAAAAAAGTCAAAAGCAAATTCAATAATATAACTATCATGACATGCAGGGAAAATAGTGATAATTAACGTTATTATGGCGATATTAATATTGTTGACAACAATCAATACAATATCGAAACAGGATCAGTAGTTTCACAGAATATATTGCTAAAGTCAGCGGTAAAATTTCATCATAATCTAAGTATTAACATGGAAAACATAGCAGACATCGGCATGTCTCAGAACTTAATGTGTCTCGAAAACTTGTAGAGTCAAATGCAATGTCTGGTCCAATTTTCATTAAGCAGTGTTTACAGAGTAGTCCAAACATGGGTGCCGAGTCTGCAGAACTAAGATAAGACTGCATTTGAACAATTTTTAGCCGAGAAAACGCGCAGTGAACCGTAAACATTGTGAGATTAAGATTTTATATAAATATTTTTCCCAGTTTTGCGGGTAAGATTGGTTTTATGGATTCATCTAGTAATGATACGATTATTAAGCTGAGTATACCGGTAAGAATATTTATGCCACACCTAGCCATAAAGTGACTTTTTCTAACAACCCTTAAAAAACCGCTTTCTGGCCATGTGTAGACATAAAACGATGTGCACAACACGGGAGGTAATAAAGAAAGCCCTCGATCGCATATTTACGTCCCTCGCTTTCAGCTCGGGCCGCAAACTTCTGCGATCTCGGTCTTTCTTTGTATTACCAACCTTGTTATGTAATGTACTATTGTTATCTGGTATAAAGTACTAATACATCTGGAGGAGCCCTTCGCCCTAAGAGGCGTCCTTAAAACTTAAAACGAATTATTTATTATTGTAAATATTAATTATTATTTAAAATTTGAAATTAGATTACGTATAGAATTTTGAAATGAAATTATTTAATGAATTTATTGTAATGAAATATCAGTTTAATTGTAAATATTTTTTTCTAATTTGTTTATATAAGAATGTGCATGAATTGTTTTAAGGAATAAATAGGCTTTTTATTTTATTATACTTATAATATAGTCTGTACTTTTAGATATTTAAAAAAAGGTAATCAAAAAACCACGTGGCTCGGGTCGTTCAGCCAATCAAAGCAACGTTTTGTATCTGTGGCACAATACCATTGGCTGAAAGACCCGAGTCACGTGGTTTTTTGTTAACCTTTTTTTAAATACCTAAAAGTACGGACTATAATACTTACCATTATCAGGAGTGGCTCACTCCTCGATTTCGTCGCGCGGCTACTATAGCTTGGCAACTTCGTTGGTGACACCCACATGTGTGCTTTTTGTTATTTGCAGCCGTAACTACTCACACAAGTTACCGCCAACACGAACGGCTGCCTGCGGAGGCTGCCTCCGTCGGTCGCCGTTCGTGTTGGCGGTAACTTGTGTAAGTAGTTACGGCTGCAAATAACAAAAAGCACACATCGATACCTTTAGACTCAAAGGGCGTAAACGCCGTTGGTTCTAATGGCGTTTACGCCCTTTGAGTCTAAAGGTATCGACATGTGGGTGTCACCAACGAAGTTGCCAAGCTATAGTACCAAATATTGCCCCTGCGCTGTGGCTACGTCAGCGACCAGAAAGAGCGTGCGGTATGCGATAGCTCTAGACCAGTGTTTTTCAAAGTGTGGGTCGCGACCCACAGGGGGGTCGCGGCACATATCTAGGGGGGTCGCGAGGTGATCCTCGCGACCCCCCAAATAAGTGCCGCTTCGAGAAAGTCTGATGACTACATAGAATGGTGATTTTTTAAAGACGATTTTCAAGAAGATGATTTTTTGATATTGACACGGATACAAACTCCAATTTAAGCATCCTATCAGCTGAAACTTCCAAAAGCGTTTCTTTCCCAGCGGTGTTTAGATCAGCCAGTTCCACCAATCTATTCAGAAAGGAATTTAATATCTAACATTTTCCATCACCTATCTGTGTTTCATTTGAAAAATATCTCAAAAGTTGTTTTTCTTTAAATTTTGCAAACTGTCCACCATAGTGGGATATGGGAATATAAATTTCCACGTTCACAGAATTATCAGATGCAAGCTCTTGAACAATTTGAGCCGTGCAAGGAAATGACTCAAATTGCAAATTTCGCAATGATGTCGTCCATAATTCAGTTTTCGATAAAAATCCATGAATTTTATCTTTTGCTGTAATTATGTTTTCGTCCCTTCCTTGTAAATTTTTGTTCAAGTCGTTTAAATGGTCAAAAATGTCTGCAAGATGTGCTAAGTAGCACAATCAATGGCCAATTATAGTCAGAAAATAAATCCGCAAATCCAGTTTTGCTATCTTGAAGGAACATCAATAATTCTGCCCTGAGCTCTATGTCGCGTGTCTACCCTTCGAGAGCAATGTGGTAAAGTAGGTTTTGATGAAGTGCACCAATATCCTCGCATACTATTCGAAACAGCCGCGTTTGCAAAGCTTTGCCTTTAATCGAATTTACAACTTTTATAACATCTTTCAGCACTTCGTTTAAATCAGTGGGCAAAAATTTTTCAGCTTTCAGCGATTGTATGTGGTTTCCTTGCTTTTCCCACAAGAAATGCTACACGGTAGCTAGCCCAGTAGGGCCTTCTCATTAACATCGTATAGCTTAATAAGAGATGTACTTATACTAAGGTTAATCATAAAAACGAGGTTCTGGGGGGTCGCCAAGGAATTTTGATGACCATTTAAGGCCGCGGCACCAAAAAGTTTGAAAAACACTGCTCTAGACAGTCGAATGCGGTGCGTTCCGTCCGGTGGTCGGACCCAAACGTCCGTTTGTTACAAGGAGAGACGTCTGCACGTAGTACTATTACTTATATTATTGTGAACAGCAAGTAAGAAAATTACTTTAAATTGCTCCAAGTGTACGAACCGTATTTTGAATACTTAATAAATAATTTATTAAATTTTTTACACACTATATGTTGACCAAAATCTACTTAGACTGTTATGGCTTATGCTCTCAGTTAGGCACTCATCTCACCGCCCCAGCGAGTAACCGAGTAAAGTTGGGCGAGTAGCATTACATTGCGGATCTGGAAAGGTCGATTGGTCACACTGTGCCGCAAGCCGCAATCAACTGGCACTCGCCCAACTTTACTCGCTTACTCGCCGGCGGTGGGACCCAGTGCCTTAGGTAAGTTTGAATTGATAAGTTAAGTTTCATTTATGTATTTAATTTTTCTTTTCAAAATATAATACTGAGAACTCCGTCAGTTAAAAATAAACTTAAAAAAGTCTATTCAAGAACATTTTAAAATTAAAAATATGCATACGAATTGAATCAAAAATGTTTCTAATATCCTCAAGTACGCATAATCTGGGCTGCAAGATTCCAAAACCTATTCGTTTAATCGCAACATTAAAAAAAAACTAATTTAAACCAGTCTCATCTAAACTAACGCCCTTCCTTTTTCAAAATTAAGGCGGGGAAACAATTACGCCCGGCGATTTTGCTTAACGACTGACTTAACGGTCGTCCCTACATATAATGGCCATCTTATTAGTGGAAACTGTTACTGTTATACAGCCAATGTAGAAAACATCTTGCCCGAGAGCTTATGGCTTTGTGTGCGCCCTTAAAATGCCTTTAAAAGTAATGTGGCATGTTTGAAATGACTTGCTTGAAGATGTGTTTATTATTAAAGTTTACTTATTATCTATCTCAAATTGTGATGTAAGCTTTACATTTATTGTAATCAATGAGTAATTTGCGTAGATAGTACATAGCGCTGTTTTGGAGATTAACGTCACAAGAAAGAAGTTAGAACTAAATAGTTACGATAAAAGAAATCTTTTCTAAAATTCAATGCAGCATTGACTTGTAAAATGTATTGTTTGTTTTAGGATTGCTCAAATGATCCTTCACTAAAATCAAAATTTCTCTACCGATCACGCCTCTCTAGTGTGAAATGTCTATATGTCGACATTGGTAAAATACCTTTTGCTAAATCAGCAAGGAGTGAGGGCCATCTAGAAAAAAAAACTAGCAAAAATGAAGGATACATTAGTTATTTAATTATGACGAAAATTAAAGTCATTTGCTAAACAGCAAAACTCAAGTCATTATATACTGCTTGTGTTTTATTTAGTAGGTACTATACTCTGTACTTTTAGTTACTTAAAAAAAGGTAAACAAAATAATAACTGGCCAAGAGCATGTCGGACCATGCTTAGTGTAGGGTTCCATAGCCGTAACTATAAGGTAAAAAATACGATGTAAAAAAAGTACAACAACAAAAGAGCGTATCTTCATAGCAATTACGTCCTTTTGTTGAGAAGCGCAGTTTATCGGCAATAACTCAGAAACGGTTAATCCGATTTTGTTGAAAATAATTTTCGTTGAAAGTATTAATTGAATGTTATCTTAGTAATTTTTTTTATATTTTTCGGACGCACGGTTTAAAAAATAGAGGGGGGGGACACAATTTTCACAACTTTGGGAGCGATTATTTCCAAAGGTATTTACTTAATCAAAAACATTACTTAAGAACCTTAAAATGTTTTCAAAAGAGCTGTCGAACTATGTACCACACGTTGAAATTTAGTGAAAAAAATTTTTTTTAGCTTCTGTTACATGTATGGAGTGCCCCCCCTAGATTTTTTTTATTTCTATTATTTAACTACCAGACTTAGTTGCGGCATCTACAAGACATCTATATTCCAAATTTCATTAGTATAGGTCTTGTAGTTTTTGAGTAAAATGCCTGTGACATACGGACGGACGGACGGACGGACGGACATGACGAAACTATAAGGGTTCCTTTTTAGCCATTTTGGCTACGGAACCCTAAAAACCACGTGACTAGGGTCGTTCAGTCAGTGGTATCGTGCCACAGATACAAAACATTACTTTGATTGGCTGAACGACCCGACCCAAGTAGCACACAAGCTGTATAAAAGCTTATACAGCTCTTATAGCGCCCAAACTGGAGGTATAATAGCTGTATAAGCTTTTATACAGCTTGTGAGCTACTTGGGGAGTCACGTGGATTTTTTGTTTACCTTTTTTAAGTACCTAAAATTACAGAGTATAAGTTGGCATCACTGAGCAACTTTGACCATCACAAAATTTGTGGGCAATTTAAGAAATTAGTTTTAAATAAATACTGCAATATGGCGAGTTATTATTTACAGTCATAAATTGTACTAGGTTCAATTTTATACATTAGCTATATACAAGTCTCTATTTAACAAAAAAATATGTTAAAGACTTACAACTATTATAAGAGAAGCTTCGTAAATTACTGAGCCCAACCTAAGCTTCCAAAATTTCCGTCGAAATCCTTAGACATCGCAAATTCCTCACAACACAAACTCGAACAATTCCCATCAATCCTTCGGAACTTGCCGCTATTAATTAAAATATCCTGACAGTGACACGTATCAAAAATTACGAGCGAGGTGTTGGGAAAACAGATACTGAAAATTTTATTAACAAATACTATGTACCTATTCTAGACTCCAATTTTAATATCAAATTTATTATGATGATGAAATGTTTGTTTGATGTCGTTTTAATGAAATGAAATTAATGACATTACGTTTGACAATCTAACACTATAAATCTAAGATTATGAAAATAAAAAATAAAAACACGACTAAAATTAATTATAAATCAAATTAAACCTAAAAAGCTAAGACTAAATGCTATGGTTTAGCTTACTATGGGACTAGTTCCATTTGTGGAAGATTGTCCCCTAATATTTATTTATATATAATTATATATTATTATTTAATTTGAAAGTAGTCCGCAAAACAACCACTAAAGAGAAGTAAGGAGACATCTCGGTTAAAAACGTTTGATTTTGAACTTTTGAGGATGTAAAATATCTAAAATCGTCATGTTACGCTAACAAAATAGGTATTAAGTACCTGATTAAAATTTAATTTAGTTGTTGTACTTAACCGTAATCTGTTTTTATGTTTTAAAAAAATTAATAACTTTCACTATTGTCATCATATCTCTTCACAACGTCTGGACGAATTATAAGCATTACCGAAAATGGGTACGTAAAAAATACTCTGTATCAGATTATGGTGAAACAAAAACGAGAGTTATGACTTTTTCACCTTTGTGGACCAAGTTCTGTTTTAGGAAAAGCATAATATATAATTATAAGTTTTTTTTTTCAGCAAATATCAACGTGTGGTACATGGTTCGACAGCTCTTTAAAAAACACTATAAGGTTTCAAAGTAATGTTTTTGATTAAGTGAATATATTTGTAAATAATTGCTCCCAAAGTTGTGTAAATTGTGTCCCCCCCCCCCCCCCTCTATCTTCTAAACTCTGTGTCGGAAAAATATGAAAATAATCACGAAAGTAACGCTAAATTAATAATTTCAACGAAAATTATTTTCAACAAGATCGGATTAACCGTTTTTGAGTTATTACCGATAAACTACGCTTCTCAGCAAAAGAACGTAATTGCTATGAAAATACGCTCTTTTGTTGTTGTACTTTTTTACATCGTATTTTTTACCTTATAGTTACGGCTATGGAACCCTACACTGAGCATGGTCCGACATGCTCTTGGCCAGTTTTTATGAAAATTTTTACCCCTCGTTTTAACTTTTTGATGGCTGGAATTACGAAAACTTTCTTAGTGCACCTCTAAGTTCTTTAGAACATGTCGAATGTTTCAAAAATTTCATCCTGCTATCTGGAATGGCAAAGGCGTACGTTGCCTGTCAGTTACTTCATGACGGAATTGTTTTATGTATAGAAAATGTGCAAAAAATTCTCTCAAAGCGGGGGGGTCTATTAATCATTCCCATATTAATTGAATATCATCCGCTTAATGTATTCTGATTTGAAGGATCGTTCACATTTTTAATAGCTTTCGCTTTCCTCTAGGGGAATCTATAAACACTCGATAAATTTATAAAATGTACCCTTTTTTAAAGGAACATTATGGAAAAAATATTAAGCGTGTTTACATATTATATTTTATTAATACAGTTTTAGTATATTTTTTATAATTTTATTAACTATAACGTAGATAAACGTTTACGTGTACGTGCGTTTATTACGTGCGTACTTAGATTATTGTTTAAAAAAACAGTTATGACGAAGTAGAAAAATATTAATAAAAAAACAGACGGCGCATTAGATATTAATCGTGTATTTTCTTAATTATTATTGAGTTAACACTTTATTTAGCTTTAAAGAAAGAAAAAAAAAACAATCAAATCTACTATCGTTTATTGGTTGTTATTCTTTATGAGATATATTGTCACTACAAGTTGAGTGGGTTTAACTTTCAACAAAAAACTGACCAATTGCGAGTCGAATTCGCACAGAAAGGGTTCTGTATTTTTTACTTTTACAGCCTTGTGACAGACGGACAGACAGATAGACGAACATACAGATAGACGGACAGCGGATGCTTAGTAATTGAGTTCTCATGGCACCCTTTGTGTACGGAACCCAACAAATGTTTAAAATTAATTTTTGTTAGTCCTTCTGTGTTTGACATTGAAAGTCAACTTACCTTAAATTGTAAAAGAAATGAACGAAATCTTAATTTCACTATGCAAATTCGGACCAACAACCGTTCAGAAGTCAACCCCACTCAGCTTTTAATTTTAGTCAAACAAACCAACGTTCATTGTCTACGGAATAAAATTTACCGAAGACAAAGGTTTATAGAACAATGCATATTTTTCAACCCTTGACAAGAAAACCAATGAAAACATGTTTTCGTTACCAAGCTTTATTAGTCTGAAATTGAAAGTCTGCTTGGATGGGCGTGACTCAGTCCATTTTCGTAAAAATTTGCTCGCCGCGGGTTTATTTGTGCATGTAAACTTGTTTATTGATATAATTTAAAATAGGTTTGATATAAATTGTAGTGGAAAAAATGTTTTATTAACAAATCTGAAAAGATTGAACGTTTTAGACTCATTGGAATTGTTTTTTTTTATGTTACCTGATTACTCGACGAGGCTAAACGGATTTTTGAAAATTTCTTTGATGTTTAAAAATAACCTCCCATGTCACCGGATCAGAGTTTGGCCTTTTGGGACTTGTAGAAATCGAGTGAGTGAGCTTACCGTAATTAAAATATGGTATTTTTTTGATAGTTTCAATAGAACAGTTTAGTTTTTTGATGCTAGTAAATTTTGTAACGGTAATAGAAGCAGATCCTAATCAAAACAAATACAAATATAGATATTATATACAACGATAACTATCCCGATTGTATTTACTCTCCGTTTCAGCTTAGGTCAAAATGCAATACATTGCAGCTTCAAATACATTTTAAAACTAAAACATTAGTTATTTTTAGATGTCGCTGGACAAATGTTATTCAGTTTGAAGAGTACAACCTATGTTTTAATTATTTGCTCCTAGTAGGCCACAGGCTGTATAGGTGTTCCAAAAAAAATCTTTGCTACACTGGTTTTGGAATCATACAACTTGGAAGCAGGATAAAGACGATTGTGGCAACTCACCAGTTCAGAAGACGCTTTGCTTTTTTTTACGTCATAGGGGGCAAACAAGCAGACGGATTCCCAGAGAGCGTTTTCACATTGCACGACACGATATCGTTATCGGACACGACAGCCGATAGCCGATATCCGATATCGTGTGATGTCTTCACATTATCTCCGATAAAATCGTGTCAGATCGGCCATTTTTCGAGCTTTGTGCGAACAATGCCAGCAAATATAATAGAAAACTTTATATGCTCTATTATATTTGAGACGCAAAAAAGATCTGTCCACAGAAAATATTGGATACATCCCATTGTGCAAGCTAGATACTCAGACATACACCAGTCCTTACGCACACAGAGACAAAGTAGATGCAGGTATAGCACACACACAAAAAATATCGTCCGATAGCTTACGGGCGTCCGATAGTGCCGCCAACATATCGCTGTCGTCTCCGATATCCGATATCGTGTCGTACAATGTGAAAGGCCGGTACATATTTCATACGTTTTACTTGCCCCGATATCGTGTCGGTGAGCGATAACGATATCGTGTCGTACAATGTGAAAGGCCGGTACATATTTCATACGTTTTACTTGCCCCGATATCGTGTCGGTGAGCGATAACGATATCGTGTCGTGCAATGTGAAAGCGCTCTGATGGTAAACGATTACCGTCGCCCATAGACACCTGTAACACCAGAGGAGTCCCAAGTACGTTGCCTGCCTTTCAGGTGGGACTACGCTCTTTTCTTGAAAGTTTGAAGGTCGTGTCGGTTCGGAAAAACCGTAAGCGACAATTCATTCCACAGTTCTGTACTGCGAGGCAGGGTGGATTTCAGAGCGTTTCAACCGCCGTCATCACCAATCCCGATATTATGAATCCATCTTTTTAAAAATTACACAATATTTTGATCAAAACATGAAGAAAGTAGGTACTATTTTCGGATTTTATCAAAGAATGGGATACATTCTTAAAGTGAACCGTCGAAATTTCGGGATTGGTGATGACGGCGGTTGAAACGCTCTGAAATCCACCCGGCGGAAAGTTTCTATTAAAACGCACAGTTGTGGACTGCCAACTATCTAAGCGGTGAGGATGGAAATGTTTTCGCGTAGGACGAAGGCTTTATTGAATAATACCCATCAATAACATACATTGTTAATATGAGCGTCTAATAAACAAGCTGCGTAGTAAATGTAGGCTCCATTAGCATCGAAATTCAATAGCGAAACCTTATATACGACGCCTTATTTCACACAGGTGCGGCCACATAGTAGGAGTATCACGTACGGGCCGCATTCTTTACTACTTCCATTTTGTTTATTGCTTCCGTGGGCAATTTTTTATTCCAGCCAAATAGGGCTGTCGACGATTTCGAAATTAATTTTAAAGTAACCGTATCGGACGACTTGGTTAAGTGTATTATTGGCAAGGGCTGTGGACTTCAGTTTGGTTGAATTTTGGCGTTGCAATGCTGTTTATATTCCCAATTAATAAAATAAAAATACATTTCATAAGCAAATGTGCGTTTGGCAATAAATATTTTTCCTGTTAAAATGAAAGTGACGATATTCAAAAATGTTGATAGTTTAGTTTCATACTTAAAACGACTTAAAATGGTTTTACTCGATGGTTGAAAATGTTGAATTAGGCCGCTTTGATTCTAATGGTGCGTTATGTTACCTAATAATGGTCGAGAAGTTGAAATAACTGGCCAAGAGCATGTCGGACCATGCTCAGTGTAGGGTTCCATAGCCGTAACTATAAGGTAAAATTAAAATACGATGTTAAAAAAGTACAACAACAAAAGAGCGTATCTTCATAGCAATTAAGTCCTTTTGTTGAGAAGCGCAGTTTATCGACAATAACTCAAAAACGATTAATCCGATCTTGTTGAAAATAATTTTCGTTGAAAGTATTAATTAAGCGTTACCTTCGTGATTTTTTTCATATTTTTCGGACACACGGTTTAGAAGATAGAGGGGGGGGGGACACAATTTACACAACTTTCGGAGCGATTATTTCCAAATATATTCACTTGATCAAAAACATTACTTTGAAACCTTATAATGTTTTTGAAAGAGCTGTCGAACTATGTACCACACTTTGATATTTGCTGAAAAAAATTTTTTTAATGTGTGTAATATGTATGGAGTGCCCCCCCTAAAAATATTTATTTTAGATTTTTAACTACCAAACTAAGTAGCGGCTCATACAAGACACCTATATTCCAAAATTCATCAATATCCATCATGTAGTTTTTGAGTAAAATGCCTGTGACATACGGACAGACGGACAGACGGACAGACGGACGGACGGACATGACGAAACTATAAGGGTTCCGTTTTTGCCATTTTGGCTACGGAACCCTAAAAAGTGCACATGTAGGTTTTTCACTTATTTAAAGTTTCCTTTAAACTATGAAAAATAAGAATTTTACATCAAGAAATCGTTTGTTTTGATACACGTTACGTTATAAAAAATTATAATCAATGAACATGCGTAATTAAATATCTGTTACTTCTTATTACTTGAGACCGGGCTAAACTCAAATGTAAAAAAAAAAAAACAAATTTCCCTTAACTAGTAAAAATGCCCAAAACAATTAAAACAGGAACCGATAACAATACACAAACGTTTTAATTTAGAAAAACGCTCAATAAACGTGAATCATTCGGGCCGTTAAAGAATTTAAAAAGTAAAAAAAAAATACAAAACACAAAAACCTCTTTTGTTCTCGGAAACTCTTTAGAATTGTATTCAAGTGAGGTTTAAAAAAAGAAAGAAAATACTTTATGGGTTGCCAGGATTTATTGTTCGGGACAAAACGGCGACAAGTGAAATGGGTTACTATTTTATTTAAAAACTGTAATGTTACCAGGTTTAGTAACAAAGTTTTCAGGAGTTTAATGGATAATTTTTTTAGTATACGATAATGGATCGGAGTGATAGTAAATAAATGTTCTAAGGTTTTTCCGTTCACACTGACGTCCACGTCCCATTCGTAAATGGATGAACATTTTATTGCAACGTTTAAAAAGTATTATGGTTGGTCCGCTAACATTGCCTTCGTTTGTTGCTTTGTTTATTTTAATCAAATATTTCATTATCAAAATTCTAATAATATAAAAAAATTAAAACATTTTTAAAAATCCGTGCAAGGCTTATGCGTGGGGTCGCCATTACACATAAATCGAGAAAAGAATGAAGCTGCGAAACATAATGCTTATCAAGGAGCTTTCATGACAGTCTCCGAAGTCAATATCAGAATCATATTTTTTTAAATTTAATATTGAAAATACTGAGAAACTTGTCCGAGCGATTGATTTTTTTTTATATTTCTTTTAAATAAAAAGTGTTTTTTCCTTTATATTTTTTTTACTAAACTACTACAAGAGTATGGTTTCAAACAACAGCTTAATCCTATTATTATTACTTAGAACCAGAAATTCTAATAAGTAAAAATTTTATGTTTATAAATAAATTAGTTTATTCATTTTACTGCTAATGACTCTAACAAAGACGATTTGGCTACTGCTGGTAGATTTTTTTGAAAAAAAAAATCGTCCACAACCCTTTTTAAAACAAATCTCGTACCTTAAAGCTAACTATTTAAACATTTAGTTTAGGCTTAACGTAGTTGTCCTTGTTTTTTATTTACTATTTGTTAAACTTACGGATAGCTTGGGGTAGCGTCACTGCGGGCCCGACCGGGCCGGCGGGCCCGCGTCTCCCCTGGAAGGGACCCCTGCTGAGCGAAGGGTTCTCGGCACCTGGAATTGAGGGAAGAAACATTTCAAAACATTTTCTTTTTCATTTTGGTGTGTAGAATAAATTCTGACATTCTGCTTTGCTAACAAAAGCGACCTGACTCTAAATTAGCTTTCTGATTTTAATCGAATCGATAATAATTGAATCAAATGAATGAGTGAGTAAATAAACACAAGGCTATAGTTTAAACAAACTTTTTGGTCTATCTTGCAATTCACTGCTAAACCTGCTATCGGTACGAAAAAAGAACAGTAATTTCTAGAGACCGGATCTGAAGTAGCGATCTCAATATTAATAATTATGGATATGCCTGGTATAATTTATTATTTTTTCTACACACAAAAATAATGTAACTTATCGGAACAAAAAAGTAAAAACCTTTTTGGAAGCTATTGTAAATATTGGGCAAAAATTATGGTGATAATAAATAAAAACATGGTTTTTTAATTTTTGAAATAGTTTATTTTTTTAAGTTTTTCTTTGATATTTCTTCTGCACAATGCATAGTAAAAATTAAGACCTTATATAACCAACATGACATGTATTTAACTAATTACACTAGTCATATCCATATTAATATTGAGATCGCTACTTCAAATCCGGTCTCTAGTAATTTCAAAATCCCGCTGTCATTACATGGCAGTGTTGTTGTGTGCGTGGCCTCAACTCTCGTGAAACTACCTATACGTCCGAGCATGAATCGGAACGCATATCATGTGACAACACTAGTGGGTTGTCAAACTTGACAGTCGGAAAAAAGGTCTAGCGGCACCTCGTGCGTGCCCGGTTTTGATCTAGACAAAATTAATCATATAATTCGGAGATTCTGTTTGATAGCCGTGAAATAAGGGCTAGAATCCCTCCTTGCACGCGTAAACCGTGGAGCGTTGAAAATCGGCCGTATTGTTCGGCAATTGCGCCGTCTCCGAATTTGGTCCCACCAGCTTGGAGCTGGATACCTTACTTACTTGACGATAACTCTGACTGACTTTACGACTCAGACGTGACTGGATTGACACGAGGAAGCCACCGGAGAAACAGTTAGTGGTAAATTTTGTCATACATTTTAGTTTGGAATCTCTACGTATCTGGGGGCACGGCAGTGCTCCCGCCAAGTCGAGCAAAACAAAGGCACGGCCGTACCATCCTTTTCTTGAAGCCATTCAGGCCATTTTCAGCCTCCTGTAATTTTGTACTGGCTAAAGCTAGAACCCTGAAATTTCAGGGATATATAGGGCACAATAAGACATATATATTCTCAATATCATTCAATTTGAACGTATAAATAACAAACTTATCCCATCAAAAACAATACGTGTAAAAAGATGCAAGTCTCGCAACGCCGTTCTCCTACAACAAAAAAGTTTTGACATGTAAAGTTAAACCAAATCAGTAATCAGGGGTATCAACAGAACTTGATTTCCACCGACTGGCCTATTGTAAGATCTATAAAACGTGTTCCTCCGCGGTTAAATGATAGGCAAGTCTGTTTTTGTTGTAGGAGAACTGCTTTGCGAGACTTGCATCTTTTTACATGTATGTAATGTTTTTGATGCGATAAGTTTGTACGCCCTGAAACAGTGAATAATTTGGAACTGGGCCCCAAAGCCTAGTTTTGAACTCCCAGGTAGCATAGAGGCTGCATAAGAGTGTATAATACCGAGATGGCGTTCTAACTTAAGTTGATTCAAGTTGGCCGGTTTTCCATAAAAACATAAAGAGGGTCATTATTTGCTTGCACTGTATCAATTATGTTCTATTTTATTGTTTACAAGTACCTCTGCGCGAAATGACATGGGAAGACTCACAAAATCAGGATGAACGCGCAATTCAGCACCAGCACCAGCTCTGGAGTTGGCATTATGCTGAGGTGGGACCTTTTTGTGGCAGCGAGGTATTTATTTTTTTGTGTTTTCTTGTTTTTTTTTTAAATTCTTTCCTAGGTTTTGTAACTTTACTGTCGTAAATAAATGTATTTTCTTTCTTTCTTTCTTTTAATTGGGACTTTGAGGTCAGCGCCATCTATCAGCATTATTTGAAACTTTCTTGCTAAAATTACACATTGCTTTGACTTTTGGTGATTTTATCACTTCACACTACACATATTATCAAGCTGTAAAAACAAAACGCATTTCAAACACAACTGATGCCGTACAAGCAAACAATGACCCTCTTTTGCTTTGTATGGAAAACCGACCGTCGAATCACCTTAAGTTTAAATCACTGAAGCAGCAAATCGTAGTTACGAAATTGCAATGTGGTTCAGAATTGCCTAGTTAAATTCGATATTGACATGAAGTGATTACGACAAACTAGCTTCATATCCCTAGTGCAAAAGTTAAGCAGCTATCGTTGCCTTGAAAATAAAAATCTCTATCATATTTTTGTAAAAGTTTTATATTTATTCTTATGTCAAAACATTAAACAAAAGTCTAAACCATCTTCAATTTTCATGTCGCTTTTTGAGCAGTTTGTTAGCTTCTGCACTATCGCTAAAAAAAAGCTTATATAAAAACAATGATATTTCCCAAAGAATAAACCTTAACAATGTCACTCTTACAAGATAATGCCATTTACACACGTGGAATAAAAAGAGCACAATGTAACTGGCCGCAAAACTAGCAGTTTCACATCTAGATTCAACGTTGTGAAACGGGCTTTATTCTTTTGTCGGATCTGTTCCCACAGCCAGCTGGCTGAGGGCCAGTTAGGATGTGTGCCTCAAGTAACAGAAAAAAAATGCAGTTTGAGAGGTAGAACTGGAACAGAGTGGAACTATCGCGCAGGCTTTGCTAGGTATGCCGACAATTCGTTTTTGTGTAGGTTGTAATAATATTACAACCTAGCTTAGCCAACTATATTATAGTGGGCTAAAGTGGCGTTGGCGTCATTTATTTGTAATTTAAAATGTCGACCGGCTAACAATATTATTAAATATTTTTGTTGAATATTCATACAAGCTTTTTTTTATTTATTGAATAATGCAAAGCTTTCAAACGAAAACAGTTGAAAAATAATGTTATTATTATTATAAAATAACTATAAATTATTCAAACCGTGAAAATTACTACATAAACCTATTTAATTAGATAAAATGATTTAGCAGCAAACGGATTGCAAACAAAATGTTATTTGTCGTCAATTAGTATTGGTTGCTTTAGAAAGAAGTTAACTAGATATCGACAATCTCTAAACTAGTTCAACAGGTTTTTTTACAATTTACTAGTAGGTACTTTAAAATTAAACTCAAACAAAGTATTAATATACGTGTATTATCTGGGGGCACGGCAGTGCCCCCGCCAAGTCGAGCAAAACAAAGGCACGGCCATACCATCCTTTTCTCGAAGCCATTCAGGCCATTTTCAGCGTCCCGTAATTTTGTACTGGCTAAAGCAAGAACCGTGAAATGTCAGGAATATATACACAATAAGACTTATATATATTTTCAATATCATTCAATTTGAACATGTAGTTTAAGAACTGTTGCATGTCAAAGTTCCTTAGTTTTGTCACTGACTCACTCACTGACTCACTGATCATCATAATTCTAAGGTACTTCTAGCAGACCTACTAGCTCCAAATTTTAAACATAGTTAGTTTTTAGTCTATCAGGTCCTTAAAAACCTAAATATGTTGTAATTTCAGTCACAACTGCACACATAAGTTTTTAATCCTATACAAATACATGCGATTACAAAGATAAGTATTGCAGTTCAAATTGAAAAGAATGGATTGGAATGTAATAATTAAAAGAAGACCACTTCCAAAAAAAATGAGATTCCATCAAAAACATTACATGTAAAAAGATGCAAGTCTCACAACGCAGTTCTCCTACAATAAAAAAGTTTTGAGATGTAAAGTTAAACCAAGTCAGTACCCGGGGGGTATCAACAGAACTCGATTTCCACCGACTTGTCTATTACCGTAAAATGGGGTGAGTTGGCTCGAAATCGAAGTTCAAACCTGGATAAAAGTTTATTTTTATATGTGGCACGTTGATTTATATACAAAAACAGTGTTCCGGAGGTATGAATTTTAGTTTGTCGATGATAGTTTGTTGCTTCATTGCATAGTTTCAACGAAAAATTCATAATAGTAGGCAAAGCCAGCTCACCCCGTAGTTGGGGTTATAAGGCCTAGCAATGGGGTGAGATGGAAAAATTGCTAGGGTTGACACTTTCGGATCAAGACAATAGCTCGACTTATCAAGAGATTTTTTTATTAATGTAGTAAAATTATGTTTTATTTATGCTCCTACTTAAACCGGTTTAATGTTTTCTGTAAGTAGTGACCCTTATTTTTATGACGTATAAATAGTTTTTTAGATCAATTTATAAAAATATATTTTGATCTATACGGAATTAGTAAGGTGAATCCCATCAAAAACATTAATATGAAATTAATGACCTGCATGACATACTATGACACGTCGACAGACAGAAACGTTTATCGCCGTAGTATCAAATATCGCGAGTGCGGTGAGGGAAGAAGGTGGGCTATAGTGTGAGAAGGATCGCGGGGGTGTTTAAATGGCCGGCTTTTCAAATATTAATAATAAAATAAAAATAAAAAACTCACGAGTTAAATAAAAGTCGATTAACCACTCAGTAGGTAATGCCTGTATTACTGTATGAAATAAATAAAATGCAAATTTTAAGATAACATATTTATTTCATTTGCAATTTATTTAATTACTCCGCTACTTCAATATTTTTTTTAATAATATTTACCATTTTATCATAATGTAAGACACTTTTGACTACTTATGTAATTCATCAACCCTGAACTACGAACACCAACTCCCCCCTCTATCAAACCGGTACACCCCGTTCGTAACACCAACTCTCCCCATTCATGACCCAACTGTCCCCGTTATCGAGCCAACTCACCCCTCAGTACAACCCTGCTCTCCCCATAAAAATCGTCATATGCGGTAGGATCGTTTTCTATGTTAAAACCATTATAAATAAAGAAAATATAACTTAAGTTTTTCTGTTTCCAATAAGCCATGTAAGTATATAAACGATATCCGAAAGGTGGATGAACACTTACTTTGGTAAACATCACTTAAAAACAAAGTTAAATTCAACTAAAAATCCGCCGATTTCGAGCATCAACTTTGACAGTGAATTTGTGTTTCAAAATTGTATGATTTGACAGCTTAGTATTGCGAAAAGAAGAAAAGCTATGTCTAAAAATATAATCAAATTACTTTGAGAGCAACCTAAGCCCAATAAATAAAGTAGCTACTCAAAAATGAAATTCTGGATTCGCAATCCAACTCCCCCCGCAAAACCTACTCACCCCATTTTACGGTATTTAACCGTGGAGGAACACATTTTATAGGTCTAATAATAGGCAAGTCGGTTTCTTTTTTAAATGAAACATAACATAATTATTATTTACATAATAGGTAGATGCGACTCAAAATGGACATCTACCAGACATACGAAGAAAAAAACCCACTTAACGTTTTAGCGGACGTCATCTACAGAGTGCATGGTTGTATTGCTCGTAGGCTGCTACGGTGGCGTAGCTGTGCTACGAGAGGTCTACGCCGTAGCAGATGCGTTAGCAAAACGATGGATGTTTTGTCTTGTCCCTGGAGCAATTAGAGCTGCAATATTTGATCTTGCAAAATATATTTAAAGAGGAAATTAGCATGAATATGTTAAGTTTTTGCCCGGCTTTCAAAAGTTTTTTTTTGTGTGTTTGTTCATCGATTACTCGAAGACGGCTGAACCGATTTGAAAATTATTTTTTTATTTGAAAGGGTATATTTCAGAGGTGGTTCCATTGCAACCAAATCACGATCTGATGATAAGATCTTAGAGTTATTGAGGGAACTCTTCAAATATTATAGGAACACATACGGCAATTTGGTTATTTTTCACAGAGTCTCGTAGATTCCTTATCGAAACTGGTTTATGGAAAGTCGGTTATTTAAAAAAAAAATGTGGTTATTATTTTATTTTACCAACGAAATAAGGTACGAAAAAAGCGTACACATATTTCGTTACTATTTTGAAAAAAAACTCGTATCTGAAAACGTCACAAGTTACATACGAACTTCGTATACACTTACTGCGTTTTTACCTGGAGTCGGTATCAGACACGTGCTTTTTTTTTAATATTGACGATTTGTGCCGTCGACTGGTCAACGGTTTTGGTGAGGCTATTGTAAGCGTGCCTGTTAGGGCGTGCATAACCGGGAAATGTTAATATAAGAGAATCGGGAATTCCCGGTACCGCCGTACTAAAATTTCCCGGGATCTGCATGCCCTAGTGCCTGGAAAGCCGTTGAAGATGAAGTTCAAGTAAGTTTTGGCTATTTTTTTTTCTTATTTCTGATAAAAAAAGCTTGCATAGGTTACAAAACCTACCATATTATAAGAATAAGAATCATTTATTTGCAAGAACATAGCAGGTACATTGGGTGATATAGTAAATGGAAGTACTTATGTTCTACTGCAAAAGCGTGTAGAAATTTTGTGCTTAATAATAAAATAATACATTAATAAGGTTACAAATAGAAATAGTTATTGTTGACGAGTGAAAATATATTGACATACAATTACGAGTAATTATTTATGAAAATTATTTTAATAATATTCTAATTATATAGAATTTGAAGTATGAAAGAGAAAAGGATAGGTCTTTTTCTTTCTATAGGACAAAAAAAAGGTGACAAATCGGCCAAATTTGTACCACACTTCTTAAGTTCACACACAGTCTAAAATGTCGTATCTCTGTGGACACAGTTCACCTTATTGGTTAATATTGTACGTTAATGCCAACGCGATGGCGGTTTTCGCATCGCAGCGGAAAACCGCTTGAAACTGTTATGATTATGGCACTACAGTGCCAGTTTTACAGCATTTGAGATTATTACTTGTAGTGGACATTATTTTGTACGAGAAATCCAGTGCAAACTAAAAACCATGTAAATCAATATTATGCCACACTTGGCCATAAAGTGGCTTTTTAAAAGCCGCTTTCTGGCCAAGTGTAGACATAAAATGATGTACACAACACGGGAGGTAATAAAGAAAGCCCTCGTTCGCATATTTACGTCCCTCGCTTGCAGCTCGGGCCGCAAACCTCTGCGATCTCGGCCTTTCTTTGTATTACCACCCTAGTTGTGTAATGTACTATTGTTGGGACAATCTTACACAAATCGACCTAGTCCCAAACTATGAAAACCGTGGTGCGATATGACTACCCAACAGTTGAAGGAGCTGGGTCTGAATAACAATGTTAATTATTCCTACAGGACCATGGGCCTTAGGAGGCTAGATTATTGCTAGATTTCAAGGAATAAATCCTCTAAACTAAATAGTTGCGCGCTGATTAACGTTAAGTTGGAATTGGGATGTTGTCATCGTATACTAGTTTGGACGCCGTGGTACCTGTGGCGTCCACGTAATAAGTGTATTTGCAGATTGATAACATATTATATAAATAAATGTATACAGGCTGTTGATTGGAGGGCGCCGGTCTGGCAGTTCCCGTCTGCCCGCAAAGCGGGACGGTCGCTTTCAGATCAACTGCTATGTATACTCGGGTACAAATTGTATTTTATTTCCAAAATTCCTAGTGCAGAACACTACAGTACCCTTAGACGACATGCGGTGCGTGTGGTCGAGAGCACTCTTTGAAGGACAAACACGTTACAACAAGCACAGGGAATATCCACATAAATTAACCATTGGGATTAGATAATACAATGTTAGTCGTAGGACAAAAACTACATTTGAGATTAGAGGCATACGGGCCACGAGGGGCGAGGGCCGCCGTGCCTCACGATAGCTTATCGGCCACGTATGACGTAAACCTTTTGTAGATGGATCTAGAGCCAGTTACCTACTGTAACTCCTACATTATTATACGGCTAGGTTCTTAATAGCAGTGCGTGTCTCGCAAAGATAAATGAAAAAAAACTTTAATGCCGAAAAATATTAATGAATTTCAATTTACTTTAAACTAGCATTTTCCCGCGGCTTCGCCCGCGTTGTTCCCGTTATTGTCCCTAAGGAACTCTTTACCGGGATATAAAGTATCCTATGTTTCAATCCAGGACTTGGACTACTTACATGCCAAATTTCAGCTTGATCCATCCAGTTGTTATCCCGTTATTAGGTAACAAACATCCAAACATCCAAACATCTAAACATCCAAACATCCTCACAAACTTTCGCATTTATAATATTAGTGGGATGGGATAAGATAGTGAATATTATTACTAACGGTAAATGGCAACGGTTGAACGACGAAAGTTCACTTTTTCTAACCTACGGATGAATTTTCTTCGATTTTAGAGAAAAATACTAGAAAGAATCTATTACTTTCAAGACAACTTGCAAAATTGTAGGCTTTATTTTTCTTTATTAGATATGGAAAGTAACCTATATGCGATTATGACATTTTGATTACATCAAGCACATACATGACAATCTTATTAAATGAAAAACAATTTTTAAAACGATCAGCTTTCAAATTCTCTTTGGTTACTGATAGCGATCAATCATGCTTGTTTTATAAAGTTAAATAAAGTTTTCATACAAACTTTAATTTCCATAAATAAACGTGTTAAGAAAATTACCAAAGCCTATGAAATAGTCACTAAGAAATTTTTGCAGTCCTTGCAAATATTTACATTGGTATAAAAAAAATCTGACCGGTAAAAAACCATCCAGGCCCGGATAAGACCGGGGTCACACTTTATGTAAATAAAAATCAAAAGAAGTGGCCCCACCGGATCCCTCGTGTCAACCCGACCTTTTTTATTTTTATCATCGCAAGACGGAACCCGCTTTCAAATGGCCGGCGAAACGCTAAATGTGGAAATTGTGACAGGATCGCTGGGTGTGTGCAAATGAATGCGACCTAACTTGAAATTGCGAAACTAACTAATCTTACAGACTCTAAATTTATATCTGTCGTAAAATAAAAACTATTGATCCGGTCAATAAACGTCTATGTCATGGGCAGAGACTCCAATCTAAACTGCACCCACTGTGCAAAATAAAGCTGTAGTCATTAAGTTATTATATAAATACACTCGCGGACGATGAATTCGGGTCGGTGAAATACCGCCATATTTTCTAAAATACTCCAGGGTCGTCACTTAAGTGGAACAAATAAATTAAATATTGAAATGTACACAAATCAAAAAAGAAACGTACAAAAAGGAATAAATTTAAAATTAAAACTAAAATTAACTAACTAAACCCTAAACACCTTATTATTAAACAAAAAAAAAATACACCAAAATAAACTTAATTACAAAAAACAAACTAAAAAAAAAACCTATTCAAAAAGACCCCCCCGCATTACTCCCGGCGCAAAAGTGGTTGTGAAATTATTGTATCCCGTTTTGATCTTTAGTTAATTTCAGATATTATCTGCAAAAATAACACTGAAAATAAAAGCAATTTCAGATTTAGATCGAACTCGTAAAAACCCATGAAAAATAATGACGTTATCGGAGTGAAATATCGCAGAAATCACCATTTTTGGATAATCATATTTTTATGATGGGTTAGCGGATATTTTTAATATAACCAGGTATTGAAGAATTGTATATTATGTAAATGAAACTAGTGTCAAACATTGAAAGACACCTATTTATGAATTCGCGTCACCCTAATTTAAATAATAGTATTTAAATTAGGGTGACGCGAATTCATTGACCGCGAGTGTATAAGAGCTATATTGTATGACTGTTTTAAGAAAAATATACCTCGCCGAATTTCTTAGCCGGTTCTTTTTAGAGCAGAGGTTTCACGTTGGAATCGGTGGTAAATCTTGACATTCATAAGTGCATTTTAATATGCCTAAATTCAAAAATAAAAAAACTTTGACTCTGACTAAGGTGCTTAGTTTTGCTTTCTTCGATTCTAGAGTAATGCGGCATATTGACGACTCTTACATGTCTGTTGAAAGTAGATCCTCTGTTTCTTTGACCGTAATTATCATGAGATCACTAAAGCATTAAATGGCAATGTTTATTTAAGTTCTTTTTTATTGTGATGTTGATTATGATTAAATATTTTTATGTTGCGCTATCATATTCGTATTACACTGTGAGTTCGGATTATTAAATTATGCTAATATATTTCAATTGTATTGTAATCTACCACGCTTTAGCTGTGTAAATGTAAGTTCAAGTTTATGATTAATTAAAATGCATAATAACCACATTTTTACTAAATAAACCCGACCGCGGTGCACTTTAAAACTGCATAAAATCCGCCATTTTGTTTATTTTAACAAACTTCATACCCAGTGACACTCGCACCATTAAGACGAATCTAATGATGTATCATTTATCGAAATCGGATGTGCCGTTGAGTAGTTACGAGCGGACATAGGAACGGACATACATACATACATACAGGTCAAACACATAACCCTCCTTTTGGGCTTCGCCGCAGTCGGGTAAAAATAACAGCTGAATCGTTGAAGTGAAAAGTGGAAATATGAAAATACACACATCAATGATACGGAACTACAAAAATAAAACAGTGTCTTTTAAGCCCCTTATTAGTTGTGCTCCAAATTAAATAAAGTATTTTTTAACTGCAAGTTAGCTATCCAAAAATATATATTTTCAAGTCCTAAACAATAAAACCTCGCCTGAGGTTCTAGAATGATGGTGGATTAAATAAATCATACGTCATGCTTCTCTCGGGACCTTTCCAGACAGTTCGACGAAATGACAGATTTGACGGAGAATAGGAGAACGTTAAAAATAAATAAAAGAGAACTCTCTCAAAAGAATTTTTAAGGCGCAATACAGAAATAAGTAACAAACATTTTTTGTGTTTTTAGAGTGCCGTACCCCAAAGAAAAAAACTGAACCCTTATATTTATAGTATCACATTTTTGTCCATCTGTCCATCTGTCTGTCTGTCAAGACCCTTTATCTCGGGAACGCATGGAGGTACCGAGTTGAAAATAAAATCATATACTCAGATCTACAGTTCCATGAATGTGTGAAAAAAACAAATTTCTAAGTTAACCTAAAAAAAATATACTGCCGTTTATGGTGCAAAAACGTATATCAATCGACACTAATAAACTTTTGTACCTAATTAATTCATAAAAAATATAGTCTTTATTTAAAGTTGTGTGAAACATTGAAAGCAGCGATTTACCATATTTTACCATACTCTGTTTATTTATTTGTATTATTTAACGTAATAAAATAGTTTACCTACTTGAAAGCAGCGATTACAACCGGACCAAATAATCCATAACCACGACCACTCTGTAAGAGAGTGCCGACTGAGAAGAGAAGATTTAAAGTATTTGTACAGAACCCTTGGTGGGCGATTCCGCCTCGCACTAGTCCGGGTTTTCCAGAATGTAAAATACCTAAATGGTTTCGTCGTGCGATAAAAAAATACAAATTTGGTAACCTTTTTGTTTTTTTTGGTATTCATGTATTTTTTTTTCTTTGATGATTAGAGGCTAAGCACCGATCATGTTCTGACTACCTATGCCAGCTACCTATACTAGACTAACTATGCCAGATCCGTTAAGCCTTTACTATACAATCATCAAAGAAAAAAAAATACATAAATACCTAAAAACAAACAAGAAGGTTGCCAAATTTGCCCACTGTGTTTAAAAAACCGTATACAAATCAAAACAACAAAAAAGTATACACGAACTATGTGACGGGGTATGGCATACCATACCCAACGGATGTTTGCTAAATTCAGTTCAGTTTCAAAATAAGTACATATTCTTAATACAAAATGGACGTAAGCGGCGCATTTAACCAAAATCATTCCCCTTTTTTATAGCTACATTTTTACTTGCAAGGGACAGGTGACGTCTCGTCTTCAAGACACTCCTGCTAACAAGGGTCAACTTTTATAAAAACGGAAATGTTTTTGAAGGCCCATTTTGTGACAGATACTCGTTCCTTTGAAACTTTGCAATACGGTTTTCTTTAGTCAAGAAAATAGTATAAAGACATTTCTAACCGATTTCAATAAAAGTCGGATTTTTATGTATTGTATGCCCTTCGATTATACGAAGACGGCTGGACCAATTGGAAAACATGTTTTTTGTTTTAAAAGAGTACCGTAAAATGGGGCTAATTAAGACCCGCGAGGCTATTTGACACTTAGAAAATACAAGTTAAAAGTCCATTTATTTCTACCCATGGCAATGGCAGAAACATAAATCTTCATCTATCAGAGCTTCAGTCTAATGTGAAGTTGGTTATTTGTCTGTTAATATGGTTTTTATTAGTTTAAGTCATTTTTCCAAATCGCCTCGCGGGTCTTAAATATTCCCGTTATAGGTACGGTATTTCTCATGTGTCCCATTGACACCAGGATTTGACGATCGAGAAATAAATGATAACCACTGTCACGTTCTGACAAGTAAGGAAGTTACGTTAAATCCTATTACAACAGAATGATACGGAAGTCAAAGTAGATGGCAAAATTGAGGGCGCTTACCGGGTGCTCCGGTGGACGAGTTGTTGAGCCGCTGGGCCGGAAATCCAGAGGTACCGGGTTCGATTCCCGGTCTAGACACAGGTGAGTGCCATTTAATTTTTCTATGTACTTTGATTTCTTGTTGTATCTATATATGTAAGTAAGGAAGTGTGAAAGTGACCAATATTTTATCACTTATTTATCAATAAACAAAGCCTACAGTAGACGTATGGTACTACGCTTTGTCACGCGATAAATAAATGGTAAGGCATCCGTCACTCTCTTGCACTATTTGTTCTGACAATGACGGATGCTTTATCATTTATTTATCGTGCGACAAAGCGTAGCAGCATAAGCCTTCTTCATTGTAGGCTCATACATCATCATACCATGATGCAGGCGTTATCAGTGTCGAAATAATACTATACCTGTTGTAGTGATTTAGGATTTTTTTATAGTAACCCTTGCATATGTTAATTTTATCATTCGTTTTATAAAGCTTAATTGTTTTATTTTTATTTTATTAAAATCAGGCTCACTCCGCGATTTCGCCGCGCGGCTACGAGTACCAAATTTTGCCTTCGCGGAGGGGTTTAGCCAGCAACCAAAAAGAACACGCGTTATGCGAGAGAGAGACGGTTGGATCCGGTGCGTCCCGTCTAGTGGTTGGACCTGAACTTCAGTTTTATTAGAGAGAGAGAGAGAGAGAGAGAGTAGTACTATTACTTCATCATCATCATCATCATTTTCAGCCAAAAGACGTCCACTGCTGGACATAGGCCTTCCCCAAGGATCTCCACGATTGTCGGCTTTGTGCTGCTATTATCCAGCGGCTTCCCGCGGTTTTCACCAGATCGTCGGTCCACCTTGTACTATTACTTATTCTGTGTTGAAATTAAACCCATCTAAAGTCAAATCTTATAGCAGGTCGCGTATTCCTAAGCAAGTGTAGGTACTTATTATTTATTAGGCAGCTGATATACTTTACGCAAGCAAATAAAACTCGAGCCAAGTTCTGAGGAGGGATCGAACTTTCTTAACCAAATACTTTTTAAGTATCGATTAAGGAAGAGAAGTTTGCGAAGCGTATTTTAGATACAAAGTATACCTACTTACCATAAATGATACGTATACCGCTTGTTAAAGGTTTATGGGCTTTTTCAAAAATCGTTGTTAATTTAACCTTTTTTTGTATTTCAAAAATTTTAAGTGTTTTCGAATCAGGATCATGAGCTCTATCGATCCTGATAGAAGAAAAAAGTGAATAATGTGTCTACATACCTACTAACATAAATATTCAGGACATTCTTGCACAAATCGATCTAGTCCCAACCAAGCTAGGCAATGCTAATACTTAAATACATAGAAATTATCCAAGAGCCTGGAGCAAATCGCTTATTTTAGTTGGACGTAGATCAATTTGTGCGAGACTGACTCGAATATTTATTTAATTTCAGTGGGTATGCATATTATAATAAATGGAGGAATTATTGCCAAGTATCAAGATTAAATAATCTTCTTGTTGTGGTTTCCCCATGTTGCCATAAATATATATTTTAGTAAAACCTTTTTACGACCTCTGCAGACTTAGCGTAGTCTGACTCTACCTACAGGTCGATTCACAAGAGCTGGCATGAATGGACTGAACGAAAGTAATGTCACCTGTCAATGTTGAGTGACGTTCTTATACGGAAGGCTCCAAATATTTTGTAAACAAGTACATAACACTTTATTTCGAGAAGATGGATGTAAGGCCTTCTTCTGTGTAATTTTCCATTCTTTGTTCATTATTTAATTCTATTATGTTTAAGTTGTATCTTAGTTTCACAGTGCTTTGATTATACTGTTATGCTGTGAAATTTAATGAATAAAAAATAAATAACTAGTCAAGAAAAAAATTAAAAATACATATAATCTGCACATTATTACGACTAAGCAGGTAAAAGATATGGCAGAAAGGTAAATTTGACAGTTCACTAAATTTTTTTTAGTATCATGGAGTTTTTATTTAATTTACACCTTGTTTTCACACTGACGCCGCAATCTACGAAATGATGGTGAATATGCGAAACTCGAAATTTAGATGTTTCGCTGCTATTTCCGCGCTTCACAGCGTCAGTATGCTAACAAGGTTGCGATTGTGAAGGTAGGGATATTTTCTGTTCATAAAATGCGCAATGCATACTGGGTTACGAATTTATGAGACAGGATTGTCTAAAAATACGATTATCACTTATTGAATCAACTTGTATTTAAACATTTTCTGATGCACACGTAAACATTACCATTCACTCGTTCAATCCATTCGTGCCAGCTCATACGAATTATTTAATGTCGCTATCTTAAATCAAGTTTAAACTTAAACTAGTGCAATGCGATCCTTATCTAGAATTTAGTGAACATACATACCTACATGATTTAATTTCGTTTAAATTAAAACCGCAAGCAAAGTTTAAGACTAGGCAATTTGCCAGCAACCCTATTCTTGAATCATATACATAACTAGGTAGTTAATTGTTAGCTTTTAGATTTAGTTGTCAGTGTTTGCGATAAGAGACTCTAGTAGCAATGATTTATTTTTTCTAGGCTCTAGTAGCATCCTGGTATCTACAAATTCATCATTTTGAAAATCTCAGTTCTGGTCGAGAATTCATTTCAAAATTTGAGATTATTGTGCGAATAAATAAAGCTTCCAATACTTCGCCAACTGACTGCAATACGGCCACATTAAAAAAAAAAAAACATTTTTTTGTCAGGTACTAAGTACGTGAATGTGTTTTTTTTTTAGATGTGGCCGTATTGCAGTCAGTAGCTGACTTATCGGTAGGTATTAGTATTTATACTATGGACAACACCAGGAACCCGGTATTGATCTATAATACCTATATTCTATGCCTATTGGAGAAGAACGCAGTGGTCGGTCCACATGACGAAGAAATACATTCCCATGTTGGAACAAGTCCAAACTAGTGCAGTGAAAACTTTAGAACTTGATTAACCTAACATACACACATGATTTAATTTTGTTTAAACCGCGGGCAAAGTTGAAGACAGTAGGCAATGCGCCAGCGCCTCTAATCCCGAATCAGATAACTAGTTTAGTAGCTGCTAGATTTATTTGGCAGCGTTTGCGTCGACGTTGCTTTAATATAAATGCTTTTTAGACCAACAACGACATCCTATATCACGGGAAATAGACCGCATATAAGCACATATGGAATGTTACCTATAGTTAGGTATCCTGTATGCCAAAAAAAATCTTCTTAAGGTGATTCTAATCGATTAGAATCACCTTAAGATCTTTGTAGCCGTCGGTTTTTCATACAAACATAAATATAAACTGTACCATTTTTATTTGAAATGTGTTTTATTTTATAGCCTGATACATTTTATCTACGTAAAATGACATAAGAAGTCTCAAAAATCCAGAATTAAGGTACACTTGATTCCTTTAAGGTCACCGCCATTTATTAGAGTAATTTGAAATAAATGGTTTTTTGCCTAAATTACATAGTTTCTTGGCTTTCTTGAGAGTTCTCATGTCATTTCGCGCAAATTAACAATTAAATGCATTTCAAGCATAATTTATGCTGTGGAAGCAAACAATGACCCTCCTTATGTTTGTATGGAAAACTGTCCGACTCGAATCACCTTAAGTATAGTCAAACTACTATGTGTATCCTGAGCAACGGCACCATTATTGTAACGTACCCTCGAATTACATAGCTGCGTTTAGTAGCTTGAGCCATAATTTTCAGGGCTTAGATAATTGTATCTCCGTGGCGTTTGTTTACCGTATATTCCTGTGGGAAACCCCAAAAATACAATTTTTTATATTTTATTTGGTTTACAGTGACTCTAGAAACTTGTTGCGTAAGTGCTACGTAGTCAGCTACATCCTTAAACTGTGCTAAATGTGCTTTGTATTTAGTCTTATTATCAGTACCTACAGTAGCTCAGTAGCTATGCACTGCCAGGAAAGTAGCTAGCACCGTGAAACTTAACCTTAAACTAATGAACAACGACTAAAGTTGAAAACTGCACAGTGCGCATAATTCACCAGTAAGATAAAATAGCTTAGTGGCTAAAGATTTATTTGGCATCGTTTATGACAGTAGCTTTATGTAAGTAATATTGCATTTTAATCTTAATTTTATTGTAATATTGTCCGTGCGCGCGAAAAATACTAACTGTGCATATGCTATTTCGCAGCCCTTTTATTGCTACCGGTTCGTTACGGCTTCATTGTATAATGACTAATTCATTAATTCGACTAAATTCCAAATTCACTTAGTCGTATAACACCAACATTTCTAATTGTCTCATTCAAAACAACCCAAATTTCATGAAGTCATTGATTGACCTGAAACGAATAATTCCCAGAATGACTAAATATTAGTACACCTAAATCTTACGATGGCGTGCTCTCGTTTCGGAGGCCAAGACCCTCTTTGGGTCCCTGAGCCAAGTTAGTTAGTTTAGTTAAATCTTACGAAGGCTTGAATTCAAAACATCTGAAAATCAAAATATCTTTGTCTCATAATACCTAAAATACATATAGCGGAAGTACCATAAGACTATATTATGATAACGGATTGATTTTAGGGAATATATATGACGATGAAGGCCTACAACCATACCTTTGGGTTCCAGATCACCTTTGGCCACCCTAGTGGTATGGTCCAATAATCATCCAATAATCCAGTATCCGCACCAGTTTGAGTACTGGTGTATTGCTCTTCATGTCTTTCTTTACACAATCTAAATGCCGCAGTGATAATAAACGAAGTTACACGATAAATTCGCAGAAATAGGCTCAATCGCTTATATTTCCCAAGAAGACTGACAATCCATCGGTCAACGTTATATTTCCTCCTTTTAATCTAAACTGCCTGCATTACTCAAAAAGGATCTAATACTAAATGGTCAGTCATAACTAGCGCCCTCTCTGCGACTTTATCCAAGCCAATGGTCAGATATTTTTGGCTAATGTAACGTTGTTATTTTATCACGATACGACATATATATACCCTTATGTGTTATATGTTTTCTGGATGAGACATTAAATTTTAGGCATTTCGAGAATATGCCATTATGATATTCACGCATTTAGACAACAAGATGTCAAAGAACTTTAGTCTTTATATGACAACGCCAAATTAAACTTCGTACAGATTAAACATTGAGGGTGTTGAAAAAAAATAGTCATTATGATAATGATGTGTTTTGATACCAGGGCTTTTTGAGATTTTGATGTATTGGCAAGTAGGTAGGTTTACTGGTTCGTTAGAACCAAATTACACAAGTAATTTGGTTCTAACGAACCAGTAAAAGTTCCAGTTATGCCACACCTGGGCATAAAGTGGCGGGTACGCTACGCGTACGGGTAAGGCGGCTTTCTAGCCAAGTGTAGACATAAAATGATGTACACAACACGGACGGTAATAAAGAAAGCCTTCGATCGCATATTTACGTCCCTCGCTTGCAGCTCGGGCCGCAAATATCTGCGATCTCGGCCTTTCTTTGTTTTACCACCCTCGTTGTGTAATGTACTATGACTATCGTTTAGTCTTTATCAGCGCGCAATGGCATTACTTTATTAACGTTTGAGAAACAGTATCCAAAAACTTACTTTCTTACAAGTTTTTTATTCATGTACAATGTTTGTGCCTATGTACAGTCAGCTGTAGAGATAAGTACCCCCCTGTCATACATTCGGAGTATGGCAGGGGGTATACTTATCTCTGCAGCTGACTGTACATATGTTCATATATGCGGGCCAAATCTTGCAAATGAATGATAAAGCAGTTATACTTGATCAATTAGCTGGCAATTTTACAGACACGTTTAGTTTGGATGACAATGCAATATTACGGCACCTACCATCGAGCTGCTGGCGATGGAGATCAAAGGTGGACAATAGGATTATTTTTTTTAAATATTTAAGGAGCTTTTGTCAGACTGACTATGCCAGCTCCTTTAAGCCCCTACAATAGGATTATTCAAATTACAAAATATAGGTATGGGCTCATTGGATTAGTTTTGACATGCAGTTTTCCATTTACAAAAAGTTGCAGTTAGCAAAAAAAGAGACGAGCCAATTTTTTTCTGATTTTTTTTTGTGTCAGAAATCAGAAGTCTTCGCTTTTTTAATGTACAGTGAACCGTTTTCCTATATAATTAATTCCCCCTTTTTCCGTACATACGGCGTTGAGGAAAACGAACTCCCTCAACATATTAACTCAAGTGAGAAGCACCTGTCACACTTTATTTGGATATCCCGGGGGAGTGACAGCATTTTTTATTATCCTTCTATTAAAAAAAGTCGTGTAATAAAACCAAGTAAAGAAGAGCAAAATAATGCCTAAAACTAAGTGAGAGGAAAGGTAATTAAAAAAATAACTGACCTCAAACTTTGAATCACTGCGACACTACGTAATGTACAAGATACCATAAAATTTGTGTATTTTCTTGACATGTGAAATTGAAAAATATTTTATGAATACATCAGTATGAGTATGAGTAAAAAATACTGATATTATCAAATATGCTTGTAATATTTAAGGATTTCCCTTAATTCCTCACCAATCCCATCATCACAACAGATTTGGAAATAAAAGCATGAGTATAGTTGAAATTTTTTAAAGTGTCCGAGTTGTAACAAGAAAATGCATTCAAATAGCAGTTTTATTGTCTAAGTTAGAAGGTTCAATTTGCAATGACGTATTCTGCTAGAACTCGGACACTTTAATAGTACATTTTGTATCTAGGGCGGTAAGAGAGGAATTACAAACGAGTGTTTGTTATAAGCCCGAGGTGAAACCGAGGGCTTTAATAACACGAGTTTGTAATTCCTTTACCGCCCGTGGCACACACAATGTTTTTCATCACACTTGTGAGGAAATCTTAATAAAATAACCTTACTTTTCGACCCAGTATGACAAGAAAATATTAAAACAGACAGTGACATTTGTCACATATGTCCATAGACAATGCGAACGTCAAGTCACGTTCGGAAACCATAGCGGTAACGGCCATTTTAGTTGATTATATATTTGCAAAATAAAGAAATACATTATTTAAACATTTAATTAATGTTACCGAAATATGTGTTTATATGTATTTGCAATTACAGTTATCTTTAAATAAATATTTCAGTGATAAAAGTTAAAAAAGTAAGTTGGCGTTTCCTTTGAACATGACAAATAAGAGTAAAACAGAACCAGCGTTTCAAATTTAAAAAGAAAACCATTACGCCCTAGGGCGTAATAGGCCATTTACGGCCCGCAGAACCTACGTGTAATGACACCATTTTCGAGCAAGTGTGATGAAAAAAATTTGAAATATATAAAAAAATACTGAAATTACTACACCTACAGTGCCTACATGAAGAGTTCCTCTATTTTTATAAACCTGCATTTTTTTCCGTAAGTTTTTTATTATTTTAAACTAGCATTGACCTGCAGCTTCGCCCGCGTTGTCCCTGTTACTCTCCCAAGGGAATTGTTTACCGGGATATAGAGCCCTATGTTTCAATCCAGGACTTGGTCTACTTGCGTGCTAAATTTCAGCTCAGTTTAGTCAGTTCTTACCCCGTTATTTAGTAACAAACATCAAAATCTCCGAAAATCTTTATAAAACTTTCACATTTATTATATTAGTGTGATGTAATGTAATAGGTAATAGTGTGAAGTGTTATGTGATTGAACCACGATTTTGGTCGGCTTTGACTAATAAAAAGACTGCATTATCTGCTAAATGCAATTTTAACCAATAGTCTTAAAACTACGAACAGTCCCACTTTCTAACTCATAAAAGTAGCTAAATGTAACTCGGTTCTATGATAAATCACTAATCATAATACAAACGTCATATGAATGTATAAAACCCATATGTCATACGACCTTTTGAGCTTAGTTCCCTTTGAAGGTCGTAACTGCCATTTACCTAACATCACATGCGTCGTTTTAAGGTAGGCAGGGGAAAAGCATTAGGAGTGGAATCTGTCGCTAGAGTCAGTCAACTGGCGGTTACAGTTAAGCCGACTGAACGTGAGCGGAATCGAACTCTTTGGGGTTGAAGGGAGCTGTCGATTTTCGAAATCGAAGACAAAGTGAAAGTCCCCCACCAGAATAGGGCAAAAATTAGTTTGATTAGAGAGATAGATCATTTATTTCATGAGAAAATAACAATATTTGCAGTACAAAGTTAGAAGATTTTACATCATGATTGTCAAAAATACAAAGTGAGAATAATGAAAAAAAATAAATGTCACAATTTGAAAATATAAGAAACATAATTAAGATTAAGAATAACACCAAGAAATTTTTAAAAAAAATGTAATTTAATTAGACCGACTACAATAAAATTCAAAGTAACGTTTTAGTTGGTTAAATTGTATTTAGTTTAAGATTTATTTCACTTCACTATGAACTTTAGTACTGGTGTCGTAATTAGTTGTTTCAAAAGACCCGAGCCTTTAAGCTCAATGATGATGATGAGGAAGATAATGATAGACAGACAGATAGAGTTCATTTCGCCTTTATAATATGAAGCCGTTCTACATTAGAACAAAACATTAGTTAAGCAAGAAAATCATGATTACGTTAAGTTGATTGGCGATTAAGTTAATTTCAATCAATATTTTGAGGTACGAATTATTCTTGACGGGATTTAATAAATTCAAATTTAGTTTGATTAAAAGGAAATGATTTATTCTTGCGTTTTTTAATCAAATTGATGATTTTAATCATGTGTGCCTAACTCTGCCTCCCACGCGTATGGAGGTCACGAGTAGTCGACGGAGGCAAAAAGTGTATTGTTCATTGTGGAAGTAAGACTTTGGAAAGAAAAGAAACCTACATATTATGTTATCTAAAAATCATAATTTCAACCTAGCAATGTTGTACTTGAAGAGCAATTAATTATGAGATTTTAGAGCAATATTATGTTATGCTTATGCTCAACAACTTACAACACGTAGGCAGATGGAAGTTTGATGGTGAAGTTAATACTTTTGCGAATTGTCTCTTATTCACTACATCCTCTAATAGCACGTATAGTGACCAAAAAACTGGAATCTGGTAAAACGTCAAAGCGATTTTCGACTTAGTCGATAACCTGTCGCGCCCGCCACCCCCCAGTCTAACAAGAACGATAGTAATTAGTGTATTTAACGGAACACTCTGTAGGCTTTTAAGCTTAGATTAAAAGCCTTTACCTTGAGGCAAACGTGATGTGAAGTCTCAACCGACCGCAAAGTTGCGCAGTTATGGTTTTGGTTAACCAGTAGCTCTAACACAACTGTAGCGTTTGCATTTAATTTAGTGTGACAGTGACAGGTCATGCTCTGTCGCGCGATAAGCGAAGTTACTCACTTGGCTAAACATTGAAGTAAAGTGACAGAATTTAGCATGTTTATTTTTTCTGCTGTGGAAGTATTAGAGGGAGACCTATGTTCAGCAGTTGACCAGTCAAAGTTGAAATGATAATTAACAGAATGTTTAATCTTGCGTTTCGTTTTGATGAAGTTAGTGGGAGTCGGGGGACACTGGACCTATACTCTCGTCCTATGGAAAGCCTATCTAAAAGTGGTCTGCTCGTAATAATGATGACATTGTAGGCACTGCACCGCCGCCGCACGGGCTCGTGTACCCAGTACCGCCTCCGCGCCGACACAGCGCCGCCTTCGCGCCGACACCGCACCGCCTCCGCACCGTCACCGCACCGCCTCCGCACCGCTCCGATTTAGGAGTCTGTGGCTGCTAGCGGTATCGTAATGTGACTATAACGATACTAGTGCTGTTATGGGGAATAGAGTATAGACTTCTCTAAACTCATATTATGTATGTTCTTATATTAGTGTTCGTGACCAAGTAAAAGACAGATTAAAGTACAGGAGTAGAAAAATAACAAAATGGCATCGGGGGGCGGCGGGGGGTTCGCGTCTCGTATACATAACGCGAAGGTGCGGCGGCGTTGCGGAGGCGTTGCGGAGGCGGTGCGGCGGCGGTGCAGCGGCGGGCTTTACGCGTCTCGTGTACATAGCGCGGAGGTGCGGCGGCGGTGAGCTGTCGGCGCGGAGGCGGCACCGTGTACCCGCGCCCTAAGGGTCTTACCGAAACTACTATATATCGAGCATTTCCATAGATATTTGCCAGACGTTTATTTATAAAAGGGTGATAATATGTGCATATGCCTAGAAACATGTTAAGGGTAACGCTAACTAGTGATGCTTTATTTTACCTCTGTCCCACATCTCAAGCATATCCTAGCTAGCTCCCTTTCGAAGCGGCTGTCAGCTATATGCAGCCTCAAATTCTTTTGGCATATTATGCGTTCTATCCAGCACTGCCTTAAGATAAGCATTGGGACAAGTAGAAGGCCAACACACCTTGATATGATGATCCTCGACGAATATTCAGTGTTTCCACAACAGAGTTTATTATCACTACCGTTCAAGCAAATGATTTTGCAAGGAATTATAATAAAACTTAAGTTTTTAAAGGAACGAAGGCGGTATCAAAGCAGAGTTTGATTTTATCAATAGTTTTGCCACTCATCGCTACCTTGCTCCAATATATACAGTACCCGTAATTAGCGCCTAAAACGCTCGCAAATTTACCCTTCCCCCTCACATTACCCTTATTCTCAATAAAAGCGTTCCTAAAATTAAATCCCATCGGGCACAAAAAGAATCCCATTACCAAATAACCATAGTCCCCAAGCTGAAGCCATACCTCTAATCTAACCATTTAATTCGTCTAACTACCGCGAAGACCATTCTATAGCGAGATAATTTCCTTCGGGAACGGGACGAATTCAAATACCTACTTAGGCCAATGTTACACACGGCTGGCTGCCTTTGATGCGATTAATTTGTCCAAACGATTACAATTGGAATTAAATGGCTTTCTTTGTTTCTAGGAGTTTAAGCTTGTGTGCTTCCCATGAGATAAACCATGCAATAGAATTGTCTTTGCCGCAAGGACGTATCAATCTTTATTGCCGTTGGTAGCGTTCATGATTGTGATTAATACGCAAGATCAAAAGGAACTGCCTGAGCATTATCAATGTGGCTTTACCGAGAATCATTTTTTTGTCAATGATACAATCATCGAAATAGAAACCCATATAATTTGAGCGTATGCAACAAAAGCGTGTTAATTTATTGAAATCTAGATAACTTGGTTTTTTTAATGCTATGCTAATAAATTAATCAGGACTTTATTAAACAAAACTTGGGGAAGCATGAATACATGAATTTTAATTTCAAAACGTTCGAAGCAAAATTGATCGGATGTTTGTTTAATCAATTTGAGACACCTCAAATCGATGTTTTATTTATTCTCCATCATAATAGTAACTTCTTTACTGCAAGTAAAAACTAGAAACATTTATGAGGCACAATCCGCGTTCTTTTCATTATTTTCGTTACTACAAGTTAAAGCCATCCAAGACTTTTCCCAATTACAACACATCACATTTTCCCCGTGCCCACAATGTAATTACAAAAGAACGCCGAGAAAAACATTGCTCCATCTAGTCATACAAAAAGCCCAATTATTACCTGTCCCTACCCGCCGTTAGCCAAAAAATCTCGAGAAAAAACAAAAGGAATCTTTTTCCCACAGGAAATATGAGAACAAGATTAATAGGTGTGCCGAGTGGGTCGAGGGGTCAGGGGCAATGAAAAATGACGTGTCTCGGGAATGAGGCTTTTGACAGTTATGAAGGCTTTGGAGACGTGAGATGCAAAGCATGGGTGTCCCGCAGGGAAGCGTTTTGGGTAAGGTGGGGAAATTAAAATTTGGTCACGGATTCACCTTAATACAGTGATCCTTTGGATTGAATTGTCAAGACATGTTAGAAAAAAAGGCGGAGATATTCCGTTTAAAGTTAACCAATGGTAATGAAATTGCAAAGGCGTTTGATAGTTGTGAAAGCTTTAGAGACGTGAGATGCAAAGCATGGGTGTCCCGCAAGGCAGCTTCTGGGTAAGGTAGGGTAATTAAAATTTAATCACTTATTTATCCTTTGGATTGAATTGTCAAACTGTTAGATTCAGATTCAGATTCAGATTCTTTATTTATAATTGTACACATCAATTACATGTCAAATAGATAGGTATTATTGGGATTACATTATATTACATTACATTACATTATATTACGTTACATGACATTCATTATTACATTATTCGATATTATAACAACAATAGTACAATGTTACACAAGTTCACATAATGATTGGGTCAACGATCCCTTTGTAGAAACTCATTAACAGTTAGTTGTAAAAAATTGAAAGAAAAAAAAATTAATCACATAAGATTAATAATCGTGCCAGAATTTTACAGACCTTTAGAAAGAACGTAAGACGAGAAGTGAAGAAAGTAAGACATGGGGGTGTCGCAGAACATGGGTCGGTACCCATGCCTTTACCTTACCCAATGGTAAGGAAATTAAAAAGAAGTTCATTCCCAACTGGGCTTAACCGTGTCATTCATCATGATTTGGTAATGATTTTGAATTAATTAATGACACGGTTGGTGGAGATGGTGATGATTTCATCACCATTATAAAAGTATTGAGGTTACTCATTTACTAAAAAGTGATTTATGTATGAGCTTAATACATCTCAAACAAATTTTGAGGTTTTACAACAGATTTTCATTTATTTATTAAAACTTTATTCTATAAACGGCGGACTTATTGTCCTAGGGCATTCTCTACCAGTCAAACATTATGGTTAACAGAGACATTATAAGTGCGGTAGGTATTTAAACTAACAACGAATTTGTACTTACAAAACAATTAAAACATTTTTGTAATTCTTAACATTTTAAATTTCACTCTTAGGTACGTAATTTCAAACAGATCGTGTAATATACTGCTGAAAAGACGAATAAGCATGAAAAACATGCAAAATCCGGCAAATGAAGCAAAAGGGGATAATGCAAGCAGTGTGAAACGTAGAACAATATTGTTCCCTCTCGGAAAATTAGGGTTGCAATGCGAAGCGCGCGCTGGGGTCGATGTGTGGGGTTCTTTATAAAGACGCAAAGGAAAAATAAAAAACAAAATTTGTAGAAACGAGTGAAGCCTTATAGGCAAAATAATGTAATCTGCGCAAAACAACACGAGAGTAGTCTCAAAAAACCAGATTTTTGTTATTAAACTTGTAGTTTTTTTATAGGTTGCAGAGTTTTATTATTTAAGGTGAAAATTTAAATCTAATAACTATTTATTTGCATTGTTTTAGTTTTATATTATGTGATGCCTCATGGTGAGTATCGGGTGCCTGGGTTTTCATGCGTTTTTCCGGCGTTATTTTTCATTTCATAACTGTCTTTCGATTTTAACTGCGAAGTGATGATAACTTTTGATTAAATCATTTGTACGTCGTTTATAATAAATGTTAACTGTGATCACCGCCGCTTGCTACTATATTTACTGGAACACAAATGAAAAAAACCACCGCGGTCGAAACGCTCAGAAATCGACCCGCCTGTGCAATCTAGTACTAGTTGTAGTCACTCAATTGCATAAGAATACAAGTACTATCTACGGATCTCCTCGTTCCTGATTCGATCTCGAAGAGAAACCCCGAGCATAGCTCTTTCCATTGCCCTTTGAGCAACCTTGAGCCTTCTTATGAGGCCCATTGTAAAGGACCGCGTCTCTGTTCCATAAGTCATCAGAACTATGGTTACCGATATAGCTCAACGCATTGCAAACCTTAAGTGGCAATGGGCAGGGCACATTGCTCGCAGAACTGATGGCCGTTGGGGTGGTAAGGTTCTCGAGTGGCGACCACGTACCGGAAGACGAAGTGTTGGCAGGCCTCCCACAAGGTGGACCGACGATCTGGTGAAAACCGCGGGAAGCCGCTGGATAATAGCAGCACAAAGCCGACAATCGTGGAGATCCTTTGGGAAGGCCTATGTCCAGCAGTGGACGTCTTTTGGCTGAAATGATGATGACAAGTACTATTGGGGTTTTAAATCGTCCCTCGGAACCCTAAAGACGAGCAAACGCGAAATATATGGCAGAAGGTTTATCACCGTCGTAGATGCCTATCGGCGCGGAAAATGGTATGCGACCGACTCTTTTGTTTGGATAGCCCCACAGCCCGGCTTATTGGGTTCCGTATGTAAATATAAATACGGGAGCCAATTAATGTTTGAAGACTGTTGTGATGCAAGATTCGAATATGGCTTTGGGAAGTTGTTGAAGCATTTCATGTGAGGACTTTATTTGATTTTGCGAGGATATAAAACTGAAATTGAGATGGTTTGAGACGCTCGGTTGTAATGATACAAACGAAAAAGAGGATAAACGATTAGTTTTGACGAATCAAATTTGGTTGAATTGAATTTTATGTTATAGCTTGTTACATTCTGTCTGCGAAAAATATGCGCTAACAACATGAAAGATCATGTTGTTAGCGCATATATAATGTATTAAAATTGTTGTAGTAAAAAACGTCGATGAAAAGTTGTAATGTATTTCCCTGGAGTGCAATTTAGTACATTATATAACTAGGGTGGTAAAACAAAGAAATTCCGAGATTGCATATGTTTGGGAATGTCAACGTTTGCAATCATTCAAAGCGAAGACGATAAGTACTAGGCGGAAGTATTCTAATTATAGAGTGACCATGAAGGTCGTAAATAATTAAAAACTTTTTATTCGTAACAGCAAAAAAAAATATGTTAATCTCACTAGTACTGGTACGAAACAGTAACTTATAATTTACTGACTTCCTATTGTGATTCTGTGCGTGCTTCTGTGTGCGTCTCCAGAATCGTCTGTATAGATTTCTATTGTCGTTTCAGTTAACGGATTATTTTCAAAATGGCGGAAATGGCGGGTTGACAGACTCGCGAGGTCGACACGCAGAGTTACTAGTTACTTATACAGCCTGTAAATCTAATACGGGCGAATATTGAAACGGTGGTCAGCATAGGACCTTAGAAGCATATTTAGATAACTATTGCTTTAAACCACAATGAAAATATTTACCATACAAAATAATTCGGGCCGCAATGTAACGCAACACATTCAAGTTGACAAACACGCTAGTTGACAGTTACTTTAAAAAAGCTCGTATCTCGCAATGTCATAACAAGCATGTATGCGGTACATTGCTGCTCGGTAAATTTTCAAAAATTAATTACGAGGTCACTATTAAGTGTAATTTAAAAAATCATATTAATTAATGATAACACTATATCTGGTTTAATTGTTCGCCCGTATTAGACTTACACGCTGTATGCGGGACCCCCATATAATAATCTCTGACATTAACTTCACCGTTTTCTCTCGGACCAACTTGGGATCTGTCTCCTTTTGTCACCGCTTAAAGGACCATTGTGGGGATTATAAAAAGATGCCTCTTTCAGATTACGACCGAAACTGGTATACAATACGGATATCTGAATGGGTTAAGACAGACGTAGCCTTTTAAAGACTTTTACATGATGAGTTGTTTTAAGGTTGGTATTCATTGAATTAAAGGGCAATTCTCCAGAAATATGTCCGCGACTCATTCATCTGTCTCCATACATTTAGTATGAAAAAGGGCCAGATGAATGAAGTGACCGCAGACATATTTCTGGAGAAATGCCCTAAATGATGAGCAGCCCCATTAAAAACAATAAAAACCTTTTTTGGAGTCTGTTAAAAATATGATTATTCACAGACTACAAATACTGACCGATAAAGATATATTTTATTTACCTATAAATACAGCGTGTAAGTCTAATACGGGCGAACAATTAAACCAGATATAGCGTTTAGTAGTGTTATCATTAATTAATATGATTTTTTAAATTACACTTAATAGTGACCTCGTAATTAATTTTTGAAAATTTACCGAGCAGCAATGTACCGCATACATGCTTGTTATGACATTGCGAGATACGAGCTTTTTTAAAGTAACTGTCAACTAGCGTGTTTGTCAACTTGAATGTGTTGCGTTACATTGCTGCCCGAATTATTTTGTATGGTAAATATTTTCATTGTGGTTTTAAGAGGAAACAGGAGGGCAGTTTTTCCATACAAACGTAGTCCCCTGTTTCCTCCCTGGATAATGCCAGTAGAGCAATAATTTTTTGTCCAAAAATCTATGGCTACTATTAATATGTTCCTATGTTTTCCTTTTTACGATAAATTGATTCTCAAAAGAGATATTAACCTTCAAAAACCTAAAAAAATGCCAGATTTTCCGCTGTGTTCACACATCCAGAAAACAAATTTGACTAGATTATTAAAAAAAAGGAAAACATAGGAACACGACCAAAGCTTTTCTTTAATGTTTAATGAAAAAATTAGTTAAATAGGTTAAGTTTTGGGGAAGAAATCAGGGGACTACGAGACGTTGTTTTCATGAAATTTTAAAAGGTATTTTCGGTCCAAGCTGCAGTTGTCTCTATCGCGCTCTGCGCGGGAGAGGCGGGCAGTGCGGGACAGCGACACATTTTACAAATACCTAATTTTCAATTCTCTCCACCTTACTGTTTGCTCTTAAGCAATAGTTATCTAAATATGCTTCTTAGGTCCTATGCTGACCACCGTTTCAATATTCGCCTGTATTTGATTTACAGGCTGTATAAATAACATAATATAATTGTGGCAAACAAGACACATTAAAAAAAGTAACCGGGGTGTTAAAAATAAATGATAACACGTAAATTGATATTTTTTGGATCTTTTACCTGTTTGTCGGGTTTTTCTGTTTGTTCTTTTATATCTTTGCGTATCATTGTTACTATAATTCAAATGTATATTTAGATTAAAATCGAGACTCGCCGAATCTACTGTAGTGTTATTGAGCTTTGCATAGCTTACTAAAGTTAAATACATGTACACTTTGATAAACCATCTTTTTTGTACTACATTTCAAGCAAATAAAGGTTTACATTTCTAAAACATAAGCAAATATTTAGTTTTTAGATAATGTTATTCTTTTAAGTCTAGATATAATCACGAAAAGCTGGCCACTCTATTTAGAATAATAGCTTTGGGCTTATGCCTTGTATGTTAGACTCATAAAAAAGAATTTTATGCGATGGCCGACGATAAGGAATCGATATCGTTTAGTGAAGTTGTATTAAAGGTTTAAACGGGATAGTAAAAAGTAATAACTATGTGACATTAAAACCCGGAACTTTGCTGCTTACCGTACTTAAGGCGGTATCGAGTATGCTGGCTGCCATACAAATGCAGAAGTATTTATTTATTAAAACTTCATTGCACAATTATTTTGTAATAAAAAGTAAAATTAGCGTACTTAATGTCTTAAGACATAACAGTTAGCCATTAGGCATAACAGAGACTTTAGTTGGTGCAGGATCTTTAAAGTTATTGTCTATGGTACCTAATAACGATTATTTTTATCAGAGGTTACTGAATAAAGTAAATATGTATATATTTGTACAACAACAAACACGGAGACAACATTGTATTTAGGCGATTATTTTTGCAAATAAAAATAATTTTAAATATAAATAATTATTCGTAGTAAAAATGCCATTTGCTAAGTCATTTCATCGAGTTATTTCAGTTTAAATGTTGTTTACGGGTTATGTGTTCAGTGAACATTGTTCACGTCATTATTGAAAATAATCGTTCAACTTTTTACTAGCGCAAAATTCATGTCAAAATGGATCAAAGGAGTACACATTTTATCTTATGTAGGTAATTTAGGTTATTATAGTAATGGTCTAATTCCGGCTTCATCATCAGATCAGCTCCGTCTTATATAATTATTAATGTTGCATTGTCATCCAATTTACTTAGATTTGCGACATTTTAGCTCAATGTGTTAGTGAAGTGGGTTAAATTTAATTTGCAATATTTAATTTAAATTCTTAGTTTCTTATCAAATTTTAAAGTTATAAAAAGCGAAGAAAACGAATTTCATTGGCCTTGAGGTTGAAATCTGGCCTTATTGTTGTGTTATTTCAGTGCCCATCACTTGAACGAACCTACCATGTTTTTGTAATTAAACCCTGTTTGTATGGAAGTCGGCATTGGGAACCATTCTTTAGAACGTTTAAGGTACGCCCTGATAAGCGAAACAGGTCAATGGTATTTTTATGATTGTACTTCTGTCCCTTGGCAGTTACATCGAATTGTGCGCGACTGTAAAGATCCCCATACCGCCATAGCAAAAAGACGTAAACGACAGTCGCGTCATAGTCACATGTAACCTTTTTGAGAAAAAAGTCATAGGTATTGAGTTTTTGGAACTTTAAGGCTAGGTTCGAGTAAGGGATTCAAAGGGACTGATGCAATGGCCCGTTAAAATACAGAGTATAAGCCTTTGCAAATGAAACTGAGCTTTCTTTTTTTCATTTGTGTACGAATTGTGTAGAGAAATGTTTCCGGCGGAATTGGATATCCATAGTAGGCTATAAAATACACTCACAGACAATGAATTCGGGTCATTTTCTATATAATTGTTCATAGAAAATGACTGTACGGTCTCAAACCGCACATAGTTACTGGCAAAGCGCACACTCAGCATACCAGTTCATTTTCATATTATAAATTATAAGTAAACGCGTTCCGCGTCAGTCTGCATTCAACCGCCGATCCATTATCATTGCGACTCATTTTAGTGTTAGTTTGTGACAATAAACGCTATGTGAACTTTATCAAACTCTTTAAATATCAAACACTCCAACATTCATTAAAAGGTGTATGGTGCGAACCATACATCTTTTTGGTCCTTCGAACCTTCGGAGGTGGGACTTACATCGCGCGCGAGTGAATTACAAGGACATTGTGTTACACGTGGTCGCGGGCAAGTAAGTGGTCCTGCATCTTCGGTGAGTCTTCTATCTACTATCACTGCTTACATCTAGGCTATCAACATGGAAGATCTTTTATCAAATCAATATCAAATCATGGAAGGTATGGAGCAACTCCTTACCAACTTCAAAAAAGATGGTGCCGATCGAAAGACACCGACATATATCAAGAAGCGCTTGAGTACTCTAGAATCATATTGGCAAGAGTTTCAGTGCAATCATATCAAGTTGTGCGAGTTCGACGATAAGTCGCACGAGTATTTTGCTACCGATTATTACAAGCAAACATCAAATTTTTATCAAAATACGCGAGCATATATCATAAAACATTTGCCTACACTCACAGCATCAAAAATGGATGAGACTTCTCATACCCCTACAATGTCTCTGACACAAACAGAAAGAGATCAGCAGCAAAAAAATGTAGGCCCGACAAAACCATCAGTTAGTGGTGGACTAACCACCCTGACACCTCAGCAATCTACATCATACACAGCTCCTCTGAACCGAGGAACAAGCAGCAAATTAGAAGAAATGCTGAGGAAACAGAATAGCAATTTTAGAGCATTCGAGAGAACTATCAATATCATTAACCTTGAAACTGTCTCGGAAAAGTGGGAGTTCGAGGACATTTTAAAATCAGTACAATCACGGTGGTCTGTCATAGATAATCTTCATTGGGAGATTGACAGTGAGCTTTTTGAAGCAAACGAGGAGTACGAACAAGCATTTAGCAAATATGAACAAAAGTATCACGACATCAAAAAATTCATCAAGGTCCGAATGTCACCGCGAAAAGGCAACTCCTCAGATGGACATTCCGACGTTCAGTGGAAATTATCATTCTTGGGTGTCCTTCAAGGACTTGTTTGTGGAGGCCATTCATAACAATAGATCATTGTCAAAAGCACAGAAGATGCAGTTTTTAAAAAGTAAGCTTAAGGGGGAAGCTGAAAAGCTAATACAGCATCTGAATATTAGTTCAGAAAACTACGACGTCAGTTGGGAAATTTTAAATCATCGTTTCAACAATACTAAATTAATATTTAATTCTCATCTTGGTGTTCTAATGAATCTGCCAACTTTACAACAACAGACAGCAGCAGGTATCAAGAAAATGCATGACGTTACGAATGAGTGTCTTAACGCCATTAAATCGCTCGGAGTCCAAATAGACTCCTGGGATCCGATAATCGTTTACATTATCAGCAACAAACTGGACTCAGACACACATAACGACTATGTCGAATCCCTCAAAAGCCCGAGAAATTTACCATCGCTGAAGGAACTACTAGATTTTCTCGAAAGTAAGTTTACTTCATTGGAATCGTCAAAGCGCAAACCCGACTCCGTGAAAACTTATCAAAATCAGGAAACCAGCAATAATAATGTGAAAAAACCACCTTATTATAAAGCGTTTACAAGTCGGCAAAACAATTCTGTAAATCATTTCGCAACATCAAACACGAGTAAGAACTGTTTACAAGGTTGCCCCGTTTGCAAAAAAGATCATGGAATATTTTATTGCAACACATTTCTAGAATTACAACCTAACATGAAACAGCAAACAATTACAAAATTATCATTATGCAAAAATTGTCTTTATAACCATTACGGAAAGGAGTGCTACTCTTTCAAGAAATGCCGCGTATGCAAAGAGGATCATAATACTTTGTTACATGATGTGTTCGGCAAAGTATCAAAGCCGCAGCTATCTACTGACACAAAGGTGCCGCAAACACACCACAAAAACAATGTATTACAAGAGGAAGCCGGCGAAGTTCTGTTAGCAACAGCATTGGTCCAAGTGCAATCAGCGGATGGTTCTTTCCAAAAATTACGTGCCTTAATAGACCAAGGTTCTCAAACTTCTCTTATAAGCGAAAACGCAGCCCAAATGTTGGGGCTACAGCGCAAGCGATGCAAAGGTGTTATATTTGGAGTGGGGGCGAAGGAAAGCAACTGTAAAGGAGTAACGTCCGTAACAATATCATCAATCTACAACGAATATAAGTTTGATACAGACGTATTTATTATGAAACAACTTATAAACAATCTGCCAAACAAATCCTTTGTAAAACCATCATGGCCCTTCATAGAGAATATTCAATTAGCAGACCCGGAGTTTTATGTCAGCCGCCCAGTAGATCTCTTGCTCGGGGCCGACATATACTCTAATATCATAATGAGCGGAATAATAAAAGAACATAATTCTTTGCCCATTGCCCAACAAAGCCAGCTAGGCTGGATTTTATTCGGCTCTGCAAACGCGACAGAGTCATATCATTGCAATGTTATCATGACCGATAACCTTGATCTTCAAAGATTTTGGACTATCGAGGACATATCAGACAATAGTACGTTGAGCACTGAAGATCAGTATTGTTTGGATTTTTACAAATCAACAACAGAGAGACCACCAAACGGATCTTATGTAGTTCGTCTACCACTACATCCTGACATAGATGAAAAGCTAGGGCTGTCACAGCCTAAAGCTATTGCTCAATTTCGTCAGTTGGAGAAAAGGTTTCAAGAAGACCAGAAATACCAAAAAATTGTTTGGAGGCCATCAGCTGATCAACCATTACAAGACTACGCATTATCAACCGTTACATATGGCACTAAGGCAGCACCTTTCTTAGCCATGATGACGCTCAAACAGCTAGCAGCGGATGAGAGCCACAACTTTCCCACAGCAGTCAAGGTCTTAACAGAACAATTTTACATGGACGATCTACTTAGCGGAAGCTATAGCATCGAGTCTGCTAAACAATTGCAAGTAGACCTCATTGAACTTCTCAAGTCAGCAAATTTTAACTTAAGAAAGTGGTCAGCTAACGAAAAGTCACTTATAGAGCACATCAATAACGATTCCACAACTCAAGAAAACTTTGATTTTCGACATCAGGAATCAACAAAGGCCTTAGGGCTTATATGGGTCCCTAAGGATGACATATTTACGTTCCAATGCAAGATGTCGGAAACACCACTATCAAGGCTCACTAAAAGAACACTTTTAGCGGAGATATCAAAAATATTTGACCCTCTCGGCTGGTTGGCACCAGTGACATTGCGGTTAAAACTATTGTTTCAAAGCGTGTGGGAGATCGCCGACTTAAAATGGGATGACGAAGTACCCCACGCTATCTACGACGCGTGGCAGAAAATCAGAGCTGACATCGCAAACATTAACAATATCAAAATACCAAGATGGATACATAGTGGAGAGAAAAGTTACATACAACTACATGGGTACAGTGACTCATCGACCAAAGCATTTTCGAGTGTAATTTATGCCCGCATACAAAATCAAGGAACAGTATCAATAACACTGTTGGCGGCTAAAACAAAAATAGTGCCAACCAACAAATCAAAGCATGAGGTCTCATTGCCTCGATTAGAGCTATGCGGAGCCCAGTTACTCTCAAAATTAATGACGAAAGTCAGGGCAAGTCTACAGGATCATGATATAGAAGTTTTCGGATGGACTGATTCAACTGCAGTCTTAGGCTGGCTTCAAGGCGAGCCCAGCCGTTGGAAGCCATTTGTAGCGAACAGAGTTCGAAAAATCACGGAAATAATGCCACCAGAGTGCTGGCGTTATGTCAAAACAAAGGAAAATCCTTCAGATTGTGCTAGTCGCGGCTTATCAGTAGAACAATTACAACAACATACATTGTGGTGGAATGGACCACCAACATTAGCGACATTCGAGAAAGGGCACAAGGATGAAAAATCTGTCTTTAAAACGGAACTAGAAACAAAGACAATAAAACAAACTAATGTCACTCAGACAGAGGCATCTAAAGACGATATCATACAACAATTAATTATCAAACATAGCTCATTCACAAGAGCTTATCGCGTACTCGCCTGGCTACGGCGCGCAGTTACGCGAGACTGTATCAAGTTACCGTACCTCACAGCCGACGAATTACGATCAGCAAAGTTACAGATTATTAAATACGTGCAGTATCAACAGTACCCAGAAGATATCAGTAACATAAAACAAAATGGAAAAGTAAACTCGAAGAGTAACATTCTGAGTTTAAATCCATTCCTTGATGAAGACGGTATGTTACGTGTCAAGGGCAGATTAGCAAATGCAGCAATCAGCGATGACATGAAATATCTATTGATCATCATTATCAAACGACCAATTGTCAAGTTATCAATACTACCTACCGATCAAGAAGAAGTATCGCCACATATGAAGCAAACCGATACAACTAAAACATCAGTAAATCGAAGTAAACGCCAGAGAACCAAAACATTGAAAGCGACATGTATCAACATCGTTACAACTATCTTCCTTCTGTTCATGCTAGTCACAACATCGGCAGCGCAAAGCGCCTACAATATTACAGCACTGCAAATAAACAACGGCATTTATTTCGACAAATTATCAGCCATGCGACTAGTACAAGACAAATGGAAACTCGTCGTATACTACAATATGGAGCCATACTGGCAGGGGATAAAGGTACTTACAAATTATTATGATCATTTAGAAAACATGTGTCCTAAGATCGTAGAAAGATCCCACTGTGACATCATACTACTCCAGCTACAACACGGATTCGTAGAATTAGAACACTACGACCGCATATTGCAGCATCAGCAGGCACGCCAGACAGCGCGCATACGACGTGGACTCATTGACGGCGTAGGCTATCTCGCTCATTCCTTGTTCGGCGTACTAGACGAGCATTTCGCGGAACAATATCAAAAGGACATATCAATGATAAGAAGCAATCAAAAACACTTAGCACAGTTTTGGAAAAATCAGACATCAATTGTAGAAGCCGAAAACAACCTCTTGAAAAGAATTGAAGGTACTATTCAAAAACAGCATAAAATATTTAATCAACACTTAATGAACTTAGAAAAGGCAACTAATGTCTTGAAAAATGAAGTGCAAACTATCGAGATCATCAACGAATTTACCTTATCGAGTATCATCGCCAACAATATTCTCATCAACTTAAAAACTATCCAAGACAATCTGATCGACACTGTTACCAACTCCCAGCACTTCAATGTCCATCTGCTGACGCCAGCGCAGCTTCGAGATGAATTAAGCATCATATCAGGACAGTTATCAAAAGATTTATCATTACCCGTGGACAATATTCAAACAGACTTATCCAAAATATATCAAATGCTTAAAGTAAAAGCTCGAATGACCACACAATACTTTATTTTCGAACTTCAAATTCCACTTATCAACAGAGACAGTTACGATATTTATAAGGCAGTAGCAATTTCTCGTCAAATAGGAAACCAAATGGTTAGCATTCTACCTACATCAAACTTTCTCGCCATGAATATCAAGAAAGACACGTACATGACTCTCTCAGAAAATGATTTAAATAAATGCTCAAAAACAGATATAAACACCAATATTTGCGAATTTCAAAAACCGGTATATCAAAGAGAATCAGATACTAATTTCTGTGTCAAAGATCAACGAAAAAATCAATGCAAAATGCAATATAGCCCGTGTCAACACAGTTGGACCGAGTTAAATCATATAAACACATTTTTGCTTACCTGTTGCGGGCAATGCGCATTGAGAATAATATGTGCACATCAAGTCGTCACGGAGAAATTAAGCGGAGTAATTATGATCGCAATGGGCAACGATTGCGTCATCAAAGGGGACTCATTTACTATTACGTCTCATACACAACACACGAGTGATGTTTACATTAAACCAGAGATAGTAGCAATAGAAATCGCACCCGTCAATTATCTCATCAACCTATCAATACCTATCAGCTAATTTAATGAGACAAATCTAAACGACTCGCTTAAAAGCATTACAAACCAAATTAATCAAGCAAAGAAGGCATTAGAAAACATTGATGAGGATGATCAAATTACATTCCATGACGTTCACCACTATGTTGCCATCTACGTTATAGCTATAGGAGGGCTAGCGTATGGTGCGTACGTATTTCTGCGTACGCGGCGCGGCCGCGCTGCGACGCGTCTCCAGCCAGCACCGCCGGAGCCGGTGCTCGAGGTCAGTGATAGTGATAAATGTGTAAGTGTAAAAGCAGAGCAAAGTGAAGTGCCGTGTTTAAGTGGAAAATTAAAGTCAGGTATAAAAAGTGCAAGTGTGTATTCTGTGAACACCGCGTCTTCACCTATATTTACTAGATGTAGTTTTACTAAAATAAATTCCGAATAAATGTCGGTATCATTTTGTCAAAATCATTTTAGTAAAGTAAACATTGTTTATCACCTTGTAACTCATGAAATCATATCAAAATCAATCTCAGCATCTCACCTCTCTTGCGCCCCGGAGCATGTACGGTCTCAAACCGCACATAGTTACTGGCAAAGCGCACACTCAGCATAACAGTTCATTTTCATATTATAAGTAAACGCGTTCCGCGTCAGTCTGCATTCAACCGCCGATCCATTATCATTGCGACTCATTTTAGTGTTAGTTTGTGACAATAAACGCTATGTGAACTTTATCAAACTCTTTAAATATCAAACACTCCAACATTCATTAAAAGGTGTATGGTGCGAACCATACAATGACCCTAATTCATTGCCCGTGAGTGTATAAAAAAAACGGTGCGAGTTGTTACTAAAAAAAGGTATCTTTTTTCTGGATGTAAATATATTAGGCTGAGAATATTAGGCTCAAGCGCAAATAATTGATCGGTTCTTATTTAAATTTTACTGTAACTTTTCCCTTTTGTTAGGATATATAATGATTGCCTCGGTTTGTATTGAAGAAGTATTGCTAATTAATGCAATGATCTAAAGTCGGTCGTTTTAATTTCTTACATGGTTTCTTCTTCAGAAATATGTCTGCGGTCACCTTATTCCTCTATTACAGGTTATTTTTGTAAAAAAATATCATTATCTCAAAAACCATTACAATATTTAGTAAATGTTATACCATTTTAGAAACTACAAGAAATGCGCCATTTTTTTACGTCATGTGCCAAGTTGTGTTGGTACATTTTTTTTTCACCACCTTCGTTCGAAATCAGACGTAAAATTTGGAAAAATCTAAAAATTATTTTTTGATATTCTACTGTGGCCACACCATGAAAAAATTAACAAAAATAGGAATTACGTTCAATAGCATAGTTATCTGGCTACCCATATCAAAAACTAGATTTGAAAAATACTTGATATTTTAGTCATGACACTCAAATAACCGAGTCAGGGTATCACTTAGCACGAGTTTTGCAAAAACGTCAATATCTCGAAAACTAAGAAATTTTTACTGAGGTCAAATTTACTTAATCTGGTGTCTGATGAGCTGGTCTATCAGCCCTTTTCGTATCAAAGTTGGTTTTAGGGTCACCCATATGTCATGCTTAGTTGTTACTCTAGGTAGACTTTAGGTACTGTAGAAAAGAAACATGTCTTGTCAACGCCTTTATTATCGAGTTCCAACTATCGTCAACCCACGCTGAATCTTCAGGTCTGGCCTTAATCTGTGACTATTCGGCCATTCTCACGAAGTATGACTGCGTCTAATTACCGAGTCTCCATACATTTAGTATGAAAACAGCGTCGCGGTAATTAGGTGACCGCAGACATACTTCGTGAGAATGGCCGTATTACACCCCACCAGCCATCGGCTCTTCGAGCTATATGCCCACTCCATTGCCACTTCAACTTGCTGACTCTGGCAGCTATGTTGGTCACTTTAGTTCTTCATCTAAGTATGTTATGTATCATTCACGTGAGGATAATACTCATCTTGGTATTTATAATGGTGACAGTTTGCGAAGATGTTTGGTTTAAATGTTTACTATATGAAAAAAATATGATGTTTCTTTGTGAGCTTTTGTTTATTGTAATACGTGTTCTCATAGATGGCGTTTAGGTTAAAACCTGTTAAAACCAGAATGATACAGAAGTAGATGGCGAAGTTGAAGGCACTTGCTGGGTGCTCCGGTGGTCGAGTGGTTTGAGACGTTGGGCCGGAAATCCAGAGGTACCGGGTTTTATTCCCGATCTGGACCATATATGTGGTTTAAAGTCATTTGCCCATTCAGAAGACATAAATTAATCAGAATTGTTATTATATTGACATCCAACCGTGTATACTAATAGTAATTTTAATAATTCAAATTTTAATGTTTAGATTTAATATTATTAAATGCAATACCTGTATTATATAATTGACTTGTAAACTATTTTTTACCAATAAACGCAATACAATACAATACAAATAAATGCTTGTTACTAAATAACGCAGTAACAATCGAATGCATGAATGAACGTTACTTCTTTATTGAAAGAAAGTACACAAAAACAAGAACAAATACAAACAAGATAAAATTAAAATTTCCTAAAACTACCTAAAAACTAAATTAAACTATCTAAATTAAAATACGTAAAATACAATAAAATTATTATAAAAAGAATACCCCCTCAAGTAGCTCCATCTGCGGCATGGTACCCATTGCGCTGGTGCAGCGCAGGGTGCTTCATCGAATGCATTGAGATAAAATTGTCATACAAGTAGAGCAATGTTGCATTGTAACATAGGATTTATTATATCCCGGTTAAAAGTTCTCTGCTCGGGATAGTAACGACAGTAACGCAAGCATAACCGTGGGCAAATGCTAGTTAAGAATTAGACTAAAACCTTAAAGTGCGACTACAGTAACTTTGTAAAGCGAAACATGGCAACGCCTCCGTTTAAAAGTCAAATTTCTATGAAAATGTGACTTTTAAATAGAGGTGTTGCCATGGTCCGCCCTGCAAATAGTCGCACTCTATGCTCAACGCCGTCCAAGTGGGCAAACAACACCAAAGAACCTAATCCGAGGTACTCGTATCTCCGCCGGAAAATCCTGAATTACTTCGGCAAGTCCTCTAATAAATTCTCGAGAGACGCTTCAAAGTATTTCATGAAGAAAATTGTAAATAAATTGTGAGTAGGGTTGTCCAAAGGATTTTGAATCGGGGAGAATTAAAATTAAAATTACGAGACTAAGACAATTTTAAGCTAACGTGGTCATTCACATAATAACTACTATTAACACCGGGATATTTACCATTGTATGTTTGTATCTACGAGTTCCAGATATTCAGTTACTCCGTAGTGATGGCGCTTGCAGCAGTACCGAAATATCGGAAACTCGTAGAAGACATACATGGTAAATATCCTGGTGTTAATAGTAGTTAGGTATTAGATTTAAGACAGTGGCAAAATGTTTGATTATGAAAGTATAGAAAGAGTGTGGTAGGTAATGTGACAATTTTTTAATTAAGGTGATCTGAATTACCGGTTCTGTATACATACAAAAACAGGCTAAATAGGTACTATTTTTAACGGCATTAAATTGGTTAAAATGTATTTCATATTATAACAAAATCTGCGCAAAACATCAGAAGTCCCAAAAAAACACAAATACAAGCAATAGGTAAATAATTTCGTCAGTGTCATGTATTAGTGCCATTCGAAACTAAAGTTTTAATTAGGTATTCAAAATATAAAAGCCAAAGAAAAAAAAAGAAAATACATTTATTCTTGACAGCAAAAGATGACAAAACAGCAATAAATAGTACATTAGACAACTAGGGTGAGAAAACAAAGAAAGGCCGAGATCGTAGATGTTTGCGGCCCGAGCTGCAAGCGAGGCATAATTTTATGTCTACCCTTGGCCAGAAAGCGGCTTTTTCCGTACGCGTAGAGTGTGGTAAAAGCCACTTTATGGCCAAGTATGGCATAAATATTACTAAGTAAAGGTAAAACGCTGGCACAAAACGGTCCCACCCCAGCAAAAATATAGATTATTATGTTTTTGACATTACGCCTCAATCTTTTTCATTTGTCTTGTCAACATTCATATTCTTCGATAAAAAAAGTGTGAGAGGACTCTGAATGTGAATAATTAAGTTTTTCGCATGTGGTGTTTATCACGCTTATTTGGTTCTTCCAATACCCGTATTCTGGGTTAAAAAACATGCAGTGTGACAACCCTAGCTTTAGTACGCGGTGTGCAAAACTCAGCCAGTAATGAACGCAGTTCGATATCGCAGGGTTGGCTCAAATTTAACGAAACCCACCCAAATAATTACATTCACAATTCTATGTTATTAATTTAATTCAATTCGGCTGTACGAACACAGGATTGTAAAGATTTGAGCATTGATTATTAATTTGGTACTTTATAATTAATCGCAATATAATATTGCTTTGATTACAGATCAAAGGGTTTAATTACAAATGATTTGACTACGTTTTTGGGGGTTTGTATTCTGTTTGTGGTTGGAATAAGCACCAGAGAAAGATTTTAATGCGTTAGTGGGTTATTCTTCAGAAATATGTCTGCGACTTATTCTTCTGTGTCCATACATTTAGTATGAAAAAGGGCCAGATAAATAAGGTGACCGCAGACATATTTCTGAAGAATAACCTGTGCGATGCAAAAAAAAAACCGGACATAAAATAAAGACTATATTTTTTATGATTTAATAATTATATGATTTAGTTACTGTTAAAATGAGCGAAAAAAATTTACGCGAACATTATAAAACGCTTCATGAAAAATCGCTACATGAATAAAGACGAATAATTCAATTTGCGATCATGAAAAAACGCGACTTAAAAATTCGCTACTATGAAAAAATGCATTTGTGAAAATTATCGACCAAACGCTGACAACACACGACTTTTAAATATATAGATACAAGAAATCAAAATACATAGAAAAATTAAATGGCACTCACCTGTGTCCAGACCGGGAATCGAACCCGGTACCTCTGGATTTCCGGCCCAGCGACTCAACCACTCGTCCACCGCAGCACCCAGTAAGCGCCCTCAATTTTGCCATCTACTTTGACTTCTGTATCATTCTAGTTTAGTATCTCTGGTTCGACTCTTTGTCACGTGACACATGCTACCTATCTCTTCCCACTCAATATAGTGTGATAGTGACAGGTGATGCACTGTCGGGCGAGAAATGACGTCGCGGCCTGTTCAGTTATGCTAATTACAGCCTGGGTTTCTTATAACAGTATACACTCGGGGACAATGAATTCTGGTCACTTTCCATATAATTTTAATAAATAAATAAATAAATAAATATTAGGGGACAATCTTACACAAATCGAACTAGCCCCATAGTAAGCTCAATAAGGCTTGTGTTATGGATACTAGACGACGATATATTTAATAGATACAAATACATAAATACATAGAAATAAAACGACCCGAATTCACTGTCCGTGAGTGTATGTGCGCAAAAAGTGCACTAAATGAGTCATAAATCGAGCGTTTCAACCACCTCACTTTTGTGGACACATTTTTGTCGAAATCCCTGCTGATTTTAGGTAATGGGATATCAGACTGTTTATTAGAAGTCTGGGATCACTACCTAGTCTCAGACCGAAACTAGTTTTCAGGGCCGAAACCGAAACTTCCATATAAGGTCATGTTAACGTAAGAAGATAAAAATAATGACAATCATATTCAGTCAGTCTTAATTTTTAAATAACACAGAGACTAAATGATTAATCATTTAGTCTCTGATATTTAGAGTAATCATTAATAATAACATATTATAACTTCTTATTTTAAATAGTGTAGTGTGTAGCGTAACACGCACACACTTGCATCTCTCCTCCTTTATCTAAACGATGTAATGCAATGTAACAGGATCCATAATAAACCTTATACTCAACCTAAACTACATCTTTCACTCTCCACATCACATGGCGACCCTGCCAGGATCCCCTGTTATTGAAAAAAAAACTCTCCACATCACAATAGTTTATTTGTGCTTTTTGAAAAAAGATCCGATCGCTGTTCAATTCTAATAAAATTCAATTTCGGTTTCGCCCGGATGGCAGCCAAAACCGAAACTATGCCGAAACCCGTTTTTTTACCGAAACCGAAATTTTGGTCGGACTCTATCACTACCAAATAGATTAAAACGCCACAAAAATTTGCAGGGATTCGATAAACATGTGTCCACAGAAGTGAGGCCGTTTAAACGCTCGATGTTTGACCCAAATGTCTTATGACACGCTGTCCCTTTCTGATTAACGATGTTGAAAAGAGACAGCCTAAATAACGTATGTTAAAATCAAATTAAATGGGCCTTTCTGAAAACGGCTTAGCTATCCAACCCCGTATCAGTTGAACTGGTTTCCACCGCAAATCCGATTAAGGTCTCGTAAGAACTCGCCATGTTTTTTATCAAATTTGTTTTCTCCGATGGCAAATTGTATGGAAATTCCATTCACTCTTGAAGGGAGTCTCGTGGGATAATATAATAATCCTATCCCGTGCTGACTTGACTTTGTACGTGTAAAGCTATGGCGGAAAATAATATGAAAGAGACTCTGGGGAGTATTCAGAGTCGTTCGATAAATGTCGCTCGGCGTTGGGTCGTTTGAATGTTCCGTGCTTGAGTCTGGAGTGTGATTTAAATTTATATCTAGGTGAGAAAAAAATCAAGATTTTGCTGTCTTTTGTCTTGTTTTATAAGGTACTGATCCAGTACTTTTTGAAAAAAAACACACGTCTCTTGTATAGAGAGTCCCTTTTATTTTGTTTCTATTGTTTTGTTGTTATAGGTCAGTGGTTCCTAACCTTTATTATCATATCACCCACATTCTCATGGAGATTTGTATTAGGTTTACTATTGGTACGCATAAATTTAAAAGGCATAATTCATCATTTCGCATAATGCTTTTTTTTCTGAACACGTAAACTTTTCAGGATTATTATAACGCAAACCTAACCTAACCTAACCTATTTAACAGGATGAGGCCTTAAAGAGTCCTGAAAATTCTACAGTTTAAGAAAAAAATGCATTATGCCGAATGATGAATTATGCCTTTTAAATTTATGCGATCCAATAGGATCCCTTTGTATTATTACCCCTCCAAAAAATAGGTATTATAATTTATAAGCTTAGAAGAAACTGCTCAAAGTAAAACAGCGTAACATTCATGCGTATTACCCCTGAGAAAACTTCGTTTTACCCCTGGAGGGGTAATTACCCCCAGGTTCGGAAACAGTGTTATAGGTAGCGGCAATAGAAATGCACATTTTGTGAAAATTTCATTTCTGTCACTATTACGGTTCAAAAGTTACAGCACTGTGACACACGGATCGAAGGACAGATGGACAGCGGAGGCACGCTTTGTATGGAACCCTAAAAAGTACAGATGGCAATAAAACTAGTCTCAAAAAAAAATTGTCAGAAAGTTTTTTATGTTTTTATCCTTCCCAAGATTTATCATTGAGGGACCAGAAACAAAGTATAAAGACAACCAAGTACGACTTCGGCCGTTTAGGAGCACGCGACACGTATTTACACAGACGCACGACGCGCGTCTGTGTGAGTGAACGCCATACTGTGGCGCGTGCTCAAATCCTTGCCTGTGGTGCGTCCGTACACGGCGCGCACACAAAAAGGAAAGGGAAGGAGGGAAGAAAAATTACCGTATACCTTGCCAGTAACCATCGTGTCCCACCTATCGTCACAATAATCAGCACACGTCTACCAATATGTTGACGATATATGTAGGGTGTTCTAGACGGGACCCGGGTGTCTCCGACTAGAATTAACCCCGTTTCAGGGTGCGAAAAACTTATACTAATTTAGGTTCTCTGACTGTACGTACCTCTGCGACGTGCGGACTGCGGCTTAATTTTGTCAAGTCAAAGTCGGGCAGTCAAGTCTATATCAGTCAGGAGTCAAAGTCAAGGTTCTTCAATGGGTCGGGAGTCGCTTGATGGCGAACAATGCTGTCCCGAGACAAATCCCAAGTGGTGCGGTTCGCGTCACGAAAACAATCTACGCACTTCAAAATTTGCACAACCGTTTATGCACACAAAACAATCACAAAATCCACTAATTCGACATCCAAGAGGAACACCGATCGCGAGCAACGCGTTTCCGTCTCGTAAATTAGGAAGAGTGAATGACAGCACAGACGTCATGAATACCGCGCTTTTTGAGCTGTCAAAGTATAGTGGAGGTTAAACTGTTTGACGTTTACAAGTGTCCTGTCAAATAGTGAGGTGACATCACACGATGGCGGTCCGATTTATATAGGGACGTAACATAGGGCTTTGGGGTAAATTCAAACGTGGGGTAATTTTGAAAATATATGTTTTCTACCAAACCAAGCATGATTTTTGAGATGTAATATTTGTCGAATCATCCGCGTCATATCCAGTATCGTGTTAGTGTATTACAGGTAATATATCAATAATAAAATCGGGGGACAATCTTACACAAATCGAGCTAGTTCCAAACTAAGCAATGCTTGTACTATGGGTAGGTACTAGACGACGATATACATACTTATATAGACAAATATATACTTAAATAGATAGAAAATATTCATGACTCAGGAACAAATACTCGTGCTCATCACACAAATAGTGCCCTTACCAGGATTTGAATCCGGGACCTCTAGCTTTGTAGGCGGTGGCACTCCCACTGAACTAAACGCGTCGTCAATATATGTCGCGTGGATTAGTCGAAATTCTTAATCATCGGAATTACCCCGTGTTCGAATTTACCCCAATGCACCTTTACGGCCTTTATTGCCAGCCTCAGAATCGGCGCCTTATATTAAAGGGTTCACGCATAGGTTTGTCGCTCTCAGCTCTTTGGGGATTTGGGAGCGATCGAGATTACACCCCCTTAAAACGCTAACAATTGACAATATTTCAAATTTTCTACTCCTTCATTTTATGAGCTGGATAGAAAATAGGTGGAATTTTAAGCTACCCGTATTTTTTCTTTTTCGTTTCAACTCAATTTTTCAATTAAAAATAGCAGTTTGAAAAGTAGCTCATTCTAAAAGGGCGTATGTAGAAAATGACGTCACTTTCCCAACTAGAATCCAGAGCGACAATTACGATTTAAAAAAACTAGAATCCAGAGCGACAATTACGATTAAAAAAATAACTGTCAGGCGTTACAGCGTTGTCAACATAGGAAGTTCGGGAAGACAACGATGCTTTTGCTCCTCTTATTTGGGCTGGATTATATTTATCACTTGCCGATGTGTACTCCATCATCATAATTTCAACACGCGGCAGATTCGTGCTATCAGCCTGAGAAAAACCTTCTGATGTCTTCATTATATGAAAAAAATCGGTGTCCGGTAAAAGAATGCCAAGTTAATAATGTTTGAATGCGTTATCGGAGTCCAGTGGGAAAGTGCCAAGTCTTTTAAGGTCTTCGAAAACGTGCAAATGAACCAACGGTAAGAAAATTAAGCTTCTAAAGCCGCTAAGCAGTTGTAACAATTTTCAAAACAAATAAACGTCAGACGGCAAGTATGTCAGAAAATGACAACCGGATACCATACACTTTTTAATCGTTTCAGCACTAAGGTCTCTCTCGATAATGCAGGGAAAATGACGTCACACTTCCGGTTCACACTAATTGACGATTTTTTCCAAAATGAATGGGAAAAAAAATCCAAAAATATTTTTTTTGAGCATAAAATACAGTTTTACCCAAATGGTTTTCGAATTAAGATCTTTTGAAAATATGAAATGTTGTCAATTCCGTGAGATATTACTTAACATACAGTTATTAATATACTTTATATCTAGAACATGCGCAAAAAGGAAGCTATTTACTTACATATCAAATATCTAAAGTAATGTAAAGGACTTTCCGATTTTTTTTACGTTTAAAACTTAATAATTTGAAGATAATTACGCGAATAAAAAATTTGGGCAAATAAACAATATTTGTTTTTTTTTTGTTATTTACTATTCAGCGATACTTAAATATTGTTTAACACGTTTCCTGTCCCGTGACCCCACATATGGGTCACGGCAAGCCTTATTACAAATACGTAAGGCTTACAATTTAAATTGGGACTTTGAACGTATTAAATACCCTCTAACTTTCCTTTGTGTCACGAAAATGGCACTAACTTTCAGTTTCGTCACGGAACTGAACTGCTCAAAACATGTACACTTTTTTTGAAAAACGTTCTATTATGTCATATAGAGAGAGCCCAAGTTAAACTACAGATGTGCATTTGTGTAAAACATGGCAAATGCTCGCCATGTTTGTTAATGAAGCAAATCAAGCAATAAAAAATTAACCCGCAATTTTCAAGTCCGTTTAACTGAACCCTCCCCAAGTCACTTAATTTACCACGCCGTTTTATCGCGCACACTTGAAAGAGATAGATGTTACGTCGAACGATTAAAATCGGACCCCAACTCGTCAGAAACAGTCATCAAACTCGAAAAGTTCCCGAAAAGCCGCTTTGATAAATACAAAATTAGTGTCTCTAAGATTCGGAGTTCAAATTTCTTATTAGCAAAGTTCAGGAATGAAATTTAATTTACGGTTGTTTACATGCGCCTGTGTGCCGATGGCAGCAGATATTATAGGCGTACATCGTACAACTCATTGAGAGCCGGGCACAGTTCAAAATAATCGCAAACTGCACGTCAAAACTAATCAAATCAGCACAAACACGGTGGATTTATCTTATGTAATTTAGATGAGTCTATAGCTACAATCTTGCTCCATCATCAGATCAGCTTCATAAATCGTCTGTCAGTTTTGATAGAAATATTTTATATTTTAAGATAATTTTGACATTTATATCCGCAAGTATTTAACTGTGTGTGTGTGTGTGTGTGTGTGTGTGCTACTTGCTATAATTGTATTTGCATGCATTTAAGTATGTTATTAACTGGAACTAAATTATTTGATTTGATTTGTCTACTCGTAACTCTGTAATATTCACACTTCACGGTAGTACGTTACCGCCGGCGAACGTGTTAACTACGCACATCTTTTTTTGAATGACCCTAATTTGACCATGTTCACCAGTCAGTTTTTCTTGGAAACTATCTGACCGTTTTGATACTTCATAAAAAGAAGCTTATTTGATCTGTCAATAAATAAACTATTAAATATTTAGCCACCTTCGTTCACATATTTATTATAATTTAGGTCACTGCCCACTACACCGTATCATACCATGACCGTACTATGAACGTATTAGACACGGTATGACAAATGCCGGTCGGTGACGGCAGTTTTGAAGGGCTCCTCTCAATTCGGAGTCCAAAAACTAAGCATTTCTTTGACAATGACAACGCGCTAGGGCATATTCTCATACTTTTCAATACAAATAATATTTATTTTGCCTGACACGTTCGTACGGTCATGGTATGGTACGGTGTAGTGAGCAGACCATGCTGGGCCAAGTAGCTTTCTAGAAACGCAACGTTGGCCGGCCCATCTTGCGTTTTAAAGATTGTGCGAAACGCGACATGGTTGCATTTGGCATCGATTGCAATGTCTGAGAGGATATTGCAGTAGACCGCGATGAGTGGAGGGGTGTTCTTTTGGATGGCTGCGTAACTCATGACAGGGCGTGGTTTCGAGATCTGGCCGCGAAGCGGGCTCAAAGGCACAATCCTGTTTGTGTCCCCTGTGTAGGTGATTCACGATTATCGTGCAGTAAATGCGGGCGGATATGTCATTCTCGGATCGGGCTGTTTAGTCACGAAAGGCGATGCCTTTCTCGTACCGACGCTGCTTAAATCGTCTGTCAAGACGCAAAGGCCCTATAGTAGTAGTAGTAGTGAGCAGAGACTTTTAGAAGAAAGTAAACTGTCACGCACAACAGACTAGAAACCATCGGGCACAATGCGCCGATTGATTTAGATTTGAAAGGGGTACGGCGCCTGAATACTGATGCGTACAGTCGGCCACGTAATGGGTTTTGGCAAAAAGTTTACGTGATTAAAGGACACGTAGTGACCAACAGAAAGAGTATGCAGTTTTTTTATTGCAGATAGCTTTTGCTTAGCGCTGGTTGTGTGCGTGCTGCTTGTAGTAGGTTACGACGCTGGTTTATGTGTGCGCGCTGCTCGTAAGTATAGTCGAGTTCATTTACATTTACACATATAAGAGAACAAAAATATCTGAACACGCTTTTATGCTTCTGACAATATGGTGTTAAGATATTTTTGCTCCCGTAAGTGTGTAGATGTACATGAACTCGACTGTACAAAGCGACCGGTTTACTAAAGGTGCTTCAATTAGCCGTTGGCGAGGCTACGCCCGAAGGTTCTTGCTTCTTACGCGCACAAAGCATCTCAATAAACCCCATTTTTAGTACTAAATGTTTCGACTCAGTTCATAAGTTTCTTTTATTTTCTATAACACCAACATCAGTTATATCCTCAGTACATCAGAAAACATCGCCTACATGTGTAGCGCATAAATCTCGCAAAAGTATGTTTTAGGGCTTGTACAGGACATTTCGGGGTCTAAATCGCTTATGAAATGGTAATCGCCGGCAGTTTGCCACAGCGGACTGATTTTGTGTCACGACATTACCGAAACGTTAAGCTCGGAGACGGAGGTCCTTATTTCTCTATCGCACTGAAAAAAATATATATATTGAAACAATTTGTTCCTATCTCTAAATTTGTATGCCACACGGCGAAGCATAGTGATTCCATTAATAATGTAACACCTCTTGTACCTATGTCTTACAAATAAATATGAATGAATGAATGAAACTTTATGAATATTTGTCATAAATTACTTAAGACTCAAACATAGTAAACATTACGTTGGTTATCAACCAACACCATTTAATATTCATATTCATATTCGTTTATTTAGTAATACTCATACATCGTCAGAAGTAAATACGAGTACATGCAACATGCTACTACATGAAACGTATTTGATTTTAAAAAGTGGGCGTAATGGGCATTACGCCCACTTTTGTTAGGCGTTCCCGTTCCTTACATTATATTTTCGATGATTGCCCTGTGGTTGGTTTTAGCTGTTCCATTCACGTTTTAATGTTTGTTATCAGGGCCTTTATGTGTTATTGTTATGTGGGCCTCAGTTACCCTTCATTGGGTCAAAGAACCCTGACCTTACGGTACCTAGTTTAGTTTAAGTACCTACCCGACCGAATGTAACTGAAATAGCTCAAAAAATAAGTGCGTCAGATTTTCCTATCGATTTCATTAATGGTGAATGCTACCCTATTTATTTTAAAAATACCGTCAAATGGGGTAACTTAGGATATGAAGGGTAACATTAGACAAAGAAGATAGTGCCCAATTTCAGAAATACTGCTGTTGACACTGTACCGTTTATAATCTTTGCATATTAGACTACCAGTCCCATTGATGGTCATTCCTTCCACTAGCTATAGTACATTACCGCAGAGGCCAGGAAATAAAGGGTTGCTAGCCGAGTACATATTAAAAAATTAAAAGAACAATATATGACGCTTGATACATTTTGCAGTTTTATTTATATAAAATTGTCATTAACATAACAAATAACATATCGATACCTTTGGGTTCAATTGGCGTAAAGGACATTTTGGCGAAAATGAGTTATATATACAGTTTTGTTCAGAATTTCAAGCTCTACCGTTCTGTATAGTTAAAATTTCGATATCTTTAAAAAAAGTGCCTTTACGACCCAGTTTTTATTCATCGTGTTCGCAAAACTAGCTCAGGTTAAGGGACGTAAGTGTCAAGTTATAAAATACGAATTAAAAGGTGTATCGTAAAGTACGCCGGTAAATATGAATACTGTCGTATATGACCTATTTTTTTCTTGTTGTCCTTTAAGCCCCTCATTTCTCATGATTACTTTCCATAAGCGCATAGTCGAGGTGGGCGTTAAGGACATGTTTTCTTTTACTCGTCCTTTACGACCTGCCTTTAAATTATAATACCGTAATTTGATAAACCGAATAAGGTTGTAAAGGGCAGGTATTATTTTACTTGTCCTTCACGACCTGCTTCAAAAATGATTACACCATTATTTGATACAATTAAGGAGGCATGTATTCTTTTACACGTCCTTTACGACCTGCCTTCAAATGATTATACTTGTTTACATACCGTAATTTGATAAATCGAACAGGGCTATAAAGGGCAAGTAGTCTTTTACTTAAATAAATAAATAAATAAATAAATAAATAAATAAATAAATATTAGGGGACAATCTTACACAAATCGAACTAGCCCCATAGTAAGCTCAATAAGGCTTGTGTTATGGATACTAGACGACGATATATTTAATAGATACAAATACTTAAATACTTAGAAAACATCCATGACTCAGGAACAAATATTCGTGCTCATCGCACAAATAAATGCCCTTACCGGGATTCGAACCCAGGACCTTCCGCTTCGTAGGCAGGGTCACTACCAACTAAGCTAAAGCGGTCGTCCTTCCATTATTATGATTTAGTGCTATTGGAAGAGAATAAAACACTAGTAGGACATTATTTCCACCCTTGTTCCCGCAATTTAGTCAGTTTATGAATAGTTAATATTTTTTTTTTCAAATCTGGTTATAAAATAGTTCTTTCATAGTTATTATGGCGTTCTCCAAAAAATATTAATTGAACGTGATCGAGTTCCAAGTGAGAATGCAGACGGTAGTAGTATGAATAACGCGCGGACGAAGCGAACCCGAAAGAGGGTAGACCGCTATGGTGTGTGGGTAGACTACAACTAAAAACTCGCTGCATGTCAGTTACTCCGTGATAATGGCGCTTGCAACAGTGCCGAAATATCGGGAACTCACAAAAACAAACATACATGGTAAATATCCCGTCTTTTACATGAAAGAAACATTTTTTGTCTCTTTATTGGTTTTTAATGCGGGTAATTTACACCACATTTCTATGTTACATATATAGATACAAGAAATCAAAGTACATAGAAAAATTAAATGGCACTCGCCTGTGTACAGACCGGGAATCGAACCTGGTACCTCTGGATTTCCGGCCCAGTGACTCAACCATTCGTCCACCGTACACTCAGAAAACGCCTTCAAATTTGCCATCTACTTTGACTTCCCTCACCATTCTGTTTTTTTTATAGGAATTAACCTAAACTATTACTATTTTTCTATGTACTTTGATTTCTTGTATCTATATATGTGAAATATCCCGTCGTTAATAGTAGTTATTATGCCTAGCTGAATTCATCATCTTTTTATACATTTTTCAAGTCTCTTTAAGGTAAACTAAGTTGAAAACTGTCAATTTTTATTATATAGCTATTAACTTTACGCCCCAATATTGGAACAAAGTCATCTGAGATTGTCATTTACAACCTCATCATTTCCAAATGCCCAAAAAAGTCATGGGTGTAAATGACATTGATAACATTTTTACCAGTTGTAAAGGACATCTAACTTCCATAATACATTGTTTACAGCTAGAACTACCATCACAGGTGAAAGATACGGGCATTTCAAATATTTTTCATATACATGTCGAAAATATAGGTCGAGAAACAAAAAACTATAGCCATTTTTTGTAAAATAAAATGGTTTTTCGCTTCTCCTCAAAACCAGCGTTTTGTCCTTTACGCCAATTGAACCCAAAGGTATCGATATATAAACAAATTCCAATAATTTTAATTTGCAAATTTAACTGCACGAATACACATTTATTCGTCTAAACATTCGCGGTAAAAATGTGTACTGGAACAGAAAATACTAGAAAATAAAGTTAGATTTTTTGTAGGGTTTTTAATTTATTTTATTGCATATTTGAGAAAAGCACTATACAACCTAGCCTCGGCGTGAAATGGGATTGCCAGCCTCGTAACTATCTGGCCTCGCTTTTGCTCGGCCGGCAAACCCCTACGTCCCGGCCTCTGTAGTAATGTACCTACTATTGTAAAAACAGTTGTCTATAGTTACCCAGCGTGTCCCAAACTCCCCCATTTCACGGTAACTATAAATGAAAGCTACAGAAATTTCAAATCTAATTTATATTTTGCACGGCTGATTGTACTTGATGGAAATTATGGTAAATAGTTTCGCGATGTCCAATTCCCATCAGCGATGATACTTATCTATTTTGATTGACATTTGTGGATGAAACTTTGTCAATGTAAACTGATTAGAATTGACAGGTTGATATTCAATGATTAGAGATGGTGTTATGACAGCTAAGTAATGTTATTCATCGTTTTGTGTTAATATTCTGTCTTTTTAGCATTCTGCCATCCGATATCTAAAACTAGACTAACCTCTATACAACTCCATGGAAATTAGTCTAGTTTTATACTATGTACTTTTAGGTACTTAAAAAAAGGTAAACAAAAGAACCACGTGACTCGGGTCGTTCAGCCAAACAAACTAACATTTTGTATCTGTGGCACAATACCACTGGCTGAACGACCCTAGTCCCGTAGTTTTTTGTTTACCTTTTTTTAAGTACCTAAAATACAGAGTATAGTCATAGGGCGGTAGCATTATCAAAATAATTATCACTTCTTATCATGATATCCCTCGAGTTCAAATATTTATTACTATAATAAGGATTATTTTTTTTTATTTTAACGATCAGACACCTAGCATGTTTATTAATCTAATGAGTTTAATAAGGTAACCTATCGCAAACACTAAAAACCATTCACCGAATTTCATTTGGCCAAAAACTATTCGAATTATTATCGTTTGTCCGATGACAGGTTTCGTATTTTTTTCTGTTCACCATTTCACGTTTAGTAAAAGTTTCGTTTGTCCGAAAAACGTTTCCCATCTCATTCACTTGCCCTATGAATTGTTACGTATTTTGTTTCGTTGCCCATTTTTCATTTACCCAATGATACTTTTCGCACTGGATACGTTTAGACATATTTTCAGTTTACCTTTTAACGATATCCCAAGTTATTTCTCGGCAGAGGTATGTTTCCCTAAATCTAAAATAAATGTTATTTTAGAAAAGAAAATTAGTTTTTTAGAGAAAGCTCAGTAGGTTAGGTTGGTTCATAAAAAAGTGGCCGTTTGGGGAAGTGACTTTCACAGAAAACTTATATAGGCAGAAGGACAAAGGGGGGACGGGGGGGCGGAGCCCCCCACAAGGGGGGCTCGGGGGGCGAAGCCCCCCGCATGGAAAAAAACTCAAAACAAAGGTTCAATTAGGTAAAAAAGTAGGTTAGGTTAGGTTTGAACTGCGTCCCCCAACAAAAACGAACTGCTACCAGAAAAATAGGTTAGGTTAGGTTTGAACTGCGTCCCTCAACAAAAACGAACTGCTACCAGAAAAATAGGTTAGGTTTGAACTGCGTCCCCCAACAAAAACGAACTGCTACCAGAAAAATAGGTTAGGTTAGGTTTGAACTGCGTCCCTCAACAAAAACGTACTGCTACCAGAAAAATAGGTTAGGTTAGGTTTGAACTGCGTCCCCCAACAAAAACGAATTGCTAGGAAAAAAGTAGGTTAGGTCAGACATATTTGAATAAGTTTTCACTATCGCACTGTACTACTCAGTATTAGCTTTAATAATACACTATAACAAGTTTTATGTGGCGGGTAAGGTTATCTTTATCAAAGTACAAAGCGGGTAGATTCTTGCAGACTAGTTTGCCAGGTATAAGAATAAATAATTGTAAATTGTAATGCCAGCTGTACACATGTCGAATAGTTAAAAATCGAATCGTTACATCGGACAAATGAAATCAAAGTCAATCGAAAAAAGTCGAATGGTGAATAAATCGAAACGTTACTTCGGGTAACTGATATTACGGTGAAACGAGATTTAGGGCAAACCGTAATTTGTCGAATGATTAAAAAACCGAACCAATAAATGCCGAATCGTAATAATTCGAAATGAAAATTCGGACAAACGAAAAAAAATTGAAACGATATTTGTCGAATAGTTTTTGCCGAAACGAAATTCGGACTAACGTTTTTAGTGTTTCAGATAGGTAACCGTTTAATAAATACAACAGGTACTTATGCATATTTGCAAAATGTAATTTTTATCAATTTTTAAGGAGGCGCAAATGTAGCACGTTTTTAAGTGTCCGTCGGCCATATCGACATATAAAATGTGGAATTTTAAAAATGTTTACTATGAAACGTCTTGTATTTTAATAGATTCCCATAAACTGGACTCCTTGTCGAGTTTAATTACTGCTTGCTTATGCTTGTCACACCAGGGAATTTATAATGAAAACTTACGTGTAAAATAATAGTATTGTCTTCCAGATAAACCGAACCGTGCAACAACTTACTCGTAGAATTCAGGAAACATACCTGGAAACAGACGACAAATTAGAATGAAATTCTAAACATTATCATTGTACTGCGCAAATTAAATGTTTGGTGTTTGATGCCTGAATAGTAGAATGCAAGTTAGTTATCTACAGAGCTCGGAAACCGGTATTCGCTCCATACAAAAATACCGGTATTCTTTCCGTTATTTTCGTTCTTTGGTTTATTATTTAATTTTTTAACCGGACAATCTAACAATACGAAATCATAACTTAAATACATTATTGAGCTCTACATAAAAAGCATAAAATTATTCAAAATATTCGGCTATTTCGGGGTTTTTGCAAAATACCGGTTATAAGCCCTGGTTATTTGCATTGTGTGTAAAATTTACTTCTATTAAGGCATTCTAGCATTTACCCGCTTTGCTCGAGATAAAAGGAAAATAGTTCGTCGATTTGTATTGGAACCAAAGCGTGTAACGTATTTCGCTTGGCGTTTGACGCCACGAGCGTAATTTAGTGATGGAAAACATAAGTTTTCCTTTTCATTTGGTGGTATTTGAACAATTAATTATACCATTATTATCAGATTTTTTAATCTGATAATAATATTGACAGCAACTGAAGTTGACGGCGTGCAAAGTAGGTTGCCAACACTTCTTTTTAGCACGCGAGGTACATACACTTTTTCCTTCTTAGTCAATAATATTTATGTGTCAATAGCGAATCCAAACTTATAAAATAAATGTGAAAATAACTCTATTATTAATGTCAAGATTTCGATTAGAACAAAAAAAAATATTAGTAATGTGAAAGTTTATCGGTCTTACGGTTACTTTTTTACGCTTAAGGCGCTGAAAGCGATTTAGATGAACTGACGACTGATTGTATATTTTGAGAACTTAGGAAGGACGAAGTATAGTTTTAACTTTGGAAATCACCCTTTAAGTGGGTAAAAAGGAGAGTAGAAGTTTGTATGTAGAATTAATTATTTCTAAAACACACACATTTTTGTACTGCTTCTGTGTGATTTTATGTGCTATAAAGTGTTTACATACATACATACAAAAATAAAATTTTAACCTTACATAGACGAAGTCGCAGGCAAAAGCTAGTGAAATAAAATAAACTAGGTACGACAAAAGCCATTTCACCCAAAGGTCTAATCGGTCTTCTATCTTTTCCAAAGTAAGCTATAAAATAGGCCATTTTATTCGGCTTTGGACAGTTTTTACTGACATCTGATCGAAGATAGTGCAACATCGGCATTAGCAAATACATTTTCCGAGTAAACGTGATTTTAAAAATAAATGTTAGCTTAAAGAGTTTTTGAAATATTTAAATTCGGGTAAAAGAGTAAAATAAAAGTATCAGCATAAAGCTTTTAAAAGCTCTTTTGAGAATTGAAAGGCATTTTTTAGCAAAACATAAATGCATCAAACTGAGGGGAGTGCTAATGTGAGTTAAAAAGCAGCCGATTTTTCCTGTTTTTTTTTTAATTAACGTACGTTTTTATTTTCATAAATTTACGTATTTATAAAAAACCGGACGGACGAGTGCGAGGGTTTAATTACAAATGTATAGTTTTCAGATTTTTCCTTGTAGGTACTTGTAGTATATGATGGTATTACTTGCCAAAGTTCATATTTCAAGGTCAACGGAAAGTACCTACCTTATAAATTTTGGTTTCCTTGAAAGTGTCGAAATATAAGTTTTTTTGCGGTACAAACGACTGTTTTTTTTACGTTAACTTAGAAATTTGTTTGTTCATAGCATAACAACAAAGTGATCTTATTAGGGTTCCGTTTTTTCTTTTTGGATTCTGGAAGAGCTCATTCTGGTTGGCCACATCACACAGCAGTAACTTTATTTCCTACAAAGTATACATCATGCGGCTCGTATTTATATTGTGTACGCGCCGTAAACGAACGCACTACAGTCGAGTTCATTTATATCTACACATATTAGAGAACAAAAATATCTGAACACGCTTTTATGCGCCTGACAAAATAATCGTGTTCAGATATTTTTGTTCCCGTTAGCACCCGTAAGTGTGTAGATGTAAATGAACTCGACTGTACAAGCAAAGCACTGTAGGCGCCTCGACCTCGAATAAGTATCGCGGGCCGAAGACAAACTATTGCCACGGTATACGGTAGTTTTTCTCCGAACAAAAGGTACATCGGGAGCGCGCATGTGTGCGTGCCGTGTACAGACGCACCACAGGCAAGCATTTGCGACTGCGCGCGACTGCCACAGTATGGCATTTACTCACACAGACGTGCGTCGTGCGTCTGTGTAAATACGTTACGTGTGTAAATATTATACTTTGCTTTTGGTCTATCTTTATACTTTGGCCCCGTGGAAGGAGAAATGGGCGTAGAAAGTGGCCAAATCGAATCAATCGATCTTTTTATATACTAGCTGTCCCGTCAAACTTCGTTGCGCTTCAAATTTATTTTTTAGATGTTTTAATAGTTATTCTGTTATTCGGGGCAGAAACAACCCCAAAAAATTAAAGATCATAATAATCGGTCCACATGTTCTCGAGTTATAAATGGTGCAACTAACCCGACTTTGTTTTATGTATGTAATAGATTTTCTGCATCCCACGTGTTCAGTAAAGTGACCAGTATGCCCCAAGATTTGACCAACGCCGTGAAGGAAACCGTTAGAAGGGGAGTTTTCTTAATCCAGATCGATAGAGCAAATACATTATTTCCTATCTTTGAATACCTATTTATGCGGTTAGGATGCATACCAGTACTGATTAAAATATTAGTTACGTACCTAAGTAGGCAAGTTATATGTTCATGCGGGCTACTTCTAGTTTTGCGCAACTCAACTCACGCCTACACAAAATAAAAATTAAAAGCTGAGTTCAGAGTTCCCAAACTAAACCATGGAGTATTCTATTCCTTTTCAAATGTCATTTATATGTACGGCAGGAAAAAATCCAGATATTGGGAGTTATAAAGTAAATGGCTCGACGTCCAGTCGCTTTGAGCCTTCACGCTGAAGAGCTCTCCTCTCGACGGTATTAAAATAAAACCTAAACTACGAAAAAACTTAAAAAGAAATGGCTTTAACGCTGGCCCGACCTAAAGGGATTTCCATGCACCAAGTTAAAAAAAATTGAAAACCGGCATTTTTGTCAATTTTTTTGGCGTTTTCAATTGACACTGAAAGGCGGTGAAAATGTAGGTCCTAACGAAGTTGAAAATTGCGGAGTCTAAGCTCAGGATTGGATTTGTTGTGGACAAAAAGAGAGACAGGGTTTGAAAAATTTCTATGTCACTTGATGGCGTTGTATTTTCTTAAAGTAATTTTTGGATTTTAGTGAGTTGAGCACAGTTGACCGGTTTAATTTAGGTAAGGCTTTAGTTTAGAATCCATACTATATTCTTTTTAGCACTTATACGTTGGATACATCGCCCGTCATCTGAATTTCCATAAATTGCTTATTTTCTAATACTGTGAAGTTTATATGACTTTTTTATTAAGTCCCGTATCTAGGCTATGTTTGTAATGTTCCAATTCTTAAAAGTAGCGTTAGGGTCGATTTCAGAGGGAGTCGACCGCAGGCGGTTTTTTTCATTCGTGTTCCAGCAAATATAGCAGCATAAGCGGTGGTGATCACAGTTAACTTTTACTATAAACGATAGACGGTATCGAGGCTCCACATGATTTAATCAAAAGTTGTCGTCACTCAATAGTCCTTCACGGTAAAACTCCAGTGACACTAATGAAGTTACAAAAAACGCTGGAAAAACGCCTAAAATCGACTGATTGTCGCTAAGACTTGTCGCTGTTTTCAACTACCTGCCAGCCATAACCGCCTGGTCAGGACATCGGCGATGAGCGACCGCCATAGGTGGGAGCGAGAGACTTTGCTCCGACCTTTCAGTCCCAACCATGACTATCACTCGTCGCTGCGTCGAGTGACTCACTCTGCGACTTTGTCGCGCGGCTACTAGAACCAAATTTTCCCCTTCAGAGGGGCTTAGCCAGCGACCAGAAAGAGTACGCGTTATGCGATAGAGAGAGACGGTCGGATCCGGTGCCTTCAATCCGGTGATAGCACTTGAATCAGTTTCGTTAGAAAAAGAAAAAAAGAAAGAGAAGCGATTGATTGGGAAGTTGTTTTTGTGTTATGCACATTTTCTCTCCTATGTAAATTTTGTTAGTTAAATCATAAGAGTGTTGGAATGAAGTCTTCCAGACTGGAATGGGACTAAGCTGGACATATCTGCCATATGTACGATGATTGGTGGTCAAAAGCAGTCACGAGTTAGCATCAGCAATAGCAGCAGCAGCAGAAGGAAATGGCTGGACGACCGGAATGTATTCAACTGGACTTAGCCGAAATTTTTTCAAGATAGAGAGAAGTGGAAAAGGAAACGGGAGGTCTTTGCACGACAGCTCTTGGCAGAGCGGTCGAGGTCACACTGAGGCATCCACATCGGTGGTAGAGGCGGACACAGCTCTCCGCACGATCTCCCGCCATCATACGTGGTTTCCTACAACGGCTTTCACTTCGTCAGTCCAGCGCATAGAATTCCATACTGGTGCTATTAGTTCCAGACGTACCTAATAGATGTGATCCCTTTTTATTCTTTCTTTCTAAAATACAACTAAATTTTGTATCTACAGTTACAAATAGTAACAAGCTTAGCTAAAACTGTCTCGACGAAGACTCAATTCCTAAAAATAACACTTGGTATTATTTCTTGATAGAACTCTAATCGGCTTAACGTCGACAACGAAAGTTAGCAACTGTTATTTCATTTCCTTTTAGTCAACAATGATGGGTTTTAAAGGTCTTGAGAAAACTTTCAAGATGTGATATGAGACAAAAAAATTATTAAAACCAAACTATTGCTTTTGCTAATCCGCGATATGATAACGTGTTAGTCAATTAGTGCTAGCTAATGCTAATCACTAACTGACTAACACGTTTTCATATCGCGGATTAACAAAGCAATATTTTGGTTTTAATTAACATGGATTTCCGCAAAGTAACGGCTGATTCAATCAATTAAAAAAACAATGTTTTAGCGATAAGGTGATAAAGAGTGCGTTCAAAGCTTTGGAGTTTTTGAGTATCAGATTGTAGAAATCAGGAGTTACCAATAATATGAATACCAGTAATATGAAAAAAGTTTAAATCGCAGTGTCGTGCATGTGACGTGCCTTTTATTTCAATTAAAATAAAAGGCACGTCAGTATAATGAATGAAGCTTAACAGAAGAAATAATGTACCCAAAGAGTATATCATATTTCATATGACTGGAGTTTAGGTCTCATAAATTGAAATGTAAACCTGGCAACACTGAACTGAAATCGGAACCACGAAAAGAACACATAAAGCGAAAGGCAAACAGACGGTAGTTTTAACCGGCCTTTTGCACGGTAGCTCAAAGCTTTAGACTTTTTAACTATCACATTGCAAAAACGAGCAACCGTTATCGTTAAAAAAAATCACTGATGATGTTAACAATTTCTGGTGAAGTTAGTAAAAAACGAAAAACTTTTTTAGTTACCTACTACTACAGATATAAAGTTGATATATTGGGGTCTGTCTAATAAAAACGGAACTTTCTAATTTGCCTCTTTTTGCAGATTCAGCTTTCATTATATAGACTCTAATCAATATCCACATGAGCCACTTTTGAGTAACTCATAAATTCAAATGTATTCAATAGTTCCCAACACTGAATTGAACTCAAAACCGATAGTCACGAAACGCGAGAGGCAAACAGACGGCAGTTTTAACCGCCCTTTTGCAGGGTAACGCTCAAAGCGTTGGACTTTTTGAGTTTTTGTGAAGCGCACCTGCTCGTTAGTGCCTCTAGTTCCGGCTGCATGCGTCAACACAGCAAGGCCAGATTTAAGCGTGTCACACACTACGCAGATACGATAATATACGAGACGATACATTCAGTCTAAATCCTTCAAACTGAACTCATGATCTGCAGATAAAATACTATACCATATACCAGGCAGATATTATACACAGATCAATTTATATACGCAGATAATATCTTTGCCATCTTTCGATATATGTCGGTTCCCACAGATACTTCACGATAAAATATAAATTATCTGCGCTGTGTGTGTTAGCTCATTGAATTGTATAGGGAGCGATATTGACAGATATGCGTTCAGATACAGATATCTTATCGTATCTGCTTAGTGTGTGACACGCTTTTCGAGATTGATGGTGACTGACACAGAAGTAGGTAAAGTAACCTTACCTCTGCGGGTGTTTTAAAGGAATACTATTGAATTTCTTTATTGTTTAATAAAATTTACTAAATAGTTATTCTTAGTTTTGAGTTAATTGAGCTTTCCACCATCTATCAAAGTCAAAGTTCTTTATTCTTCAATTTACGCATATTCAAAAGTATCTATGAATGGCAAGATTTACCCCGAGAAGAACCAGCGTAAGAAACTCGCCGTGGTATATTTTTTTCAAAACAGTCATACAATATCATACTCTTATATCATAATTTAATGACTATTTCAGTGTTTTTCACAGTATGAAAAAAATTCAAGTAATAATTCAAGCTTAAAAGAAATTATGAATATTGATGATCACTCATGCCAGACGTCATGATTTCAAAAATCCCTGTCCTTGACATAGTCGTTTATTTTATCGTTTGCCCAAACAATTAGTTTTTCTTTTACGACAGATCTAAATTTAGAGTCTCTCGTTTGCCACATAATCATAACCTAATGTGATGGCATGTGAAGATATTTGGAAATTAAATAAAAAGCAAAGGAAATTTCTGTAAGCAACGGATTAGGACCACTGGAATATAATAGTTTGACAAGCTACGTAATAACTTACTTTTTTTTACTCCGACAAGGAAAAATTGTACTTTTTGGATATAGGTATACTCATAGAAAATTGAGATAAACTCCACATAACTGTAAGATTTCTGCCATTACAAAAATGAAGGTTTACTTTACTCATGCACATGAAACATGTCTATGATGGCTGTTAATTCCTAATGTTTTGAGAAAGTTCTAAAAACATACAGCCCTGCTGATTTCACGTACGTAACGTGACAAAGTAGCGCAATCAGCGACGCGACAGGACGTCTTCCCGCCGCTCTTCGCACCTCTAATGCTTTATATTAGACGCCCTTTGCTTTGAACTGCGGCGCTTGGAGAGAAGACAGGACTTGTTCTTTACTGATTTTTTTCCAAAAAAGGAAACGGATAATGGTCTGTTATAAAGCGAACATAATATATGTTAGTTGCTGGAACGAGACCCCATTTGTTATAGGTTTTTTTTTACTTTTTTTATGTAAATAGAACCATTTAAAAAGGAAACTGCAAAAAAATAACGTTAATTACGTCATTATAAAAATTAATATTAATTACGCTGATATGTAGTACAACTATTTTGATCCATTCTGCCCACCAGTTCAAATTGTTACGTAGCTATTGATACGGTACCCGTACTTATTATACGCTTGATGTCGAAAAACTCTAATGAGATCGAGTCTGGCTAACTCCACGCACGAGACGTGACAAAGTATGAATCAGCTTCTTTGTCACGTCTCGTGCAAATTCTATCGGAGTATAGATGTTACAATATTAATAATATAACAAAATAAACAAGGAAAGGTACATAGACATCAGATCTCCAACTCAACAACAAATTGCATTATCTAGTTAACCCAAACATAGTTAATGTCATTATACGAGGCCCCAGGCGTTGTATGCTGCTTGCGATTCAATGTAGGTACAATTGCTCTAAGCGACATAAATATACAATTTTCTATTAAAGAAAAATGCACCAAATGACGTTTAATGTAAGATTGACAATTATAACACTTAAAATGCTTTTTGCAATTCAAACGCCAATTGTTTTAAGCGCCATAAATACGAAGTGTTTTCCAACAAATATGCACCCAACCTTGTATGCACCTAGCTTAATTAAATAAAGGTTATTATATCTTGCTACCCAATTATAAAATCGTTCTAAAAGACACAAATACAAACTTTATTTAAGCAAAAATGCACCTTATTATGTGTAGATTTGGGTTGAAAATTGATTAATTACGAACCATTTTCGAAGTTCGAAGTATATCAAATTGGAGGGATGTTAGAATTAGACCCTAACTGATTACACTGGTTGACACTTGAAATGTAACATTTATGTTGACAGTAAGTGTCAACTAGTTTAGTCGGTTAGGTGGTATTTCCAAACAAGCTTGAACAAGTTTGAACTTGAATGTAATTGGGACGAAGCAAATGCAGGCAGGCGCTACCTACTGGATGGTCCCTAATATATTTGAAGACTCTTGAACAAACAACATACTTCATTCATTAACCCTTTCTTAGCGAGAAAGTAACTTTATCCGCTTGTAAAGTAAATCGTGGTTGACATTTGATTGTAATTTATTATGAAATTATTCTTTTTTATATATGGCATTTCTCTTCGTGAATTCATTTCGGTTTTAATCTCAAAAACATGATGTAATGCTAAGATAATCATATACGCGGTGTCCCTTCTGCTCCTTTACAGCAGTGTATGTAGATGGTGCTGATTTTGTGCGCATACTTTAAAGTAATGGCGGTTTCATATAACGAAAAGTCGAAAACTATGAAGAGTAACTGGGTCACACGATTTCACAATTCCATGTCACATCAGAAGTGGCATTGTCTGCCTGCATATCGGGTGCTAAAGTTAATACAATACAATGCCGATTTCTCGTAGTTTTGGGGATTAAAGTATCTGTAACCACTGTAGGCAATAAATCCTAGCCGGTGTTTATAGTTGTTCCACGTGCATTTGAAATCTAAAAGTGAACTTTGGCCTACCGTGTTAAGTAGAGTGAGGAAGCATTTGATGTTTTTTTTAAGGCAGCAGTCGTTATAGGTTCTGTTTATTATCTTTAAAATAAATAAAACGATACACGCATAACTTTTATTAATTTTATTACCTAGGAGGTTTTTTAACCCGAGTTCTAAGTCAAAATATCAGGGTTTTACCTGACTCTAAATAAAGTCGGTTACCCTGGTAGCCGGGTACCCGGGTTATATGTATTCCCTAATCGATATACTTTTATCCCCGATTACGAATGTTATTACCTATTTTGTCAAATTATATTGGTGGCGGTGTTGACGGCGAAATTCCGAAGTGACTACAGGGATACAATTAAGTGACCGCCAGGAGCTACATGTCTGACCGGACACATGTAAACAAGGTTAGTCTGTCCGACCGTTTGCGGTAAACACTGCTCCCGAATGTGGCACAAAGTGTCATAGCCTATTTCGCCCCTAAAATGCATTTGAAAGGAAAAATTAAACAAGAACCTGAGTATTTGACTGTTAAATATATAGCAGAAAAGTACCTATTGAAACTGTTATACGTTTTAATATGTGTTCTAACATTACCTACGTTTTTTGATCCGAATATAAAAAGAACTAAGGAACCTTGAATATTAATTCTAGTCAATTATTGCTTTAAGACGGTATTTTTTTACCCGACTGCGGCGAAGCCCAAAGGAGGGTTATGTGTATGACCTGTATGTATGTATGTATGTCCGTTCCTGTGTCCGCTCGTAACTACTCAACGGCACATCAGATTTTGATAAATGATACATCATTAGATTCGTCTTGTGTCACTGGGTATGAAGTTCGTTAAAATAAACAAAATGGCAGATTTTATGCAGTTTCAAAGTGCACCGCGGTCGGGTTTTTTTTAGTAAAAATGTGGTTATTCTTAATGTGCGAGTCAATTACTTAATAACAACCAGTGTTGAATATAAAATTATACAGTGTTACATAAGATATGGTAGGATTTCCATGGTATAAGGATGAGTATGGGATGTAAAGATGTTATGCGATCGAATATTGATTTAATTCCGTCTCATCTAGCTTGGTTACAACGTTTGTGTAACTCTGTTTGTACTTTGTTGCATTTGGCAATAAAGTCTAAATAAAGTTTAATGTCACGAAATCGTTACATAATAAATATAAACATAGGTGTACGCTTAAAGTTGTGATGAAACGCACGCATAAATATAATGTAAAGAAAACTCTGCATTTAAAAGGTTTCACAGTAAACACTGCACTATGAATAATCGCCAAACAATAGCAGTTCTCGAGAGGTAATTAGTTAGTTCCTTTGAATTATTAGAACAAAGACAATAATGAAGACAATAGCAACATGCATTAGTTAGTTAAACACAACATGTGCAATCTCAGGGTGCCGAGAATGGGTGAGGTGCACAACCTAAAACTTATAGTGCAAGGATTTTGAATGTTGAATCCCAGGTCGCGCACTAGCTTAAACTCCGCCTCTTGAATTTTGGGCAAATGCATTAACGCATCCCGCCCGGCCAGAGAACAGGGACGGGTATCACGGGCTTTCGCAGATGTTGTTTGAAGTACCGTTTAAAAACCCGACGACTGCCATCTCCCCCTTCAGAGGGGCACCGCAGGATCACTTTAAACATTCTACTGCGCTACGCCCCGGCGTGTGATCCTCAGGCACAGCGAGACGTACTGATCTTGCGGAGCACCCGTAGTTCGAGTGCCCCCCGTTTGATGGACATTTTACTGCCCGAACGCACGCGTCTTCTAGGGCGGAGACAGAAGGTGCGCATAAGCTTTTACTCCGCCTAACTCCGCCTAACTCCGCGTAGGTGGAAACCGTGAATGTGCCGTTACAATATAGTGAGTAGATTCAACCCGTTCGACAACCAATTCGATAAACTGAGCTCCAGTAGGCTCAAATCCGAGTAGCCAGGCCGTAAAATAACTCTCTCACAGTAATCCTCTACTGTCCAAGACCGGATCTTGGTGTCACAGACGTCGGGTCAGCGCTCCACACAATCCTAGCCGAGTTCCGGCCCACTTCCGAAATGTAGTAACGGGCCGCGGATGCAGGCCCCGATGCAGAGGCTCATCACCAGTGTGGTTTTAGTGGGTATTGTGAAGATTGCACCTTGATATGCAAACTCACGCTACCTCCGAGACGGACTGGCGACTTTTGGAGAACATTTCATAATTTGAATTTAAAGGAATACAGTCTGTCTCACTCTACTTTGTTCGTATCTACACTAGCTGACGCGGGTGCACGGAGCGGACGCACGCGGCGGGCGGCAAAAATATGGCACCCGCGTCCGCTTCACTTTAGCGCTGTTCAAGTTCATACAATTTCTTATTAGACGGGCGTCCGTTCCGGGTAATCCGCGTCAGCCTCCTTTTCAGAGGAGAACAGTGGCCTGCACTCCAGAAAGGCAAAAATACACTTCTTACTCTCTAATATCTTCCCTAATAAGTCCCACATAACCCCCCACTAAAGGCTTAGGTACTTATGGCCTAGGGGGTATGCATAACGCATTTCCATACCGTCCAAAAAAAAGCACCCTGAATGTCATCAGTTAAATGTATGTTGCTTAGACTGTACCGTCGATTGTGAACTTGGTGTGAAAACAATTTCAGTGCAGCGGTGAAAGCGCAAACGCCACAGTCGCAGTAAAGACACACGGCTGTTACATGAATATTGCATTACTCTTGCAGTGTTATTGCGAAAGCTAGAGAGAAACAAAGAATAGATAAATCGCCTAAGGTAGTCTGCATGTAGTGGTGACAGTATCTGAATAGAGAATGACATAGGTTTACTATTGGAAGGCATAAAATCATTAATACTAATATGGTTACGCATAATTGCTTTTCGCCGAAAATGAGATGCGCATAAGCCTCATTACGCATAATTTTTTACGCATAACATCAAAAAGCATAAATACAGAAAGCATAACCGTCATAAAGCCTAACAACAAAAAGCATAAGCATAAATAGGCATATTAATCAATTGGCATCATATCAAAATGCATACCGCTATTATCCTATTCAAAAATATACCTCGAACACAAAATCATGCCGAAGCGTGGCATAATAGATTCGCACATTTTGTGGGAAAACATCATCCCCACTTCTATTACTTAGCAAAAACGATTACCCAAGAAATAACACACCAAATTACACAAATAGAACGAAGAGAATTAGGGACAGACCCACCACCAAAAAAGAAAAAATACCTAATTAAACAGCAACGTATATACAACATTATCAGCAAGAAAAATGAATTTACTACAAAAATAGCATTACTACAAGCTATCGCCAGTAATCTGAAACTGCAATGAACAATCACCATTACAAATATATAATGCATGTATCAAAGGAAATATATATGTCGCAGCCAACTGGTTTTATTGGCCATTTGGTTAAATGCCTAGCATTTTCAAAAAATTATGACCCGCCAGCAGGTCGACGAAGCCCCGCTACGCGGGGCTTCTATTTCTGGTCTGAGGGACACAAGCTAACTAACAAACCTAACCTAAAATTTAAATGAAAAGGCTAGGCAGTTAACTAAATGGCTAATTAAGCTAGTTGGCGGCGACATATACATACAATAATAATATGCATGTTAACAACGAAAGTGAGTTTCATTCATTTAGACAACCGAAATTATGGATAATGACAGATATACCAAATAATGATTAGCCCAAACAATAGTATGCGTAATGTATATTCGCCAATACAAATTAGTCCAACTAAAATTATGCTAATAGCGTAGTATGCCAAAAAAACAGTAGGCCAAAATATTACTATGCGAAAGTACTATTATGCCAAAACAAATTATGCTAAATCAATTATGCGAAACAGCATTAGTCTAAAAAACATTATGCGATCCAAGAGGATCCCAATGACATATAGGGTTGGTAATGTTGACAAATTCAGCAACGCTTGTCGAAAAGTTTCTGAGTAGGTATACCAAAAAATTTAGCTATCGTAAATACCGGGGGGGAGATGGGTCCACAGAACTCCCCCACCCCCCGTACTGACTTAGTTTAACATTTACATCTCAACACACTTTTTTGTTGCAGAAAAACTGCGTTGCAAGACTTGCATCTTTTTACATGTAATGTTTTGATGGGATCTCAATTCTTTTTGTAAGTGGTTTTCCTTTATTTATTACATTCCAATCCATTCTATTTCCCATTTGAACTACAAAAGTAACTTTGTAATCACCTGTATTTGTATAGGATTACAAACTTACTTATGCTGCAGTTTGTATTGAAAATACAATATTTTTTAGGTTTTGCATGACATGATAGGCTAGAAACTAATTATGTTTAAAATATATACCTTAGAATTATGATGATCAGGTCAGTGAGTCAGTGACAAAACTAAGGAACTTTGACATGCAATAGTTCTTAAACTATACGTTCCAATTGAATGTTATTAAGAATGTATTTAAATCTTATTATGTCCTACATATCCCTAAAAATTCAGGATTCTAGCTTTAGCCAGCACAAAATTACGGGAGGCTGAAAATGGCCTGAATGGCTTCGAGAAAAGGATGGTACGGCCGTGCCTTTCTTTTGCTCGACTTGTCGGGGGCACTGCAGTGCCCCCAGATATTTATTTATTTTTTACTGTTAATAGTTTTGCACTATTATCTATTCCTGTTATGACTGATGTGACTTTTATTTTTTGTGCTTTATTTTTTTTGACATTTACTGTGTATTTTGACCTTGGTAGTTGATTTTTTACTTTCTTATTGTTTCATTTTGGTTTGTGTAAATGGTGATTTTCAATATTTAATCTTTTTGTTCAATTTAATTGACGATCTCCTGTTAAATTCTTATAACTTGACATGTAATTCAACTTATAATATAATTTTAAATTTAGAAATAAATAATCGAATCTAATCTATATCTGTACATAAAAACGCTCAAAATGCATCTCCGTCATGCAATTGTATGGAATTAAAGTCTATTATTGTAAACTCTTTTCTAATCGAGGCGGTCCGAACTTGATTTAAAAGAAACTTTCTACATTCCTTTGGTTCGTAATGATTGCAGTTTCCAATAGAAATAATGAGCTCTGCGATTCGCCTCACGGGCAGACTTGGCAGCTCGTGGACTGTCTTTAACTTGGTTAAAAAATAAACGGCAGACAAAGTTACGGAATTGGGTTTAAGACGAATTATTTTCATTCGGTACTCCGCAGAAACTAAAAGAGGGTTAAAACCAAGGACCTTTAAATAAATAGCTGGATGGACCCTCGTAACAGAAAACTGAAGCATGTCTTATAATAAGCCGTGCGTGCGGCTCGTAGGTACAAGCAGCCGGCTTATTAAAAGTAGCTTCAGTTCTCTGTTGGCGACGCTCCGTCCGGCTATTTACTTTAAGATCCTTGGGGTTAACCCTCTTTGAGATGGACGATGCACTTGAATGGTTAATTTTTTATTAGACCAGCGCCTAGTAACAAGAATCGAAATATAATGTATGGAACGATAAAGCCGCACAAAAATTACGTTTAAATTTGCCCCATAACGCCCACTATTTAAAATCAATACGTCTTACATATCAAAGGGGCTAATAAACTTAATGTTTACTATGTTTGAGTCTAAAGTCATTTATGACAAATATTAATATTAACTACGGAAATGTTAAAAAACATTACAATCGGTGCCGTAATAAGTTCCGTACCTGCAAAGCATAACACTGAAGTCCTATTGTTTTCCATGCTTAAATACTTTCAGTGTATTATGCGGTGACGTCATAGGAGGATCGCTAACGCAGCTACGCCGCAGCCCGAGCGCATACGCTGACAGAGCACACGCGCGGACTTATGACGTCAATCAGTGCATAAGGCGCTGACCAGGCACCTCGTGGCCGCCGGGAACACGAGCCTTCGGATGTCATTCAATAGCATCGCATTGACTCACTACTAATAATTCTAACTATTTTATGTAACTCAATTGTGGTTTTTAATTAAATTAGTTTAAACAAATTGTTTTTTTTTGGACTCTTCGGCTGCAGCTTCCGTAATTAGTGTTATGCTTCTCAGGTACGGGCTTGTGGTGTTTCCACATTATACAAATGTTAATTATTAAAAATATATAGTTTTTTGCCTTTTGGAGACTTATCGTGTTATTCCGCGCAGCAAGCAGCTGTCAAATGAAACACATTTCAACTCACTGTTGATATAGTCAATTCATTAACCCTTTATATCGTTTGTATGGACGGCGGAGCTACTGGATCCACCTTAATGAAAGCGGGTAACAATGTGGTTGGCTGCATTTGCTGAAGTTCCGGACAAAACCAGTGAAATAGGAACGTTTGCTGTTGGCTGTGTGTTTGGAACAACCGCGGGCTCTAGTGATGTTACGATCGATACAGTGAATTAGCTCAACACTAGAACTAAAGTAAGCTACAAAACAAAATCCCACTAATATTATAAATGTGACAGTGTGTGAAGATGTTTAGATGTTCGTTAGCTAATAACGGAGTACCTAACAAGAACAACTGGATGGATCAAGCTGAAATTTGGCATGTAAGTAAACCAAATCCTGGATTAAAACTTAAGATACTCTATATTCCGGTTAAAAAGTTCCTTTGGGACAATAACGGGAACAACGCGGGTAAAGCCGCGGGAAAATGCTAGTATAAAATAAGTTTTATTATGTTATGTTTGCCGACATCAGCGTTGAGGACTGTTATGTAAGGAAGAAGACGGTATCTGTGGTGATGCAGATGAGAGGAAGCTCTATAAGTATCCTGAGAATGAGAGCAGAGATGGGACTCAGATATTCTCCGCCGATGCACCGCCTGCACGCACTCCACCGACCTTCATGTCTTACGACCTAAAAATAAGTAGTTTATGTTTTATGTCTTTATAGGGCTGCCATCTCCAAAATTTGACATCTAGGACAAAAAGCGTAAATCCCCGGACTTTGGAGCTGAAACCCCGGACACCAACAGCAACGCTGTTTTTTTTTCTAAGATGGGGGGTGGTGGTGCATTCGCTCTCCACGGCTGCGAGTAGCAAACCCGGACAACGGATATAGCCCCGCCCGGACGTTCCCCGGACGCTCTCTAAACTAGGACAAGTCCGGGGTAACCCGGACGGATAGAATAGAATAGAATAGAATAATTTATTAAACAACGTATTATACAACAATGACATTTAAAGACTAAGATATACAATTAGAGAGTTGAACCTATATGCCTGAACTAGGATTCCCTGTATCTCAGGCAAAAGGGACTTTCAAACATTTGTATCTACTACTAAATATTTACATACTAAATATGCAGTTTAATAGAAATCAAATCTTATTAACTAGTATCACGTTTAATCAAAGTGACATGCCAGCATCTGCGTCAGCAGAACTGAAAACTGGGCCAAAATCGATGTTGCATTCTTCAAGTTTGTTTTAATTTCATTTAGAGGTTATAGGCGTACGATTGGCATTAGCCTAGTTTTCGAAATTGTGTAAGTAGGACATCTCGGTAGTAGGTCACTTAGGCGTCTTCATAGTGTATGGAGTTTATGTACCGTTTTTCGGCTAATTTTCTAGCTGGGCATTCGGCATAGCCAGTTTCATGATTGCAGGGCTTTTTATAAACGGCGGCGCTCTTAGGCGCCTTCATAGTTTATGGAGTTAAAATACCTTTTCTCGGCCAGTTTTCTTGCTGGACATTCTGCATTACCTGTTTCGTGGTTACTTGGCTTCTTGAAGTGCAGACATGTTGCACATTTTGGTGGATCGGTCTTCTTAGAGCAGTCCTTTACTGCGTGCCCTACCTCACCACAATGCCCGCAGGTGTCAGCCTCCGATCTGCACGACTTTGCCGCATGGCCATATTGCTGGCACTTGAAGCACCTCGTGACCAAGGTGAAATCCCTTACGGGACATGAGGACCAGTTGATAAAAACTCTATCGCTGGTAATTAGAGCTTTTCGTATAAGTGCGGGGACTTCTATCACGTAGTTGCAGGTCTCGGCGTCCCTCTTGCCCGATTTATGGCTAAGCTTGGTTGTGGTCAAAAAATTTTCAAGTGACATGTCCTGTAGTTTATCGGCTAAATTTTGATTATATATGCATTTGAAGACTTCCGTTTCTTGCATGGCGGAGGGTACTCCGATGACAACTATCCTCGGATTTCGTTTTTTCTGTTCATCGACGGTAAAGCCAGAGGTCACCAACTGCGCCGACTGCTTCAGTTTCTGAACGTCGTCTTTGGAGTCAGTGCTTATTACGACGCCACCGTTCCTGATTTTTCTCAGCCCTCTCACGTGAAGTTTCATCTCTTCGGGCTTAATAATTTGTTGGACAAGGGATTTCGTCTCCTCGCTCGTCTTTAACTTATCCGTAGGGTAGATCACTACCGTGCTAATTTTTGAGGGCTGAATGTAATTATTAGGATGGCCTTTAAGCGCGTCCGCAAAAGAAACCGCTCCCGTAGCAGGTCTGGAAGACTCCTCGATGCATTGCTTGAGCTCCTGGAGACGGACCGAGAGGTCAAATTTTTCTTGCAGGGCTTGGAGAGAATAGTAGTTCTGGATGGCCTTCTGCTTGATCGACTGGTATTCGATGACCATCTGCGACGTGCAATAGCCCACTTTACGGCTTAATCCACTAATGCGCATTTTTTGCTCCGAGTTTAATTTACCCTCGGAAGCAATGGTGCATACTTCATTTAGTGCCTGTTCGATGTTCTTGATCCAGTTGTGCAGTTCTGCTGTACTCACAGGCTGCGGCGGGGCCTCGGCCTGCTGGACGGGCCCGGGGTCGCGCGGCGGCGGCCCGGGCCGCGGCGCGGGCGAGGGTTGCGGCGCGGGCGATGGCAGCCCTATGTATGTAACTTTTTTTGTTAATGGTGTAGAAATGCTTTACGCATACATAGGCCCTTAAAAGGACCCTTCGGGGAGGTTATGCTCACCCCTTAGAAGGAGGAAGCATACCCACTAAAACTACACCGGGTATGGAGCCTCTGCAGCGGGGCCTGCATCCGCGCCCGTTGCTGCACATCGGAAGTGGCCAGAACTCCTCAGGAGCTCGCGGCCGGGAATGTAACCTTTTAATATTAGTTTATTAATGTAGTTTTAGAGTTTTGCAACTAACAATCTGTGGATCTGAGGAAAATGAAAATATTTTTTTTTTATTTCATTTTATTATTTATTTATTACTTTAATTATTCCGTACCGTACCTAATAAGGTTTAAAGTATTGAATAGAAAAATAAATAAATAGGTGTTTTTATTTGGTATCGAATAATTGTCCACGGTATGCTGGCATCGATTTTTGAGACTTGGAAAATACAAAGATGACATTTGAATTATTATAATTTTGGGATGATATTATTATAGTTTGGCAACTTCGTTGGTGACACTCACCTGTGTGCTTTTTGTTCTGTGCAGCCGTAACTACTTACACAAATTACCGCCAACACGAACGGGGGCTTACGGAGGCAGCCTCTGTCGGTCGCCGTTCGTGTTGGCGGTAACTTGTGTAAGTAGTTACGGCTGCACAGAACAAAAAGCACACAGGTGAGTGACACCAACGAAGTTGCCAAGCTATAATATAATTTCCTCGCAGTAGCAGTGAAGAGTACTATGTTAAGTCTCGGCCAAAAGTGCAATAGATGGACTCGTAATCTTTGAGGGCTTCCTCTTCGAGTCGGCCCTGGATACTTTTTATTTACTTTAATAAAAGCTCATTCATATAAGAAACAGTAGGAAAAAATATTTTCATCCATCAAAGATTTATCTCTTTGTCTTTCTAGCAAATCGGAATATAGTATGGAGTTTGTATGCCAGCCGTGTACTATGACGTCATAGCCCATATTGGATCTCTTCGTCTAATCGCTGTCTAATTAGTGCTTTGAAGTGTTTCGTATTTCTCGGTCGATTTTAATTTAATTTTCACTTTATGTCATCTTTTACGGTATTTTCATATTTTGTTAAGAAATAGGATAAACTAAATTCATGCATTTTCCATAATAGGAAGGGAGAAACATTGTTTAGTTGTATTACATCTAGTTACCTATTTTGAGAAGCAAAGTCAAGCTTATCCTCAATAGCAACTCATCAATCTCAATTGCTTGAATGACAGGCATTAACAGTAATGAATTTATTACCATATCAGTTTGGAAGTGTAACTAAACACTCAATTATTGTCCCAACAGTAGATCCAACAGGAATGAATTCATGAGTATCGGATATTCCCTTTTAGACTCTAAGTGAGCGGAGTATGGTTGAAGTTTAAGTAATAACCTTAAGTATTTTGATCGTTTTAATTCAGGCTATTCGAGTCATCCTGTTCTCCATACATACGATAAGGGGTTGAAAATCTATTTCAACGACATCATATTTAAATAATACAAATACTATTGTTATATATTTTATGCCACACCTGGCCATAAAGTGGCTTTCCCGCGCGCTACGCGTACGGAAAAAGCCGCTTTCTGGCCAAGTGTATACACAACACAGGAGGTAATAAAGATATTTTTTTGTTTTACCACCCTAGTTGTATAATGTACTATTGCGTCATACCTGGCCATAAAGTGCCAATAAACGCCCGCTACGCGTTCGGAAAATCCCACTTCATGGCCTGGGGGAGACGTAAAATTATTTACTTACCACGGGCGGTAATAAATAAAGAAAGCCTCAGATCGCATATTTGTCACCTTTGCATTCAGCTTGGGCGTCAAATACCTGCAATCTGAAACATTCTTTGTTTTACCGCCTTATGTAAGTAATTTACTATTTGTCTACGGCAAGCAACATGAAAAATCCCAAAAAAACATAAACACTTGCATCTACCATTCGATACTGTAGGTTACTCATAGTTTTTTTGAAGGATAATAATAATTGATCAATGACGTTTACAATCCTACGTCTATTAGTGTTGATGGGCTTGGAAATAGAAGATTAACCAAAATTGATATCCGTAATTAGTATGAACACCAAATCGGTATAATTCGCGTACTTTCCTACATGTTCAAACTATCGGCCAATAAAAAATCTGTACTACGGGGCTCTAAAGGATAATAGTAATTGATCATTGACGTTTACAATCCTACTTCTGGTGTTGATGAGCTGGGGAATTGAAGTTCCACTATTGATGGCCGTTACCTAAATGACGTGTTATGCGACTGGGTATGATTTAATCTCAACGGATTAATCCAAGTTTGTGATAGTTGTATTATGACTATTAATCAAAGTTATTACGCGAGTTTAATGGGATTACGTCCCAGTGCTCGTCACACTAATGCCCAATATTTGACACCCTACTATCACCTCTATTGCTAATGACTTAACGTTCAAGATGGCGACCACTGGGACTTAAAAAGCTACCTGACGTGAGAATTTCATTTGCCGCTACAGTTTTTTCTCCAGTACTAAGTACTAGCTCCGCCCCGTTAGTACGATTTATTATATTTATTTATGAAATAGGGGGTAAACGAGCAGACGGGTCGCCTGATGCTATAAGCAATCACCGTCGCCTATAAACACCTGCAACACCATAAGAGTCACAAGTGCGTTGCCGGCCTTTCAGGTGGGAATACGCTCTCATCTTGAATACTTGAATACGTACTAACGGGGCGGAGCTAGTACTTAGTACTACCGTGGGGCCGATTTTGAGCATCAGTTACGCTTCAATAGGTATTTATTATATTTCGATGCCTCTTAACTGCCAGTTAAGGGGACATTTTGAATAAAAAAGCCTTTACGATTCGTGATATGCATCAAATTGTCCACAAAACATTCATCACTGATATTGACAGTGCCCAACTAACGCAAACCCACATTTTTTGAGCTCAAATTTTAATTGAAATTCCAAAGTGATTTATCGCCGTGAATTAATATATTTTGAACAAAAACTACACCGCAGTGTCCAGTTGGCGTGATATAGTACACTTTGCTCTCTGCGTTTGACGTGGCATCACGATTTATAGTCCATGTTGACAAATAAAGTTTTAGGGATGTTTAAAAATAAAACCTGCACCGGTGCTCGTTCAATCGTACTGAAAGTCCGTCAAAGCATGTAGGCACAGAGACATATCGAGATAAAAGGATATAGTTCGTCGATTTGTGTGGGAACTAAGCGTTTAAAGTTTTTCGCTTGGCGTTTGACGCCAAAATTGTAATTTAGTGATAAAAACATAACTTTTCCATTTCATTTGGTAGTATTTGAACAATTAATTATACCATTAATATCAGATTTTCAAATCTGACAATAATTATTGACGGCAACTCAAGTAAACGGCGTGCAAAGTAGGTTGTTGCCACTTCATTTTAGCACGCGAGGTAGGTACATACACTGTTTCCTTCTAGGTACCTCGATAATATTGGTGTGCACGTAGGTTAGGAAAAGCCTGGGGTGATTGTAATTTACAATCAGTTTTCTTGTAGCCTATCTATGTGAAATATCTCGGCTTCGCCTCAGCAGACAATTACATGTGATCTGAGTCATTTTTTACTTTACTGGCCTCAGTATGTAATGTACTATTATGTAACAACATTCTCACGTAAAATCGCAATATTTTTGCCCAAACCGGTATTCAAACGTAGACAAAAATACAAGATCTACAGAACCCCAGTTGATTCTATTCGATTTTTGAATTATTTAGTCCACTCGTGCATTATTTTGTGAATTTCGTTGAAAAATAACACGGTTTACAATTTAAAACCTGCCGTGCATCAAAGTTATACACGTACCTACCTACTGTTCGGAATATCGTTTTAGTGTACTTTTTTAAACAAATAATACTAGTAGGCAATCAATGTTGCACTGGAAAGCTTTATCTTATAATTATTTTTTATTATTATTATTTATTTATTGACACACCAACAAAACACATACTAATACAATCAAATAATAAATAAATTGAGGGATCGTGCCCAGCCTGTGCCTCAATTGGCTACTTGACAACTTTTTTCTGTTATATGTTACAGAAACACCTCTCAATAATAGAAATATTAGTGAAAAAACCACTTCAATATCATAAAAACTCACCGAGTTACTACAATGTTACAATAACATTATTAGACTCGCCCAAATACGTGCCGAAACGCTCCCTACTAAAGCCCGTTATACAGTGACGTCACTACTCGTACGTTGTTTGGGGAAATCAATAACTTTGTTCTGCAACTATGTTAAAACTTGCGTTTATCGAAACGGTTTCATAACAAAAGTTACTATAAATTTGATGGGTCATTTAATGGTATTAATAATTTTTAATAATTTTATACTTTTAAAATGGGCTTTCCCACCCAACTTTGGAGGCTCATAAAAAAAGTTACACCTTAGATATCAAACTCAAAACTTGAACATATTTCCTAATTATGTTTATTTTAACAGGATCTTATATAATTTTTACAAATATCAGTTACAGTCAAGTACCCAATTACAGGAGTGCAACAGCATTCACAATAAATGGCAGTTTTTAAAATTTAAAATACTACACTTAACAATAAAATTATGATTTAAATATTTGATGCATTAAAATTTTATATTTAAAACTGATACCGTTAAAATATATAATTTATGTGACCAACATATTATGAGCTATTTATTGGCTGAAGACAATTTCTTGGGTAATAGGATTTTACGCTTCCAACTTAGGATCTTCACGTGCTAAGTACCTATAGGTCAAATGGGGGAATTTAGGACACGCGGGGTAATATTAGATAAGAAAAGCCTGTAATCCGCGCACAATCAAGACGAATCTAAGATACCCCACATATTTGAATCGGTTTAGTAGTTTTTGAGGGACTTAATGTCGTGAGTCATCTCTATCAGTCAACCATAAGGGTAAACAGAGACATAGATGCGGTATTTAAATTTTATCTTTACAAGTCATGTACATTTGTATACCAGTGCTGAAATTTTGTAGACCTTATAGTGATCTCTAAAATACTCTGTCTAGTGTATCTGTATCTGTGCTTTCTATGTCATGTTTGTGGATGAATAAAGTTTTTATCTATCTATCTATGAATCCTCCATCCTTTACTAAATGTGTCCAGGGTGGCGTTATCTCCGCTTTGGTCTGCCACGTTAATGCCACACATTTTGTAAATATTTTGTTTGATAAAAATGCAAATTTCCAGCCTGTGACTCAAGGTTCCGTAAAAGCTAATCATGGATCTGCGATTGAACCGAAAGAGTTGGCAACTTGAATCGTATGGAACGTGTCAAGGCTGTTGGCGTTAGCTCTATGTAGGTTCCGTATTAACATTTCTTAGCATTTTTTTTTCGAAGTTTTGGTTCCCTATTCTGGCAGGTAATTCTATCCTATCCTACTGTACTTCCTACATTATTCTATCCCACTAGTATTATAAATGTGAAAGTTTGTGAAAATGATTGAATTTCAAATTTTGACCTGGATTAAAACAGAGGATACTTCATGTGCCTAAAAAGAGTCCTCTTGAAATAATTAGCAATCAATAACTACTATTAACACCGGGATATTTACCATTATGTTTGTTTTTAAGAGTTCCCGATATTTCGGCACTGTTGCAAGCGCCATCATCACGGAGTCACTCGTAAAAACAAACATACATGCTGAATATCCCGGTAGTAACTAGTGCCTAGTACCTAGTACCTAGTACCTAGTGCAGCGTAACCTGCATGGTTGGATTTTATGTTCTCTTGCTGGCTGTCAGTTCTTTCCGGTTTTTGAAATTAAATTTGCAAATTTCGTTCGCGTGCGAGTGATGAGCTGTCAGAGCAGTTTTTTCTCATTGACTATCTGGAGCGATTGGAATAAGCATCTAAAATATTAGACCAATTTCTTCTAATTTATTCTTTGGTGCTCTGTTTTTTTTTACGCCTAAATTACTTGTTTATATTATTTTAATTGCCGTGCTGTGTATGTTTTCTATTTTTTTATGCAGTATTGTGTAAGTATGCATTCGCCTGTATTTTTTTAATTTTTTACATTAAATTTTGAACGTGTGATTTCGGTGTTTCTTATATTTAAACCGGTTTATGCTGCACTAGTTATTATGTAAATACTAGTTATTTACTAAGGTTACTGTATAATTTTTGCCTTTGTGTGCTACCTTCCGTGATCTTTACCAGGTCATCAGTATACGTTGTTTATGGCCTAATCACGTTGCATAGTACTCGTATCTGGGCATTTCTATTATTAAGATTTTTTTTTATTTGTATGGCGTGACGCACCGGAACCCTATTTTTCCATACAAAAATTTCATGTTTTGAAACTACATATGATTTTGAGTAAGAAAAACCCAAAAAGTCAATATTTTAAGAAAAAAAAACACGTATAGGTACACTTTTTTTGACACACGCTGGAATTCCTCTTTTTAAGGGACTTCGTAACAATAAATAGGTTCTCTAGTGAGTTGTATATCTTTTTAAGTATACGACTGCCCAAATAAGGTGTGTTATAATATTTGTTACTTACCTCGAAACAAAAATTTTTTTTCATCACACTTGCTCGAAAATGGTGTCATTACACGTAGGTTTTGCGGGCCGTAAATGACCTATTACGCCCTAGGGCGTAATGGTTTTCTTTTTAAATTTGAAACGCTGGTTCTGTTTTACTCTTATTTGTCATGTTCAAAGGAAACGCCAACGTACTTTTTTTAACTTTTATTACTGAAATATTTATTTAAAGAGAACTGTTATTGCAAATACATGTAAACACATATTTCTGTAACATTAATTAAATGTTTAAATAGTGCATTTCAGTATTTTGCAAAAATAAAATCAACCATTTTAAGTCTTTACCGCTATGGTTTCCGAACGTGACGTGAAGTCGCATTGTCTATGGATAATGTCACTAATGTCACTGTCAGTTTTACAATTTTATTTAGGTTAAGTAAGGTTATTTAAATCAGATTTCCTCACAAGTGTGATGAAAAACATTGTGTGTGCCACGGGCGGTAAAGGAATTACAAACTCGTGTTGTTAAAGCCCTTGGCTTCGCCTCGGGCTTGTAACAAACACTCGTTTGTAATTCCTTACTTACCGCCCTTGATACACAATGTACTATTCACGTCCATACAAATAAAAGTGTGATTATCTGGATTGGAAATTCCGAGACACAATAAACTGCCAAGGAACATAACTGAATTACCTATTAACAAATTCAATAATTGTGTAAAGCGTAAATTCATTTCTAAAGCTTATTACAACACACAAGACTACATGAATGATAAAACACCGTGGGATTAACTGCGACTCGAAATATCTTTATTTTAAAATAATGTTTAATTAGTTGTTTTTTCTGTTTTTGTAGGTACTTTGCCAGTTGTTTTGACACCTAGAGACCATTTACATCTCTAAGAAAAAATGGTTTTAATTTTAAGTTACCTATTATTTATTGTTGTAATACTCGTAATATGATTGAAAAGAGAAACTGGTAAGTTTCTTCCGGCGCTCCTTCTCACCAGAAAGTCATTACCTGAAGCGCCAAAAGAAGAGAAAATAATAGAATCAGACATGTAAAAGAGCCCTTGAGGGCCTACTTGCAGAAATAAATTATTTTTTCTACCCCTGTACTGTTATCTGTCTTTTACTTGGTCACGAACACTAATATAACAACATACGTAATATGAGTTCAGAGAAGTCTATACTCTATCCCCCATAACAGCACTAGTGTCGTTATAGTCACTTTACGTTATTGCTAGCAGCCACAGACTTCTAAATCTAGGTTAAACTTAGGTCAAGGATTAAGCGCTCAATTTTAACTTTACGGTAAAAATGCACAACTACCAACTTAACAAACAATTAAATTCCTACGGTTTTTAAGAAAAACAAACTTTCCGAACTAAATTCATTGTTGCCAACATAAAAAAAATATTTTTAATTTAAGTATATTTTAAATTAAAAAAAAAGTTTACCATAGACACATACTGTCAGTCAAACGTCATATTTGCCTTTTTTCCAGTTTATGATTAATTTTGTATTTTATAATTTAAAACCTCGTCGTAGAAAAAGTATTGTATGCAATGTTGTATAATTAAGTCAAAAAACGCTCATTGCGTCTCTATTTGCGATACTCGCCGCATTCGCGGCTCGTATCGCAGCTCACGCAATTCGCTTTTTTTGAACCCACTTATACAACTGTTGCATAAAATACTATTATTTTATTATAGGCGTATGTCAGACGCCGAGTGCCGAAACTTAGTCCGCGTAGCCTATATACCTAACCTAAGCCCCGATGCAAAAGTTCTCGTCTATAAGAGCATTTTCACAGGAAATACGAATTTTATGATGAGTATAAATCATTCAAATTATTTTTTGCCACGAGGTCGAAAGGACTGAGAAGGGCCGTACTAAGGAAAACAACACAGCACAGCGATATACCGACAATGTTACTTTGAGCCCAAGTGTGCAGAACTGCTGTACGAGAGCATAATATGATTTGGACAATATTACGGTCTCATGGAAACTTTATCATTAAATCAAAATAAATTACATTAAAGATAGCTATCATTGGTCTTATCACTCAGTTGTTAGAGCTAAACAGGTAACGAGTATTTAAAAAAGTGTGATAGTTGCTTCGTACTACTAGACGAACTTTTATGCATCGGGGCTCGTAAATAAGGTTTATCAGTATCCTGCTGGTCCCCGAAGCGCACGTATAACGCGCATGTATTATTCAAGCCCGATCAGTGATCCGATCACCGCGTCTCCGGATAAGCGTCGCGATACGCACGCCGTGATTTCTACAATCCAGAAACCTTGCTAAGAAACTTTTTCACTTTCAACCTTGATAAAATTCTGACGCTTAATTTGTAGACCTTTATTCTGCAAAAATCACTGATTCTAATGAGCCTTTGCATTGGTCCAGCCATTTGCGACCGGTTACTCAATCAATCTCCTGGCTTGTTCCCTATTTGGGGTCAGCCCTCCTGATACTATTGCGCTATTCTAGGCGATTTTGTGTCATTTCTGGCGTTAGGCTCATTGCCAGTAGGTCATTCTGGATGGTTCGTCTCCAGGTAGTCGGCGGGCGGCCTCTTCCTCTTTTGCCCTCTTCTATGGCTAAAACGCGTCAGGTCAAGCGGTCTTCGTCTCTGCGCATTACATTTCCTTACCATCGCAGGCGGCTGTCCTGCATCTTATGCTGTATTTCAGCTTCTTTAAAGCTCCCCCGGATCAGCTTATTGGGGACTTTATCCAGTATTGTTACTGGTTACTGAATTTCACATTAGTTAAATGCTGAATATAAATAGAACCACATCGTTTCCTTTTAAAGGATAAAAAGGAATTGAGTATTAATATCCGATCTGACCGTATTTAATCGGTTGAACTTAGGGCCCATTTAGACGAGGCGAGAACTCGTATGCAATTTTCGTTTCATTGCAGTGATTAATCGTACATCATACCAAGGACCATTAAAACAAGAGGACTGCCATTCTCCATACAAAAAGCTGTTCCCCGAATTTACAATGCCATCTATGTATAAGCTTGGTAAAAGCATTATATTATTTACAACTATTCAACTTTGCAAACGTGACACAGTATTTAAATGTTAGACTTTATTTATTATTAGCTGTTTACGAACTAATTGTTACTAAGTATACTATATTTCGTTGTTCAATTATAACATCGTTAAGTGTTTAGTTTTGTAGCGCCATCTAGTTTTTGCCCGGATATCCCCTAGCGGTCGGGTTACAATCCAAAGTATGGAGAATGACAGTCCTCTTGTTTTAATGATCCTTGGTCATACCTGGGTAGCCCGCAATGTAATGAAACTCGCATACGAGTTCTCGCCCCGTTTAAATGGGGCCTAAAGATTGGGTTAATCGAGTAATGCCATAATTGTGAGGACTAAAGTCTGTATTTTGCGTGACGCTGATGACCAATTCAACTCGGTCATTTATAATGATGTCCATATCGAAGAGCCAAACACTTGCGATTTGCGAGCGAGCTGCGGTTATAAGCGAAGTTCCATACAAATGTCGCTCGCAGCGAGTTCGCCGCAACTGGTATTGTATGCAGTTTGCTCGCAAATCGCCAATGTGATAAGGCCCAAGAGCACAGACTACCTCCACTAGGCGGAGCATGTTGGGCGGCGCGCGCTCACATCAGATATGGGCAATTGTTAGCATTACGACATTACGCGACCGGCCGCTCGTTCAGTTGCGACCATGTTTCTGACTTGTGTGTGCACCAAACGTGAAATAAATATTTCTGTTCAATCCGACGAAAATCTCGAAACATACAATGATAAAAAAGAAGTGAAACACGCGTTGTACTAGTAATATCTACCGATATTTAATCGGCCATATGCGTGGTGAGCTCGTGTCGTATGGCATGCTCCGTCTAGTGGAGGTGGTCTGTGCCCAAGAGTCAAAGTGTTTATTTGCATAAACTAGATGCAGATGAAATGAGATTCGTGATGTTAGTCAGTAATTAAATTAAAATGTTCGGTGGTACCTACTGAATCATCATGAATCAATTATGAAAATTATGCGACGATTAATCGGTACAAGAATCCGACATCATGGAATGAATTGCATCACACTTTTCTACATGTTGAATGTACGTTCGAATCTACATTGTATTTTTTTACGAAAGCGAAAAATATTTTGCAATATTTGTATATTTATGAGTTCTACTTTACGGTATTTTCCAGAAAGCAACAATATTCATGCGTGCGGAGCATCGAAATAAGGCGGAAGTTCTTTATATATTTGCTTTCTTTGCGATTTCTTTTATGAAATTTGTTAAGAAAGAAGTAAAAACGTTTTTTTGCAAGTATTGTAGCTGTTCTGTTTTGTTAGTTCGCTTGTGTCTTTCAAACTTCAAAGTTTTCATTTGTGAAGACAATATAAATAACCTTTTCTGCCCTCGGGTCGGAAAGCGTCACTTTGCCGGCCGCTGCACTAAACGAAAATGCCGCTTTTGGGCTCGGTAGGACAGAAAAATAGTATGCTAATAGGCTTTCTTATTTACGGGCCAAGGCTTCTAAACATTGGCCAGTAAAAAAATCCTAGTAATTAAAACATAAATCTAACACAAAAAACGATCCGCAGCATGCTTCGTCAAAAGCAGCAGGCCAGTAAATAAGAAAGCCTCAGATCACATGTAGTGACCTGGTTAGGGTTGTGGGGACTCGCTGGATGTGGGTCGCTTCTATCCGGACCATGTGGAAATCTATTGAGGAGGCCGGTGTCCAGCAGTGGACGTCCTATGGCTGAAATGATGATGAATGATGATGATGAAGTATGTTTTTCATCGTCTAGTACCCATAGTACAAGCATTGCTTAGTTTGGGACTAGGTCGAGTTGTGTAAGATTGTCCCCCAATATTTATATTTATTTATTTATTATATAGGTTTTTTTTTTTTTTTTTTTTATACAACACAGGCAAAGCCGTGGGTAGATAACAGTATAAAATACTAACAAAATTATTGTAAATTAAATTAAATACACGTAAGCTAAACCTATTTCAATCTATAAATAAATCACATTCGCATTCTCTCAAACAATAATCACTGTAATAAACTTTAAGAAACCAAGTATTTTGATACTCCGCCAAGCCTATTAAGAACTTTGACATCACCCGTTGTCGCTTCGTAAAGACACATGATTATGACAATAGGTCGTAAGCGACACATATGAGCAATAAAATACGCCCTTTTATAAAATAACCTTTTACAAAATATTGGCCAAGTATTGTGTAGTAAATACTTATTATATCGTTGCGTGATGACATGTATGAATGATTGGGCGTATGAGTAATTCGGTGTTTTTCTACTGTTATGCAATAATAGTACATACATAGGTATATATGACACACAATGTCCATGTGTGTGTAGCAGGTAGAAAAAGATGGTGGATAGGGTGACGTCACCGTTCCACAGGAAATAGTGTTCGGAACTATGAAATTTTGGAATAATGATGCTTTCGGAAGAAAAGGTTCTCGAGTGGAGACTACGAACCGGAAGATGCAGCGTAGGTCGGTACAGATACTGGAATTCCTACTGGAGCATTATTACGCGTACAACTTTGCTTTCAGTGCGTTCGTTCACGGCGCGCACACATATACAAGCCGCGCGCTATAAGTACCTTTTGTAGTAAGAAAAATTACTGCTATCATACTGTGGCTTGACTGTTTACATAGTTGGATGTAATTAGTACACTGCACGCCTGTGTTCCTGTTAGTCAGTGACATAGTGGCAATAAATAGAAAGCAGGTGTGACGCGGAAGCACCAGGTGCCAGCTGAGTCGCGCTCACGTGGCGACGGATTACGAACGGCGATGTCACTTACAAAGTGTCACAGGTGTGACAAAGAAGTAGCCAAGAAGAGTATCGGATACACATTTTTATTAGTCAAGTAGAGTAAAACCAATCTTACTGAACGCTCTTACTGAACGAACCAGGGTTGGCTTGGCCTCCGGCCGAGGTTCCTAGCACAAATACTCGTACGAGATTTGTGGTTTGCTATACGAGATACGAGTTGTATCAGGCTCAGGCAGGAGGGATCAGTCTAGTACATTTATGTTATTTGGTAAAGAAAATTTTGTAACAATTTTTAGGGTTCCGTACCAAAATGGTAAAAAAGGAACCCTTGTGGTGCGACTCTGTCGGTCCGTCTGTCCGTCTGCCATAGCCAGATATCTCAGGAACTACTGCTGCTATCGATTTGAAATTTGGAATAGTTTTAAAAGTCGCTAACTTGAGCCTACTGGACATCTTATACCTTTTTCACTTTTTTTTACCGGCAACATTTTGTAGAATGTATAATGTCGTTTTCCTGCGAAGAGTTGCCTTGTCTGTATGAATATGCAATGTGCAAATTAATGGTGCGACGTTCGAACGCCAAAGTACGAGGTGTTTAGCTGGCCATGCAACGAATTTAAGCTCAAATCTGAAGTGTATAAAAGCACAAAAACTGGTTTTCGCAATTGGTCATTGAGTTGCCGTTTAAATATGCGAGCGAGCACACAAGTGCCCAGTGTCCAAAGTGTCTCAAGCACATTGAAACATTCGATTCGAGTTGCACTTATATCACCGTGCAAAGGAGCTCGATACATCGCTTTTAACATTTAATTTCAACCCGGAGACGTCCACTATTGAACATAAGTCTCCCCTAAAAACTTTCTTTTTAATAAAATAATCACATTTTTATTAAAATAAATCCGACCGCGGTGCACTTTGAAACTGCGTAAAATCTGCCATTTTGTTTATTTTAACAAACTTCATACTCAGTGAAAATATTTTATTGTAAAATTGTCTGTACCTATATGTTTCTCTTTGTTATTCTGTAATCTGTACTGTGTAAGTTCTGTAACTGTTCTGCATTCAGTGTGGCAGTAAATGTTTCTTATTCTTCTTCATTAAATATATGAGTGCTGGTCAAGTGTTATCACCATCACCATCGTCATCATTATTTTAACTTTAGACGTTGCTGAACATAAGTCTCCCCTAAATACTTCCTTAACGGACGATCGCATGCTTTTTGACTCAATGGATTTTCGGCTACCAGATCGTCAGATAGACAGCCAAGTGTATATTTTTAATTAATAACAAGAGCACCGTATGAAAGTCTAAGTCTAGAGTCTAAATGGCGGATCACAGTCCGGATCCGGACCGCCAACCTTTTTTGTGCGGACCTTAAGTACTACTTTACTAAGAAACGGACCACGATGGTACTTTTATTTTAAAAACCGGACCCCTGAAGAAATTAATTGGTGACCCCTGGTCTAACTTATTGAAATCAGAATTACTTTTTGTATTCTAGCGCACATTTTTACAGCCACAGTCATAATTGAGCAATCCGTATGTTTATCAAAGCATATTGCTACGGACAGTGAAATTACATTACACATTCCAAACGAAATTGCACTCTATACCCTTGAAATACATTCCAAAACCGCTTGACCCTCCCACCATTCCACAATACGCTCGGAATAGTGTTTCAGCGATGGACACTAAATTAGATTCAGTCTCAGGTGTTAAACATTTCCGTGGACTTTGTGCAAATGGCATAAGATACAAATTCGCTTAGCAAGGGATATCGGCCAATAGAACGACTATTTCGAGAATGCTGAAGTGTTTACGTAATGAGTGCGTGTGTGTGTGTTGTTTGTGTGTGTGGGGGTTCTCCCACGTGGTGTTTGAGATGAAATGAGCATTCCGGGATGTGCTAACGTCTTGACCTTCACTTTATAGGTAGGTAAGTAGGTTTTGAATGTAGCCAGAACTATTTCGCTCAGCTTTCTCACGTTTAATACGTAGGTATGTTTATTATTGTATGATTTTTCCAGATTTTAGTAGACTTTATTACTGTTTTCCACTACTTACATGTTTCAAATGTCTTATTTTCAAATTAAGCTACCGTTACACAAAGGTTACCTGAAAGACATCGTTCTTCAGCGATAAAATCGCTTGTCGTTTTATCTTTATCCATTGACTAATAAAAAACCCATTAGCATCGTAACTACCGCAATGTGATCGAATATCTAATAAGGAAAAACGGCATTGAAATCGGTCTACTCCTTTAGGCGAGCGTATACACCTCCCGCGTTAGTTCGATACGTTCATTAGTTCGATATACACGTTCACATAAGGACAGGTTGATCCGCTTCATCCTTCCCGCTAGTCCGCTGCTCACTCTGAGCAATCAGCGAAAAGTCAAGGTGGCCCTGGCCAAACGACCTGGTTCGACTCCAGGCGTTCAGGCCCCCACCTAGTCCGACCCAATCAAGGTGGACCTGGACAAGGCGACCTGGTCCAACCCCAGGCGCCCCCGGCCCACCTAGTCCGATCCACTCGGCTTTAAAAAAAACCTCCCGTGTAACAAGGAATATGTACAGGATATATATTTACAATAATTACAATAGGAACATAAAAAATATGGAATTAATTTGTAGCGTGGACGATGCAGTTAGATTTCTACACCTGACATGTCTGACAGTCTTGTTTATCCATCCATTTGACAACGGAGGCCACTTACATCTCCATTAACTTTAGTATATGCCTTTTTATTTTCTATTTTTCTTAGTAATTTATCTTGTTTTGACGCCTAGAGACCCTTTACATCTCTAAAATTGTAGTTTTATGTTTATTGAAATGTATTTAGTTAAGTAGTTGTTTGTGATATGCAATGTAATATTGTCACAATTATTGTAATGTGTTTAAAAGAGAAACTGGTGAGTTTCTTCCGGCGCTTCTTCTCACCAGAATGTCATCTGCCGAAGCGCCAAAAGAATCAGACATTGAAAGAGCCCTTGAGGCCTACTTGCAGAAATAAATTATTTCATTTCAATTATTTCATTTCATTTCATTTCCATCGCGGCACGGCGGCGCGCTGTACCGCGCTCTGTACCGCGCAGGCAAAGTATAAAGACAACCCAGTAGTACGGCCGTTTAGGAGCACGTGACACGTATTTACACAGACGCACGACGCGCGCCTGTGTGAGTGAACGCCATACTGTGGCATGCTCGCGCATGCTCAAATCCTTGCCTGTGGTGCGTCCGTACACGGCGCGCACACATGCGCGCTCCCGATGTACCTTTTGTAGTAAGAAAAACTACCGTATACCGTGGCGCAAGCGTGTGGTAAGGTAAGTAAACGGGTGGTGCAGATAGGCTACCACAGGCGCTGCAATGCCATAGAAATATTGACGGATATAGACAAATACAAACAGATGTCAAGCTTATAACACCCCTCTAACATATAGGGTTAAAAATAGAGTTCACAACATTTTTTTTATTATTTTGTCATTGTATTGTCCCGCAGTAATCATTTGGATGACCTTAACATGCAGTTTGCATTATACAAAAGATACAGTTTACTTTAAATGCTTGTCTTAAAAGAATTGAAAATTCAAATTTGATCCTATCCTTATCACGTTATCCATAAAAACATCGATCAGTCAATTTCCATCGTTCTATTGTAATGAGCCATACTTACTATAGCAAAGAAAAGAACACTTAGATGCAAACAAAAAGGAATTTCAGATATAGTCAAAGAGACTACCTAACGATTACCGTCCCTCATCTTTTTTCTTGATGAAACAGTAGGCTTATGATGCTATGCTTTGTCACGCGATAAATAAATGATAAAGCATCCGCGACGTTCTGACAAATAGTGTGTGAGAGTGACGGATGCTTTATCATTTATTTATCGTGTGACAAAGCGTAGCATCATAAGCCTTCAGATCTCGTTAGCAATAAGAGGTAAACATACACACAATGCACTAGGGTTGCCTCTCCTTATCCTGGCAAGGATGGGTGAACTGGGACTTCCCCATACATATTTTTTTAATCTGGAGGGTTTCATAATTTGACATTCTATGGGAACAGATTTTTATACTAACTACGATGGCGTACCGTCATAGAATAAGTAATACGGTCAAAGTTGGCAAGTTTAGGGTTTCCGCGGTTATTATGTCAAAATTTTAAACCTGGTATTGGGATCAGAAAAAAAGTTGGTTGCCACACTTATGTCTTTTATTATCTATTGGCATTATAAATAAAAAAATACTGGAGTGCGAGTCGGACTCGCCAACCGAGGGTTCCGTTCAAATACCTACTTTAAAGAAAGACTATAATATTTTGATGATTTAATTACAAATGTGTAATTTCCAGATCTTTTCCTATACATGTAGTATAAGACGGTATTACTTGCCAAATGTCATAGTTCTACGTCAACGGAAAGTACCCGATAAATTTTTGTTCCCTTGAGAGTGTCGGAATATACGGCATAAACGGCCATAACTTTTTTAACTTAACATAGATGTTAGAATTCTTCACAGCTTCAAGGGACAGACAAAAGGACGGACTGTCTGTCCTGTGTCTGTCCTGTCTATCCGTCCGTCTGTCTAGACAGACGGACAGACAGACAGACGGACAACAAAGTGATTTTACAAGGGGTCCGTTTTTTTCCTTTAGAGGTGCGGTACCCTAAAAATAACTTTCCTATTAAATTAACATTTGAAATCTTTATATACACACATTTGGTCTCATTAGGAAGAAGGATGAGGGAAGGCCAATGTTACGCCGTATCTTGGACTAATAGGTAACTCAATATATACGTCCATTATCTTTATTGAAACTTACTTCTATAGACTCTTAATTATACTTTTATTTTTAACAGAAAGGTCCTTTTCTCATTTCTCATTGTTTCCTTTATATTACCATCCTTCTTAAACGATGTCTATTTATACTGTACTTCGATGGAATAAATTGGGTACTTTTAAAACTGCTCTTAGCTATTACGGTATCGTAAGGACTAAATTTAGAATGAATATTCTTAATTTATTTCGTATTTTTCTGAATAAGAGCTGAATCCATTATTCTAAGAGGATATAGGTACATATATCATCATATAGTCATCATAATTATTGATCATTGAAATCACGTCCATTGCCAACATAGGTCTCCCTCAAGAAATGTTTTTTTGAGACAAACTTTTGTTGCTGATTGTAATTTTTTTGTATAATCGTAATCTGCGCGTTACAACTAATCAATTGGGGTTCACCCAAACACAATGAATTTATCTCATGTAATTTAGATGATGCAATAGCTCCATCATCAAATCAGCTCCATGTCATAATCTGTTGAAGATATCTGAAGGATCCACGGAAAGAACATGTCTAGTCACTTTTTTGAAAATGAGATTTTAATGCCAAAATGTAGAGAGCTCGCTGTAAACTATAACTTACCACTTGACAGGTGAATATCTTAAAATCCCACTAATATTATAAATGCGAAAGTTTGTGAAGATGTTTGGATATTTGGATGTTTGTTACCTTATAACGGCGTAACAACTGGATGGATCAAGCTGAAATTTGGCATGCAAGTAGACCAAGTCCTAGACTGAAACATAGGATACATTATATCCCGGTAAAGAGTTCCTTTGGGACAATAAAGGGAACAACGCGGGCGATGCCGCGGGAAAATGCTAGTAATATATATATTTTTCACTTTTAAAGAGATGGTTGCCATAGTAGTTGTTCCCGACGACTAACTTTCAAACCGCTACTTATAACTCAAAAAGTCACTTAGGTGACTAGACATGTTCTTTCCGTGAACCCTTCATCTGCTCCAAACCTGAGATGCAAGTTTCCATCGGAACAAACATAGTTATATAAAATATTTACAAACTTACATACATTGCAACTTAAATAAAAGCTTGTCAATAGCCCCCAACGTCTTCACAAACTTTCACATTTACACCACCACTAATATTATAAATGCGAAAGTTTGTGAAGATGTTTGGATGTTTGGATATTTGGATGTTTGTTACCTAATAACGGGATAACAACTGGATGGATCAAGCTGAAATTTGGCATGCAAGTAGATCATGTTCTGGATTGAAACATGGGATACTTTATATCCCGGTTAAGAGTTCCTTTGGGACAATAACGGGAACAACGCGGGCGAAGCCGCGGGAAAATGCTAGTTTACAATATTATTAGGTTCCCATCAATTCGTCTCGTAATCGAATAAATTTCCATTTCATTGAAGTAAATAAGTGCAAAATATTTGATATCCCCAAAGTTACGCAGTATTTCATTTCCATTTATATAAAATTGAGAAATTTCCCAATACTGGTAGTAGAAACGGTAACGGGAAAGGTTCGCCCTGGAGACTAACCTTTGAAAGACAGCTCACAATTTTACTGATAATGCTAATTTAATTGAATATTACGCTTTTCAAAATTTGACAAGGCAAAATACATTGTTTCTTTATACACCGTGGGCCCGTATAACCCGACCAACTTTAACCATAGATTCTAACAACTATTAGAAGTAAAAAAAGTTATGTGACGTATAGTCGATTAACGCTTACTTTCCGAGATATTCATAATTTTTAAAATAAAAACTCCCAAGTGTGACTAAGATACTTTTACTGATTTTTTAAAATCCTTTAACTAAACAGCAATTAACCTTCGCAGTATTAGATGGTAAGCGATTATAAAGCCAAAATATTTACCTTTCGTTTCCATTTTAGCTTTTTTTTTCCTTTTTAATAACTTTTCCTCCGGTAAGGACATGTTTATAACGAGGGACTGAATTTATTGATTTGTTTTGTTCCATAAGACTATTAATGTAAAATGACAAAATTCGACCTATGTTGATATAACGTTATTTTCTTGTAATACCATCAGGAATACGTGGTTAAAGCTGGTCGGGTTGTACTGGCCCACGGCCCAGCATTTACCCGCGGCTTCGCCCGCGTTGTTCCCGTTACTGACCCAAGGGAACTCTTTACCGGGATATAAAGTATCCTATGTTTCAATCCAGTAGGCTTATGATGTTACGCTTTGCCACGCGATAAATGATAAAGCATCCGTCACGTTCTGACAAATAGTGTGTGAGAGTGACGGATGATTTATCATTTGTTTATCGCGCGACAAAGCGTAGCATCATAAACCTACAGGACTTGGTCTAATTGCTTGCCAAAGCTCAATCCATCTAGGTATTACTCAGTTATTTTTTTTTATTGCTAAAGACTGGCAAACAGGCAGACGGCCTACCTGATGGAAAGCGGTCACCGCCGCCTATAGACATTCGCAACACTAGATGCATTGCCAATGCGTTGTCGGCCTCGAAGAAATTTGATGACACTCCTTTTAAAAAATCCCATGTTATTTAGTAATAAACATCTAAATATCCAAACATCTGAACATCTTCTCAAACTTTCACATTTATAATATTAGTGTGATGTGATAGACTTGTGTCCTGAATTTTGTTACATAGTCCGTCAGTCCCCAGCATTGCCCAGCATTGGCAATAACATATAGGCTGATTGAAAAAAAAACTAGTCCACGGGTCATATTATATTAGCAACTAGACTGACGGCCACAATTGTGAATACTGGACTATATTTTGTTGCGTGATACCGGCCACTTTGCTAGCGACATTCGTGTCCCTAACAGCATCCCTGGTCACGGCGTATTTCTATTGTTCGCACTTAGTATACACTGATAATGCCTAATAAAAATTATTAAGAAGTAAGATAAGTATACCTTTACCCTCTACCAGATTCGCGCGGCTCCGAATTAGCAGGTTAATTGTGGGTTAACGCAAATTGAAATAAGTTTGTGTCATTCATATTTATTAGTATTCTATAACGTTCATTTTGGGACTCATGGCGCCATCTAGCGATGATGACTGTTCAATTAGTCAACAATCGCCGAATCAGAGCGCTCAAACTGTCAATTACTCATTGTTACAGTTACCATTGTCAGATATGTTGACACCTTTCATTCATTGTTTCATTCAGTATAAGGTTCATACACTCAAATTAATCCATAATTCACCTCTTCTTCTATCCGCTCTCAGCGGAGGTGGACGTGTACTGTATGTTAGGCTAAGGCCTTTTGTAATAAACGGCATGTAGATTAAAACTCAGTTTAAAAATAAATCTAAAACTAAAAAGATTCAATCCACGGTCCGATGTTTGTGCGCAAATCTTAAAAATCTGTATTGCACGTGCCCTGCCTGCACCACCCTCGCTTTGCCTCTGGGCAGCACACAGGTGCGTGCTGAACGCCCTGTGCTCAGGCCGCCGCCCACCTCGCGCCCTTATACCCCACGGACCGTGTGTCTCTACGCCGAATGCCAAAAAAGTAATAAATCTCACCTGTTAACAAGAAGACGGCAGCATGGTTGTAGTTTTCACGGTTCCGGCTATTATGCTGCGCGCGCCGCACCCTGTGGGAGAAAAAAATAAAAATGATTTATTCAGTAACTAAGGTACATCTTATCTATAGACAGGTTGGTGTCTCTTTTTAAGTATACAAGATACCTGTGTCAAGAGACACCGCTCTTCCTTGATGTGTAGCAAAATGCACAATGTTTACAAAGTTTAAAATTAAGTAATAAAAACAAATGAGAAAAAAAAGGAAATTGTACTAAGTATGGTTTAAGTATCTCTAGAGATTTATCTCGGGAGAGTTTATAAGATTTAAGGTTTGATACATTGATGTATATACGTCGTGTCTATTGCCCGGTCCCCATATAGGTACATTATGTATGAAAACATAAAAAAAAACATGTTTCAATTCAATTCAAATCGTTTTCAAGTTGTTTCGACGTGGGTTCATTTTTTGCTTCTTACGACCTCACGAATATGAAATATAATTACAGTTATTCGGTTTCCTCATGTTACACCGTGTGTATTGGGAAATATTATTGAAAAAACCACTCCAATATCATAAAAACTCACCGAGATACTACAATGTTAAAATCACATTTTTAGACTTTCCCAAATACGTGCCGAAACGCCTACTGAAGCCCGTTATACAGTGACGCGTCACTACTCATACGTTGTTTGGGGAAATCAATAACTTTGTTCTGCAAATATGTTAAAACTTGCGTTTATCGTAACGGTTTCATAACAAAAGTTACTATAAATTTTATGGGTTATTCAATGATATTAATAGTTTTTAATAATTTTATACTTTTAAAATGGACTTTCCCACCCAACTTTGGAGGCTCATAAAAATAGTTACACGTTAGGTATCAAACTCAAAACTGGAACATATTTCCTTATTATGCTTATTTTAACAGGATCTTATACAATTTTTACAAATTTCAGTTACAGTCAAGTACCCAATTATTAACTATTATTACTGGTTAGCAGTCCAAATTATATCAGGACAACATTGACGGTGACGTTATGAATTGTCCTACTGGGATAAATCATACCTATAGGCTATTTTTTAACTATAAAGTACTAGGATGTCGATCGCCCTGCTTATTGGCTACAAGCTGGCAAGTGGCAATCACATTATACTCTTTTATACTACGTAGCAGTAGCGTGGCGCCCAAAGAACTCGATTCCTACCGGCTTGCCTAATGTCAGGCATTTGAGCACCTTATTCTTCAGCTTTTAAGGAAAATGTACGCTAAATCTGCACCGGCTTGCCCAAGGATATCTTTTACACCTCGCCACTGCTACGTAGGTACTTAATTTGAATAAACCAATGAGCATGTTTGTCGTATTCAGCCTTAGTTCTTTACAGGTAAAAGAATATACTATATTATGTGACTTAGTAGAAATGGTCGCATGATGCTGGTTGCTTTTGAAATTCATGTATTTGCGTTTTTTTAACCGACATCACAAAAATAAAGATTTATTACTTTTTCTTAATATATAATCTATTGTTTTTTAATTCTTATCCATTTCTTTTGATCCAGCAAATAGTATTTTTTTGTCAATTTAACTTGCATATTTTAGATCAATCGATTGAGGATAACTGCCACATGATTCTGTTGCAATTTTTGACCCAGACAAAAAAACACCATATAAAATAAGCTTGTAATAAAACCCTAAAAGACGTTTTAAACGTAATTTTTTTATTGCTTTTCCAATAATGCGCCTTTGCATCATAGATAAGTACTGCGAACACCTAAAATACGCGTGAAAAGATTTTAGATAGTATAATGTAACGGCTTACTTTATTGTAATGGTAGTTTGAGAGATAAAATACTACCTACTTGAACGATATTTTTAATAGATCTATCTTTCGTAAGTAATGTTCTAAAGTGAGCCTTGAACTTTCAGAGATAAGGTTCAGTTTTGCATCCTCAAAGTCGAAATAAAACGGTTTTCGGTAATGCAACTATTCGGTATTGTCAAGAAATGCTAAATATACGAATGTACTTTAAGAAGACTCTTACGCCTTAAGGTGATCCTCTATAGTAGGTAGATTACCCATACAAACGCATAGAAAGAAAGAAATAAGAAAAGAAAGTAAATACATTTATTCTAAAGACGATATAGTACATTACACAACTAGGGTGGTAATACAAAGAAAGGCCGAGATCGCAGAAGTTTGCGGCCCGAGTTGCAAGCGAGGGACGTAAATATGCGATCGAGGGCTTTCTTTATTACCTCCCGTGTTGTGTACATCATTTTACGTCTACACTTGGCCAGAAAGCGGCTTATTTCGTTACATTATAATTTATTTATATTTTATACATTTGATATGATTTAACACGTTTTTTTCTAACGCAGCAAGTTCAAGATAATAAATAAATAATAAGTAAGTTTTACCGCGGAACCAATTTTGATTTGATGCACAGAGTGGGACATGCGCTAAAAAGGCATTAGAAAGAGTTATTTCTTCGCAAGAAATAATAAATTTACAGATTTTTTGTTTTTATAATTTCAATTTACAAGAACAAATTGAGTGAGCTATTTGAAGGTTACTATAAACGGAATAGTCATAGTTAATGTTATTAGTAGTGCTAGTAATTTAACAGCTGCGAAGATGACAGCTAAACGTCGAACGACCACTAAATCTCGATAATTGCTTGTTTTTGTAATGCTACTAGGAAAATGAGATTTTCTTGTTAATTCGAATTAATTATATGTGATATGTACTCCTGTTATTACAGAATACATATTTAAAGATCGTTAATATTATACTCTGTAATAACAACGTAAGTAAACGCCATTGAAAGTAAGTAATGTGTTACTTTTCAAACTTGTGCGTAAAATAGGTAAACTAAACTGTGAAGGTTGTTTTATACTCTCGTCAGAAAACTAAGAAGCTTGCAGTCATTTTATTTGCAACGAAATAAAAATGATATTTAACAATCTCCAAAAATTCAATTCTTAACTGCAAAATGTTGTATCTAATCTACTATACATATATAGTTAATAAACTTTTTACGTGTGTATACAGAACACCTACAATTAAATATCAGCGTTTATAGTTAACAAATCGTAACATAACTATTTTCCACATGTCTTCAAGATCTCAGAATAATTACATCGTTAAAACAAGAATTCAAATTTCAAATGACGTTATTTTAAAACCGTTACAAAACCAGCCAGCATCATTTTCTATTATTGAGTGCGAATAAACCGGGTCTTAATCTTTAAATACACGACGCGCTTTAAAACTCTCGAATTTCACTCAAAATAAACCGCTTTTAACCCTCACAAATCACTTGACACCAACCGATACAGATTAAGAAAAAAACAATCAAAAAACTTCACGAAACTTCACCTTCACCTATATTTGGTTCCAAAAATGTTTAATTGCAATTGGATTTTTTTTATTTATTTTGCTTAACTTTGTTACTGGCCGATTAATGAGTTTTGAACAAAAAAAAGTTTAGATCTATATAGAACCATAAACACAGATTAAAAATCAAGATAGGTCTGCACTTTCAATTTGACGGACCAGATGCAAATTCAAATACTCTCCACTTGCACTTTTTTTTTAATTTCAACACACTTTCAGCCACTAACTTCTTAATTTAAGGTTATGTTTTCATGATTTTTTTTAACTTACAGTAGTGCGCGCGCCTAAAGCAAACAGACGTGTGCTCAGTCTTATTAAATGTTGGCTGAAATCTAAAAAAAGCCGAGACACTCATTCGAACGGCGTGCGATTATTTTTATTGCGCGGTGTCTGCATGTCTAATAGTCTTATTTATTTTGAAAATCATTGAAACGGAAGGTTGAAAAATTGTCCTAGCACTATTTCCTGTTTCTGACCTAAATGTTGCTCATAATCCCTAATTTGAATTCACATGCATGCTTTCGAGCATGGAACGCTGCCGTCATCTTTTGAAGCCTTTCGGTGCATTCGACACTAAACTCAAAATACCCCTGTTGTGGTATGGACTTCTTGAATATATTACATTTAATCTGTGTTTTCAAGCCAAATGGTGTGTTTGCTTATATTATCAATACATCCGTAACAACCCCGATTCTTAATAGGCCCTAATATCTAAAAGACCAAACCCAAAAACCAAACACAAAAACGTATGAAGCCTGAATCGACGCATTACTAGAAAGAGCTATTCTCTGAACCACTTATTACTATTCTCTACATGACTCAATTTCAAATGAAATGAGTCGCGTAAAGATTTATTCACAAAATGAACCAGTCCTAAATTTTAGTATCAAAACACCTGACCCTTACTCCTTACAGATAACCGTGGCTAGATAACTAGTGAACTGTGAAGATTTTTTTTCCTTGGAGATAACTAGTTATCTCCGAGGATTTTATATTCTTCGCAGATAACTTTTTTTTTACAGTTTTCTGTGAGGAAAATCCAATCCTTGTAGATAACTGGTTACCTCCAAGGATTTTATATTCTTTGCAGATAACTATTATTTTTTTAAGTTTAGCTAGCTAGCTATCTCCGATGAATACAATTTAATCTCAGAAAATTTAAAAAAATAATATTTATCTGCGAAGAATATAAAATCCTTGGAGGTAACCAGTTATCTACAAGGATTGGATTTTCCTCACAGAAAACTGTTAAAAAAAAAAGTTATCTGCGAAGAATATAAAATCCTCGGAGATAACTAGTTATCTTCTAGGAAAAAAAATCTTCACAGTTCACTAGTTATCTAGCCATGGTTATCTGTAAGGAGTAAGGGTGATTTTCGAAATGATTGGTTCTCAAAACGTGGTCCTCAATTCTCAAAAAGACTGGCTTTATTAGGTATTGGGGAATTTTGTGCTTAAGTCGAATGCACCGAAAAGCCGCCACCAAGTATCAGTTAGCAAGTTTCTATAAATATCTATCTATCTACCAGTTCTACCACTCAACAGCACGAAGTAGAATTCCTTAGGTAAATTGAACAACGCCACCTTTTGGACAAGCCGTGGACAAAATTGCGGGAACCTTCTATTATTTTATAATCTCAGTCTGGATTATGTCACAGCGGGACAGCATGTCATAAAAGAAAGGAACTTCTTTACGGCGTAACTTTTTACAGGCAATTAAATAAAGATTAAAATTCTACGTCTTTTACAATGGTTTCTTTGTAAACCGTTATCAATTCAGGTAAAGTTAAACGTCTAGGACAGTGAAGTCATTTTCCAGTACATCAGTCATTCACACCACACTTGCATACTTGTCAGAACGTGACGGATGCTTTATCATTTATTTATTGATGGACAAAGCTTACAGGTATTTGTCGCACGAAGCTAATATGAGAGTAATGAATCATTCAATGAATAATTTATCTGCAGTAGATATCCCTCCGGTAAAGTAGTAGCATAATTATAATGACTTTTAAAGTGTAATAAATTTTTAAAGTCTAATCTAATAAATTGATCGTGATGAATGTGATCATAGTAGGTACAATAAAACCAATTTATTTTAGTTAATTTATGGATTAGGGACACCCTGTATATATATAATATATATTCACAAAATATCATTGAAGCTCATGACAATGGCAACATTGCCCTGACTAGGCGAATTCACTATCGTGTCGTGAAGGGCATACCTTGTCTAATTTGTGCCGTGAATGTGACAACTGACACTTTATCCGCTTCTGAGATGTTCGAGAAATTGGGATGAGATATTCTTTTTTATACTGATAACGGGATAGAAAAAAAATAATCATCTTTTACATGTTTTTTTATGGAAAAATTAAGAAATCAATTGGGTTGTTGAGTTTTACATTTTTAACGTCACACCTGTTCATCAAGTGGAAAATCCCACTTTCTGGCCTGGGGGAGACGTACAATTTTGTACTTACCTCGGGCGGTAATAAAGAAAACCTCAGATCCCGTCCTTATCGCCCTTGCCTTCGGCTCGGACTTCAAATACCGTGCGATCTGAGACATTCTTTGTTTTACCACCAGGTAAGTAATGTACCATAATTTGTCGTTATTCTATTTGTGACTTTCGAAAACCACTTTTAGAAGTGTAGACATAAAATTATGTACACAACACGGGAGGTAATAAAGAAAGCCCTCGATCGCATATTTACGTCCCTCGCTTGCAGCTCGGGCCGTAAACATCTGCGATCTCGGGCTTTCTTTGTATTACCACCCTAGTTGTGTAATGTACTATAACATACTAATTACTTATTCACTAATAAGGAGGACATCGCTTTGGATCTAGACTTTCCCAAATATTTCGTCCTTTAGGCTTATGATGCTAGGCTTTAACGATCTATAAATAGTTAGTTTAAGGACTAACATTTGAACAGGCACAGCCGCCTATGACAGGAACTGCGCTGTCATCCCAGGGTTATCGCAACATCATCAAACAACGAAGTAGGTTAAATATGTATGTACAAGTATAATTAATAATATTATTACCCTAAACACATAATTTACTGATAAATATGAAAACGGAATTATGGAATGACGATAACGACTGTAAAAGGGATTTTATGGACATGACAGCTCGACGAAATAAATTTAAATCCTTAGACTGCGATATAGCATCCGTCACGTCAAAGTATAAAGGGGCATTTCTCCAGAAATATGTCTGCGACTCATTCATCTGTCTCCATACATTTAGTATGAAAAAGGGCCAGATGAATGAGGTGACCGCAGACATATTTCTGGAGAAATGCCCAAAGACAACCAAGTAGTACGACTTCGGCCGTTTAGGAGCGCGCGACACGTATTTACACAGACGCACGACGCGCGTCTGTGTGAGTGAACGCCATACTGTGGCATGCTCGCGCATGCTCAAATCCTTGCCTGTGGTGCGTCCGTACACGGCGCGCACACATGCGCGCTCCCGATGTACCTTTTGTTCGAAGAAAAACTACCGTATACCGTGGTCACGTTCTGAAAAGTATGTAAGTGTGAGGGTGGCTGATGTTTATCATTTATTTATAAACTACTTATTTAAATACCGGAGTAATTGTTGCACATAAAAAAATGCTCCTCTTTTTGAAGTCGGTTAAAAGCAGTAACAAATTGTACTGGTGAACTGAAAAATGTGTATAATTTCTCGAACGTTTCGACATTGCGGGCACGGTTCCAGATTCTATTCCCGATCGGGTTAAGGGCGTCCTCATAATCATAATACCGGTGTATTATGTGTGAAACGATGTTTAAGCCCACTTGTCTCACTTCAGCTCGCAGAATTCGTATTATTGACCCAGAATAAGTAATAGTACTATAGCTTGGCAACTTCGTTGGTGACACTCACATGTGTGCTTTTTGTTATGTGCAGCCGTAACTACTTACACAAGTTATCGCCAACACGAACGGCTGCCTGCGGAGGCTGCCTCCGTTGGTTGGGTGGTGGTCGGTTGTTGGTTGGTCGGTGGTGTCTTACGTATTATGGCGTAAAAGTCATCAACCCTGTTCAAAGTGAACATACCAATCATACGAGGGCACGGGCGGTATCGAACACACGGCAATACCTGCGAACATCTGATGTAAAACATACTATTTAATAGCTTGTCTTTATTATTACAAGAATTTTACTATAGCAGGTCAATTCTACGTCAAATCAGTGCCGGATTAGCCATATAGCATGAGTAGCCAATGCTACGCGCCCCGCGCATTGCGGGGCCGCGCGCCCACTCGCAAAAATGGACCCCCCCCCCCTCGTTATGTAATTCGTCACGTATAAAGTAACCGGTCAATCAGTATTTAAGCTTATCTAAGACCAACCAAGCACCTCTTTGAAGAAATGCTACAGGCCCCGGGCTGGCGTAATCCGGCACTGCGTCAAATGCGTGAATCAACTTTGCTTTATGCAAATATTGCTCTTTCTCCTTATTTGTTCACCTTTTGCATGTTTTAACATGATTTAAATGGAACAAGATCTTATATTTAGGGATAGATTAGGTAATAACCACATTTTTACTAAAAAAAACCCGACCGCGGTGCACTTTGAAACTGCATAAAATCCGCCATTTTGTTTATTTTAACGAACTTCATACCCAGTGACACTCGCACCATCAAGACGAATCTAATGATGTATCATTTATCAAAATCGGATGTGCCGTTGAGTAGTTACGAGCGGACACAGGAACGGACATACATACAGGTCAAACACATAACCCTCCTTTGGGCTTCGCCGCAGTCGGGTAAAAATAATAATAAAACTCGTTTTTAACAAATAAATAGGGTGATCCATTGGACGAAACCTTATTTTCATACAAAAGTGGGCGACAGCTATGTCCCCCGGGGCACTGCTTATAAACAAGTTATAATAAAAAATATTTGCATTACGTAGCTTTATTATCTGTCTTTCAAATGAGCATACACTTTATTCAAAAAATATCCGAATAAAGATTTCCTTTCAGTTTTACTCTGAGAAGGTGAAATTTTGTTGACAAAGAAAAGTTGATTCACCCAAATAGTATATATCGCTGCCACTGTAGTGGTATTGTCCCATCCTGAATAGGCTGCTGATGATGATGATCTTATTCCAACATATTGTGCATTTTATCCCTTAATTAACAACCTGCCAGCCTGTTCCCCTTGTCTTTATCATTACTGTCATCATGCCACCATCACGACAGTGACACCAACCTAACCGTGACAGGCGTTTTTGTTTGTTACTTTATTACTGCATTGTCATCGGATCTTGTTGAACTTTGTTATTTTTAACCGGCTTCAGAAAAAGAAGTTAACTGTTTATTTTTTGGGTGTGTTCAGGATTTAATCATGGACTTTTGGAGCTCTATGTAAGCTCTAAAGACTGGTGATGAAAACGGTAGGCACGCGCGGTCTTACAGTAGGGTTGCCAGATTGAAATACCCTATTATCGGGAGCAGGAAACAATAGGTATGTCAGGATTTTGAGACTTTGGTCGGGAGATGCCCCGCGCGAGCTTTTTTTTTAGACTGAAACAGCAGAAAGTTTCGCTGGCCGGACCACCTGAGTGGATCGGCCAATACCCGACCATCTGGCAACCCTATCTTACAGGTTCGTATTTAATATATGACAGATAAGAATTTTATTAAGGTGATTCCAGTCGGTCGATTTTCCATACGAACATGAAGAGGGTCATCGTTTGCTTCCACGGCATCAATTATATTTGAATTGCGTTTTATTTTATACCTTGATACATTTTGTCTACTCGAAATGACAAGAGAACTCGCAAAAAGTCAAAAACTATACAAAAAACGTTTGGTTACAAATTATGATAAAACATCTGTGAAGTTATGTAAGTCACATGTCCAAAGTAATGAATGATATAGAAAGAATCTGACTTCCTTAGTTAATTGCGGTACCATGTTTTCAAAATGATCCGAAAATTGGTACATGCTTTTACTTTTACCCGATACAATGCCCAATTAAAGAGGTTAAGGTATGAATTTCTCCAGGAAACTTCTCGGTTTTATTAGAGATTAATTAGAAACTATGTTACAATGTCATTCCATCCCCTCATTCCATTTTGGTTTTGAAAAATTGCACGCTATTCGTCATGTGATTTCAAGGAAAAACGTTTTGCAACCGGAAAATTATAAGTGAATTTCTTCTCTTCTTAGTCGTGCACTCTTGGCAGAGTGGTCGTAGTCATGTCTTGGTCGAGTCTTGCACCACCGCTGCTCTTGTGATGCGGCGCCATGTATCTCTATGTTTGGCGGAGTGAGAGGTAACATTTATGCTGGAATGTGTCACAGATTTGATGAGGTCTGTCCACCGTGTTGGAGACCGCCCCCGAGATCTTTTGCCTTCGACTTTCCCTTGCACCACCAAACGTTCCATGGAGTCCTCGTAACGGGTGATGTGCCCGAAGAATTTGAAGATTCGTATTTGCACAGACGACGATAATCTCTCTTTGATGTTGAGTTCTTTCAGGATCGAAGTGTTGGTTCGGTGCGCAGTCCAAGGGATTCTGAGCATGCGTCTTCAGCACATTTCCAGGGCGTGAAATCAGTCAGGGTCAATCAGTTCAGGGTGGGAAGTGAATTTACTATATAAAGAAAGAAAAGTAGGCCCACTCCGGCCCTTTAGGAGCGCGTGACAGCTATTCAAAGTTGAAGCGCAGGGCTGCTGTCCGTAGGTTTTCGCATCCGAACTCTATGCAGCATACACGCTTCACTATACATTTCAGGGGAACGAGCGAACGCGGCTGCGGCGCGAGCCCGACTGAAGCATTGCTACGCATTGCTAAAAGTTCGCTTGTGGTACGTATCGTTTTGACCTAAGCCTGATCCTTTTTCCCTATATTTACTAACCGCATTATAGGCACAATTCTCCCGATTTCTAGACAAATATTATCATACTGACGCATGCAATAGTTAGTAATTTGTTAATTTGATTGGGGGTCTGGTAATTGGATTATTTGTGTTCTTGTCTAGTACCTAATTTCATAGTTGAGCTCGTGTTTGGTTTACTAATTGCCATGTTATTTGGTACAGTGTATCAAAATTAGCTATTGAGGATAAAGTTCATACTTAAGCTGAACATAAAGGATATTTTTTTTGTAACTTAATGACAATTTTTCAGAATTGAGTCATGGGTTGGCGATAGGATCTGTAGGGCTCCCAGGGCGTGCAGAACCGGGAAATTTTAGTATGAGAGAACCGGGATTTTCCGGTACTGCCGAACTAAAAGTTCCCGGTTCTGCACGCAATATGTCCTATAGTAGGACATATTAGGTTAAATAGACTCGCTTGATGACAAACTTAATAAGTTTAAGGTTTCAGAAAAACAATTTAAATGACATAGGTAGACAATGACTGAGAACAAAATTGACAAGGAGGTGTCAATTTTGTTTTCAGAATTCAGAAAAAAAAATTGTCCCTCGTAAGTAAGAACGAAGTGGTAGTTTTCTATTCAAGGACAGCAGTTTTTTTTTAATTTAAACCCACTTAGAATAAGCCATATCATTACACAGCTTTATAAAAATAAAATATATAAAAAAAAATTAACAATTTAGCATGGTTTCAATTTAAAATTTCATTTTAAATAATGTGTAACGCACTTTGATTATTTCGTCATTTTGGTAGCGTCTTATCTGAATTGTCCTCTTTCTTATGTCATAGGGAGCAAACGAACAAAGTAAAGTTGGTATGAAAAGCAGTATGTGTCACAAGGATATCAAAATTATATTCACCACGGGCTTTAACACTTGAATCCCTCACTACGCTCCGGATTCTACTTTGGAATTCCTTTGCTTCGTTCAGGATTCAATGTACACCTTCACAGTAAATACATAATTTTACTTCTTTGTCGCACAAACTACTAATACACAGTATAATAGCAGTATTTTTTCTTCCTACAAAAGGATCCTCGCGTGGCTTGTATGTGTGCGCGCTGTGAACGAACGCACTACAAGCAAAGTTTTACGAATGCGTAACAATGCCCAAGTAGGGTTCGCACTGTCTATTCGCCGACCTTGAAAACGTATCGCGGGCTCCTATACGATCGAAATTTGACAACTTGTCTTTTTATACTTTTCTATACTCTGTAGTTTTAGGTATTTAAAAAAAAGGTAAACAAAAAACCACGTGACTCGGGTTTTTCAGCCAATCAAAGCAACGTTTTGCATCTGTGGCACAATACCATTGGCTGAACGACCCGAGTCACGTGGTTTTTTGTGTACCTATTTTTAAATATCTAAAAGTACAGACAAAAGTATTAGCTTTAAAAGTTGGACAAAGCTTTTAACCCGCCACTCCAGACATCTAAAGTATCTTCAAATGCACATTTGTAACTCAAACATTTCACCTGACTCCGGCCAATCGACGCGAGTGGGGAGCAAACACATTACCTCTTCCGTCAATGTTGGTGTTGTGGTGTGTTGGCGTGTTTGGTTAGAAAATTCTAACCCGAGTCCGCGTTTTATTAGTTTTAAGTTTACAGTTAGAACACTTGGTGTTACTTTTTGGTTAACCAATTCGAAAATTAACAGCACGTGACTAAAAGTGGCATTATAATTAATGAATGCTAGTGCATCGTTATATTTATTACAGACCTTACAAATAAATCATGTCATCGTTATACTCGTAATTGCACAAAGAACATATTTTAATAGAAAATCGTTGTAAGTTGAGACCTTTTCGAAAGAAAATGGGAACCTCATTAGGGAGCGTTGGCAACTGTTTGCTAAGTAATGATGGTTTTATTTCAAATCCTTGCTGGCGTTAATTTGCCTTTATGATGAATGGGTACATCTGGGTTATTCTTCAGAAATATGTCTGCGGTCACCTTATTCCTCTGGCCCTTTTTCATACTAAATGTATGGAGACAGAGGAAAAAGTCGCAGACATATTTCTGAAGAATAACCCATCTACGTCCTACGTCATAATTATCTTATATCTTTATTTGGTTAAGATGATTGATAACATGAGTCGGTTGATTATCTATACAAACATAAAGAGGGTCTTCGTTTGCATTACTGCAGAGACCGGGAAGTAATGGGTTGCCAGCCGTGTATAGATGGCCGAGCTATAGCGAGCCACCACTTTTCACGCCGAGGTATATATAGAGCTTTTCTCAATATGCAATGAAATAAATTAAAAACACGCCAAAAAATCAAACTTTATTTTCCAGAGAAACTAAAAGCAAAGTAGACAAAAAATTAAATTACAGAATTAATGATTTTCAATTTCCTTTCCAAAAACTGTTTCAGTACACATTTTTTACCTTACCGTGAATATTTTAAATGTGTTGTGGTATTCGTATAGTCAAATTGGCAATTTAAAATTGTTATTAGTATGTAAAGATAAGATAATAACGCAATATTTAAAATACCTAATTCAGAAACGGACGTAATTTCATCACAAACTTCTCAAGCCGGATTCCCGTTAATGTGTGCGCGTTAGACATCCATCACTCGAGAAGTTGTTCGCTACGGACTAATCGCGGCTTAATGTAGCATTGCTAACGCGATATCGCGCCATCTAATGCGCTCTCTGTACTGTCGGTAGCTAAAGCCTTTTAAATCGTGCTCTAACTTTGAACCCTTTTAAACATCTTGTAAAAATGTATGGCTCAGGCAGGAATAAAACAGGAAAGTATTTAATACAAATACAAATACAAATACAAATTGTTTATTTCAATAATAAAATATCAAAATTTTACATTTATGCTGACCCCCACACTAGGCATTGCCTGTCCTGTGGGGGAGACATTACAATTTACGCTTACATTTAGTTACTGGCTATAACGACAACAGTTATAGGCTTATAAGTAAACAAGTTATATGAGTCAATTTACTTAAGAGTGTAACATAGGTTTAAAATTTCAAGAAAAACAAAGTATCACTTCTCGGGTTAGGAACAGTTTAAAAGTGTGTGTGTGTGTGTTTTGTGTGTGTGTGTGTGTGTGTGTGTGTGTGTGTGTTTTTAATATTGTACTTTAATAAGGTTTTCAGCTTCCGTATACGAAAAGCACATCAAAACATTTGATAAGAGGCGTTTAGTTTCTATGACGGAGTGTTCTTCAAATTTGTATTTTCTTACTAAACTGTTGTAGATTCGGGGGTATAAGAAATTTGGAAAGCGACGAGCAAACGATGTATTAACAGCGGTGATAGGTATTTTGAATATTCTATTTTTAAGTAAGGCATTGTAATCGGGTAAATTTAAAACTGATTTGTGGATATGCATCGCTACCCTTATGAGATAAAGTTTCCGGACACTGAGTACCTGGGCGTCACCGTACAGCTCTTTTGTGGGGTAACGGATTGGTTTCTTCAAGGCTACCTTCAATACTGCTCTTTGTGCTCTTTCGAGTTTTAAAAGGATGGTGGAGGTTACTCCCCCCCAAGCAAGAATACAATAGTTAATAACCGATTGTCCAAGGGTCAAATATATCGTTTTTAATAGTTTTTGGTTGGCTGACTCGCGAAGCATTTTTATAGTGTAAATCAACTTTCGGACTCTACCGGAAACGGCTGCCACATGCTCCCTAAAGCTAAGTTTTTCGTCGATGACTACTCCAAGATACTTTATTGCACTGGCTCTAGTTATATTGTTACAGGTACAGTTTTGGGCTGTGGTTTCTATACATGAACGGCTGTGGACTCGAAGTACGCGCTGGAGTCTCGGTGATGAAGCAGAAGTCTTGTGAAAGCATAGGAATTTCGTTTTGGTAGTGTTCAAGGTCAGCAGATTCTGCTTCAACCACTTTGACACCAACGAGATACCATGCTCAACACGGTCATATACGGTGTCCCACGACTGCCCGTGGAATACAATAGCAGTATCGTCGGCGTAACATAAAATCTCAGCATTTTGTATTGGAATGACTGAAATATCATTAATGTAAAGAAGAAACAGTGTAGGACCTAATATGCTGCCCTGTGGTACACCAAAAGTAACTGATCTTAGGTCACTAAGGTGTTCACCTATTTTGACGCACTGACTTCTATCTGTCAGATAACTGGTGAACCACTTAAGAGTAGTACCTCGAATTCCATATGCTTCCAATTTCCTCAGCAAGATGGGGATGGAGACTGTGTCGAAGGCTTTTGCTAAATCCAAAAAGACCCCGACACAGGCCCGCCCCTCATCCAAATGCATCGAAATGATTTTTGTAAGCTGGGTAACCGCATCTTCCGTCGATTTACCCTTTCGAAAACCAAACTGACGACTCGATATAATGGAATTGGATTCAAGATAGGTCACCAGTCTTTTGTTGACTATACGTTCTAAAAGCTTAGAGAGGGATCCCAAAAGCGAGATCGGCCGATAGTTACTAGGTTCATTCTTGGAATTCCCTTTGTGAATTGGCACGACAGCTGCCACTTTCCAAGCTTTTGGGAAGATACCACTCTCAAAGCTTTTATTGAAGATTGTTGCAAGAGGTTCTGCTATTAAAGGCCCAATGGCTTTTAAAATCTTATTGTTTAAGTTGTCAAGGCCTGGGGAACTATTTGGATCCAAGTTGTGAATAATGTTGAGAATTTCTTGTTTATCTGTCGGCGAGATAAATATGGAATTCAATGTGGATGGGTTTACTTTATATTTAGCTGCTAGAGACTCTTGTGTTTCATTTTCCTCAGTAAGTATTTTAAGTGCAAGATTTTGACCTATTGTAGAAAAATAGTCATTACATGTATTCAAGGAGTCCCTCTCGCAGCTTTTGAGTTTTGTCAGCTCTTGTGCTGTAGGTGTATTGGGGTGACGGTGCGATATTTTGTTAATGGTTTGCCACAGCTTTTTTGGAGACTTTTTATTAGCATCTAGTTCACTTTTCTCGTGTTGACTTTTGAGTTTTCTAAGTAGATTAATATAAAAGTTGCGATATCTGGTATAAATAATTTTTTTAGTATCATCATTTGGGAATTGTTTTGAGATTAGGTGGAGTTTGTCTCTATGCTTTGAGCATCTGATGAGCCCGGGAGTCATCCAGGGTTGGATACAGTATTTAGAATGGCTGATTTGGACAACTTTTGAATTTTTAGAAATAGCATCCAACACAATCGATGAGAAGCTAGAGACAGCATCATCTACAGTATTTGTTTGTGCAATAGGCAACCAATCAACCAGCTCAAGCTCATTGTAAAGTCTTGCATAGTCAACTTTTAGTTTTGATCTCTTCTGAGCGATATTCTTTTGGTGCTCTGTCTTAATACCTATCATGATTAAATCATGATCGGTAAGATCAGTAGAACAAATGATCGATTCGGCTTGAAAGTCACATGGTATGAATATGTGATCAATGCAGGACTTACCATGAGTTGGCCTGTTGATGGCTGGTGTCAAACGATGAGAGGCAAGTATCTCAAGGTAGGTCGATACATGTTCTTCATCTGACGCTGTTTCCATAATATTTATATTTATATCGCCTGCCATAATTAAACAAGTATTTCGGCTGACAGACTGGACGAGTTGGTCCAATGAGAGAATAAAGTTTTCGGTATTAACGAATGAAGGAGACCGGTAAACTCCTAGAACTGTAAAAACATTCGGGACATCTATCAATAAGCAGTTTGCATCGGCTATTTCAGGTTCAGAGACGTTTGGAGACCATTTATTACTGACATAAGTTATTACTCCGCCTGACTTATTAATGTATTTTTGTGTACTGAAAGATGTGTATCCTTTTATTTGTTTAACACTAGAACAGTCGCACCCTAGTTTCGAACACTTTTAGTCGCTACGGGGTTCGCTGGACCCAGTCCATCATGTGGCCCTTACTCAAAAACTATTCAAATATATATGAAATACGTATATGTGTTCTAAAATGAGGAGTAAAACAATCATAATACAAAAATCAACACTTTATTTATGGCAAATTATCACAATATTTTAATAATTTTATGAGATACCTACGTTTTAAACATTTTTTTCGTATATTATACATCTTAAGCTAAGAACTTTAATTATTCTTTGTACTTTGTTTTACTTTTTTATATTTTCTTATACTACTATTATTGCTTTATTTAAAATCACAAAAAGAGATCACAATGTATACTAAAAAATAATGAGTTATTACAATTCGAACACAGCCTATGAAAAAAATCTATCGAAACAATTTTTACTCATTAATTTCAAAACAATTGGTACAAATTGGTTTTGTGTGCTCGCCACAAATTGCCACGTTACATTTGCAGCAGTATATTTTCGTTTTTCGATCTTTTTTCCATGAGCAAAGACCACAACGAATTTTTCTTCTACAAGGTGTTGGCTGTGGCAAATCCGGATCTTCAGGCTTAGGCACGATATTCCAAATACGATTTTTTATCCCAAGTGGAAGATTTGTCAAACTCTGCCTTTCATAAAGATGTGGTTTGATCATCGAAATAGCCAGGGTTTTTAAAAAATCTCTTCTAGTTACGGCATTTTCAGATGCGGCATTGGATTTGTAAATAATGTAAGCATTTAATGCACCTATATTTAACATGCCAAAAAAAATGCACAATGGCCAACGTTTAGTTTGCCTGGACACAGAATATCCGGCGGTCATTTGATCAACTATATCCACTCCACATTTAAATGCATTGTAGTCAGTTATCATCTCAGGTTTAGTTTTTTCGCCAGTTAGTGTATCGATGTTTGCATCATGGTGCATCGAAGACGCCAATAAAACCACTTTTCTTGGCTTTGGCACATAAGAAAGCAACGTGCATTTCGGTTGAAAACCAAAAAATGTGGAATACACTGGCCTATCTTTTGTTTTTGTGAATTCTTCAGGTATTTCATTTTTATTTTTTCGTAAAGTACCTAAACAGGTAAGCTCGAATTGATCCAGAAGTTCGTTTGTCAATGGGATGCTCATAAACCAATTGTCCATAACTATATTTCGATGAGATCCTTTGATGGGCTCGACTAATCGTTTTACCACATCACCTGGGCTGTTACTGAGTTGATAAGGTCCAGCTTGCTGTTTCCCGGGATATATTTCCAGTTTCGAAGTATAATATGTCCTTGCATCACAAACAGCGAATATTTTTATACCATACCTCGCAGGTTTATTGGGAAGGTACTGGCGAAATGAACATCTGCCACGAAACGCTAAAAGCATTTCATCAATTGTCACGTGATCTCCATGACTATAATTTTGCCCTAAACTTGCCACAAATTGCTCAAAAATCTCACGAATTGGTGCTAATTTGTCTGTCTCCTTACGTGCGTTTCTGGTAGTAATATTGTCAAATCGTAAGCACCTCAGTAGAAAATGAAATCTACGTTGTGACAGTGTTGCTATGCAGATATCGCAACCAGTACCGTCTTGTGCCCATAAATCGCTGGTGTTCAAATGAGCTCCTTTCAACTTGCCTATATAAAAAAGTAGCCCCATCAATGCTTGCATTTCAGTAGTGTCAGTCAGTTTGCAGTCTCGTTCTCTCTCAAAATTAGGTCGCACTTGTTCTGTTATGTAAATATTAGTAAAATTCACAATTTTACTTAGCATCTCGCCACAAAAAAAAAGTTGTAAACATTCCATAGGAGTTGTGACATTAGTGGCTTCGTGGATCGGTCCAGGTGGCTCACGTATGATGTTATAGCTTCGTGTTCTGGTATTATGCGAAGGTTCTTGAATATTCCACTGAGTAAGTTTATTCTTACCAATAAAATACCCTCGGCGAAGTATTGATAATGGGACTGAATCTAGATCTGACCGTTGCTCCAATATATCCCTATTCAGAGGAACACGACGAGATGGGTCAAGGACACCCTGAGTCTGCAAATTTTGTTCTGGAATCCCCACAGACAACTCACGTTGTGAAGCATGCCATTCCTCAGTAATATCTTCGAATTCAATAGTCAAATAGTTGTCATCATCTTGTTCAGAGTCAGTATTATGGTCACTTTCTTCAACGCAGTCTTCAGTTTCGGAACAGTCTTCATTCTCTATTTCTTCATTTAAATAATCTGCTATTTCTTTTTCTGACAATGCTCTAAAAGAAGCCATCTTGAATGCTAAAAAAAAACGTAAAACTAAGAAAGATTATCACTTTACATAAATGTGAATATAACTTGCGTAATTAGTCGCTCACGGGTCCAGTAGACCCAGGCGTTAAATATTACGCACGCAAATAATCGCTACCGGGTCTAGCGGACCCATACGCACCTTAGACATCCGTCGCTCGCGAGCGCTGCGCGCAGACTGACTGCCGCGGTCATGCGCCGACGCGCCCCACTTTTGCGGGAAGGTACTAAGAACGGCAACGTCGCGGGGCACCTAACTAAAATGTTATTGGCAGTTTTGAAGGTAACCGGGTCCAATAGACCCATAAGCGACTGTTCTAGTGTTAATCGTAGAATTGTCGTTAATCCAGCACTCACTGAATATTATTACATCAAAAAGTATATCCAACCGTGTTAAAGTCAATAAGAAATTATCGAAGTTTCGTTGCATGCTTCTGATATTTACATGGAGAAGTTTAAGAGTGTATTTTGTGATTATGGGACTACATTGTTCAGGGGTAGAGAATGTATGGCATTCAACATTGAAAGAGTTATCTATCTCGGTCATTAAGTCTAGGACAGCCATAGGGAGTATATATTTTTCAAAAAAAGGAATATTTCAAGAATGGAGTACCACGGTGAATTAATAGCGTCCCATACAAATAATAAACATTGACAGATGCTATCTATTGCAACCCTGAGTGCATGTTTCAATTTATAACTGTTTGTAATTTGTGTATGTGTGTGTTGTGTAAGAGTGTGAGTGTGTATACAATGTTTATGTGTGGAGATATTATTAGACCTAAAGATAAATCTAGTTAATATATAATAGCCTATTGTTAATGAGATCAGATTGAAACTAACAAAAATATGGCAAATATACGTTAATTTCTTACTTAAGTTATGCACCGTGATTGCCTGCCAACTTCTGTAAGTCTTGATGCGATCGGACCTGAAGAGCCGGACTTCCGTCCCGGCCGTCGTGTTTCCTGACGTAGATGTTACCGTTGCGAGTCCAGCAGAATTTGAAGGCATGTTCTTTGGCCCAAGCTCGTGTGTCACGAAATAAACGCCTGCTATTGCTAGTCAGACGCTCATTCACAAACAGCTTCCTTTCTGGGCCAGCGGGTACGATGTCCTTGCTATTTAGTGTCGAGTGCCGAGTTTTCGCATTTTTCAGAAACTCCTCACGTTTCGCTCTCCGTACAAAAGAAACTACCAAGGGCCGAGGCTGTGCGTCGTTGCTTGCATCGTTGCGGCGCGGGCCCGCGCGGGACGCATAGTTCACATCTGACTCTTCGAGCTTCATTCCTATCTTTGATGCTGTTGTTAGAACTACATGGTATGGGTTCTCGTTTGAAGTTTCGGGGAGACCTATTATTTCTAACTCTGAATTTAGCGAGTGCTGGGCCTGTTGATTCAGTTGATCTTGGAGCTGGGCGACCTGGGACTTTAGTTCAACATTCTCCTTTTCCTTCTCTTCCAGCTTTGCTATACGCGAGCCGTAGTCCATGAGTTTCTCGGAAAGCGTTTCGAAGCGGCTTGAGAATTCAGATTGCAGATTAGCCATGTCTTGACGAAGCATGCGAATTTCTGAAACCAGTGATTGCATGTCCTCCGGTGGGCTACTTTGCTGGTTGCTTGACTTCTTTCGGAGTGAGACATTTTCATTTTCGGTTGTTTTTAACGGCGCGTAGGTGCTATCACCGCCAGACCTGGAGCGTGCCTGACAATCTGGGCATATCCACGCCACTACTTGTTCAGTGCTAAAATGTGTAGCATTTGCACAAGACAAATGACATGCCTTTTTGCATTTTTTGACGAGCAAGCTATATATTTTGTGTCCACTATAAGTTGCAGGCAGCCTGAGCACTTCATATTGTTCTTGGTATTATGAAACTAGGCGATATCTTCGCGAGTTCCGCGACTGTCGTTAGGTTGCGTGGTAGCGGGCGGGCTGATGAATTCCAGGAATTCGCGCTGCGCCGCGCGGGCGCAATACAACAGTTTTCGAAAATGTTAATATCGTGATCCTTCTTCACACAAACACTTTTACTTAAAACTGCAACTAACACTGTATAGCTGATGAATTCTACTTTATGTTGATATAAGTTTCTTTGTGAAAAATAATGAATAAACTACTTAAACTGAATTTTGAATGCGGAGCAAAGTAATAGGGTGTTGTCGCTATTCCGCCATTTTTTAATTTATTCGAACGAATCGAAAGTAGTTACATTTGAGACAATACACAAAAAAAAAAAAACATGAAGACAGGGGGGACCGAAATAATTTCCACTTAGCAGTGCAGTTGGCTGGGTTAGGTGTAGCTTTGCCAACGTGACAGAATAAACTTGTTTATCCTAGGACATTTGGATAGTGACAACTTGGAAAACAAGCGGCAAAGAGGCAGGAGCCTCAAAACGGTTCAGATTTGTACGACTCTAAACACCCACACACGATACTCTACATTCAACTGCAGAAAAAAGAGTTAGCGGAACATCATCCCAGATAAACAGCTCCAAGGAAATGACTAGGTACCCTCAGTACTGAGGAAACCAATTCAAGGAGGGAATGAATTTCTGAATTATGTTTAGAGCAAACCTAATGCTATTTGACAAAAAACAGACGGTTAATGACAGTTGAAATCAGCTTACTCTTATGAAGTGTCAAAACGCTCAACAAGTATGCAGTTTAGTATGACATACTGACTTGTGATGTCAACAAGGTGCCTTATTAGTTTTTGTCATTTTAAAATCTTCGGTGACACGAAATTGAGTGTGATTGGTTTTATTCGAGCAGTTTTGGAAACGTTATTTTACTTTGATTGCTGTCAAATACCCTATTACTTTTATTTCAGGAGCTAATCTACTGGCTTTCACGCAACATCATGATTTAACTCATCGAAAAGTTGGTATAATTTTTCCTCCCGAGACAGGAAATTAAAGCCGGATGTCACACATAATGCGATATGGCGGGCAGATAGGAGCGTCGTCGTCTTTGAGAGCTACAAGTTTTTGAAGTCAATAATTAGGTAGTTAAGGTACAGAATAAGTAATAGCAGGTGGCTTTCACTCGGTTTTTTGTCCGCGCGCGTGGTGGACGTTGCCTATTCGTCCCCCGGAGTTTTAAACACCTGAGAGCTCCATATGGAGGCGTGGCTTAAGCGCACGCGTTGAATGATTCTATTGTTCTTCGATAGCATGGGAATTTTGTTTTTTTGTATGAAAATGCACGAGAGTGAAATATCTGGTTAAATTCTCTAATCTATAGTAATAGTACGATGTACACAAGTCTCTCTCTGTTTCCAAACTGGCGTTTGGGACCGACCACCGAACACCGGACCCCAGGGGGCCCTGTAGGGGGGGTCAAGGTCGTAGAGTGAGTTACTCCTGCTTAAGGTGAGGCACTTGTCCCACCACTGGCGAGTAAGCGAGTAAAATTGGGACACGCAATGAACTATTACTCGACGGCGCTGGGACAAATGCCTACCGCCAAGGCTGCCTCCGTCGGTCGCCGTTCGTGTTGGCGGTAACATGTGTATGTAGTTACGGCTACACAAAACAAAAAGCACACATGTGAGTGTCACCAACGAAGTTGCTAAGCTATAGTATGTAATATCATTATCGTTTTTAGGGTTCCGCAGCCAAAATGGCAAAAACGGAACCCTTATAGTTTCGTCATGTCCGTCCGTCCGTCTGTCCGTCTGTCCGTCTGTCCGTATGTCACAGGCAATTTACTCAAAAACTACATGATGGATATTAATGAAATTTGGAATATAGGTGTTTTATATGAGCCGCTACTTAGTTTGGCAGTTAAATAACTAAAATAAATATTTTAAGAGGGGGCACCCCATACAATTCTCAGAAGCTAAAAATTTTTTTTTCAACAAATACCAACATGTGGTATATATTTCAACAGCTCTTTTAAAAACACTATACGGTTCCTAAGTAATGTTTTTGATTAAGTGAATAGGTTTGGAAATAATCACTCCGAAAATTGTCCGAAAAAAAATCACAAAGATAGCGCTCAATTAATACTTTCAACGAAAATTATTTTCAACAGGATCGGATTAACCGTTTTTGAGTAATTGCCGACAAACTGCGCTTCTCAACAAAAGGACGTAATTGCTATGAAGATACGTTTTTTTGTTGTTGTACTTTTTTTACATCGTATTGTTTACCTTATAGTTACGGCTATGGAACCCTACACTGAGCATGGTCCGAAATGCTATTGGCCAGTTTTATTGTTTTATTGTGGCCTTTCTGAAATTAAAAATAATACAACAGATATACTCGTAGGTACAGCTTAGAATTTGAATGCTTTAGAAAGAAAACAAGTAGGTACCTATAGTTTGGTGTTAAGTTATGTGTAATGATCTAAAAACACAGTTTTTACTATCTGTTTACCGCTGGAGCGAAGATAATTCTATTTTGAATAGAAATGTGAGTGTGGAGTTATTTTTACCCGCACGAGTTGCGGTCATATATTTTTAGACGCATTTTTAAAATGTTGACTCTCTCACCTGATTTGTGAGCCTGCTGATATTTGAAGAGATCCTGGGAATTTGCTGCCAATTGGAGATTCAGACGGTACATGAGTAACCTTTTTTCTGAATATATTATAAGAAGAAAAAAATTATATAATTATTCCAATACAATAAAACGGTCACATGGTAACCATAATTGCAATTTTATTAATTGAATTCATTTATAGTATTTTATGCAACAGTTGTATAAGAAGGTTAAAAAATGCGAATTGCGTGAGTTGCGATATGAGCCGCGAATGCGGCGAGTATCGCAAATAGAGACGCAATGAGCGTTTTTTGACTTAATTATACAACGTTGCATACAATACTTTTTCTACGACTAGGTTTTTAGGGTTCCGTAGCCAAAATGGCAAAAACGGAACCCTTATAGTTTCGTCATGTCCGTCCGTCTGTCTGTCTGTCTGTCTGTCTGTCTGTCTGTCTGTCTGTCTGTCCGTATGTCACAGGCATTTTACTCAGAAACTACATGATGGATATTGATGAAATTTGGAATATAGGTGTCTTTTATGAGCCGCTACTTAGTTTGATATATAAATAATTAAAATAAATGTTTTTAGGGGGGGCACTCCATACATGTTAAAGACAGTAAAAAAAATTTTTTTCAGCAAATATCAACGTGTGGTACATAGTTTGACAGCTCTTTAAAAAACACTATAAGGTTTCTAAGTAATGTTTTTGATTAAGTGAATGTATTTGGAAATAATCGCTCTGAAAGTTGTGTAAATTCTGTCCCCCCCCCCCTCTATTTTTTAAACCGTGCGTCCGAAAAATATGAAAAAAAATCACGAAGGTAACGCTTAATTAATACTTTCAACGAAAATTATTTTCAACAAGATCGAATGTACCGTTTTTGAGTTATTGCTGATAAACTGCGCTTCTCAACAAAAGGACGTAATTGCTATGAAGATACGCTCTTTTGTTGTTGTACTTTTTTTACATCGTATTTTTTACCTTATAGTTACGTTACGGCTATGGAACCCTACACTGAGCATGGTCCGACATGCTCTTGGCCAGTTATTTAAAATATAAAATACAAACAAGGCATAACCTGCAAACAAGGCAAATATGACGTATGACCGACAGTATGCGTCTATGGTAAACTTATTTTATTTTTATTTTAAATTGATACGCAGTGAATATATTAAAAATACTTTTTTTTATGTCGGCATCAATGAATTTAGTTCGGAAAGTTTTGTTTTTCTTAAAAGCCGTAGGAATTTAATTGTTTGTTAAGTTGGTAGTTGTGCATTTTTATCGTAAAGTAAGAATTGAGCGCTTAATCCTTGACCTATGTTTAACCTAGATTTAGAAGTCTGTAGCTGCTAGCAATAACGTAAAGTGACTATAACGACACTAGTGCTGTTATGGGGAATAGAGTATAGACTTCTCTGAACTCATATTATGTATGTTCTTATATTAGTGTTCGTGACCAAGTAAAACACAGATAAAAGTACAGGAGTAGAAAAATAATTTTAAACTGATTCAGCTTCTCGATTGCTTTGGATCTAGTTGCGTTTATATTTCCTCGACGTTTCCGATGGCAGGCAGCTGAAAGACAACGTAAGACTGAATTCTTTGCGCCGATAAAAAAACTTGAGTAAGAAGGCTCAGTCGGAGTAATCAATCACAGGTTACGGGAAATCATTAGTCAGAGAAGATCAGTGTCGGGCGGTACGTGGCAAAGTTTAAAATCCTACAGTTGGCTAACGCAGATTAGGTAGGTACCTACAATCGAAGACACTTCTAACTGACCACTTGTCACCCTTATTACAATGTATTAAGGTCTTCTGATGGTCACTTAACTGTGTCTTCGGTTGTACCTCTGCCACCCAACTCTCGATTGCCCAAAGTAACCAAACGGAACACAGAAAAAAAATGTAATAGTATTAGTTAGGTACGTAAGCGTAAAACTAACTTTTTAACACTTTTGACATGTAAAATTAGGAAGCTGAATATCGGTATGGTAATATCATAACTAGGTTTTAAGACTTGGTAGTGTTTCTTAGCAGCTAATCAGTTTTCTCAGGGTAGCGTACAATTGAACACACTGTTAACTGTACATTTTTAAACGGATGTCAACTTTATTGCAACGTGTTAAAGTCTATGGTTGGTCAGTTAACTGTGACTTCCTTTGTACCATACCGACCGTTACGCTTCAGGGTCGTTTTCAAAAAAAGATGTCCGTAGTTAAGGGTTAATTGAATATAATGTTTATCTCGTTCCTTTGTGTGACGAAAGTTAACCGTATAAATTGTATATCCAATTCGCTTCATAAAAAATCTGATATTATAATCTGTCATCAAAAAGGCTAGTGGGAGTGACACCGCCTACGAAACTAGAGGTCCCGGGTTCAAATCCTGGTAAGGGCAAATACATATTTGTGAGATGAGCACGAGTACTTGTTCCTGAGCCATGTACTCGTACTCTATATGTTTCCTATATATTTCAGTATGTATTTATCTACATAAGTATCGTCGTCTAGTGCCCATAAGCATTGCTTAGTTTGGGACTAGATCGATTTGTGTACCTAAGATGCCTAAGCGTCTCCGCTGGCCAACTGTATGCTTCCTAGACTGTGACATGGATATGTGAACTGTGGGGCGTGGCGTCCTTGAAGGAAGTTGCACGAACTGTCTTGTTATTAAAATAGATGTTTAGCCGAATTCTGGTGTTTTCTTGGGAATAAAGCAACCCAGGCGCAGAACAAATATTACTATTACGAAATGAAATGAAACGCAGGGAACTGACCTCATCCGACCGTTTCTCTCTACCACATAATGCGGACTAACGCATTCTCTTTTTATACTCTGTACTTTCAGGTACTTAAAAAAAGAGGTAAACACAAAACCACGTGACTAGTGTCCTTCAGCCAGTGGTATTATACTACAAATACAAAACATTACTTTGATTAGCTGAACGACCCGAGTCACGTGGTTTTTTGTTTATCTTTTTTTTAAGTACCTAAAAGTACAGAGTATAAAAAGAGAATGCGTTAGTCCGCATTATGTGGTAGAGAGAAACGGTCGGATGTGGTCAGTTCCCTGCGTTTCATTTCATTTAATTTCGTATACTTATTCCTGGCTTGCTTTATTCCCAAGACAATACCAGAATTCGGCTTTCTATCTTTAATATTATATTTTAAGTACCTAAAATTACAGAGTATAGTCGCTGGCAAAAACCACCCACAGGCGGCCTCAAAATCACGCGGCGCGATCGCGGATTGAGTCACTCCTGCCCCAGGTAAAAAGTGCGAAAATTGTTCAAGCTATTGTTTTAAGTTGCGTTATTTATGAGGAAACCTTCAATTTTCAAACTGTTATTACTAGTTCACGGGTCAAATTATACTAGGTACGAGAATGACGGAAAAGTAGTGAACTAACCCACTGTTATGTACATAAAACTGTGAGCCGCAACGCTTCAACAATCAGGATAGCATAGCACCAGAGTACACCGAGTAAGTTCACAAATAAAGATGTTTCTATCTTTAATAGTACATTACTTACCTAGCGCGGTGAAACAAAGAATGTCTCGGATCGCAGGTACTTGACGCCCGAGCCGAAGGCAAAACTTTCATTTAATTCAATACTTTTGTCATAATGTCGATTGAAAACACATTGTCATATTTTTATTACGGCCTTTAAATAAAGTATAAGGGTCGTTTGCAAAAAAACATATCCGTAATTAGGGGTTAATTTAACAAAATGTTAATTTTATTCCATTGTGTAACGAAATTAAATTCGTCACAAAAAGGAACAAGATTAACACATCGGTAAATGCAGCCCTAAATACGAATATTGTGTTTTAGAAACGACCTCAACATTTTTATCGTATTTTATTAAGTCTGAAGATTTAATATCAAAGAAAATAAACAAGAAATAATAAAACAGAATCCACGCCTAAAGTGCTTAACCAACCGTTAAAATAATATTTCCTTGCTTCTGTTTATTTATTGTAACAAGTAAAGAAATGGAAAAACCTTATTACCTAATCGGAAATAATTACTTCTATGAGGGTAATATAGCGTCTTAATCAAATAATTGGTTATTTTATTAAAGATGACCGAAGGTGATCTTTTTCTTTTCATAACAGATTTTTACACGTAGAATATTAAAGTTATCTATAAATTGTTGTTTGAAAAATGTTCAAAAAATCCACAAACATACATATACCAAAAAAGTAAAAATAAAACATCTTCTAATCGTGGAACATTTCCATAGCCTCCATTATTTTAGTATGTCGTATTCAGCAAAAAAGTGATTTATCTATCAGACTTTATCGTTTTTATGGTGGTGGGTGATTGCATCTGGCACGGCCCAGTGGGCGACGTCCGGTGGGGCGTCCTAGGTATCGTTGGATCGACGAAGTCCAAAACGATCTGTTCCAGCTTCGAGGAGCCGATTTCGACTGGCGACAAGCTGCACAGAGCAAGGAGGACTGGCGTAGCTTGGTGTCGGAGACCAAGATCCACTTTGGGTCGCTGAGCCAGCGTAGTAAGTAACCTGGAAACGATTCACAGAATTGACATTTCAGGTATACGTTTCGCTCTTAGATGGTTCACATGTAAAAGATCGTGACTATACCAGTGTTCACCCAGCTAATAGTTCTAGTCAAGTTTGAAAAGAAAAGATAAAACCAGTTAAGTCAAGTTTGAAAAGAACTATTAGGGCCGATACAGACGGACTGTATCGGCCCTTAGGTAGCTGAACTTTGCGTCGTTCAGATTTTAGGTCGTTCTTGTGTCATTTTGTATATCCGTAGATGACATATTTTAATAGTTTTGCAATTTTTTTTTACTTATTGTTAGTAAGTAGATTATGCAAAACTGGAAGTATTAAAGTATGTCATCTACGGATTTACAAAATGACACAAAAACGACCTAAAATCTGGACAGCGCTCAGTTAATATTTAAAACCACAGCTATCACGTTCTATTGACATGAACTATACAGCCTAACAATATCTCATGACATTTATATCTCTCCTAGAAACTAGAATTTATCTTCTGCAGCATAAAGTCGCTTATCCAGTAATTAAATCCAACTTTGTAGGACCTTTTTTAAAATGATTGACGGTTATTCAGAACTTTTAGCGCCCGCTCAAAAACTAAACGAGTTGGTACTTACCACTAATGCTCATGAATTTTACTATGAATAGTTTCCCTTTGAGAACTTTGTGAAGAGTTTTACTCGACGGAAAGTTTAGTGAAGTTGGTAAATTGGGAGTATGTTCGTATAATGCTTACATTTATATATGTAAGGAAACTTATCGACTTGATAAAAGACTTACTTAAAAAACTACCGCGAGGCTCAAACATATTGAATTAAAAAAAACGGATTACTCACTTTGTAATAGCGAGACATCCACTCAACATGTTTCAGCATTCGGCATTCCCTTAATCAGCAAACAAACAATCCAGAAATATGTCCTGTGGATGTCTCGTCTTTTGTACTATGTGAGTGATCAGTGTTTAATTCAATAAGTTGATAAAAAAAAAAACAAAATAATAAAAGTTGATAATAAAAGTCCACTGGATTTAAAATAAGTTTCAAGTGACTATTTATACGGGTGCCGTTCAATTGTGATACAAAGATTTTGCATACATTCATTTGCCTACGTTTGAACAACATAATGCATGTTTAGCATACAAATAAAATGAATATTTTGTTTTACACAATTTTCAAGTAACATAATACTCATTTACCATAACAATTGGTATAAGGTAAACCGTTTTATTTTTCCTGTAATATTTAGGATGATATTTAAATAAAACAATAACGACCTGAAACTATAAATTAAAACAAACTAATGGTAATAAATTTCCTCCAAATCGCTGCCACTGGGGAGTGTGCCCAGAAGGCTGGCCGCATTACCACGCTGGATGGCAATGCTAATTCGCTGAGCGAAATACTGGCCAGCCCTCTGGTCACTGGTAGCTTCCACTAGATGCGCCGACAGATCCTTAAAAAGCCGGCGCGCACTAGGTTCCCAAGGTCCCAGCGTCTCGACCCCAAATGCCTCGAAATGAAATGAAATGAAATAATTTATTTCTGTAAGTAGGCCTCAAGGGCTCTTTCACATGTCTGATTCTTCCTCAAATATGTAGCTACTGCCGAGGTGAGGAGAGGAGGAGGCGAGGATATTTGCGGCGTTTGAGGTCTTCTGCTGAGGATGCGTCAACGCCAGCCTTTGTTGTGGAGCCTGGAAGATGGGATGGTGCAAGAGTATCCACGCAGGTGGCGTCCCATACTAGCGGCCGGCCCATCTTCCAGGGTACCAACGTCAATCCGTCGGGTCTCTCACCATCGTCTCTTGCCAGACCGACGGGTTCTAAGACGGCTGGCACCTTAACACTGACAGGGGCCCTTCGGATGATATCGTTGAGGCTGGAGTGACGGGGGATGCGTCCTGCGCTCCTGCTGCAGGAAAGCCCGTGGTGGCCTAGGCTGTCTACCATATTGCCACAATGGCAGCGATGTGGAACGTTGGTGGCTGTCCCTATCCTCAAGCTGGTAGCCAAATGCAAGGTGTTGTTGTCCAGCAGTGTCCCTATTGTGGGGGAGGGTATAGCTTGCAGCCACAGACCCGACTCCCACTCTGCAGTCGCTAGGAGATGAGCTCGATCTGCCGAGCTAGTCGCTGTATTTAGCAGCTCGTCCCGTACTAGTTGACAGAGGGGCTCGTCCCATTGCCTCTGCGAGCAGGGATTCCGAGGTGGGTCTATGTTAGGGCAGGTAAGGGACCACACATTTTTGGCTTCGGAGCAATGCGCAGCCTCCAATACCCCAACTGATGGGGCTAGAATTTGACTGATAAGATTCTGCGCACTGTGAACCGAAGACAAAAATGCCGAAAGAAAATTGGTATAAGTAACGTTAAAAAACAGAATGACATTTGATATAAAGTTTAAGAAGCATAATGATCTTATGGTCTAAGAACATTTGATAATATACATTTAGCATCATTCTTAAGTAGTATAAAAACATTTATAATGATAATTAGGTGATATAATGCCATTGGACATGATGTTCATTAAGTACCTTTAACGATGAACTAATAACATTTAATAAAATTAAAAAGAAAAGGGAGGACGGGGAGGCAAAGCCCCCGCATGGAAAAAAATCATTAAACCACTACCACTACATATAACATGGATAAGTTAGTCAGGTACTTTGCATCCCTTAGAGCAGAAATAGAAGCCCCGCGAAGCGGGGTTTCATCGACTTGCTTACAGGCCTCTTGATAGGAAAAGTAGTTTTATTTTATCTTACAACAAGCTGAAAAGCGACTTGTCTCGATTAGGCTATTCGCTTTTTTTTCTTTATAAATAATGCTTTTTAAATGCTATACAAAGTGACTATTATACAATTAGTTTATTATGATTTATGAAAGTATGCTCTTCGTTGTTATAAAAAATAAATATTAAGCTTTTTAAATATTATACAAGGTGACTATTATAGAATTTGGTAATTATAAAAATTTACATTATGAGTATTGTCTGTTATGTTTAATGAAATTATGCAATTTGTTTCTATGCCTTTTATTTTTATACTACTTAATTACTTATACAAGTTAAAATGTCCTGAAAATATAACGAGCTTAGAATAAAAGATTTTTGTGAGTTATGATAAATATGATAAACAATACCATCAAGAAGAACCCAAATTTTACCGATTACTGTCGTTGCGTAAAAGTTACAAAATAATATAAAGTTTCCACAATGGATATGTGTTGTTGAATAAATACCTAAATCGCTCTCAAATGGCGCGAATGCGGAGTCTGCATAAATCTTTTTAGTCCTTTCCGATCCGGATTCGACCGACTTAAACCGCCTATATCCGGTATATACTGGATCGGAGTGGATCCGTAAGCGGCACCATTTTGTTTGCGAATGGATGAAATAATTTTGCAAAAATGGCTTCTGGGTGTTAAGTTCATTTCTTACTGCAGAAAAAAGTATGAACTTGGACTTCGAACGAAGGGTGGAGGGGGGGTGAATAAAATAAAATTGAGATCATTACCTACAAATTCTAATAAACAAAATATTCAATTACACTACAAAATATGTTCCACCTTAATACATAGGTATTGATACCTGTTGAATTACTTAGGGGAGACCGGGTATGGTTGTCTCGTGGGTTGGTTGTCACAGCGGGCGATTAAGAAATAATGCGTAATGATTTGTATCTAAAAACATATAAATATAATAAGCATGGAAGCGTAACTCACGGACTACGTGCTAACGGGGGGAAACTAGAACAATTCATTCTGCCGTCCACAAACTAGAAGGCCGCTACTTTGTATGAAAATTCATACAAATTAGCAGCCTTTTAGTTTGAGGATGGCAGAATTGGCGGAGTCACAATCCTCAGCAGTGAGGAACCGACTTAGAAGAAGAAGATAATAATAATAATAAGCCTTTATTCATCCTTGACTTAATCCTAATATAACAAAATAAAAAATAAATTAAAATGTTAAAGTTAAATTAAGTCATGGCCCCATCTCGGGTATAGGCCTCCTCCGGTTGTCTCCATTTTTCTCTATCTTGTGCTGTTTCTGTCCAAGTTTCTCCTGCTACCCTTCGTAGGTCGTCGGTCCAGCGGTCTATAGGTCTGCCCCTTGCTCTTTTACCTTTTGGACCTTTCCATGTTGTGACTAATTTTGTCCATCGTTCACCTGTTGTGCGCATCATGTGGCCAGCCCATTTCCACTTCAAACGCTGTGCATGCTTTCCCGCATCTATGATTTTGGTTTTGCATCTTATTTCACTGCTTTTTTGTTTGTCTTTGAGCTTTAAGCCTAGAATGCTTCTCTCCATAGAGCGTTGGCATGTTCGTATTTTGGTTTTTGTGTATTTGTTATATATCCACGTTTGTGCTCCGTATGTTAGGCAGGGCAGTAGGCATAAATCCATCACTTTTTTCTTTAGACTTAATGGAAGTTTTAATTTTAATGTCTCTTTTAAGCTCCAGATTTTTTTCCAAGTCAAATTAATTCTTTTGTCAAGTTCGTCTCTATGCCTTGTGCTTTTAAATGAAATTAGCTTTCCCAGGTAAATATAGCTATCTACATATTCGATTGGTGTTTGGTTAACAACAATAGGGTTCCGTATACTATTTGTGGCTACTTTTGTCTTGGAGGTGTTTAATTGTAGGCCAATGGTATAGCTAGAGTTGCTTAATTCTGTGAGCATTTCTTCAAGCTGATTTGATGATGTCGAGAAAATAATGATAAAATAATGAAGAAGAAGACACCAAATAAGTAATTTAGATCTGGTCTAATCGACACACCAAAGTTTCCGCTACTGGTCCAGTAATTTGTACGTAAATATGTAGATCTAGTTCCAATTTGAGCCACCAATCAGCAGCGCCACTGGGGCAGGCGCCGAAGCGCGTATAATCCGGAAAGGGGACGTTAAGTCGGGCCCCGGATAAACTCGTTACAACTTGTCCGTTACACGAACTGATACCGAAACTGCAAGTGGACATATTTATACCGTACTAGCATTTACTGGTGGGTTTGCCTACTTTATACCCGTTATTATCCTACAGGAACCTTTAATCGGGATGTGAAGTATCTCATGTTTCAATCTAGGACTTGGTCTACTTTCATGCCAAATTCCATCCCAATCCTCCATCCATGAAAGTTCACAGAATGCACAATTATGTATCAGATCCGAAACTGGCTATTTACTACTAAACCTTAAAAACTGTTTAGAATTTTCGCGTAACATCTGTCCATAAAGTGGCAATAACCGCCCGCTACGCGTGCGGAAAATCCCATTTCATGGCCAGGGGGAGACGTAAATTTTGTACTTACCACGGGCTGTAATAAAGAAAGCCTCAGATCGCATACTATCGCCCTTGCCTTCGGCTTGGGCGTCAAATACCTGCGATCTGAGACATTCTTTGTTTTACCGCCATAGGTAAGTGATGTACTATAATAGTATTTTTCATCACACTTGCTCGAAAATGGTGTCATTACACGTAGGTTCTGCGGGCCGTAAATGGCCTATTACGCCCTAGGGCGTAATGGTTTTCTTTTTAAATTTGAAACGCTGGTTCTGTTTTACTCTTATTTGTCATGTTCAAAGGAAACGCCAACTTACTTTTTTAACTTTTATCACTGAAATATTCATTTAAAGATAACTGTAATTGCAAATACATATAAACACATATTTCGGTAACATTAATTAAATGTTTAAATAATGTATTTCTTTATTTTGCAAATATAAAATCAACTAAAATGGCCGTTACCGCTATGGTTTCTGAACGTGACTTGACGTTTGCATTGTCTATGGACATATGTGACAAATGTCACTGTCTGATTTAATATTTTCTTGTCATACTGGGTCGAAAAGTAAGGTTATTTTATTAAGATTTCCTCACAAGTGTGATGAAAAACATTGTGTGTGCCACGGGCGGTAAAGGAATTACAAACTCGTGTTATTAAAGCCCTCGGTTTCACCTCGGGCTTATAACAAACACTCCTTTGTAATTCCTTACTTACCGCCCTAGATACACAATGTACTATTATGCAACAGTTGTATAAGTGGGTTCAAAAAATGCGAATTGCGTGAGTTGCGATACGAGCCGCGAATGCGGCGAGTATCGCAAATAGAGACGCAATGAGCGTTTTTTGACTTAATTATACAACGTTGCATACAATACTTTTCTAACGACGAGGTTTTAAATTATAAAATACAAAATTAATCATAACCTGGAAACAAGGTAAATATGACGTTTGACTGACAGTATGTGTCTATGGTAAACTTTTTTTTTTAATTTAAAATATACTCAAATTAAAAATACTTTTTTTTATGTTGGCATCAATGAATTTAGTTCGGAAAGTTTTGTTTTTCTTAAAAACCGTAGGAACAAGTTAGTAGTTGTGCATTTTTACCGTAAAGTTAAAATTGAGCGCTTAGTCCTTGACCTAAGTTTAACCTAGATTTAGAAGTCTGTGGCTGCTAGCAATAACGTAAAGTGACGTAAAGTAACGTAACGTAACGACACTAATGCTGTTATGGGGAATAGAGTATAGACTTCTCTGAACTCATATTATGTATGTTCTTATATTAGTGTTCGTGACCAAGTAAAAGACAGATAACAGTATAGGAGTAGAAAAAACATTATTATAATATCAATTAGGACCGGGTATGGTGGGGCGAACTTAGGAAGGCCTGTATTCAGCAGTAGAATTCTACAGTCGGATGATGACAAATGACAATGATTTCATTAGAATTAAAAAAAAAGATTTATTGCCACAAGAAACAGCCACTTTAAACTTAATTACATTTTCACTTGGCTAGGTACTATTTAATATCCGTTATTCTGTATATTTTTAATACTATCTTCGTTATATTATACAGAAAGCTCAGCCAGGTACTGTTGGCTCAAGCTAATTGAATCGCAAGTTTTAATATATGGATGGATTCAGTCTGCACCTTTAATGCATTTTTCTTGCACTATTTCTAGCGTAGTATTGAAATGATTTCATTTTAAAATTCCTCATTTTTATTACCACTCAATGTTAAGAACATTTAAGTAAAGAAAGGTATACTTGTGGAAATAAAGGATGCAACTACATAATTTTCGAAAGCTTCTTTTGAATTTCATTATTCCAAAACCCATGTTACACTTTTTTCAGATGACATAACTCTAACCTAAGCTTACCAAACCAAAATTTACTCCCTAATACACCGTCTACGGCAAAATTGCCGGGTTCATATTGACTTGCATAATTTTTTGAAGTCATCATGTTATAAATGACAGGTTTAAGTATATATTTATCTACATACGAGTTAGTGTGTATCAGTGGCGTGGCGTCCATAGAACCCGATTCCCACCGGCTTGCCTATTTTAAAGCATATGACGGAAATATCTACTACTCCTAAGGAAAAAGTAATCCCAATCTGCTCCGGCTTTACTAAGAATATATTTGACGCCACGCCACTGGTGTGTATATCGTCGTTTAGTACCCATAATAAAAATTTTGCTTAGTTTGCGACTAGGTCGATTTGTGTAAGATTGTCCCCACAATATTTATTTATTTATATTTGTCATAATATATTTTTCTCTGCAACTTTTTACCCGACTGCGGCGAAGCCCAAAGGAGGGTTATGTGTTTGGCCTGTATGTATGTATGTCCGTTCCTGTGTCCGCTCGTAACTACTCAACGGAACATCCGATTTTGATAAATGATACATCATTAGATTCGTATTGATGGTGCGAGTGTCACACACAACATGAAGTTCGTTAAAATAAACAAAATGGCGGATTTCAAAGTGCACCGCGGTCGATTTTTTTTTTATAAAAATGTGGTTATTAGTAATCAGATTTTTTATGAAATCAACCTAACCTTATAGTTACTACACAATAATAATACTGATTACGATCCTGAAAACTGATCAGTTTCCGAGGAAAAAAAATTACTTGCAAAATTATGACAATCAATTAATTATGACTTTAAATAATTGTGCACTCAAACACGCACCAAATCATCGTTTTGCAGAAACTAGGGTTCGGAAATCATAAAATCACATCACATCACATCACACTAATATTATAAATGTGAAAGTTTGTCAAGATGTTAGGATGTTTAGATGTTTGGACTCCAAACTTTGGATGTTTAGATGTTTGTTTCTAAATAACTGAGTAACAACTGAATGGATTGAGCTGAAATTTAGCGTGCAAGTAGATCAAGTCCTGGATTAAAATACTTTATATCTCGGCAAAGAGTTTCCTTGGGACAGTAACGGGATCAACGCGGGCGAAGCCCGGGCAAATGCTTGTGTATAATAATAATGCTGTCTGAATTATGACTCTTCGAAATTTTTAAGTGTTCCCTATATTTTTTCTCTTATCATAAATATTTAGTAGCAGTAGTCGAACAAAGAAATTAGGTTCATAAAACCTAACCGTAAATTAACATACTTTGATATAACTAACCGTAACTAAACATACGACATAAAGTCACTGAATTGCGAAATCTTTATCATATTTTCTACAAAGTAATGGATTGGTTAGCCGATCTATTTATCCTTCATAACTTGGAAAAGTAAATGCAGGAAAATAAAGATACTCCAAGCTTTTTATCGGAGGTAAAAACGGCCATGGCTCATTGATCACTTACCGGTAGACAAAAAAGGACGGAAAACTAAAGATTAATTACCCTTTTCTTTTCCGGAGTATAAACAAGATACATAATAGATCGTGCAAATGCAAGGAACTTGGGATAGTATTAAGTTAACTTGGCAATCAATTAACGTGTTTAATTCGGAGCTGCCACATGAATTAAATATCTTGGAGACATTCTCCAGTTCAAAGGAAAATATATATTTTGTATCAATCAATATCAAATAAACCTTAACGAAACATGCACTTAAGCCCTTAGGACTGTGGTTTCTACAGAATAACAAAATTTAAGGGCTTAAGCGACTGCATTATTAGAGTTTATTTCTCTGTGGTTGGTCGGATTGCAACTTAGCGGTGTTAGACTTTATTTTGTTCTGAAAAAGCGTTTTTATGGTTAGAGTGATAAGATCAGGCATTTGTTTTTTATGGAATTAGTGAAACAGCGATCAGGCAAGTAACCTAAAATGTTAATTGACAAATGTCAATATCATAAAAATAATTCTAACATTAGATTGAAAACGCGCCGTCATTTTTGAGGCACAGCATAGTATAATAGCAGTGATGTGCACTTGATCTTTAATGAGGGTATTTAGAAATCAGAAATCCACCAGCTGGCAGCAGGGTGGCGAAAGGCCTATTTGGCAGTAGATGTCAAAATCAAGTGGTGTGATTGGTGGATCTTGACGCCTACTGTCAAAAAGACCTTTCGCCACCCTGCTGCCAGCTGGTGGGCTTATGATTTCTAAACACCCTCATTCAGCCAAGACAGCGACGCGCCGTCCAGGGGATTCCTTACATTTTGCGCCAGCACCAAATTTCAAATACGTCAATCCTGCTCCGAATGCGTACCTTCAGAGTCCAGGTTTCTGAAGCGTATAGAAATATAGAGAAGATCAGGTTTCTCATCAACTTTGTTGTTCTACCTGACTACGTGACGACCTGACTAAAATCATGGTTACAACTTATGATTTCCCGCCGAAAAAAGTTGCAAGCAAAGAACAGCAATTCCAAAGCAAGCGACCGGAACCCATTTCTATCTCAAAGTGTTTGTACCGTATAGAGTTTAGAGTCCGACGAAGCTACGAAAGGCACGTACAAAAGTCGGGAACGAAAGTTAGCGATTGAAAAAGATAGGAAACGAGAAGTTGTTTCCAACTCTTTGTTACGTACTGCGATTGCACAGTTTCAATTTATTTAAAACACAAGAAGTGCGCACGTTGCGTCTTTACTTTCATACAAACAACGGGACAAAATTAACTTTTGCACGAGTTACTATGAAAATACCCAAACCTCTATTTGTGTACCTATAATATTTGAAGAGATCCCTCGATTTTTAAAGATCCCATCATAAGATCCTGATTTCCGGGGTGGTCCGGCTAGCGACCTGGTTCGACCCCAGGGAACGCCACGTCCGCCCACCCGGTCCGACAATCGCTATGCCCATAAAGGTTGCGAGTTTGTCAGCTTACAAGAAAAAAAGATCCTGATTTGGGTGCAATGGGATCACCGCGGAGTGATTAGTCTTTCAAACAAAAAAAAACCGTAATACAAACTTGCATTATGTATTTAACACACATTTTATTTCTTTGTAAATTATTCATTTACATTAAAAAAAATTAAGTCCAATAGGCTCGGGTTAGCGATGTTTAACACTATTCTAAATTTCAAATCGATAGCAACCGTAGTTCCTGAGATATATGGCTGTAACAGACGGACAGACAGACAGAGTCGCACCATAAGGGTTCCTTTTTTACCATTTTGGTGCGGAACCCTAAAAAGCGTGCAACTGTCTCTACATGAGAGTGCATCATAGTTTGTGTGCATGCACCATAAAAACCTGTGTTTACGGCTTTACGGTATTAAATCTGGCAATACTAAAAGGTACTCTATAAGATCAATGTTGCCAGCTTTTCCCAGTAATCGCGCAGCTCTAGACGCAGCGCGACGCGTTCGCGGCAGCCATATTGTATTTAGTGTCACTTTGCAACCGAAGGAGAAGGAAGTCTTTCGTGTTTGAAACACATTCATTAACCTAGTAAATATTAAATGGCCGAAATTCTTCTTAGACTATCTAGCAGAATACTATTGGGTTAAATAAAACATACCTACATTTGAAACAACTGTGTACGCTTATACCCCTTCGTCTCTGTATAAAATTGATAAAGACCGCGATATCTACAAATACATGGACTATGGCCGACTTGGCAGGCATGACTCATAGTTACTAGGCAGATGTCTATGAGCGTGTTTTCCTCAAATGAGATTACGTCATGACTTGTATGCTATGTAAGAGGAACGACGCACGAGCACTTTGACTTTGACTTATAGTTCAAATTTTAACAAAAAATTATTAAGTTGTTGCCTTTTTCCAGGTGGCGGATAATAAATGATAATACATATTTACAAACGAAATCTTTATCAATTGTAACTGTCACAGTTTTAAATAAATTATGGAAAGGATTGTGCGCTTGTTTCGATGTTGCCAACATGACGATTTTGACAATCTTTCGATGGGAAGCTTAACTTATGGAGTAGGAAGGTAAGTAAGTACCTAAAACAACGTTTGTAATCAGAGTGCCAAAATAGACGATGATTATTTTACTTATTTACGTATTTTGATGCCCACGCAATGAATAAAATTGTTGTCATCCATCGTCTTGGTTATTTGTGAAATACTATTATATCAATGCCCACTTGGAGCTTACCCTGGGAATCCGGAGGACCTGCTCTCTCTGACAAACGACGCGGCTGAATGGCTAAGAAACTTGGATATCATTTTATGACATTATTGTATTGTATACTTCGATTATATTATTATTTGCTTTGTGATCTACATGCCATACGAATAAATAAATATTTTAGATTCACAAAAAATGCTATGCTGATATTTTGCCAAGTGATCAGCGGGCAAGGAAACCGGGACAGAGAACAGGCTATGAAAGACGTGCAAGCCCTTACAGAAACCTTCTCAAAATATCGCTTCGAAGTCGACACATACGTGGACTTAACTAGCAAGGAAATAGAAGAAAAATGTGATGAATGTAAGTTACCTTTTTTTTCAATAATTTGTTTTTCTTTAATTTGTTACGTCCCTAACCTGCAGCTCGAGCCGCAAACATCTGCGATCTCGATCTTTCTTTATTTTATGCCACACCTGGTCATAAAGCGACATTTTCCACACGCTGCGCGTACGGAATAAGCCGGTATCTGGCCAAGTGTAGACATAAAATGATGTACACAACACGGGAGGTAATAAAGAAAGCCCTCGATCACATATCCTCTACCACATATACCTCGCTTGCAGCTGGGGCCGCAAACTTCTGCGATCTCGGCCTTTCTTTGTATTACCACCCTAGTTATGTAATGTACTTTTAACCACCCTAGTTGTGTAATGTACTATAACCAGCACAACTCTCTATGTTTTAGTTTTCTCACGTGACTTTTCTGACTACGGTGCCATAGCAGTAGTAATTCTGGCTCCACGTGGAGATTTCAGTACTTTATCAGCACGCGACGAAATGTTTAATGAAGACGTCATCATCAAGTACTTCAAGTTTAATGACTATACACCCGAGTCTATTTACAAACCGAAGTTATACATCACTGAGGTAACAGCTCAATAAACTACTTTCTGGTACTATGTCTCGGGATCTGTCTAATAAGATACATAATGTTTTTTTTTATATTTTAGGCTAATCGCACCGGTAAGGAAACAGATGGAGGCGAGCTGTATTCACTACCTCTGGACGATAGCTATAGGCACGTTCTAGGGTTACACATACCACTAGTAATAGAAGGAGCGTAAGTATTTACCATACTACTTTATTGATATTGGTTCTATGAGTTTTATGAAATGTTAGTGAATGTTGTCGCGTTTTATAACGTTATATAACATTTTAACAGTCAATGTGCGAGCACCATTACGATTATCTTTAGAATTGACAAATAGGATTAACTGCAAATTAATTTCTTCTTCCACAGAACCCGTACTCCTTTACGTATCTTATGTGACAGAATGAGCAATCCCCGCCATGATGACTACTTAGTTTTAATTCGCATATTGCATGGTGCAGCTAAAGAAATTGAAGAAGAATTCCCTGAGCTTCGGGGCAGAATACAACAAGAATGTACGACCATAATGCCAGTTACTTTACCAGATATTGAAAAATAACTAAGTCAATACCCATTTTAAAAGAAGAAACGAGAAAAACAATTGATAGACATGGAGAATCAGGTATAAAACAAGAAGTAAGAAGTGTTTGGATATTTAAAAGTAGAGGTATTTCTGAAATAAAGAAAACCAACTACTCAATGAACACTAGAATGCAGAAGATCGGCCCTTTGAGATAATCATGGACAAGTATATAGATTTACAAAAAGACAGAAGTAAAAGGAAACCAAAAATAAGTTAATTTGATATAGTGAGATCAAAATCAAATGCTTGCTAGGATAAAAGAAAAGAAGAGATATAAGGACCGATAATGTGCGATGTATAAAATGCTGGAGATGAAAATGGGACAAGATAATAAATATAGAACAACATACATAAGAATGTATACAAGAGAAATATAATCTGTGGCGGTATAAGGCCATGAGTTTAGTCAACACGTAGTTTCAAATATATTTTTTGACGTGACAACGTCTTATAAATTGGTTTGCCGGGTGACACTTCAAGAAACTGCGTTACGCTCCGCTCACGTTATGCGCTCACAATGAGAGCGAGTGTCCCTTCCACTCGGGCATGGTTAGTCGTTGTCACGTAAAACTTTCGCCCGTATACCGACTTTACAGGCAACCAATTTTTCTTCCATTTTTATTCTAACGGGATAAACTTAAGGAAAATAATAAAGAATTATAGCTCTATCTTTGTTTATTCCTTGAGTATTTTTTTTTTATTTATTTATTTATATTTATTCGGTGAGGGCACTACCGCGCCTAGCAGGATTCAATATGTGCTCAACAAGTAAGTTTGCATATCGGGACCCGAATACGCTCTGCCTTGAGGGAAAACTAAGTCATTAAGGCGTACAATTTGCATATTATTAGCGGGTGAATAGCACAGCTCCGGGAAGTAGTAATTAACATAAAGTCACAAGTGATTTATTTAATTGGATCAAGTCAAGAGTACGTTCAACGGTATCATAGTTTTATATGCCTACATTATCGTCGATATAATTCAGTATATTTTTATAAGGTCAGATGGGGTAAGATGAACATAGTTTATTTTGCCCGAGTAAGACGGGCGGGTTGGGATCATAACGACTACATTGTCAAAACGACCAAATCATCATAAGGTCCAGATCTCTAAAGGACCATCTCTTTAGAAAGCCCATATATCCGGATGACTAGGTAGCAAAACGACTACTTCTTGAGAAGACCACATCGTTAATAGTCCACATATCACAAAGACCAGGGAGCAAAACGATGAGTTCGTGAAAAGACTATTTCGTTAATAGACAAAACCACTGTTTGTTGCTGTAACTACATGTATGTTTTATAGGAGTAATCCCATTATGTCATTAATTATGTTGCTAATTAAAATAAATGGAAAAATGCAAGTTATTTATGTCCCTATCAATGAAGTTTTCCTTAAAACTGATCACGTCATGGTCGTGCTTGATATTTGCGAGTATCATAACAGTTTTACCTTTTAACGTAAAATATCCTTTGTAATGTTTACCGTCAAACGCGGCAGTAACGGCACAAATATGGCAAAATTTTGTGATTTATTTAAATGTTGTTATAAAGGTGATTCTTATACATTACCTCCAGTGGTATATAATACTTATAATAATTATAGTGTCTATGTGTCCACATTGAAAGCGGATCCTGATAAACCAGCGGATGTCGCTGCAAACGAATATGAATTAGACAAGTAAGTACCCATACTTTTCTCACCTTTGCCTCTCTTTAGCATCGTAGTGATCAGCCGAAAAACTGTCACTGCTTGCAACTTTCACTTGGTGTTCATTGGGGTAGAACTTCCCCAAAAAACACCTTTATGACCGGTACTGCACTGCCGGCATTAAGACGACTCCAAAAATTAGAGATGCGCAAAATGTGTCATTAAAGTGAAAAGAGTGATATTAACCTTTAGTATGTATGTATCACTCTTTTAGTTCAGTAACTCTTTTAGCTCAGTAGCTCTGCTAGAGTGCCAACGGCTCACTTGGTCTTACAGCTCAGAGCTCTAAATCCGAATATTTCCGAACGAAAGAGACGAATAGTTCGTGTTTATCGTGTCTTTTCTTGCAGCTCACGGCTCAATAGAGCTACTTGAGAGCGAGTGAGCGAGCGAGTTGAAAGATATACTGAGGTTGTTTGAACCGGAACCATTGAGCTAGACCAATTGATATAGCCCTTTTGAATCACTCACTCACGAGCTACACATGTCGACCAGAAATCTTCACCAGATCATATTTGCGTCTTCTAGTGCATATTTACCACTCAAGTACCTACTTGTCGACCCCATCGGCGATAGACATTGGTACCCTACGATATTACGAACAATATACCCTGCCCATTGCTTTTCAAAATTTGGAATTTTTCGAGCCTATTACTGAACTTAATTAAACTAATATCTAAGCAAAGAGTTGTTCTATGGTCTTGAGTGTCTACTTGTTTTGCTTAAATGCCGATACAGACGAACTGCATTCCAGCTTCAACTTGTGTAGAAAATGTGCAATCAGGGTGCAGTTCTCATAGGAATAAGTATGTCTACTTTAGACTTATGCATAACCCTTGGAACCATAGTTGTGTGTATGGGTCACGGGGAAGTAAAATTATTAGTTAACTATATGTTAAGACTCTTATGCTTTTTTCAGTTTTTATAGAAATGCCATGCTCATATTCTGCCAAGTGACCTGCGAGGAGGGGTCAAGGGATCGAAATATGACTATGAGTGATGTGGAAGAACTTACAAAAATCTTTCAGAGGCATCGCTTTGTCGTTGAAACATACGTGGATTTAACCAGCAGTGAAATAGAAGAGAAATGCAAGACTTGTAAGTTATACAAGCTTTTATTTATAACATCTAAAATAAATAAACCTTAAACCCTAAAGATAAAACAGCTCCCTCATGTTTCTTCCGGGTGCCCCTGGCCGCATTGCCATGCTGAATGCCGATTCGCTGTGGTAAAGATGAGTCGTAATGTAAAAGGGTTTTGTAATCATTATTTTAAGGTTTTTTTTTTAATAATGAAGTAGACATTAAAGTTTAGTATACTTATCTGATCATCATCATTTCTTACTATGGAGTGAGATCACCATTTTGTTTAATCCCTTGTCAACTTCTTCAACCCCAATACAGAACACGACATCTGCTGTTTGTACCTTTATAACTTCATCTTGATCTCCCTTTTTCTCTCTGTCTTCTATTTAGTTTCACCTGTCCCCGTGTCTGTCTGTGTGCCTGTAAGAAAATCTTGCAAGTTCAATTTGACCCACTTCCCGATTCCCGAAAAAAAAAATTGACAGATTTTTTTTATTGTTATAAGGACTCAGGATGGTACTCAAAAAATCCAAGAGGAAATTAAAATGGGTTTTTTGTCGTATAAATAACGGAGCAAAAATTCTGTTTCGCTTTCCTTAACTTTAACCTTACCCAAGCGTGACCTTTTGCAGTTTTTACCCGTGACTTTTTTGAATACGGCGCAGTGGCAGTAGTCATACTAGCTCCAACCGGTGGGCAAGGGACCCTCGCAGCAAGTGACAAGAGCTTTCAAGAGAGTGTTATTTTGAAATACTTCACTACTGATGTTCCTGTGACGCTGATGGGAAAACCGAAGATTTACATAACTGAGGTAGGTGAAATTTTACTTATCGGGGGGCACGGCAGTGCCCCTGCCAAGTCGAGCGCGAAGCAAACACTGCCGTACCATCCTTTACTGGAACCATTTCGCGGCATTTTCAGGCCCCTATTTGAGAACCTCTGGATAAGACCAGAACGCGGAAATTTTCGTCATCCAGTAAGCTATAACCACATACTTAAAATCCAAAATTTCAAGTCTGTGGGTCATTTAGTTCCGAAGTTAAGCGAAAGCAAAGTTTCGCATTTATGACACTCACTCACTTATGATCATCACAATAGAACTAGTACTTCCCATAAACTCAGAGAGCTGAAATTTGGTAGAGAGTTAGGGTCTAATGGCCACATAAAGGAAAAACTATAAAAACTAGGATAATCGAAGATCTGGAGTACCTGGTGACCCTGATTGGAAAACACAAGAGCCCAACCAAAAATAAAAAGAAAAAAACTGTGTCAAATAAGAAAATCTAATAAAATAAATCAATATGCCCACGTTTCTACAAAAATAAGTGAAATCCCACGAAAAACATTCTGTAAAAAACAAGCCAAGTCTCGATGGAGCTGCTTGTTTATCTCTAAAAAGTAATGAAATCTAGACAAAGTCGTGCCAAGTCCAAGGTTCCTTACTGCGATTTCTTTATTATTATAGTTAATGTTGTGTGATTTGGCCGTTGAACATTCTGTATACGTGGGCACAAACAACAACAGCCTAAAATGACACACTAGCGTCCAATTACCAATACCAGTATGGGCTATTATCTCGCTTAACAAACATAGGTAGTTACAACAGATATAAAATTACGTGTAAACAAAATTGACTTGTTGTTTTTTACAGAATGTTTTTGGTGGGATTATAATTACAAGATTTTATTTAGTTTCACCTGTCCCGGTTTCTGTGTGTCTGTAATCAAATTTTGCAAGTTAAATTTGAATCACTTGCCGGATTTCCATTGAGCTGAAATTTTGCAAAGTTATGTTAATCAGATGACAATGCATTATTATTAAGACATTAAGCTGATCTGACGATAGAGTCGGATGGTAAACATAGGATCATCTAAATTACACAGGATAAATTCACGGTGCTTAGGGCCATTTGATTAGTTTTGGCAGCAACTTTTTTACTATCCAAACTAATCCATCCAAATCCAAAATAATATTGTAAGTGCGAAAGTTACGCCGTCTGTCTCTCTCTGTGTATCTGTCTCCTTTTAACGCTTGTATCGCTACACCTGAGATTTGACAAGGAGACGACTTGAGGTCCTAGGAAGAACATAGAATAGTTTTTGTCCCGGAAATCATCCCTTAAAGGGGTGAAAAGGGGGGTAGAAGAAAGTATGGACAATCAATCATTTCTCAAATAAGGGATACAAATTCTTAACTGACGCAAAGTCACGGGCAAAGGCTATTATAAGAGGCAAATGAGTAGACGAGCAATTTAATAGAAAGTGTTAAGAACAGCGCCATCTATGCAACAACTATGTTATCTTAGATGGCTTAATTAATTAGTGTAAGAAATCTTTACTGAGCGTTTTCCAAAAAAAATACCGGGGTAGCTACTTTCTCAAAATATGGACTTTTGAGGTTTTTCTGGCTCAGAATCGTTAGTACATTCGAACCTTATACGTAAAAAAAATTGTCCCAAAATTTGTATGGGATTTTTGTCTTTCCACTACGTCACGCTCATACAAACACTATGCAAAATGGTGAAGTAATGGAAAAAACTGGCCAAGAGCATGTCGGACCATGCTCAGTGTAGGGTTCCATAGCCGTAACTATAAGGTAAAAAATACGATGTAAAAAAAGTACAACAACAAAAGAGCGTATCTTCATAGCAATTACGTCCTTTTGTTGAGAAGTGCAGTTTATCGGCAATAACTCAAAAACGGTATATTCGATCTTGTTGAAAATAATTTTCGTTGAAAGTATTAATTAAGCGTTACCTTCGTGATTTTTTTCATATTTTTCGGACGCACGGTTTAGAAAATATAGGGGGGGGGGACACAATTTACACAACTTTCGGAGCGATTATTTCCAAATACATTCACTTAATCAAAAACATTACTTAGGAACCTTAAAATGTTTTTTAAAGAGCTGTTGAACTATTTACCACACGTTGATATTTGCTGAAAAAAATTTTTTTTACTGTCTTTAACATGTATGGAGTGCCCCCCCTAAAAATATTTATTTTAATTATTTATATACCAAACTAAGTAGCGGCTCATAAAAGACACCTATATTCCAAATTTCATCAATATCCATCATGTAGTTTTTGAGTAAAATGCCTGTGACATACGGACAGACAGACGGACGGACATGACGAAACTATAAGGGTTCCGTTTTTGCCATTTTGGCTACGGAACCCTAAAAAATTGGGACACTTTTTTTTACGTATAAGGTTCGAAAGTACTAACGATTCTGAGCCAAAAAAACCTCACAAGTCCATATTTTGAGAAAGTAGCTACTCCGGTATTTTTTTTGGAAAAAGCTCTACTGCATAATAAGGGATAAGGCTGTAGGACAATTTATTATGCTACTTTTCCAATATACCTACATCATTTGCGAGACACACGCTGTTTCTCTGCTCGTCATCTCCCCATGAACCTCGATTTCCAACGACCTGAAACAGGTCATCAGATCATTTTGTGGGGCATCGACTCATGTTGCACCTGCGTTGCTGCAAAAAAGTTCATTACTGGCCTTTTTTGGCTTGCTATACTTGTAACTAAGGTTGCCAGGTAGCCAAACCTAATATGCGGACAGACCAGCCAGTTTGGCCGAACATTTGGGTAAAAAGGCCGGACACCCTACATTATTTAGGATTTTGTGTCTCAGTATTAATAGGTACGACAGAAAAAATGGTCGGAAACCGTTAATTTTGGTCAGACACGCAATCAAAAAGTCTAACTTTTTCCGGCTTTATCCGGACGCCTGGAAACGCTACTGTAACCTCGTGTTGTTTTCTTGTTTCAGGCTAATCGCTCATCCATCGGCGGAAATGATCACCCCTTGCAAATAGAGAAATATAAGGACATACTGGTATTGCATCTACCGTCTGCTGTTGAAAAATCACTTTTGTTCGAAGATGTCAGGTACGGCCACAGTTAACTTGCTGATGCATCAAAATAATGTATGAAACGACAACGCCTAATGAAACTAACGTTGAAATTTGCCCCATAACGCTTACTTTTTAAAATAATACTTCTTATGTATCAGGGCATTTCTCCAGAAATATGTCTGCGGTCACTTCATTCATTTGGCCTTTTTTCATACTAAATGTACCTATGGAGACAGATGAATGAGTCGCAGACATATTTCTGCAGAAATGCCCATCAGTGGTATTGATAAACAACTTAATATGTCTGCCGTCCGATATCTAAAACTAGACGGAACGGCGGGACTAGAGGGAACGGCGCTAGCGTCGCCTAACAGTAACATAAGCTCCGTGTTATTGTTTGAGTAAAAATGCATTACGGCGGTTTTTTGTTTTGTAACAAGTGTTAGTGAGTTTATTTTTGGGCTTTTGAAAGTCACAAATGTTAGTGCACTGGTCGGAGAAGAAGCAGTGGAGAATTTGGTGCTGCAAAATATCGGCGGCGTAAGCGCTTGCGCAACCAGGGGTAGCACTAACATCAAGCAACATCAGCAGTCTGCGTCGTGAATTACGTGCAACAAGTGTTCCAGCTCGTCATAAATGTGTTGTGCAGTGTTGCTAAAGTTTTAGTTTTTTTTTATGAGAAATCTCAAGTGATATACGGCATACGTAATTTGTGTGTGGGTGGACTTAACAAGCTTGTTACTTCAATACCCTCGTCGGAAAAAAAACAGTACTCAGTATGATCAGTGTTTTCGTCAACTACGTGAGTATCGTCGTGGTTCAATGGTTGTATGTAACTCGGTTCACATGTTCATTCAGCACTGTGAGTCCGAGTTCGAATCCGTGGTGCGGCGAGGTGACTGTAAAACTTTTATTTTTATTTTTTTTAGTATAATTTTTATTTTATTTTGTTTGTGTTGTGACGTAAATTATTACATTGTGTTTTTAATTTTTTTTTTGCTTAAAAAATATATTGGCATGTATTGGTACTTTTTGCTTTTTTGATTTTTAATTTTTGATTTTATATATTTTTTTTTTAACTTGACTTTTAAATTTGACGTCTTATATTCAATTTTAAAATTATGTTTAGTAAGTACCTATTTCATCTATTGTGACTGAATGTTTGTTGATTTTTATTGATTGTAATTAATTGTTATTTTTTAAGCAGTACAATTTATACACTCTAATATTGCCTTTCTTTTGGACGCTTTTCTAAAGATTTTATATAGTGGAATTTACGTTTTATTTTTATAATTTTTGTGTCATTAATTTTGTCTAAATTATGAGCAGCCCCTCTAGAGCTACATGTCCTTATTGTCCGGGGTCGCCTAGGCTGTACGTTGCACCTCGTGGACTTAGTGTTCACATTAGCCGTGTTCACAAAGATGTCGTACAGAGCAGTAGTAGCTCAGGGATTCGTAGTGGTAACATCGGTTCACAAGGAGCTTCAGGCGCAGTACCGGGTGTGCCGCGGTCCCAGTCGGCTAGGTTTGAGGATTTGTCCACCTTAAAAGCGAATGTGCGTGTCCTAAGGCACATACCGAAGGGAGCGAGGAGTCTTGCGGCTGGTAAACTGTGTGACGTTATAGCTAATTGTTTACGCACGAATAGCGATGACGATTGGTTTGCCTTACTCTCCTTTTCATTCTCAGCTTTAAGGGTTCCTGAGAGCAAGGCAGATAGGTCGTTAACGTCCAAAGTAAAGGACAATATTGAGAGTGCAGGCCTATATTTTCCAGGCGATTGTGTTACCCACAATAGGAGCTCTTTGTATCGCGCGATTGAAGCTAAAGTTCACGACGGGGACTTAAGGGGAGCTGTTCGCCGTCTTCTTTCGGACTCTTCGCTTGCGCCTTGTGACGACGATACGCTGAGAAGCTTGCACGAGAAGCATCCATCACCGTCTAGGCCACTTGCTTTTCCTCCGGAGCCAGACCGGAACAGTGAGTTTCTTTCTGTGACACCGATTGACGTGGCCAGTGCGATAGCTTCATTTTATAATGGGTCTGCATCTGGACTGGATGGCTTGCGCCCTCAGCACCTGAAGGAGCTGACATCTTCATCTGCGGGAAGTAACGGACCTCGCTTGTTGGAGTCCCTTACTAACTTGTGCAATTTTTTGCTCAAAGGTATGCTCAACTTGCAGGTTAGGCCGTTTCTTTATGGTGCGTCTTTATGCGCGCTGGCGAAAAAGGATGGTGGTGTTCGGCCAATAGCTGTGGGGAGTACAATACGTCGTCTGGTGGCTAAGTTGGGCTGTCGCGCGGTAAGGGATGTCATGTCGGAGCATCTTCAGCCAAAGCAGATTGGTTTTGGTACGATCAGGGGTTGTGAGGCGGCAATACATGCCACTCGCTCTTTTGTTACTGCGCAGGACAGCGCGGATTCAGTTGTTGTCAAGATCGACTTAAAAAATGCGTTTAATAGCGTAGAAAGGGACGTTATATTGAAGGAAGTATTGGATCTTGTGCCGGCTCTCTACCCCTTTTTGTACCAGTGCTATTCAGCTACTAGTAATCTTTACTTTAAAGAGCATCTAATTTCGTCGCAGGTTGGAGCTCAGCAGGGGGATCCCTTGGGTCCTTTGATTTTTTGCTTGGCCATACAAAAGGCCATTGTTTCCTTAAACTCTCCTCTTAATGTATGGTATCTTGATGATGGAACTATTGGCGGAAAGCCGGAGGAAATTATAGAGGATCTAAAGATACTTGTTCCAGCTTTAAAAGAGGTTGGCTTGGAAATAAATCCAACGAAATGTGAGCTTTTTAGCTGTGGCTCTATATCAGACTCTACGTTGAGGGAACTAGAGTCTTTGCTGCCGGGGATAAAGTCGGTGGATAAGTCGGCCTTTTCCTTGTTGGGTGCTCCTATTTTTCCTGATGGCGTCAGTGCCGCTTTGCGGGCCAAAAAAGATGCACTCCTGGTGGCTCGTGATCATTTGGTTAAGCTATCGTCCCATGTCTCTTTGACGTTATTACGCAATTGTTTGGCCACACCTCGGATGATCTATACTTTGAGGACTTCTCCTTCGTGGTTATTTCCTGATGAGGTTAAGGAAATAGATGAAACGCTAAAATTGACCATGGAGCTGGTTTTGAATGTAGAATTGAGCCAATTACAATGGATCCAGGCTGTTCTTCCTATTCGTTACGGTGGGCTAGGAATACGTCGCGTTGAGGATGTCGGACTTGTCGCTTTTCTTGCCTCTTCCCATGGATCGTCGGATCTTGTCACTAGCATGTTATCTGTTGATGGTGGCAATATCCCAATTCCTTTTGTCTCGGAGGCACTTTTGAAATGGACAGCGTTTTTTCCGGGGGGTGAGCGACCGGGGAACCTCATCATTCAGAGGCAGTGGGATGATTTGTTGAGTAAACGGGCATATAACTCATTGTTGGAGGGTGCTGCTGGATCAGATTTGGCCCGCCTCAAAGCCCTCGCGCAGCCAGAGTCCGGGGCTTGGTTGCACGCTCTGCCATCGCCTCAATTGGGGACGTTCTTAGACAATGACACTCTTAGAATAGCGGCAGCGTTGAGGTTGGGTGCTAGGGTGTGTGAAGCTCATCGTTGTTGTTGTGGGGCTATGGTGGAGGAAAATGGTCATCATGGTCTCAGTTGTCAAAGGTGCGCAGGCCGTTTCCCAAGGCATCATTCAATCAACGAAATCATCCGGCGGGCCATGGTATCGGTGAATGTGCCATGTGTTTTGGAGCCACCAGGATTGAGTCGCACGGATGGTAAACGGCCCGATGGCCTGACGCTGGTTCCTTGGCGGAGAGGGCGTTGTCTTTTGTGGGATGCAACGTGTGTCAGCACATTTGCTGCATCCCATTTGAGGCAGACCTCGCGGTGTGCGGGCTCAGCAGCAGAGAATGCTGCTAAAGTAAAGCACACCAAGTATTCCGCTTTGAAGTCAGCTTACGATTTTGTGCCGGTAGCGGTCGAAACAGCTGGAGAGTGAGAGGGGCTGTGATCCTCGCTCCGGATCGTATTTGGTTCAACAGGTCTCATTAGCTGTTCAGCGGGGGAATGCTGCTAGCATTATGGGGACCTTTGAGCCGGGTACGGTGCGGGGCGGAGTATTTTAAAGGGGAGGCAGTGTTAACGAAGCGTGTTGCGGATTTGTATTTTGTTTAGGTTAAGATCCATTATTTTTATTGACGAGCCGTGTTGGGGATATTATTTTGTGCCTATACATTAGAAGTTGACGAAGCATGTTGCGGATTTTTTTTATTGTAGATTGGTTCAATAAAGTTATCTTTGTCTATTTAAACTAGACTCACCTCTATATAATTCCATAGAGGTTAGTCTAGTTTTAGTCAAAGAACGGCAGTTTTACTATGGTTGTGTCTAAATAAAAGTATTTATGACAAATCTCAGTTTGAGTAGACGGCTTTTTCAACCTTTTAAATATTCAGAAGATCCCGCCACTTTTTGATGACGTTTTTGGTTATTATTAATAGTTCCCACCAAGCTCTACAAATTATCAAAAATGCTGTACAGATGAGACGGAATCTTCTGAATATTTATAGCCAGGGGAATGATGTCGTTCAAGAATCACCCTAATGTTAAAAATAGAGTGCAACAGTCTACGTGAAAGTGCATAATAGTTTGGACCATAATTATACTCTTAGGCCATAGAAACCTCAGCTTACGGCACTGTATTTTGGATTAATCACCAGTAAATGTTTATATTAAAGCAAATTATAAATGCCTCGGGCCGGAACAACTATAGGACAATCTTAAAAATTATCATTCCCTGTGCGTGTGCACAAAACTTTGTATATTGGTGAATATTAAGAAGATCCTGCCTTTTTAGAATGGCATTTTTGGTTATTATGTAGTTCTGGTCAAGCTCTACGAATTAACTAAAAATGCCATGAGACGAAGTATTCCGAATATTTATAGCCAGGGGAATGATGTACTTTAAAAATGTCTTGTAATTGGATACTTCATTTGCCCGCAGACAAAACGGATTGCGACCACTCAAAATCTTCTGCAACACTTTGAAAAAACCCAGAGACAACGGTGATCTACTTAAGATAGTAAAAGAAACTGTTCAGGAGGTAGAAGATAATTTTCCTATGGACCTATTGGAATGGACTGTCCAGGAATACGCAGATGCCATCTCTGCCTTAGGAAACAAGCTAAAAATGACTTGTACGTTTAGAAAAAGATTCATTCTGCCCACTGATATTTATATTAATAATTGTGTTTTGGAGTAACTTTGGGAATCAACTAAGATACCTCCGCTATACAGTGGGATAACGCTGCCTTTTCGGCACCATGCCAAGGGGGCAATTTTTTTTATTTTATTTTTTAATAAATTTTAGTCTTAGTTTTAGGTTTAATTTATAGCTTAGCTTTTTAATTTTTAATTAATTTTAGTTAAATAAATAGTTTTAGATTGTCACTATGATCATTTATTGTATAGTTATTAAATAAAAGATCCAGTAAGATAAAATTAATAGTTTTATGAAGTAATTAGTTTTTCGAAAAACAAAAAAAAAATGTTTTTCGAAAAACTTAATAATAACTTAACTTTAGGACCTCCGCCTCTGGCTTGCCTTAACCGGCCGTCCAGAGTGGAGTCGCGAGAGCTATATGCTCCAGGCGTGGAAGTGATAAAAGGCATAACGCCGCGAGTACCCTCGGAGAAAGCGCAGCACACCTCTCGACACCCTGCAGCCCTCGGCACTGGTGTTGCCCCTAGCTAGGCCATTGCTCATAATGTCGCTATTTATTTAACAGGGGCCCATCAGCGGAGGGCAAGTCACAGTCTGTCAGTGCCACGAAAGCCATGAGACACTTTTCCTGACAGGCGCCGTCATGTCTCAATCCATAACCCAGTAATTTAGTCCATATTTCCACCGCCATAGCCCAGTAGAGTTAGATTCCATCAATCAACAATAGTCCTTGCATTTGGCGGGGGCTGTCTCTGCGTGCGTCCCATGACACGGGCAGGGACAGCATCCGCTGGGTGTACACTTTGCCTCTCATTAAATTGTCGAAAGGGCCTCTACGCGTTGGCTTCGGCTCCGCGCACGCCTCCCAAAGGGCCGAGACACCATTGTCTCGTGTACGGGAAAGACTTAACTTTATAATTTAAGACACAAAGTGTCTTAAATTATTCACTTTTTAAGAAAAATTAATATTTATTCGATGTTATGTTGATAGCGACTAAAATTGTTATTATAATTTCAATATAATTTATTACAATAAATGTGTAATGCTCTACGAAATTATATTTGAATTCAAAATTATTATTTATTTACTTCCATTAAGAAAATAGTGAAAATAACTAAATAAAGAAATGAAATGAAATGAAATGAAATAATTTGAAATGAAATAATTTATTTCTGTAAGTAGGCCTCAAGGGCTCTTTCACATGTCTGATTCTTTCTTTTAGCGCTTCGGCAAATGACATTCTGGTGAGAAGAAGCGCCGGAAGAAACTCACCAGTTTCTCTTTTAAGATAAACATTGAGCATTACAATAATTGTGAAAATGCAATTTCAATAAGTGTATTACTTACTAATCAAACAAGTGCTTAACTAATAGCTATACATTTCAATAAACATAAAACTAAATTTTTTAGAGATGTAAAGGGTCTCTAGGGGTCAAAACAAGATAAATTAAAAAGAAATATGGGAAATAGAGAGACATACACTAAAATTAATGGAGATGTAAGGGGTCTCCGTCGTCAAAACATGTTTAGGAGGTGTAAAGGATCTCCAAACGTCAAAATACAAAATGGGAAACGAGAAATAAACTACTAAACTATCATTAAATTTACATGCTTTACAAAAAAACAAACTTACAGAAATTAAAAAAATCTGTGACTCGCATAATATAACTTAAAAACTAAAATTAAAACATTTTTTCTTAGAGATGTATGTGGTCTCTAAGCGTCCAAACATTGGCAAGTACAAAGAAGAATTTTAATATAGCATAATCTACATTCCTCAGAGATGTATATGGTCTCTAAGATTCAAAGTTAAATTATGTATAAAAACGGACTCTATGCGTTCAAGCTATAAGAAAAAAACGTTAACTTCAATTGAGAACAAGATGTAGTCTCTCACGTCAGTTCTATTAAACACTAGTATATCATTATCTAACACATTCAACATAGCCCATGCAAGCGTGAACAGACCGGACCCCACAAACGGCACCCGTTCACGAGCATGACGCGTATCTCAGCCATCGCCTCCCTCAACCATATTTTAGGGAAGGTTGCGACCCGATCAACGACGCCACCGTAAGCAAAGCCCCTTAAGCGAGCATGACATGCTCAAGCTGCCGGACATTGAAACTAAAATAATTTGTCCGGTGAGAAACGACAAAATGTGCTCTCATGTTACATGGAAGATGGGGCTATTAAGATTTAAAATGAATATTTCCTACAATATTTAGACTGCTTAATCACTTAAAGGCATTCTTATCATCTAGAAAGTCATTGACAGTGTAATACGCCTTGCTCAGCAAGTGTCGCTTAACATGCGATTTAAATTTGCTAGGAGGTAAATCCACTACATCGGAGGGTATTTTATTATAAAAGCGTATACAGTTCCCCACGAATGACGTACTAACCTTACGGAGACGATGGGCTTGCACAACCAATTTGTTTTTATTTCTTGTGTTGAAGTTGTGAACATCACTATTGAGCTTGAATTCATGGAGATTTTTTCTTACATACATTATGTTCTCGAGGATATATTGAGATGCTACGGTAAGAATATTGATCTCCTTGAATTTTTCTCTCAATGACACACGAGCTCCTATTTCATAAATAGATCGTACGGCTCTTTTTTGCAGTACAAAGATGGTTTGTATGTCTGCCGCTCTTCCCCACAATAGAATACCATAGGACATAACACTATGGAAATAGCTGTAGTACACAAGCCTGGCCGTCTCAACGTTGGTTAAAAGACTCGGCACAGCCATTAAAAAAATAATAATAAATAAGTCGATGATGCTCTGCTTTGTCGATCGATCGCCACGAAAAAGCATCCTTCACGTAGGTATACATAAGTGTGAGAGTGGCGGATGTTTTATCATTTGCTTATCGATCGAGTGCAGGGATAAAGTGTATTAAGCATTAAATACATTTCAACAAAATTCATGTTGTTAAATTAATTATTTTCGGTTGTATGCAGAACCGAGCGTCTCGATTCACCTTAAGATAGGTACTAGTTCTACAATGTGTGTCATTAGGTATTCGTTAACTTGAACGTCTAAATATCGAACTGTCATAAGCCTCCCCCACCACAATAAAGAATGGTTTGTAAACATCAACTTTCGGTAATCGGAGTAAACCAGGCAGTCTCATCATCGTGTAACTCAGAGCTGTGCGAGGTAGTGGAACGAATCCATCAATGCCAACAATCATCGTGCCTAGCTTCGTTCAGCGGAAAGAGGCTAGGCACGTTGATTGGTGGATTTTTTTCTCGCACACCACTCCGCTAGCTCCCACAGCTCCGGTGGAAACCCAACCTAAGGGGCCCACAGTAGGGTGTCCCGTCATTCGGGATTATTTGAATATCGTTATGCAATAGCACTAAAAAGTTGTGTAATGTTATGCATAATTAGGGAAAAATAAAGAAAAAAATCTAGCTGTATACTTTTAGGGCGCTACCATCAGGTAAATAATGAAAATAGGGGTCATTTTCAGTACTCCTAAAAAAACATGAAATGTGAATTATGTTATTAATTTAGTGTGTCAACATATAAATACACTTGCATTAAAAATAAATCATAGGTTTGTTTGCAGGTTTTTCTTACAAAAACGATATATTAGTTTCCCGGCGTTTAATATTCCAAGAAATTAGAACGTGAATTAAGCCAAGTTTCATTTATTACATAAACTAGTATTAAATATTTTTTTGTTTGAAGTCTATCCGAATAAAGTAATGAAAACACAAAGAGAAAGTAGAATTTTGTTGGAAAACACACGATATTTCTACATTTTTAGAGACACTGAAAAGTTGGTATTTTGCGGTTTTTGGGCTCCTTTCGCCCAAATTTTGTCTATATTTTTGTTTTAATGTATATGGTTTATACACGTCATCGTATTTATTTGATCTTTTACTGCTCTATAATGATTAATAAGAGCGATTTTGCTACGCAAAATATGTAATAGGGCACTTTTCAAGAAAACGTGTTTTTAGTTCTGAAGTGAGAAGCGGTTAAAAGTAATCCAAGAGTAAATAATAATAATAATTAAGCATGAATGTAATAAAAAGATCTCGTTTAACTAATAAAACAGTTTTCGAGATCATAAAATATTTATTAATTTTTAAAAAATTACTAATTTTTTTTTATTCAACTGCGGGTAGCGCCCTAAAGGTATAGAGCTAATTTTTTTTCTTTATTTTTTCCTAATTATGGATAAAATTACGCAACTTTTCAGTGCTATTGCATTACGATATTAAGAAAATCCCAAAATACGGAACACCCTAGCCCACAGTATAGAATCGCTATAAGCATACATCGCACTCGAAGGGGCATTCTGCAGGTACGTCAGATGATAAGGTTTACAAATAAATAAATTTTCGAGTTGTCAGAATAAGGCATTTGTGCTAAGTACCAGGTTAAAAATACTGACGTACCCCCAGAATGCCTTGTCAAGTGCGACGTATGGCTATAATCATTTAACTGCGCAGTGTTCAGATACCAACACATACGCAAGTGTACTACTATTATGTATTACAAAGTATTATACGGTTTATTTACACAGCTTAAAGTGACTTGAGTCGCCATGTTCTCCATACTAACAAAAAAGGGGTTAAAATTTATTTTAACTACATCAATTTTAGTTGGAAATAGTTTCAATTCATACCTATATACTTTGCGTGCGCAAATCAACGCAAATAGTGTCAAAAAGCCGTAGTAATATTTTTTTGAGTCATTAACATTCCACTACCCAAAGGCTGTCTGGAAGAGATCGCTTTTTAGCGATAAGATCGTTTATTGTCTACCTGTTTAAATTGTAATTTCTATTGTATTGTACTATAACAGTTTATTATTTGAATTATTATAATATTTATAATAATTGACGCTGACTCATCAATACTTGCATGTTTTTGTGATTTAGGACTTTTCACATTGTTTCTCGCAGACAAAATGTATTAAGATGTAAAAACAATAAATGTGTTGTTTGTTAACCCACTTTCTATTTGTATGTAGAGCCGTGCAACTCAAATCACATTAATTCAAATGCAGTATATAAAAACAATTACAAGGAATATGTATCCTTGTAGGTAAATGCGTCATTTTCCTTGAATTAGATTAGGTCATACATAACCACAACACATACCGAACACAACTCCTAACAAGTTACTACATTATATTTACTAACTGGTGGACTCGCTTGCAACTTCGTCCGCCGAAGTGAAATAAGTTAAATAACTCTTTTTTGCTTCATTAAAGTATTTTGTGTGTTAACGGGGGTCAAAATCTAACGGGGGTCATAATCTAACGTGTACTAAATTTCATGGAAATCGTTTGGATATTTTTTACAAGATGCGTGCATAAACATTGACTTGCTATGATTTAATTATGTATTAAAGTTTATACAGAAAACACTAACTTTTAGTGTAATATAGTGGATCCATTTGTGCCGATGCGCACCTGTGCGATGATATAAGTTATTTTTACCACCTAAGAAGAGCGGTGACTCTTAATACAGGTATAACAATACTTAAAACCAGGCACCAACACTTTCTGTAAACGGAAATTGTAAAGTATTAAATAAATACATTTTTATTTATTAAAAAATACTAAGATAATCCCATCTGATTAGAATGGTATTTTTGGCAATTGTATAACAAAGTTCTCCGAATGAACCGAAAATTACATTTTAGTGAAGATAAATCTTCTAAGTATTTGTGGCCAGGGGACTGATATTTTTGAAGAATATTTCGTAGTGTTTGTGTTAACCTTAAGTACGTGAAGTAAAAACGAAATAATGGCTTGTAGCGGTTTATTTAAATGTTGCTTTAAGAGTGCTCGACCATTAGACAATAGATACACCAGGAGCAATGATAGTATTGATAATGTGTCTATGATCAGTGTCACTTACGGGTTGGAAAGGTAAGTTATTTGTAATTACTTTATTGATATTCATCAATTTATTTCAGTGCACCATAGTTTTTTAAACTGACGTATATTCGGTATATTACATTGATTGATTATTCATTAACAATATACATTGTACTATACGAAAGAAACATGATGTTCCTTTATTCGTTTTTAATGCGGGTAAATTAGACCACATTTTAAGTTACATATAGATACAAGAAATCAAAGTTCATAGAAATATTAAAGATTAAAAATTCCCGACTAGTTAAATTTTACTAGTCGGAAAGCCCTGATTTAAAGTAGTTATTTTTGTTTTGAGTGACTTGTGCTTAGGTTAGTGAAAATTACCATTTTTCAGTTTATCTCTTTTGTTTTGATCATTTTATATTTATCATGTGATAACCTTTTCAGTTTTAACAAAAACGCTCTGCTGGTATTTTGCCAAGTGACCAGCGAGCAGGGATCCAGAGACCGAGAGCTGGCGATGAAAGAAGTGGACACCATCAAATATACCTTTCAGAAATATCGCTTTGAAGTCGAAACGTATGTGGATTTGACAAGCAATGAGATAGAACAAAAATGCGATCACTGTAAGTAACTATAATAATTAGGTACTTGTCTGTAGTAAATACAAATTATTTCACGCTAATCGTTACATCGACACCTTTAGACTCAAATGGTGTAAACGCCATTAGAACCTGTGGCGTTTACGCCCTTTGAGTCTAAAAGTATCGATATGCGGTTTTCGAAATTTGCAAAAATAAGCTATCAATTATAAATGCCATAAAACTAAAACTAAGGGGACGTTTTGAGGGTTATTCAAGGGTCTCATTCTTCTGTCCACAATTATACCTGTAGGACCCGCCTCAGCCGCCCGGCATTTCTGAATGTTGTATAGAACTTTAGTGTTACACAATTGCCCAAAAAGTACATGCTGCTGAGGCACAGTGGCGTGGCGTCCAAAGAACTCGATCCCTACCGGCTTGCCTAATATCAGGCATTTGAGCACCTTATTCTACAGCTCTTAAGGAAAATGTACGCCAAATCTGCACCGGCTTGCCCAAGGACATCTTTTACGCCACGCCACTGCTGAGGCATGATCTACAGGGAAATCGCCAATATATTTGTTGACAGAGGAATAAAACTCGGAGAATCACCCTTGAAAAATGACGACATTTCACTATATTTAACAACTGTTACCAAAAGCAAAGCAAGCGAGTGGTTATGGAATTTAAGCTACTCAATACTTTATTTAAGTACCTCCAAGTAAAACACAAACACATGATTGTTTAATTACAATAAACCTCAGGGCAGCATCTGCTCAATTTTCGTAACATTATGCAAATACCAACAATCATTCAGAAGTTCTACGTCAATTTTGTTCGTAATAGACCCGAAACAATAATAAATCTCTCGGCAAAAAGTTATTACAAGCTTTTATTGATTATGTTGTGTTTACAACACACAACACGGCATTTATATTACTATGTTATGCTTAATGTTTTTAAATGAGGAACTAGTGAGTTTCTTGCCACGATTTTTTTATGTTATGGGAAAGGCAAACGAGTACACAGGACACCAGGGGCCCGTTTCACGAAGCTACAAGTTACAAATTACAAGCGGAAGTCTCTTTCTATCAAAAGGTATTGAAAAGAGACTTCCGCTTGTAATTTGTAACTTGTAGCTTCGTGAAACGGGCCCCTGATGGTAAGTGACTTCTGAGGCCCATGGACATTTGTAATCTTAATATTACAATTAGGGATGTTGAGATATGTTGAGGTTTGGATGGGAGTTTTCAAGTAAAACCAGACATAGTACCGGAGATGTTGTATTCACGGTATGTCAAAATATAGAACACAGTTAATCTAGGTTAATGAATACTTATAGCTAATTATTGCTTACTGGCTAATATCCCACTTCGTGCGTCATATGTTGCGAGGCGTATTGGTGAGTTGTAGTTAGTCGAGGCACACAGTACACCTCCCCCGAAGAGTTAACCTTCACCCCCGCAATAAAAGAAAAAAAAAATGACATACGTAGTGGAATTTTACATTTTTTTTTTTTAAGAATTATAATTAATTTTAGGAATTATTTAAATATCATTATGATACAACTTAGTGTTATTCTTATGAGTGATATAAATCAAATTATTTTTCAAAATTTTTACATTAGGTGACATATCTTCAAGTACTTTATAGGGACCAGTATAGATACAGTCTAACTTATTACCAATTTGATTTTTTAATAGTACATAGTCACCAGGATTATATGTTAATGAGTTAACTTTCTTATCGTATGTTAGTTTCCTATTGTATTTACTTGACATTAAATTATTCTTAGCTTCTAAGTGCGCTTTCTGTAACCTGTATTTGAATTCCTTTGGATAACTATCATAGTTATAGAGAGGGTCGACAGAAGAAGTTAAATTACTTGGTAACTTACATAATTTTCCGAAAACTAGCTCATGTGGCGTATATTGTGTCTCGGTGTGCACGATAGTGTTGTATGAAAAACACCAATAGCTCAACCAGCTGCTCCAATCTGTGCTGTTGTTGCTGCATTGAATTCTTAGATACGCACCTAGACACTTGTGTGTATTTTCTAGGGAACCTATAGTTTGATGATGGTACGCGGTCGAGTTAAGTTTATTAATACCTAACAAACTACATATTTCAGAGAACACGCTCGACATAAATTCGGTACCTAAATCTGTCAAAACAGCGCTTGGTATTCCGTATCTTAAAATAAAGTTATTTACAAAAGCTTTACTAATCGATTCAGTATCTTTTCTTTCTAGAGGGTAAGCCTCAACAAATTTTGTTAATTCGCACTGAAGTGTTAATATGTATTTAAAATTTAAGTTGTCTATATCTAAGGGGCCTACTACATCAAGGGTAATTTTTTCGAAAGAGGTACTTGGTGTCGAAGTTATTACCATTGGTTCTTTAATGTACTTATTTGTATGTTTATTATGCTGGCAATGAGTACAATTTTTGACATATTTCAATACGTCGTTACTCATTCCTGGCCAGAAATAATATCTTTTAATATTATTAAGCATCCTGTTCACCCCGGCATGACCGCTCGTGGGTAACAGGTGAAAATCATTTAAAATAATTCTAATTTCTGATTTATCATACACTTTCGTAACACTTTTTGTCACTAGGATTCTAGGAACCTTACATTTATATTTTTCTAAAAATGCGTTTACTATCTCAGCATTTTGTTTGTCTTTTACTATCGTGACTTCATTTATATTCAGTCTCTTACATAATAATTCTAATTCCCTCGCTAACACGCCTACGGTAGATAACGATCGGGTTAATAGAAAAATGCACGATTTATTTGGTACGTACACAAAACTTCCTTTATTACTGAAAACTTCATTCGGGCATTTATTAATCTTGCTTAATTTATAATCTGAATTTAATACTAGCTCCACACAATTCTTAGGGGCTTTGATGATATCCACGACTCTGGGTTCATCAAACCTTCCGGGTACATCAGGCAAAAGGTGGTTGTCATTGTTACCGCAATTTTGTTGGGCATGTAATTTTCGTGTCTGCGCTCTTGTCACGACTGATACACTGTGAGTGCTGATTTCTTTTAAATCATTACTGTTTAATGGTAACCGACTCAATGCGTCTGCTGCTGCATTTTGCGGTCCCGGGATATATTCTATGTCAGAATGACTTAATTGTATAGTTTGGTCATTTATACGAGACACAATATGCGTTAATTGACTGTATAATTCATTAGACTCTTGTAATTTCCTTCGACCGACTTCCTTCTGTCGCCTCTCTGGACCTAATTTTACAATATTTTCCCTTAATTTATTTAAATTATCCCGTAATGACTGTAATTCACGTAGCATAATATGTATATACTTCAAAAAATAATAATAATTAAGTTACAACATAAAATAAACTTACATAAACCGCGAACTATGTACCGACAAGTGGGTCAGGCTGACGCTGCGCGATGCACGATGTCGGGTGGCGGTCACGTCGGCGGGCACGTAGCACGATGTCGACGGATCTGGCACCAGGTTTGCTGATGATCACGATGACGGGCCGGGCTAACCCTGGACTCCCTCGAACATGGGCCGGGATTTCCCTGGACTCCTCTTGAAATGGGCCGGGATAACCCTGGACACCTCTTGATTTGCGAGCCGGGATAACCCTGGACAACGCTCTTCTGTTCTGCTTAATATTGTTCGTGGTGCTTCTTCGTATGCGTAATATTTTTCTTCTTTCTTGATTTATTTAATTAATTATTATCTTCATTCTTGATATAGTCTTCAATTCTTCTATCTTCAATTTGTTTCTTCTTTCTTCAAAATGTTCCTCGTTTTACAGTCTTTTATTTTTCAAAATAATCTTCATATGAATTTCTTTCTTCAAAAATGTCTTGATTTCTTCAAATTTGTTGTATAAATCTTGGTTCCTTCGATTCCTTGGTCGTCTGGCAAGGTCGCCATGAGATATGTTGAGGTTTGGATGGGAGTTTTCAAGTAAAACCAGACATAGTACCGGAGATGTTGTATTCACGGTATGTCAAAATATAGAACACAGTTAATCTAGGTTAATGAATACTTATAGCTAATTATTGCTTACTGGCTAATATCCCACTTCGTGCGTCATATGTTGCGAGGCGTATTGGTGAGTTGTAGTTGGTCGAGGCACACAGTACAATGTAACGATACATAGTTTTGCCGATACGATACCGATACCGATATATTGTAGTAAATATCGGCGATACCGATACCGATATCTTAGCTAAATAATGAAGAACTGAACTTCAGATATTTGTATGTCCTTATTATGCCTATAACTTGGCTATATTTAAGAGAGAGTCAACCTTGAAAATGTAAAGTAAAAAAATTAGAAAAATATAGATTGTCAACTCTAAATTCAAATTTATTTTTTAAAAAGAACCAAAGATTTAATTAACACAGTAATTGTCATTGCACAAGGTCATAGACCAATACATAAAATAAGTCAGTAATTGAAATTACTTTTTGCAGATTTTTTTTCATACCGCAAATTCTTTTCGCGTTCTTCAAATATCGGTTGTATATTATCGGCGATACCGATATATCGGCTGTACCGATATATCGGTATCGGTATCGCTATCGTTACATCCCTAATTACAATTGCCCACTCTGAGAACTTAACTAAGAGAGAATGCCTTTATGCTAGTAATTTCACCAGAGGTCTTGCACCGGAACACAACACCACACGGGTTGATTTTAGGCGTTTGTCCAGAGTTTTTATTATTTAATTAGTTTAAAATTTTTTCCCGTGAAGGACTATCGAGTGACGACAGCTTTTGATTAAATCATGTGTAGCCTCGATATCGTCTATCGTTTATAAAAAAAAGTTAACTGTGACAAAGTATAAAGACGAACAAGTAGTCCAATGTCGGCCGTTTAGGAACGCGCGACACGTTCACACAGACGCGTGATAGTACGTCTGTGTGAGTGCGATCCTTGCTGGAGTGGAGCATTCTTACGTATTCTTTAACACGTTCAATGCGAAGCTTCATTTTGTGAACTCGCTCTCAGTGCGTTACAACCCATGAGAGTCCTGTATTGAACTTTCTCGCTGTGCGGTACAAGTCAATTACAGCCTGTAAGAAGGGTTTTATATTTTACCTAAAATGTCTTTACTAAATACATATATATGAAATTGGATTATAGCAATGTTTAGTCTAATAATGAGTCTACCTTATACTGCCTTCGCCGAAGTTGATGACTGTTCGTTGAGATTTTATAGACAAATTAATTAACAGGTCAAAATTGACTTGTAACGCACAGCCAGGACTGGCACAGGTAAAAACGTCGATGATTTAGTAGTGATGGGAAAGATAAACCAAATAAATATATCGAAACAATTTATTACCTACTTTTTTTACATTTTTTACATAACGATTTTTTCTAAGGTATTTTTTACATAATTTATACACAATAATGTGTTTCATTAAAATAATCACGTTCCGATACGCGAACTTTAGATGCTGCACTCGAATACGAAACGAAATGAAATGAAATAATTTATTTCTGTAAGTAGGCCTCAAGGGCTCTTTCACATGTCTGATTCTTTCTTTTGGCGCTTCGGCAAATGACATTCTGGTGAGAAGAAGCGCCGGAAGAAACTCACCAGTTTCTCTTTTAAGATAAACATTGAGCATTACAATAATTGTGAAAATGCAATTTCAATAAGTGTATTACTTACTAATCAAACAAGTGCTTAACTAATAGCTATACATTTCAATAAACATAAAACTAAATTTTTTAGAGATGTAAAGGGTCTCTAGGGGTCAAAACAAGATAAATTAAAAAGAAATATGGGAAATAGAGAGACATACACTAAAATTAATGGAGATGTAAGGGGTCTCCGTCGTCAAAACATGTTTAGGAGGTGTAAAGGATCTCCAAACGTCAAAATACAAAATGGGAAACGAGAAATAAACTACTAAACTATCATTAAATTTACATGCTTTACAAAAAAACAAACTTACAGAAATTAAAAAAATCTGTGACTCGCATAATATAACTTAAAAACTAAAATTAAAACATTTTTTCTTAGAGATGTATGTGGTCTCTAAGCGTCCAAACATTGGCAAGTACAAAGAAGAATTTTAATATAGCATAATCTACATTCCTCAGAGATGTATATGGTCTCTAAGATTCAAAGTTAAATTATGTATAAAAACGGACTCTATGCGTTCAAGCTATAAGAAAAAAACGTTAACTTCAATTGAGAACAAGATGTAGTCTCTCACGTCAGTTCTATTAAACACTAGTATATCATTATCTAACACATTCAACATAGCCCATGCAAGCGTGAACAGACCGGACCCCACAAACGGCACCCGTTCACGAGCATGACGCGTATCTCAGCCATCGCCTCCCTCAACCATATTTTAGGGAAGGTTGCGACCCGATCAACGACGCCACCGTAAGCAAAGCCCCTTAAGCGAGCATGACATGCTCAAGCTGCCGGACATTGAAACTAAAATAATTTGTCCGGTGAGAAACGACAAAATGTGCTCTCATGTTACATGGAAGATGGGGCTATTAAGATTTAAACTGAATATTTCCTACAATATTTAGACTGCTTAATCACTTAAAGGCATTCTTATTATCTAGAAAGTCATTGACAGTGTAATACGCCTTGCTCAGCAAGTGTCGCTTAACATGCGATTTAAATTTGCTAGGAGGTAAATCCACTACATCGGAGGGTATTTTATTATAAAAGCGTATACAGTTCCCCACGAACGACGTACTAACCTTACGGAGACGATGGGCTTGCACAACCAATTTGTTTTTATTTCTTGTGTTGAAGTTGTGAACATCACTATTGAGCTTGAATTCATGGAGATTTTTTCTTACATACATTATGTTCTCGAGGATATATTGAGATGCTACGGTAAGAATATTTATCTCCTTGAATTTTTCTCTCAATGACACACGAGCTCCTATTTCATAAATAGATCGTACGGCTCTTTTTTGCAGTACAAAGATGGTTTGTATGTCTGCCGCTCTTCCCCACAATAGAATACCATAGGACATAACACTATGGAAATAGCTGTAGTACACAAGCCTGGCCGTCTCAACGTTGGTTAACTGTCTAATTCGCCTTACTGCATAGGCAGCGGAGCTAAGTTTACCCGCGAGAGTGCTTATATGAGCATTCCATTGCAGTTTAGAGTCTAAAGTGACACCCAGAAATACTGTTCGGTCTTCAAATTCTAGTTCCTCACCCTTTAGTTTTACTTTAGCATTGTTGATCTGCTTCACGTTGGGTAATGTGAATCTGATACACTTGGTTTTCTTGGCATTGAGGAGCAGGTTATTTGCAGTAAACCAGTCCACAATAGTGGACAGAGCATCGTTAATGACATCGTAGTTATAATTATAAACCACTAAGTTACTGACTTTACGCGGTGGTTTTTGTTCCAACTTTTCAAAAATGTTGTCCAATATTCTTCGAGACCGCTTTTTAGACGCATTCATGTTTACGTATAAACAGAAACAAACGTGTGTACTAATAGCAGGGTAACAACACTAATGCACTCTGCACTTACTTGTAGTGCTATACAAGGCCCTACGCAATAGGTCATATATGTCCTGTTCCGCACTGAATAACAAAAGTTTTAATCTGGTGCGAACAGGTCATATGTGACCTGTTAATTAATTTATATGTTGGCGGGTAGATCGCAAAATGACGAATCTAAATGTATACTTGACTATATAAAAAAAATTAAATATAAAAACATTATGGCCTTCGCATCAGTGCAAAGTCGCGTATTTCGGTCGCCGCACCAGGCGAAAGTTCAGAACAGGGTCAAAATGATCTGTTTCGCAGTGAACGTGTTAAACTTTGCTTGTAGTGCGTTCGTACACGGCGCGCACACATTCAAGTGTGTCATTTGTAGGAAGAAAAATTACTGCTATTCTACTGTAACTGCAACAGCGCTTGCTGTTATATTTGCTGGAACACGAAAGAAAAAAACCAACGCGGTCGAAACGCTCTGTACGAGCTGTACAAGGCTTACATTTCGCCCGTCAGCATTTACGCCACGTAGCGCATAATTCTTAGTTTTAAGTTAGTGCATATCCGACCGCCGCGGAGTGTATTCATTAAGCTCAAACATTTGTATCATTTTATTACGTCATCAATAAATCATTATTTCGGATAATCTTCCGTTTTATCATTATCTACTATCAAGTCAAGTATGTGCGGGACTGGCCCGTACACGCTCTGAAGAACTTAAATAATCTTTATTCGGAGGTCATGCTAATATGGTTTGTCAAAGTCGAAGCGACAAGTACCGATATATCTTGACCGCCCGATTACGAACTGTTCTTACTACTTCACGGCCAAAATATTTGGGACGAAATCGACAACGATACTGCAAACTACCTTACAGGACAAGAGGTTGGATTAATTAGCATATATGGGATTGCAATAACATGATACATCACCTTCCGTGCGATAAGGTTCTAACTGACTATGATTACCCACAAGATAGCCCCTTTCGCGTAAGTAGGTGTAGATTGGTCCCTGTAAGCTGTCAGGGGGTTTGGAATGTATGTTGTAACGTAGCCAGATGCTAACAATAATATTCTGAAGCGGTACGACCATTACTGCCAGACAGTAACAGAAAAGTAACCAGACAAGTAGTCAAACTTCGGCCGATTAGGAGCGCACATTACGAATTCAATGTCGAGGCGCAGACAGTGCGATCCATGCTGGAGCATTCTTACGCATTCATAAAACATTCATCTTTATAGGCCTAATAAATCGGTTCTGAGTAGCTTAACGTACTTTGGAGAAAGCTATGCTCGGCGTCACCTTACGTGATCGAGACAAAAATGAGGAAACCCGTAAAAGAACTAATTTTACCTACATAGCTGGCAGAGTTAGCAAATAAAAGTGGCAATAGGCTACACATATAGTTTAAAGAACCGATGATCGACGGGGCATAAAGTTTCCCGAATGTAGAACACGAACCAGCAGACGTGGATCCGCACATAAGCCCACTAGTGGCGGCCACAGCTCGAAATAAATATATATATATATATATATCTTTATTTCAAAACATTGAGCATTCCATACATTATTAGTGCCCTTCGTTACAGCTATAAGCTTCGTTATTTTATATGGCACCAACGCACACCGGCCGTTCGAGTGGCCGCGCTCGGTTAGACCACAAGCTGCGGGAATATCGTGGGCTCGCTACTTATGGCCGCGTTTAGTGGCCTAATGTGGGGTCGGTATGAGCCACTTATGGTCGCGTTTAGTGGCCGCCAATACGCAATGTTCAGGCGCTCTACAAAATGGTCTAACGGCCTGGTTAAGGTCACCGACTGGGGATGGTAGCAAAAAGTATGTGACCGTTCGTTGTGTTCTGTATTTAGCAGTATTTTTGTTTTCTTTTAGTTTTCGCTCGAGACTTTTCCGAGTACGGTGCAGTGGCTGTAATAATAATGGCTCCAAATGGTGAATCGGGGACGCTGTCAGCAAGAGACAAGAGTTTCAATGAGAGTGTCATCGTGAAGTACCTGACGACTGATGTCCCAGAGACGTTGAAGGGCAAACCGAAGATTTACATTACTGAGGTAAGTTGAGGTGGTAGACAATCTTTACTAAGGTCATGAAACAGGCACAAGTTAAAAAGACAACCCAAGATCGACACTACCTATAAATGACGGGGTAACAACTGGATGGATCAAGCTGAAATTTGGCATACAAGTAGACAAAGTCCTGGATTAAAACGTAAAATACTTTATATTCCACTAAAGATTCCATTGAGACATTATGGGGAACAACGCGGGCGAAGCCGCGGGTCAATGCTAGTTAAGAATCTGTGTATTTCTAAGGCTGTTTCTAAGGATTACTGTTTTTAGGCTAACCGCATCTGTTCTTCCACTGGTGACGATGACGACCTGACCTACTCGTTACCTGTCCCAGATTACTATGAAGACGTCCTGGGTTTGCACATACCATCCGTTATAGAAGGAACGTAAGTTAATTTAATCTTTTTTTAGGGTTCCGTAACTCAAAAGGAAAAAATGGAACCCTTATAAGATCACTTTGTTGACCGTCTGTCTGTCCGTCTGTCAAGACTCTTTATCTCGGGAGCGCGTGAAGGAATTGAGTTGAAAATAAAACCATATACTCAGGTCTACGGTTCCTTGAAGCTGTGAAAAAAACAAATTTCTAGGTTCACGTAAAAAATGATGGCCGTTTATGGCCGCAAAAAACGTATATTTCTATGTCAATTCCTTGTGAAATGTCCTTTTACCTTATTTTCCAATAACTGGCCAAGAGCATGTCGGACCATGCTCAGTGTAGGGTTCCATAGCCGTAACTATAAGGTAAAAAATACGATGTAAAAAAAGTACAACAACAAAAGAGCGTATCTTCATAGCAATTACGTCCTTTTGTTGAGAAGTGCAGTTTATCGGCAATAACTCAAAAACGGTACATTCGATCTTGTTGAAAATAATTTTCGTTGAAAGTATTAATTAAGCGTTACTGATTTTTTTCATATTTTTCGGACGCACGGTTTAGAAAATATAGGGGGGGGGACACAATTTACACAACTTTCGGAGCGATTATTTCCAAATACATTCACTTAATCAAAAACATTACTTAGGAACCTTAAAATGTTTTTTAAAGAGCTGTTGAACTATGTACCACACGTTGATATTTGCTGAAAAAAATTTTTTTTACTGTCTTTAACATGTATGGAGTGCCCCCCCTAAAAATATTTATTTTAATTATTTATATACCAAACTAAGTAGCGGCTCATAAAAGACACCTATATTCCAAATTTCATCAATATCCATCTTGTAGTTTTTGAGTAAAATGCCTGTGACATACGGACAGACAGACGGACGGACATGACGAAACTATAAGGGTTCCGTTTTTGCCATTTTGGCTACGGAACCCTAAAAAACGTTAAAATGACTTATATAGATACAAGACCAATAAAACCAATGAAGAGACAAAAATGATTCTTTCATATAAAGTGTTAAAATTTTATGCAATTTCAAAGTGCACCGCGGTCGGGTTTTTTTTTAGTAAAAATGTGGTTATTAAAAATGTCCTAAGTAACACGAACCAAAAATTCTCGTATACTTTATTTTTCTTTTTCAATTTGCAGCCCCCGTAGCCCACTGCGTATCTTCTGCGACCAAATGAACAGTGCCGAAGACCATGGGAACTTGATTGGTATAGTGATAGCCAGCATCCAGGAGATAGAAGCCAACTTCCCCGCCTTGAAGGAAAAGTTGGAGCTCACCTGTACCTTTAAGAAACGATTCACACTGCCTATTTTTATTTTGATCGCGTCAGAGTGTGGTTGCGTCTAATACAACCCGATTTTCACAACCTTGCCTATTTCATGTAATTTAGGCCTTACAAAACTGACATTGATATTTGCCCTATAACACCCACTATTTAAAATCAATACGTCTTATATAGCAAGTGGTATTGATAACCAACATGACTGTTTACTATGTTTGAGTCTAAAGTCATTTATGATGAACGTTCATATAAAATTTCAGTAGACGACATTTTCGGATAGGTTGCATATTTATCATGTTAAATTAAAAACGAATCACTGACGTTGTACAAAAGACGAGACATGTCGAGGGGCAGTTAGCATGCAACGGAGCGGTTGCGTCCAACCTAGAACTGTTGCGCTGCAGCACATAAGTTAACTTATGAAATGAAATGAAATAATTTATTTCTGTAAGTAGGCCTCAAGGGCTCTTTCACATATCTGATTATTTCTTTTGGCGCTTCGGCAAATTACATTCTGGTGAGAAGAAGCGCCGGAAGAAACTCACCAGTTTCTCTTTTAAAATAAACATTGAGCATCACAATAATTGTGAAACCTTACTTACCGTTATAAGTGCCTGAACGTGACCTCAGCTAAGTATAGAGAAAGGTATGAGGAATTAAAGCGTATAATTCAGTGCCCGTACTGCACAAATGTAACGAAGCGTCAGAAACGACGACACGCCAGCAAAGGCACAAGGATGTTTCTGTATAACGTGAGCGATCTGTTTTTAAATCAATATGTTTGAGTCTCACGGTAGTTTTCTAAGTGAATATCGTTGAAAAACAACAATCTGTAAATCTGTGATTGGTTACAAACCTGTGAGAAATTCATTTGACGCTATAGTTTTTTTCCTCAGCACTAAGTACTAGTCCGTCCCGTTAGCACGTATGTACCTACTCCGTGGGCCAATTTTCAGCGTCAGTTACGCTTCGATATTTATTATATTTCGATGTAATTTTATCCCCATTTTGTTACGACTTGCTTTGATATGTATGTTTGTGATCCAGCCTGGTTGCTGATTTATAGTTGTGAGAGTTGTGAGCCTTCTCAAAGCCTACGTTGTGGATTTTTCTTGTGAATTGGTTCCTTCAGTTACTTCTCTGAATAAATTGATTTCTTTGACATATCTGTTTGAATAATCTTACTAAGGTAGAAATAAAAAAGACTTAAGTTGATTTGAGTTGGTCAGCTCTCCGTACAAACACAAAGAGGGTCCTCATTCGCTTTCACGACGGCAATAGTGGTTGAAATGTGTTTTATAGCTTGGCACATTTTGTCTGCGCAAAAAGTCTTAAGGAACCAGAAATAACGTGGAATCTGACGTATAAGGTCAGATTATTTGAAACCAAACGTTTTATGCTAAAAATGTACATCTTCACTACTTTGAAAAAAATTCGTATCTAAAAACGTCCCAGAGAAAAACGTCAAAAGTTACATGAGAGTAAGTGTTCGCATGTAACTTTGCGTTGTTACCTGGACCTAGTGTCAGATACGTGTTTTATTTAATCATTTCAGCCATAGGACGTCCACTGCTGGACATAGACCTCCCTCATAGATTTCCAATTAATTCGGTTGGAAGCAACCTGCATCCACCGTGAGCCAGCAGCCTTAACCAGATCATCTGTTCATCTTGTTGGTGGACGTCTGACGCTGCGCTTGCCGATTCGTAGTCTCCATTCGAGAACCTTTCGGCCCCAACGGGCATCTGTTCTACGTGCTATATGCCCTGCCCATTGCCACTTCAACAAGCTTATCCGTTTAGCTATGTCGGTGACCCTCGTTCTTCTAGGTATCGTTCAAGAACGTTGAGGAGATACGCAGAATATTTTTTAGTCATTTTGCTCAGATAAAATGTATCAAGCTATAAAATAAAACACAATTCAAACATAATTGATGCATGTTTGTCCGATTCGAATCACCTTAAAACCTTAAAGCTTAAGCCAACTTTACCCTTACCTTATCTTACCATAACTTTTGCCCTTTATAAAATTTTGATTCCACTACACTGGTCAATACAGTGAATAAAAGTTTAAGAGGAGAATGAGGTTAGGAGGGGAGGAGGAGGAATTTAATAGGCGGGGAGAGAACATTCGTTTGCTCTAACCCTAGATCAAAAGTGGCAGAACGATTTTCAAACGACTGTCTGTAGTTCCTTTATACATGAAGAAATAGCTGTTTTGGAACTGTACTAATTACAAACCTATTAATATGCCTATCGCATGGGATATCAGTAACAGGTGAGGCCCGGCAATAACGTTAGTTTACAATATCTCTGAATATCAATGCCGTCAATACAGAACCAGTTACTATTCACAGATAGGACTATCTGGATCTAATTCAATTATAAGCAAAACAAACATCGACGGAGGCATACAGTCATGGATACGGCATGAATAAACTAAACAACGGTTTATGATCTGTATACGCTTTTGGAATGACTTCATCGTATAGGTAATTTCACGAAAGTTGAGGCCACGCACACAACAAAACTGTCATGTAATGACAGCGGGATTTTGAAATTACTGTTCTTTTTTCTTACCGATAGCAGTTTCAACAGTGAATTGCAAGGTAGACCAAAAAGTTTGTTTAAACTATAGCCTTGTGTTTATTACTCACTCATTCATTTCATTCATTCACTTTTTTTGCAATGAGTACTTCATGTAGCTGTGTGTGTACCTAATCATTCGCCTCAACTATCGTGAAATTACCTATACTACATACCTTAAGTATGTAGTTAAATCGTTATATGATATTTTTGCTTTAATAGTCCATTTCACAACTAGGGTGGTAAAATGAAGAAAGGCCGAGATCGCAGATGTTTGTGGCCCGAGCTCCAAGCGAGCGACTTAAATATGCGATCGAGGGGTTTCTTTACTATCTCCCGTGTTGTCTACATCATTTTATGTCGACACTGGCCAGAAAGCGGCTTTTTCCGTACGCGTAGCGTGCGGTAAAAGCCAATTTATGGCCAGGTGCGGCATAAAACATTATTATCTTCTACGCTATATATATCTTTGGTTTCGTAGCTCCATTGATTCGGTATCGCGAGTTAGGATCGCAACAGGCCCCACTGAATAAACAAACAGATATTTACATGTAAAATTGAACGTCGCACTGTTATACACGACGATGGACGCATAAATTATATTTACTACTAGTGGACCCACTCGCAACTTCGTTCGCGGAGGTGAAAAGAGTGAAATGTCTTGTTTTGTTTCGGCTTAGGCGGATAAAAAGTATCCTATGTGTTAACCGGGGTCCTAATCTGCCTGTATAGCAAATTTCATGGAAAACGGTCTGGTAGTTTTTGCGTGATGTGCGCACAAACAAAGAGAGACAAACAGACCAAAATTTCTAATACTTTTTATTTACGTTTTATTACTTATTTTTAACGTTCCTCAGTTACTTTTATGAAAAAAAATCTTTAATTTACTAGGTACACAGTCTTTCTACAATTTTATTACCAGAGAATTCCCGCAGCGAAGGTGGAATAAGATAACAACATTCCTTTTTAGGGTTCCGTAGCCAAAATGGCTAAAAAGGAACCCTTATAGTTTCGTCATGTCCGTCCGTCCGTCCGTCCGTCCGTCCGTCCGTCCGTCCGTCCGTCCGTATGTCACAGGCATTTTACTCAAAAACTACAAGACCTATACTGATGAAATTTGGAATATAGATGTCTTGTAGATGCCGCAACTAAGTTTGGTAGTTAAATAATAAAAATAAAAATATCTAGGGGGGGCACTCCATACATGTAACAGAATCTAAAAAAATTTTTTTTCACAAAATGTCAACGTGTGGTACACAGTTCGACAGCTTTTTTGAAAACATTTTAAGGTTCTTAAGTAATGTTTTTGATTAAGTGAATACCTTTGGAAATAATCGCGCCGAAAGTTGTGAAAATTGTGTCCCCCCCCCTCTATCTTCTAAACCGTGAGTCCGAAAAATATTAAAAAAATTACAAAGATAACGCTCAATTAATACTTTCAACGAAAATTATTTTCAACAAGATCGAATTAACCGTTTTTGAGTTATTGCCGATAAACTGCGCTTCGCAACAAAAGGACGTAATTCCTATGAAGATACGCTCTTTTGTTGTTGTACTTTTTTACGTCGTATTTTTTACCTTATGGCTATGGAACCCTACACTGAGCATGGTCCGACATGCTCTTGGCCAGTTTTTTCTTTCCCGTAGTAAATACTTTATGGAATACTTTTTACCTGACTATGGGGAAGCAAAAAGAGACATTTAACTTATTACCGCAGCTAACCAAGTTGCGGGCGGGTCCTCTTGTCAAAGTCTTCTTCCTAGTTTCCTCGTGATTGAGGGTCTTGACTTCATGAGGCCGTTGCTGTATGCACCGAAGCTCTCCACTCCACACGGTTTTCTGCTTTCCGGATCGACGCCTTTACGGAATCGGCCCGTGGTGTCAGTGATCTTCCACGTCCCCTGTTTCCTTCCACGTGGCCAACCACATTGAGCTTTTCCAAACTATCTATAGTCTGTACTTTTAATAATAATCAAAGCAACGTTTTGTATCTGTGGCACAATACCATTGGCAGAACGACCGGAGTCACGTGGTTTATTTGTTTACCCTTTTTTAAATACCTAAAAGTACAGACCACGTCGCGTCGTTCGCGTCTAGCCACGTGCCCGAAATACTGGAGGATCCTCTTGTGAAAGTATTTCTTTCATAAGCCAGTGGGCAGCCGCCCTTACACCGAATACGAAAGATCCCAGAGTGAATGGGATGCATTATTCAGCTGGCCCCGCTCTCCTCTAAATGAATTAAATCTCCATCAATATTGTTTTTTCTTTACTTTAAGTGGTTTCTCTTTACTTTGCCTTTAATCTTTGGTATTATGGTCAAATGAGTGTTGAAGGATGTTTGCATAATAAGTATTTCTTAACGTTCTTGACACTTTAAATATTTCAAGATAGTTTTTCTTAAAATGGCATGACTGCGATGCGTTGTTAACGCACAATTTTCTGGTCTAAAATGCGGTATGAATGAATTAACGAATGAATTTTATTCCATATTTGGGTTACAGTTCACATGGATAATACACTGACTTTCACCAACATATACCTTTTCAGGCGTACATGTACAATGTAATACAAAAAATTGAGGTCAATCTCATGTGTTCTGGTTTTTACATTCATACAAATGTGTCAATATTCATACAAATTTGTTTATATAAGTTATTAAAAATTTACATGACGTTTTCCAGCATTGGTAAATTCTTTGCGTTCTTTTTGCTCAAAATGGAGAACGCTAATGAAATTCCTCATATATCTAAACATATACCTATATTCTTTAGTTTTCGAGTTTTGTGAATAGATAGATGTAAATAGCCGGGATGAATGGCGGAATAGAAGGGGGGCATTTGCCTGCAAAAAAGATATAGCTTTCATTCAGTCCGCTGTCTAAACTGAATCTATACCACTTTCATGTGATAGATAAAATCAGTCTCAGGGAAATACACCTATGTTCTTGTTGGTACCCTTCCATACACGTTCGTACTACTTTTTTTTATTTTCAGGCTACTTTTACCCACGATTTCCTTTTTCCTACGTAACACGAGAGCATAAAGCCACGGTTTCATATCACAGAGTGGCTACAAAACAACGTAAAATCGTACAAATATCCAGTTTACAAACTATCCGTATTTACTTGGCCTGAAATAAGGCTGGCACTGAAATCCGTAAGACCGTCTAAGTCGCGTGTCCCGCGCGGACTTAGCCTTATCCCCGGGGATTTTCCCCAAATTATCCACTTCTACCAAACGGGACAAGTTCCCGGCTTATTTGTTTCGATTGAACCATTCGAGGAGTGTATGTGTGTATTTATTAACGACCAAGTATAGTTGTGTGCGGAGTTAAGCTCAGCTGGGTCGATTGCAGGCGTTTTCTCAGCGTTTTTTATTTTATTTGTATCCTTCGATTTTTGTCGAGAAGAACTATCGAATGACCAAAACCTTTGATTAAATCATGCGTAGCCTCGATACCGTCTATCGTTTACAATAAAAAATGACTGTTATCACTACTGACAGCTTGCTGTTATATGGGTCAATTTAAAAAAAAAACTGGCCAAGAGCATGTCGGACCATGCTCAGTGTAGGGTTCCATAGCCGTAACTATAAGGTAAAAAAATACGATGTTAAAAAGTACAACAACAAAAGAGCGTATCTTCATAGCAATTACGTCCTTTTGTTGAGAAGCGCAGTTTATCGGCAATAACTCGAAAACGGTTCATTCGATCTTATTGAAAATAATTTTCATTGAAAGTATTAATTAAGCGTTACTTTCGTGATTTTTTTTCATATTTTTCGGACGCACGGTTTAGAAAATAGAGGGGGGGGGACACAATTTACACAACTTTCGGAGCGATTATTTCCAAATACATTCACTTAATCAAAAACATTACTTAGGAACCTCATAGTGTTTTTTAAAGAGCTGTCGAACTATGTACCACACGTTGATAAATGCTGAAAAAAATTTTTTTACTGTCTTTAACATATATGGAGTGCCCCCCCTAAAAATATTTATTTTAATTATTTATATACCAAACTAAGTAGCGGCTCATAAAAGACACCTATATTCCAAATTTCATCAATATCCATCATGTAGTTTTTGAGCAAAATGCCTGTGACATACGGACAGACAGACGGACGGACATGACGAAACTATAAGGGTTCCGTTTTTGCCATTTTGGCTACGGAACCCTAAAAATGTAAAAGTTAGGGCTTTATTAAACAGAGTGTTAACTTTTCCTTTTTGTAACGAAAGTTACTTATATAAATTGCAGACTAGCTTAATGTGTGACGAATACACAAAAATACAAGATTAAAATATTGTTTAATTAAGTCCTAACTACGGGTGCCTCTTTTTCAAAACAACCCATGTGCGGTCAACAGGAATGAAAAAACCGCCACGGTCAAAACCACAGAAATATATGGAAATAGTTCGTCGAATTGTATAAAAAAATATTTATTATGTAAATGTTTATTTTATTTATTAATCGCACCTCTATAACTAAGATAACCTCTATTCTTACCCTCTATTAATGGAACCCTCTGTAAATGAGACAGATATTTATTTATACCCGGATATCTGAGACACTAAGTAAGTGAAATACCTCTTTAAGTGAGACAAATTTGCGGGTCCCTTGAGATCCCAGTTATCCAGAATTATTTATACCATTATTATCAGATTTTCAAATATGATAATAATATTGACGAAAACTGAAGTCGACGGCGTGCAAAGTAGCACGCGAGGTACAAACACTTTTTCCTTGTCCACTGTGGTAAAAGCGGTCTGAAATCGACAGTCTACGATTTATGAATTAAGAGGTTTGAAACTTCATGTTTAGACTCTTCATTAAAATAAATTAAAAGTGGTTTCACCGTTTTTCGAAATTTCTCCTCTAAAGGGTTTAAATGAGGGTTGAAAGTTTGTATCGGAGCTACGATATTCCGGTAAAAAGTTCCCTTGGGAGCCTAACGGCAAAGTATAAAGACAACAAGTAGTTCGTCTTCGCCGTTTAGGAGCGCGCGACACCTGAGTTTGCCTAAGGCACAGGGCTGCCGCTCGTCGGTTCTGTAAAATACCTACTTACTACGAACGTAACTTTTATTAGGTTGACCTCGAACGATATGAAACTCTCAGATCGCACACATCTGATGTAAATATTATAAAGTATAATAGTTTAAATAAATTATTACTGGTAACGTGTACATGTAAGTAACGCAACGATGTTTCGGCTCGTTTCATAAATAAAATCACCCTCGTGCTTAAGGCATTTTATGTATCAATAGAATTAACTACTATTTAATTAGTACACGTTTAAAAAATCTGTTAATTTTACTCATCACTGTCAAACAAAATAATTATCTACTCTATTTAATTGGTATAGTTTGATCACAAAACTATCAAACATTCTATAAACGACTTAAAATATAACATTTACATAGGTACTAATAAAATACACACCTTTCGGGATCCTTAGGAATGCAGAAATATGATAATTTTGGATTTTGCGCACTATTCCTCAAACATCCGAACACACTGCAGTATAGGTCTTCTATACTTAGCTTCGTGCGCAGACATTTTGTACGTTCAACCACTCGCGTCGATAGCTCAGCCCTGACTAAGCACGCGGCAATGCTTGCCTATGGTGCGTCCGTACACGGCGCGCACACATGCGCGCTCCCGATGTAGGTACCTTTTATCGGAACAAAAACTACCATATACCGAGGTAACGGGGACTAGCTTAATAATAATTACCGTGCAACGGAATCGTGGAGTGAGTCAGTCCTGGTAGTACTATTACTTATTTTGTGATATTACTAGGATAGAGTAGCGCCTGTGTATTATTGCAGTTATGCAGCGGCTGCAGTCTTTGCCCTGTCGATGTCGTGTCGAATTCCAGTGTTGCCCCGGCGTCTAACCCCGTCTTCCGCCTTGGTTCGCTTTGAGCAAAATATTGTGCTCGGTAGTGCCAAGCCAAGTTCGAAAAAACGTTGAAAAAATATTGGGTACACACGACATTCTTTAAGCAAAACTTAAACTTCATAGTACTCGAAATCTATACAGTGCGTTACCAGCAAGCAGGCTTTTTTTAAAGTAGGGTAAAGTAACGTTGTTTCTTAACCTAACCATGACCTTCATTTAATTCATCGACTAAAATTCTGATTTCATAAATTTTCTAACAAAATTTTAATTGCAAGCAATGTACAGCAAAGTACTAAATTGACAATTAGATGTAAATGCCAGCCCTTCATTCTATGTTTATAACAAAGACATCAAGATAAATGCCTGCATCTACCTATTTCAACAATTAGAGATACCAGGATTGCTACACTTAAGAAAACTACGGAAAAAAAAACACTAATAAAATAAAACTTAAAAAGCAATACGAGTACTAGACATTTGGACCTGTTTAAGATCGAGAATCCTTTCTTCAAGTTGTACGTGCACAATTCCGTTTATAGGCCTTTCAGACTAACCAGATAGGACCATGCATTCTCTGGACCTCGCTGGACAGCCATTGTTATCAAACGAAGATTATGTGGATGCCGCTGATTTCGAAACCACTCTCAATAAAGTCTCAAGGCTTGAGGAACATTTCCACGTGTCGCACAAATCATGTCAGATAATTCACATGTGAGCGATATGAATAACGATAATTACGTAGTACACCTACTACATTTAAAGTGCGGATTTAGGAAATTGAATTGTGCAGTTAATTCGCATAATTAGGATTTGCTAATACTTGCAAACGATTGCTAATGAAGCATATTATTATCAGTTTTAATAAAAGCCCGCATACCGGTAACACACTGTATACCGGTCAATTTCGAGACATGTTTACATAAGCATCTTCTGGCCACTCTCGTTTGCTCACTAAGCAAAGCTTGTACTGTAGGTAATATAGACGGCAATATTTAAGCTAATTTATATTTTTTTACCCACAACAAAGGCAACCGAACGGAGACGGTATACGCGTTTAGGGTTAGATGTTTTGTGTGTGTGTATATATATATGTAGGTTAACATTTTCCGGAAAACTTCTGGGCCGATTTCGATGCAGTTTTTTAATGATGACTTGACAAAGAGTGTTCTTAGCTAGACCTAGACCACTTTCACCAAAGTCGGTTTAGTGATATGGAATATTTTTGTTTTGGTTTTTTTTTTATTTACAGTATTATCACTGTAATTATTATCACACCGAAGGCCAAAGTTCGGTGGAGGCAGGTCATCCGATCCAGATGTAACCCTGACGTTGACCACGATCCTCAGACATGAGGGACTGACCCCAGAGAGAGATCACTGTAATAAACAATAAGTCCAAAATAATTATCAATGTCATAACTGCCATAAAACACTCAGGAACTCGTGCTCAGAACATTTTAATAAATATTTGCCCTAACCAGAGACTCGGGGACCTATAGCTTCGTAAGCTGTATCCACGCCTAAGCGTCTCATTCTATCGGACTTGGCTGTGTTTCCACATTCACGTTTAGGTGGGATTTCCTTTACACTACGCGATACGTGTTCAAAGCCAGCTAGAGTGCGGTTCGCTCACCTTACCCGGACATTTATTGAGAACGAATTTACTTTCACAATTTCCTATCTTTCATATCAACATAATTACAAAATCAACCTTATTACCTGTTACATACAACTCATTTTTCAAAACTAAGTGAAATTGAGATAGTATGTAATGATGTATATGTTTATTCAGAACGAATATTATCTAAGCATGGTTTAGAGTTTAAACTTGAAGCCAGGTTATACATTTTAGGCACGTAAAACCTAGCTTTGCATTGGCTTTTGAAAGCGGCCACGGCACAGAGTACAGACCTTATTTTCTAGCGAGTGCTCTATATTGCTCATCCCCCAAAAAATCATTGTAATCAATCGGAAGTCATCTACTATTGGAAACAGGTCTCCTCCAAAGACTTCCACAGTTAATTTTGCCTCCATCGACTTCCCGCAACTATAACCAGTTCATCACACCATCTTATGAGGGCAAACACTACCTCCACTAGACGGAGCATGTTAGACGACGCGCGCTAACATCAGATATGGTCGACTGTATAGCATTACGACATTACGTGACCGGCCGCTCGTTCAGTTGCAACCATGTTTCTGACTTGTGTGTGCACCAAACGTGAAATAAATATTTCTGTTCAATCCGACGACAATCTCGAAACATAAAACTATAAAAAAGATGTGAAACATGCGTTCTACTAGTAATATCTACCGATATTTAATCGCCCATATGCGTAGTGAGCACGTGTCGTATAACATGCTCCGGCTAGTGGAGGTGGTCTGTGTATGAGGGCCGATCCCGTTGCGGCTGCAACATGGGGCGTATGGCTTCTTCATCCACAAACCAGCGTTCCTGGTCTCCATTCGAGAACCTTAACACCCCATTGGCCACCGGTTCTTCGAGGTATAGGCTGAATTACGGTAAGGGACAGGCAAAACAATGTCCCTTACGCTAATTCAGCCTACGATCGACGAAATGCTCATGGAGAGGGAAATATCTGATTATATTCTGGGGACAATCTTACACCAATCGACCTAGTCCCAAACTAAGCAATGCTTGTATTCCATAATACCCATGTACTAAACGACGATATAAATACTTGTATAGATAAATATACTGAAATAAATAGAAAACATTCAAGACTATTATCTATGCCAATATGTATGACACACCTCTATTCTTTGATCCTGTGTACATACTGACATGCTATTTGTCAGTTCGTGTTATACAAAGAGCTTGGCTTGATTAAAGAGCCAATGGTTAACAGTTGCCTAATGAAAACCGTGCCCAGCTTTGACGTACTCCCGGTACAAGCACCAGGTAATGAAACGTGATGAAACAACGCATGATAATATATCTGTTAATGAAGACTTTAGAAACAAATAATAAGTTACATATATAGATACAAGAAATCAAAGTACCTACATAGAAAATGATAAGAAATCATATATGAAGAATACGGAAGTTAAAGTAGATGGCAAAATTGAGGGCGCTTACTGGGTGCTCCGGTGGTCCGAGTGGTTGAGTCGCTGGGCCGGAAATCCAGAGGTACCGGGTTCGATCCCCGGTCTGTACACAGGTGAGTTGCATTTAATTTTTCTATGTTACTTTGATTTATTGTATCTATATATTATGTAACATAAAATGTGGTGTCATTTACCCGCATTAAAAAAACCAATGAAGAGACATAATGTTTCACTGTCTTGAGTAAGTTAGTATGAGAAAATTATCCAATTATTACAAATTGTTATGGCGATCCTATTGGGAGACACGATTTGATTATTATTTGCTAATTCTGTTTTTATTGTATTTTGATATTGTGACATTTTTACTTTTATTATTCTAATTGTGTATATGGACGATCATGACGTGAATGCTTGTAACTTTGTACTACAAATTTATACTGTTATTTTCTTATGAAATAAATGATCTATCTATGTATCACCAATGAAGGCCATCAGATCAAATAATTCGTGGGTGGATTTTCGTTCACGACATTTGTATGCCATACATTTAGTTTGGCATACAAATGTCACAGCCGAAAATGAAACCTCGTGTAGTTTTGAAAATGGGCACAGGACTTCCTGCGTGTCTAGTGTCTAGTGGAGTGAGCTAACGTTAGGATTGTCATTTAAATGTCACTTTTTTGCAGACTTGCCATTTCCAAAACTACTAGACGGCTTAGGTCAGTTGCCTTCTCGAACTCTCCACCCGTTCTGGGACATTCAAAATGGCGGCCTATATGACGCTGAAGCACAATATTTGTGATTACATCCTCACCTTAAGACTGGTGAAAAGCAAAGAGTAAGTATTTAAAGGTTTTCCTGCATAGTGTAACATGCCAGATATGTACTTATATATAAATGTCTAATAACATGTTACAATAATCGTTATATTGTAGTCAGACGAAAACGAATCGATAACAAAAACAAAACAGATTTAAATTACAAAGAAACCGCTGTTAGTGTTTAACACCAATTTTGAACTTAGTATGTTTATTTTAACAAAAAATCTGCAGCCATTAAAACAAGGCGAAAACAACTCTAGAACTATCTCTTTAAAATCCAATTTTAGTTTGACACTAACCTAACCACGTAATGTCTATTCTAAAATGTGTCCTGCTGCAGTGGTAATAAAGTTGAAATTGGTTTAAATTCAATTTAAACGCTGTTTGGCAGTGGTCTGGAGTGTACAGGCCCACAAACTTATCTCTGCCGCCGGTCGAATTTGGAACTAGCTTTGCTACGTACTAATCTGGTTTATATTGTCAATAGTGGCGCCGCTTCCGAACGCAGCGCCAAGTTTGTAATGTAACCGCTCTTTAGGCGGCACTAATGATGTGGTTTAGTAAGACTAGGAGACTAATGGATAACCAGTGAGCTGTGACTAGTGAAACTATGTAAGTCACAATTTTTCTAAAATGTGAAAAACATTGAGTAAGTCTTAGAACTTTAAAGCTAGGGACACACGAGTAAGCGCTATGCTTGGTGTGGTCAGCACCATAACAACGGCCAGTTTAAGCACATCATCGTTAGCCAACTGACGAAACATTGAGACAGAGCAATTGTACGGGGGTGAGAGAAGAAAAATGTTTGAACACTATGCGCAGGAATCGCCAGACTTGCTTTGATGTACAGCGATAGAGTTTAATGTTAGCCATATGCTCCTTCACCCCAGTAGATATGCTTCGTGTCGCCAGCCCAACGTATGAAATACCACACTGAAATCAAGTTTGCAGCCTTCGCCTTGCATAGGAATGTTACACTTCACGGGTCTGAGGCATTGTGACATCTTTTCAGCGGCTTTAAGTAAGTCTTGATAGAAGCTCGCTTCAAAATATAAAAAAAAATTAAAATGTGTGAGATTTTTTAGTCCTGCTGTCCCAACCCTCATAATTTATGCAAAGAGAAAACACTTAGATGAAATTACCATATTGATTGCTATAATTGAATGAGTTTCCTACCCGTCATTTCGTTTAGTCCCCTTCAGTAGTATTAGCTTTTTCCGTACGCGCAGTGTGCGGTAAAAGCCACTTCATAGCCAGGTGTGGCATAAACATATCTTCAACTCTTGTTAGATAATTAACTTAAAACTGAATTGGCTGAGTGATGTATTGATTACCATGTTTACTCGGCAAAACAAAGACGCTGCTAGTTTGAGTTTTTTACTATAATAGGTCACGTTTTTTAATGTACCTATTTGGTCGTTGTAACAATAATCGCAATACTTAACCAATAGTGGACTGGCCTTAAAACTGAAAATTTACACTTATGCAACTACACCTCATGGGCGCTAGTGTTGTCCCCACGTTGATTACGATTAATTACAGTGTAATTCACAGGTAAACGGCCCATACTGTAATTTGCGGGCACACTTAAGAACCGATTACCAGTACGTGTCCCCTTAATCTAATTCTGGGTCTTTTAGTTTATTGTACGTTTTAGTATCGTTTATTTTTAATTAGATGCATCGAAATACAGGACGACTTCAAATTGGTAATACAAAACACTTGATTATGGCTCAGTTAATGCCATGTAGTGTAACACATTAACCCCTATGTTAAAATTTGCTGTATTTAATTATTGCTAATTTTCTAACAAAACAAATAATTAAAGTCCTAAAGTGTGGTTACACTCCATTAAATACCTAGAAGTGTCAAACCTGTCACTCGTATTTTCTTTGACAACTTACAATTACTAATCAAAACACGTTTTCTTCATAAATATTGCGGCATGTGACGCATAACGAAAGAGGAAAGTGTTCATTTGAAAATCTTTAAGCCTCTTTGTTTATTATTATGGTAGGATAACCATGTTAAGCCAACAAAAATGGGATAAATTAATAATTAAAAAAAAACATACTTCTGATTATTTTAAAAGTATGAGACTTAATTGAGGGGCTAAGTTTAGGGGATATGTATGTAAAACATTCATTTTGTATTACCAATTCGAAGTCACCCTGTATAATGTATGGAACGATAACGCTAACGAAAATTGACGTTGAAATTTGCCCCATAACGCATATTTTTTAAAAACAATATTTTCACCTTCACATACGAAGTCACGAGCGGTCTACTAGTTCTGAATAAGTTTATAATACAATATAGATACAAGAAATCAAAGTACGTAGGAAAATTAAATAGCGCTCACCCATAGTCCAAACCAGGAATCGAACCCGGTACCTCTGAATTTCCGGCATAGCGTCTTTACCCTTCGCCCACCGGAGCAGCCAGCAAGTGCCATTAATGTTGCCGTCTACTTTGACTTCTTTATCATTCTGTTTTAATAGGATTTTAACCTAAACGCCATCTATAAGAACACGTATTACACATGTCTCTCTCACTCAGTCGCGCGCTCGGTGCGAACCTACCCGAACGTATCAACGTCATTACGACCATTTTACTAAGCTAATTTAAACATGGCTAAATGTGCAAAGTGTTCGAAAACGGTTACTAAAAAGTGTCCCGGAATACTGTGTAGTAAATGTAATAAATGGCTACATGGTACTTGTGCGGCAATAACAACCGAACAGTTAAGTGCATTATCTATAACCGATTCCGTGGACTGGAAGTGCAAAGTGTGCGCGGGAGGTGTTAAACCCAAACGATTATCGTGCATAGTGCCAGACCCGGACGAAGACGAGAATACGGACGCCGACACGGAGACCTTAGCAACCAGCACCATAGTCCAGAACATATCCCGCGACCTCCGCCGCGAGGTCCGAGAGATCATACGCGAGGAATTACAAACTACCCTCCAGTTCTATTCCGATAAAATCGACGATTACGAACAAAAAATTAAATCATTTGAAACCACCACGAAGCATCTCGAAAATACCTGTGTGGATATAAAAAATAAATACAAAAACATGGAACTGAAATATCAAGCAATGGAGCAAAAACTCAATACAATGGAACAAAGTCAACTAGCTAACAGCCTAGAAATATGTGGGGTAGAAGAAACAGAAACCGAAAACGTCCTGCAAATTACCAGCGATATAGCCACAAAAATCCAGTGCAACCCCAAAGATATCATAGAGGCCTATCGAAAAACAACCAGGCCACGACAAACGCAAGGCCAGACGACCACCAGCTATCCTCCCGTCATTGTGGTCCAGCTGCGAAACGGGTGTCGGGCGCAATGGCTGGATGCCGCCAGGGACAAAAACAAGGTTGTCATATCAGAAGACACCGACGACGTCGGCACTACAGCACCGGCGCAACAGCAGGAAGGAAGTAGGCACCTCAAAATCTATCTACGAGAACCACTGACACCATACAACTCCTACCTACTTTGGAGAGCTAAGGCAGAGTTGAAAAAAACAAATATATGTAAATACGTCTGGCCAAAAGACGGACAAATTCTGGCCCGGAAAGCGGAGAAAGAAAAAACCTTCAATATTCGCTCGGTGGCGGATATTGAATATATTAAACTCCAAATAGGAAATATCCAAACTACAAATCTCTCATCTAGTACCTAAGGATATGCAAACTGTGTGTACGTACTACGCAGCGATAACATATTCTCATAAAAATGGCTAACATAAATATATCAACACAAATAAATGAAGGCAACTACGCAGAATGGAATGACTTCCTTAAAATAAAAAATATAAACTGGAACCGCAGCTTCAATATTTTCCACGTTAACATACGATCTACCATCAAAAATTTCTCACAACTAGAATACATAGTATTAAACAGTGAGCAAATCATTCATCTAATAGCTATTACTGAAGCCAACATCCCAGAGACATGCAAACAGCTGTTCGAACTAAAAAACTACGACATGTACACGGAGCTACGTACAAACCGGCGAGGAGGGGGTGTGATCGTATACGTTCATAATAGTGTTACTTTTTTAGAAAACAATTGAACACCGTGAGCTTCGAGTGTGTAGCAGGTACGCTGAAAATGGAGAAAGGTATGACGTTGAACTTTATTACTACCTATAGACCGCCACAAACAAATAAAACTACGTTTACACGAGAACTATCGGAATTAGTGTCACAGTTTGAACTACGAAGTGCGTGTGTATTATTAGGTGACATGAACATTGACCTGAAATCTAGTTCCCCGGCTGTCACGGACTACGTTGATAAACTATGTCAGCTAGGTCTGGAGTGCGGTATCAATCAATATACTAGGATAGAGAAACGAGGTGATGTCACAACAAAATCCTGCATAGACCATGTGTTCGTGCGCAGCTGGAACTGCAGTGAAGTTCACACCGCTGTCGTAAACAACGCGCTAGCCGACCACCTGATAACCGGTTGCGTTATCACGGGCGCTGCCACGGCCAGCGACAGGAACGGTCATCAACTCGTTAACAAATTAGATGATAAAAAAGTGCACAGTGAACTAAAAAAAATAGACTGGAGCGTACCCTTAGCATACGATAACCCAAACGATATTATGAACTATATTTCTAATAAATTTACGCAAGTATATAATAAATGTACCTATGCAGCAAAAATTAAGTTAAACAGAAAAGAGTCTTGTAAATGGATAAATACTAAGTTAATCAACATGTGTAAGAAGCGAAAGGAACTTTATAATAACTGGCGCAAAGATGAAAGTAATAATTTAAAACGATTATTGTATAATAAATATAGAAACAAAACTAACAAATTAATAGAGGCATCTAGGAACAACTATATTAAAAACGAAATATGTACAAACTTTAGAAACCCCCGTAAAGTATGGGACATAGTCAATAGAATAAGTGGTAGAATAAGTAAATGTATCGATCGTACTATTATGAAACATTTTAATGGAAATGCTCGAAACTTAACAAATGAATTTGCTTGTGAATTTAAAAAAAATGTTAAAAATGTGTGTTGCACTTGTGATTCTCCACTATTGAACCCAGAGACATACCGTTATACACCTAAAGTAGCTATGAGATTAAAAAAAGTGGATAACTCAACAATATTTCATATAATAAAAAAACTAAATAATAACAAAAGCCCCGGTGCCGATAAAATTCGTGTTGCTGATTTAAAAACCATAATAAAAGAAATTACACCCCTAATTACCCATCTAATCAATACTTGCATTACGACATCCACTTATCCTGACGCACTAAAAATAGGCATAATTCGTCCCATCCACAAAAAAGGCCCATTCAAAGATTATAACAATTATAGACCTATAACTATCCTGCCATGCATAGATAAAATAATTGAAAGGTACCTCGGGGCCGAATTAAACAAATTCTTTAATAGTAATAATATCATAAATACTAAACAGTACGGCTTTCAGCAAAACCGAAGTACCTCTCAATTATTAACTAAATTTACAAACGAAGTAAATGGATACCTAAATGAGCGGAAGCAAGTAATTGCCATCTTCATTGATTTTAGCAAGGCATTTGACACCCTCGGATATTCTACGCTATTTGCCAAGCTACGGGACAATGGTATACAAGGGCCCCTGCTCAAATGGTTCCAGGACTATCATAGCAGACGGTACACGATGGTAAAGATAGCAGGTGAACTCAGTGAGCCGCTGCTCACGGAGGAAGGCACGGCTCAAGGTTCTATTATTGGTCCATCTGAATACTTAATCTATGTCAACGACATGAGTAATATTTTCTGTGGGGGTTCTGTATACCAGTTCGCCGACGACACTTGCATAGTCACCGCTCATAAAGATTTAATTGAAGCTCAAAATGTACTGCAACACAATTTCAATCAGCTATGCAAATGGGCACACGATGTAGGTTTAGTCATAAACGCCAAAAAAACCAAAGTTATCCATATCCACTCCCCACACACTAAAGAAATAGGTGTCCCGCGAATTATAGCACACGAGCACCATTGCTTACATAACCCTAGCCGTAACTGTGCTGTGCATGCGATGCGCTCGAACTCGTGACGCATCACACCTACCTAGGCCTAGTTATTGATAACAACTTTAATTGGAGACCGCACGTGGACCACATATGCTCAAAACTAAGATCTATCACGGCTCAGATGGCCATCCTTAAATATAAGCTACCGTATAAAATTCTACGAATACTTTACTTATCACTTGCAGATTCAATAATTTGTTACGGCATTAGCAGCTACGGACGAACGTACAAAACCTATCTGGATAAAATATATAAATTGCAATTGTCATTACTGAAAACTATCGTATCTGATCGCATCAAGACCAGCTATAAAAATGATAACGCAGGTCTATTCAAACATTGCAAAGTTATCAGTGTATTCAATAGATTCTGTTTGTCATTACTGACTGAAGAATGTGACGCTGTACCCTCACTGGAACAACAATGCCGTCCTAATCACCTGCGCACCCTAGATTATCTACCAGCCTACTCGCTTCCATGCAGTAATAATATTTACGGTAAAAGAACAAATGCCTATCTAATCCCATTCATTCTTAATCACCTACCGAAAGACTTGCTACATGATACCATAAATAATATTACTAGCACTGGAAAGTGCAAAAAAATCTTAAAGAAACACTTTCTAGAAACTGATAGTTATATTCATATTTCTGTACCTACATAGACAATTAGTTAAATAAGCAAAAATGTAAATGCGGACTGATCCGCGCGATCTCGCCATCTATTATAAAAACCATTAAGGTTTCCTATAGTGGCATAAGCATGTATCTCACCCTATATGTTAAAATTATTTTAGTTTAAATAAATTAAAAAAAAAAAAAAAAATGTATCTCACCTCGATGCACGCTTTACAGCTATGACGATCGAGCAAGAGATGGCGCTAAAATTAATACTTAACATCATGTTTCTTTCATAAAATTCGATTCCTGGTCTGTACCATGGAGCGCCGTTAATTTTTTTTTATGTACTTCGATTTCCTGTATATATTAAAAATGTGGGGTAATTTACCCGCATTAAAAAACTAATAAAGAAACATCATGAATTGTGTCTTTCATACAGTATACTTTTAAGTTTAAATAATATTTGATCACTTTTAATGGATCACTAAATCTTCTTACATCAAACCCTACTTAAAGGCTTTACAGTAATTGGGTCAAACTAGGCTAATCTTTTTACTATTAACGTTTTTTGTTCAGAAATAGATCTAATTCGGCGCATGTTTCTGTCGGCATTTTACGTCTAGCGCTTAGTAAATCCTCAGTAAATCCGTATTTAGGCTAGAACCGAATGTTCTTATTTATATAATCGTCAATAGAATGCTACCCACACACTTTTACTTTGGTAAATAATAAGTGTTTTACACCTATTCAGAAATAGTGAAAGCGAAAGCGAAAAGCGGCTTTTTCGGTGCGCACAGCGTGCGGAAAAAGCCACTTTATGGCCAGGTGTGACATAAAAAGTATTTTTTTCCCTCGTAGGGAATGGAAGCTAAAACGGACCTAGCTAATGTCTTTTGGACCTATTAGTCCTATGCAAATTTACGTAAATCTGGTAGTTGCCTCCCGCGGTTTGCGGTCAGTGAAATTGAAACGATCATACTTGATAATTTTTTTTACCATATTTATCATATTGAGCATTTCTATATCAAAATGGTGTAAATATTGTTTATCTAAATCTAAATATTGTTATGAAATATTAGCATCAGAGTGTGACAAATACAAAAACAGTCAATATATCTAAAAAAATATTCACAACATAACTTGAAAAATGTATTTCCATTAAAATTCTGTGAAATAGTATTTACTAAGTACTAAGATAAATAAAACTTGTTTTATCATTAAAATGTAATACTTAAGATATTTTTCATGTCATAGTTATAATCATACACTGGTTAATAAGTAGGTACAAATTTACTATGCGATATTTTTAATTTTTATGTTGTTTCATTTTGAGTTTTTTCATGCATTGAAATATTTTTTTAGGTCATTGAGGAGGCCGAAAGGTACCTCTTTTGAGCAAAATTATAAATGCCGTTTAGCAAAGATTTAGGCAAATTTTGTGGGGTATTACGTATTCAAATTCTAAAATTTGTTATTTTGACACACCCTAATACCTATCCCTTTTGTCTCTGATCAGATGCACATAAACCTACCATGGTATACCTACAGACACTCGCAAAGTCGTTTCAAAACGAACTAAACGTGAAGCTTGTGAGCCTTGGCTTTAACTTTAAGCTCTTGCGGTGATTGAGTGTGCTGCAAATAGGTTCTTGCTAGTGGAAAATTGTTTTTGTTTACGTCGTCCTGGCCTGTAAGTGGCATTTAGCATAGCATTCAGTTTTTACATTACAAAGGGGAGGACGTCAAAATTATGTACATGGCAGCTCATTGCGCCTCTTTGATGCTATGTTGTTGACAACCAGCCAGTCTGGCAGTAGCGTGGCGCCCAAAGATCTCGATTCCGGCTTGCCTAATATCAGAAGTTTGAGCACCTTGTTCTACAGCTCTTAAGGGAGATTTACGCCAAATCTGCACCGGCTTTAAAGTATAAAGACACACAAGTAGTTCAACTTCGGCCATTTAGAAGCGCGCGACACGTATTCACACAGACGCATGATCGCGTGTCTGTGTGAGTGCAATCCATACTGGAGCATTCTTAAGGCGAGGTGAGACCAGAATCGGGCACGGAAGCCTAGTTTCCAAATCATTTTTAGAGCACTTATTTGACTCTTAGGTCACTGTAAAACATATATAATAATATTCAGAACTGTATCTAGGGCTTCCTCTCACTTAGAACACGATAGCGAACACTTCGCTCGATAGAAAAGTAGCGCGAAAACACTATAAAATAAAGTATTTTTTTCATTTTGTTCATCACCAGTTACCTTTTCTGACAAAATTAATACCTGACAATCATGATTTCACAGTCATGCAGGGCATCCTCTCATGTTTGGGTTGATAACGTATACTTTTATGTTAGAAATCGAAGATAATCTGCAATAATCTGCATTCCGCCCGACCCTAGTTTGTATGTGAAATGCGAGCCAGGTCCTACCGCGCCTGCATTCTTAAATCTTGGCTTGTAGTGCGTTCGTGCTCGGCGCGCACACATTCAAGCGCGCGATGTACCTTTTACAGGTAAAAGGTAAAAATCACTGCTATTCACAGTGTTTTAAGATCGCTTGTGACCAGACATTTGTAACGTCAGTATTGTTAGAAACAGAGATTTCTGTACGTAACACCAAGGACCATTAAAACATGAGGCCTGTCATTCTCCATACAAAAAACTGTTCCCCGATATTTGTAACGCCATCTATGTGTAAGCTTGGTATAAGAATTATATTATTTACAATTATTCAACTTTGCAAGCGTGACACAGTATTTAAATGTTAGAATTTATTTATTATTAGCTGTTTGCGAACTAATTGTTATTCTACTATGTTTCTTTGTTCAATCGTTAAATGTTTAGTTGTTTAGTGCCATCTAGTTTTTGCCTGGATATCCCCTTGCGGTCGGGGCACGATTCAAAGTATGGAGAATGACAGCCTCTTGTTTTAATGGGGCTTGGTAACACTATTACTTATTCTGTGGCGTAACACAATTTGACCATTACAACTTTGAGTGGCCCCACGCGTCTAACTTTAACCAGGGCTTAAAAATTCAGGAACTTTACCTAACTAGCCGAAAGGGACCAAGGGGTAACCGGCCGCAATTGAACGAGGGTACGCCTAATTTTCTAGTTAAGCCAATTTTAACTATACAAATTTAAGTTTACGCGCGTGGTAGGAAAGTTTTTTCATAAAGTCTGAAATTAAAATTAGGGAACGTGCACAACGAAGGTGCTGCCATCTGGTGCTGCCAATCCAAATCTTGTGCTCAAGTTGGGGCCAGGGACCGTTTTCGTTACGATATAAGCGGTACGGTACCGCTATAGAATATCGGTACCGTAATGATATAAAGGTAGACTATACCGGTTGAAATATTTTGTTACTGTACCGCTTTATACCGGTACGTACCGCTAATGTTGAAAGCGGTACTTATACCTTTATTATTACGGTACCCAACCTATATTTTTTCAGTACCGAAATTTTTCGCTCGCATATTGTGGCTTTCTATAAGAAAAGGGACCTTATGGCAGTTTCTAGTTACGGAGATCCATCGTTTTTGTGAAATCCTTCAAAATCATCATTTTTTTCTTTTATGCAAAATTGTAAAATATAGGAATAGACGTGTATTTGTAGCTTCGTTTCACTGCTGTACGTTAATTTTTTCTATATAAGAATTGGGTTCAAAGTTTAGGAGAAAAGGGTCCTTATGGCAGACTTCATACAAAAATGATAAATCTATTGATAAAATTGTTTAATAAAATTTACTTGCAACTTTTGCTTATTTGTATTTCTTTTTTATACCACGACGGTGGCAAACAAGCACGCGGCCTGCATAATGGTAAGCAAAATTTTCAAAATGATCCCAGAAAGTTGATAATTTGGAAAGAAAGGGTTTGGGGGCCACAGATTCGGAATTAAAAAAAATTGAAAATAATTATAAATACATTTGTATGTCGTTTTTTTAAAGCTTATTTAGGAAAAAGTTTTTAAACATTTTTAAAAAGTGTTTTTGGCGAATCGTATAACTTTTTGACCATTTTAGAAAAACCTTATTTTTTTTTTCAAAAATTACACAAAAAAAACACGCGAATGCCTATCATTTTTGACCATTTTAGAAAACCTTTTTTTTTTTTAAAAATATTTTTTTTTGGATGTTTCTACAATTTTAGATCACTTTGTCATGTTTAAAAACCTTTTCAGAAAAAGATTTATAAACATTTTTTTTAAACATGAAAACGTGTTTTTGGCGAATCGTAAAACTTTTTGACCATTTTAGAAAAACCTTGATTTTTGTTCACAAATTTTACAAAAATGAAAAAAAAAACACTGGCGAGTGCCTATAATTTTTGACCGTTTTAGAAAAAGTTTTTTAATTTTATTTTCGAAAAACTTACGAAAAAAGTTAGTTTTTTGGCGGTTTCTATAATTTTTGACCACTTAAGAAAAATAATCCTTTTAATTTTTTTTCAAAAGATCAAAAACAAAAAAATTTTTTTGGTGAATCCTATCCTACCATTATTATTTTTTTTATAAAACTCGGTAATTTTTGGTTTTATAGATAAGTCGTCCATACAAAACACATTTATTTTAGCGTATTTTATATGATAGCATCACAAAGCATAGGTCATCATAACACCTTGGTGTGAATTATTCAACATAGTGTTATAATTATGAGAATAACTCTTAATTGACCAAGATTTGAAGTAAATTTCTAAAAACCTTTTTTCTTCGGTATTCTGTTTTAATACAAGTTTAGTAAATAAATAATGTTAATATCGTGCGTGCCATACTGTAATTATCAATAAGTTTTACCTGTGATTGGTCATAAGGTCATAATATCTCATACATTTGGGAAAAGGGACCTTATGACTAATCACTTAAATTCAACATAACGTTACATGAGAATTACTCTTAATTGATCAAGATTTGAAGTAAATTTCTAATAACCTTTTTTCTTTAGTTTTCTGTTTGAATACACGATTAGTAAATAAATAATTTAAATATCGTGCCATACTGTAATTATCAATAATTTTTGCTCATGGCTGGTCATAAGGTCCCTTTTCTCAAATGTATGGGAGTAAATTTGTGATTTTTACGTAACTTCAATGGTTTATAAATAAAAAAATAAGACTTGTAGAATAATAATGACACTTTTGTGATACTTGTGTAGACTGATTAAATATGATTCACTAATACGAAAATTGTAAATATTATAGGGATGATGAAAAATATAATAAAAATGACATTTTAACAAAAATAAAAATATTTCGTTAACTATGTGATTGTATTTCTATCCCAAAATGTAAATTCAAATATCTTCAACTACATTATATACCTACAATGATTCAGATTACAATATATTAAAGAACAGGCCGATTTTTTTTTTAAATTTCGTTCTCATGAGCGACTTCCTCTAATCAAAGGCTAATTTTTCACGACCTGGAAGTCACATTAAAAAAACCATTACTGATTTCCAAAGAAAAACAGCTTGAGATACATAATCAATCATCATCTTCATAACTTCCATAATTTGTTTTATTTCTGTTTTTTACCTTTTTTGTTTTTAGTTTGTGTTTATTGTTATTTTTTATTTATTTTTTATTTCTTTAATTTTTTTGTTTTTATTTTGTATTTACTTTATTTGTTTTTAGTTTGTGTTGATTGTTATTTATTGTTTTTATCTTTAATTTTTTTAGTATGTGTTGTTTAGGTATTTTTTTAAAACAAATTAAAGTAAAACAACAGAAAATACCTAATCATCACAAACTAAAAACAAATATAAGTTAAAAAAACAAATAAAAGAAAAAATAGCAATCAACGCAAACTTAACTACTAATACAAATACTAATAAAAATAAAATAAATAAACAAACAAACAAAAAATACCTAATCAGCAGAAACTAAAAACAAAACTAAGGTATAAAAAACAAAACAATACAAAAGAAAACAAATAAAAGGTAAAAAAAAAAACAAAAAAAAAACAATCAACACAAACTAAAAACAAAAAGGTAGAAGATTTTAAAATAAAACAAAAAAATTAAAAACACCAAATAAAAGAAAACAGTAACTCAAAATTAAAACAAACAAGGTACAAAAAAAAACAAATTTAAGATAATAAATATAAAAAGTACCTAATCAACACAAACTAAAAATAAAAACAGGTAGAAAATACAAAGTAAATTCAGTACATCTAACATAAAAAGCATAAAATACCTAATCAACACTAACTAAAAACAAAAATAAGATAAAAGAAGAAAAAAACCAAAAAATAACAATCAACGCAAACTTACAACAAAAATAGGTAAAAAAAAAACAATAAAATACAAGAATAACACAAATTAAAGATAAAAAAAAACAAAAACACCTAATCCACACAAACTTAAAACAAAAATAAGGTAAAAAAACAAATAAAAGAAAAAAAAACAAAAAATTACAATCAACGCAAACTTTAAACAAAAAATGTAAAAAAACCAAAAAAAATAAAACAAATTAAAGATAAAAAAACACCTAATCCACACAAACTAAAAACAAAAAAGGAATAAAATACAAAGTTAAACACATTAAAGATAAAAAAAAACATAAAATACCTAATCAACACAAACTAAAAACAAAAAATAAGGTAAAAAAAACAAATGAAAGAAAAAAAATAGCAATCAACGCAAACTTAAAATAAAAAAGGTAAAAAATACAAAGTAAAACAAACCAAAGATAAAAAACAAACAAGAAATACCTAATCAACTCAAACTAAAAACAAATAAGGTAAAAAATACAAAAATAAAACAAATTGAAGTCTTCGGGGAAGACCTATGTTTAGTAGTGAACGTCTTAACGTTGAAATGATAATGATGCTCAAAGCTAAAGACGACGCGATTGAAACTTGACGACGCGACGACGCTCGGCGCACACACATAAACCTCAAACGGTACCTTTTTAAAACGGTTAAGGTTACCGAAAAAAAATTACGGTACCGTTCAATTTCGATACCATTTCATTTCGGTTGCGCTACCGAAATCATACCGAAACAAACGGTATGACGTCATACCGCTTTAAAACGCTACCTTCATTTTTCGGTTATGCAGTCCCTGGTTGGGGCCAGATTAACGGAAAACGCCTTTATTATTGCGATGACGGACGATTAACGTCAGTGTAGCCACGACTTACTATACTTGACGTTGACATTTATTACGAGTATAACATTTTTTCAGGCCTAATGAGTTTCTGTTACTATCCGCATAGTGTCTCTTTTGTCGATTTAGTGCTGGCACCTATAGTTCCTGAACGTTCCTTATAAATTCTGGTCATAGTTATGTGTCTAGTTTGAGCTTAGCGATTGTCGTCGGTTTTTTATTGAGTCTAATTTGTACGATACTTGGGTCGATTTCAGAGCGTTTCGACAGCGGCGGTTTTTTATTCGTGTTCCAGCAAATATAGCAGCAAGCGGTTGCGATTATAGTTAACTTTTATTATAAACGATAGATGGTATCGAGGCTACACATGATTTCATCAAAAGTTGTCGTCACTCGATAGTCCTTCGTAGTAAAAATCGAGAGGACACTAATGAAATAATAAAAACGCTGGATAAACGCCTGAAATCGACCCACTTATCATGTATAATTGTTGATTTTTTTTTGGTAGCTCAGTGTATTTTTTAAACATCATTAGTTTCTTACTTTGAGAAGAAACATATTAAGAAAACCTGCACATTGAGATATAGAAATTATCCGTTCAAGAGAGCTAACGCTGTTAAAGAATACAATGCCATTGAGCGAACAATGCCATTGATAGAATACAATACCACCAAAAAAAAATAACAATGCGTAACACGAGTAAACCCGGGCGCCACCTGGCTCCCCGTTAAATCTGTAAAAGCAAAATGCATTATTATTTTTTGTTTGAAAGTATTTGCCGCCTTATCATTACGGTCATAGAACCGATAATCCGTTGAAAGCTCATAGTATCTTTAAGTCTTTTCTCTACGGAATACGCACTTGCAGACCGTCGGGCGAATGTGAAATGCAAAACAAATTAAGATCGCAGTTATCTATAACTGCATTTACACTTTACTGTCTAGTAAATAGAATCTAAAATCTAATGATCTTTCAAGGCAGTTATACTTTTTTGACACTATATTCTCGTTATCCTAATTTGTGGTTTACCTCTCAATGGCATTGTATTCGTTAACAACATTAGCCCAGTTGATCGGATAATTACTATAACTGAAGAGCTCTCCCGCTCTCAAGAGTCACCATCAGATGCTTTCTACACTTTAGGGTACTCAAAAGTATAGAAGTAGAATCTAACATAGTCATTTTTAGTCAGAAGTATCTATGACGACTGTTTAAGCTCTGAATTGATACAAAACACCACGAAATTGGATAAACAAAAATTTCCCCTTGCAGAATTTAATTATCGAACGAAGGGACGAAAAACGAACTTAAATAAAACTCCAGATGTCAAACGTAAAACAAAAGTTTTACGTTTTTCGACTTTGTACTGATTCCGTTCATCAAATGCTGTATAGCTCAGTTATTTAGTTAGTTGTATAGCTCAGTTATTTAGTTAGTTATTTATTTTTAACACTGTATAAAACTTGGATGAAGAAGCGAATTCTCCTAACACGAGTTTAGACTTAAAAGGAGAATTCGACACACTTAGGTTATGACTTGAAAATAAATATATTTTTGATTTGATTGATTTTGATCAAATAACGGTAGAAAGTTACACAGGCCTTTGGATTGTTAAGTCCTATCTTTTTTAAGCTTTTATTTTACCTCGGATGTAACCAGCTGCATAAAATAAAGTCGCCAATCAATTGATAGATGGATCAACGGCACAAACAGTCAAAGAAGTATTGTAACACAACATTTGCCATCGGTTTCCGTGATTATAGCTTATAACTCATTGTAATGGAATAATCTGGGGGCACGGCAGTGCCCCGGCCAATTCGAGCAAAACAAAGGCACGGCCGTACCATCCTTTTCTCGAAGCCATTCAGGCCATTTTCAACCTACTGTAATTTTGTGCTGGCTAAACCTAGAACCCTGATTTTTCAGGGATATGGCATAATATGGCATATGGCATAATATGACTTAGATATACTCTCAATAACATGCAATTTGTACTTGTAGTTTAAGAACTATTGCACGTCTAAATTCCTCAGTTTTGTCACTGACACACTGACTTGCTGATGATCATCATAATTCTAAGGTACTTCTAGCAGACCCACAAGCGCCAAATTTTAAACATAATTCGTTTTTAGCCTATAAAGTTAAGCAAAAACTAAAAATTACTTTAGATATTAAGAATCCTTCTCTACAGCAAAGGCCTATGATGATATTGTGCCCTATATATTCCTATTAATTTCAGGGTTCTAGCTTTAGCCAGTACAAAATTACGGGAGGCTGAAAATGGCCTGAATGGCTTCAAGAAAAGGATGGTACGGCCGTGCCTTTGTTTTGCTTGACTTGGCGGGGGCACTGCCGTGCCCCCAGATATTCTGCTTCGCATAATATTTGAAGAAGCAGCGGCTTTCCAACGTCACTTCTTGCATTCGCTACTGCACATAATGTATTAGTTATACAAAATAGTAGGACATCTATGTACAATATGCCTACAAAATTGGCAACATGCTCAATTGGCTATATAATTTTACGCATCATTAAAACCTACTGAATTTTGCTACAATACGTTAGATTGGCTGCAATCTGCACTGGATTTATCTAATGAAGCGAATTTTCGTATTGGATGCGTTATTTGTATGCAGTTGGCATTTTCCAATATGCAGTATTTGCAGTAATATTTGTATTCAGAATAATATATTACGATTTTATGAATATGGGTTGGTAAAATACAATGTTATTACCGTATGAACAAGTGTATAGTAAACAACATTGATTATGTCGGTAGTATTTCACTGCCCAATATTCAAGATTAATTGTCTTCATGATATTTTATACTGGTACATGTAATAGTGTGTATGTAGGTATATTTTACAGCATATTTATGTAGGTATATCAGTATTATGTATATGATTTGTGTTCACAATTTTACGGATTTTGACTACATATTAATGCACCAATTTAATATTTCTGTTTGGCCCAGCGGTTAACTGGTAGAGAATGCCTTATGGCATTAAGTTCGCCGTTTGTACTTTCCTGTATTGTGCAATAAAGTCTAAATAAATAAATATTTTTAATATAAATGCTAATTATTTGGTTTGTCTATCACGCTCCAGAAGACCTTACATATCGTATCGGATAACAATATAGTCGAGACCCACACAGAAGCAGGGATTCTGAATGATATTTGATATTTGATATTTGTAAAGTTGTAATACTTGTAATACAACTTTACATCTAAAATTTTAACATGTAGGGTAGTATGAAGACGCACAGCAGGGCAAACGCCTTTTCCACTGCCCCACAGAATCACTCATATTGAACGTCACAAAAAACTATTCACCAATTACTTAAGAATAACAAACTATAACAGTAACCGTTTACAATTAAAACAACATACGAATTCGGTATAATTATTTGATCTTCGTCGGTATCACTTTTGACAGAGTGGTCGTAATTTCAGGTGTTATAGGTTAAAGCTACAGCACAACAACCATCAAATACTTCAATTAGTTAATTGATATCACCAATACTTTTCACATAATCTTTTATTAAGTACATCTGGGGGCACGGTAGTGCCCCCGCCAAGTCGAGCAAAACAAAGGCACGGCCGTACCATCCTTTTCTCGAAGCCATTCAGGCGATTTTCAGCCTCCCGTAATTTTGTACTGGCTAAAGCTAGAACCCTGAAATTTCAGAGATATATAGGGTTCATTAAGACTTATATATATTCTCAATATCATTCAATTTGAACGTGTAGTTTAAGAACTATTGCATGTCAAATTTCCTTAATTTTGTAACTGACTCACTCACTGATCATCATAATTCTAAGGTACTTCTAGCAGACCTACAAGCTCCAAATTTTAAATATAGTTAGTTTTTAGCCTATAAAGTCCTTATAAACCTAAATATGTTGTAATAACATTAATGTAATGACATTGCATTGTCAATACATCTATGAGAATATTATGTATGTACATAAGAATATCATGAATTTTAAGAAGAATTGTGACATACATAATATTAATACTAGAAATAAACTTAAGCTCGCAGTGCCCACCACTCGGCTCCATAAAATAAAAACATCATTCATGGGTAATTGTGTAAGGTTTTATAATAAACTGCCAAGAAACATAACTGAATTATCTATTAGCAAATTCAAGAATTGTGTAAAGCGTAAACTCATGTCCAAAGCTTATTACAGCACACAAGACTACATGAATGATGAAGCACCTTGGGATTAACTGCAACTGGAAATAACTACATTTTAATATAATGTCTCTTTCGTTGATTTTTTTCTGTTTTTGAACTTGTCAACTGTTTTGACACTTAGAGACCATATACATCTCTAAGAAAAAACTGTATCCATTTTATTTTAATTTAGTTCTTAAGTTATATCGTGTGAGTTGCAGAATATTTTCATTTCTGTAATATATTTAGTATAAACATTCCTATTTTATATTTTGACGTTTGGAGGTCCTTTACACCTCCAAAACTTAATATTTTGACAACGGAGACTCTTTACATCTCCATGAATTTTTATTATCAATTTATTTTCTATTATTTTAATTGTCTTGTTTTGTAGCCTAGAGACCTTTTACATCTCTGAAAATGTAGTTATAAGTTTATTATAACGTATTAATGAAATCGAATGTAATAATGTCATACCTGTTCTTAAAAAAGAGAAACTGGTGAGTTTCTTCCGGCGCTTCTTCTGACCAGAAGGTCACTACCAGAAGCGCCAAAAGAAAAGAAATGAAATAATATTTAGACTCAGACTTGTAAAAGAGCCCTTGAGGGCCTACTTGCAAAAATAAACTATTTTATTTTATTTTATCAGTTACAACTGCACACATAAGTTTGCAATCCTATACAACTACATGCGATTACAAAGTTAGTTTTGTAGTTCAAATTAAAAAGAATGGATTGGAATGTAATAACTAAAGGAAGACCACTTACAAAAAGAAGTGAATGCAAGTCGCGCAACGCAGTTCTCCTACATCAAAAAAGTTTTGAGATGTAAAGTTAAACCAAGTCATTACAGAAACGATTTCCACCGACTTGCCTATTATTTAACCGTGGAGGAACACATTTTATAGATCTAATAATTGGCAAGTCGGTGGAAATCGTTTCTGTTGATACCCCCCGGTACTGACTTAGTTTAACTTTACATCACCAAAACATTTTTGCTGTAGGAGAACTGCGTTGCGCGACTTGCATCTTTTTACCCGACTGCGGCGAAGCCCAAAGGAGGGTTATGTGTTTGACCTGTATGTATGTCCGTTCCTGTGTCCGCTCGTAACTACTCAACGGCACATCCGATTTTGATAAATGATACATCATTAGATTCGTCTTGATGGTGCGAGTGTCACTGGGTATGAAGTTCGTTAAAATAAACAAAGTGCACCGCGGACGGGTTTTTTTTTAGTAAAAATGTAGTTATTACATGTATAGACACTACAAAATGAATTTCACTTTTCAAAAAGATAAGTCATTCGCAGAACTTATACTTTCCATTGTTTTACGTAAATCCGATTCTAAAACAATACCAAACGCAGATACGTAGAACAAACAATAGCTAGTACTTAAAACAACTCCGAAAGGGAACTTGAAACTGTCAATAGAACTTCAGGCCGTAACAGTGCACACTGGGCCCGAATACAAAAATACGGGACATTGCTTATTTTGGCCAACAAAAAATTATAGAAATCTTGCTTCTGAATATTTTAGAGTGTAGTCTTAGGACCTTATCACATAAGCGATATTGCGAGTGAATTGCGAGCGTGTTTTCTTACAGATTTTGATTGCCCTCACAGCGACAAGTTTTACTTAAGTAAAAAAAAAAGTATATGAAAACACGTTCGCAAATCAAATCGCCGGTTTTTCTAGATGCGTAATGTGTATAAAAAAATACTTGCAGTTTTTGGAAAAAATACACATCAGCAGTACCTATCATCATACGTTTCGTATGTTACTGATGCATGCAGTTCTAAAACAATATTTTTGATAACTTTGTAGTCCGTCGCGAGAACGATGTCCATTAAAGAGAAAACTGGCTGTATAATAACGGATATTTATCGTCAATCGGATCGTTGTTACATTGGCCTCTATTCAGTCAAATCCAGGAGTATATTTAATTTATAACGTGCATTGCCTATATTTTACAACCATTTTCACTATACGACGTCAAAAACAGGCAATACGACGTGAAAAATATAAAACATTTAGGATTAGGATAGGATTTAGTTAGGTGATTAAAATATAAAACTTTAAATCTGAATTTTTATACCTGCTGCAGAGTTAACAAAATTATGCGGTTTCCCTTGGCTAGTGGGTAAGTGTAATTTCCTCTCTGCGCAGCGGCCGGAAAATGGCACTTATGGTACGGGTTGGAGTAAATGAGTAAATTTTAGATTTATTCGTCTAATAATAGTATGTATTTATGTGGATAAAAAAACTATTACTAATTTACTTAATTTTAATTTAGTTTCATCTTTAGGTAGTTACTGTTTTTATATTTTATCCTTCTGTTAAATAAATGAATTTACTTAGCAATGTCCCACTTTTCTGAATTCGGGACCACAGTGCAGCGCGGCCTCTTAATGGGGGCCTGTAGTCGAAAGTTAACAATCAAGAGCTAAACTCAACTTAAACTGTGCTTAAACGAAAGTTAGTGTCAGTAATCCGTGCAGTAAATTGACTTTACGGTCGAGATGTCGATTGCGGGGTTTGAACGTAGGGTTGGTTTGAATTGAATTCGAGTGTTGGACTTTTATAGAACTGCCAGAGTTGGCAAGTTGAAGTGGCAATGAGCTGGGTACCGCACAGAATAAATAATAGTTGTACTACTTTGTACAGAAGTCTCTCTCTCTAACAAAACTGTCGTTCGGGTCTGACGACCAGACGGAACGCACCGGATCCAACCGTCTTTCTCTATTGCATAACGCATGCTCTTTCTGGTCGCTGGCTAATGCCAACTAGGGTGGCAAACAAGCGTACGGCCTGCCTGATGGTAAACAGTCAGCGCAGCCTATGGACGCTTGCAACACCAGGGGCATTACGTGCGCGTTGCCGACCCTTTAAGAACCTATTCACTCCCCTCTTGAAGAACTCCATACTGTAGCCTTCCGGGAAAACCGCGGCAGGGAGCTCATTCCACATTCGGATTGTGCGCGGTAGGAAATTTCTTTGGAACCGCACAGTGCGCGACCATTTTGGTTCCAACGTGTGTGAATGAATTTCCTGCCGACGACTTCATTTACCCCTCGCGCTGCCGACAATAATTCCCTAAACACCGCTGGAGCAGGATCGAGAGAAGTGTGTGTTTACATACTGCCCTATACTTACTTCGCTTTCGAGTTTCGGCAATGGCAGACGTCGACATAATTGCAGCGTCCGCGCTTTGTCTTTTTGCGATGTTTAAAAAGATATCAAATACAAAAAGAGAAAATTAGTCGTAGGAGATGGTGGACGATATCTGTCCGTCGTAATAGAAATTTGTAAGCAGAATGTAAGCGCACTGCTGGGCGTTCGACTTCCGCAAAAAAACTGCTCTATAGGGGAGCGTCGCGAGTGGCAATGGCAGTGGCATGAGAAGCATGGTATTCACACATTCGTCCTGCCCACTTCCCTGCTCACTTTGGCTGAATGTAAATGAGGCATATTACCAGCGGAAATCGAGGTCAAATACTTTTTAGCTCACGAAACCCCGGTAACATTCCTTAGATTTAATTAATTTGTTTTCATAATACTTTCCCGCAGCTTCCAAAAAAATGGTCCACTTTCATCCCGCTTAAAGCAGAGTTAAGATATCTCTGAAACGCCCGTCCGCCATTTCAGACGACTTCCCATTTTGAATCTGCGGCTTTTGTTCCTTCAGAAGCAGACGAGGAAAACCGGGCAATTAAATTAATTACTGAGAAAAAGTTTACATTTTTAGACTAATATTTTTAATGAGGTCGCATTGGTAAAGGTGGGGTTATATTTGAAAGAACGCGAACTGTAGAACTATGTTCCTCTTTGGAAATAGAAAATGATACGGCAGGAATATGGATAATAAAATGAAATGGTAATAATAAAATGAAATGAAAATACCGATGATGATTGGAGAATGTTTATGAATTATGAAAAAGTTATATCACAGAAAATGATTTTATTGAAATTAAATTGTCGCACGGAACATTTTATACTTCTCTAGCAGACGTTCCTGATTTATTAAAATCATAAGTTATGTTATAGGTAGTTTCACGAGAGTTGAGGCCACGCACACAACAACACTGTCGTGTAATGACAGCGGGATTTTGAAATTACTGTTCTTTTTTCGTATCGATAGCAAGTTCAATAGTGAATTGCAAGATAGACCAAAAAGTTTCGTTAAACTATAAGCCTTGTGACTGCGGCGAAGCCCAAAGGAGGGTTATGTGTTTGACCTGTATGTATGTATGTATGTATGTCCGTTCCTATGTCCGCTCGTAACTACGTTGAGTACAACGGCACATCCGATTTTGATAAATGATACATCATTACGAGATTCGTCTTGATGGCGCGAGTGTCACTGGGTATGAATTATTGTTAAAATAAACAAAATGGCGGATTTTATGCAGTTTCTAAGTGCACCACAGTCGGGTTTTTTTATATAAAAATGTGATTACTTGCTATGAGTACTTCATGTAGCTGTGTGTGTAATCATTCACCTCAACTCTCGTGAAACGACCTATAAGTGTTTTGTTGAAAAATTTACTTGTTAAAATATGTTGGTACTGCTAGATACGTAGGAGGGAACAAGTGAAACTACTGCTTGCTGTTAGCGTACTGACGTTTATTCATATGGCGGGTGGTGTGCTCACGCCCACATATACAACATTCCCCCCCGTATCTTTGATAAACGTTTGACTATAATTACTTAATAACTAAACAATAAAACAATTAAAAGTAAGGTTTATAATTGACCTTAGGACGATTGCGCTTCGACCGTGGTGTTACCGATAGAGGACTGCTGTCAGACTCTCGAGTCATAGTCGGTGCAGTAACGGATGCAGGGCTGGCCATAGCCTCCTGAAACTCTTCATCCTCTTCCAACTGGTCCGGTCTTCGAGGTATTGGCGATTCGAGCGCATTACTGGCAGTCTGCGCCGAGCCATGTGGAAGTTCGGTGCGTTCCGGCGTCCTAGTCACTTCCTCCCCCGCACTAGGCTGCGGCTCCTGTCTCGGCGCTGGGGTGACTCCCGGTGATGCAACAACACGCTCACTCTCCCTGCCTGTAGGCCAATAGTCGGGGTCGGCGCAATCGCGGCCTTTATACATGACAATCTGATTTTTATGTTTTTTGCAATCTAATGAAGAAATATTGTCTCTTACAATGTATACAACTTTACCTTTTTTTTTTACAATTGTGCCTCTGCACCATGTGAATTTACCGTTACTTGTAAACTTCTTAAATAATACGTGGTCTCCTTGAGAGAAACCCTGGGTGTTATGGCCCCCGGACGCCTTACTCTGCGAACACTGTTTTTTTTGCACTGCTTTAGCAAGCGACGGGGATGAGGGTTCCGGCAAGTTAGGGTTAAGTAAATCTAACCTGGACCTAAGTTTCCGGCCGTATACCAACTCAGCAGGCGAAAGCCCCGTCGTCGTGTGTACAGAGTTCCTATAGTCAAATAAATATTTTAACAATTTTTTATACGAACTTTGTGTCCCAGTAGTACTAAGCAAACTGGTTTTAATGCCTTTTTTAATTACTTTAACATAGGATTCCGCCTGCCCGTTGCTGGCCGGGTTATATGCGGGTGACGTCATATGTGATATACCGTTCAGTGAACAAAAAGCCTGAAATTCACGCGAAGTAAGAGATGCCCCATTGTCACTAACCAAAATGTCGGGAATTCCGAACCTAGACATAAATTCACACAATTTTTCGATTGTTGCCGCGGATGTTGTATTATTTTTCATGTTATATACTTCGACCCACTTAGTATACGCATCCACTATTACTAAATAAGTGTTCCCATTTAAAGGACCTAGGAAATCGCAATGTACCCGATTGAATGGGTGAGGCGGGTATGGCCACGGGGCTAGCGGCGCGCGAGCCGGGGCCGCGCGCAGCTGTAAACAAACTGTACACGAGCCTATCATGCTTTCCAGCGCCGCGTCTACGCCCGGAAACCAAAACCTAGACCGAACCTCCGCCTTTGTTTTTACAATGCCTAGATGAGACCGGTGTACTTCAGCTAAAACTATATTTTGTAGACTACCAGGTATGACCACTTTGTGCCCTCTCATGACGCACCCGTTCTCATAAGACAATTGTAAACGGCATGAGTGGTAGGGCTTTAAGGACACATCTAGCGTTTTTTTAGGCCAACCGCTCGAGATAAAATGTATAACTTTCTGCAGTGTCGCATCTTTACTAGTTTGTTCGCGTAACACCTTCAGTGTTACAGGCAAATTCCCTTCTACAACGAAATTAATGTACGAGGCTCGATCGGGTATGTCTTGCTCGGCGTCGCGCGCGCCCTGCCCCTCGCCCCGCGCGGGCAGGCTAGCCCGCGATAAGAAATCCGCACTATTGTCTGCGCTCCGTACGTACTCAATGTTATAATTGTAACCACTTAAAAACATAGCGTATCGTTGCAGCCTGTTTGCTGATACCTCAGGTACGCCACGATAAGGCCCAAAAATCGACAGTAAGGATTTGTGATCCGTACGGAGAGTGAAGGGTTCCGCCCTGCCGTATAAATATTGATGATACCGCCGTACCCCAAAAATGATCGCCGTCGATTCTTTTTGCACTTGAGAGTACCGTTTTTCAGCAGCATTCAAAGAGCGCGACGCAAAAGATATCGGTCGCTCGGACCCATCACTTTCGATTTGCGACAAAATCGCCCCTAGCCCAGCTGGCCCAGCATCCACGGTTAAAATCAGTTTCGCATTCGGGTTAAAATGTGCTAACACTTGCTCGGAAACCAAACATTTTTTAATTGCCACGAAAGCTTTATTATGCTCCTGAGTCCAAGTCCACTTAACCCCTTTTTTTAACAAGTCATATAACGGGCTTAATATGGTAGAAGCGTTCGGAACGAAACTTCTATAATAATTTACTAGCCCCAAAAAGGACTGTAACTGATTCGCGTTAGCGGGCACCGGCGCTTCTGTCATGGCCTTAACTTTGAGTGGACATTTATTAAGCCCCTTTTTGTTTATTACGTAACCTAAATAATTAACCTCATCCTTAAAAAAATCGCATTTTTCTTTTTGTAACGTGAGGCCCGCGTCTTGCAATCGTTTAAGCACCTCATTGAGTCTGAGTAGGTGCTGTTCGGTGTTTTCGCCCGTGACCAGCACGTCGTCGAGCAGGCACAGCGTGCCCGGCACGCCTGCCAGCACGCCCTCCATGGCGCGCTGGAAAACAGACGGAGCCGACGCCAGACCAAATACCAATCTTGTGTGTTTGAAGATGCCGCGATGCGTATTAATACAAGTAAAATCCTGTGACTTCTCATCCAACTCGAACTGATTGTACGCATTTGACAGGTCTAACTTCGTAAACTGTTGACCTCCGTGTAACTTTGCAAACAGCTCGGTTATAGTAGGTAAGGGGTACTGGTCGACGACTAGCTGTTTGTTAATGCCCGTCGAATAATCGGCACAGATTCTTATCGCCCCGGATTTCTTTAACACCGGAACGATCGGTGCCGCATACTGTGCATGATCGACCGGTTTTAAAACTCCTAATGACAACAATCGATCTATTTCCTTATCTACTTTGTCTCGCAGAGCAAACGCTATAGGGCGCGCGCGAACGAAAACCGGTTTTGAGTTTTCCTTTAATTGCAAACTTACTTTATACTTATTGAATTGCCCTAATGTATCGGAAAATACCGATGGGTAGCGTTTTTCTAACACAGTAACGATTTCGCTACTCCCATTGTCTTGGTCACAATACCGAACTGGTAAAAGTTCTAACCTAAATAACGAAATAAAATCACGGCCTAAGATGTCCGCGGCCGCATCCCGCACAACGTAAACATTAAGCGAATGCGTTTGCTGCGCGTAAGTGACGGGTAAGAGTGCTACCCCCATGCACGGAATCTTATCTCCAGTGTAGGAAAATAACCGTTTTTTAGTTAATGACAATGGCACATCAGTGAAATATTTTTTATAGGTATGTTCCGACATTGCCGTAACGGCTGACCCGCTATCTAGTTCAAAATCAAGTTGAACCCCCGAAATGGAAATCGACTCGATCATCGGCCCTACATTCACTGAACGAATATTAAAACACTCACCGTCGTCGCTGTCGCCCTCATCCGCGTCACGTGCTTGCATAAAATTAACATTTTTACACATTTTGCGCAAATGACCAATGGCTTTGCATTTTTTACACTTGGATTTTGCGAAACGACACTGAGATGTTTTGTGATTGTAATAACCACACACTTGACACTGCACTTTATCGCCTGTGGGCGCTGTCGCTCGCGGACGCGCTTGCGTAATCTGGAACAGCTGTTCGTGGTGTACCTGTACCGGCTGCGCGGCCGCCGCTCCGACGCGCGCGCAATGTACACTCTCCGCCAACTCCACCGCCTTGGCCAGAGTCAGGTCCTGGAGGTCCTGTGCGAAGAGCTTATCCCTCTCCGGCCCAGATAACATTCCCATGACAAATCTGTCCCGAAGAGCTTCCCCCACGTTGCTGAACCCGCAATGCGCCGTCAACCCGCGCAGGCGCGCCGCCCACTGGGCGAACGTTTCTCCCGATTGCTGTGTCGCCGCATAGAACTTGAATCTTTCGCCGAACCCACAGCGCTTCGGGGTGAAATGGTCGTCCAACAGTCTGACGATATCTTCGTATGGCACGTCCTGCAACTGTTTTGGCAGCGCGAGATCCGCTGCTAACTTGTACGTGCCATCACTGAGTGCGCTAAGTAGAATCGCTCGTCGCTTTGCTCCCGAGGCATCCTTAGTCCCGTTGATGTCATTTGCAATGAACCACTGCGATATTCGAGCCTTATACGTGTCCCAAGACTGAACATTGTGGTCAAATGCAGACAAAATTCCGAAAATTGCTCCGGACATTTCCGTTACTTAATTTTATTTTTTTTACACGTAGGTAGTCGTCGCCACTGCTAGATACGTAGGAGGGAACAAGTGAAACTACTGCTTGCTGTTAGCGTACTGACGTTTATTCATATGGCGGGTGGTGTGCTCACGCCCACATATACAACAGGTACTACATTATTCAGTTTATATCAATTTGACAGTGCTCCTTTGCTAAACCATATACTAAGTTATAGTACTACGTACAAAAGTTTCTCTTTCTAACAAAAGTGACGTACAGGTCCGACCACCGGACGGAATGCACTGCATCCGACCGTCTCTCTTTCTCATTACGCGTGCTCTTTCTGGTCGCATGCTAAGGGCAGGGCAAAATTTGGTACAGTAACCGCGCGGCGAAATCGCGGAGTGAGCCACTCCTGGCTAAACGAACGGGGATTAAACAGATTAGGGGGGGTTCCAAAAAGTAGCTACGTCACACGATTTTTCAGATTTTTAGTCCCCCATCCTCCCCCATGTCACAGTTTCTTGGATAACCACTTAGATGTTGGTACATATTTCGCAATCGCTTCTGGTGCCACAAAGCGAAACCAGTACACAGGATGTTTTAAAATTTTCAACTTCTTTTTCCAAAACTCTGAGTTTAATATTTGTGCAAAATCTGATTTTTTAAAATTCTATTATATTTAATAACAAAAACTTAAAATGTATTGTTCAAGTGAATTGTGAAAAAATCAAGGGTATTTGGCAAAAATCAAAATAAATTTATTACCACTTACCCATCAAATAAAGTTAAATATACAGTCAATAGGGAATATGCATGATATTTTTAATTTACTTTAATAAATGCTCATTCATATAAAAAACAGTAGGAAAAAAATATTTTTCAAATAACTATAAAAATAAGCAAGATATAACACAACAAAGATTTATCTCTATCTCTTTCTCGCAAAACAGAATATAGTATGGAGATTGTATGGCGGCCGTGTATTATGACGTCATAGTCCATATCGGATCTCTCTCTCTCTAATCGCTGTCTGATTAGTGCTTTAAAATGTTTATATCTTCCGTGTTTCTCGGTCGATTTCAATTTTATTTTGACTGTATTGTCATCTTTTTTTACGGTATTTTCATATTTTGTTAAGATTTCTGTTAAAAAAAATCATGCATATTCCCTATTGTACTCATTTTCGTGCCACCATCGATTTTAAAATGACAAAAACCAAAAATAAGGCATCATGTTGAGCATGACGTCACAAGTCAGTATGTCATACTAAACTGCATACTTCCTGAGCGTTTTGACACTTCATAATAACCTAATAACCACATTTTTATTAAAAAAAAAACCCGACCGCGGTGCACTTTGAAACTGCATAAAATCCGCCATTTTGTTTATTTTAACAAACTTCATACCCAGTGACACTTGCATCATCAAGACGAATCTAATGATGTATCATTTATCAAAATCGGATGTGCCGTTGAGTAGTTACGAGCAGACACAGGAACGGACATACATACAGGTCAAACACATAACCCTCCTTTGGGCTTCGCCGCAGTCGGGTAAAAAGAAGCTGATTTGAACTGTCACCAAATAGTCAATTTTTTTACTCAAATTCCTTTGAATGCGAGCTACTTGGAGAATTTCTTGAAATTTCAAAGACGAGTTATTTGAAATGGAAATAAGGGGTCGTTCAAAAGAGCCGGACTGTCGGAGCCCGGAATGCACATTCCCGATCAGCTGACTACATACACACGCAGTGTCACATTTGGGTGAGCTAGCGAAGCGTAAACTTTGTTTTGGCGCAAGTTATAAGAAATCCAATCTATAATCTTTTTCTTCATTGTGCCATATCCTAGCGGATGTCGGCGATCATCAAGCGAAAGTCTTCTCTATTTTTCGCAACTCTGCCAAGAGTGGTAGCGTCTGCAGCACCGGTCCAGTCCCTGATATTCTCACACCATGATGTTCTCGGTCTTCCTCTACCTCTTTTTCCTTCTATTTTTCCCTCTATTATAGTTTGTAGTATTGCATATTTGGTGTTTCTGTAGATATGTCCAAAATATGCTGTTTTCCTTCTTTTGAGACCCTGTATATCCCAGTCGAAATCTGAGCTTGCCAAAGTCAATAGGGTATTTGACAACAATCAAAATAAATTCATTAACTCTAACCAGCAAATTACGCTTCCAAAACAGCCCGGATAAAATCATTCAAACTTATTTTCGTGCCATCAACGATTTTACAATTACGAAAACTAAAAATAAGGCACCATGTTGAGCATGACGTCACAAGATAGTATTTCATACTAAACTGCATACTTTCGGAGCGTTTTGACACTTCATAAAAAGAAGCTGATTTGAACTGTCATCAAGTAGCCTATTGGAGCCGGAGACGCTAAACGTAAGTTAACGACATCAGCGACCAGCTCGCTCGATAATAGGGGGTCATCCACAAAGTACCTCACACGATTTTTCAGTCTTTTAGACCCCCCCCCCTTCCCCCATGTCACACTTCTTCCTAACATATTTCATCTTTTTAACATAGGCTGTCACATTTGGCTAGTCTTTACTACCACCCGTGTTGTGTACATCATTTTATGTATACACTTGGCCTGAAATCATTCTTCATTTTTTTCGTACTTGTAGCGTGCGGTAAAAGCTACTTTTTGGCCAGGTGTGGCATACATAATATTATGTACTTTGAGTTATCAAGTAATTAGTGTTGAATGGCGCTAATTGATAGCGCTGGCGTTTTTTTTTTGTCTTCTGGTGTTTATTGTTACTTTTCATTGTCATAAAGAAAAAATTATTAGGAGAGAAAAATTTTATGGTTCCGACAGGATTCGAATCTGCGTCTCCAACGGCAACAGCCAAGTTTCTCAACCTTCCGAAATCTTCAAAATAGCTTGCCCGCGACTTAGTCCATGTAGACTAGGGTGTCCTAGAAAGCAAATCTCCATACAAACTTTGAAGCCAAGTCGGCACGCGTTCCCATCATCACAGAGAGCTGAAATTTTATTTACCAGTATATTTGAGTAGTTAAAATATATTTGCAATGCATTACAAAATATGTAAAAAATATACTTTTGTTGTATGGGCAAGATTTTTTTTATTTTTTTTTTGTAATGCATACCCCCTAAAAAAGTTGGAACTGCTAAAATATTATGGTATATAAAATATCAGTTCTCCGTGATGATGGGAGTTTTGGCTTTGGCTTCAAAGTTTGTATGGAGATTTGCTTTCTCGGACACCCTAGTGTAGACCTCTCCATTCCCCGCTTACGCTTTACAATTGCGTCGCATTGTGTAGTTGTAATGTCGAAGCTAGATACTGCTCTCCGACTTCTGACTCTGAGGCTGCATTGTTGCATTGGATGAGGCATCGCATTGTCACTTGTGAGTGGAATTTAAATGAAGAGAATAAAAAATCTGTCAAAAAATGTACTTTTGAGATCAAATGAGCCCAAACCAAATGCTCTACCTACCATCCGGCTCCATTATCAGCACGAATATTTGTTCCTGAGACATGGACGTTTTCTATATATTCATGTACGCATTTATCTATGACGAGTGTAGGGTTAACTGTCCTTACGGTTTAAGTCCTTGATAGACTAAATTATAGGTTGCGTAAAATGAGAAAGCGTGTTAACAGGAAGATGGTTTATTCCAGACTAAATACTTATACTAACTTATGCGGCGGTGCAACCGCCCCTATATCGCCGCGTTACATGTAATGTGTCCCTACAGTATTCCCCCCCTTTAATCTTAATTAACACACACTGAAGATTAGGTACACTGAGGGTTATCACTAATCACTAGGTTATCACTACACGTAGCCGGCCACCGGCGCACTCTGCTGTGGCGCTGGTGTTGGGTTGGGGATCTGTTTCCTCACCCATGTCCTGGCCGCTCTTCTGCATTGGTTCCACATCAGACCAATCAGGACGACGCAAAACATTATTGTTACTGCAATCAGTACCATACTGATTGTACTCAACTTCTCATGGAACTGCTGATTAGTGACTGTTTGCGTTTGCGTAATAACGCTCTTGTCTCCTTCCTTGCTCTGTCCCCACCCCATATTTACGAGATTATACACAAAAATACAATATAGAGTCCGAGCAACAAACGGTACGTGTCTCGATCAAAATAACAATTTAAATGTAACAATATTTAGAAAACATCTTTTTTATATGCTATTTATTTAGCTTTTTACAACTAAGTAAAACTGCATTTGCCCCAGATATTTTTTAGCACATCTTAATTCTTAACAACTTGCACTTACATAACTACTTCTAATTATGTGTCTTATTCTTATAAAAGCAAGACATATTTCTCCGTGTAACCATACACTAATTAAATCATACGATGTTATTGTTATTATTGCTAGTAATTATAATATCATATCACCTAGCTTGCAAAACGGATCGGCGCCTTTATGGCACGTCCACTGCGCGTCGTTCGCGGTATATGGTTACTAGAAGTGACATTGTTGTTTATCGGTTTATCCTGTATACACTTATTTGGTAAACTATCTACAGGATTTTCCTCACTACCATAACTATCATCTATTATATATGCAGGTTTTAACCTATCTATAGATACATTTGTTTGCCTATTTTCTAATTGAATTACAAATGTTTTTCCTCTCCTACTTATGACGCTGTAAGGGCCATCATAAGGAGGTTGAAGGGATTTACGAACTAAATCGTTCCGTAAAAATACATATTTACATGTCTTTAAATCATTATGGACAAACAATGAACGTGACTTTCCATGACTTGGTGGTCTAGGTTTCAACTTACTTATGGAGTCTCTAAGCTTTTGCAAATATTCCGAATCAGAAACCTTAACTTTAACTTGGTCATAAAATTCACCAGGTAACCGAATAGTTTTGCCATAAGTTAACTCGGCTGCGCTCACTCCAGTGTCACTTCTAGGAGCGGCGCGCACGCCTAACATCACTGTCGGAAGTTCCTCTACCCATGACGTATTATCCTTTAATCGTGCCTTAAGGGCCGTTTTCATAACTCTATGGAAACGCTCAACTAGACCATTACTTTCAGGATGATACGGCGTCGTACGCAATTTATGTACACCTAGGTACCTCATTAATTGCTGAAATAAATCGCTTTCAAATTGACGACCACAGTCACTAGTAAGCCTTGAAGGACATCCAAAACGAACTATCCATCCTTCATATAATACTCTGGCGACTGTTTCTGCCGTAATGTCATGAACTGGATATGCTTCCGGCCAACCTGAAAATCTATCTATCATTGTTACGCAATAACGATAACCATCGCTGGTAGTAGCTAAAGGTCCCGTGAGGTCGATGTGGACATGACTAAAACGATCAGATTCCGCAAATTGTTCTAGTCCTGAAACTGTATGTCTTATAACTTTTGCTTTTTGGCACTTAATACATGATCTAGTCCATTTAACAACATCCGCGTTCATTTTCGGCCAAAAGAATTTCTCGGTAATTAAACGTTTAGTAGTTCTGATGCCAGGATGACTTAGATTATGTATTTGTTGCCATGCTCGCTTTCTAAAATCCTCAGGTAAATAAGGTCGAATATTATTCGTAGAAACCTCACAGTAAATTGTTTTCTCACAGTCCGGTAAGCTTATTCGCTTGAATAGCAAGATATCAGGTGACGCGCGCACACTCTGTTGCAAATAATCGTCACTAGCCTGTTTTTCTGCTAATTCGTCGTAATTAATTCCCGTGGGACAGTAAATAGCGTCTATCCGTGAGAGAGCATCAGCGACTACATTTTGCACACCACTGATATGTTGTATATCTGTGGTAAACTCACTGATGTACGACAGATAACGAATCCTTCTAGGACTCTCTTTGTCACTGTTTACCTTAGAATAAACGAAGGTCAAGGGCATGTGATCCGTGTAGACCCTAAGGTCACGTCCCTCTATTAAACTCCTAAAATACCTAATAGCCATATATATACCTAACATTTCCCTATAATATGTCGAATATTTAACTTGTGTATCAGTTAACTTCCGGGAAAAATAGCCTAATGGTTGCCAAACGTTGTCAACATTTTGTTGCAAAACAGCACCTACACTAACCTCAGACGCATCCGTCATCAAGGCCAGTTTCACGTTAGGTAAAGGATGAGCAAGCGTAGCGGCGCTTTTTAAGCTTTCCTTACACTTCTCAAATGACTCTATAGCCTTCTCCGTCCATTGAATAACTGTCTTGTCGCGCTTCTTAGCATTATGTAAATAATTATTTAATTCCGATTGGTACTCGACAGCCCTAGGAATATGCAAACGATAAAAATTCAACATACCTAGAAATCGGCGTAGTTGCTCGACGGTTTCTGGTTTCGGGAAATTAACTATTGCTTGCACTTTGTCGTCTAAAGGTCGAATTCCACTTGTCGACACCTCGTAACCTAAAAAGTTAAGTTTAGACTTGCCAAACTCACATTTAGACACGTTAATTGTTATGCCATATTGATTAAATCTTTCAAAGACCTTTCTTAACTGCTCTTTGTGTTGTTCTTCCGTTTCGCTTGCGATAATTACATCATCTATATACGCAAACAAAAAATCAAAATTTCGTAATACTACAGTATCCATAAAACGCTGAAAACTCTGCGAACTATTGCGAAATCCAAATCCAAGTCTGGTAAATTCGAACAACCCGAAGGGCGTTATTATAGCAGTCTTTTCAATGTCCTCCGGGGCCACCGGTATAAAGTGATAAGCTCTGTTTAAGTCTAACCGGGTAAATATTTTCTTTTTACCCGCCAACAGATACGTAAAGTCCTGTAAACGAGGAATCGGATAGCGGTCTGGCTTAGTAATTGCATTAAGCCTTCTATAGTCACCGCAAGGTCGCAAATCGCCATTTTTCTTAGGCACCACGTGCAATGGGCTAGCCCACGCACTTTTCGAGGGCCTACATATTCCGAGCTCTACCATTAATCTGAATTCCTCTTTTACTTTCTGATATCGGTCTGGTGGCAAAGGACGAGCTTTAGCATATACCGGGGGTCCCGTAGTTTCAATATAATGAACCACGGAATGTTTCGGAGTGTCCTTGTAAGACACTGGTTTTGTCAAATCCGGGAATTGCAACAACATTTCATGCCAAGGATTATTTACATCTATTGACTTAATTGACATGTCAGTATTATCATGGCTAACAACTGCAGTGAGAACATTTAAATTTGTAACTTGATCCCTCAATTTCCGCGCGCTTAAATCAACTAACAGCTTATAATGGCTTAGAAAATCAGCTCCAATTATTGGCTGTTTAACGTCCGCAACGATAAAAATCCATCTAAATGTTCTCCTGAGATTTAAATCTAAAACTAAACTACGAACACCATAAGTTTTTATCTCACTGCCGTTCGCGGCATATAACTTATATTTATCACTCACTGAATCGGGTGTCGCGCACTTTTTTGATGCGGGTAAAACCGATACGTGGGCACCTGTGTCTATTAGAAATTTTAAACGACTATTTTGGTCCGTAACACATAGGCGGTTATTTGATAACCCGATACACATCTCCGCCTCCGACTGTATCGTGCCTAGTTTTCCGTTTCAGGCACGTCCTTCCAGTTGCACGGTTTGATGCATTTCGCGGCTTTCTTTCCATACCTAAAGTGGTAAAAACATAACCATCCTGCCTTACGACCATTCTTACTGGCATCTCGCGAGCGAGATTTCGATCGTGACCTTGACTGCTGATGTTTCCTTGAGGTGCTGTCCTTGAACGGCTTCCGCGAACGCCGTAACTCAGCCACCTCCATCGAAAGCTTATCCAACTTGGCTGCCAAATCGGTATCCTTGTTGCGATACTTTCCGCTAGCTATCTCCGCCACTTCCATTCGACGAGTCGCCTCCATGACCTTATCTGCAATACTCGCCAATTTCTCCATGTCGGTGACCTCGGATGCGGCTAAGACTGCCTGCACTGCCGATGGGAGATGACCATTCCACATTATTACCAGTGTCTGGTCAAGAATCTTACCTCTCCCAAGGTCACGCATACGCCTGAGTAGTTGGGACGGCTTTTGACTGCCTAATTCCATTTCACCCAGTAGCTTTTGAGTCTGCCTCGTATCTGACTCTTCATAAATCTGCAGCAACCGATCTTTGAGAGCCTGATATTTGTTATTCTCAGGAGGTGATAATAATAAGTCGCTCACCTGCTGTATGGCCTGTTTACTCAATTTCGTCATCACCAAATTCTGCTTCGCCGTGTCAGCTAACCTCTGGTTTTCCACCGCCGCCTCGAACTGAAGAAACCAGAGTCTTGGCATGTCGCTCCAAAACTCGGGCACCCTCGAGGACACCGTGATGCTCGCCAAAGCAGTATCATTTTCTCTGCTGGGCTCCTCACTTCGCGATGCCGGCTGCGGGGCACTTTTACCTTGGGCCGCCGTTGGCCCTGAAACCGACACGGGCCCTTGCGCAAGTCCGGGCGCTGGCGCATTTTGGGTATGACTCATTTTTACACGCACTCAAAAAACACAAAAGTCTTCTCACAAAAGTTCAAAGTTTTCGGGTCACCAATGTAGGGTTAACTGTCCTTACGGTTTAAGTCCTTGATAGACTAAATTATAGGTTGCGTAAAATGAGAAAGCGTGTTAACAGGAAGATGGTTTATTCCAGACTAAATACTTATACTAACTTATGCGGCGGTGCAACCGCCCCTATATCGCCGCGTTACATGTAATGTGTCCCTACAACGAGGAAGGCCTAAAACCATTACCTTGGGGTTCCGGGTCACCTTTGGTCACCTTAGTGGTATGGTCCAATAATTATCCAATCACCCAGTATCCGCACCAGTTTGAGTACTGGTGTATTGCTCTTCATGTCTTTCTTTACACAATCTCAATGTCGCATTGATAATAAACGAAGTTACACGATAATTTCCCAGAGATGAGCACAATCGCTTACATTTTCCAAAGAAGACCGACAATTCATCCATCAACGTCATATTACCTCCTTTTAAACTGCCTGCATTACTCAATAACTAAATATTTTTACTAAAAACCCGACCGCGGTGCACTTTAAAAGTGCATAAAATCCGCCATTTTGTTTATTTTAACGAACTTCATACCCAGTGACACTCGCGCCATCAAGACAAATCCAATGATGTATCATTTATCAAAATCGGTTGTGCCGTTGAGTAGTTATGAGCGGACACAGGAACGGACATACATACATACATACAGGTCAACCATTACCCTCAAAAAGGATCTAATACTAGATGGTCAGTCATAACTAGCGCCCTCTCTGCGACTTTATCCAAGCCAATAATCAGATATTTTTGGCTAATGTAACGTTGTTATTTTATCAAGATACGACATCTATATGTATAAGTGTGTGCCTATATCGTCGTCTAATTCTAGTACCCATCGTACGGTTGTACCATGGGTACTAGATTTAGACGACTGTATACTAGCTTAGTTTGGCACTGGGTTGATTTGTGTAAACTTGTCCACTAATATTTATTTATTATGTACAGAAACCTAATAAATGATGATCTAAATTACGATTTCTAAACATGACTTAGTTTAAATTCATCAAGTATTAATAGGTCCAATAAACTTTTTTTAGCATCTGGCCCTTGACAGGTGGTTAATTAAAGTTGTGCCCAGTTCTGTAGGGTGTTCAGAACTTTGCAGTCAACCTCGTCTCTAAGGCTGTGGCTGCACTGTGACGCTACCTTATATGTCTTTTGTGACCAATTTCACTGGACCCCTTATATTAGGCTGCGGCTCCATTGGGACGGAGACGAGCGGAGCGGAGAGGAGACGCGTAGGATCGACCAATCACATTAGTTGAAATCCACATATTGTCAATGTCAATGGAAACAGCCACAGAAATATATTAAGGTAGAAGGAAAAAGTGTATGTACCTCGCGTGCTAAAAAGAAGTGGCGGCCACCTACTTTGAATACTGTATAGTCGTGTGCGAGGAAAAAAATCCACCAATCAACGTGCCTATACTCCGTTTTTTTTAGATGTGAAAATTTGGTAAACAAAGTTGACATCTGTCAACTTGAGGTTTTTTATCAGGTACATTGTGTGGCGACATTGTGCAATTAATTTCATTTGATAGTGAATACTTTATTTTTATGTACGTTTGCAATTTACATAATTAACAAATGAAGAAAAAAAACTAATTTCTTTTATTTTACTTATATTATTCTAAAAGCAAAAATCTGATTAATTTTTTGCCTATTATTTTAATCATTTGTAGAAATATTGCACAATAAAATACCCAAAGAGGCAGAGGTTTTGAAGCTATGGTCAGGTTTTTAAACGTCGTTGTCGTTATGATCAGTTTTGCAACACAGTTGCGAATAAAAAGTATAATATATATCTTTAGAACTTCTGTTTTTGTATTTATTTTGTTATTTATCAAAGTAAAAAGTGTGTGTGTGTGTAATAAGCTGCGCTGCGCGCATAAGAATAATGAAATTAGGGCCACTTTATGAGCACGTAAGTCGAAAATCTTTTTTAAGTATACATTATATTACTATGCCTTGGCTTGGCCTACGAAGTGGGTACTTTAGGCTTATAACTAATGAATTAATATCGGACAAAGAAAACGACATAATACATATTATGTACTTTTAAATTGTTCATTGATAATTACAAATGTTGACGACCACTGCTTCTTTTGTTTACCAAATTTTCACATCTAAAAAAAACGGAGTATAGCCTCGTGCAGCGCGGCCCGATTGGCGGATTTTTTCCTCGCATACCGCTCTGCTACCTCGCACAGCTCTGGTGGAAACGCAGCTTTTAAGCTCCTTTGCTTATTTTATTTTGTTTAGGTTAAGGTAAACTGCCGAGTGCTCGACACTGTCGCAGTATCTTGAACTGCCTGAGAGAGACGCCTTTTTTCTGCGAGATCTAGTATATTTGTGACTTGTAGTGTACTCCTTTTCACTAGACATAATTTGACCCATGCTCTAGCACGGCGGCGGCAAGCTACCGTCAGCGCGCAATGAACTATTACTCGCCCGATTTTACTCGTTTACTCGCCGGTAGCGGGACAAATGCACGAGGGACTCGTTCGAGTTGACGGTATCTTTCTGAATGACGGTACTGATTGCGAGCCCTGGACTTGACTGATGCGGTGAGGCGCGAAGTAAAATATTGTTATGGAATTTGATTAATTTTGGAGTTTGGGAATAATTTGACGGATTAATAAGAGTCTAGAATTCGCCACTGACCTTGTGAAGTTGGTCGAAGCTACCCTCATTTTTTCTTCACAGTACCTAGTTAGATCCAAGAACGTTAAAATAAATAGCCGGACGGAGCCTCGCTAACTAAGAACTAAAGCATGACTAGTGCGCCGGCTATCTATGTGTGCGTGCTGCTCGCAGTAGGAAAAAACTATAGCTTGGCAACTTCGTTAGTGACACTCCCCTGTGTGCTTTTTGTTATGTGCAGCCGTAAGTACTTACACAAGTTACATCATACGCCTACAGAACTCATTGTGGAACTTTTATCTATACTAGGACCAGCGGATTTTAAAATAAAAGCCGCATCCACGCTTTCTTGTCCAATATGGCGGCGATGCGGCATGAAGGAAGTTCAGCCCGACCGCACCGTTTAATATCCGCTGTCCAGCCAGCCTTAAGATACTGACATGTAAATACTACCTTCATACAGGGTGGAATTTAATGTGTTTAGAATATGTGATGTTGCAGCACAACAATCTTTATTACGGCTACAGTGGCGCACGTTTTTAGGGTTCCGTAGCCAAAATGGCTAAAAAGGAACCCTTATAGTTTCGTCATGTCCGTCCGTCCGTCCGTATGTCACAGGCATTTTACTCAAAAACTACAAGACCTATACTGATGAAATTTGGAATATAGATGTCTTGTAGATGCCGCAACTAAGTTTGGTAGTTAAAAAATAAAAATAAAAAAATCTAGGGGGGGCACTCCATACATGTAACAGAAGCTAAAAATTTTTTTTTTTACAATATGTCAACGTGTGGTACATAGTTCGACAGCTCTTTTGAAAACATTTTAACGTTCTTAAGTAATGTTTTGGATTAAGTGAATACCTTTGGAAATAATCGCTCCGAAAGTTGTGAAAATTGTGTCCCCCCCTCTATCTTCTAAACCGTGTGTCCGAAAAATATAAAAAAATTACAAAGATAGCGCTCAATTAATATTTTCAACGAAAATTATTTTCAATAAGATCGGATTAACCGTTTTTGAGTTATTGCCGATAAACTGCGCTTCTCAACAAAAGGACGTAATTGCTATGAAGATACGCTCTTTTGTTGTTGTACTTTTTTTACATCGTATTTTTTACCTTATAGTTACGGCTATGGAACCCTACACTGAGCATGGTCCGACATGCTCTTGGCCAGTTATTTTTTCTATGTTTTAGTCTTTGGTTCTATAATCGTAGGAAATTTTAAATTAATATCTAACTCCCCTAATCTTATTGCTGTTATATGAAATGGAATAAACATATAACTGCGCGTCACTCCAAATAATTTCCCTTCTCCCAATTTGGTTTTTCACCCTTTTAATCTTCGAAATTCTTTATCACGCCATACATCACGAGTAATCTGGTCGGGTATTGCGCCTCAGACATAAATCCCTCACGCTGCCCTTCCGGTTCCGTGACTTAGTAACGGCGTTTTTTAATTTGTCCTTTGAGCTCGCTGTGACTTTGGTGTAGAAGGAATCAAACAAATGAGAGATACCAAATTTTTTCCTCGTATAGTTTTCACAATACCTAGTATAATTTATCAGATATATATCCCGTATAGGAACTGGATTTCCAAAAAAGTATATTCTATCAAACTGGGTAGTTTCTTGAGTAAGATTACGGCCATTCTCACGTATTATGACTGCGTCTAATTACGGCGTCTCCATACATTTAGTATGAAATCAGCGTCGCGGTAATTAGGTGGCCGCAGACATACCTCGTGAGAATGGCCGATTAGGCGTTAGGTGTTATCAACATACAGACATAAAGACAAAAACATTTGGCTGTCGTTGTGACAAAATGTCACCCGTGCGCTAACCTACGATTTTGTAACAAGAAAGTGGTAGGATAGTAATCTGAAAAATCGGGAATCTATTGTGAAAATTGTGGTATCCTGGGAATACGGTATTTTGGGAACGAGAGTACCTATTAAACAAGTTAATAATAATAATAAAAACTGAAACAGTCCTTAATTAATTAGCGCGTACCTGCTCAAGGCATACTGTTGAGTTGATGTTTTTTTTTATCGTGTTATGTTTTTGCGCTATATAAATTATTTATTTCTTTCTCTTTCTTTCAATAAATCATCCGTCACCCTCACACTTACATACATAGTTGTCAGAACGTGACGGATGTTTTATCATTTATGCGACACGTATCATTTATGCGACCTCGATCGCATATTTACGTCCCTCGCTTGCAGCTTGGGCCGCAAACATCTGCGTACTTTTGGTGCCGATGTCAGGCAAATGACGTCAACCTACATACAGGAGGATTTAGGGTTTTACATTGATTTACTGTTACCGTTGGTTACCGGTATCGTTTAAGTTATGAATTAATTATATTTTTTACTTTCATTGATTGGTGTCAACGGTAGAAGACATTTTGTAAGTAAAAATGTATACGTCTGTTTTTTTTTATTTATTTAACGGAAAATTGGAAATATCAATCGGATATGCGATTTGACATAATTATACTTATATTATGACGACCGCTTTAGCTTAGTTGGTAGTGACCCTGCCTATGAAGCAAGAGGTCCTGGGTTCGAATCCCGGTAAGGGCATTTATTTGTGTGATGAGCACGAATATTTGTTCCTGAGTCATGGATGTTTTCTATGTATTTAAGTATTTGTATGTATGTATCTATTAAATATATCGTCGTCTAGTATCCATAACACAAGCCTTATTGAGCTTACTATGGGACTAGTTCGATTTGTGTAAGATTGTCCCCTAATATTATATTATTTATTTATTTATTTATTATTATATTCATGTGGTCACTTCTATATCAAAATTCATTTCTGATTAATTTTCAATTTCCCGATTCAATAAATAAGATAACACAGGCAGATACATCTTGATTTGTAAAATGGCTTTTACCATTGACACCGACTAATGAAAGTAGTGATAAAATTTATTCATAGCTTTTACGATACCGGTAATTTCCGATAACGATAAATCAATCTAAAACCTAATTTGAGTCATGCTGTATGAAGCTTGACGTAATGTTTACGTCGTCTGCACCAAAAGTACGCTCCCTGATCCTAAGCCTATAGAACTTTACTGCCCCAACGGTTATTCGTTCTCCAGGCTATATGCCCACTTTTACCGTAGGAGAGACCGGGTATGGTTGTCTCACGGGTTGGTTGCCACAGCAGCCATTAAATAATACGAAACGAAGAAATAAGTGCATCGATTGGTGAAGTAGGGAAGGTGGTGAAGCTCTTGCGATCTTTTAACACCGAGCGATGCAATTATTCCTTCGTTTCGTATTATTTAATGGCTGCTGTGACAACCAACCCGTGAGACAACTATACCCGGTCTCCCCTACAGTCCTATGACCTATATCCGTAACAGTATTTGCAAAGAAGTTTAAAAATGTAATTCGCGCAAAATTAAAGAAACCGGTTAAATAATGCTTTTTCAAATTTGAAATTAAAATGTTCACATTTGGCCGCGTTCCAGGCGGTTCCGAATCTAGAATTATCTACGTGTCAAGTGCAGCTGGCGCGTTAGGGGGACTTCTCATGAATCCATATTTTTATAATATTTATATAAAAAAAAATAGGAACTAAGATTATAAAAGTGAAAGTGAAGATTTTTGGATGTTTAGATGTTTGTTACGAAGTAACGCGTTAACAAGTAAATGTATTGAGCTGAAATTTGGCATGCAAGAAGACCAAGTTTAGGATTGAAATCAAATACTTTCTATAGTCCCCTTGGGAAATTAACAGGAATAAAGCGGGAGAAGCCGCGGGCATATGCTAGTATTAAAAAATATATAAGGTAGACGTCTGAGTGCTCCATACTGCTCCAGTAGACGCCATCTTGAATCTGCAGTCATTAGTAATAGAAGTGACAGCTGGGTGTCGACTATTAGGCCGTGTGGAGCACAAGCACGTTATCTTATAAAAGCGAACGTTCGAAAATAATATATCTCAAGCAGGACTCGGGCCTGCATCTCGGCCAAAACAACAATGAAGTAAATAGCATAACCCAGTATTTAGTCACTATTTCCACCGCCATAGCCCAGTAGAATTAGATTCCATCAATCAACAATAGTCCTTGCATTTGGCGGGGGCTGTCTCTACGTGCGTCCAATGACACGGGCAGGGACAGCATCCGCTGGGTGTACACTTTGCCTCTCATTAAATTGTCGAAAGAGCCTCTACGCGTTGCTTTGGCTCCGCGCACGGCTCCCAAAGGTCTGGGACACCATTGTCCCGTGAACGAGTAAGACATTCCTAAATACTAAAATTAAAACAAATTTAAAAAATGAGGCCCCCTCGGCATGGTCCCAAAGATGCTGGCAGCATTTCTTCGCTGTGTCGCAATTCCGATATTCGTAATTATATTTTTTGTAACGATGTGAACGTGGCCTTACGGTGCTTATCTGCAGTTAATGCACAAAGCTGCAGCTTCAAGATTTTAATAAAAGATTGTACACACGTCCGAGCAATGTGCGCTGATACTTCGGGGCAAAGTTTAATTCGTAGTGTACCTGTTTTGTTAGTTTATTTCACTTGGTGCAATTAACTGTATTTATATCTCGTTCCATTTTATCTCAGAATTTTAACGTTCATTTTTCTTACGTTTCTGCGTTCACCATCATCATTTCAACCGTAAGATGTACTGCTGAACATAGGTCTTCACCAAAAGTTTAATTCTTTTTTGTTATGTATGGTTTTTTTTTTTAGTATTAGGGTAAAGTTGTTTTATATTTTGATTCTGTTTTATACGCTGGCCTCTTTTTCTTTTTTTTTTGTTGTTCAATTTTTGTAGACTGCTGATATCTTGTGTGAGTGGTCGAATGTCACCAACAAGGTTTAAGCTGAAAATCAGCGCTGTGGCCCCCCGGCTGCAGCACATGCTGAGCTTACACCTTTTTGCGTACACACAATATTTATTATTCATGTTTACTGTTTTATAACCATTGTGTGTGTTTCTGCAAATAAATTATAATTCAATTCAATTCAAAAAAGCTTCCATGACGAATGGTCGCACGCTTCACATTGATAATTTGACACTTATAAGATATCAATTAAGGATATCAGGAGGAAGTCATCATCAGCTTTGTTTCGTTCGTGTCAAGAAATCTGTTTACCTGAGTATACCAGAATGGCTGCCAGAGTCAGCAAGGTAAACTGGCAATGGGCTGGGCATATAACTCTCAATTGGAGACCACGAACCGGAAAACCGGGAGGTAGGTCGGCCCCCCACAAGATGGTCTGACGACCTGGTTAGGGTCACTGAAAGTCGATGGAGGCAGGAGGCGTGCTACCATCGTTGTGGAACTCTTTGGGAGAGACCTATGTTCAACAGTGTGCACTACTGAACAAAGGTCTCGTATCAAGATTGAAATATGTTGTAATAGACAAGTTGAAGCAGGGACTATGGGATCCTAGCAAGGTCACCATGTAATAAAGTGGTTGAAGGTGGAGTCTATGGGGGTTTGAACTAATACTCCTTCATGGTGATAGTCGTTATATTGTGTAACGTATAACTATAGTATGAGCAAGAGCAAGTACAAGACGAAGACCAGATAACAAGTGTCTTAAAGCTAGTTACGTCTATTTATAATATATTAATTCTGACTTGCTATAACCCAAATCCGTGCGCCACATGTTGTAAACAGTAACGAAGAGTTACTTTTAATTCATCACATTACAACATATCGTCGTATTAAGGTTGAAATGATGATACTAGGACTAAACCTGAATGTGAAATTCCTAAGCTATAGCTTTCTGCATTGAATACCGGTTGATCAAAGCTAATTCTCACCCAATCAAAGACATAAAGTCGGATATTACCTAGCTATGTTGGTAACATACGCCATTTTGTGATGGAACCCTCACTAAATGTTTGGCTTAGCCGGTGCAAACGCAAAAGCCTTCGTTGGAGTAATTCATAATTTCTCTCTCAATCTCGTTCCTAATATAATTTGACCCGTGAAATTATAATACTCATACTCATACTCAAACCGCAGGGCAGCTTGTGGCAAACTGTTGGGAGTGAAGACCCCAAGGACCCGAGATCTCCAGAGAGTCGGTCAGGGCCCTCGCCTTCGGTGTTCCTGTATGCCGGAGTGAAAACCCAAGGGGACCCGTAGAACTCTCAGCTCTGGTTTGCCTTCTTTGGCCGCGGCATGAACACTTCCACGCCTGGAGCATATAGCTCCAGGCGTGGAAGTGTTAAAGCCGCGAGTACCTCTAGGCCATTTTATAATGTCGCTATTTAACAGGAGCCCATCTAGCGGAGGACAAGTCACCGTCTGTCAGTATCATCGTAGCCTAAAGACACATTTTTCTGACAGACGCCTTCATGTCTCAATCAATAGCCCAGTTTCCTGTCTATAGCCCGGTAGATTTAGATCCCAACAATAAAATCCTTGCACCTAGCGGGGGCTGTCAGCTAAGTTTAAAATATAAACGTAATCTAAGTATTACATGATCATCGATAACGGTTCGCCACCCTATATCCAAACGATGGGGTTCCGTATATTTGAGACAACATTGACGGCGAATTTGTGAACTAACCGTCAGATCTGTATCAAGTATGCGCAAAGAGTCCGGTACAGCGAGTGAGCTATTAGAGTCTATTTGGTAAGCCTGTTCCCCAGCTCTATGAGGGTGTGTTTTGGCTGGAATAATTCACAAAATTTGGGCGTCAATCTCGTTATTAATATAATTTAACCCCGTGAACTAATAATTACAAGTCGTCATCGGAGGTCGGTTATCTAGTTCAATAGAACTACTCAGCTAAACCGGTGTGGCCGCGACTAAATGCACTTGGGTGGTTCTTGGGGACATTATTACCTGGCCACAAACATTCAGAGGATTTTGCCTCATTAGGATGGCATTTTTTGTTAATTTGTAGAGGTTGGCCGGAACTACATAATAACCAAAAATTACATTCTAAAGTGGCGGGATCCTCTGAATATTCGCCAATAAGTGGGCACAGAGGAATGATAATTTTCAAGAAAAACCTGTTTGTGCCACGGGGCCTTGAGGCCACCCGTAGATGGTATTAGGCTTATTCTTCAGAAATATGTCAGCGACTTATTCCTCTGTTATTTAGTATGAAAAAGGGCCAGAGGAATAAGGTGACTGCAGACATATTTCCGAAGAATAACCCATTAGCCAGCGACCCGACAGAGCACGCGTGCAGTGCGCGTTATGCGGCATAGAATCGAATCTATCAAGAATGATCCATTTCGTCCCTAATATTAATTGAAGCGTGAACTATTGGTAACAGTTCATCAACGGAGATCAAAATATAAGACAGTATAAATAAGATAAAATTATGCCACTAATATAATAATATTATGTTTAGATGTTTGGATGTTTCTTATTAAATAACGGGGTAACAACTGTATGGATTAAGCTGAAATTTGGCATGCTAGTAGACCAAGTCCTGGATCGGATCATAGGATACTTTATATCCTAGTACCTTTGGGACAATAGCGGGAACAAAGCGGGCTAGTGATGGGTCGGCGGTAACATTCCCGTTACCAGTAAGTTTCCAACTGGAATATTACTAGTAACTTACCGGTAAGTTACCCACGATCGGTAAGATTGGGTAATATTGAAAAAAATGTTAGAATGTAGATGTTTTATTCGTGTTAAGTACTAACCGAGTTTACATTGCACCGATTTTTAATCATAAAAGTTACGAATCTTTTTTAAGTTAGTAAATTACCAATCTTACCAGTAACATTCTCAATGTTACTGGGTATTTTCCCAATGCTACCGGTAATATTACCAGGTAAGATACGAAACTACAGTTTTACTTGAGATTTATTGATCAATTACTTAGTTCAAGGAGCAATATATGAATATCGGGAGGCACGGTAGTGCCCCGCCAAGTCGAGCAAAACAAAGGCACGGCCGTATCATCTTTTTTTCAAAGCCATTCAAGCCATTTTCAGCCTCTTGTAGTTTTGTGCTGGCTAAAGCTAGAAACCTTGAATTTACAGGGATATATAGGGCATAATAAGACTTAAATATATTTTCAATAACATTTAATTTCGACGTGCAGTTTAAGAACTATTGCACGTCAAAGTTCCTTAGTTTTGTCACAGACTGACTGACTGATGATCATCATAATTCTAAGGTACTTCTAGCAGACCCACAAGCTCCAAATTTTTTAGCTGTTAGGCTATCATGTCATGCAAAACCTAAAAATATTGCAATTTCATAATCATCAATATAAACTGCATAAGTAAGTTTGTAATCCTATATAAATACAGGCGATTACAAAGTTACTTTTGTAGTTCAAATAGGAAATAGAATGGATAGATCGCGTTGCAAAACTTACACCTTTTTACATGTAATGTTTTTGATGGGATCTCATTTCTTTTTGTAAGTGGTCTTCCTTTATTATTACATTCCAATCCATTCTATTCCCATATTTGAACTACAAAAGTAACTTTGTAATCGCATGTATTTGTATAGGATTACAAATTTTCTTATGCAGTTTATATTGATTATTATGAAATTGGAATATTTTTAGGTCTTGCATGACATGATAGCCTAACAGCTAAAAAATTGGAGCTTGTGTGTGTGCTAGAAGTACCTTAGAATTATGGTATCATCAGTCAGTCAGTCAGTCAGTGACAAAACTAAAGAACTTTGACGTGCAATAGTTGTGAAACTACACGTTCAAATTAAATGTTATTGAATAGTACATTGTGTATCTAGGGCGGTAAGTAAGGAATTACAAACGAGTGTTTGTCATAAGCCCGAGGTGAAACCGAGGGCTTTAATAACACGAGTTTGTAATTCCTTTACCGCCCGTGGCACACACAATGTTTTTCATCACACTTGTGAGGAAATCTTACTAATCGTACCAGTATGACAAGAAAATATTAAAACAGACAGTGACGTTAGTGACATATGTCATGATATGTCCATAGACAATGCGAATTTCAAGTCACGTTCGGAAACCATAGCGGTAAAGACCTAAAATGGTTGATTTTATATTTGCAAAATACTGAAATACATGATTTAAACATTTAATTAATCTTCCCGAAATATGTGTTTAAATGTATTTGCAATAACAGTTATCTTTAAATAAATATTTCAGTGATAAAAGTTAAAAAAAGTAAGTTGGCGTTTCCTTTGAACATGACAAATAAGAGTAAAACAGAACAAGTGTTTCAAATTTAAAAAGAAAACCATTACGCCCTAGGGCGTAATAGGTCATTTACGGCCCGCAGAACCTACGTGTAATGACACTATTTTCGAGCAAGTTTGATGAAAAATATATTTAAGTCTTATTATGCGCTATATATCCCTGTAGTTTCAAGGTATCTAGCTTTAGGTAGCACAAAACTACAGGAGGTTGAAAATGGTTTGAATGGCTTTGAAAAAAATATGGTACGGCCGTGCCTTTGTTTTGCTCGACTTGGCGGGGCACTACCGTGCCTCCAGATATTCATATATTGCTCCTTAAACTAAGTAATTGATCAATAAATCTCAAGTAACACTGTAGTTTCGTATCTTACCTGGTAATATTACCGGTAGCATTGGGAAAATACCCAGTAACATTGAGAATGTTACTGGTAAGATTGGTAATTTACTAACTTAAAAAAGATTCGTAACTTTTATGATTAAAAATCGGTGCAATGTAAACTCTGTTAGTACTTAACACGAATAAAACATCTACTTTCTAACATTTTTTTCAATATTACCCAATCTTACCGATCGTGGGTAATATTACTGGTAATGTTACTGGGAATATTCCCGCCTTTAGTAAGTTACCGGTAGCGACCCATCACTAAAGCGGGCGAAGCCGCGGGTAAGTGCTAGTTTATAATAAATTGCACAGATACGTCCTTCCACGTGTTAAATGTTTTAGAATTAGCAGCTCAAGCGATAGCCGCACTGGTAGCAGCCGTATCAAGCATTCATAAAGAGCCAGCTCGGGTGAGACTGGGCTATTCAGCCGACCGCTTAGGGGTTATTCTTCAGAAATATGTCTGAGACTTATTCCTCTGTCTCCATACATTTAGTATGAAAAAGGGCCAGAGGAACAAGGTGACCGCAGACATATTTCTGAAGAATAATCCTTAGCTGGAATTTAGCTGTCAATTGAAATTGGTACAGAGATATTAATAATGTCGTCAGAAAGTCGACGGCAGTCGTTGGCTTAACGACACCACATAATAATTATTAGTACTACGTACAGAAGTTCCCCTTGCTAAGAAAACTGACGTTCGGTTCGTGTTCAACCACTGGACGGAATGCACCGCATCTGGTCGTCTCTCTCTATCGCATAACGCGTGCTCTTTCTGGTCGCTGGCTAAAGTGGCTAAGCCCCTCCGCAGGGACAAAATTTTTAATTTTAATTTAATTTATTTATCTCAAAGACTCTTGGTACATTTTTTTACTTTTAACTCGCCAAACATGCGCGTACTAGTAGCGCGGCGAAATCGCACAGTGAGCCTCCTGACGATACTCCGACGATACCTGTAGTCGGCACTGTCCTTGATGAATGTCGTCCATATGTAAGAGCTTTTAGTTATTGAAATATTTATCCGGAAATTGCCTTAAGTACATGCCTGCATTCTATAATCTTTGGTACTATTATAAAAGAAGTTCACAATAATGTCCACTAACTGTAACCAACTCAACAAAAAGGCCCCAAATAAAGGCCATCAAAGAAATAAATAGACCATTCCAGAAGGCAATCAACAATTTGCTCGCGGCCACCCTACTATATTACGCATCCATTGACAAGTGGCCGAGCTGATTTAGTGCCAGCCCTATCCATTGCAAATGTAGTAACTGGACCAAACTGGGACCGTAGAGAATCATGGGTGTTAGGGTTGTCATTTTATTTGTAGGCACACAAGTACACATTATACAGTATGATTCGTTAGACGTATGCAGGATCAACCCTACTGATTCAGTAAATTATAAGCTACTCTCTCGTACCAGTATTAATTAGATTAACGTTAATTTTCTCTTTGGTGTTGAAAATTAGAATAATTATTTACGATATTAATGGTCAATCTACAATTAGAATAGTTCCGTAATATACCAATATACTCTTCGCTTTACCTGTGAATGATTGTAAACGTTGACATTGCCTAAATGACAGTGACAATTTACTTTCTTCATAATCAAAGTGCTTTTAAAATGACGATGATTGTAGAGAATTAAGTTTTGTACTTAACAAAAAGTTGAAAAAACGGAAAAAGGTGTGAGTGTTTAGGCACTTAAATACGAGGGTGAATTTTCCATTAACATTACAGACGTCTCCCGAATCATTCTGTATTCTCATTTATATCACGAAAAGTTAGGATGTGAAATTCAGTATAGGCATTGATATTTTCAATCGAATGATTATCATCCTTTCAACCTGAAAACATCCATACTGAACATAGGTTTCCCTCAAAGGCTTCCACAATAAACCGTCGCAGGCTTTGAGCCTCCATCGACTTCCGGCGACCTTAACCAAGCCGTTAGACCATTATAACTATTTATGTATAGCCGCCTCACGCTGTGTCTGATTCGTGGTCTGAATTCAAGAACAATTACGTCCCGTGGTTTATTTTGCTATTTGTAACAGTTAAAGCAGCCCGGCCTAGGCCAGTCTGGTTGAGCCTAAAGTATTTATCAAACAATTAAACTTTTATTAAAAAAACATACACTGAAAAAAAAATTTCAAAAAATAAATAAATTCTATTAAATAGTATTTTCAGTGTATGTTAATATCAATCTCATTGACATCAAAAATTCGTCCAAATAAACTTTCAAGTGCTCTTTCAGCAAAATATCCTATCTACAATATTTGAGGTACTTTCCCTTCATGTCGCATAGTCTTGGGACGCCCTGTATACTAGTACTAATAATTCTACGCAAACAAATTCACGGGCAAAACCTAGTTTGTTATAATACTAAGTGGGGTCCCCTTAGAACTTGTGGTTTTCCATTATAACACTGATTCTATCGCTAAATACAACAAAAACTAGCTCACTAGCTCTGCACAATGACTGTCACCGCTCACTGTCCGGCCTTAAGCGACCTATCACCTACAAAACAGCGTATCTATGAAGCACATCAGTACCTACATCGTTTTGTGACTGGAGTACGGTCACTTACGAAACGGCGTATCTATGTAGCATGTGAGAGCGGTAGTTACGTCGTTTTGTGACTGTGAAATATGACGCACTGGCTAAGGGACGGATTACCCGGTTGCCCAGGTATGAGCATATTACTATGTTCACAAATTTGTCGTCAACCTCGTCTTTAGTATAATACGGCCCGTAATCCAGACATAATTTTAGTAAAATCATAGAAAGACTGTGTTTGTATATAAAAAATAGATATTTTCAAAAAGTCTCGTACCTTTATTTCTTTATTTAAGGCTCGACCTCAAATAAATAGTTGGTATAAAACTGTTATTTTTTTCTTTTTTGAATTCGGTTTATTTTTTTAAATTACTTTTTATTTCTTCGTTTTCTTAATTTCAGTAGGTAGTAATCAAATTACGCACGGTTTTTTAATAACTGACTTTCGTACATACACACATAACTCTCGATCTCAAAAACGACTGAATCGATTTTGATGAAACTTGCAGAGTTCCCTAAGTTAGACTATACCTAGTCCAACTAAAAATATTTTTTGCAATAAGACTTATATTTTTTGAGATATGAGCGAACAAAGATACATACACTTACGAAATCTGGCACACCCGTTTAGAAGCTGTTATAGAGCAGTGTCGTGGCGTCTAAAGAACTCGATTCCTACCGGCTTGCCTAATATCAGCCATTTGATCACCTTATTCTACTGCTCTTAAGGAAAATGTACGCCAAATCTGCACCGGCTTGCCCAAGGATATCTTTTACGCCACGCCAACATATCTGAAAATTGTGCAATTCTGACAATATTACATACATACGGATCGTTTTTTAGGGTTTTTATAACTGGGTTAGTTAATAGTTTTTGTAAGTTTTGTCTGTTAACCGATTCGTTGCGGATGGCACGACAAGCGTGTCGAAGGTTGGTTTGAGGCCGTCATTCCGCACTGAAAGGGTTAATCTGTTTGTTCACGCATCACGTAAAAACTACCTACATGGCCGATTCTCATGAAATTTGGAATACAGGTAGATTATGACCCCGGTTACCACATATGCCAAAACCGAATCAAAAAAGGGACATATAACGTATTTCAGCTTCGCAAACGAAGTCTCGAGCTGGTGCACTAGTCTAGTAATAAACCTAATGAATGAATGAATGAATATATTTATTTCAGACCTTGAGTCCATATGTGTTAGTATTTACAAGCAGAACTTAAACAACTAATGTTAGTATTACAGTGGATTATGTCAATTCAATTAATTAATTAATACATTCATAATAATAACTTCAAATAACAATAAATAGAATACCCACCAACCTAAGGAAAACTAATAACAAACATCTATTTAGGCAATAAGGATGTGTCCTGGGTAAAAATAAATAAATAAAATAATTGCTCCGTCAGTTAGAATATTAAAAAAAAATTCTTTCATTGATTAAACAAAATATTACATAGTTCGAGGATGGGGCTCGTGACGTCACTACGTGGTAATAAGTCTGGCAAGGCTTGACGTCACTTGGAACTTTAACGAGCTTTATTTTCATATTATTTTGTTAAATGACAAAAGAAAAAATAGCTTTCCAATATTTTTTGATACCTCAAGAGCTTTATCACACTTGCTACTTGCGGGCGAGGTAGAAACGAAAAACTTGCGGCGAGTTCGACTGGTTTTGTATGGAAATTCGCCCGCAGCTCTAACTGCTTGACTATGTACTTTAGCCTATTGTTGATTCGGCGCGGATGAAGTCACTGACAAAACTATGTAACCTAAGTACAGTATTTGTTCCTGAGTTTTGGATGGTTTCTTTCTACCTATTGAAGCATATACAGTATGTAACCAAACGTAAAGCAAAGAAATGTACCACCCAATTGTTAGATCGTAAATATGAACGGTACCTGATTTTTTTAAATGCAGTCATTTTTACCGTTGGCAAAAAAAAATCAATAAATAAATAAATAAATAAAATATCTTTATTTCAGAACATTGAGCATTCCATACATTGTTTGTTAGAGTCTGGCTAATGAAAGATGAGACTAAAAAATAGCGGCAAATTTAAAAAAACAACGGGTTGCAACACTGTTTATAGGGTGACAAAAACGGTAATGATACTTGAGCCGATTTTTGAGTTGTTGTCACCTTTTTAATTCTTCCGATTTTAGTGAAAATTGGTAAGTACATAGCTTTTATTAGAGTGTTAGTGTTTATTTATGATATATATTTACTCCCCACATTAGCCACGGAAAGAAAAGCAAAAACAATTCAGTAAGTATTTTCGGAAACTTACTTTCTTATGTTGCATATTGAGTATCAAAATCACCACAGCATACTATCCTCAGAAATCTAATGACGTTTGACACATTTGACGTTTGTATAATGTCGCCATTTAAAAAGTTTGGAATAAATGTCAGTCTCATCTTTCATTAGCCAGACTCTATTTACTGCGCATTCGCACGGTTTTGAATTAGTGCCAAAAACTTAAATAGAGTCTGGCTAATGAAAGATGAGACTAAAAAATTGCGGCAAATTTAAAAAAACAACGGGTTGCAACACTGTTTATAGGGTGACAAAAACGGTAATGATACTTGGGTCGATTTTTGTTTTGTTGTCACTTTTTTTAATTCTTCCGATTTTAGTGAAAATTGGTAAGGGAGCATTCATTTATTACGTAAGACGATTTAGGGGGGGAGGGGGTCACCCATGTCTTATTTTTTCTTACAGGGGGGTGGGAGGGAGTTTTGATTATTCTTACGTAAGATCATAAAAATGCGCAAAATAATCTTAACTTTTGAAAAAGCGCGCAAATCTGCGCGAGAGCGTAGGCGCGTGCTCGGTTGCGTATAGGTACTTTACTAAAAAAATAAAAACTGCAAATAAACGTCCCTACAAAAATGATTCTTTGAAAAATAAAAATTAAAACAGCCCAAACGTAAAATCATTTTTCCTTTAGATTCTTGCGTAATAAATATTCAATAGAGGGGGAGGGGGGTAAGCCGATTCTTATTTTTTCTTACATAAGGGGGGGAGGGGGTCAAAAACTGGCAAAAATCGTCTTACGTAATAAATGAATGGCCCCTAAGTACATAGTGTTTATTAAAGTGTTAGTGTTTGTTTATGATATATTCACTCCCCACATTAGCCACGGAAAGAAAAGCAAAAACAATTCAGTAAGTATTTTCGGAAACTGTTACTTTCTTATGTTGCATATTGAGTATCAAAATCACTACAGCATACTATCCTCAGAAATCTAACGACGTTTGACACATTTGACGTTTGTATAATGTCGCCATTTAAAAAGTTTTGAATAAATCTTAGTCTCATCTTTCATTAGCCAGACTCTAGTACCCTACGTTACAGTTTATTTATGTTAGTACATTAAATTAAATTAAATCATAATATATTTAACAATGAAACCAATATTTATAATAGAATTGAAATTGACTTAATAGGATTAAACTTGAATTAAATAATGATTATAATAATAATAAATAAGTAAAATTAACAATAAAACGGACTAGAAGAATGAAATGTCAAAAATAATAATTTTAATTTATATAAATCATGATTTCATGTCAAAAAGCAATAGGTTCAGAATTTCAAATGTCAATGGCAAGGTATTTTAATTAATAATTTTAACCCAAGTACACAGGATGGAACTGTCTGGTCTATCGGCGATAACCTTCAGTATCCTGTTGTTGCTGTGTCGGATGCGGTTTAGAAGAGATGCGATCCGCTTTCGCCTGATCGCATAAAAGTCGTCGGTACGCGCCTCGGCAAACATCCCTGACGCGCTACAGAACCGTGGCAACCTCAACAGGACTCTGAAGGCATCATTGTACTAGATACGAAGAGCATTATAGGCTTTCAGCGTGTAGTTGACCCATAGGCTACCCGTGTAAAATACTTGACAGTACGCCTTAAAAAGGGTGATTTTCACTTGTTTTGAACAACGGGCGAACCTACGAGCCAACATATTGCTTCTAACCGCTAATGTCTCCGTTCCCTCTCCAAATCGAGATCGTCTTTAAGGTCCTCCGTCGCATAGTGCCCAAGGTATTTAAACTGTGAAACCCTCTGTAGGTCTTTACCTTTCAAAGCTATAGAAGGCACATGCTTAGGGTTCATTTTGTTTGACCTGAAGACTAAGACTTCGCTCTTTTTGGAGTTGTACACGAGACCGTGAGTTTCAGCGTAGGCCTCACAGACACTCAGCATTTTTCTGAATGCACTGACAGAGGGGGCCAGCAGCACCATATCGTCGGCGTAGCTTATGTTGTTCACACTAACGCCGTCGACATAACACCCCACCGGCATTCTGCTGAGCTCCTCTATCAGCCCGTTAACATATAGGTTGAAAAGCTTCGGTGAGGTTAAACCCCCCTGCCTCACCCCGCATTCCAACCTATATGCCTCCGACTGTACTACCCCCCACCTAACCGTATTGGTTTGGTTGCCGTACCAATATTTAAAAATATCTATTATTTCACGCGGGACCTTACTTGACGATAGTTTATCCCACAGGACACCATATGACACCATGTCAAAAGCTTTAGACAGATCTAGGAAGCACGCATATACAGGCGTGCTCCTGTCTGTGTAATACTTGACGGTGTGCTTTAGACTTAAAATGGCCGTCTCGGTAGATAATCCTGCTCTAAAACCGAACTGCGCGTCATGTAAGTTTAGATATCTACCAAGTCGCAAGTCAAGCACGCCGTCAAGTACTTTCGCTATTATTGTAGCCAAAGAGATGGGTCTATAGTTACCTGCGTCAGACACGTCCCCGGTTTTATTTTTAACTATTGGTACGACAATTGTCCGCAACATTTCATCCGGCAAATAGGCATGACCAATACACAACGAAAATAGCATAGTTAACAAATAATTATTGTTAATTAATTTTGTGTAAGTGTGTAGTAAGTAGGTACATGCATTTATGCTTTAACGAAAACAGAAATAAACGACATTATAGTTGAAATGCGATAATCTGAAGTACGTTGTGATGATGTTTGTTGGTTTACGATAAGACAATGACGTTTAGATTGTTTACATCCACAGGCTGTTTCAAAATCATAATATGCAAATAACAGGTACTTAACAATTTTTTTTTATTCAATCTAAAAAAAACTGCTGCAACAGTGATACAAACTATGCCATTACAATTACACTATACTTCATATCGATGTTGGCCAGCTTACAGCTTTGCTTTACGATCAGATACGTACTATTTAGCTATATAAGTATGTATATCGTCATCTAGTACCCATATACAAGCATTGCTTAGTCTGGGACTAGGTCGATTTGTGTAAGATTGTCCCCAGAATATTTATTTATTATTATTTATTTAAGTATTTCATTCTCGTCGATATATGTATTTTTTGTTGACTGTCCATGAAACACTCTGTCTAATCCAACTTATTTATAATAGTTATTACACTATTTTTCTCGATAAAATCTCATTACCGAGGCTGATACGAGACAATCTGATTTATCTACAAGCAATCTAATTCTGTGAGCCTTTTAGCCTTAACCTTGATAGAGGACGGAGGAAAATACGCATGGACAGTATATGAACAGAATAGGTAAACATGTAAAAAGATGCCAGTCTCGCAACGCAGTTCTCCTACAACAAAAAAGTTTTGAGATGTAAAGTTAAACCAAGTCAGTACTGAGGGGGTGTCAACAGAACTCGATTTCCACCGACTTGCCTATTATTTACCCGTGGACGATTCTTTATTTGAGAACTATATGTTGTTTCTCCATGGTTTCGTACCGTTATTCCAAATAATAAGGCGGCGCCGACCTCAAAAAAATAGTTGGCCTAAAACTATTATTCCTTCCTTTTTTGAAGGCCGTTTAATTTTTTTAAATATTATTCAAATAGTTTATTACTCAGATGACTTAGATCCAATTTTGTAAGTGTACATTTAAAACCTTATATCTAAAAGTTAGTACAGTACAAAATAATAAATAAAATAATGACATTAAAACTTAAATTCTAAATTCGATTTAACAAATCTGATTTGATAGAAAGTAATCGGAGAATCAAACCTGCTGGCCATCATTTGAAGGATGCTGTTGTGGCCGCAGTCTGCTCAACAACGATGCTACTTTCTAGTTTCTTCTGCAGAAACCATCCGTGCGGGCTTCGGCAAACATTGTAGAAGCACTACATAAGCGAGGCAGCCAATCTGAACCCGTTGTTAAATTGGACCCGCAGAGCATTGTACGATTTCTGGGTATATTTGACCCATAGACTGCCTGCATACAATAAAGTGCAATAATTATGCTTTGAAAAGTGTTATTTTCACTTTAGTAGAACACTTAGCAAATCTGCGGGCCAACATAATTAGCCCTCACGGACAATGCTCTGCGTTTCCTCTCCATGTCCACATCATCCCTAAGGTCTTCGGTAAGATAATGTCCCAGGTACTTAAGCTGTTTAACCCTTATTAATGCTGTTCCGTTTAAGGTCACTGGGGGAACATCTTTAGGACACTTGTTACCGGCCTTTAAGATCATGAGTTCCCTTTTTTTACAGTTAGACACCAAGCCATGTGTCTGCGTATGATTCATAAATACCTACGAGTTATCTCAGGGCACTCAAAGAGGGCGTAATATCGTCAGCGTAACTGATATTGTTGACACTGACACCGCTAACGTGACAAACGGCATGTGTGCTGCTGAGTTCCTCTATGAGTGCATTCACATATAGGTAAGTTGAAGAGCCCAGTCCGATTCACTCAGGGTGGTCCGGCTAGTGACCTGGTTCGAGCCCAGGGAACGCCACGGCCGACCACCTGGTCATATAATTGCTACGCCCACTAGGGTTGCAAGTTAGTCAGGCTTTAAAAAAAAAAACTAGCCCTCCCTTTTCGTGATCGGGACGGTATTGATCTATCGTGCAGACACTAGCACGCGCTGGAATGGTTAATAGTATTTTATGCAACAGTTGTATAAGTGGGTTCAAAAAATGCGAATTGCGTGAGTTGCGATACGAGCCGCGAATGCGGCGAGTATCGCAAATAGAAACGCAATGAGCGTTTTTTGACTTAATTATACAACGTTGCATACAATACTTTTTCTACGACGAGGTTTTAAATTATAAAATACAAAATCAATCATAACCTGGAAACAACGCAAATATGACGTTTGACTGTCAGTATGTGTCTATGGTAAACTTTTTTTTTTAATTTAAAATATGCTTAAATTAAAAATATTTTTTTTATGTTGGCATCAATGAATTTAGGTTTTTTTCTACTCCTGTACTGTTATCTGTCTTTGACTTGGTCACGAACACTAATATAAGAACATACATAATATGAGTTCAGAGAAGTCTATACTCTATTCCCCATAACAGCACTAGTGTCGTTATAGTCACTTTACGTTATTGCTAGCAGCCACAGACTTCTAAATCTAGGTTAAACTTAGGTCAAGGATTAAGCGCTCAATTTTAACTTTACGGTAAAACTGCACAACTACCAACTTAACAAACAATTAAATTCCTACGGTTTTTAAGAAAAACAAAACTTTCCGAACTAAATTCATTGATGCCAACATAAAAAAAGTATTTTTCATTTAAGTATATTTTAAATTAAAAAAAAAAGTTTACCATAGACACATACTGTCAGTCAAACGTCATATTTGTCTTGTTTCCAGGTTATGATTAATTTTGTAGGTATTTTATAATTTAAAACTTAGTCGTAGAAAAAGTATTGTATGCAACGTTGTATAATTAAGTCAAAAAACGCTCATTGCGTCTCTATTTGCGATACTCGCCGCATTCGCGGCTCGTATCGCAACTCAAGCAATTCGCATTTTTTGAACCCACTTATACAACTGTTGCATAAAATACTATTTAAACGGTTTTATTTAGCTTACCGTGTTTGTGTCAAATTTGTTTGTTTGGGTCAAATCTTGCGGCAGCTTTTTCAACTACTTCTAATAAACCGATTTTTATGAAACTTTGTTTGTGCTTGAACGGGTGCTATGAGCTATCACAACAGTCGGAAGTTCTCATATAACAAATGTCCCGTCCGGAAAGGGCTGCAAGAGTTGTGTTCGCATAGCCTTTTTTTTGCGGGATTCTGAACGCACAGGCTAATGCGGTATTTTGAATCGGAGATAACTGCTAATGGAAAACTACTGCATGTATGTGGTAGGTTCATAGATTATTATGGATTTACTGCGTTCGAAATCCCGAATCAAAATTTCGAAACGGAATTCCTGTATGTGGCCTCCCAAAGGTATGTCCTCAGGGTTCACTATTATCTGGCAGACACTTTTTTGACATATATTTGGTTCGCATAATAATACTTAGCAGAAGCATTGTTTGGCAGAAACACCTTACGCAGATTTTTTTTTAGCAGAAATCATTTCGCAGAATTTGATAATCCCGAATCATATGTTGGCATAATGTTGATGGTCATAACAGTCTTCTAAAAGAAAAGTCATTTCGTAGATTATTTTTCTGCATAATATTTAGGTGGCATAAAATTTGCTTAGCAGAATAACATTTGATGTCAAGGTGAACTTCATTTACTACTCTAATATGCGCTACGCCGCGTAGCTCAACGGAGTGTGCGAAATTGAACTTTATTTGGTGAGCGTCAAATCAAGTAGCTCGATGTTGGCAATGCAAAGAGGCGATAGTGCAGAGCTAATCTGCCAAGGTTGCACGCAAGAGCTCGGAGTTGGAGAGGAGTACCTGCAATGCATGGTGAAGACGTGTGGTAAGCTATACCATTTATTATGCACGAATAAAAATCTTTCTCTGGAACAGAGAGATACTTGGGTGTGTCCAGAGTGCTGTATCGCTTTCAAAAAGAGTGGTCGAAATTGTGATACTCCAGTCGGTACGCCACTTTCCGTCAAAAACATCACTGTGCGGAACAGAAGCGAGACTCCTGTACCGGCATCCCAATCGTCTGGTGAGGCAGCATCTCTTGTCATCGAAATGAGCATGATTCGCGAGGAAATGAGCATTCTGGCAGAAAAATTAACTGACGCTCTTTCCGCAGTTGCGCAACACCGTATTGCGCTCACGGATTGCTCGAACAAGCTGGATTCTGTCAATGAGCGGCTAGCTCGGTTAGAGCTTTCGTCAGCAATAGACTGCCATGGTGGAACATCGGGAGCTATGGAGCCTTCGGAACCGGCCAATGACGCATCGAACAGTAAGTCAAAAGTGAAGCGGAAACTGAAGTCACAGAATCCACAGAAACCTGCAGTAGTTCCCGAAGAGGCGGCTAGCGGTAAGGAAGATACTTGTCGTGGAGACCCCGATGTTCTAGTGCTGTCCTCCACACAGTCTGGAAATTACAGTGCGGAGCAGATCGACGCTACTCCCGCCGATGACGACAGTCCCCTCTCGGGAGATTGGATGATAGCGGGCAATCGTAAAAAACGCTTCTCTTCAGTCCGCGGCACTGCAGGGCCTGGGACCACTTCTCTCAAGGCGGTCGAGCAACTTAAACACATACACCTGTGGAACATGGTGTCAGGAGCAGATGACATACGTGCGTACTTAAAAGAGATGTGCCCTGGAAAAGCGTGCACGGTCCACGAGCTTAAACCGAAAGGAGACTATAAATCTTACAAGATAGGTGTCCCGCGGGAACTATACGTGAGGTGTTTGTCTGCAGAAGTATGGCCAGAAAATGCACGAGTAAAGGAATGGTTTTTTCGAAGACCGCAAGGCAAAGATAAGGACCCAGCGGCCTCCGAACGGCAAACAGAAGGTAGAGCCGACTATAGACCTCGTGTATCAGAACGTCAGGGGCCTCAAAACGAAACTGGACTACTTTAGACGCAACCTTTTGTCCCTTGAATGCGATGTAGTCGCTGTAACGGAGTCGTTTCTAACGGAGACTGTGAATGATGCTGAGCTTGCTTGCGGCGGATGGAGCTTGCTTCGTCGAGATCGGGCCACTGGCGCTCGCGGCGGTGGTGTACTGCTTGCGGCTCGGCCGGGAGTAGAACTGCGACGCTGTCGGGATTTAGAGACGCAATGCGGCGAGGACCTATGGGCTTCCATTACTATCAAGTGTATCCAGTTCTATATATGTGTCATATACATTCCTCCTAGCGCTTCGGACGAAATATATATGAGCTGGTTCCAAAAAGTAGAATCCGTGATGGAAACTTTGAGTGATGTTCTTATAGTTGGTGACTTGAACTTGAACCCTGCTTATACATCGCATAATGTACTAAATTATTATTTTTACTTTTTGAATGTGTGTGGCTTGAATGATATGAATGATATTAGGAATGTGCATGGAAGTAAGTTAGATGTCGTGCTGGTGTCTGAGCGCATTCTAAATACTGTAGTATTGGAAGAGACACATTGTGGTCTTGTCTCTAGACCCGATGCGTACCATCCTCCTTTGTCGGTTCTGATTCCAACCGATTGTCTTACGCGAAGACCCTGCGCTGAACGTTTGGATCCTAGCAATGTGGACTCGGGAGAGGACTGGGACTTCTCTAAAGGCAATTATAAGCTTTTATATGAATTAGTCTCGGAAGTAGATTGGCAAGAAGTTTTAAGTGCTTTAGATGTCGACAAGGCTGTGAACACTTTCTATGGGACATTGTACGGGATTTTTGATCTCTGTATGCCTAAACGGATTCGCTCAAGCAGCCCGGGTAGACGGTATCCTGTTTGGTATACTGCGGATATTATTAGGGATCTTAAACAAAAAGGCGATCTACATCGAAAATGGAAGGCCACTAAGGATCCAAACATCTACAATATGTTCTCAATTCTGAGGTCTGATGTGAAGATTCGAATGGCAACTGCCTACGATAGCTACCTTCAGAATATTCAAGAGCGAATTAAAGATAATCCCAGATCCTTTTGGCAATATTTAGATAGCCTCAAATCAAAGGGCGGGTTTGTCTCTCGTGTTTTGTTTAATGGCCAAGAATTTGTTGGGAGTAAAGTGGCTGATGCCTTCGCAAGCTATTTTGCGGGGGTATTCCTTTCCGATATTCCTCACCTCAACCTGAATCACTCAAGTAACAGTGGCAGGAGTCCTAATGCCGCCTATATTGACATTAACTCAGTGACGATGGCTGAAGTTGAGGCAGGAATAAAGCGTCTCAGAGGCCCTGTCGTTGGCGATAGCGAAAGCAAAGGAGGATGCACACGACGCTTTCCTCGCTTCGCTAGACAGGGACCCCTGGGGGCGTCCGTACAAGTTAGTGCGGAACAAGATGCGCAACGCCCCCGGTATAGACTCCCTGGAGCCTGAGCTCCTCCGGAGGATAGTCGAGGCCTTATTCCCGCCGGCTCCCGACTTTACACCCCCCCGCATGTCGATCCCCCGCGAAGACCCTGAAGTGCTGCCTGACATCCCGCCAGTATCAGACGGCGAATTTCATGCCGGTGTACTCCGCTTCAAGGCCTGTAAGAAGGCCCCCGGGCCAGATGGAATCCCTGGGCGAATTATGCCCGTTGCGTTAAAACACCTGGGGAACCGCCTCAAGGATCTTTTTGACGATTGCCTGAGGACGGGGCGGTTCCCTAAGTGCTGGAAAGAAGGCAGGTTGTGCCTCCTCCGGAAGGAAAGCCGTCCGGCTGACTCCCCGTCCGGTTGGAGGCCAATCGTACTGCTGGACGAATCCGGGAAGATGCTGGAGCGCATCGTAGCTTCTCGGATCGTCCAGCACCTGGAGGGAGAGGGCCCCAACATATCGGACCGCCAATACGGCTTCCGTACAGGGCGGTCCACTATGGACGCGTTAGGGGCCCTACGGGCATTCTGTGAGGACGCAGTGGGGCGAAGGGAGGGGGCCGTGGCGGTGTCCTTGGACATCGCCAACGCCTTCGGCTCCATCCCGTATTCGGTGTTAAAAGAGGCACTCCGGTATCACGGAGTGCCTCACTACCTTGTAAGGCTCGTAGAGCACTACCTCTCTGATAGGGTAGTGCTCTACGAAGAGAAAGGCGGTATGAGGCGCGAATGGCCCATGGCCTGCGGTGTTCCCCAGGGGTCGGTGTTAGGACCCCTGCTGTGGAACATCGGGTTTGACTGGGCCATTCGGGGCATGTTGCTGCCCCGGATGACCATCATCTGCTATGCGGATGACACGATGGTGGTCATCCGGGGGCAGCGCCTGGAAGAGGCGCTAAGGAGGGCGTCGGTGGCGGCTGACCTGGTGGTCGGCAGGATACGCCTGTTAGGCCTAAAGGTGGCCCTCTCGAAAACTGAGGCGATAGTCTTCGGGGGAAGGGGGTGGCGGCCCCCCGCTGGGGCCACCATACGCATCGGAGGGGACCTGGTCCAAGTGAAGCCCCACATTAAATATCTGGGGCTTACCTTGGACCGGAAATGGAACTTCGGGGAGCATTTCCGCCAACTTGCTCCCCGGATCAAGGGCCAGGCCTCGGCATTGGCACGACTTCTGCCCAATGTCGGCGGACCCGGCGCCCCGTGCCGTCGCCTGTACGCAGGAGTCGCCAGATCGATGGCAATGTACGGGGCGCCAATCTGGGCCGATAAACTTAACGCCGCCAACAAGGCCCTCTTACGAAGGCCGCAAAGAGTGGTGGCGCTAAGGATCGCGAGGGCTTATGTCACGGTTGCATGGGCGGCGGCGTGTGCCTTGGCGGGCACGCTCCCTTGGGAGCTAGACGCCCAATTGCTCGCCGAGGCACACCGGGAGCGGGTCGAAAATAGGGCCCGGGAGATCTACCCCGCTCCCGAGGAAGTGAGGGCCGCCCGGAAGGCGGCTCAGCGCAGGATGAGGGACAGGTGGAAGAGCGACCTGGAGGACTCCCCCTATGGACTCCGCACCATAGAGGGACTCCTCCCGTCGTTCGACCGCTGGCTGGACCGGAAGAAGGGGCACCTCTCATTTAGGATGACGCAGGTAATGACCGGACATGGATGTTTTGGTCATTACCTGCACAAGATTGGTAGAGAGGCCGGTCCGGCCTGCCATGAGTGCGGCGCACCGGATGACACGGCCCAGCACACTCTGGAGGAGTGTGCACATTGGGCCGATGAGCGCCGCACCATGACGGCGGTTTTGGGAGTGGGAGACCTCTCGCTGCGCAGCATCGTCGCGGCCATGCTGGACAGCGAGAGGTCCTGGGAGGCGGTGACCTCCTTCTGCGAATCAGTCATTTCGCAGAAGGAGGCCGCGGAGCGAGAGCGCGAGGAAGCTGCGGACGCGCTCCCGCTCCGGCGTAGGCGGAGAGGGAGGAGGCGGGCGCAATTCGGCGCTCGCCTCAACCCCTAGTGGAGTGTGGGTGAGGGGCCCACAACTAAACTCCACCCGTCTGGGGGAGGGATCGTGGCGGTTTCCGATCCCTCCCTCCCTTGGCGCGGGAGCCCTGACGGCATAAAAGCCAGGGTAGCCGGGGGGCACATATGGATAGAATGAATCCGATCCCATAGTGCCCCCGAAAACGGCAGTGCGGAGAAACGCCGGTGGGTTTTTAGTGGGTATGCTCCTCCCCTTCTGACTAGCAGAGGGGAGCGAGAGGAGTGAGCCCCACATAACCCCCCCAACCAACATCGGGCCTCCCTAGGCCCCGGGGGGGTATGCGTAAGGCATTTTCCCACCGCAAAAAAAAAAAAAAAAAAAAAAAAAAAAAAAAAGGAATAAAGCGTCTCAAGGCCAATTGCTCGGTTGGGCCTGACAACTTGCCAGCCTATATTGTAAAGGGTTGCTTAGAATACCTGAAAACCCCGATACAATATATTTTCAATCTTGCACTCTCTTCTGGATCATACCCACATCGCTGGAAGGTCTCAAGGGTTAAACCGATACCGAAAGCAAAGGATACTACAGTCGTAGAAAATTACAGGCCTATAGCTATTCTCTGTACTCTAGCCAAACTTTTTGAATCCATACTCCACCGGACCCTATCCACGCAGGTCAGTCCCTTTTTATGTGATGGACAACACGGCTTCAGACCCAATCGTTCTGTTAATACAAATCTTCTCACATTGGTTGACAGTATTACTGAGCACCTGGATAGGGGCATCCAAGTCGATGTCGTCTATTTCGACTTTAGGAAGGCATTCGATCGCGTTGATAATGATGTGCTGCTAAGTAAGCTTGATGACATTGGCTTCTCTCCCAAGTTACTTGCCTTTTTTGCAAGTTATCTGCGCGATCGAGAGCAGTATGTCCGACATGGATGCTTTGTCTCGTCATCATATCACACCCGATCTGGCGTCAGTCAAGGCTCCATTCTGGGACCTCTATTGTTTGGAATCATGATAAACGATCTCAATTCGGTTCTTCGATCAGCTCAATGCCTATTATACGCCGATGATTTAAAGCTCGTATATGGCGTGGAGCAAAGAACTGACTGTGATTCGCTGCAAGAGGACATCGACTCGGTTTTCCGGTGGAGCCTGGAGAACAAACTTCATTTTAATTTTGAGAAATGCTGTATCTGTTCTTATAGCCGCACACGTAGTCCCTTGCATGTCCAGTACATGCTCGGGCCTGAACCCATCAACCGTGTCCTCTCTGTTAAGGATCTAGGCATAGTCTTTGATACGCGACTTACTTTTCATGATCACATTTCATCCCTTGCTGTGACCTGCTATCAGAGACTAGGTTTTATTATCCGCAACCTGCGGAATTTCCATGACCCTTTGTCAATGAAATTAGTTTATAACGCATTAGTTAGGAGTAAGCTGGAAACGTCTTCGCTCATATGGCAACCGTATGAAGCTACGTATAGCCTCATATTAGAAAAAATACAAAAGGTATTTCTTAGATTTTTGTATAAAAAAAAGTATGGGTATTATCCATACTTATATCCAACAAAATATCTTCTTGGTACTCTAGGTTACAACTCCCTGGAGGTCAGGCGCAATTATAGTTTGTTGGTCACTGCGTGCCGGGCCCTGCGCGGAGAGTCGGACTGTCCGGAACTAGTGGGTCGACTTGTGCGACTCTCTGTTCCGGATGTGCCCAGGATAACTCTCAGGACGCGACAACGCGAGTTATTAGCGGTGCCAGAGGCCCGTACTGTGTTCCGCAGAAATTCGCCGCTGCTTCGCGCTCTCTCCCAACTTAATGCGCTCATGGCATCGGCACCCGAGTGCGACCTTTTTGCGTGGCGATGGGCGGCTGTGTGTACGGAATGTCTGAGATTCTGTGAGGCGATGGATGCCAAGGAATCAACTGTGCCATTGTAATATTTAAGTATTGTTATTTGCTAGTTATAAGTATCATGACGCATTGGATCGTCTGTAATGTCATGGTTACTCAATTAAATAAATAAAATAAAAAAAAAAAATAATAAAAAAAAAACTGTACTAGACATATGCAGGATAGGATAAATTGCTCATAAGAATGCAGTTCGTTTTTGTTAGGGGACGCAGTTCAAACCTAACCTAACCTACTTTTCTGACAGCAGTTCGGTTTTGTTGGGGGACGCAGTTCGAACCGTAACCTAACCTAACCTAATTGACAACATTTCATATTTTCAAAAGATCTTAATTCGAAAACCATTTGGGTAAAACTGTATTTTATGCTCAAAAAAAATATTTTTGGATTTTTTTCCCCATTCATTTTGGAAAAAATCGTCAATTACTGTGAACCGGAAGTGTGACGTCATTTTCCCTGCATTATCAAGAGAGACCTTAGTGCTGAAACGATTAAAAAGTGTATGGTATCCGGTTGTCATTTTCTGACATACTTGCCGTCTGACGTTTATTTGTTTTGAAAATTGTTACAACTGCTTAGCGGCTTTAGAAGTTCAATTTTCTTACCGTTGGTTCATTTGCACGTTTTCGAAGACCTTAAAAGACTTGGCACTTTCCCACTGGACTCCGATAACGCATTCAAACATTATTAACTTGGCATTATTTTACCGGACACCGATTTTTTTCATATAATGAAGACATCAGAAGGTTTTTCTCAGGCTGATAGCACGAATCTGCCGCGTGTTGAAATTATGATGATGGAGTACACATCGGCAAGTGATAAATATAATCCAGCCCAAATAAGAGGAGCAAAAGCATCGTTGTCTTCCCGAACTTCCTATGTTGACAACGCTGTAACGCCTGACAGTTATTTTTTTAATCGTAATTGTCGCTCTGGATTCTAGTTTTTTTAAATCGTAATTGTCGCTCTGGATTCTAGTTGGGAAAGTGACGTCATTTTCTACATACGCCCTTTTAGAATGAGCTACTTTTCAAACTGCTATTTTTAATTGAAAAATTGAGTTAAAACGAAAAAGAAAAAATACGGGTAGCTTAAAATTCCACCTATTTTCTATCCAGCTCATAAAATGAAGGAGTAGAAAATTTGAAATATTGTCAATTGAACTTATGGTTTGAGTTTTTGTTAATGCGGGGGGCTTCGCCCCCCGAGCCCCTCTTGTGGGGGGCTCCGCCCCCCCGTCCCCCCTTTTCGTTCTACGCCCTAATAATTTACCCAAGCAGAGAGGCTTTATGGGCTGCTGTAAAAATATTATTTATGGTTTTTTATAATATTATTAGTATTTGTGTATAGTTATGACTCGCAGTGGCGTAGCGTCGTGCCTAACCGAAATCTGACCTGCCTGAAGGTAGAATACGTAACGATTCTGACTTCACGCCTACCATAGTTTAGTTTAGGAGCTATAAGTGTAGCCAATTTAATAATAGGCAAAATAATTCTTAGGACAATTCATGTTAGGAATATTAAGCTTTAGGTAATTAACCTAACCTACTTTTCTGCAAGCAGAAAAATCACTATGCCATAATAGAAGTATGCTACAGGACTATTATGCAACATAAAATTATGCTAAAAAAAAACTACGAAAGTCATTATCTGCAAAATGATATGTTACAAAATGTATTGTATGCCTAGAAATAATAATGCCAAATAAAGTTTATGCAAAACTACCATTCGACTAAATGTGTTTCTGCGAAACATGTTCTGCGGAGTGTATTTCTGACCAATATTATTCTGCCAGATGAGGGTAACCCTGTCCTCAGATAGAGATATGTCCTCGTTATGACGATATCGTGCCTTAACAATTCGCTCCAAGATTTTGTATATGGCATTATTAAGTGTACTCTCCAAGTAAAACAGAGAGGTATAGATAGATAGATATAAGATGAAATCACTATTACACAAAAACCTCTAAATTACGATCGTTCCTAATCGAAAATTCGATTTGTTAAATCAAAATGAAATATGGATTATCCTTATTGTTATGAATAAATTATTCGTAAGTCAGTCCGGGCCTTTGTGCTTAGTTTGGTCTATTAAGCCGCTCTGTAGGATTTAGGTTAAATAACTTGTCTTAGAATTGAGAGTAATTGGCTTCGTAATATTACTTCGATATTGATTGGGTTTGCTTCTTCAATTGTGATTTGAGAGTTATTAAAGTAAGTGAGTGCTTTGTTCTTAACAGAGTTAAAAAAACAAGGTTATCAGCTCGACTCGTATGTATGTAATGTCAGAATTGCAGAGTTTAGATATGTTACTGATTACCAGCCTCTAAACGTGTGTGCCAAATTTCGTAATGTATGGATGTATATTTGTTAGCGCTTATCTAAAAAACTATAAGTCTGATTGCAAAAAATCTTTTTTAGTTGGACTAGGTATAGTCTAACTTAGGAAACTGTGCAAGTTTCATCAAAATCGGTAGTTTTTGAGATGCGATGAGAGTTGTTATCAGTCACTAGGAAAACGTGTACTTAATTCACAGCGTAATTCGATTACTAGTGAAAGAATAAGAAAATGAAGAATAAAGTAGCAAGTATTTTTAAAAATTAACTTCAAAATAGGAAAAAATAACAGATTTTTGCCAGCTTTTGTTTTTGAGGTCGGTGCCAGCCTGAATATTTGGAATAACGGTACGACACTGGCGCGGCCTCAAGAAAATAGTTGGTATAAAACTGTTCTAATGTTCAGTTACAGTTCAATTCAGTACTCATTTAATAACATTATTTACCCCCAAGGACTTCATATCCACAATCATGTTAACACAGCACCATCATAAAACCGTATTCCCGGCAGACCTTTTACGTGTCGGCCAAAGTTGGGGGCGAACATAATTTCGTTAGGCCACCGCGAGTTTCGCCCCCAGGGTGTCGGCGTAACTTGACGCGCCCGTCATGATCACCGCTTTTTGTTTGATGTTTTGTATTTGGAATTCCGTTGAGTTTTTTTATGAAGAATGTTCTTCGAACTACTTATATTTCCTACTAATAATATAAATGTGAAAGTTTGTGAGGATATTTGGAGGTAAATAACACGGTAACAAATTTTTTTTTTTTATTTTTTATTTTATATATTAGAAGACCAACAGCTTTGTAACATAATTATAGTCTAGAAATAGGATACATTAAAATAGCCAATAACAGGTCTCCCTAACTAATACAAGTTAAAAGAACGGGTATGCTAACTTAGAAATATTGTTACAATTATATGTGCGCGTGCGTGCGTGAGTGCGCGCGCGCGCGTGTGTGTGTGTGTGTCTGTTTGTGTTAGAATTGACGTCAATGTGCAGACATATCTTTAATTTTAGATTTGATTGCACACTTAAATTTGTTTTTACTATGAAGTACGAATGGATCTAAATCACTAAATTTCTTATTGTAAGTAGCAGCTATCCTATAAATCACAGAATTCTTACTATAATTAGTCCGATAGTCAGGTAGACTAAAAAGTCGTGGATGCCTGGTATTTGATTTAGGTGTGAAGTACTTGATCTCTGCTATGAGATTAGGACAATCAATATCCCCTTTGACTATATCATACAGTAGTCCCATGTCGAGCATCTCTCTTCTATCTTCTAAACTCATCAAACCGTGTTTCTGGCAGCTAGATTTATAGTTAACAGTTATATGTTTTGTTCGATAGTTAAGATACCGTAAAAACCTTCGTTGCAAATTTTCGATACGAGATATATAAGTGATGTACTGAGGAGACCATATACTACATGCATACTCTAAAACACTACGAACATAGGCAAAGTAAACCACCTTGATACAATTGGGATCGTTAAAAGCCTTGCATATTCTCATTACGAAACCTAAGTTTCTATAAGCCTTATTAATTATACTATCGATATGATCCGACATTAGCATTTTGCTATCGAACAATACTCCCAGGTCTCTTATTAATTGGACTCTTTCTAGCGAAATGTTATTTATTGTGTAAGTTGCAAGCAAAGGTGACGGTTTTCGAGAAAATGTTATTATTTGACATTTTGAAGCATTAATTGTTATTTTGTTTCTGCGATAATATAATTCTAGGGAGTCCAATGCATTTTGCATAATGCGGCAGTCAGACGCGTCTTTAATTTTAATAAATATTTTTTTGTCATCAGCGTATAATAAGTGTTCTACAGGGGATTGAATGCAAGTATAAATATCAAAAATATACGCATTGTAAAACAAAGGCCCCAGATGGGATCCCTGTGGGACACCGGAGGGGACATGAATGTGATCGGATCTGAAACCCCCAACTGTGACAATTTGTGATCTGTTCAAAAGATATGACTTGATCCACCGCAGTAGACAACCATGAATACCTAAATGCTCCAATTTCGCTAGCAGGATGACGTGGTCCACTCTGTCAAACGCTTTTTCAAAATCAGTGTACACCACGTCAACCTGTCCACCGCGCTCCATATTACTCAACACAAAGTTAGTAAATTCCGCTAAATTAGTTACAGTAGAACGCCGTTTTAAAAAACCATGTTGAAATGAGCTAATGCCATTCATTATGGTGGGATAGATGTGATTGTAAACAATTTTCTCGAAAATTTTACTAAATATATTCAGAATTGAAATTGGGCGGTAATTTTCTATAACTGTTTTAGAGGATTTTTTATGTATAGGTATTATATTTGCCTCTTTCCACTTGTCTGGGAATGTACCTTCTCTTAAAGATCTATTGATGAGAATAGTTAACGGTGTACTTATTGCTTTTGCTGTGTTCTTAATGTAATAAGGAGAGATATCATCAGGACCAGCTGATTTATTAACGTCTACCTTTTTCAGAAGCGATATTATTTTCTCAGACGATACAATAATATTACCGATTGCATGTACATCACCTACATCGGGTATATTCAAGTTGCCGTAATCAGACTTACTACCCGGTTCTACATATACACTTTTGAAAAACTGACTAAATCCGTTACTAATGCTAGGACCATCACTTAAGGATACATTTCCATAGGTCATGGATTTAGGATAGCTCGAGCAGCCACGCATTGATTTTACATAGCTCCATAACCTTTTAGGGTTTACTTTTATTTGGTCTTGTACAGATGTTAAAAAGGTGTTATAATTATCAGTTTCAAGTTTATTAACCTTCCGCCTAAGATAAGAGAATTCTTGATAGTCCAAATCATTTTGGTAACGCTTCCATTTTTTATGAGCTTTCCATTTGCGGCGTATCAAACTAATTAGGGGTTTACTGTACCAGGATGGATATTGTTTAGATGTGGAATTTTGATTTTGCTGTACTCTTGGAATAAATAGTTGTATGCTCTCGCGTATTTTTTTATAAAAACAATTGACAGCACAATTTACCGAGTCACAACTAGTAAATAACACAGGCCAGTCTACTTCGTTAAGATATTTGTTTATTTTATCGTAATCCCCCTTGAAATATAATATTTTTGTTGTTTTATTTTCATGTAAAGGTTTTATATCTAAGTCATTAGGTATAATGTTTAAACTAGGATGTGCTTTATCTTCTTTTAAAATTGGGTTATTTATTTCATTAACGACTATTGGGAAGTTACTAAATACAAGGTCAAGGGTGTTACCACTAGCGTTTTTAATGTAATTGTGCTGGTCCAGCCCATGACATGAAAATTCTTCAACGAGTTTAATGCCTGCCTGCTGTATTTCTACGGAGCCTTTTTTTAAGTATATTGGATCCGCGCTATTCCAAAGTATACAGGGTAGGTTGAAGTCGCCAACAATCATGAAATAATCACTATTATTTTGATTATATACTTGCGAAACAGAGCCAATAACATTATTAACATCGCTAGGTAAGGTTCGATAATTAGGTGGTAAATATACAGTTGCAATATGAAGATTATTGGTTGATCCTAAGGAGTATGAAGGTATCGTTACCCAGAGGAGCTCAGTAGGTGGAGTCGCTCGGTCTACACGCAGCGTCACACCCAGGTGTCGCCGAGCGCACACCATCACACCTCCTCCCAAAGTTACATTCGTGAGCGCAAGGTTTCGGTCCAATCTAAAAAGTTCATACTGCGAGTTACATAATTCACCGTCTAGTATGCCCGCATGAAGCCAGGTTTCGGTAATAATAATAAGGTCATAATTTCGTAAAAGAATATTCCTATAAAAGTCTGTTGTCTTGGTGCGCAAACCGCGCACATTTTGGTAATATATCTTTAAAGGCATTGTAGTAAATTGAAGCAATATACTATGTTAAACGAAAATAAACCTAAGATAGAAGAAATATGCAACATAATATGATGCTTAGTCATCGATCCAGCGGTGCATGAGGTGTAAACAACTTTTTGCATATGTTGTGAATTCAATATACTGAATGTGCTCGCCAGTGCTCCCGTCACATTCGCTGAGACTCGCGCGCAAGCACTCCCGGTGGTTATCGCAACTTGATTTCCCGTCTTGATATTATTTAAGTATATGTGTACGCAGTATACAGTCTCCCAGTGCATTTCATAAAAAGATAGGTCATATTCTCGCAACATAAGATGATCAGTTGGTGCTCGACTAGGAAAAATGCGTTTTGTTATGGTTTTCATTGGCGGACCAAGTATTGTAAGTGTTAGTATAAATATTATAGCAATTTTAAAATAAACATAGTGGCAAATTACATTAAAATAATATAAGAAACAAAGTGAATTGAATGTGAGTGTAGTGTGTCTTATGGTACAAGAGAGAAGTAGATAAATGTTCATGTAAGTACTTGTATTACGACTTTGTTGTGAGTAGGTAAATGATCCGTTCGTACATAAAACATCGGCATAAAATAATAGCGAAGTCGTTAATGAGTCTATGAAAAGATACATCCTATTTCATTTTATTTTCTTGATGTCTTTAAGTGATTCTAACTGCAGAAGCGAAGCGCCGTCAGACTTCCTGGCATATATGTTGCAATCACGAACCCAGACGTACTCGTAGCCTCGGTTATTTGCCGCGGTTTTACACTCCTTCAGTACTTGCTTTCTATATGGGGTAAGGTGGTCGTTGACGTAGAGGGTACGTGCTTCACCCTGGAGGCCGATGTCGTTCGTGGTGACGCCGCGCGTCCTGCGCAGCCCTGCGAGGATACTGTTCTTAAGCGCACGAGTCCTTAATTTGAGTATGATGGATTTGGGACGACCCTCCTGCGGCGTCATCGGCCGTACTCTGTTAGCATGCTCGATGTCATTTAGTGTTAAAGCTACGCCGGCATGTTTTGCAATATTTATTACAATGGATTTCAAATTTTCGTTCTTTGATTCCGGCATACCAGAAATTTCCAGGTTCTGAATACGGGAATATTGCTGCTGCTTGTCCAATTCTATTAACAACTGATCATATTTAGTACTCAGTAGTTCGTAGTCCGTGTGTTTTTTGTCTAAGTCTGTGACTTTTGAGGTTAGTTCAGCCATTTGCATTTCCTGTTCGCTTTGTTTGTTGGAAACAAATTCAATAGTGGATTTCATGTCGTTAAACTCGGTTATTACCTCTTGTTGCTGGTTTTTAAGTTCAGATATAGATTGGTGAATCTTGGAGTTATCTGAGCGCAGTGACTTTAACTCCGATTTGATGTCGGCGAACATGTTAGTAATGTCTGACTTGAAGTCAGACAAGTCCGTGTCGAATCCATCTAAATGTTTACGTTTGCGCTGAGTAACTCCTTGTGAGGGACTTCTGTCTTGATCACTGTATTTTGAGTGAATCTCGGGATTAGATCCAAATTGCTTGCTTGGTGACCGATACATTCTGTTCAATACACTTACACGAGTAATGATTGGCAAAAACACACTGTAATACACACGCACTGAGTCTATTTTAGATTGAAATATTTCTTAGTAAGTTTTAAGCGATGCGCTGATAAGCATACGTCCGTTCGGGTCGGCGGCGTACCGCGAAAAAAAGATGAAATGAATGGATTGAGATGAAATTTGGCATACAGTTTTACATGTATGATAAGTAGGAGGACAAAGCTATTTGCTTGTGACAAATGATAAAATAACGCTATTTGTGATTTTCAAATCCTTATTCAATAATACGCCACTCGACATAGTGCGTCGATTTAAATTTTTTCACATTATGGCGTCTCATCGTCACCTGTCGTCGTCTGTTATGCCTTTGGTGACATTTGGACAATTATGAGAAATCGATCGACGGAACAATGATCACAAAGAAACAATCATACATGCATATATCGATGTCTAAAAGCGGAAACGTAGTAACCGCCATTGTTTCCTTTGGCAGTACCCTCCTTTGCATCTCGCAGTCGGTTAAAATAAGAGGCAAAGTTAGTCAGAAGACTATCGTTGTAGGTATACCTTGTAGACATATTGTCAAAAGTGTCCAGAATCGGAAAGCAGGGAAACCCATTGGAGCCTAATGGAGGCCGACAGGCTTTTAAGCTGGCTCTTAGTGACAGCGGAAAGAGTTTGGTGACTCAAGAGCTTAAAGTTGGTAATGGCGGGCTAGGTGAAAATGTAAAGCTTTTTGCTGTGTATTTAAGCCTTTCTTCAACATAATATGTAACAATATAACACGTATGCCACACCTGTCCATAAACCGCTTTCTGGCCAAGTGTAATAATATTTATCATTTAGTCTAACAAGGATATAATACAAAACAATAAGGGTGAATTTTAAATCCTGAATCGTAACCACGTTTACCGGTAAAGCTACTTAAGACTAATACAGAGCACTAGTGTTAATTACAATTAAAGACCCGCTTAATTAATTATGAACAAAACGGGGGAGGCGCTTATACCATTAATCGTAATAAAACTGAATTATTTTATGAGTAAATACGATTTAAATAGGTACTTTATGTTGACAATGTCGACGATGTTGACATTATTGACAATACGTGCCAAAATTCTATCCAGCCAACTTCAATATTAGGAGGTTAGATATCTAATGTTGAAATTTTCATGACAAGTACGAAACATGAATGTACGTGACCACGAGATTTTAAAAATTAGGATAAATCAAATTAAAAGTGGACAAAATAAAAACGTACTTAATTTAGGTTTAAAAGCATTGTAAGTTATTGTTAACTACGTATAGACTACAAAAAAATTATTACGATTCACGATTTAAAATTCATCCTGTATAACTACAGTAAAACCCGCTTAATACGATTTCATGATGATGCTGCCAAACACGCTTCTTAAGCGGGGAAGCGTATTAAGCGGAGGGCTATCTTCAGAATTCAGAAATATATCTGCAGTCACCTCATTCATCTGGCCATTTCATACTAAATGTATGGAGACAGATGAATGAGTCGCAGACATACTTCTGAAGAATAGCCCGGGAATCAACGGAATAAGGCACAGCGCGGGGCAGTTATGTTATGAATGAACATCATTATAAATTAGACATGCTCAAAATGCGTCTCTAAAGTGAAAAGCGTGACATAAACACATATGTATCACTCTGTATCACTCTTTTAACTCAGTAGCTCCGTGGTGTGTCAGCGGCTCACTAGCTTTTATAGGTCAGTAGGTCCAAATCCGAATATTTCAAAACGAAAGAGAGAACATTTACCGAGGTATACGGTGACAAGACAGGGACGAAAAACTCGTATTTCTCGTGTCTTTTGTTGCAGCTCACGGCTCAATAGAGATACTTGAGAACGAATGAGCGAGTGAGTTGAAAGATATACTGAGTTTTTTGAATCGGAGCTGAGCTAGTCAGCCAGTGAGCGAGACCAACTGATATAGCTCATTTGAATCACTCACTCGCGGGTTACACAATATGTATATTATAAATTATACGTCCACATTAAACTGAACCGGTTTATGAAACGACGGCCAGTCATCCAAGCTCGATATTGTGCATTACATGTTACAGGTGCCTCTTATGTTTTTAAGCTACGAGATTTTTTTTCCTTACTTATCACTTGCAAACGTAACTTTTCCGACCCATCAAAATTGGCACAGGCCACGACAGTCAGTTTTTCTTTGCTTGTTTTACCTTCATGACAAATTTTCCCCTTGGAGGTATAGGATTTATCCGGCATCGATTTAAACAATAACCGGAGTTAACCTGCGTTGAATATGTTTCGCGGTTCCCATCTATGCATCGACATCTTCATTGTTCTACTTGCTAAAACTGTAGTTATGCAACTCTACCTATGTTATTTACTGCAAATAAATTATTTGATTTGATTTCTTGTTCAGCCCCTGTCTCCGATTCCCACTGTTTTGACAGTACACAATGCCGTGGCGACCAAGGACCTTAAAATAAAGAACGGAGCTTCGCCAACAGACAACTGAAGCATTTCTAGTGCGCCGGTTGCTTTTTACTTACGAGCCGTACGCACACATCAACAAGTTTTTTCCTACTACCCGCAGCACGCACACATTGACCTGGCCAACCAGCGCTAAGCCCGGCAGACTGAAGTACTTCAGTTCTTTGTTAGTAATGCTACGTCCGGCTATTTATTTTAAGGTTGGTGGCGACTTTTAAATTGATCTATCCAGTCAGCCACTAGTCCATTGGTCTGCCAGCGTGAGATGACACGCGTGTAATGTGTATGGCCGCGGCAAATGGCGTATTCAACAGGATAAGGATCGTAAAACGCGGGATATAATGTATGAAAACATGTTTCACGTTACAGGGACTGACGTTATATAAAAGAGCTCGCCAAACTAACTCTAATAAGGGTACCTTACCTTTTACTTAACTCTTCCCAGTAGAGTCTCATCGATATTCTAGAGCATCTACAGTCGAAAAGACATCTTGTTAAACAAAGTTAGAAAACTTTACCTATCTAGTCATCTCATTATAAATTTTTCTTTTGCAATATTATCGGAAAGGTGCATTCGCGCCAGTATTAAAACTTTGAGACATTAAAGAAAGCAGAATATTTCTTTTAATATCTTTTGAGCTTGAGTTGTGATGGTCAATGTTATTTACTTATAATTTAAATAAGATTTTTATGCCACACTTGGCCATAAAGTGGCTTTTTCCGCACGCTGTGCGTACAGAAAAAACCGCTTTCTGGCCAAGTGTAAACATAAAATGATGTACACAACACGGGAGGTAATAAAGACAGCCCTCGATCGCACATTTACGTCCCTCACTTTCAGCTCGGGCCGCAAACTTCTGCGACCTCGGCCTTTCTTTGTATTACCACCCTAGTTATGTAATGTACTATTTTAACACAGTTAGATATTCACGTTATGTTTGCTGAGTGGTTCCGACAAACGCCTTTCACGGGTCATTCTTATTTTTGTGAACATAGTCACTACCGTGGGCGTTATTACTCTTTCTAAATGATAAAAAAATACTATAATGGATTCACTCATCCATATGATAAAAAGAATTCATGATATTATGACGGTTAGGTCGAACGTTTAGAAAGAACAATTAAAGCCACGGTAGTGACTCTGACTATGTACACAAAAATGAGAATGGCCCTCACACGGAGGTCGTGGGTCCGAATCCTGTCTCATATCAACAACGTTTGTTTTTCGAAACTTATGTAAATACAAAATATGATTTTATATTTACCATTAGCTTTTCGGAAGGAAAAACATCGTAGTGCCCCGTTGTAACGCCGATCGGTGCACTTATTTCTTCGTTTAGTATATTTTTTAGCCACTGTGACAACCAACCTCTGTGACAACCAAACCCCGTCTCCCTTAAGATCACAAAGCCTAAGCCAAATGAAGCTCCTGTACCGACGCCATAAATTTTCCCTAAGCAACTTGGACTGTTTCTTTTGCAACAACTATGCAGACGTTAGTCTTACCCGAACTTTAGTAATCGTGGTTTGTGAATAAAACTTAAACTATTTTTGCTATTCTAAATTGAGTCGTAAGTCAATTGGCATTGAGTTGAAATTGAATAAAATTATAGTTGGAGGTAGCACCTTGTTGAATGCATGATTTAGTAAATTTATTAATTTTGAAGCAATGTAAACTTATCTTTCTTAATTACATACGAGTAGTAAGTACTTATCTAGTTACGAAATGCTTTTTAGAGTAGGATTTATGAGAATTTATCACTTAACTATGTAGTTATAGTTAACGTATCTTAACACAATAATTAGAATTTGAAATAATTACCACTTCTTTGTCGTCAAAGTAAAATTCTACCCCTTCGAATAATTATAACTGCTCTAGACAGTACAATTAAATGCACCTCAAGCTATCTAAGCTAATTCCCCTCCCCCTTTCTAGACTTACATTTTTTTAATTGTTCCTCATCGCAGATACCGTAGAGAGATTCACAACGTTGCCGTAAATCTCGTCTCCAATATAACTAGGCTATCTATACATATATTATAATAAAATCATAGATAAACTGTGTTTGTATAGTAAGAAAAATCTATAATATAATTTATATTATAGATTTTTTTGTTAAAAATCACATCACATTAATACTATAAATGTGAAAGTTTGTGAAGATTTTTGGATGTTTAGATGTTTGGAAGTTTAGATGTTTGGATGTTTGTTACTGAATAACGGGGAAACAACTAAATGGATAGAGCTGAAATTTATCGTGCAAGTAGACCAAGTTCCGGAGTGAAACACAGGATACTTTAGATCCCGGGCCCCGGGTAAGAGTTTTCTTGGGACTGTAACGGGAACAACGCGGGCGAAACCGCGGGGAATTGGTAGTAAATAATAAAACGTAAGCATTGAAATGGTTTTGTTTTGAAATTTTTGTCTGTTTGATTGTTCGTTCGTACGTAAAAACTACCGGGCCAATTTTCATGAAATTAGGTATACAGGTAAATTATAGCCCCACTTAACACATAGGATACTTTTTATCTGCCTCAACTAAAGCAAAAGAGATATTCAACTTATTTCACCCCGCGAATGAAGTCACTATTTAACTATTTTAACTGACAAGAAAAGACACTGTATTTCATTGCATATGCATGCATGAGAAAAGCACTGTACATACCTCGGCGTGAAATGCGGTTGCCGGCCTCGTAACTATATGGACTCGCTTTCGCTCGGCTATCTATATGTACTCGGCCGGAACCTCTTACTTCCCGGCCTCTGTAGTAATGTACTATAAGAGTAAATAAGACAAAAGAAGGTCCACTAATACTTTATCTAATATTCCTCTAAAGTTTATGCATTTTTCATCGCATATATAAATATTTCGATTGATTCCTTTTTCGTCCTATTCCTGATTGGACATATTCTTGTTTCGGCACATTCCTGTTAGACGTATTCCGTTTTCGGCATATTCTTGTTTCGGCTCATTCCGTTTTCGGCATAAATCATTATATACAACAAATAAAATTAATCCTAGGTATCGTTATTTTTTATTTTCAAGACATACATATGTAGTAGTTAGACAATAAATTGCATGCAATAAATATACACAACATAATATTTTCCAATGGTAAATATTTTAATTGATTAAAATAAAATATTTTACTAAAAAATATAAAATTTATTTTATCACGCAAGCAAAATCACGAGTATTTCATAGTATAATTTATTTACTTAAATGTGTCGAAACAAGAATATGCCGAAAACGGAATACGTCCAAACAGGAATGTGCCGAAACAAGAATATGTCCAATCAGGAATACGACGAAAAAGGAATCAATCAATATTTCGTAACACAAAGGGAGGACGGTTGAAGTTGAAACGCTCCGCGGCCTTATCTTACTAGTTCACGTGTCACAATATATTAGAAACGAGATTTACGGACAAGTACTGAATTACCCTGCAGGTTTGCTAATTAAAAAAAGGCTCCCCTGGCAATCTCCCCTGGCAGAGCTTAAGAAGATGAATTTTTAACGGGGTTCAGTGAAAAGCGTCTTGGAAATGAGCTTTTTCTTAGTTCCTGCAAATAAATAATTAAGAAGTTTGGTTAAAATATTTTTTACATTTCAGACGGGTAAAGTTAGCCGCTGGTTAGTAGGTATATGCTACTCGTATTGTATTATGTGAGTCACAGATGTTTTTATATTTCTGTAAGTAACTTTTGTTTTGTAAAGCATGTAAAAATTTTAATGATAATTTAGTAATGTATATTTCGTTTCCCATTTTGTATTTTGACGTTTGAAGGTCCTTTACACCTCCAAAACATGGTTTGACAACGGAGACCCCGTACATCTCCATTAAATTTAGTATACAGGGTGGGAGGGACTATACCGACAACCTTTAACTATAGATTCTAACAACTATTAGGAGTAAAAAAAGTTATGTGGTGTATAGTCGAAAAACGCTTACTTTCAGAGATATTCATTATTTTTTAAATGAAAACTCCCAAGTGTGTAACAAGCCCTAATAAATGTGACTAAGATAGTTTAACAATTTTTTTAAAATCCTTTAACTAAACAGCAATTAACCTTCGCAGTATTTGATGGTAAGCGACTACGAGGCCAAAAAATTGACCTTTCGTTTCCATTTTAGCTTTTTTTTTCTTTTTGATAACTTTTCCTCCAGTAAGGACATGTTTATAACGAGGGGCTGAATTTACTGATTTATTTTGTTCCATAAGACTATTAATGTAAAATGACAATATTCGACCCATGTCGATATAACATTATTTACTCGTCACACCACCAGGAATTCATGGCTAAACTATGTCGGTGTAGTCCCTCCCACCCTGTATATCTCTTTATTTTTTATTTTTCTTTTTAATTTATCTTGTTGTGACGCCTAGAAACCCTTTACATCTCTAAAAAAATTAGTTTTATGTTTATTGTCGTATATGAAATGTAGTTAAGTATTTCTATGATGCATTGTTTAATGAAATTGCATGTAATATTTTCATAATTATTGTAATGCATTTTTTTTTGAAAAGAGAAACTAGTGAGTTTCTTCCTGCGCTTCTCACCAGAATGTCATTTGTTGAAGCGCCAAAAGAACCAAAAGAATCAGACATGTGAAAGAGCCTTTGAGGCCTACTTACAGAAATAAATTATTTCATTTCATTCCATTTTAAATGCAAAAACCATATACAGTTCTCCAAAAGTCGCCAGTCTGACTCGAAGATAGTGTGAGGTGGCATATCAAGATGCAATCCTCACAGGATCATCAAATAACATAAGATAAACAGACGATGTCAGAGGTCGTCTGATTGGCTTTGGCATGCATTTTACGATTTAACAAAATAACAGTACATACAGTCAACATCATAAATATATAGGTATACGTCACCAAGGCGGCAAAAATATTTGTACACCCTTACCCCCTGACATAATTGTCATTTTAGAAAATTTTGTCACTTCATCCGTATGATGATAGATATTTATGATGTTGACTGTACAGCCGACGATAAGAAGCTTAGCTAAAAATAACTGGTCAAGAGCATGTCGGACCATGCTCAGTGTAGGGTTCCATAGCTGTATCTACGAGGATATGTGCTACAGATAAAAATAAAGCTAAAAATATACAACTGGCAAAAGGTCTTAAATGCCGTGTAATTCGATGGCACTTAATACCTTTTGGTCGAGAAGTTTTACGGCAATAACTTCAAAACGGTTTATTCGTTACTATTCAAAATAATTTTCGCTGAATGTATTTATTAAGCGTTACCTTCCTGATTTTTTTCATATTTTTTTGGATTTACGGTTTAAAAGTTAAAGGGGGGGGGGGACACAATTTATGCAACTTTAGGGGTGATTATTTCCGAAAGTATTCACTTAATCAAAAAAAAGTACATAAAAACCTTCTAATGTTTTTAAAAGAACTATCGAATTATGTACATCACGTTGACGGTTGCTGAAAAAAAAAATTTTAGCTTCTGTTACATGTATGGAGGGCCCCCCCTAGATTTTTTTATTTTTATTATTTAACTAGCAAACTTAGTAGCGGCATCTACAAGACATCTATATTCCAAATTTCATCAGTATACGTCTTGGAGTTTTTGAGTAAAATGACTGTGACATACGGACGGACATGACGAAACTATAAGGGTTCCTTTTTAGCCATTTTGGCTACGGAACGCTAAAAACACGTTTCAAATCATAAAGTTGACAAATGTTACCAACACAAAAATATTATATCGAGATAGCAGGAAATAGTTCGTCAATTAGTATGGAAACAAAGCGTGTAACGTTTTTCGCTTGGCGTTTGACGCCAAAAGTGTAATTTAGCGATAGAAAACGTAAATTTTCCATTTCATTTGGTGGTTTTTGAACAATTAATTATACCATTATTATCAGATTTTCAAATCTGATAATAATTTTGACGGCAACTCAAGTTAACAGCGTGCTAATCATTGTCACTTCTTTTTAGCACGCGCGGTACAGTCGAGTTCATCATTATCTGAGCAAAGAACGGATCAAATATATCTGATCTAGTTCTTATGCGTCTGACAATAGGGTCTTGTTCAGTTGTTTTTGGTCCAATCTTTGTGTAGACGACGCGATGAGCTGCACCTGAAATAAACCTGAAAACAAACTTATAAACTAATTTCGGAGTTAACTTAATTAATAATCATTAATTATACTTACCCGCTGCTCTTTCTATGTGTGTACAATAAACGTATGCGCGAGCGCATGCACATGTGAGAGTGTCGCCTACGGTCCAATAGAAATCAGTTGTCGTTGTCCTTCAGCTACCGTAAGATGCACGGTACGCATGTCCATGCACTCAAGCATCCCTAATTTCGTGAACCCAGTTTGTTTTACTTTCGTTCCTTACGACTAGTGACAACCCCCGTCGCTTACACTTTGCTCCGATAATGTTGAACTCGACTGTGTATACGCGTTTTCCTTCTACCTCAATATATTTCTGTGGTCGCCAACGATTAAAGATTAAAAAGTGACATACATTTTCGTTCCACAACTAAACGGATCGAAATTAAACGAAACGGAACGGATCGCACATATTTTTCGAACATTTAAAATGCATTCTAGAAATAAATGCTCACTTGTATGCATGTTGTTTGCTTGTGTGCGCAGTTCAAAATACGGATTAAACACGCACCAATAAATGTCAAGCATGCGTGCGCTCGGTTTTTATTGGTCGTTTTTCGTATTTTTCTGAATCCGGATGTCTTTAATTTTATAGATTGATCCATTTTATTTGCGTGAAATGACATGAGAGATTGAAGCAAACAAATCTTGAATAGGTATCAACCAAACGGGGCATATAATAAGTCTTCTTCTTCTTAATATATTTGAAAGATAAAATAAAATAGTTTATTTCTACAAGTAGGCCTAGGCCCTCAAGGGCTCTTTTAAATGTCTCATCTGTTCTTTTCTTTTGGCGCTTCGGGTAATGACCTTCTGGTGAGAAGAAGCGCCGGAGGAAACTCACCAGTTTCTCTTTTCGACCATTGAACAAGTATTACAACAATATGGCGTTAATATAAGATTTCATTAATACCTTACATTAAACTTAAAACTGCATTTATAGAGATGTAAAGGATAATAATCGAAACAGGATACAAAAGACAATGAAATACCGTTTTGGTCCATTTTTTATGAAAACTTCGCGATACCGTTTGACCGGACCGTTTGCATAAGCAAGTGCGCTAACCGCGACCACCGTGACTTTTCGCTGATCGCTCCAAGTGAGCGGCGGACCAGCAGGATTGGTTGAAACGGTTCAACCTTCCAAACGGTTCGTCTCGTGTATGTACCATCTGTCCGGTTAAAGAATTTCTTTAGGATAATATCAGGAACAACGCAAGCGGAGCCCCCGTTAATAGTACATTACATAACTAGGGTTAATACAAAGGAAGGCTGAGATCGCAGAAGTTTGCGACCCGAGCTCCAAGCAAGGAACGTTAATATGCGATCGAGGGCTTTCTTTATTACCTCCCGTGTTCTGTACATCATTTTATGACTACACTTGGCCAGAAAGCGGCTTTTTGCGTACGCGCAGCGTGCGGAAAAAGTCACTTTATGGCCAGGTGTGGCATAAAGACATTAATACATCAACAAAGATGAGTAAAGCTAAGAAACGTTTCAACCGTCCTTTCCGGTGTGCTAAGAAATATGCATTTATACGATGAAAAATGCAGAAACTTTTCAGGAATACAGATAAAATAGTAGCAGATCTTGTTATTACAATTTAAAAAAAACCGGTCAAGTGCGAGTCGGACTCGCGCACCGAGGGTTCCGTACAAACTCATAAGTAGATACGCGAATAGTTCAAGAAAAACTGTATGTCGATTGGTTTAGAAGAAGCAAATAAATATATGTTATGATTTTTGCAAATTTCTAAAAAACATTGCAAGTTAAAACAGTTATATTTTTCCTGTAATATTTAGAACCTGACGTGTAATGATTCTATTTAATAGCAAGGACGATTAAATCAAGAGGACTGTCATTCTCCATACGAAAAGCTGTTCCCCGAATTTACAACGCCATCTATGTATAAGCTTGGTAAAATAATTATTTACAATTTTTCAACTTTGCAAACGTGACATAGTATTTAAATGTTAGAATTTATTTATTATTAGCTGTTTACGAACTAATTGTTGTTCAATTATAACATCGTTAAATCCCCTAGCGTGAAGCAGGCCATCGCTTAGTTTTGCTACTCTCCGCTAGATGGATTAATGGATGGATTAAGTTTATGTAAATTTCTAAAAAAGTATTAAAGTTAGGAAGACCATTCTATTTTTCCTGTAATGTTCAGGTTGATATTGATAATTAGTAATTATGACACATTTTTCTGATCAGTAACTTCGGAGATAATAGGGGGGGAATGGTACATAAAAATGTATAAATCAAAAACTACTTAATTAAGAAAAAAAATAAAAATGGTGTTTTAATCTACAAATTAAGCCCTTTCATTTGATACCCCGCTCAATATAATAGCCCTACTTTCAATTTTAAAAGTCCCATTACGGAGCCTTTTAAAAAAAAAGTAAAAAAGGTACAAGATATTTTTTATGTCCAATAAGCTCGGGTTAGCTACTTTTAACAGTATTCCAAATTTCAAATCGATAGCATCAGTAGTTCCTGAGATATCTGGCTGTGACAGACGGACAGACAGACAGACAGACAGACAGACAGACAGACAGAGTCGCACCATAAGGGTTCCTTTTTTACTATTTTGGTACGGAACCCTAAAAAGCATTTTTTTATCGCTTATACACAGGCTACCTCCACGACGCGCGCTCACATCAGATATGGTCGATTGTATAGCATTACGATACGACATTACGCGACTGGCCGCTCGTTTAGTCGCGACCATGTTTCTGACTTGTGCGTGCAGCAAACGTGAAATAAATATTTCTGTTCAATCCGACGACAATCTCGAAATATAAAATCATAAAAAAGATGTGAAACACGAGTTGTACTAGTAATATCTACCAATATTTTAATCGCCCATATTTTATGCGTGGTGAGCTCGTGTCGTATAACATGCTCCGTCTGGTGGAGGTGGTCTGTGCGCTGGGGTCTCCTAACTTTTTTAGCAAAGGCCCGCACTGCACCTTTCGAAATCCCGCGCAGTCCACACGACATATTCTACCATTTCTACCACAGAGTTCAGTAATTTTTTTTCTCGGCTGCCGGCGTCCTGGGTGGTGTTTCGGGCCGGATCATGGGCTCTTCCGCGGGCCGGATTGGACTGGCACGGGGGCCGGATCCGGCCCGCGGGCTCTAGTTTGGAGACCTCCGGCTTATATGAATATTTAATAGCACACCGAAAAGTACGGTTGAAACGCTTCTGATCCTTACCCGGATAGATTTGCTTTCATTTCGCGTCGGTTTCCGAACACATACATAACTTCCAGAGCGCTCCGTTTTATAGATCGAAAGATAAGCAACACCGTCGGAAATTTCCGCGAACAATAATAACACATACGTTAATTTGCACAACAGGATCGCTTGCATCACAACTTCCACTATTTGTCTCTGTAGCACATTCAGTTGTTTTTAGGGTTCCGTACCAAAATGCTAAAAACGAACCCTTATGGTGCGATCTAACATATCTCAGGAACTACTGCTGCTATGAACTATTTACAAGGTTCCGTACAAACTTGTAGTATGTAAATTTTACATACTACAAGTTTGTACGGAACCCTCGGTGAGTGAGTCCGACTCGCACTTGACTGGCTTTTTTTGTTACTGCTTACTTTGTCTTCTTCTCTTACAGCCGATCGTATTTAATGTTATTTGACAAAACGCCAAAAATTAAGCGAAAACATTCGACTCCTGAGAAAAATATAGGTAAAAAACTTAAGTGAATCTCCTCTACATACAGTTTGCAAGAAAACGCACAAATTAAATATTTAATATATTTCCGAATTTATTTGTGGTCTTGTCAGTAAAAAAAATCTATAAATGTGCATAAAACAAAGTCTGTTTTGTTACACCATTTATACTCGAGAACGGTTGGACCGATTTTTATGATCTTTGATTTTTTGGAGTTGTCTCTGCCCCCAATAACAGAATAACTAATAGAACATTTAAAAAAATTAAATGAAAATCTCAGTAGGAACGAAATTCGCCGGGACAGCTAGTCACTACATAGTATAAAACAAAGTCGCTTTCTATGTCCCTATGTATGCTTAAATCTTTCAAACTACGCAACGGATTTTGATGCGGTTTTTTTTTAATAGATAGAGTGATTGAAGAGGAAGGTTTATATGTATAATACATGCATAATATAATAGAGAAACACCGTGCGAAGCCGGGGCGGGTCGCTAGTATACGATAAAAATATACTAAAAAGATATACGACTTACTGAGTAACCTACTTTTTGTGCAGTAGATTAAAAATAACATATGCTCACCCTTATAAAACAACATAACCGGCGATCCGTCTTGCTCTGAGCGCGCACCAAGTTTCGTGGAGTTACTAATATAATTTCCCTTGTTTGTCTTTTCAATACTTGTGCGTGCCTGTTCGCTCAATTTGAGATACGGAGTATTATTTCGCCTAAAGTAATGTTATAGTAGGCCAAGAGCGAGACGCTCTTTGGCTGTATTTTTATTTATAGTACTGTACCGTTCATATTTTCGTGCAATTTTTTTGTCGAAAGGGATCTACAAGAACTCTCGACACAAGCCCATTGGGTTTGAACTATCTTGACGAGTACTCTGTTCTCAGAAGATATCCAATCCAGGGTCTGGTAATGGAGCCGAAAAGTGTCCATGGGAATAATAAAACAACGCAACCCCATCATGTTTGGCCTCGTTTGTTTCATCTTGACTAGTACTTTGAACTGAGATGATGTCTAGGGTCTGATGATGAAATCTCGCTTTACCTTTTTTTTAGGGTTCCGTACCCAAAGGGCTAACTAAGCCTCCGCCGTCCGTCTGTCCGTCGGTCACAGGACTCTATCGTTTGAACCATAATGGACTTCACTTTTTCATATAATGTGTATTTTTATCGTTTCTAGAACAACAATCAATAAAAACAAAATAAAATAAAAAATAAAAGGGGGTCCCCATACAAGAAACGTGTATTTCGTGTTTTTTTACTACGTTGGCGAATTTTCGTAAATGTTCACTTATTGAGCACTGAAACCGCTTCTTAATTTAGGGTTACTCTTATCTGCCCTCATATTGATATTCTAAAATACACTTCGCATAAAATGTTCCACAGAAACAATTTGACTTGAATGATCATTTTGCAGAAATATATAAGGGATTAAATATCAAGCATACTTTTTGTTCGATCGAAAAGCAGTAGTAGTGACTAAAAGTTAATTTGATACTTTAATTTTTTCATAAAGCTCATGTAGAGTGCGACTACGATAACTTTGCAAAACGGAACATGGCAACACCTCCGTTTAAAAGTCAAATTTCTATTAAAATGTGACATTTAAATGAAGGTGTTGCCATATTCCTCTCGGCAAAGTTATCGTAGCACTCTAGCGAGCGAAATACAAATACTACTGAGAATATAACATGTAATATGTTTAAATAAAACAATATTAGTATATTTCAAAGCAATTTTTTTTGACTAAATCGACATCTGTTGAGCTTAAAACTGTTAGCGCTCTTTGTTTGAAGTGCGCTCTTTCCTATTAGTGAAAACTTAATTTCTATGCTCACCAACAAAAGGAAATTTTTACGTCAGCTCTTTGCCTATAGAGCGTATCTAGAAACATACGCTCGATTTCGCAATACTTGCGTATACTACAGATTCCCATATACCCCCCGGGAGTGCTGACTTCCCGGTGATAAAGTTATACAGTGTTGTTCTTTGGACACGCGCCAACGGGAAAAGTAACTGAGGGCGGTGACTTTAACTTGTTGATAACAAAGGTCAGCAAAAAAAAATCACATTTTGCGGACGTTACTATCTTTAAGATTTTAGGAATGCATAACTTCAACGACGTGGGAATCAGACTTGCTTAATTTTTCGTGAGCAAAATTATTTTAAAAGCTTCTTTGTAACAAATCACTGTTGACATGTTTTTAGGGTTCATCAGATTTCAAATCAGTGTTATCTGTTTTTAGGGTTCCGTATCCAAAAGGTGCCAAGGGGACCTTATTAAGTACTAAGCCTATCCGTCTGTCCATCTTTTATTTACTAGACGCTACCATCAATTTCGTCTACGATGGTGAAAACACTCATAACCTTTTTTATAGTCGGACTAAAAGTATTATTTTACCATCCATGGATATCCTGTATTTCTGTATCAAAAACGGTTGAAAATCTCAGTACTGTCACATCTAATATTGTATGTCATTGTAAATAAGAAATTTATTAAATAACTTAATAAACAATAAATAACAACCGCACAAAATTATCCTAAACTAAAATAATTATACTAAACCTAAAACTACCTCTTAAATTATATCTAAAAAGGGCCCCAGTGGCATGGTGCCAAAGATGCTGGTAGCATATACTTGCTTAAGGCTGCGTTTCTACCAGGCATGTGCGAGGATGCGTAGCGAGGGATGTGTTTGTCATGAACCAATAGAAACAGCTCAGCGGAGCGAGGATATGTAAATTAAGTGTCTAATTCTAATTCATGACAAACACATCCCTCGCTACGCATCCTCGCACATGCCTGGTGGAAACGCAGCCTTAATAAGACCCGAGCCCTTAGACCTCACGGGCCCATGTCTCGACGCCGAATGGCATGAAGTGGTATTGCGAGCTGAGACCATGCCATTTGGGAATGATATTTACGAAATAAAATTCAAAATCGTTTATTTTTAGATTTGATCGTGTTACAAAACCAAAAAATTGCTGGTGGTAAATTGTTTCCAACTGTATCTCTAGCTCAACTGTGACACGCGACTCTTTGTCGCGCGCCAATGTTACCTATCTCTTTCCACTCAGTATCGTGTGACCGTGACAGGTGATGCTCTGTCGCGCGAGAAAGGAAGTCGCGGCCAGTTATGCTAGACGGGCTGAACATGTTCAGTCGGCCACAGAAAATATTAAGCAAACTCAAACTCATTTATTTCTGTAAGTAGGCCTCAAGGGCTCTTTTACATGTCTGATTCTTTTCTTTTGGCGCTTCGGTAGATGACCTTCTGGTGAGCAACATTACAACAATTGTGACATTATTACATAAGATGACATTTATAAAATGCAATAAGCAAATGACTGGGCACAGTTTTTTTTTTACCTTTTTCCGAGAGACGTATATAATCTCCGGATCCATTACATTACTAAACTTAAAATTACATTTTTAGAGATGTAAAGTGTCTCTAGGCGTCAAAACACGATAAAAAATATAGAAAATAGGCAAACATATACTAAAATCAATGGAGATGTAAGGAGTCTCCGTTGTCAAAACATTATGTTTTGGAGGTGTAAAGGACCTCCAAACGTCGAAATACAAAATGGGAAACGTATGTTTCACGTCGAGAAATAGACTATTAAGCTAACAGTCATTACAACTAGCTACAGTATACATAACAGATATGTATTCAGTATTTCAAAATGCAAATAATGAAATAAAATAACATTAAAATTAAAAGCAAATTACTTACCCCGTTCTCTTATATTTCATTGTGCTTAAATTAACTTTTCTGTACCTATTCTGTATGAATTTTGTCATGACGTAAAATTCAAAATTGTACTTTTTACTATTGTTATAAATTTCACCTCATCACTATCACGTTAATATTTCAAATTTTAATCCTACTGTTGCTATCTTTCCGCGCTTGATATACCAGCAACCAAAAACAAAATTTTAGTTTTAGAAAATCTCTTTATACCTCTATTACGCATTCAAAAATATAAAGCATTTTCAAAAATAAAACAATTAATCCAACCCTTTTTTCTTCACTTTTTTGGCACGATAACGAAAAACTTCTCTCGAAGGTTCTATGTTTGAAAATAGAACAATTTAAGAAACTGGTTCTAAAACTAAAAACTTTCAAGTTTCCGGTCGTATTATTGGCTACCCTGAATTTACTAGCCAGTTTTATTCCAATGCCGTATAACTTGGTTCGTAAACTTGATAATCAATTCAGCTAAACCAGAGAAATTGCAAGTTTGTATCTTCTTTTATCTACATCCATATCATAATTTCCACACAATATGTACAGGAACGATAAGCAAATGGCCTATATTAAGAAGGTTACGGCATCTGATATAAGTGATTATGAAATTGTGGAAATATGGATGGTGATGGTTATGGATTCCAAAAATTATGACACTTGAAATTTATGGGAAATCACATTATTACAAATTATTAAAGAACGGGCGCGAAGGAGCGAGCGCGGCGTTTGACGTGCAGGCGCCAACATGTTTTATGCCACACCTGACCATAAAGTAGCTTTTTCCGCACGCTACGCGTACGGAAAAAGGCACTTTCTGGCCAAGTGTAGACATAAAATGATGTACACAACACGGGAGGTAATAAAGAATGCCCTCGATCACATATTTACGTCCCTCGCTTGCAGCTTGGGCCGCGAACATCTGCGATCTCGGCCTTTCTTTGTATTACCACCCTAGTTGGTTAATGTACTAATTTTTAATAAAACCTTTTTTCGATCTCTGCAGACTTAGCATAGTCCGACTATATTTCCCTGGGCTTGCCCCACCCACGTCTTGCTCCTTGAGACAAATACTCTGTCAAAGCGCCTTCGTCAGCCGACTGTCTCTGCTTAGATCACAGTATAATAGCAGTAACTTTTCTTCCTACATAAAGTACATCGCGCGCTTGAATGTGTGCGCGCCGTGTACGTACGAATGCGTAAGAATTCTTCAGTATGGATCGCACTCACACAGACGCGCGTACGTGTCGCGCGCTCCTAAACGGCCGAAGTTGGACTACTTGTTCGTCTTTATACTTTGCTTAAACTGTGCCTGCATTTAAGGCTAAGCGGGTAGTTGAATGCACGTGCATACAAAACTTCACCTACTCTCATAACATTAATCCTCTTTAATGTATTCTGTAGAATAATTCACATTCCATCATGAACCTCGTCCTTAATATTATTTGGCACGTAAACTACACAGTGCACAATCACACAAAATACACGCACATCAGACGACTAGTTGCGGAAAACTAGTCCGCGTAATCCTAGCAGTTCGTAATTGGAAAGTATGTAGGTATGTGTGTATGTAAACACTTTACATATTGCACATAAAACCATACAAAAACAATACAAAGATCAATGGTTATGTACAAAGGCGAACTTGTCCCTGTAAGGCATCTCTTCCAGCTAACCTAGTTCGGAGACCCCTGGTATGTTCAGTTACTTAATAATTCTGAAATAAATGTACTTTATACTTAACCTTGGAGAGCATGTTGTCATTACGATCGTCGCTTCAATTTTGCCAGAATTTTACCCCAATGACCTAACAATCCACGGGTCGAATTATATTAGATACAAGATAACGGACTAGTTTTGAATTAGTGTACAGAAACCGTCGGCTAAAACATACACATATGTTACCTTAAAATGTCTGAAAAAACAAAAACTAGCGCTCGGCACCGAGCACGCTCTTAGTTTCTAATTTTAGTTTTAAGGTAAAAACTGTTTTATAACGAAATTGAGGAAGTTATTACATTAGTAACGTATCCAAATATTATTTTGCTTCACTGGCGCCGCGAAAGCCCGAACAAAGTACCCGCATTATAATGCTGAATTCAAGCCACTAGTGAAGTATATGCGCAGTACTCCGTTAGTCGTCGTCGCAGGGGAGTTCGTTGTTTTGTGTATTGTGCTTACTATTTCATAACGATGGATTTAGGATGATGGTCATTTACAATCCCCCCTTCTTTTTTGTTCTTTAATTAACCAACCCTTATGATGACCTTATGAGGCTTATGATGCTACACTTTCTCGCACGATAAATAAATGATAAAGCATCCGTCACTCTCACACACGTTTGTCAGAACGTGACGAATGTTTTATCATTTATTTATCGCGCGACAAAGCGTAGCATCATACGCCTACAGGTGGTACGAAAGCTGAATAACAGCTTATTAAGCATGACAATTTCTTTATAAACTCTCATACGCTCTTAAACCGCTGGTGTGCTAACTGGTAACAATTTAAACGTGATTCTACCTTAGCACGTAAACCATATAAGACCTGCAGCCCCATGATGAATACAGACCATTACGACCACGAAATCTGATGCACCCTGCAACCGAGCCTGCTAAATTACCCGCTTATTACTTCACCTAAGGTCATGTAATCCTAAAACCCTTATTTTACCAACTCTCCTCATCTCTATACAAAAGCGGCTCCGCTTGGAGCCATGGGCGCAGGTCATATAATTCTACACAACTCTTATTCTCCCAACTTTTCTCATCTTCATATAAAAGTGGCTCCGCTTGGAGCCACGGGCCCTGAGCGTGGTGTGTGGTAAGCGTGGTAATTTGTTAAGTGTCATGCAGGCTCACGCGGGCTGTATATCGTCTTTAAGTTGGGAGTAAGCCTATGAAGGTTGTGGTCTAAGAAATTATGAGCTTGTTTTTGATGTGAAATATTCACATCATGGCAATAGCACAGAATAAGTAATAGTACTACGTAAAGAAGTTTCTCTTTCTTACAAAACTGAAGTATGGGTTTGACCTTCTTCTTCTTATAGTGTCTCTCCAACTAGTGAAGATTGGCAGTCAGCTCCGCATATTTCTCTCGGTCTTTGGCGAGGTTAAAAAGCTCCGCTGCACTGGTAACTCAGGTCTATTCCCGGATGTTTCGCAGCCATGATTTCTTCCTGCGCCCGACAGCTCGTCTTCCAGCCACTTTGCACATGATTATCAACCGCAGAAGTTCGTATCTTGAGTGCCTAAGCACATGACCAAGATAGGCAACCTTTCTTCTTTTGATGGTCTGCATTAATTCTCTTGTTCTCCCAACTTGACGCAGAACTTCAACATTGGTCACTCGGTCCGTCCAGCTTATGGCCAACATGCGTCTATATGCCCACATTTCAAATGCTTCTATACGTTTTCGGAGTTGCTCTTTAAGGGTCCAGGCTTCACATCCGTATAGAATTATGGGCCATATATTGGGTTTGATCAGCGGACGAAACGCACCGCATCCGACCGTCTCTCTCTATCGAATTACGTGTGCTCTTTCTGGTCGGTGGCTAAGCTCCTCCGGAGGGGTATGGTACAATCAGCCGCGCCGCGAAATTGTGGAGTGAGTCACTCCAGACAAGGACTTCCTAAAAATATAAACAATATTGATTGTTTATCTCTTATAAAAAACATCGGATGGTCGTGTTACTATACGAAAAATTTACAGATTTACACCACGCATCGTATACCACGATAAGGCGTCGTGTCATGAATTTTACGATGTTCGCAGTATTTGGTTGAATCAACTTTTCTTTGTCAACAAAATTTCACCTTCTCCGACTAAAATTGAAAAGAAATCTTTATTCGGATATTTTTTGAATAAAGTGTATACTCATTTAAAAGACGGATAATAAAGCTACGTAATGCAATAATTTTTTATGATAATTTGTTTATCAGTAGTGACCCAGCGGACATAGCTCTCCCCCACTTTTGTATGAAAATAAGGGTTCGTCCGCTGGGTTATCCTATTTATTTGTTAAAAACGGGTTTTTTATTTATTTTTACCTTATTTATCTCTAGATGTAAGCTCTTGTTCCATTTAAATCATATTAAAACATGTAAAAATAAGGAGAAAGAGCAATCTTTGCATAAAGCAAAGTTGATTCACCCATTTCCACGACACGTAATTGTGTATGTATGTAATATATTAAACACTTTGTTACACATAAAATTATACAAAAATAAAACAAAGATCAATGGTTACAAAGGCGAACTTATCCCTCATATATAGGTATCCTCTTTGTGGTTCGGCCCTCACATCCAAATATCTACCCATATGGAAATATGGACCCTAGCACGCACAGTTAAATTTGACTGTAGGACCAAATCAATCGACCGTTCACACGTGTAATATTTACGAATCTGTGGAACATTTCATTTGGAACGCTTCAAATATTTCTTCTACATCTAGCATAATCGACAGTGGAAGTTTAAAATGCCGTAAAGGACATTTTGTCGTAAGCACATTAAATATACCATTGGAATCAGTATTTTTTTCTATCGATATGTTCTATTGAAATTTTGATAACCCTTCAAATAAAAAAGTTCTCTCATGATGATTAAAATTTGTCGTAACTTCCTATAATTTAAAGTTGTGTGTGTGTTGTAGTTAAGTGTGTAAATTTAATATACACATTTATATTTTTATATGTTTTATGGTTACTTACTTCATTAACCTGGTTCCCATCATAAAATCCTCAATGTACAAACACACTTTTCGTAGTTACGACAATATGAAAATATTTTTAACTGACTTTACTACGCAACAATTCGCTATGTGCAATTATATTTTGGCAGTTAAGACAAAATGAATTTTTTTGTTTTTTTCAGAGTCGTAACGGACATTTTCTTCTTAAATTGAGTGCGTAAGCCATTGCCTAAACTATTGAGTTTATATATTTCCAATAATTAGCTTGGTGTAGATGAAGTTATTTGAAAAGTATAAATCTGAGAATCATCCTAATCGGTTAACGGAAGTTACAATTTTTTTTAAATTGAATTATGTTTTTTGGCTCTCCTGAAAAGTAAACCTTTGTCCCTTACGACATTTTAAATTTCCAGTGTCAATATATCTAAATACTTATTTATATCTAAATCTGAAACTGGTACCTAATATGTAATTTCATTAGCGTCATGGTCATGGGTCTGTCTCGTCGGTAGCCGTTTTTAAAAGAAATCCCGAGGTAGGGTCGATTTCAGGCGTTTTTCCAGGGTTTTTTACCTGACTGCCCAAAAGGAGGATTTTGTGTTTGACCTGTATGTACCTATGTAAGTATATCCGTTTATATGTCCGCTCGTAACTACTCAACGACACACGCGATTAATCATACATCATTAGATTCGTCTTGATCGACATGTCACAAGGTACGTAAAATTAGTAAAAAAAAAATGGCGGATTTAAATGCACTTTAACGCACGGTTTGTTTTACACCGCAGTCGGGTTTTTTTTTAAATGTGGTTATTTTTCATTTCATTAGTGTCACACGATTTTTACCGCCAAGGACTATCGAGTGACAACAACTATTATTAAATAATGTATCGAGATCATCAGATCTATCGTTTAAATTATACTTAACTGTGATCACCACTTCTTGCTTATATACATATTTGCTCAAGAAAACCGCTGTCGAAGCGCTCTGAAGTTGACATTTTGGATGAAATCAAAATTTCAATTAAAAAACTTATAACATCGCGTCACGCAGTGCAAAATTGCGACCGAGGTTAATTCATGGCAATTTTTATAACGGCACTCAGCCCCTCATGGGTGCCATGACATGTTTAGGATGAGGAAATTGGGACAGCTCCCCAAACGGCGATCATCTCAAATTGAAATATGTTACAGGAAGCACTTTGAAAATGAAGCCTTAACTCGCATTTTACGGTGTTATGGGGTATAGCAATGAAACGATATTTATATAAATAAAGGTTTGCGTTTGTGGATGGTGAGGTCGCTTGGTTATCGTTTTGGTTTTAGAATCGACTCTAAGTGACTCTAATAAAATCAAAACGCGAAGTGTTTCATTTCCAAGAAATCCCAATGAACCAGAAAAATTAAGCTATCCGCCGCTAAAAATTTGCGCCATCTATTAGCTTCATTCGAAACTAAAGCTTTAATTATCTTTTTTTTTACACTTTTCATAATATTTCCATAACCATAAAGTGGCATCACTTACTCAGGTATAAATTAAAATAACCTTCCTACTTTATCGAGCCGGTTAACGAGTCAACAGAATTTCTAACCAAAACCAACGACCCTCATTTTGTTAAGATTGAAAAAAATTTATTAAAAAAACTAGGTTTAAAATGGCCGTCTAGCGCCCAATCGGATGAGCCACCAGTTCCTTATTTGAAATCTGTGTTCTCTATGCACGGGATTTGTAAAGTTGCGCAACTTTATTTATCCAATCGCTGCAAAAGAATCTCAACCTTATTTCAACGGAATAACGTGCATTATAGAAGCAAATAAAATTTTGCAATACTAGGAATCCGCTTAGAAGGTGCGCCATTCCAATTTTGAAATGGTTTTGGCGCGAATGGCGTTGGATTTTGTTTTTTTTCATCGGGCTTAAAGTGGCCCCAAGGTTGTTTCTATTCAGCCAGGAGTAAATAGAAATTTGAAGATTACGTTTTAGTACGAATAAAAAATAACATTTGCAAAATTTTGTAAAAAAAGCTCGTTTCGTTTTTCCCGTATTTAATTAAAGAAGCTGAGAAATCGTGCAAGGAAATTGGATTAATTACTTTTTGTTCAGATCATTTGGGTAGGTCGAATAGCATTCAAAGTTGATAGCTACTTCAAAGGCGAAACGGAACAATGGAGTTTTTATTCAATTTCCGTTTTGTTTATAGGTACATGAGGTTTTATAGGTACATGAGGTTTTGGTAGCCGTGTGGCTCGGACATGCGCCTTTCAACCACAGGTTGTGGGTTCGAATTTTGCCTCCTACCAATGAGTTTTTAGGGATTTATATGCAAAATATTATTAAATATTTACCATTAGCTTTTCGGTAAAGGAAAAACATCGTGAGGAAACCTGCATACATCCGCGAAGAAATTCAAAAATGTATATGAAGTCCCAAATCCGCAGCGGGCTATCGTGGGGACTATAGCCCATTCGCTATCATTTATGAGAGTAGGCCTGTGCCCAGCATGTATATAGCTTGGAACTTTCGTGCGTGACACTCCCACCAAGCCCTGCGCACCACCGTGCGCGCTCCTCGCTACATGAGGAATGCCATGATTTTAAACTGGCAAGGACTGGACTGGACGCCTTCATCAGACGTCTGGCGAAGGCCATGTTTGAGAGAGCGGACAATGCGGCTGAACCTGCACTTCACGGCATCGCGCCGCCACACGCCAGACCGCCAGACAGAAGATCACGAGCTTTCCCAAGAGAACTATGCAGTCATCGTCAGGACTCCAGGAATCCACAAAGCTGCTGAAAGTCGAGAGAAAAAGTCGTTTCACCTGAGCCACTGACAGGCCAGTGTCAGCAAGAAGCACCCCACTGAAAACTTCAAGAAGAAGAAGAAGCCGAAGAATCAAGAGGGCCCAGCAACCCAAGAAGTTCACCAGACACAGAACACAAAAGGCACAAAGGCCGCTTATCGCAGCCCAACTTGAAAACCGCAGCACCGTCGTGCTGTGTGAAAAAACAGCCACAGAGGGCAAATAAAACCCTGACATAGCATCCCCACCCCCCACGCTTGCGCGCTCGGAGTGTGAGAAGAACACGCTTCCGTGACACTTCCATGGTCCGCGCGCGATAGGGAGCACACAGCGGAGTGCTATGAGGTGTGCGCCCGACGGGGGCCGCCTGACAAGAGCTCAGTCGGCGGCCAGTGCTGTTGGCGGTAACTTGTGTACTATACCTATTTTAAAAATTGCTTTCTGGCTGCAAAAGTGCAGTTGGAAGGCATTTTTTTTTCAGGTGAAATAACTGCATCAAAATTGAAACCAGTAGGCGTGCAGATCTTCGTATGTCTTAGAGTTTCAGACTTTCCCATACTGACCGATCGAAATGGGCCACCCTGTATAGGCTGATGATGTATAATTAATTGATGATATACTTAAGGCAATAAGCACATGTGTTAGGGATAACATGGATTTCACATCATCAGCCTATACGTCCCAGCGCTGGGCACAGGCCAACTCTCGTAGACGATAGCGGATGTTGACTAATGTTGAATTTTACAACATAATATAGTCACATGGATTGGAAAATACTAAATTATCATAACACAAAAGAAATAAACCAAAAATGTATAACACAAAAGAAATAAACCAAAAATGTATAAAAAAATATAAAGTTATGAGACCACAAAGTTTAAAAAAAAACGATATTTTTTATCGTCTTCAAGAAAAATTGAAGTCAATTTCGGAATGCTTAAATAACATTGAAAAAATAAATGTATGACAACTATGTGCTTAAACGCACTTTTTCGTGCTCAAAATGGCAAAACGCTATTTTTTTCATACAACTTAGTACAGCGATAGAAGCGATGACGTCATAGGGAGGACCCGTTTTGTATAGAGCGTTTTCAATGCTCATTGCGATCTGCTACTTTTGATTAGAATTTGTGGCTGTTATACTTATACCAATGTATTAGGTGTGTGATGTGGCGTTTAGCCACTGTCGCATATTCCTCAGCCTAGCTCGGACTTGGAGGATTTTCCTAGTTAGCTCAATCGGGATATCAAAGATAAGGAGATGAAATACAAACGCAACGGTTACAAAAATAACAAACTGAAAGTTTTATTTAAGCTAAAAACGTATTACACTTAATCGGTCGGCCAGAGGGGCCCAAAACATATATGACGCCGTAAGGGCGTTTTTAAGTTTCGCTTAGCTGAAGGCTTAATGCTGAAAAGTTATGAGTGATAGAGTTCGTCGGCTGAAAGCTTATGGCTGTAAAACTACGCGGGATATCGTTCGTTAGCTGAAGGCTTATGATTCGAGACGGTATGCGGTATACGGAATTTCAGGTGAGTCCTGAAATGCACTTTACGGGAGCAGAGCGGTAGCGGTTTAAAAAGTCCTGTAGGACGTTCAGTTACGGTCGCGAAGCGGTATCGGTTAGTGTCCTGAGGGGACGTTATGGATACGGGAGGAAGAGGCACGTGATGGATACGGGAAGTGGATGGGAATCGTCGCGAGCGCGTGGTAAACACGCCGCGCCTAGGATACGGGAAGTGGATGGGAATCGTCGCGAGCGCGTGGTAAACACGCCGCGCCTGGGATACGGGAAGTGGATGGGAAGCGTCGCGAGCGCGTGGTAAACACGCCGCGCCTGGGATACGGGAAGTGGATGGGAAGCGTCGCGAGCGCGTGGTAAACACGCCGCGCCTGGGAAGGTAGGGACTGCACTTGTCCGCTAGACGTCCGTTCGCCGGCGCGTCGAGTGAGCAAATGCTGCTGCTCTAGGTGCACGGTCCGCTTTTATAGATACGGTGGCTACCGCTCGCCCGCGCAAACCCCCCCCGCGGTTGACGTCACGCGCGCCCCGTTCTCGGCCGCTGGCTGGCGGTGACTCATCCCCGGTGCGCGCGGCGCCCGCCGCCGCGCGCGGCGTCTCATGCGCCGCTCGTACTGCACAGACGCGGGTCGGCGCTCTGTAGGCGCTCATTATACGCCCTCCTCACGCACGGAGATTTTTACCTGTAAAAATCACCTATTAATCCGGGCAAATCCTGCTGAGGTGAGGGGAGGCAGGGACCTAAGTTGTGGCTTGGTTGTTATAATGAGCGTCTGGATTTGTTATGTCATGTTTAGGATCGATTTTCTTATAATGTTGCTTAACGCGTTCTATTTCGGGGTAGGTACCTATGTCCCATTGGGTTCAACTGCTTTCTAATCAGTACTGGCAAACTGTCCGATACGTTCTGTAATCGGTCCGGTATCTATTTGGCACATGGGTAGGTATTAGTGAACCCGGTGTAGTGACCTGATTCATGATACCAAAACAAAAAAATACTTATGCGTAATCGTCCCAAACTAATTATCCATGCTCAAGAAAAAGTAACCCAACAGTAACACTAGTAGACTTGTTTATTTCGTGTTGCTGTTGTATGTTCTATGCTTTCGGAAAGCATGATAAATAATAATAGAAAATATCTATGTTATTGCAACAAGAAATTGAAATCTAAGCCACAAAGGGGAAGGGAAATATTTACTTCGTTATTTTGTACTGCCGGGGTACTGACTTCGTTGTGTTTTCTCTTATTAATTTCTCCGTGTAATTAATGATCTGGTTACGCCATATAGTTCTTTGTTCGCGCCATCTGGTTTGAAACTATGGAACTGCTTATTATTTATGTTATCGCGGAGTTTGCCGTGTCTAGTTTGTTTCCAACTAATTGGCGGCCCGGTCGGAAGATGGCGCTGTTATTTTATAACGTATTTTATTAATTGTTGGTATATATTTACTAGTTATTACTGACTTCTTTATATTTTTGCCCTTACACTATCATATTATACTATCCTTATTGCTATTATTCATATTATCGGTAGTTATGTAATTTTCGTTATTTATCCACTATCTTACTCACTAATTGCGTAGCCTGAGTGGGTCCCGATTCCCACCGGCTCGCCTGTCCTAACGCGTACAACGTACTTTTCGCGTGGTATATTTGCTTTAATTCCGCTCTGCTCCTTTATAATTAATTTTTGTTTTTAACAGTACTTATGTATTTACTTACTTACGTTAGACTATTTATTTTTCTGATTACTCACTGTTTCGGTTTTTCACGACTAATGACTGTAGGTAAACTCTGGTATCTAGTTAATTACGTAATTTGTCTTTTTAACGTTGTTGTTTATACGGTGGTTTTTTTTTTCATATATAGGGTTAATGAATAGGGTTTTTCTACTATATTGTGGTTTTAAATTCATGGTTTTTTAACTGTTATGCCGTTCTACCTATTCTTTCAGTTACGGTGCGATGTTACTGATACACGGTTTTAAAATATTAATGTTAGTTAGGTATATAGTAACGATTCCGGTTTTCTACTTACCAAGTAGTTTGATGTATACTGAGTCTGACTTTTTTTTAATCCTTGATTTTGACTACAGTTTAGCCCACAGATAGATATGCTTGCCACTTACCGATAGTTTCCAATTTAGGATAGGTATTCTACAAATAAACACTAAGTTCTGTCCGGGTTTTTTAATTGTTATTGTTTGCTCCGGGGAACGGTCTCGGTATATTATATTCGCTTGCCTCGCATTTTAGCGCTTATTGTCAGGTTGCCTTCTCGCCACCTTTGCAGGTTTCTTCACGTTTAATTCGGTTTTTACGCTCCAGGGGTCGTCAAAACGCGGGTCGCGGTCCATACATATGTTGCTGACTGGTTGTGTCTAGGTTTTCTACGCACACTGTAGCCTGTCTTTTTAACTGTTTAATCCTGTTCTTTTCTTGTTGATTTTGGGCATTGTATGTACATCGGTATGTATGTTTATACTTCTTTGCGTTAAATCATATAAGGTAGAAAGTTACGGGATAAGGGACTGTGTGCTTAGGTATGACCATGCTATCCAGGAATCTCTTCCAGCCACCTTTTGAGCAATCCGTTGCCGTGCGCTTTCCTTCTTTTTCCGTGTTTTTCCTTTAGCGGGCCGGGTTCCGTTGGTGCCGGTTGGTAGTCCCTGCTATGGAATGATGTTATCGTATGGTGTCCGGTTCGTTTTTTTCTCGGTGAATGTATTTCTGTCTTGATTAATAACACAAAATGTGATGTATTATCGCTGTGCCGGATACCTTTTGCCTCGCCGTTTTATATGGGGGAATAGGTACACTTTTTATCCATGGTAGTGTATACTGTCTGACGCGGTGTTTTATATCCGGGAAAGTGGTTGTTTACTAATGTCATGTGTTTTATGTTCATGGAGTTCGACGCTTCGACACGACGTCCGTTCTAGGTTGATGCTTGTTTCTTGACGCGGCGTTTTTTTTGTTTAAGGTATTGGACACTCTGGACGCGATGTCTTCTGTTCGTAGATCTTGGCACTTTTAGACGCGATGTCTTTTCCGGTATATACGATTGTTTATCGACGCGGCGTCTTTCTGGTATATACGATTGTTGATCGCCGCGGTGTTTTTTCTTCGGGATATCATTCACTTTTTGATGTGATTTCATACAGAACACTTTTCCCGGCGGTATTTTATATATTAAATGTTAGGTACCTATTTACGTGGCTCTGTGCTGGCTGGTCGGAACTATGTCGAACTATGTCGGTTTTTTTTTCGTTACTCGTGCGCTCGCTGCTATCCATAGATATGTGTGATGTCTTGATGGTACACGCGTGCGCGCTGCTGGTCGTAGGCCTCCCCTACTGTCGTGTAGTTTTTCTGAGGTTCTCTGCGGCGTTTTATTTGATCGGCGGCTTGGTGGTTTTCATACGGAACACTTTTTTTTATCAGTGTTTATTTATACGGGATACTTATAATGTTCTGACGCGACCTTTTATTCTCGGGATACAAGGTATGTTTTGACGTGACATTTTCTTCTCAGGCTGCAAGGTATGTTTCGATGTGACGTTTTCTTTTCGGGATCCAAGGTATGTTTTGACTCAGGCATTTTATGACTCAGGTTACGAGGTGTGTTTCTGACGCGACGTTTCCTTCTCGGGATGCACGGTACCTTTTGACGCTGCTATGCGCTAGCTGGACGGAACTACGTTGTAGTATTATTTTGATACGGTTTTGGTCGCGAGCGTTCGCTGCTGGTCGTAAGTCTCCCCTGCTGTTTTTGGTGCGGTTGTCTGCGTCCTGTTAGGTAGGCGGGTTGGTGGTTTCTGTTAGCAAGTATGGTATTGGGTATGTTTGTACGTTATCTCTGGTCGTTTGCGGCGTTGTGTTCGGTCGGCGGGTTGGTGATTTTTTTGTTAGTGAGTACGGTTCTGGGTACGTTGGTATGTTTTATGTCCAGCCTTTCCCTTAGTCGCCTCGTACGACACCCAATGGGAGGTCATGGGGTAGTGTTATTCTTAAGCCGACTACTACACGGCTAAGTGTCTTGATGTACCGGTACCTGTCGATAAGGTTGAATTTCGGGTGTCTGTTGTTGACTTTCCTGTCCGTTCTGTTGTTCCAAGCACTCGTCTTTTTGTTATTGGGTGTACGGTTTTATATCTTTTACGTGTACGGTTGACGTTTGTTTCCGGTTGTCGGGGTCTTGTAGGATGTAAATTACCGGTGATTTCCTTGCTGTGACGATGAAAGGGCCTTTGTATTTTGGTGCTAATTTCGCGCAGAAATTTTTGCTGGCGTCGGATAGTACTTGGTTTTTCCTTAATACCAGGTCTCCTACTTTGGGTTCCCACTGTCTTCTCTGTCTGTCATAATATGTTTTCTGTGTTTCGGATGCTTTTTGCTGGTGGTTTCGTACTATGTTGTATATTTCCTGGAGTTTTCTTATTTCTTTTAGTTGCGGTGTGGGGAAAGAGTTTTTGTCGTCTGGTTGGCGTAGCTCCTTGCCGTATAGCAGGAACGCTGGTGAGAACTTTGTTGATTCATTAACGGATGTGTTTAGTGCGAAATTAAATTCTGGTAGTTTCTCTTGTTGTGACGGTTTATGTGTCTTACACGCGTTGCACTTCTTTTTGTATTCGGCTACTGTTCGGTACATTCCTGGCCAATAGTATCTTTGGGCTATTTTATGGAGTGTTTTGGCTGTGCCCAAATGTCCTTCGGTTGGGGAATTGTGGTTCTTTTTCATGATTTCGTCCCTTTTTTCCTTTGGTATACATAGTTTCCATTCTGTTGTTGGGTTGATTTGTACCCTATAACTTGGGTTCGTGATCTTTTTATATAGCTTGCCCTTCTTCACGCAATATTCATCTTGCTGGTGCGTACCTCTTCTTACTTCGTCCATCTTTGTCTCGTACCAACTCTGGTCTTGGCTTGTGCAGACTGGATGTCTGGGGAGTTCATCCGCCCCTTGGTTCCGCTTCCGGCTGCGGTAGACTTTTCCGTGTTGGTTGTTAATTTGTTGTTGTTTCGGGTTACGTGGGTAATACTTTTGTTTGACGGGCTCGTGGTGCTTCGGTTTTATTTTATGCTGTATTGACGTGTTTTCTTTTGGGCTTCTTTCGCATAACTGGAACTCTTGTTGTATCGTTTGATCTAGTAGTTTCTGTTGTGGTCCGGAGAGCGTCTGTTTTTCCGGATCTGTCTTTTGTTCTTCTTGCCCCTGGGTTTCCCGTTCGGTTTCTTTCGGTGTGTCTCTTTCTGCTTTCCATCCTATTTGCATCCCGGCTCTTCGGAGGACGTCCATTCCGATGATTGTGCACGTTGCTTCTGGCAGAACTCGTACCCAATGACGTATCCCGACGCCTTGTAACTCGATATCTATCAGCACCTGTTTGTCTATTTTTGTTCTTGCTCCATCGGCTAGGACTATTGTTCTCGGCTTGCTTGTTTTTCTTGCGGCTTTTGCTACGCACTTCTTGTATATTTCTTCGTTGATGTATGTGTTAGTGGATCCGGTATCTACCAGAGCTTCGTATACGTCACCCATGATGCATATGTTGGTATAAATCCGGTTGTCTTCTCTCGGTTGTTCGCTCGCTGCTCCTAGCCATTCTCTTTTCCCTTTTGCCTCGTTCTTGCAACAATTTACGCTTAAAACTCCCCGTTTCCCGCACTTGCTACAGAAAAGTTGTTTCTTACCTCTGCACGCCCTGGTGTCATGTCCTGGTTTCCCGCAGGACCAGCAGCATGTCGCGGGGTCGTATCTTGGGTGTATCTTGGTCGTTTCTCCTACCTTGGTCTGTTCCCTGTTCGCGAACTGTGTTACTGGTTTCCGCCTATTGTCGCTCGTGCTTGGTTCTGGATAATTGGTACTCCGGTATGTGTGGGTGAACCTGTCTGGTTTATTTGTCGCGTCTTGTGCTTTATATGTCGCCTGGTTGCTGTATTGCGTCGCTGCGATGTTTTCATAGTCGGCGGCTAGTTTTATTAGTCCCGGTAAGTCGTTATAGTCTTGTTTTTGTATGTAAAGTTTATACGCTCGCTGCATATTTTCGTGTATCCGGTGTAGCTGTTCTGCTTCGGACAGTTTTGTGTATCGCCTCATGAGCGTTTGTAAATCGGTGACGTACTCGGTGAATTTTTCTTGGAATCTCTGTTTTCTCGCCACGATCCGTACGATAAGGTCGTCTTCGTAATTCCCGGGGAAGTAATATAGCTTAAATGTCTCCAAAAATTCGTCCCAGGTTTTCCAGGATGCGGCGTTATTTCTGTACCACATCAGGGCTCTTCCCTGTAGGATTCTTGGTAGCGCCCGTAGTATATCTTCGTGATCTACGTCGCATGCTTCGATAAGTTCTTGAAGTCTTTCTAGAAACTCCACGGCGTTGTCTGTACCTCTAAACGATAGGTTCCATTCCCTTATTAGTTTTGAGATGGTACTCGCCTTTTTATCTTGTTCGTTGTCGGTCATTCTTGGTGGATTTCCCTTGCGCGGTGTCTGGAAGTCCTCGGTTTCGTCTGTCTCCTGGGTGACAGGCTGTCTTATTTGGTCAACGGTGTCGGACGGTGAAGCTTTTGTCTCGGTTTCGCCAGACGACTCGGTTTTCTTTATGTCTTCGGCGACTAGCTTCCTTATTTGTTCTACTGTTAAATTTTCGGTTGGTAAACCCCTTGTTTCCGCTTCACTCATTAATTCGTTTCTCTTTAATCGGTAAATCCAGGAGGTGGGCATTCGCAATTACATGAGGGCCTAATTATAGCCTAAACCACTATTTAAGGAATTTGTTATTTTAAGAAAAAACTATATCGGTAGCACGGAATCGTTACGCTGAAAAAAACGTTATACGGAATTGTTAATCTGTAAAAAAGAGGCACGTTAAACTGAAAGAAAAGGTTATTAGACAAACCGTTAAGCTGAAATAAAGTGATTATTTATGGCACAAAACAAAGTTATTCGGTTATATTCTTTCTAAGAGGTTTTATATTTTATTTCTCTCTTTATCTCTGATTTTATCGAGCTGTATGACTCGTATGTGAGTCTTTTAGTTGGGCGCCAAATGTGATGTGGCGTTTAGCCACTGTCGCATATTCCTCAGCCTAGCTCGGACTTGGAGGATTTTCCTAGTTAGCTCAATCGGGATATCAAAGATAAGGAGATGAAATACAAACGCAACGGTTACAAAAATAACAAACTGAAAGTTTTATTTAAGCTAAAAACGTATTACACTTAATCGGTCGGCCAGAGGGGCCCAAAACATATATGACGCCGTAAGGGCGTTTTTAAGTTTCGCTTAGCTGAAGGCTTAATGCTGAAAAGTTATGAGTGATAGAGTTCGTCGGCTGAAAGCTTATGGCTGTAAAACTACGCGGGATATCGTTCGTTAGCTGAAGGCTTATGATTCGAGACGGTATGCGGTATACGGAATTTCAGGTGAGTCCTGAAATGCACTTTACGGGAGCAGAGCGGTAGCGGTTTTAAAAGTCCTGTAGGACGTTCAGTTACGGTCGCGAAGCGGTATCGGTTAGTGTCCTGAGGGGACGTTATGGATACGGGAGGAAGAGGCACGTGATGGATACGGGAAGTGGATGGGAATCGTCGCGAGCGCGTGGTAAACACGCCGCGCCTAGGATACGGGAAGTGGATGGGAATCGTCGCGAGCGCGTGGTAAACACGCCGCGCCTGGGATACGGGAAGTGGATGGGAAGCGTCGCGAGCGCGTGGTAAACACGCCGCGCCTGGGATACGGGAAGTGGATGGGAAGCGTCGCGAGCGCGTGGTAAACACGCCGCGCCTGGGAAGGTAGGGACTGCACTTGTCCGCTAGACGTCCGTTCGCCGGCGCGTCGAGTGAGCAAATGCTGCTGCTCTAGGTGCACGGTCCGCTTTTATAGATACGGTGGCTACCGCTCGCCCGCGCAAACCCCCCCCGCGGTTGACGTCACGCGCGCCCCGTTCTCGGCCGCTGGCTGGCGGTGACTCATCCCCGGTGCGCGCGGCGCCCGCCGCCGCGCGCGGCGTCTCATGCGCCGCTCGTACTGCACAGACGCGGGTCGGCGCTCTGTAGGCGCTCATTATAGGTGTCATATAGATATTTGTTCCTCACAATAAGTAGAATCGATTTACGTCAGAAAAAAAATGGGTATCATTTAATCGATCAGCAAAATGTTCATATTGTGGTCAGCAGAAATATGTATTTGGTCAGCTAAAATAGCTAGTTGGTAAGCAACTTATGGTTAGCAAACATTTATAAATCAGGCTGCAATTAATGATATACTGAACTGCTCTAAATTATTTTGGTCAGCAAATTAAATATTTGAGCTGCATCAAGCGATCTACAGTTAATCAAATTTTGGTAAGCAATGAGTAGGTAAGCAAAATATTTAATTTTGTTCATCAAAATGAAAGGTGCAATAAAACCTAATTGGCATGCACAAAATGGGCGCAACTTTACTATTCTGCCGCAATAACGCAAAAGGGCACATCTAAATAAAATTTTCGAGTTTACAATAAAATAGGCATATTTTATTAGAAAAACTTCTATTTCTAAGACGTAAAAATTTCGATGGATGTTGGTATTGTTGGTGTCATTATAACACCTATTTATTATTGTTTTATCGTATAGAATTCGCTAAAATAAGCATGTTTTATGGAAAAAACTTTTCTCTGAAATCAAAAATAACCGAGATATTCGACTTCAAAGTTGAAAAAGTTGACTTTCCGTATCTCCGGCGCTGCGGGAACAGTAGCCCTTCCGCCCTTGCATGACGACGCACGGTCACTTCGCTCTGCTCCGCAGCTTCGGCTTGTTGGTCGCCTTCGGCGACCAGCCTCAGCCGCTCGCCTCACTCGTTCCCGCGTTTCGTCATGGCGGGCAAGGGCTGCTCTCCCTCCGCACCTCCGGCTCTATAAAAACACTCTAGGGCGCGCAGTGTCGGCACGCGTCCTAACCAGCGAGAGCCCTAGATTTGGACTTTCGCAGGCTTTTTACATTTTATAGTAAGGAGTATCTTCAAAAATAGCAATACGGTAAAAATCACTGATAATCGATAAACACTACTACTTGACACTGACAGCTGACAATCACCGAATGACAAAACAAACACGCCCACGATTGGCTGCTCGCGTCACGTGGTCTGTTTCGCTCTGCCCACAGTACTGCTGATTTTTCAAACTAAACGCAATCCACACATGTTTTCTCTGCTAACCAATTGTAAAATCTTGCCGGCCAAGTAATTATTTTGCAGCTCGACTATTTATTAGGCAGACAAATGATAAATAAAGCAGATCAATATTGGTTAAAATGTTAACCATTTTTAAATTATTTGCTGAACAAGAGTTGCCGCCCGATTATTATTTATTGCCAGCCAAATCTTTGTATGCTGCCCAAATGATTTAACTGCTTATTTTTTTTTGCGGATCAATTTTAATAACGGCTGACCAAAAAATTACTTTCCAAAAAAAATCGAGTCAACAGGCGAAATGGGGATTTATCCCGACGTCCTGAAAACCTCCTTTTTTGAAATCAATTAATTATAATAATTAATATGTGAGACAGTGTCGTTCTTAATATAGTACCAAAGAATTCTTTAACACCATCTAAAGTCTGTTTTTTATTTCCGAGGACAAAAATGACATTTCATGTGTTGCCTGTTTTTTACAACTCATAAATAGTGATGTGATACAACCGGTATTTGCCGACAAAAATTTAGGTAGGTTCTTATGTTTATTGATATTAAAGTGTCTGTAACACAATGAGTGCATAATTCGCGAAGTTCCAAAACGATACAATACTTTAGGTAAGAATGCCACCCTTTTGGAGATATAGAATATTTGTAAATACACCATATTTCTCATATTTAAAGGTAGGTACATTTTATTTGATTCGAAACTCATTACTTATCTTACAAAGCTGAAAATACGCCAAACCCGCTTTATTTCTCTGCATTATCATTTCAAGCAACTGAATCACATACGTAGGCACATGGATGTAAGGTCCTTGCGTAGGCACTATTTATCCAATAGTAGGTTAAAGGTTGAATACAATGTACCTAGTTATTATATGTAATTAATTTTCGATAAGTACCTAAAAATATATGTTTTAACGTAAAAAGTAATTTTTATTATATCGGTTATTAATAATTACACCACGAACCGAAACAAAGGACAGCACTGTTTCTTAAAAGCTGGCCACATTATTTTTACGTTTGACATTTGTAGCTGTCATATTTGTCTTCGGAAATAAAAAACAGACTTTAAATCAATTTATATCGAATTAGAACAGGTCAGAGCTCGCAAAAAGACCAACGGAACGGAATGGATTGTGGTTCAACTAAAATTAGTTTTATTTTAAAATCTGTATCTCTTTCCCGGGCTTAAGTTACAGGAAAATGCCTGTGAAAAAAGAATAAATCTTCTCTTTCTCCACACCGTCTCTTCTTAATATCGGTAAGCACCAGGGGTCGTACTTTTGATGCCGATGACAGACAAATGACGTCAACCTACATACAGGCTGATTTAGTTAAGATATAACATTAATTTACCGTTACCGTAAATTACCGGTATCGTTTAAGTTATGAATTAATTTTTTTTTTACTTTCATTGATTGGTGTCAATGGTAGAAGACTTTGTAAGTAAAAATGTAGACGTCTGTTTTTTTTATTTTTTATTTTAACGGAAAATTGGAAATATCAATCGGATATGCGATTTAATATATACTTATCCGAACGTATTATATTTATGCGGTCGCTTCTATATCAAAATGCGTTTCTGATTTATTTTCCAATTTCCTGATTCAATAAATAAGATAACACAGGCAGACACATCTTAAATTATAACATGGCTTCTATCATTGACACCAATATAATTCATAGCTTTAACATGGCTTTAACGATACCGGTTATTTCCGGTAACGATAAATCAATCTAAAACCTAAAATGAATGCATGCATGCTGTATGTAGCTTGACGTAATTAATGATCCGCGGTTTCACAGAACTAAGGCCGCAAAATCAGTTTTGCTGGATGAGGAAGTCGATTTTGGAACAAAGTCCTTCATTGTCCGACTGTTTTCTTCTACAGGTCACATTACTCAACCGATTCTCGTGAAATTTTGGGAGCTGGTTCGATAACTAAATAGATTTTTTGTCGATACAGTTTTTTGGAGATTTAACCTCTCACGAAGCTATTATAATAATATTAGTAGGATAGGATAGTGCAACTCGCTACAGCTTATGCCCTTGTGTCTGGACGCCCCGACCCCGCGCGTGCAGTTTCCCAGGCAACGCTCTCGGCGCTGCTTACGTGTATATCCAACGATCAATGCTCCATTTTGATTTTAAGTTCTGTGATTTTACAGTATTCGAGCCGAAAATCAGCTGGATGGGTGTCAAATTTGATTTAAGGACAAATCCTTCATCATCATGATCATTTCAGCTCCGGGAATATAGAGATTTCGCCAAAGACTTCCACAATAAACGGTTGTTCACCTTTTGCCTCCATCTGTGTTCGGTGACCTTCATCAGGTCAGACTATCTTGTCTATTTGTGGCACCGTAGCTCTTAAACGGATAAGCCGATTTGGATGCAGTTTTCGTATTTGAAAGTAGGTTTTCTACCGATAGTTTTTAGGCGTGTTTTATCAAAATCGGTTCAGCCATTCATGAAATCGAAGAAAAGGGCGGACATTTTTTAGTCAGGGTTTTTTAGTTTGCTTAAGTTTTTTCCTCACCAATTGTGAACCAGTTTTAATACTTATTTTTTAATCAGTATGTGGTGTAGTTCCAGCTGATACATACAGCTGAAGATTGGAATGCATACTCATAAGATACTATAGCGTGCAATTTTAATTGTTTTGATTATGTAATGAACCTCTTGTAATGCATGTTTCTGGTGCCCAATAACGTATATTTTTATCGTATATGTGACCTTTATATGAAAATACTGGTTTAACCGAACTCAATTTTTGTTCTAGATACCTAGTTTCCATTATCAACGTTTATTTATAGTCGGTTACATCGTTTTTTCGTCCCATCCATCATGGAGACTATTTGATTAGCCGATAGCTATTGTTCCAGCGCGGAATTGCATTTGTGCAACCTAAGCTCCGACCGTCCAGTTGATTGATAACAAATAACTAAACAAGGAAATGGAACAAATGGATTTTGTTAAAAATAGTTTCAGGTGTGATTCATTTGATGCCGTGACCGATTTTTGTATAAATTTCTTTGAGGGGTGAATTCCATCGAAATATAATGTATGGAACGACACCGCCGAACAGTAAGTACATTGTGTATCAAGGGCGGTAAGTAAAACATATATAATAATATTCAGAACTGTATCTAGAGCTTCCTCTCACTTAGAACACGATAGCGAACACTTCGCTCGATAGAAAAGTAGCACGAAAACACTATAAAATAAAGTATTTTTTCATTTTTAACCGACTTCCAAAAGAAGGACGGTTCTCAATTCGTCTGTATGTTTTTTTTTTTTATTTTTTTTTTTATTTTTTTTTTGTGTGTTTGTTCACCGATTACTTGAAGACGGCTGGACCGATTTGGAAAATTCTTTTTTTGTTTGAAAGGGTAGACTTCCGAGGTGGTCCCATTGTAACCAAATCAGGATCTGATGATGGAATCTTGGAGAAATCGAGGGAACTCTTCAAATATTATAGGCACACATATAGCGATTTCAGTTTTTTTCGTAATTTCTCGTCCATCTCTTATTAGCAACGAGTTTCTAGTGTTAACCGACTTCAAAACAAAGGGTAAATTTGTATCTAGGTTTCTTCCCCGATTACTTGAAGATGGCTGAACCTATTTGGAAAATTCTTTTTTTGTTTTAAAGGGTATTATACCTCCGAGGTGGTCCCATTGCAACCAAATCAGGATCTGATGATGGGATCTTGGAGAAATCGAGGGAACTCTTCAAATATCATAGGCACACATATAGCGATTTTGGTATTTTTCTTAGTTTCTCGTCCATTTCTTATTAGCAACAAGTTTTTAGTATTAACCGACTTCAAAACAAAGAGCAATTTTTATGTAGGTTTGTTCCCCGATTACTTGAAAACGGCTAGACCGATTTGGAAAAATTTTCTTTTAACTAAATAGACTTAAGCTTAAGTCTATTTTTCAAAATAATATTTTTCCAGCGCCACTAAAAATTAAAAAATAAAGTAAATTTTTAAAACAAAAAATAAAAACCGACTTCCAAAAACTTAAACTAAAAACCAAAAAATAATATGTTAATCACCCCAAAGAAATGGATAATCAACGATTCATATATACATATACAGATATTTATAGTTTTTAACCTGTTATTTTTGAAGTCGGTGCCAGCTAAGGAGGTCAGCATAGCCAGCTTTGCGTGGCAGTGGCAGGCACCGACTTCAAAAATAACAGGTTAAAAACTATAAATATCTGTATATGTATATATGAATCGTTGATTATCCATTTCTTTGGGGTGATTAACATATTATTTTTTGGTTTTTAGTTTAAGTTTTTGGAAGTCGGTTTTTATTTTTTGTTTTAAAAATTTACTTTATGTTCATTACCAGTTACCTTTTCTGACAAAATTAATACCTGACAATCATGATTTCACAGTCATGCAGGGCATCCTCTCATGTTTGGGTTGTTAACGTATACTTTTATGTTAGAAATCGAAGATAATCTGCAATAATCTGCATTCCGCCCGACCCTAGTTGTATGTGAAATGCGAGCCAGGTCCTACCGGGCCTTAAGGCCCAAATGAAAAAAAATGAAAAAAATACTTTATTTTATAGTGTTTTCGCGCTACTTTTCTATCGAGCGAAGTGTTCGCTATCGTGTTCTAAGTGAGAGGAAGCCCTAGATACAGTTCTGAATATTATTATATATGTTTTACAGTGACCTAAGAGTCAAATAAGTGCTCTAAAAATGATTTGGAAACTAGGCTTCCGTGCCCGATTCTGGTCTCACCTCGCCTTAAGAAAGTAAGTTGGCGTTTCCTTTGAACATGACAAATAATAGTAAAACAGAACCAGCGTTTCAAATTTAAAAAGAAAACCACTACGCCTTAGGGCGTTATAGGTCATTTACGGCCCGCAAAACCTACGTGTAATGACACCATTTTCGAGCAAGTGTGATGAAAATTATATTCTAGCATTATTATCAGTTCAAATCCGCTAATAATATTGTCGGAAACTGAAGTTGACAGCGTGCAAAGTAGGTCGCCGCCACTTCAGTTTAGCACGTGAGGTGCAATCACTTTTTCCTTGTACCTCGATATATTTCTGTGGGATATACATTAAGTATTTGCAACATCTAACGAAAAAACAACTCAGTAGAATCCGTAATATATTTTTGTGGCAAAAAGCGGTCTGGAAAAAATGTCGTCAGTCATTCTCCATATTGGGTTTCGGTTAGCGATATATCGCAGTACTCTGTTTCTTTCAAGTCATTGACACTACATTTGTAAAAGCGATTTTAGGCATTTGTCCCACCGCCGGCGAGTAAACGAGTAAAATTGGGCGAGTAGTATTACATTGCGGATCTGGAATGCTCGATCGACACTGTACCTCATTAGCCCGCCATCAACTGTTACTCGCCCAATTTTAACATTACGGTATTGTAACAGTACGGTAACTGATCAACTCTGTAAGTAAATTTATTTTTCTCAAACATGGCATGAAATGTTGACATTACGTGCCTAAAAATAGGCCGCAAAGTACCTCGTTTCCGGTGCGGCTTGACACTTGGCACGGAATGGAATTTCATACTTACATTGCCGGCCTAGGCCGGTAATGTATTTTTTTTAATTTTCATTCCACATTTATTTGGGCCACAGCATCACGGCGTTCAGCCATTAAAAAAACACAAAACGATTTTTGCTATATTTTGCAGTTTTATTTATTTAAAATTGACATGAACATAACAAATAACACATTATAAACAATTTCCAATTATTATAAATTGCAAACTAAACCACAAGATTACACATTTAAAATATTTCATCTAAATATTCGCGGTAAAAATGTAAACTGAAACAGCTTTTGGTTTCCGAACGTGACATTTGCATTGTCTATGGATATAATATGTCAGTGTCACTAACGTCACTTTCTGATAGAAAGTTTCTGATTAAAATAATATTTAGGGTAAGTAAGGATATTAGTAAGTTTATTTATTTCATTGCATATTTGAGAAAAGCACTATACATACCTCGGCGGGAAATGGGGTTGCCGGCCTCGTAACTATCTGGCCTCGCTTGGCTCGGCCAGCTATATGTACTCGGCCGGCAACCCCTTATTTCCCGGCATCTGCAGTAATGTACTATTAATAAAGCATGAGATTTAATTTCCTACCAGTGACGTGGCGTTAAAGATATCCTTGGGCAAGCCGATGTAGATTTGGCGTACATTTTCCTTAAGAGCTGTAGAATAAGGTGGTGAAATGCCTGATATTAGGCAAGCCGGTAGGAATCAAGTTCTTTGGACGCCACGCCATTGTTTCCTACTCTCTTTACAATGTTGGCCAAAAGCCAGACGTGACTTGACAGCGAGACAGCCACGATACCTTTTGTAATGTATTTTTTTCTAGTATGCTATAATAGTAGGTACATTACACAACTAGCGTGGTAAAACAAAGAATGGCCGAGATCGCAGATGTTTGCGGCTCGAGCTGCAAGCGAGGGACGTAAATATAATAAAGATTGTGGTGTTTTCCATTAAACACCCAAAAATCAAAATATTTCCACGAAAATATAATCCCGAGAACAAATTAGTATAAAGTTTTTAACAAATGATGCACATTTTACAATCTGCGCACTCACTGAAAATTGAATAAAATGCACGCCATAACCCCATGCTACATCGCTGCCAACTTAATAACATTTATCCAATTAATATAGAGTTCAATTTGCCATAACTAGGTCAATTCAAAACTACATGTTCAAACACACTCAACACAACCTTAAACTAATGCAGATAGAGTAGAAAATGCCTTGATTTAGAAGTACAAGGATTTGTTTTCGGAGTGCTATTGCGTTTGTTTTTGGTATAATTTGAAACGCAGCTGGTATAATTAGCCAGTACGTGTGAGGGTGGGGAGAACAACCTGTTCAGTTCGTACAAACTGAGCGGTAGTCGTCTGAACCAGCGCTCAACCTTTTGGCAGCTAAGAACCACATAGTAGCGAAATGAGGAAAAGGCATGTGTTCATAATTTTGATAGTAGCTAGCTAGCCACGAGGCCAAGGCCTCGGAGGGTCATGATACGGCCCGCGGGCAAAGCATAAAGACAGAAGTTTCTCTTCGGCCATTTAGGAGCGCGCGATACCTATCGAAGGTCAAGGCGCATACTATGCGATCCGTAATGCAGCATTTTTACTCATTCCTAAAATGAAAATAAAAAACAACGAGACGATTTGACCATAAGAATCATTGACATCATAATACGTCCATTTTTCGAAGCTGCATACTTAGTATCTTAGCGTTTAGACACTTCATAATAAAAAGCTGATTGGATCTGTAAGGAAATTGATTACACGTTGATTCAGATTTTTATTAAACCTTTTCAAGTTAAGGACCTTGTAATAAATAGCCGGATGGAGCCCCGCTAACAAAGAACTGAAGCATGTCTAGTCCGTCGGCTAGGTGTACGTGCTGCTCGCAATAGGAAAAAACTAGTTGATGTGTGCGTGCGGCTCGTAAGTAAGTACAGGCAGCCGGCTTTCTAGCAATAGCTTCAGTTCTCTGTTGTATGCTGGACGGAGCCTCCTTGTTAAAGTCCTTGGTCAAAGTCGAAATATCTTCAATTTAAGTAGGCTTAGCAACAAGCTCGTTAGTTTTGTAACTCATAAGCTAATTTACTTAGAGCATAAGAAAACATAGGAATTGTCAAAAATTAAGAATAATAATTAAACTTCACAATAAGATCGTCAAAACATATAAAATAAAAATCGTATAAAAATATACAAAAACAACAACGAATACAATACATTAAAATGTAAAAAACATTTTTTTTTTTAAATATAACTTATCATTTTCAGTCACAATTAATCCCACGATGCTTAATCATTCATGTAGTCTTTCGCCTGCTTGTTGTTTCGCGCAGACAAAATGTATCAAGCTATAAAATGAATTACGAGACATTTATAGTAAAGTGATAGGGCTGTACTATCTACTGACTGTGCACTTATTGGTAAAACCATACGGGTGTGGTATGATAATTGGCCATCATTGTCCGACGAAATGGCTGGTATTGGACATTCACGTGTAAATGGAACGTTGGATATTAATTCTAATTTAGGAGGAAGTTTGCTAGTATTAAACGGTCATTCTTTGGATTTGTGTCTGTGTCCGCCTAATCACCGCGTCTCTAATTACATATAAACTATACGGAGCGCAGTAACTAGACGCAAGCAGAAATCTGAAGAATTACCGTTAAATGTTATTCAAATAGGTGGCACGTTTATAATATTAACACTTTACATTATATTACCGTTTAATTTAAAATAAATGTTCAAAAAACACATCACAATAGTACATTACATAACTAAGGTGGTAATACAAAGAAAGACCGAGATCGCAGAAGTTTGCGGCCCGAGCTGCAAGCGAGGGACGTAAATATGCGATCGAGGGCTTTCTTTATTACCTCCCGTGTTGTGTACATAATTTTATGTCTTCACTTGGCCAGAACAGAAAGCGGCTTTTTCCGCACGCGCACTTTATGGCCAGGTGTGGCATAAAAACACTTTCTAAATGTTTTCACAGATCCGTAGCTTTAGTAACAAAAAACAGTAATTGTGTGTGTGTGTGTGTGTGCGTGTGTTTTTTTTAATTTTTTTATTTATATAATTATTTATTCAAAAACAACAATATTTTTAGTTATTATTTAGACAATAATCTATTATTTAGACAGGGCTTTTTTAAATTTATTTTTATTTTTCTCCGTCCTAATGTGTGTGTGTGTGTGTGTGTGTGTGTGTGTGTGTGTGTGTGTGTGTGTGTACACACACTGGATCACAGTGGGTAGGTACTACAGCCCATTCACTCTCATCTATGTATGTGAGTACGTCAGTGCCCAGCAGTGGGATGTATACGCAATACAATACCCTTTATTGCACAACAAAACAATACAAAGATCCAGAAATAAACAAGATATTAATAAATAAATAAATAATTATTTAAGTAGTTACTAATTCGTATAAATCTCTACCAGTGTCAGCTAATATATCGTGGTGTTTTGCATGCCAAATTATTGGTGAGATATGACTTGATAGTAACTCATTTCTTATCACCTTTTGTAACCATATCTAAAGCAAATCAATTATTTCATTTCATTTAAGCAATTGTACTATGGGTACTAGACTACGATTTTTCCATACCAGGATTTGAACCCGGGACCTTTAGCTTCATAGGCGGTGTCACTCCCACAAAGCCAGACGTGTCGTGTATTAAAAACTGATGGTAGATAACCAGTGGTATTATCGCCAAGGAAGCGATCTCTTCCAGACAACCTTATATGGGCAGATGTTGATGACGAACACTCAATTATCAATTTGCCACAAAACGCGCAATATTTTTCACTAAGCCACAGATTGAAGGCGGTGAAGTGTTAAGTTACTCCCGTTAAAGATTTTTAACTTGATGTCTTTCTAAATTGTGTATTGTGACCGAATTTTGTAACAAATATTATAAGATCAGGATAAAGCACAATAAGGAAATATTATGTTTAGGTTTTGAGTTTGATGAACTAACCTAACGTGTAACTTTTTTATGAGCCTGCAATATTTTTTTTACATGTAATGTTTTTGATGGGATCTCATTTCTTTTTGTAAGTGATCTTCCTTTATTTAATACATTCCAATCCATTCTTTTTCCAATATGAACTGCAAAACTAACTTTGTAATCGCATGTACTTCTATAGGATTACAAACTTATGCGTGCAGTTGTGACTGAAATTGCAATATACATGTAGGTCTTTTAGGATATGATAAGCTAAAATCTAACTAGCTGGAGCTGGAGCTTTTGGGTCTGCTAGAAATACCTTACAATTATGATGATGAGTCAGTCAGTCAGACAGTCAGTTAGTGAGTCAGTCAGTCAGTCAGTGACAAAAACGTTCTTAAACTACAGTTCAAATTGAATGTCATTGAGAATATACTTAAGTCTTATTGAGCCCTCCCTATATCCCTGAAAATTCTAGCTAGGGTTCTAGCTTTAGCCTTTAACCTTTAAAATTACAAGAGGTTGAAAATGGCCTGAATGGTTTCCAGAAAAGGATGGTACGGTACCAGAGGTGTTACCTATACGTTGCCGATCTTTGAGTTGCCATAATTATGCATTTTTTAATAAAACCTTTTTTTGACCTCTGCAAACTTAGCGTGGTCGCACTCTATGTTCTTCCGCACAATGTATTTTTTTAAATAAAGCGTTTTTCGCGCCAACAGACAAATAATTGGTATTGAATGAAGCCACCGTTTCGAGAGAATGCTATCTGCCGCGTATCCAGCATGAATTTATCGCCGCCTCAGCAATAATGCATTTTACGCTATTGCTCCATTCTGCGTTTTATCCACAGCGTGTTCCAGATCGTTAAGCCGAACTTAACGTGGCGCCTTTAAAAAAACGATTTGTTTACTTTTTATTCATTGGAAGAATAAATATGCCAGCATCTCCGGTAGCGCGGGGGAAAATAAAAATGACAATTTTACCATTTGTGAAATAGGATAAAAAGTATTATAAAAATGAAAATGAGCTGTCTGGTCCAAGGACCTTGAAGCACTTCTACAAAGCCGTTCGCTTAGCGCTGGTTGATGTGTGGGTGCTGCTCGTAGTACCTCTGGAAGGAAGGAAGGAACTACGATGGTTAATGTGTGCAATCCGCGTCCCGATTTGCCCCAGGACCCGAATGTTCTGGTTTAACTTCACCCCGACCTTGCTTGGGCTCAGTTAAGTTTCCTGCCAGAGTCTTCTTAGCTGGGCTAGGTTTAGCGAACCGGCAACTAAAACTCCCATTCTATCGATACACACGTTCATATAAGGACAGGTTGATCCGCTTCATCCTTCCCGCTGGTCCGCTGCTCACTCTGAGCAATCAGCGAAAAGTCAAGGTGGCCCTGGCCAAACGACCTGGTTCGACTCCAGGCGTTCAGGCCCCCACCTAGTCCGACCCTTTCGAGGTGGACCGGGACAAGGCGACCTGGTTCGATCCCAGGCGCGCCCGGCACCCACCCAGTCCGATACACTGGGGGTGGTCTGGCTAGCGACCTGGTTCGACCCCAGGGAACGGCACGGTCAACCACCCGGTCATATTATCGCTACGCCCACTAGGGTTGCGAGTTAGTCAGGCTTGGCTAGGCAGACAAAAAAAAAATCGTGTCGGATCGTGGACGGAGCAGGGGCTCTTGGGAGTTGATAGCGGAGAGAAAACTGCGTGTGTCTTGTTCGGGTTTATTTCGAAAAGTAAATTAAATATAATATCTTAAATCTAAGTGGTTTTAATTACAGCGACCTCTATTGGATCCACTGCGAACTATTTAGTTACATAGATTATGCAGACAAATAATCTAATATATACTTTAAAAGCCATCTAGGTAATAACATAGTTCTTACGTAGATGGCGCTGTTCGTAACAACTCGTAAATACAATACAAAGCGACCGGCTTACTAGAGGTGCTTCAGTTATCTGTTAGCAAGGCTATGTACGGCTACTTAATTTACATCACACCTGACCATAAAGTGGTAATTACCGCAGAAAATCCCGCTTCCTGGCCAGGGGAGACGTAAAATTTTGTACTTACCACGGGAGGTAATAAAGAATCAGATCGTATACTTATCGCCCTTGCCTTCGGCTCGGGCGTCAAATACCTGCGGTCTGAAACATTCTTTGTTTTACCTCCCTAAGTAAGTAGTGTACAACGGTCTAGTCTATACATTTTTTTAATTGACTGGTTAGAGATTGTATATTTGTACGTATGTTTGTAGCCATATGACGTATGACGACTGACCGAGACTAAGCGACCTGGTTCGACCCCAGGTGCTCCCGGCCCCCACCTAGTCCGATCCACTCAAGGTGTTCCGGCCAGCGACCTGGTTCGACCCCCGAGAACGCCACGGCCCCAAAAAAATCAGTTTTTTCGCTACGGAACGCTAAAAATACGCTCGTTTAGCCTCAGGCTAAAATGGCCGGCCATATTTAACTTCTTCCGATCTACTGGATATTATTATGTTGGTTCGGGACATTTTTTCGTGTTCTCGTTAGCTAGATGGGGTCCCATATGCATAAGTCCGAGTTTAAATAGCCGATTTTGCCGAAAAGGGTCTCGGGGAATTTTTCGCTTCATAGCCCTGAGGTTTGGTCTAATTAATAAGTTTAACTATGATATTGTTTTCGGTCGCCGCGATTATCACTCATTGTACTTTTGAAGTCTCTGAAAGTTGCTCGCGGACGTAACGCAGGCTTCCATTGGGTGATAATTATGGTGAAAAATAATGCTAAAAATTTTGAGAAATTAAAAAAGATATTCAAATTTCAATCTTTTTTTCGTACCTGCACTGCAACCCACAAGAAAACGTTCCAGTGCTTAATACGCGACATCTTTGCATTATCACGATTATTTCGACAAACAAACCATCATAACTATGACGGTAACGGTATACGCATCGATCGAACTCCAACAACCGTCACAGTGAGTTTTCCGATGCGTTTTTTTTATTTTCTATTAATGGTGTGGAAATGCATAACGCATACCCCCCTAGGCATTACCAGTACGTCTAGCATAACTGGCCGCGATTTCGTTTCTCGCGCGACAGAGGCAGAGCATCACCTCTCACTGTCACACGATATTGAGTGGAAAGAGATAGGTAGCATTGTCGCGCGACAAAGAGTCGCGTGTCACAGTTGTGCTAGAGGTACAGGCCCTTTCCCAGACCCTTAAGAGAAAAACAGGAGGGCACTTTTTCCATACAAACGTAGTCCTCTGTTTCCTCCCTGGTTAATGCCAGTAGAGCAATAATTATATGGCTACAATTGATATTTTCCTATGTTTTCCTTTTTACGATAAATTGATTCTCAAAAGAGATATTAACCTTCAAAAACCTAAAAAAAATGCCAGATTTTCCGCTGTGTTCACACATCCAGAAAACAAATTTGACTAGATTATTAAAAAAAAGGAAAACACAGGAACACGGCCAAAGCCTTTCTGTAATGTTCAATGAAAAAATTAGTTAAATCGGTTAAGTTTTGGGGAAGAAATCAGGAGACTACGAAACGTTGTTTTCATGAAATTTTAAAAGGTTTTTTCGGTCCAAGCTGCAGTTGTCTCTATCGCGCTCTGCGGGGGAGAGGCGGGCAGTGCGGGACAGCGACACATTTTACAAATACCTAATTTTCAATTCTCTCGGCCTTACTATTTCCTCTTAAAAGAACCGTTCGAGGAGGTTATGTCTCACCCCTCAGAAGGAGAAGGCATACCCACTAAAACTACACCGATGATGGAGCCTCTGTAGCGGGGCCTGCATCCGCGGCCCGTTGCTGCACGTCGGAAGTGGCCAGAACTCCTCAGGAACTCACGGCCGGTGCCCAGGAGCTCAAAGAAAAGAAAACGGCCGTTCTCACGAAGTATGACTGCGTCTAATTACCGCGTCTCCATACATTTAGTATGAAAACAGCCTCGCGGTAATTAGGTGACCGCAGACATACTTCGTGAGAATGGCCTAAAACAAGAACTAGCAATTAAGCACGGTACCGCGCATTTATCCTTAGCCTTTACCTAAACAACCATTCGAATCTAACCATCGAAATATAATGTATAGCACGAAAACGCGTAACAAAACTGACGTCGAGCCCCATAAAGTCCACTTTATAAAATCAATACGTCAAGTCAATATATCAAATGGTGTTGATAACCAACTTAATGTTTACTATGTGTGAGTCTAAAGTCATTTGTGAGAAATAATAATATAAAATTTCAGTAGACTACATTTTCGGATAGGTTGCATATCGTTTAAGGGGCGATTTCAGGTGTTTTTCCAGCGTTTTTGTAACTTCATTAGTGTCACTGGAGTTTTACCGTGAAGGACTATCGAGTGACGACAACTTTTGATTAAATCATCTGTAGCCTCGATACCGTCTATCGTTTATAGTAAAAGTTAACTGTGATCACCACCTGCTGCCCGGCCGCCTGCCGCCTGCCTGGCTGCTATATTTGCTGGAACACGAATGAAAAAAACCGCCGCGAACGAAACGCTCTGAAATGGACCCTTAAAAGACAAAAATCTGTGATTGGTTACAAACCTCCAAGAAATTCATTTGATGCTATAGTTTTTTCTTCAGCACTAAGTACTGGTTAGCACGTAGTCCATGGGCCCGATTTTGAGCATCAGTTACATCCGTACTTATTATATTTCAATGAATCTAACCCTTAAAGTCGTTCACGCTTGTGACTTAAGCTTACACCCCAGTTAACATACGGGCACACCCGGGTTAGTAGCTCTCATGACTTTCTAACATGATTTTAGATTTTCACGAACAGTTGCCCCCGTTCCTTTGATATTCGGCCCTTAGGGACCACTCCGTTCCGCCAGAAAATACGCCGACTAGCCAAGTTGGTTTATGAATTCAATGTCCAGCCAAGCTTAGCTCCCGATGGATTAAAGTTTAGGTGTTCTTTGATCAAATGGTATGAGCAATTGGCTACTTGACAACTTTTTTCTGTGATATGTTATAGAAACACCTCTCAATAATAGAAATATTAGTGAAAAAACCACTCCAATATCATAAAAACTCACTGAGATACTACAATATTAAAATCACAATTTTAGACTTTCCCAACTACGTGCCGAAACGCTCCCTACTGAAGCCCGTTATACAGTGACGTCACTACTCATACGTTGTTTGGGGAAATCAGTAACTTTGTTCTGCAACTATGTAAAACTTGCGTTTATCGTAACGGTTTTGTGATATTCCGGGATAGTCCAGGATAACGGGAAGCACTAAGGGATGATTTATATAGAAACACGGCGTATCTGTTCGGTTGTTTAATCCAGACTGACTGGCACCCACACAATGACAAGCATGAACTTATATCTACCTACATTACACTCCTCCACACCTAGTTAATACTAACATTTAAACAATAGGTACGAGTATAGGTAATTAACCTTGCGACTTACTTTAACTATTTATTCACTAAACTAAATGATGATAAGATGTTGTGTGAAAGATTACTTACAATTACAACCTAAATTGTAACTACTATAAAATACCCATTAATTGTAACACTTATGTTAATTATGCTTAATCGTTTACTTTATATAATATTTACTTATAAATGGGTTTATTTTGGGCCCTACATTGCCGTAATGGACGAGACCGTTTAGGTAGACGGGCGGTTGGCGACGACGACGCAGAATCGTTCACCTCGGGTACTTCTTTTCCTGGTGTCGAGAATAGTTCCTCATCCACCTCCTCCTCCCCCACGCCGCGCGCCGGCGGCGTCGCCTCCCGCCGCGGCGGAGAGATCGCTGTCGACTGCTCTGAGATACCATTCTCTCCTTCCAAAATGGATGGACGAGAGACCATCTCCGTATCGCTCGCGGACCCCGGCTTGGGACCCATTGAACAACCGATGGAATTTCTAGTTCTACGTCTTAATTGGTCGATATGTCGATGAATTTCGTTACCCACACTATCCGTTACCTTATAGTCCGTATTTCCTAATGATTTAATTATCTGTCCCGGAAGCCATTTTTCACCCCTTAAAAATTGCCGGTACCAAACGTCTTCTCCTACTCCTAACCTTCTAACGGCACCTCCGGCTGCCTTGGCTTGACGTTGTTGACTTTTTAACACTTTAGACCCTCTGTCCGGTTTTAAAAGATCTAACCGCGTTCGTAACCGACGGCCCATAAGCAACATTGCCGGACTCTCTCCTGTTGAACAATGCTCGGTATTTCTGTAATATAATAAAAACGTATTTAATGCCCCTTGTATGTCGGTTTTTTCAAAAACGGCCTTTTTAATAACCTTTTTAACAGTTTTAACCGAATTTTCTGCCGCGCCATTCGATGAGGGATGGTATGGAGCCGAAAACAAGTGTTCAATTCCATCGGTCGCTAGGAAACTCTCAAACTCGTTACTTGTAAACGGCGGACCGCGGTCACTGACCACCTGTTTAGGTACTCCCCACCTAGCCCATAATTCTTTTAATTTATCTATAGTGGAAGTGGCGGCTGTGCTCGGTACCTGGAACGCTTCTATCCATTTAGACATGGCGTCTACAACCACTAAATATATTTTACCGTAGATCGGGCCCAGGAAATCTACATGCACGCGGGACCATGGCCGCCCGGGCCAGGGCCATGCGCGCGGCGCGTGCTGCGGCGGCGCCTCCGCCAGCGCGTTGCATACGCCACACGCGCGGCACTCCCCCTCCACTGCTTCATCGATCCCGGGCCACCACACATAACTTCGCGCTAACCCCTTGGTTTTTACTATACCCATGTGTGGTTCATGTAAAATCTTTAAAACTTTATGCCGGCAACCCTCTGGTACTACTACCCTATGCCCCCACATCACGCAACCTAATTCCTCATATAACTCCAATTTTCTGTTGAAATATGGTTTTAAATTATCAATATCACATTTGCCCGGCCAACCGTCACGAATATAGCTCAATACCCTGGCTAACATCGGGTCTGCCACAGTTTGTCTTTTTATCTGATTATAATCTAATAATAAGGCATCTTGTGCAAAATGCAGATATGTTTGCTCAGGTATAACTTCGTATGACTCTTTGGCTATTTCCCTATTGTTCGGCAACCTAGACAGACTATCCGCACAGTTATTGTTCGTACTTACATATTCTATGTCGTAGTCATAAGCCCCCAAAATAACGGCCCATCGTTGCATCCGACTGGCTGTCATGGTGGGTATGCCTGTGTTCGGCCCGAGAATGGACACCAAGGGTTTGTGGTCGGTCCGTATCGTAAATTTACGGCCATATAAATATTGGTGAAACTTCTTTACGCAAAAAATTATCGCCAACGCCTCGCGATGTATCTGAGAGTAATTAGCTTCTGCACTATTTAAGGTACGAGATGCGTACGCGACCGGCCGCTCTCCCCCCGGCCCCTCCTGCGTCAGCACCGCGCCCACCCCGCGCGGACTAGCATCACAGGTCGCTATAAGACGCTTAGCCGGGTCGTAATGTGCTAACACCTGCGCACCCGAAAGTAACCGTTTTACTTCTTTAAATGCCCGGTCACATTCTGAGTTCCAAAACCATTCGACCCCTTTCCGTAACAAGCTATGTAAAGGAGACAATATTGAACTTAAATTCCTAATGAATCTACCAAAAAAATTTACCGTCCCCAAAAATGATCTTAATTCGGATGTGTTTTGAGGCTGTTCCATTTGTAAGATTGCATTTATTTTCGACATATCCGGTTTAATACCATCCCTAGATACTACATAGCCAAGATAAGTGACCTCCTGAGCTAAAAACACACACTTACTTTTCTTTAACTTGAGACCGTTGGCCACTAAGCGTTGAAATACATTTCCGAGCGCTTGAAGATGTTCCTGCCTAGTTTTTCCGCCAATTATGACATCGTCTAAAAACACCTCAACGTTAGGTATGTTTCCTAATAGATTAATCATTATCCGCTGGAATATACCTACGCTAGACGAGAGCCCGTATACCAGTCTGTTGTATATAAACAAACCACGATGTGTGTTTACTACTGTGTAACGCTTAGATTCATCTAGTTCCACCTGATTATAGGCCTGTGAAAGGTCTATTTTGCTGAAATACCTACTGCCGTTCAGATTAACTAAGACATCTTCTATCTTAGGAAGTGGGTACCGATCGACCAATAAAGACGGGTTTAAAGTACCTTTGTAATCCGCACAGATTCGAAGTGAGCCATCGGGTTTGTTAATGGGTACCAACGGTGACGCCCAGTCAGAGCAGTCGACAGGCTCGATGACGCCGGCGCGCAGCATGGCGTCGAGCTCCGCGTCGACGCGCTCGCGCAGCGCATAAGGTAGCGGCCGTGCCCGGTGGAACACGGGGACGGCGCCCTCGCGGACGCGCAGCGTCGCCTTACCGCCCGTGTACCGACCCAATCCGCCGCCAAACAACTCCTTATGCCTGTCGATTAGAACGCACAATTCATCATTTAATTGCTTATTATCCTCGTTTAACACGAAATTACAATTAAATCTGGGCATGTCTATTTTTAATTCCGTAAGCCACTGTCTCCCCAGTAGGGAAGTCGTACCCCTGTCAATTATAAACAATTCCAGCTGTTTACTACGATCGTTGTACGTGACTGTCGGTTTTATTATGCCTAAGGGTTTGATCTTTGATCCGTCGTAGAATTTTAGCACTGTGTTATGTTTTTCTATAGGTAAATGCTCGAAATATTTATCGTACGTAGCTTTACTAACACATGAGATGGCAGTACCCGTATCGATTTCCATTTTAATAATAGTATTATCTACTTGTACACATAAACTTACAGGTTGGTAATTATTTAAACATAAATGATGCAGCTCCTCCTCGATGTCTCCGCCGTACTCCTCGCTTTGTTCGCGATCGGCATCACCGAAGTAAAGGGCGGCGCGGCCCGGAGACGCCGCCTCCGGCCGTGCGCGCCCGCGCCGTGCCGGCGCCGCTGGCCGGCCGCCGCTGCCTCCTGCCCCCCAGTCTGGACAAACGCGCCGCAAATGGCCCGTCTGTTGGCACCGACTACACACATAGTCCCGGAACCGACAGTTCGCACTATTATGATTCCGCGCTCCACAAGCATCACACGACCTGTCGTTTCCTCCGCTCGACGCGCGGAACTGACCCCGCGGATGACCTTCGATCGATTGCCCGCGCCCGCTTGTCCCCGGACGCCCGCGACTCGAGGCCCTGATGGCGTGTACCGCTCCCGAACTGACAGCACTCGAACTCGGTTCCGATCTCTGTTCCACAGTTGCGGCATCCCTTTCCGCCGCCTCTAAGGATGTCGCGAGCCTAACGGCTTCCGCGAAGGTCACCGTGTCCTCTTCCGCAAACAACCGTTGGCGTATCACGTCACTATAGAGGCCGCAGATGAATTGATCCCGAAGATCTTCACTAAGGTGCCCACCGAACTTGCAATTTTTAGAAAGTCGTTTTAACTCCGCTACGTATGTTGATATGTTCTCGCCGCCATTCTGCCGCCTTTGTCTAAAACGATATCTTTCTGCCAATGCGGACGGTACCGGTTGGAGATGTTGACGCATTAATACATCCACCCGCGTAATTGTGAGCTCGGCTGGTTTAGTTGGGCTTGCTAAGTTCTCTAATAGCTCATATGCCTCATCTCCCATCGTAGCTATTAGTATAGGTAGCTTCATTTCGTCTGTAACCTCGTTCACTTTAAAATACATTTTTAAACGGTCATAGTACGACGACCACACCCCGCTCTTTACATTAAATTCTTGTAGTGATCCAATCGGCATTATAACGAATTTCTTATAACTGTACACACGTAGGAACACTAGCTCGTCGCCACTGTGATATTCCGGGATAGTCCAGGATAACGGGAAGCACTAAGGGATGATTTATATAGAAACACGGCGTATCTGTTCGGTTGTTTAATCCAGACTGACTGGCACCCACACAATGACAAGCATGAACTTATATCTACCTACATTACAGGTTTCATAACAAAAGTTACTATAAATTTGATGGGTTATTTAATGGTATTAATAGTTTTTAATAATTTTATGCTTTTAAAATGGACTTTCCCACCCAACTTTGAAGGCTCATAAAAAAAGTTACACGTTAGATATCAAACTCAAAACTTGAACATATTTCCTTATTATGCTTATTTTAACAGGATCTTATATAATTTTTACAAATTTCAGCTACAGTCAAGTAGCCAATTGAGCACAGAAATATGTCGAGATACAAGGAAATAGTTCGTCGATTTGTATGGCAAAGAAGCGTGTAACGTTTTTCGCTTGGCGTGTGACGCCAAAAGTTCAATTTAGTGATGGAAAACATAAATTTTTCCATTTTATTCGGTGGTATTTGAACAATTAATTATACCATTATTATCAGAACTTCAAATCTGCTAATAATATTGACGGTTACTGAAGTTAACGGTATTCAAAGTTGATGGCCGCCACTTATTTTTAGCACGCGAGGTACATACATTTTTTTCTTCTACCTCGATATATTTCTGTAGGTATGAGCGAGGGAGTGAGTAAGAGAATGAAATATCGAACTAATATTATGAAATAAAATGACTTTTTTCTGAAAATGCACGGGCACGTTTACAAGTCTGAGTCTTTCCATGAAGAGACTACAGCTGGGATTAAACGCCGAAAAAAATAAAGATCACTCATTCAATGTGTTGATGGATAAATTTAAAATATTGTCTATACGTAAGTCACCAGAGACCATAGACAATATTTAAAATCCTCTGTATTTATTTTATTTATTATGGAAATTAAGATTCTTATTATCAGGTTGTGTATAATGGCCCTAATAGGGTCTATTCGAACACTATACACGTGAAATACGGACGACTTCTGTAAAAAAAAACATTATGGAGGATTTGGAGGGAAAATTAAAAAAACTGTTTCTTAAATTTCCATTCCACATTTTTTTTCGACACAGCATCACGGAGTTCAGCCAAAAAAAACTATGGACGATGTTTAGAGCAATTTAAAACGGTAGACAACAAGCGGTCTTATCGCTTAAACGCGATTTCTTGCAGACAACCCTACCTTACCTTATGTCATACATATAGATAGATAGATAAAAACTTTATTCATCCACAAACATGACATAGAAAGCACATCTACAGATACACTAGACAGAGTATTCTAGAGATTACTATAAGTATAAGACTTATACAGATATAGACAGGTCTACAAAATTTTAGAATACCCACCGAGAGTCCTGTGTCGTGGTATAGAATAGGCGCTGACTCAGCATGATGCTGCGGGGTGCGCAGCGCTGATCTTCCGACAGTACCTTTAAAACTAACACTAAAACTAAAACTACGCCGAACAACCAGGGCAACGCTGTCATAATTTGTTATTATATATATAATAATATAATAATGTAAGTACTATGCGGCAATCTTACTTTATGGTATTCCTGTGTATTGAATTTTTAGATGTCTGATGTGATGCGTATATATAATGGGAAAATAGGGTATTACAGGAGTTCAGGTATTTTGTTTTTGTGTTCTTAACAAATGAGATCGCAATAATAATTTAAAATTGGCTTTAGGTTTTAAGGCTCTATATCGTAAGGTACTTTTACTTTATACCTCAAGCCTCACCTATTTCTTTTTACTTAGTTCCTTTTCTCATTATTTCCCTCTTCCTAATTACCCCTCTAATACCACTTACTATAAACAATGTTATCCTTAACCTCCTTAAAAAGTACAATTTAGCGCGCAAGCCCGTTGACAACCGTCACTTCGGCACGGCACATTCCTGCCGGCACAAAACGTCGTATCTTCCTTAACTTGCAATCACTTAAGACCTTTTTACGGGTGACACATTATCCGGAATTTATAAGGGTCACGCTCCATCGACGCTCGGGCCTGCCGTCTTCGTAATTTATATCCGCTTTATTAAAAGAGGCAGGTCCAAGGTCCAATAAGCGCCAAGTTTATGTTATAATTTCCTTAACAAGTTACGATTTACCTGTACCGGCCTTAACTTTTCTCTCTAGCAACTAGCAACAACTCATTTAGCACAGTGGGAGTGACATCCCCTACGAAGAGAGGTCCCGGGTTCAAATCCCAAGGGTAAATATTTGTGAGATGAGCACGGAGTATTTGTTTCCTGAGTCTTAGATGTTTTCTATCTATTTAAGTATACCCTATCATTGCTTAGTTTGAGTCTTGGTTGATTTGTGTAAGATTGCGCCCACCATTTTTATGTATATTTCTAACCTTTAGACCTTTCCTGATAAAAGTTTTCGGAAGTTTTTGGAACTATCCATCTATCCTTTAAATTTATTCTGATAGAAGTGCTTGGATTATTAGAAATGTGATTCTAAATACTTTAGATGTGAAAGGAAACACCATCTCTTTGTACGTATGACGTGTTAGATCTCCTTTTGCAGCGAAATACGGAACAATTCGACATATTCACGGAGATCTCTTCAGGTGAGATACTAGATTTAGTCTGACGACTAATCCAATCGCAACTAGTTTTATAGAACGAATACGATCACTGGCTCAAATTGTTTGGCACAGGGGAAATACTAACTAAGGCCGCTCCCTACGAAGTCCGCGTTGCTCTAAGATCTTGACATTGAGTCAGAGAAGCAGTCTTGTCCAGACAACGTAGCGTAGACATATATACCAATATAAATGTCAAATTTAATTGACATATCATAACTCTCCTTGTTGCTTCCTCGTAGTTGGATATAAATACATATTCAGCAAACACGAATTATTTAAGCTCTTGCGCCATTTTATGAGTAGACGCTGCCATAGTCGTAATATGCTTTTATACAAAGACATTAGACAATATGCAAATTAGGGGTTCCCTCGGGAATGTAAACGAGTCGGCCTCATTGGCATTCCGTTTCCTACTCTAGTATTAACATATAAAGGCATCATCATCATCATTTAAATCTTGAGACGTCCACAGCTGAACACAGGTCTCCCCCAAGGACTTCCACAACGAACGGCTTTTTCTACTTGAATGCCAATATCCAGCAGGGACATCAGTGCAGAACATGGTTCAGCCAAAGTTGTCGAAATAAGAAGTTTGTGAAATTTAGCTATGGGAATAACCACATTTTTATAAAAAAAAACCCGACCGCGGTGCACTTTGAAACTGCATTAAATCCGCCATTTTGTTTATATTAACGAACTTCATGCCCAGTGACACTCGCACCATCAAGACGAATCTAATGATGAATCATTTATCAAAATCGGATGTGTCGTGGAGTAGTTACGAGCGCTCGCTTCTCTCTTGGGCTTCGCCGCAGTCGGGTAAAAAGAAGATCATGGAGTTATATGGTCGCACCAGCCCTCCGGAATACAACTTGACTGCCACAAATTTACCCATTCTGCTGATGGTGGGTAAAAATAACAGTATAGTCGATGTCAAAGACATTAAATGGTTGGCAAATAAGGTGAAGGATCCTCTTTGGAACCACGTGGACATGTTCTTCTGTCAGTTTATACTGTGGGTACTAGACAACCATATACATACTTATATACATAAATACATACTTACAATTAGATAGTTTCAGGTTGAGAATACTACGTTCCATACTTCTTTGGCATGTATTGATCTTGTTTTCTGCATAGGTATTAAAAATCCAAGTTTGGCATCCATATGTAAGACATGGCAAAATACATGAATCCAGGATTTTCTTTTCAGCTTTATGGGTAAGTCTGATTTCAGTACTTCCTTGTAGCTCCAGAATTTTTTCCAGGACATTTTTACACATCTGTTGATTTCATCACGATGTCGAGACTTACTGAATGACATTTGTTTTCCCAAAGATGTAAATTTCAACATAGTCAAGAGGCCATTTACTTCAATTCTATTCTATTGAAGTAATTGAAGATTTATAATAATAAAACTTAAATATTACCAAGGACCATTAAAACAAGAGGACAGTCACTCTCCATACTTAGGATTGTAACCCGACCGCTAGGGGATTTCCGGGCAAAAACTAGATGGCGCTAAATAACTAAACATTTAACGATGTTATAATTGAACAAAGAAACATAGTATAGTAACAATTAGTTCGTATACAGCTAATAATAAATAAATTCTAACATTTAAATACTGTGTCACGTTTGCAAAGTTGAATAATTGTAAATAATATAATTCTTTTACCAAGCTTATACATAGATGGCCTTGTAAATTCGGGGAACAGCTTTTTGTATGGACACTGTCAGTCCTCTTGTTTTAATGGTGATATTACGTATTACTTACATAGACGATTAACATAAAAAAACTTTTTTTTAATTTTTCCCTTAAAATCGAATGACGAGCGCGCAATTTATCAAATCTCAATAAAACGGAGTATATTTTGCTCAAAATAGATTGCTAAATATCCATACACTGTAACAAACCAATGGAATTATGAAACCTACAATAGACAGACCCTCCAATAAAGCTGACTTTAAGACCCGATGCTGTGGGTAAGACTTTCATTGTGTCCCCGCCTCGCAGTGAAGTTAATATTGCAGGCAATATTGTTTATTATGTACAGCCGGAATAATACGACAGAGCAACAGAGCATGACCGGCTTATGATGCTACGCTTTGTCATTTATCGCTAATTTTAACTTATAAAGATAAAGCATCCGTCACTCTCACACACTATTTGTTAGAACGTGACCGATACTTTATCATTTTTTATCGCGCGACAAAGCGTAACTTTATACATTAGGCGTATGATAAGTTACTACGCTTTGTCGCGCGATAAATAAATGATAAATCATCGGTCTCGTTCTGACAAATAGCGTGTGAAAGTGAGATGACAGTTTATCATTTATTTATCGCGCGACAAAGCGTAGTAACTTATCATACTGTCGTATGGAGTTTGTGAGGCGGCCGTGTTAGTACTATGACGTCATAGTCCATATCGAATCTCTCCGTCTAATCGCTGTCTAATTAGTGCTATAAAATGTTTATATCTTCCGTATTTCTCGGTCGATTTTAATTTTATTATAACTTTATGTCATTTTTTCTATGGATTTTCATATTTTGTTAAGAAATGCGATAAAAAATCATGCATAGCTATTCCCTATTAGCCACGCGGCGAAATCGCGGAGTGAGCTACGCCCATCTACTGGTAGGCCACCGGTAGGTGGACCTATGTGTCAGTGGCGTGGCGTAAAAGATATCCTCGGGCAAGCCAGTACAGATTTGGCCTACATTTTCCATAACAGCTGTAGAATAAGGTGCTCAAATGCCTGATATTAGGCAAGCCGGTAGGACTCGAGTTATTTGGACGCCACGCCACTGCTATGTGTGCAAAACTCGTATCTAGATGATGTTTACATGCCCTAAATATGCCTGTTTATGCCGTTTTTATGAGGACCGAGGCAACGAGTGAGGCATTAAAAAGTTGCCGCTATAAAAATGTTTATGGTCAAAAGTTTTGGACATTGGCCCATTATGAGCACGTTTTGGTCATCCTAGATGACCTAGTTAGGTAAGGCAGTTTTGTATTGTTTTTATAGCACACTAATTTAGTCCAAGATGAGGATAATGATACTTGTTTGTTACCCGACTGCGGCGAAGCCCAAAGGAGGGTTATGTGTTTGACCTGTATGTATGTACATATGTATGTATGTCCGTTTCTATGTCCGCTCGTAACTACTCAATGGCACAACAGATTTTAATAAATAATACATCATTAGATTTGTCTTGATAGCGCGAATGGCACTTCGTTAAAATAAAAAAACAAAATGGCGGATTTTAGGCACTTTTAAATTGCACCGCGGTCGGGTTTTTTTTTAATAAAAATATTAAGTTATTAATAAATTCAGCCGTAGAATATTGTGTGGCAATAAATGTATTTATGCCACACCTGGCCATAAAGCGGCTTTTACCACGCGTACGGAAAAGGCCGCTTTCTGACCAAGTGTAGACATAAAAGATGTACACAACACGGGAGGTAAATAAAGGAAGCCCTCGATCGCATATTTACGTCCCTCGCTTTCAGCTCGGCCCGCAAATGTCTGCGATCTCGGCCTTTCTTTGCTTTACCACCCTAGTTGCGTAATGTACTATATTCACAAATAAAGAAAACATAGAAAAAATCGGTCCGGTAGTATTTGTATCATGCGCAACAAAATGATAAAATTAAAAAAAAAACCTGACCGCGGTGCACTTTAAAAGTGCGTTAAATCCGCCATTTTGTTTATTTTAACGAACTTCATACCTTTCAGTGGCACTCGTGCCATCAAGACGAATCTAATGATGTATCATTTATCAAAATCGGTTCTGCCGTAGAGTAGTTACGAGCGGGCATATGAACGGCCTTTGGGGTTCGCCGCAGTCGGGTAAAAATTAATAAAAACTATTTACCGATACCTTACCTAACAAATCTAAATCGTCTTCGGTTTCCGCGATTATCACTCATTGTAATAAAACAACTTAAACGGATTAAATCGCATATATTACTACATTTTTTAAGTCCCGACGTTTCTTAACTCTTAACCACTCCGCACCACCGACGCTGAAAACCGTGAGAACATAACACTCATTTTTTTGCGCGAGTTAGTTAAACTCGACGCCTGATATGCACTGCGCCTATTTGTATGAATATCTTAGGCAGTCGTGTAATAAAAAGAGACATCACGACTTAAGGCTGCAATAAATTTATCCAACGTATCTGAACTTTCTCAACAGTCTGTTTACCTGGCTTAATCGGAACGCGAGGCGTACCCGGGCAATCCTATTAAACCCGGGTAAATGCAGACCGAATCTATTATTAAACACTCCTTACATTGGGGTTTATTCAATTTAACTCCAAATAAAACTAGGTTAACGCGAGGCCTTTGCATTGAGTTGAGGCGACTGTACTTATTTATCTCTTATATGTACCTAAGGCCAGATTTACACCTGTAAGTTTTACTTACCGTAAAACGGTTCTACTTTGCTCCAAAATTAGAAAATTCGAAATAAATCTAACAATTTTTAATTTTAAGACATACTTGTTTTATTATAACACGAAAATTGTATTTCCTAACGCGTTATAAATTGAAAAATACGCCACTATCTATTCCGTCAAATATATAGAAACAAGAAATTCGGAGCAAAGTTAACCATTGACGCGGTAAAACTTTTCTCCTAAATACTATGTTTCTTGGAGCAAAGTTAGACCAAATTTGCTCATAAAATGGGAACCGTAATAGAAACAAATAACAGAGCTAGAAATATGTTTTCGGGTTTGGAGCATAGTTATCCCTGTAGGCGCAAAGTAGGACCGTTTTACGGTACGTAACTAAGGACGCAGCTACATAAGTACTTAAGACACGATACGTTAGGCTGGTAATTACTTACAGGTGTACACACAAACATTTAAGAATGCGTAAGAATGCTCCAGTATGGATCGTTCTCACACCGACGCACGATGGTGCTGTGTGAATACGTGTCGCGCATCTCTTCAGCCATGCCAGGTCGGTTTTGGTACGCCTTTAGGGTGTGAAGCGGCTATTCATGCGGTGCGATTTTACGCAATGTCTCTGGATAATGCTGATAAGGTGATCTTGAAACTGGATATAAAGAATGCCTTCAATAGTGTGGAGAGGGCTATCATTCTGAATGAGGTTAGGGATCACGTTCCTTCTCTATATCCTTTCCTCTATCAGTGCTATTCGTTATCGCTCCTGGGAGCCCCCATTTTCTCTGAGGGAGTTAGTGGTGTACTTCAGATAAAGGCATCCGCGCTGGAAAGATCCTTGGAGCATTTGCAGCATATCTCGGCGCATGTATCTCTGGTTTTGTTACGTAACTGTTTTTCAATGCCACGCGTAACATATACTTTGAGGACTGCGCCGACATGGATGTTTCCGCAAGATGTACGTGGTTTTGACCTCATACTTCAAAAGGGCATGGAATCCATCTTAAATGTCAGTTTCGATGAGTCTCAGTGGTCGCAGGCAACATTACCAATTCGTCATGGTGGGTTGGGTGTTAGACGTGTACAGGATATCAGGCTTGTTTGTTGCTTTCCTGGCTTCTTCGCATGCTTCTGCTGAGCTAGTCGCCCGAATTTTGAATCAGAGTACGGAGAACCTTCATATATCATACTTAGAGGAGGGCTTGGCGGAGTGGTCGGTGCATTGTGTTAGTGGAACTCGGCCAGATGATCTCGCAATTCAGCGGTTATGGGATGATATACTGTGCAAGCAGACGTATGATGGTTTGCTGGCGAGGGCATCTGGGGTTGAGTTGGCTCGACTTAAGGCTGGGATCGCGCCTGAGTCTGGAGCCTGGTTACATGCGTTGCCGTCGTCGCATTTAGGGACATTATTGGACAATGACTCTCTTAGGATTGGGGCTGCGATAAGACTTGGTTTTCGAGTGAGTGTTTGTGGCACGACGGTGGAAGGGAATGGTTACCATGGGCTCGATTGTGCACGATGTGCTGGTAGGTTTTCGCGACATCATGCAATTAATGATATTGTGCGTCGGGCTATGGTGTCGGCAAACATACCGTGCGTTTTGGAGCCCTAAGGTCTCAGCCGTACTGATGGGAAGAGGCCGGATGGTCTCACTTTGGTGCCGTGGGCGAAAGGGCCAGTGTGAGCACTTTTGCTGCTTCCCTTGGGCAGACAATGCGGTCGGTTGGTGGAGCTGCAGAAAATGCAGCCAGACACAAGCACGCCAAATATGCGGATCTCAAACCGGTCTACGATTTCGTTCCCCTTGCTGTTGAGACGGCCGGCCCTTGGGGTCTGGAGGCAAAACTATTTATTCAAGCCTTAGGAAAACGCTTGCGTGAGCGTGGTTGTGATCCAAGATCTGGTTCGTACCTAGTGCAGCGGATCTCTTTGGCTATCCAACGTGGGAACGCGGCGGGTATCCTGGGGACGTTTGAGCCGGGTACGTATCAGACACGGCGCTAGGTGTGGGGCTCTGCTATGTATTTTTTTATTTTTATTATTTATTTATTTATTATTTATTTATTTTTATTTTTTGTGACGTAGCGTGTTGCGGAGAATGTTTTTTGTAATTGCTTGACGAAGCATGTTGTGAATATTGTTCTGTTCTCCATACTGAAGAAACCTGTGGTGGATACTAAATTTGTTTATGGACGAAGCCTGCGTAGTGGATTTGTAAGGTATGTATACTCTTTTATACTGTGGTTTTTTGAATAAACTTTTTTAGTATCGGCATCAGTAGTACCGAGTAACTGTTAGCAAAGAGTAGGTACCAAGTAGAACTATAGCGAGTAGAAAAAAAATGAAATATATAAAAAAACTAGCAGACTTAGAACTAATGTATGTATTACCTCCATATTATTATTATAATTGCTAATGGTCATCATTATGATGACGACCTAAATTTGAAATATGTCGTCACTGGCACACACTGATTGCTGATGATGATGCTTAATTAGCTCCTTCCACTTATTACTTCAGTGGAAGTGAGACATTGCCTGCCTAATTGCAATCGACCTGTAATTGCTTTAGATTTCCGCGCCCTAACGACCGGAGAACAAAAGATACCAGCTAGAGATGGGACATGGTTTAAAAATGGTTTATTTATAATAAAAAACGTAACGTACGTTACGATTTCATTGAGGTGATTCGATTCTCCCGGTTCACCATACGTACAGAAAAGTGGTAAGGTAATATTCACATAACATCACACTAATGCTACTATAGTACATTACACAACTAGGGTGGTAATACAAAGAAAAGCCCGAGATCGCAGAAGTTTGCGGCCCGAGCTGCAAGCGAGGGACGTAAATATGCGATCGAGGGTTTTCTTCACTAACTCCCGTGTTGTGTACATTTTATTTTATGTCGACACCTAGCCAGAAAGCGGCTTTTTACCCGACTGCGGCGAAGCCCAAAGGAGGGTAATGTGCTTGACCTGTATGTATGTATGTCCGTTCCTGTGTCCGCTCGTAACTACTCAACGGCACAACCGATTTTGATAAATGATACATCATTAGATTCGTCTTGATGGTGCGAGTGTCACTGGGTATAAAGTTTGTTAAAATAAACAAAATGGCGGATTTTATGCACTTTTAAAGTGCACCGCGGTCGGGTTTTTTTCGGGCGTGCGGAAAAAGCCACTTTATGGCCAGGTGTGGCATAATAGTACATTACACAACTAGGGTGGTAATACAAAGAAAGGCCGAGATCGCAGAAGTTTGCGGCCCGAGCTGCAAGCGAGGGACGTAAATATGCGATCGAGGGCTTTCTTTATTACATCCTGTGTTGTGTACATCATTTTATGTCTACACTTGGCCAGAAAGCGGCTTTTTCCGTACGCGCGTGCGGAAAAAGCCGCTTTATGGCCAGGTGTGGCATAAATATTATAAATGTGGAGTTTGTGAAGATGTTGGGATACTTGGAGGTTTGGATATTTGGATGTTTGTTACTAAACAACGCGGTAAGAAATTAATGGATTGAGATGAAATTTGGCATACAAGGAGACCGTGTCCTGGATTGAAACATAAGATTTATATCCCGGTAAAGGGTTCCCTTGTAATCCCACTAATATTATAAATGCGAAAGTTTGTGAGGATGTTTGGATGTTTAGATGTTTGGATGTTTGTTACCTAATAACGGGATAACAACTGGATGGATCAAGCTGAAATTTGGCATGTAAGTAGTCCAAGTCCTGGATTGAAACATAGGATACTTTGCAAGCGAGGGACGTAAATATGCGATCGAGGGCTTTCTTTATTACATCCTGTGTTGTGTACATCATTTTATGTCTACACTTGGCCAGAAAGCGGCTTTTTCCGTACGCGCGTGCGGAAAAAGCCGCTTTATGGCCAGGTGTGGCATAAATATTATAAATGTGGAGTTTGTGAAGATGTTGGGATACTTGGAGGTTTGGATATTTGGATGTTTGTTACTAAACAACGCGGTAAGAAATTAATGGATTGAGATGAAATTTGGCATACAAGGAGACCGTGTCCTGGATTGAAACATAAGATTTATATCCCGGTAAAGGGTTCCCTTGTAATCCCACTAATATTATAAATGCGAAAGTTTGTGAGGATGTTTGGATGTTTAGATGTTTGGATGTTTGTTACCTAATAACGGGATAACAACTGGATGGATCAAGCTGAAATTTGGCATGTAAGTAGTCCAAGTCCTGGATTGAAACATAGGATACTTTATATCCCGGTAAAGAGTTCCTTTGGGACAATAACGGGAACAACGCGGGCGAAGCCGCGGGAAAATGCTAGTATGTAATATTCCCTTGTAATATACTTCAATCAGCTGGCAGAAATTATGAATACTTTTGTCATAGTCTACAATGAAAATATTTTAAACTAGTATTTACCCGCGGCTTCGTCCTCATTGTTGCCGTTATTATCCCAAGGGAAGTCTTTACCGGGATATAAAGTATCCTTTGTTTCAATCCAGAACTTGGTCTATTGCATGCAGATTTTCAGCTCAATCTCCAAACAGGGTTAAATGGGGGCTTAAACTTTATAAAGAGACCAAATGATTTTTAAAGTAGGGTATCTAAAACTGATTAAACTGAATAGAACTGAAATGATTTCATCGTTCATTAAAATTTATCCCAAAAACGGGTTGATTAGGTAGGGGTTGGTTTGTTTGGGTCCAATATTTGAGGGTTTTGTTTAAATACAACAAAGTTTATGAACAAATATCAGATACTATTTATTGCCTATTAAGATTGCCTAATTATAATTTCCACCGCAGACGAAGTCGCGGGCATAAGCTAGTCCATCATAAATAAATAAAATAATTTATTTCTGCAAGGGCTCTTTTACATGTCTGATTCTATTTTTTTCTCTTCTTTTCTTTTGGCGCTTCGGGTAATGACCTTCTGGTGAGAAGAAGCCCCGGAAAAAACTCACCGGTTTCTCTTTTCTATCGTATTACAAGTATTCAGACTTTCTTTTACATTCAGTTGTTACCCCGTTATTGAGTAACAAACACCCAAATATCCAAACATCAAAACCTCCAAACATCTAAACATTGAAACATCTTCACACACTTTCACATTTATAATATTAATGGGATTTTCTAAGGTATCTTAAAATCATAAATAAATTAATCGTCCATTTCTAAATTAAAGCTACATCCCTAAATCAAATCGCAACCAATAAAATATAGGGGTCATTAAAATTTTACGTGCCCTAAGGAGAATTGCCCCCCAATCTATTATCGACGCCTTTACGGCTTTGTCGAACGATTTGAGAATAGGATTGGGTGTTAAATATCGATTGATAGGGTACTGCTTCAACGGATGAGTATTGAGATTGAATAGATTAGTTTTCCTTAATTCTGTCACTCACAGGTTGAAAGTATTTTATTTTTGCAAGCTTTTATTTTACTTGCCGTGTTACTGGATCGAGCGAGATCTAGTGTGAGCGGAGCGTCTCTGTTTTAGCTTGGACATAAATGTTGTCGTATGTCTGTCCTCCCAGACGTCCGAATGTTCCCCTCTAACAGTTGCATTTCTTAATTTTTTCATTAAAAATTTTGTGAGCATGTTTGATTATTTGGTATGTAGACTTTTTATCAATTCAGTTTCTGTGTTTTTTTTTTCAAAATGGAGGTTGACAGATCTGCGAGGTCTACAGCTTACAGAGTTAAGACTTAGTGTGTCTAATTGTGTTGGTCAAATCTTGGAAACTGAATTAGAAACACTTTCTGATATTCATTGGGCTCAAATTGGGTACACTTGCGTATATTTTGTGACAATACAGTAAATGGAACTGATCCGTTGATGGAGTTCCATTAGTTTGGGCTCATTTGATTGAATTAGATAAACATATTGCGATTATACATAATATGTAGTCAGCAATTAAAAAAATCCTTAAATATTTTGTTGGCGTTTGACAAAAATTAATTTGATTGTGTTCGCCTATGTTTCGTAGGTGTGTTGAATAAAATAGAAAGAAAACATATTTACGTGGCAGTCTTTATTGCGTTTGATCAAATGATTGATTACATTAGCTTTAATTAGTATCTTACAGGCATTTCTCCGAGCGGTTCAAACGCCGAGACTTCGGTGGGAGCGATGTTGTCGAAGTTCTGTGTGATTTAGACGATTCAGTTCACCAGAATCCCCTAGCCTGATCCCCCAGGGGATCCTGGTGAACTCAGGAGGAGTTCATCAGAATCCCCTTAAAGTAAAATTATGTAAAGATGTATTCACATCGCAGCATTGTTTATTTTATAATATTTGATATGTATGTTAGATTGTAAGGTATTTATCTCTGGGCCTTTGATGCCTGAAATAAATAAATTATTATTTTTTATTATACATCAATTGTAAAAGGAGCTCTTGTTATTTTTGAAGATAGACTTTATTGACCTAGCGTATTATTACGACATGTAATCTTGACAATAAAATGTCATTAATGCTAAATGTGGTATGTATGAGGCAGATATAAACATTTGCTATTTTCACCTCATGCGAAATATTCGTAAAAAAGGCAAAAAACCTGAACATTAAAGAATAAATACTATATACGAGGAGAGTGGCAACGTTATGTAGTGCATTGCCACTATCGTCTGTGAATTATATTACTGAGGGATGGAACTAAAAAGTGGAAGTTTAAAAAAATATAAATATAAAAGGTAGGTTCCTTAGTTAGTGTGTATGGGGCTTAACACTATGAATCCGCGTTCAGGGGATCCTGATGAACTCCTGAGTTCACCAGGATCCCCTGGGGGATCAGACTAGGGGATTCTGGTAGACTGAATGACTTAGACAGTATTTCGTAGAAAGCTCCGACAAATACAATATAACTGAAAATGCTGCACAAATCTCGCAAAACTTCGACAACATCCTTCCCACCGAAGTCACGGCATTTGAAACGCTCGGAAAAATGCCAACTTAATTCAATATTCATCGATGAATTTCCCAATAATGGGCATTAAAGTTTCTCCTATTTTGGCATAATAATTACTCAATTACAATCAATATTTTTTGGTATTTACAGCTGATGTCATAGGCGATATCCTATATGGAGCCTGAACTATATAAGGCAATTGTACGCTTGTCGGTCTGTACACAGGCTCACTATAGTAGCAGTAAACGCCGTGTGGCCCATATGAGTATCGAGAGACAGCTGTCACCCATTGAGGCTCTGGTGGTGGCAGGCAAAAGTACTTCTCATGAGCTTCCAACCATCGGTAGACCTGAAGGAAAGATGAAACAAATGTGACTGTTTCTTTATAATAGGGATGACGACTCGGTTAGAAATATATCATTCTATGTAGTCCGTCAGTTAGATTACGGAAAAATATGGGACACGTATTTTTTGGTTTATCAAAATATTTAAAATCGTCAAAGTTATAGATCATCAAACTTCTGGATTGGGGGCTTATGACGTCACTCCTAGGTGAAATTTGTACTAAGGAGTGACGTCACTCGAATCTGTACGAACGTGTACAATATTTTTCAATAATCTAACTGACGGACTAAACAGTTTGTTATAGTCGTCTAGCCTTTCAACGAAGACTTTGAAGTCGGTTTTCTGGTAGATAAACTGGTGGCAGGTATAATAGTATATTACAATAATAACAAAATAATACATACAAAATAAAGAGAGAAAAATACAGGCTGGCTCTAACGATGGGGCTTTAAATGTAAAGTTCGATTCTTTTCGCTAAACTGAGATACTTTTGTTTTGCAATATTGTCTTCAGATAACTTAAATTAGCGTTGAGACTCAGGGCACCAGGGCCCCACGGACCACGGGTCTCAACGCCAAATTAAACAAACTTATAAGCCTTAAACGCCTTCAAAAGCAAATTGTGCCGAAACTCTTGGGCCGTGGGGGCCTAACGCCAGAGATCTCTGCAAAGAGATCTCTAAACGGCTCATCGAGACGTCAGGCGATCAGAAGGCTGGCAGCTATTTCGGACAAATAATAAGCCTCGCCATCCAACGGGGCAACGCTGCCAGCCTCCTGGGCACCACGTCAACAGAAATGACCTGGGAAGCATTTTCTATTTATAGGTTACATTTAGTAACAGTTGGTTTTATTTAAAATTGTTGGAGATTGTATATAATGTGTTATCTGTTATGTTCACATAAAAGTAGTATTTGTTAATTAAAAAAATAATATATATATATATATTATAAATATTGCAATAAGTTACTTACAAACTCACAGCGACTAGGAGGTGGTAGCTTTTCTTCAAACGACATGGTTTTTGGTAGGCACGACATTGCTGACGATATCAGGATTGTGAATGAAGTAGTTGATGATACAACCCTTATTAAATAGTTGAAATAACGTATTAGTTAATAGAACCTTGCTCGGTAAAGGATAATCATTAGTTAAATTGGACAACCATAAGATTTGCAAAGTCAGTAGGTAGGCTAATTTTGCTCGTAACTTAATTAGCATTAATTATCGTTTTGAACTTATATCATCACCTCGACAATTTTTTTTTATTAAAAGTAATCTGGTGATATGAACAAATATGAATTAACTTGTATGTATGGAAAAATATATAGATAGGTATGCTACATACCATGATTAGTAAAATAAAGAATAGCACATATTGTGGTGCATATTGAGGGCGATAATGCGGCCTGGGTGGGCTTTCTTTCTTACCGCCCCGCTCGTCATATTTACACAATTTTACATCTTTTCCTGGCCAGGATGTTGGATATTTTATTATACGTAGATATACTACTCTTATACCTACCGAATTTCAGGAATTTGGCTAAACGACATTTACCAGACCAGAGTTATCGTCAAACAATACCTTTTTACTGAGTCAGGATATCAAAACCCTCTGATATGAATTATTCAATAAAATTAAGGTTTTTTTAAGAAATATTTGGGTCACGGGCAGACAATTTCAGCGATCTCAAATTTATTCCACTCACAACATGGTAAAAATGGACAATATTAAAATGAGCTGCAATATCCAGTGAAAATGATATCTCGAGTTTCCGTGACCCAATTTTAAAACATTGTGTGGTTATTTTATGAAGATCTTTTCAATTCTGATCGACATTTTAAAAAACAAGTGTTCATGGGGGAGGCTTACATTTTTAATTTTATTTTGTTTATTTTTTTTTTGTTATCATAGCGGCAATAGATAAGCCAGTGGCCAATTAACATTAAAATCGCAAAGCATGATGTAGTTCTGATTTTTTGATATGTTGTTTGGACCAGTTAGGGTAGTGTTAATCTGATTTTGCACGTTCTAAAAAGTTGTGCTAGCTGAGCTACACGCGCAAAATTACGCCATTTTTGAAGTTTTTTGGATTCCTGCTCGCGGGGGTGGTAGGGGGAGGGGTAACAAGTTCGGTTTCGACACTTTTTTTTTAAGCTATTTTACTCCAAAAATATGCACGTTTAAGGACACTGGCGGAAAAAAACATAAGAAACCACTAGAATTGTACAGTTTTCATTGGTATATAGGTATCTCTTTATTTTTGACCACGAGAGACGCCATGGAAAATAACTAAATATTTTTACTAAAAAAACCCGACCGCGGTGCACTTTAAAAATGCATACAATCCGCCATTTTGTTTATTTTAACGAACTTCATACCCAGTGACACTCGCGCCATCAAGACGAATCTAATGGTAATGATGTATCATTTATCAAAATCGGTTGTGCCGTTGAGTAGTTAGTTACGAGCGGACACAGGAACGGACATACATACATACATACAGGTCAAACACATAACCCTCCTTTGTTCTTATACGATTTTCGCTGGCGTGCATATTTTTGGAGTAAAATAGCTTAAAGAAAGTGTCGAAACCGAACTTGTCACCTCTCCCCTACCTACCCCGCGAGGTTTCTTGATAGTTCTCAATGTCAAAGCACTCAATACTATCCAAGTAACAACTGTGCTGAGAATCTGCTTTGAATCTAAACGGGCAAGCTGAACACAAAGCGTGAAAGAGCACCCCTGCTTTTTGGAGTTTCATCAATTTTAAAACCTTAACTATCTGTAACTGTCACACTTACAGTAAAAATGAATAGAACTTAATATGTAGCAAACTTAATGTAGTTAATTTGTGCCAAAGACGTTAGTGTCAAAAAAATACATAGAGCAGGAATCCAAAATACTTCAAAAATGGCGTACTTTTGCGCGTGTAGCTCAGCTAGCACAACTTTTTAGAACGTGCAAAATCAGATTCACACTACCCTAAGGGCCGATACAGACGGGTCCAAACAACATAACAAAAATCAGAACTACATCATGCTTTGCGATTTTTTTTTTGTTATTGCTGTATTTTTATTTTGTGCTGCTGTCATGAATAAAATGTATTTCTCTCTTTATAAGTAGAAATAACATAAAATTGACAGTAAATTGCACAGTTAAATAAACGGCAAAATTTAAAAAAAATGCTGATCTCATCCCTCACCTCAAATATACCCTGCAGTTGAGTTATACGCATATATAGGTAGACGATATTTATCACGTTTTTCATACGTGACTAGCTAAAGGAATCCGAATTCGTTAGCACGTTATCGACCACGTACCTACGCTATTGGAATAAGCTCACATCCTCCCCGCATCCAGCAGAAGTGTGTGGCATTTTGTAGGAATTGCATTCGTCAAGTCACGTCCTATAGGTATTGCAGTTTGTCAGATATTCGTATTGGGCAAAATAAAGTTCATATCTTTAAATACAGAGCGATTTAAAAGATCGTGATGGCGCTCACCTTTAATATGTCATTCGCTAAAAATCGTTTATTAAAACCGGCTAAGTGCGAGTTGGATTCGCACAAGTAGGGTTCCGTATTACCTTCGAGCAAAATACACTAGAAAAACACGTTACTTGTAAGGAAACCCCCTTTTATTTATTTATAATTTTATTTTGTTTTTATTATTAGTTGTTATAGCGACAAAAGAAATACACATTCTATGAAAAATAAAAAAAACAAGGCTCTGTCTTTTAAAGTTCAAAAGATACAGCCCTATGACAAACGGACAGACGGACAGCGGGGGCTTAGTAGTAGGGTCCCGTTGGCACCTTTCGGGTACAGAACCCTAAGAAAAGTTTTCGCAACTACTTACCATTACTTAAGAGTTGTTTGGTAATTGTCATACGATGGTATGACCAATATTCTGTATATCTTTATTTTCTCAGGTTAGAAATTTTACAATATAAAACCTAAAATGCAAAATAAAAATACAAAACAACCTACCTACCTACCTAAAATACAAAATAAAATTTTACAATACAAAACCTAAAATACAAAATGAAATTACAAAATATAAACCATGTCTTTCCCGTACACGAGACAATAGTGTCCCGGCCCTTTGGGAGGCGTGCGCGGAGCCGAAGCCAACGCGTAGAGGCCCTTTCGACAATTTAATGAAAGGCAACGTGTACACCCAGCGGATGCTGTCCCTGCCCGTGTCACGGGACGCACGCAGAGACAGCCCCCGCCAGATGCAAGGACTATTGTTGATTGATGGAATCTAAATCTACTGGGTTATGGTGGTGGAATTATGGACTAGATACTGGGCTATGGATTGAGACATGACGGCGCCTGTCAGGAAAAGTGTCTCATGGCTTTCGCGGCACTAACAGACCGTGACTTGCCCTCCGCTGATGGGCCCCTGTTAAATAGCGACATTATGAGCAATGGCCCAGGGGCAACACTGCTGCCGATATACCGCTTTATATAAACCATTATTATTGATGATTGTCAGTAATGCAGCAAAGCCAAGCAATCGACGACGAGATCAGGTGTAGGGTCTAGCTCACATAGTACGTTGCCACCAAAATAAGTGTTCTGTCTTTATTTCAATTTTATGATACAGAACCCTAAAAATACCATTTTAAGGTATTTTTGTCATAAAACTGAACATTTAGGGCTCAGTGACACTAAAAAAAGAATGTCTTGTCTGTGAAGACTTATTTTTTGTTGAAAAAACACCCTGCTCACGCCCGAAATACCACATTCCCGTTACACTAGATTACAAAATCGTAGATTACTCAAGGATCTTAATGATTTTGTCGAATGAGAATCTGGTATACGGAGAATCTGATATTTAGAAAACCGCCGTGAGACTCGAACATTATTGAAATACACTATAAAATAAAAACTCGACATAGTTTCGGGAGCATAGTATTCGCGAACACTGTAACGTCTAGCATAACTGGCCGCGACTTCGTTTCTCGCGCGACAGAGCATCACCTGCCATTGTCACACGATATTGAGTGGAAAGAGATAGGTAGCATTTGTCGCGTGACAAAGAGTCACGTGTCACAGTTGTGCTAGAGGTACAGCCTCGCCGCCTGCTGCTGCTGCTGGCTGTAGTCACCGGGCAGCGTTCGCGAATACTATTCATGATTAAGGGAATGCCGAATGCTCCCGGATCGTGTCGAGTGGGTGTCTCGTCTTTTGTATAACGTGAGTGATCCATATTTATTTCAATCCGGAAAACTTCAAAAATGGCGTACTTTTGCGCGTGTAGCTCAGCTAGCACAACTTTTTAGAACGTGCAAAATCCGGTATTTTTTTATTTTGATCCGTTTTTATGATATATCGAGAATCTGGTGTTTTGAAAAATGTGGTACCCTGGGAATGCGGTATTTCGGGCGTGAGCAGGGTGTTTTTTCAACAAAAAATAAGTCTTCAAAGATAAGACATTCTTTTTTTAGTGTCACAGAGTCCTAAATATTCAGTTTTAGCATGACAAAAATGCCTTAAAATGGATTATTTTATGCACGAAGGCTTTAGTTTCTAGGTAGCATCACGGCATACGGTAGTTTTTCTCCGAACAAAAGGTACATCGGGAGCGCGCATGTGTGCGCGCCGTGTACGGACGCACCACAGGCAAGTATTTGCGACTGCGCGCGACTGCCACAGTATGGCGTTCACTCACACAGACGCGCGTCGTGCGTCTGTGTAAATACGTGTCGCGCGCTCCTAAGCGGCCGAAGTCGTACTACTTGGTTTTCTTTATACTTTGGTACCATGGCCCAACAATGGATGCATCAAGGAAACTTGGAAAGAACGGTGTCCCAATAAAACAACAAATATAATCAGCAGTAATATTTTAAATTGCTTTGAATCACAATTTCGTAGTGTTTATAGATTATAATAATTACAAAGGAAGATTATTTTTGTTCAAAGTACACTTCACCCACATTTCAACGTCTCATACTCTCAACTCCAAACTCCGATATTAATAAATTCTCATTCAGCAGTCTAACAATAGCGATAAATGAAACAAATAAATGTCATACATATGTACAGTTACTTAAAGTTCATATTTGGTAACTTTAATTGCTTATATTATGATCACAATCGAAACTAGGATGTCTACAAATGATCTTGCGTTTTGTGGTTCACTATTCAATAAGTACGTAGATTATTTAACACAATTTTGAGGATATTGTCTTAACAGCGAAAACTTGTAAAGTACTAGTTTTGCAAACTCTTAATCTCTGGTATTTTTTTAATATAGCTTGTCAAATAGATTCAAAGTAAAGTAAATATTTATTTGTGATACACAGGTAGAATTCATATTACGGCCATTCTCACGAAGTATGTCTGCGGTCACCTAATTACCGCGACGCTGTTTTCATACTAAATGTATGGAGACGCGGTAATTAGGCGCAGTCATACTTCGTGAGAATGGCCGTTTAAGTGACATTGAATTGTAGGTAACTACTATGTATACGAAACCGAAGAAAACAGGTATAATTATTGTGGATAGAACCTCCATAGAAACTCCACCTGTTGTCTGATTTTATATGCGTACGAGAGAAGTTTGCTATCGTATAAATGCATATAAGTACATAAAATATAAAAAGAAAACTATTGGTAAATGCCACTCTCGACAGGTAAATGTTACTTACGATGGGTCCTCATTTGAACAGTAAGGTATGCTGGAAAAAATAACCAATCCCGTAAACGTAACAATGATTTTGTACTAGCATTGTATTTATTGTAGTGTGTATTGTAAACGTGACACAATTATTTTTTACTAGCATTGTATTTATTATAGTGTGTATTGTACACGTGACACACTGCTTTTGTACTAGCATTGTAATGTTCGTCACTTGTCACACGGATTGACGGTTCGCACAATAATGAACTCTATTGATCTAGCCAGTACTTATTTTGAAAATTATTTATGGAAATAGAGAGCACGCGTTATGAGATAGAGAGAGACGGTCGGATACGGGTCAGATTTGTCACAAAGAGAGGTTTTTGTACGTAGTACTAATTATTGTTTCTGTTTAAGTATGGACTCAATGAGTAGTTCTCTGCGATTTTATTCCCTTTTGCTTGCTTCATTACCATCGCCACTATTATTGGCCGTTTTATAAAAGCAATCAGGATCATTATAATAAAAATAGCAGAGACACGCGACTTCTACAAGATAACCGATAACGACTCCATAGTTTATAGGGAGCTCATCCATAATGTGGCGATGGTAGTGATGCGATTGGTGCGACTGTTTAGTCGCAGAGAACTACCCTATAATGGGATGTGGCTGATATGAATACAAACAATAGGTACCTTTTTGTAAGTACACAATACATTTGTAGCGGTCCAAAGCCATTGTGTTACGTCAGTGGAATTGACATTTTGTTGTTTTTATTAAATTCAAAATTGAAAAACTAAATGCCGCGGCCGGGTCTCGGTCCCGTATATCCATTATCCACGGCTCTCCTGGAAAACTGGGGGTTGATTTTCTCAATTTTCCCTTCAATAGAAAACATAAGTATTTCATTACCAGGCGTTATTGCTTTTAAAAAACTCAACTCTTTGTATTTTTAAACTACTTTATCCATAATTCAAAAATGAGACACGATGTAGAATATTGTCGCAATTTATTTGCAAATCTTACGAGGCATGCTTAATATGAGACTGCTCTAGTGAGGACACACCTTTAAGTGTTCTATCCAATCCCAAACTTTACTAGAGTTAGATATGGCCAAACTAGACAGATTGAAACTAATACTATTTGCCAGTGGCGTGGCGTCTATAGAACCCGATTCCCACCGGCTTGTCTATTTTTTAAAGCATATGACCGGAGTATCTACTACTGCTGAAGAAAAAGTAATCCAAATATGCTCCAGCTTTACTAAGCTTATATTTGACGCCACGCCACTGCTATTTACTGAAATACGAGAGATTCAATGAAATGCCAAATTGCATGCTATTTAAGACACGATAAATATATCGATTAAGGAAAAACCTGCAAGTCTAAATCTGATATAAAATAATTGACACTAGAGATATACTAAATAGCGGGACCTAAAAATTTATATAAATTCAGCCGAAATCCACTGCTTTTGACAATGTTTTAAGATTAGATACGTGCAATTTTACTGATTATCAAAAGAAAATTTCTATTTTCAATACAAACATTTCAAATATCGAAATAGAAATCTGCCAAAAAGCGATCATAGTCAATCTTACATTCCAAACGTTTTCTTATCAAGTGAAATATTTATTTTAATCATTCAATTTGGACAATACACAATCCTTACAATAGACATCCTTTCATATTTGGTGTTTTAGAAACCTTGAAACTGGCAGTAACATTTCTTACATTTGCTATCACTGATGTACAATATATTAACGCATAAATGCCATACTCATACTTACGATCAGTCATTATGTCTAGTCATTGTGCTGGTTGGTTTTACTTTACCCTTGAATCACCAACCAACTTTTCGCCAATATTTCATTTCATCAACATACGCTTAATCGAATATTTCATTTCATCGATGTATTATTAATTTTCATCTAAGCATTTTTCTCAGAAACCGTTATTGAAATTAATATAAAACAATCCTAATCTCAGCTAATGGTGACTTAATGACGACCTTTTCACGACAGTTTCAGTGAAAAAAGGTATCGACAAAATGAAAATCTGATGAAATGAAACATTCCTTAAGACGTTTGTTGACGAAATCGTAGGTCGCCATGATAATAATATCAACATTATATTTTCTTTCCTTTAACTAAGCGCATTTTTTTTGTGCGTTAATACATTTTACTCCAATATTTGCTACATTAAAGAAAAGCTTAGTAAAAACGCTTCAGAAAGCGTAACCAAACTTTGCTTATAAAAATAACCTCATAAAATTTGCTATCAAATATAATTACATGCTACAATATAAAAATTGTTTCAAGCAATAACACTACACTAGAAGGGTTGTAACCAACTTTAGCATTTTAAAAATAGTATAATTAACAAATACAAACTTAACTTACGCTTCAAAAATATACAAAAGAGAAGCTGTGCTTCTCTTACACACTAATATACAATTATCTGAGTAATTCACCTTTGAAAAATATAATAATTTCTAGCAAAATTCACTTTTAATTATTTAACAACGCTTTTAAAGTACAGTTACAACCCGTAGATTTCAGAAGCTAATTAATGTTAAACAAACTAGTGGTCTAGCATTTCATAAACAAAATTACAACTAATATTATAATACGCAGTGTCAAAATGTCTCAATAAGTTATAATTTATCTAAGTGATATGCAATATATTTTAGGCAGGCTCGTTTTCAACAGAAAGCACAATAGACGCTTTACCAAGAAAAAGCTTATATTTTTTTATATCATAACTTTTACCATTTTTGTTTGTGATTATTTTCCGTTTCATTCCATAATTTTAGTAGTAAAAGTAATTGATATCCATATACCATACGTCCAATGACTTTTACTGTCTTTATAAAAATTGTAATGATAATTATACAATTTATAATTGAAAATGGAATACATTTAAAAATATTTCAATATGTTATTTCGTTTCGGAATTTCATTTTCATCACCCTCCTGTAAATTATATTAAATAATGAAATTTAAATTTCTTCAAGACTTCATTGTTTTTAAATAATTAATAAGTAATAGTAAATAAAATTACTTTTTTCTGGCGAAGCGTCATATTTTATTAAAAATATATAAGCTACAGCGATTCTTCGTAAACGTTTCTACACATATGCCTGTGTGAGAAGTTATAATGAATAACATTCTTAATGACACAATGTAATACTTGTTTATTAAAAACAATAAATCAACTTGAGACGAAAAAAATCTACGTCAATTTTCAAATATCACGATCAGATTACAGATATTTTTCTGTTCCAAAATATTACAGCCAGATTAAGATTTTACAGCAATATTTATTGCAGAATTGATTTCTTCTCGCCTTTTAGTAGTTTTTTTCGGATACAGAAAAATATATGTTTTTATAAAAAAAATTGATTCATCACATTATTTAAATATAGCGCCTTTGGCAAATGTGATCAATAGCTAAATCTACGGCCCACCCTAAACAAAACTTTAACCGACAACTGTAGTCTCACTAAGTCTCCCATTCCAAACCTTTAGTAACACCTCTATTATGAATCGTAGTCTTAGAATACTTACTATATACGAAGTTAAAATGTGTGAACAAGCTTCTTATAATTTAATAATAAAAAGTATTAGTTTAAACTTTTAATTTAAATACTATGTATAGATTCCAAGATTTTTCATTTTTTTTCATATATAAGTTGTAATTTATCTAACTATGTCTACTTCTAGTGCACTATGTTTTAGCTGTGGTCAATGACTAAGGCTTGCCGTAAGTGTGTTTCATCAACTTATTACATGAACAAGTTTTAAATGAATACACGTTTGTCACAATTGATGAATAAAGATTTGCATATCTTTATCAATGAACACTTCGTACTTGGATTTAATAATAAGGCTATTGATATAAGTTTAAACGACGATCTCGTAAAGATAGATGCTGTTGATGAAGCACATCTTACGCCGGCACTAAGAAGCATTCTATATAAACTGTTTTGTGACGATCGCGTGGATAATAAAATACGGTCTCTGTCTACATCTCGAGTTAATTCCACCACAAAAATATTATTGCTTTCAGAGGTTTGCGTTATCGTTAAAAATACTCTTTTTTTCGTTTGTTTTCCTCCTTTTCTATTAATATCATCAGCGCTCCTGAAGCAATCGTGCACGCTATCCAAAAATATATACGCATGACCACTAGCTAAACGAACTATTTATCCATTGAAAATCATAATGAGAGAATAACTTTTATGGAAAATTAATACATCAAAACTTTTGGCGCAATACTATTCGAAATACTGGTTTTGTATCCGCCATTACTACATATACATATATAAATATAACATCTTAAAATTAGCGATCCAAAAATATAAAATATACACGTTGTATTCGTGCGCCCTCGGGTGCCCCATACCTTGCAAGCGAATCACGCCCCTATTATCACTGCCAACAATGTCATTTTCGCTTGTTGCCGTAATGCGACTTTTGCCATTACGCTACCAGAGGGTGCAAAAGCCGCCACAACTGGACGGTTATTCTCATTCTGCGACATTCATTATTATTATTTAAATGAAATCACTGACTTACTCCGAACAAGTTTGAAAAATATAGTCTGAATGTCTAGTAAAAGTTACATGTGAAAGATGATGATATTTCAATTCTGTTAAGAGTAAGATAGAATTGTATTCAATACTGGGCCTCTCAATAAATCTTTTAAATAATTATAACCTCACGAGGAATGTTAACAGCAATTAAATGAAAGTGAAAGATATAGATAAAGACAAATAAAAAACAGAAGTTGTTAAGAATCATTAGATTGTAAATTGAATCTAATGATACAATTTTGAAATCGAAATCATAGACGTAACGCAATCCAGAATTCGTCTTATCCATGGCCCTGCACAAGCAAAGCAATCGTAGTCGTTCGTAACTTTTGCTTTATAAAAATACGAATCGAAAATATTTCGACGGGCGCTCGTCGACTTATGGCTAAGCTATGGTTACTCCTAAACTCTTAATCTAAACTATAGTACTACGTTAAAATATCAGAGAATTCAAAAAAGGGAATATTTAGGTAGTTTATTCTATATTTAAATGGTGCACAACCTTATTTTTTCATGAACGCTAGATAAATATGGCGTTTAGCTTTAGGGAGGATCTAAAACCAAGAACTATCTAATGAACTTATTGCAGATAGATCAAGAGTTTCTTCAGAATCCTGAACAGATGGTTTAATAGGAACTAGGGACAGGGGAGCGGACAAACTTAACGAAGTTAGAGTAGTCTGTGTAAGTAACAATATTCTCAATAACGGAATAGTAAAACAACGCGACGATTAGTCTCTGTGAATTTGACGACGAAGTTAAGCTTTCGTAAGAGTTAGATCTAATCTACCGGAATGTTAAGAATGCATAGATCGTGTTCGATGATATCTAAGGCGTTATCAACTGCGTAGTCTAAAAGAGATATAACCTATTTAGGCTGGAATGAAACCTATAAGGTAAATTTCGACCAATAGTCAAACTAACTGCATAATTACTTTTTTATTTTTCTTAAATACGATAAAATCTCAAAATACTCACAGCTCATCGGGTTTATTGTATTATTCGCTAGGTGCAACTACTTTATAAGAACAGTGGCTTTTTAATAATTTGAATTTGTACTTAGCCTACACATTTGGACTCCATTATGAATTTCATCACAATGGAGTCGAGAATTCAAATTGTGAAGAGTTTCAAACTAAACGTGAACACAAAAAAAAAACACAAACTTGTGCAATTCGCACTCGCACAAAACATTAGACTCAAAAATCAAAGTATAAGTATAATCGTAGTACGTAGTTTCCAATTTTTATGAAAAATTAGCCAATACACTGATGACCTAAGTAAATTACTATTACATTCAATTTAGAGTTTTCAAAAATATGATTCCTAAACAAATGTCTCAAAAATACGTTATGAAAATATAATACAAATACGATAAAATTTATACTAAATATAACCCTGTCTATGACCTGAAGAGTTTAAAATGAACAGAAATTTTGAAATCCAAACTCTGAACAAGTCATTATTTTAGGAAAATTGGGTTACTTGGCAGTTAGAAATTATCAGTATCGATGTTAGTATTTTTTATTTATTCTCATTTTTTCATATTATAATGAGAATAATAATTAATTTCATCATTACTCATACTATCTTCTACCTTATTCAATTAAGGTACAAAAAAATATAAGAAAAGAAGATAGAACGGTGTTGAAAGAACTTTAGCTTCTTATTACAAATTACAGTTGTAAAAGATAAGATTAAAATTTCAAAAGACAAGGCCAAAAGTCTTTCACAACACTGAGAAGAAACCTGTTTTCAAATTGATTCAGTTGATGATCAAAATCATTCACTTGATGAAAGCAGTGGAGAAATCATAACTGATATTGAAAAAAATATGCCCGAATACCGTTTCAATTGAAAATGTGTCCTATTCTAAGAGGTCTAAAGTAAATAATTGAAGAAACACAGGATGGCGGTATATCGTAGGTCAGGTCACATTTTAAAGAGAAGCTCAAGTAGCAGGTCTTCATCGGCATCCATTGGCGATTGAGGTGCTAAGTAGTTCACAACCCTGTAGACAAAGAAAAGTTTTACTAAAACTATTGCAATAATCAGGTTTACTTAAAAAATATTAAGTCAATCTAAAATTTATGTATGACCTTAAACAAATAATGAAGTCAAAAATATTACATTATTTTATATTCATTACATAGCATCATAAGCCTACAGGCGATGATATTCATCATCAACCTACATATGTCCCACTATTAGTAACGTACTCTCACAGATGACAGAGAATGGACTGTAATCACTACACGGGACTAAATCGTTGGGAACTTCTTCGGAGGTGAAGAGATTATCATTTCTGAAAGTCTTCCTTAGAGATATTTATGTATGTATGTAAACCCTTTATTGCACATAAGATCATACAGAAACAACAAGGCGAACTTATCCCTGTAAGGGATCTCTTCCAGCTAACCTTTAGAGGTACTAAAGATAATTACCTATTGGGCGTGCGTATACTGGTGGTGTGCTGCAGAAAGTTTTGGTGGGCACCCGGCGACCGCAGGACCACCTTCCCGTTTTCTGCTCGCGCGTTCTGCAACCTGGCAAGAGGCAATGCAATTTAGACCCTATTAACACAGTTGTAAAGTTCACAGTGAAACCAGTTCACTTTTGGACACTTATTTTCCTGGCTCTTTTTGCTGTTGTAAATGAACATATGAGATTGTTGTTACTTCTTCAACAACCTTTTCATATCTTCTCACAAAATGTTGTTAAAACACTTTTTTTGTGTACGTATTGTTTGACTATTTTCCTAATTAATTGAGGTCGGAGATTTTTTCCCTCATCTCAAATTGTAATGGATGCAATTCTTTAAAATTTGAGATAACTTTACCACCATGATTTTCGTATTTCACTAGCGACACTTACGTTGCTTGAAAATTCTTCCCAGGTGCTAGCAGCGTGAAATAAAAAGAAGCTGTTAATTGTTTATTTAGTCAATAACATATCTGCCGTCCGATATCTAAAACTATACTAACCTCTATACAACTCCATAGAGGTTAGTCTAGTTTTAGTCATAGGACGGCAGATATACCAAGGCTATACAGGTACTCCTCGAAGTGTATTTATAACCACACATTAAACAGAATACAGTACTGGAAAAGTTTCCTTGCCCTATAACTATTACTAATCAAATTATTATCTTTCGCATCCCTCTGATAATGATGATAAGTGTTCTCGGTAATTTAGGTTAGGTATGTTGACACGGTTCTATATATACGATACTTATGATAGTTTTGTTGGGCGATTAATAAATGACAAAGCATCCACCACGCACATATTTGCGTGTCAGAATGTGATGGGTGCTTTATCATTTATTTATCGCACGACACAACTAACCATCACAGACCTCAAGGGGTAAATACGTCAAATTATTGTGGTGCCTTAACTAATAAAGAAATCAGTAAATTAGAGTAAGGATACTATTATTATAATATTATATTGAAGTTTTGTATTCCAAAATGTAAATAATACTATTGATAAACTTTATAAAGTGTTTAAAGTAAAGAAACGTGGTGTAATTTCAATCTTTTAAACAATAACTCAAAGAAACGTTGATTGAAAAGTCGATGTAAACATTTCTTGAAACCATTTAATTCCCAAATTGAGACTAGCTGGAGCCACAATTAATAAATACCACAGAAATTATAAAGAAAACGTTTGTTTCATTGAAACAATGTAACTGTTAGAAAATTTGTCAGAAAATAAATACTGGAAACGAACAAAGGTAAAAACAAGTACAAAGATATGAAAACCTATTGTTACGAATAATTTAAGTAAGCTCTTAGAGCTACGAGAATTAGAATCTTTAACTTATATAAAATAAAATATCTTTCTTGTTTTTATTAGTTTTAACTTGAGTTACTTATAAAAATGATATTTAAGCAAACAATACGTGATTTATACACAGAAAAATATTACGTAATGTTTGCACTTTTTTGCATTATTGTATATCATTCCACTATCCAATGGTTGTCCGGAGGGGAACGGATTGCTTTTAAGCGATAACGAGCATTTTCGCAAGAAAAATAACAGTTAACTAGGGGTTAGCGGCGGTGACAAAACTGACAGTTAATGTCAACAGCAAAGGAAAGGTTTGGTTACAAAGTGGAAAGTTTTGAGGACTTCTTCTCGGGAATAAGCTCTAATGCCATCAGTTGTTGTCTACCATTTGAAATTGATTTAGATGGTTATGTATCTTGCAGTGGCGTGGCGTCCATAGAACCCAATTCCCACCAGCTTGCCTAATCCAAAGCATATGACCGGTGTATCCACTACTCCCTAAGGAAAAGTAATCCAAATCTGCTCCGGCTTTACTAAGAATATATGACGCCACGCCACTAGTACCTTGTTATATATTTTTTGGTGTGCAATTAAGTATATTGCAATACCATAAAGAAAGAAAATGGAACTACACTATAGCTTGGCAACTTCGTCGGTGACACTCACCTGTGTTCTTTCTGTTATGTGCAGCCGTAACTACTTACACAAGTTACCGCCAACACGAACGGGGGCCTCCGGAGGCTGCCACCGTCGGTCGCCGTTCGTGTTGGCGGTAACTTGTGTAAGTAGTTACGGCTGCACATAACAAAAAGCACAAATGTGAGTGCTGTCACCAACGAAGTTGCCAAGCTATAGGTACACACACTACACTATTCTATCTGAATATACAACTGTCTCGGTAACAAATCTACAATAACTTAAAATGCGGCTGAATTTTTTTTAAGAAACATCAAAGCCATTAACTCAAGCCGCTTTCGTCAAAAATTTCAACAACAATGCCATTCTCCAAGTACAAGGGCGTAACTGACAATAATTCTTATAAAAATACTCCCTTTTGTATAAACTGGGGACAATAGAAGTTATGAAGAAGACTTAATCCCGGTTTAGCCCCGATAATTTCCGGAAAATCTTTAAGTCCGCGACAAAAACGGCTCGGATAATTAAACTGGCTTTCTTCGGGAAGTTAGAGGTCGTTGACATAAGGGATAAAGTTCTAGATTTTGATTTTTTTAGACTTTGAAATGATTTGTTGGAAAAGCAATGTGATTATTTTCAAGGAGCACAATACAGACAACACAATTTATACTTGCAAAAAATTATACTTAAGTCCTGGGTCGTTTTTATGATAAAATGAATGTATACTTATGGTAAAAAAAAAAAAAACTTTCTGGTTTGTAGATAAAAACGAAGGTAAAATGTATTGTATTTTTGAAAATTTATTTTAATACTGAATATTTTGAACTAGATATTCAAATCAATATATTACTTCAATGAATCTTCAAAAAAAACGGATACGAAAAAGTTGAAGTTCACAATTTAAAAACGCGTACCCAAAATACAAAAAAAAAACATAAATTGCAGAATCCATTGTTTATAAACCAGAGAATGAAAAAAAATACACGCAGCGATAGAAGTATACACTTTTTGTATATTTGAAAGCCTCGTGTTATTTTAAAAAGGCATTTGAAACATCTAAGAAATGTTGAGAAAACTCGTGACTATAATGGGAACGTTTTATTGAAATGATCATCAATAGAAAATAAAAAGGCCGAACCCGGGACCATTATTAAAATGATTGACAATATCTATCGTTGACCGAAGTCTGGGGCATAAAGGAATTTCTCATAAAGGACATTTTCGAACATAGATTTGATCATTTTCGGAGGGTTCCCTTAAGAATTATGGGAAGATATTTTATTTGTCACTGCACATTACAGATAACCTCTTTGCAGAGTCATTTGCTCATCTAATTACGAATACGTGTCAGTTGGCGTTAGTGTCAATCGAGAACATTTTGAAATAATTCCGAATCCAGACTCCGGAAAGTCTACCGCAAACGTCGATAATCTAAATTTCGTTATCTGCGTTCCATTCATTCGAATATTGCAAGAGCGAAAAAGATGGACGTTCTTCGAATTTCGATTCCGCGGTTGTCGTCCTTTTTAGGGTTCCGTACCAAAATGGTAAAAAAGGAACCCTTATGGTGCGACTCTGTCTGTCTGTCTGTCTGTCTGTCTGTCTGTCTGTCTGTCTGTCTGTCCGTCTGTCACAGCAAGATATCTCAGGATCTACTGATGCTATCGACTTGAAATTTGGAATAGTGTTAAGAACCGCTAACCCGAGCTTATAGGATGTAAAAAAATTCTTGTAACTTTTTTACTTTTTTTTTAAAGGGGTCCGTAATGAGACTTTGCAAATTGAAAGTAGGGCTATTATATCGAATGAGGTATCAAATGAAAGGGCTTAATTTGTAGATTAAAACAGTATTTTTGTATTTTTTTTTTAAATAAGTAGTTTTTGATTTATGGCGAAAAACGTTAAAAAAAATACCGTTCCCCCCCTATTATCTTCGAAGTTACTGAACAGAAAAATCTGTAATAATTACCAATTATTAATGTCATCCTATATATTACAGGAAAAATATAACGGTTTTCCTAACTTTCACTGTTTTTGAGAAATTTGCAAAAATCTTAACACATACTTATTTGCTCCTACTAAACTAATCGCCATATAGTTTTTCTTGAACTATGCATGTATCTACTTATGAGTTTGTACGGAACCCTCGGTGTGCGAGTTCGACTCGCACTTGGCCGGTTTTTTGGTAGTGCCTTGACGTTCCAAATTTCAGTTCACCATGTCAACATTGTTAATCTGTTACCTAGTTACTGACGCAAAACAATGCGTGTGATATGTCAAAGTAACGTCGTATTCTAGCTAGCTCTTATGATGACAGTATGCTATACGACATTGGACCTTAGGTGGGTTGGAAATTAAATTCCTTGACTGTACTTACGAAAAAGAATATACTTAGATTAGGTATAAAAAAATTATACGAACCTAGTTCCGCAAGGCAATAGATTTGCTCTAATTTGGAACAGTGAAAAATATTTTTCGGGGAACATTTTACTCATATTTATAAAAAACGTTTCTGTTTAACTTGTCAATATGCCAAAGTACATTCCTAACCTATTACAGAATAAGGAAAATGCTCTGAAAATGGGAAAACTTTTGGGAATAGATTAGTGCATGTATTTCAGCTCGAATTTTGGTAAGTGATGTTTGACACAACATTTATGAATAGGTTAATACTCGTATTTTGGTTACTTATATTGCGTGAAGTGTAATACAGGAGCAAGAAACGCGATTTAAACTTAGATTTTGGTAGTTTGGAGTAATGTTAGACAGCGGGCTTTTCCAAGAAAAATACGTAAAATAGATAACAATTGCATGCTATTAAGCCACAATAGATCTGAACTCAAAGGTAATATCAAGGATCATTAAAACAAGAGGACTGTCATTCTCCATACAAAAAGCTGTTCCCCGAATTTACAACGCCATCTATGTATAAGCTTGGTATAAGAATTATATTATTTGCAATTATTCAACTTTGCAAACGTGACACAGTATTTAAATGTTAGAATTTATTTATTATTAGCTGTTTACGAACTAATTGTTACTATAATGTTTCTTTGTTCAATTATAACATCGTTAAATGTTTAGTTTTTTAGCGCCATCTAGTTTTTGCCCGGAAATCCCCTAGCGGTCGGGTTACGATCCAAAGTATGGAGAATGACAGACCTCTTGTTTTAATGGTCCTTGGTAATATCGAAAAAACATCAAGACTCGTTGTGAATCATAAAGAAAACAACCAAAATAGCTGACCATTTCCAACGTCTAACGCCTCTTAATTCAGTTTTCTACTCCATATAATTACACAAGGAACCCCAGCAGTGAGGCATTACGCGCAATGGACCGGTCAGTGTTACGTAATACCCCGCGGCCATTCATAAGGGCTTTGGCCCTTTTCAGACGCTATAATGAACTTGATATTGGACCCCCGTTTACGCATCCACAGAAGGGCGTAACTTACAGTTATGTTTATGTCAGATACGCCGTTGTGCGTAAAGGACGACGTTATTACTCCCAAAGGGATTCCAAACAAATACTTTCGCTGGATATGTTACTGTGAAGGGCTATTGGGTATGTATTCGGACGTCAGAGACATATGGTGGCTTGCGTGTTTCTCTTGCTTTCGGTTAAATGTCAGTGAGTTTCTAGTTATCACAGTGAGGAGTAGAGTTATTGTCGACTAGAGTAAAGACTCAATTAATCGTTGAACATTATCAGGCCCCAAAGACTTCCACAACAAACGACCGTACGCTTTGCCTCCGCCGGCTTAAAGCAACTTTAACCAGTAGGGTTAGCACAACTTTTTTTTATTACCTATTATTTTTTTTTTAGGGGACAATCTTACACAAATCGAACTAGTCCCATAGTAAGCTCAATAAGGTTTGTGTTATGATACTAGACGATATATTTAATACATACAAATACTTAAATACATAGAAAACATCCAAGACTCAGAAACAAAGACGATATATTTAATAGGTACACTAGGCTAAACCGGTCGTCACAACTGAAGGTGACTTCACCTATTGTGCGACAAAGGACCTGTCACCTTCACACTATATCGTTGTTATAGCGGCAATATAAATACACATTTTGTGAAAATTTCAGGTCTCTACCCATTACGGTTCAAAAGATACAGCCCTATGACAAACGGACAGATGAACAGACATACGGACGGACAGACGAACAGCGGACTTGTAATAATAGGGCCCCGTTGGCACCCTTTGGGCACGGAACCCTAAAAAACGGACTCTGAAACAATCAACCTAAAAGAAAAAAGCCGTTAACTTCAATCGAGAACATAATGGCCTTTTATGCGACACCTGGCCATAAAGTGGTTTTTACCGCACGCTACGCGTACGGAAAAAGCCGCTTTCTGACCAAGTGTAGACAAAATGATGTACACAACACGGGAGGTAATAAAGAAAGCCCTCGCTTGCAGCTCGGGCCGCAAATGTCTGCGATCTCGGCCTTTCTTTGTTTTACCACCCTAGTTGTGTAATGTACTATTACCGGTTTCTAAGACTTCTTAACCCTCGTGCGACCTATATAAGTAAATCGATATCCGAACATATCCAATATTAGTTGTAATATGTTTACGAAGCGGAAAATGAAAAAGTTGGAAGGGCCACGGTAACGTGTTATTATTAAATATCTCGTAGGGTAGCCTTGTGCTGAGGCAAAAGGTGCTGTATTTTTCGTCAAAAAATAAGTAAACTTTTTTTACTTATCTTGGAAAGTTAAGAAACACATTCTGACGCCAACTGCATGACGCGTAAAAACAAAATTTCGTTTAACCCTATATAAGGCGTCACATTGTCCACACAAAAAAAAATGAAGTGTTTTATAAGTATCTAAACGGATCAGATTAACATAATATTATTTTAATTTTTATAAATTAAATTAAGAATACAATGTTTGTATACAGCTGTAAAATATTGCAAAGAAAAGTGATAGAGGCGGACATTGCCCGTGACCATAATTACGGTATTTTCTTACGGAAAATCATAAATGATATTGCGAATAAAACTAGAACAAGAACAGTCAAGTAATAGTTCAATCGTTTATTTACTGACATAATTAATTTACTTTTCAGTTCATATTTCTCTTCACAATAGAGGCCTAAATAGGTAATTAACTTAGAACAAACGTTTATATCTAACAAATCACAACACTGGAATAATACATTACACAAATCGGGTGGTAAATATGCGATCGGGGGCTTTCTTTAATTACCTCCCGTGTTGTGTACATCATTTTTATTATATCTACACTTGGCCAGAAAGCGGCTTTTTCCGTATGCGTAGCGTGCGGTAAAAGCCACTTTATGGCCAGATGTGGCATAAAATATTTAAGTATTTTTTTTTAAATTCTGCATTACCTGACGATACACTTCGAGAAAATTCTTATCTGTGAAAATATTATTATTGCTTCGTAATAACATCGAATTCGATGTTATTATAAATAAATAAATATTAGGGGACAATCTTACACAAATCAAACTAGCCCCATAGTAAGCGTAGTAGTAGTAGTAGTATTATAACATTCGAATTTCGAACATTTCTGAAAAATAAAGCAATTTGATTTGCGCTCGCTATTGCGGTCCAACGTGGAAACGCTGCCAGCGTTTTCTTTTTATAGTTTTATGTTGTTTATTTTAATGTTCAGTTAAATGTTTTTACATGAATAGGATTTGATTTGACCTCAATTCTAATACCAGTAGAAATAACGTTTTATTCGAAATTAAATTTCAATTGCAAATAATAAAAATAAATAAATAAAAATAATAAATTATTTATTTCTGCAAGTGGCCCTTTTACGTGTCTCATTATCTTTTTTTTGGCTAATCTCGCATGTTACTTGATATCAAACGATATGATGAGGCGGACTCTAGTTTGTCTCTGAATTGGAGAAAAAACGACGGTTGTGTGATATGCGTGAAAAAAGTTTTTAATTTGAATAGGGATTAGGGTTCAAAATATATCATTCTATTTAGTCTATCAGTTAGATTATGAAAAAATATGGGACACATAATTTTTGGTTTATCAAATTATTTAAAATCGACAAAGGTATAGATAGATCATCAAACTTCCGGAATGGGGGCTTGTGACGGCACTCCTAGGTGAAAATTGTACCAAAGATTGACGTCACTCGAAACTTCTAAGAACTGTATCTTCGTCATTTTTTGTTTTTCAATCAAAAGAAAAAATACGTGTACAATATTTTTAAATAATGTAACTGACGGACTTAACAGTTCTTTTTTTAGTCGTCTAGCCTTTTTGCGCTTTTTGAAAACAGTTTTATATAGCCTCAAAATAATACCTACATGTGTAGACAAAGCAGTGTATGCAACTGTACATAATTAAGCCTTAAAACACTCGTGTGATCTTATTATGAAACTCGCCTGCGGTTATTTTCATAATATCACACTCGTGCTTAAGACCTCTCATTATGTATCAGTTGCAGAAACTACTATTAAACAACTCTTTGCTCACCTGCATAATAAAATAATATACTGCAAGTTTTCATTTACTTACTTGATTTTAGATTGCCTCATAAATTGCTGTATCTTCCTAGCTGCTTGGTTTTGCCTCCTTTGTGAATATGTCCTCCTAAAAGAATTTAGAAGAATTAAGGCCCATCTTTTAAGTTTTTAATACCTGACGCAAAAAGAGGGGTGTTATAAGTTTGACACCAATGTTTGTCTATCTGTCTGCCTGTTTGTCACTCTGTATGTTTGTCTGTGGTATCGTAGGCTCTCGAACGGATGGACCTATCTCGATGCGGTTGTTTTTACGTGAAAGCAAGTTTCCTTGCGGGTGTTCTTAGCTACGAGTATGTTTGGTAAAAATCAATCCAGCAGTTTGACGGGTTTTCGGTATATAATTTAATATTTTTTTTGTTTTCGTATTATTACGCAATAATATTGTACAAACGACATTTAGGTACTTAGTACAAAATTAACATTTTAAAAGCATGAAAAGAAACTAATATATTTTTTTAAAAACCCCGACTAAAAAACTGTAAAAAGTTAAAAAAATATCTGTACCGACACTACACAAGCTTTACACTTCGTTTACACAAATGTAAAGGAAGGACGGGGTAGGGGCATAAAAAATCACGAAATGAGTATGACGTACTTTATGGATGACCCAGCCAAGTGCAGGTAAAGTAAAAGCTATTGATCCAATACGAGTACTGCGAAGTTATGTGGTCACCAATTTATTGTAACTTGTTTTACATAATGATCTTTTCATATATTGCATCAGATGAAAGACCTTTACAAATCTGGATCTAAAACAACTCATATTATTTTTTTATTTACCAGTAAAAAAATCGAAACTTAATTGATTGAATCAGGCGTTACTTAAAGTCGAAACATACCACGTTTTTGCTCCTTTACGTCTAAGTAGCATTTTTTTTTTCTAAATGTGACAGTACATAACATGAAATAGATGTATAATTACTTGTTTGAGCAGTAGTCTGGTGCGCGGCGAGCCTGCGCTCGTGGTGGGAGCGGTACCCGCGCTGAATCACCGTCGCTACGCAGTACTGCTTTTATACGTAAGCATCATAGGCCCATTGAACAGGAAAGGTAATTACTTGATAGTAGCAGTAGTGTGGTGCGCGGCGAGCCTGCGCTCGCGGTGGGAGCGGTACCCGCGCTGGATCACCGTCGCGGCGCAGTGCATCTGCTTCAGATACGCAAACTGCGGAGAAACAGGCTATCAACACAGTATCATCATCATCCCCCGTCACCCCTGTCTGGCTCACCGGTAGACCAGCGCCGGCTCTAGGGGTGCACCTCATGTTGCATAATCTTTTTTGGTCGAATCATCATTTGGCAGAATTCATCATTTGGCATAATGCATTTTATTCTGAAACTGTAGAATTTTCAGGACTCTTTAAGGCAGGGTTTCTTAAACTGTGGTCCATGGACCCCTTAGGGGTCCGTGATACGAGAGCCAGGGGTCCGTGGCTACGCATACAACACAAACTTTCATGTACCCTTGATTTTCTTTTTCTCTGATTGTATTCGGAGGGGGTCCGTAAGGCTCCCGAAATAATGTAGGGGGTCCGTGACAAAAGTTTAAGAACCTCTGCTTTAAGGCATTATCCTGTTAAATAGGTTAGATTAGGTTTGTTTTATAACAATCCCGAAAAGTTTAAAGTTTCAGAATAAAATGCATTATGCCAAATGATGAATTCTGCCAAATGATGATTCGACCAAAAAAGATTATGCAACATAATAGTAACCCCGGCTCTAGAGTTGGCATTATGCTGAGGTGGGACCTTTTTGTGGCAGCGAGATTTTTATTATTTTTTTGTTTTTATTTGTTATTTATTTCTTTTTTCTCTACTGTGTAACTTATTGCGGTCATTCATAAATGAATTTTCTTTCCTTCTTTCTTTCTATCATATCATATCGCTGCCCTTTTGCTTTATGTTGGGTCAGCACTACATGTTTTTTTCTTCCATTCTCCTCTATCATTCGTCATCTCAGCACTCACTCCTTTCGCTCTCATGTCTTTCTTCACACAATCCATCCATCGCTTCTTTGGCCTTCCAACTGCTCTCTGTCCCTCGACATTCATCCCTAACATTCTTTTATTTATATGGCTTGAGCTATCAACACAGTATAATACCAGTAATTTTCCTTCCTTGCTGGGCTTGTATGTGTGCGCGTCGTACGAACGCACGACAAGAAAAAATTTACGAATAATCCAAGAATGCTCCAGTCCGGATCGCACCGTATGTGCTCGACCTTGAATAGATATCGCGTGCTCCTAAAGGGTGGAGTGTGACTACTTTTCTGTCTGCATACTTTGCTATCAATAACCGAACAATTGGCTACTTGACAATTTTTTTTTTCATATGTTATAGAAACACCTCTAAATAATAGAAATATTAGTGAAAAAATCACTTCAATATCATAAAAAGTCACCGAGATACTATAATGTCAAAATCACATTTTTAGACTTTCCCAAATACGTGCCGAAACGCTCCCTACTGAAGCCCGTTATACAGTGACGTCACTGCTCATACGTTGTTTGGGGAAATCAATAACTTTGTTCTGCAACTATGTTAAAACTTGCGTTTATCGTAACGGTCTCATAACAAAAGTTACTATAAATTTTATGGGTTATTTAATGATATTAATATTTTTTAATGAGTTTATACTTTTAAAATGGACTTTCCCACCCAACTTTGGAGGCTCATAAAAAAAGTTACACGTTAGGTATCAAACTCAAAACTTGAACATATTGCCTTATTATGCTTATTATAACAGGATCTTATATGATTTTTACAAATTTCAGTTACAGTCAAGTACCCAATTAGTGATACAGCGGTAAAACGAGGGCTATCAGAATATATTTCTTTGCTATCGGCTATTTTTACTGGACTCATAGATATAGGTATAGTAATACCGCTCTAAATAAATTCATAAACAATAAATTTACCACAACAGTTCGCAAAGAGAATTGCATTAACAATATAGAGGTATTGAGGCTCTTCAGCTAAAGCAACATCTGCTGTCTCTGTGTCTTATGAGCTGGACTATCAGCACTTTTCGTATGTACGTTGGTTTTAGGGACACCATGTATAGCCAATACCAGGATCCCGGTTTTAGCCATACAAAAAATCCCGGGATTCGTAGTCCTAGCCTCTACACATAGAGAAGTGAAGAACACAACTGCTGCTCTAACCAGTTAACTCCCTCCCAAGCCTCTACCCTCTAAGGAGAATCGTCTCCGTGTAGGTATTGAAAAGTGTTCGTCGAAATGTGCTAAATAGTCGAGGCGCCTATTACAGATGGGTAGAATTTGGTATACTGCCAACTTATTAAATACCTACTTTAGTCACCAAAAATATGAAACTTTACAATGTAGTCGGCAAGGCGGCACCTGGTTAAAGTGGTGTAGCGGTTAGCGAGTTGTCCCGGCAAGACAGCGACGCTGGTTCGTATCCGGCCTTGGTGACGTTCAATTTTTGTATGTATTTGGTCTTTGTATATATAATCGTAACCCCTACCTGTTTGTACCGTCTGTAGCAGTTCTGTATGGTGATGGCGGCGGCGGCCGCGCGGCGTTGTAGCTGCCGCCCGCGGTACTGGCGATATGCTTTCTGGATGGTGATCGCTGCTGAGTATAGCTCACGCTGCTCACGATCTAAAACAGTATAAATTGTTTTACCACATAAAGCGTGCTTAAATAACTTATTCAGCACCTTTAGCACAACAGTTGTGCGACTGCGCCGAGTAACTATTTGTCGCAGCCTATTCCGTACAATGCAAGAGAGACGGATGATCGTACAGTCGAGTTCATCATTATCTGAGCAAAGATTGGACCAAAAATATCTGAACAAAACCCTATTGTCAGAAGCATAAGAACTAGATCAGTTATTTTTGATCCGTTCTTTGCTCAGATAATGATGAACTCGACTGTACGTCGTTTCACAAACAAAGACTTGGCCAATTATTGTCCTAACTCGGTTAACGTCATGCCGAGGAAACGGCTCTAACTCCTTTGAAAATTCCAATACTTATCTTTTACCATCCAATTTCTTTTAGCCAGATTTAAATTGCTTACCCCATGACTGAAAATATTTTTGTTACGATATTTATCACGATAAGACAACGAAAAAATATTTGTACCGTTGAAGAGATCACTGTTACAAAATAAAATAAAAAAACATTGACGACCGGTTTAGCCTAGTGACTCTGCCTACGAAGCTGACGGAATCCCGGAAGTTCGAATCCCGGTAAGAACAAATATTATTTGTGTCATGATATTTGTTTCTGAGTCTTGGATGTTTTCTATGTATGTAAGTATTTGTATCTATTAAATATATCGTCGTCTAGTATCCATAGCACAAGCCTTATTGAGCTTACTATGGCACTAGTTCGATTAGTGTAAGATTGTACCGTAATATTTATTTATTTTATTTATTGCCACTAAGACACAAAAACAGACATAATTTCAAAACAGCCGTCGAGCAGTAGCAACAGGCTTGGATCTCAGTATGCAGTGAGATCTACTCACCATTCAATGTAAGGCTAGAGAAGTGCGTAGTGGCGTTCAGAAACTCCTGCAACGTGGCTGACGGCGCCGAGGGGAGTGACGGGGCGCGGGGGGACGGCGGTGGGGGAGACAACGCTGACCCCGGAGACACGGAACCCGAGGAGCAGGGGGTCGAGCCGCCGCAGTACGTCCTGGGGAATGGCAGAGCTATAAAAAGACCTGGAAACAGCTGTGAAACAGAACAACGTTGGAAGGCCGTTTTGCTCTAAGCGGTAAGTGATACGAGACATGGCCGCTATTAAAATTCACAAGGTGACACGGCTAATGCACGCCTTTAACTACTGTGCTAAATAATGTTGTCCATGTGGTTCATGAGCCATTAAAAATGGTGTTGGGCTGTAGTTGGCTCACATCGATAAATTTTTAACCGACTTAGAGTAAGGTTCTCAGTTTTTCGGAATATACCGGGTGGCCCATTTCGATCAGTCAGTATGGGAAAGTCTGAAACTATAAGAGATACGAAGATCTGTTCTTAGGAACCATGTCGTCGATTTTAGGAAGAATAAAAACTGCAAACATAGATTTGAAAAAAAAAACTTGTATTTTAACCGGAAATCGAACCAGGTCCTTTTGAAAAATAAAACTTACATTATTTCTATTTGGATATCGATTGTGTAGGTCATAAGCAGTAAATGTTACTAGGAAACATGATATCTTAAACGAATAAAATCCATTGTATTTAATATCTTTAATTCAAGTATTTAGTTTTATTTTCCAAAACGACCGGGTTCGATTCCCGGTAAAAATTTTTTTCAAATCTATGCATGCAATTTTTCTTGTCCCTAAAATCAATGACATGGTTCCTAAGAACAGATCTTCGTATATATTATAGTTTTAGACTTTACCATACTGACTGATGGAAATGGGCCACACTGTATATTGCTTATTATTTTATTTATGTTTTTCCCCGATTACTTGAATACGGTTGTACCGATTTGAAAAACCTTTTTTGTTTGAAAGGCTTCTAATGCCAAGGAACTTCTCAGACCTATAGGTGTTATCGCAGAACTCGAAGCTGAAGTCGCTGCTGAACGTGGTGGTGTCATCGAGAAGGGGCACCATAAGGGTGTCCTCGCCACCTCCGTTGCCGCCGTCGAGCCCGCAGCCAGAGAGCAACGAGGAACTCTCGTTCTGGAACAAAAGGAATATATAAGTAAGCATGAAGTCTGCTCTCAAACTCTTAAACAAAATGTTGTAGACTAATACAGGTTTTATATGTGAACTGAAGAAGGATACATATTAAAGTTAAAAAAAAAACAAACAAAAAGAAAAGTTCATGCAGTCATAGACATAGACATATTTCATAGATACTCTCCTGATATTTTCCTATACTATGTTATCTATCAAAACCTGAGAAAGGGCCCATACATGCTGAAATGGAGACAGTTACTCAACCAAGAGTTGTAAAGGCTCAGATAATAATGACTATAGCCCACTGCAGCTTGCTCACCTTTATCCTTTCCGGCATGGCCGCTATAATCTGCTCCGCCAGCGTGAACACCCGGTCATCCTGCTCCCCTGAAAAATTGTTGTAAGGTGGTATCTCACGCGACACTCACAATAACCCACATGTCAAAATTCATACCATTGTCACTAAAAAGACTCAAGGGATGACCAAAAGTTACTCAAAACTAATTTATGAAGAAACAATTGAATCTTTGTCCGAGTTTGTGTCTTAGATTTTAAATTAACGTTATGATTCCAAACACGTGTGGTGATAATAAGTGCAACTGTTTTCTTATTTTTTTTTGTTACAAACGAGTAATTTTGATAATATACATCCCTTTTAGTTTTTTTTTCTCCATTCATGCTCTTGACTATTCTTTCTCAGGAATTACTTGAAATATAAGTTTTAATACTATCTTTGATATATACTAATATGAGTCTGTAAAAGTTACTTGAAAATAAATGATTTATTATTATTTGACTCAAGACACTTTTTAGTAAATGTGGCTAGAGTTTAAGAATTTTGAATATGCAATCATCAATGATGAATACAAAAGTGTTATAGTCTAATTTAATATTTTTTTGTGCTTGTATCGGTTAAGACTGAATCAATAGATACTTAGAAGAATTTTGACATGCGGTTATTTAAAAACATTTTATCACTACGTTGAATAAAGTTCGTTTTGCATACTGTCTAAAGAGTAGACGAGAATACAAAAGCTTATAGGTGGTAGATCCATTATTTTTCTTTATGAAGGTAATAATACAAATAATGTATGAACTATTTTCAAGTAGTGGTACGTACTTTTGCTTACTACACATTTAGTACGGACATAGTCAACATCATGGGGCGACAGAAAGGATTTTTTTATTTGAATTTAGTTTTAATGTAAAAAGTAAATAAAACGGAACTGTACAGTATTTGTTCGCCTCACGGTGTTGTGCTAAAACAATAACGACATCAAATTATTCTCTTTTTAAACAAGCATTTTTTGTACCAACTTACCTGTTCAATTATTTCCAGTAAATTAGTTGAAAAAAATAACTCAACTCAAATTTTATATTATAATCATTTAAGAAATTCGTAGTAAAAAAATGCTTATTTTTATCAGCTGAAAAATTTATCCGCTCTGTGTATTTTTTGTAAAAGTGCTCGTGTCCCAAATTTCAAAACGATGACTTAAATTTAGAAAAAACAATGATGATCATGTGTGATTTCGTTTGGTGCCAAATAAATCCTACAGTAAAACCAGTGATTTGTGGATTTACAGTGCTCAAAAACTCACCTTCGGACCTAAAAAAATATAAACTCGTGAATCTACACATAAAAAGCATGTATATCAGATATTTCATGCAAGCAATAGAGCCACCATGCAGTGTATAATGTAACTGTAGCTTCTGAACCTTGTGTGTAACTTTTAGCAACGTTGACTTCAAGTGTACTGAGAATGTAAACTTATACGAATATGCCAATCGATTTGAATGTGTCGAATAGGTACAGTGGATAGTGGTTGACCAATACGATCCATAGAAAGCGACATCCATTCACAACATCGAGCAAGCCAAACCGAACTTCATCCCAGTAGCAATAGATTTTGGTGAATCAAAGTCGGCTTAGCTTGAATAAGTCTACAAACACCAACACAGGGGAACTCCGCTCTTAATTGGATACAAAAATACAGAAGAAACTACAAAAACTACCATTGTGACCTTGAGGGCTACAGATTGGCGATAGAGAGGGACAGAGATATAGAGATAACATTGGTTAGAAGAAGATCGAGCTGCCAGAGCGGCGATGCATACTACGTACAGTTCACAACATCGATAGGACGAGCGGAGAATGCTGCTACTTGAAATGGTATAGAACAGTCCAGTTTTGTAAAGATTTTAGTTTATTGGGCCAAATTTTGAAACTTTTCTATTGAACCTGTTTATTTTTTGTCTTAAGTCAGTATTGTTTTATTTATTTTATTCCAAGATAATGGAATTGTTAACAAACGTGAACAACTCAAATTTATCTGAAAAACAAAGTAACTTTTCAAAATCCAATTTATTTTAAGTCTTATTTAGATAAATAAACAGACTAATACTATTTTTTCGTTTAATATATTGAATTCAAACCAAACTAAATTGATAATGCAGCGACATTCCGTACTAAAAAAGGTGCCCAATTTTGATCTAACAGTAACGACCACGCCTCCACATCATCGATCATACGCGACTGCACTGTTTTAACCACGCAACGTCATAGCCAATCCACGACACGTCTATACCGTTTCTCGGCAGCGAACTGACCTGCAGTGGGCGGCGGCGGCGACGCGGATGACGCGTCCGAGAGGGCCTCCACATCAATGAGGGGGCTCGCCGCCCGCCGGGGCGCGGTCTCGCCTGGACAACAGGGGTAAGGGTAGGGTCCTTCTCATTGACAACCCTAGTTCCCTATTTCGTACAGCCTAAAATTTACCGCAAAGAGAATGTTCAGACAGCCCTGGCTCTGGTCTATAGCTCGTTATAATCAACACATCCTTACTAATTTAGTGTTGTGCCATGTACTGTTCAGCATATAATTATCACTAGTATTATCTACTAAGTGAGCATTTTTCTTTCATTATTTTTAGAATTCAATCTATGATAATAATCGGAGCTATCATCTAAATAATCTAATTTAACTTCTGATATCATTTAACAATCTTCTATCAACGTGTGTTTGCACGCTAAACGCATTTTAAAAATCCTTAGTTTTATGTATTTTATGAAAGTATTTACATTTTTTTTTTTTTCCCCTTGCCTTCTTTAAGCTTCGATATGTGGGCTCCATTAAAACTATCCTTTATACAGGTATCTTTAAATTTAGTATATTTATTATTCTTCGTTTTCGAAATTGAAGATCACCAAAATCTAACGTATCTCGTCCTAAAAATATTTGTCATAATGAGAAGGAACCTACACACTCAACCGACAAAGTCCAAGAACCCGTTTTAAAACTAAATTCTGAACGCGATTGCAGCAAACAAAACCCGAAATCGAAAAGTTTTGTTGTAAATAAATAATCATCAGCAAATGAAAATTGAACCGACTATGGAGTGAGTCCTGAGCAAAGGGCTTCCACTTACAAAGTGCCAGGTCCATGCGACGACCGATCTTGGAGTCGAGGAGACTGTCCTCAGAATTGTCGGAATCTAGAGGCAAAGACATGCTTCGTTCCCATCTGAAACAGTTAAGTCACATAAATAATTGTACATCGTGTGTAAGAAAAAGATAAAAAATAGTATATTTAGACGCAAGTAGAAGGGAGAGAACAGTGGAACATAAGATACAACGCGACGTTGTAAGAAAAGATAATCGTAGGGAAAATAGGAAGGCGCATGTAGCCTAAAAATTAGTTATCTAAAACCACAATCGTTAAATTGTACGAAGAAATAAACTTGCGTTAAAAATAAAGAACTAGAAAGCACTGCACTAACAAGAGATACATTTTTAAATCAAGAATGTACATTTTTAAGAAATTATTCATATATGTCAGCAATAAAATAAACATATTCAAACTTGTCAGTATTTTAGAGTATAAAGAATATGCTCGCTTTCATTCCACCTGCCTTGTTAAAAAAATTACGTTTTGTTATTACTCACCTGGCAGAAGATTTGCCATCAGGCTTGTCTATGGCTGAACTGGATCTGAACGCGTCGGCCATGTTAATTCCACTGTCTATGGAAGGCCGCTTCACTAGGTTGCTCTCTAGGCTACCCGCACGGCCTTTCTGCGATAAACTGAAATAAGACAGAGTAAACGTGAGTTGCAATGTTTTTAGCAAGATCGAGTTTAAGTAAGGAAGAGGAGTTTTATTAGCTAGCCATACCTCGTCAGTTACCATGCAAAATATCAATCAAAGAGGGTAGATGAAACTAAGAAACACTGTATTCGTAAGTTTTAGTCAATTGTTGACTACATAATTTAATCAATTATTGACAGCAATAGAATTTTGTTGCCTATTATTATAATATGCTACAAAATTCTATTGTTTTCAACTTTGGAAACATACTTTAGTGAATACAGACATTTTCATGAAATTTAATAGTATATTTGCAATAAGATCAGAAAATAAGGTTTGTGGTGCACAGTTCAACATGACTTTAAAGCCTTTGGGAAAATCGATGACGGAAATATTTGGAGAGAATAAAATGAGTCAAACAACCTTTTCTAGCTACATATTATTTAGATACAAGAAATCAAAGTACACAGAAAAATTAAATGGACCTCAACTGTGTACAGACCGGGAATCGAACCTGGTACCTCTGGATTTCCGGCCCAGTGACTCAACGACTCGTCCACCATAGCACCCGCTAAACGCCCTCAACTTTGCCATCTACTTTGACTTCCGTATCATTCTGTTTTTAATAGGAATTAACCTAAACGCCATATATGAGAACTATTCAAAAAGGCTTCTCAAGCAAGATAAAGAGAAGTCACCATTATTGGTAAGGGCCATCTCAAAGCTACCAGTTCTAACGACCTTTTCTTGTCAAATCTCTTTCGAACTGTTTTCTCGTCCGCCGTATTAGTCCATTCACGGGGTATACGAAGTTTGATAGGACAGAACCTACCTGTCAGGTCTAAGAAACACGCCGTCCCTCGTTGGCGGGTGTATCCGGTCCAGCAGCGCCGCTAGCCTGGAATGTCCAGCGCGTCGAGCCGCCGCCGCCGCCTGCCTCGCACCTGCCTCACAAAGCGTACCAGCACTCCACCGGGCCAAGACGATGGCTGTCTCGACGTGCCCTGCGGCGCTTGCTACCATCTGGAATGTACAGCTTACATTTGAGAATCCAGGTGTTTATAGAACACAACAAGAATATTTTTTAAGAGCTAAAGGAGCTACGAATCAAATATTGAAACTAATCTCCAGGTTTCAAAAGTAACCACTTTATCACAGCACGCTCTTATTTATGAGGTACTAAGGTAAACGCACGACACGCTAATTCCCAATAGTTAATACCCTGCCCTGCTGCCACCTCTAATTTTCTAATTACTTACAGTAAACGGCCATAAAGAATGCACATCGGCAATCATCGCATTTCCGAATACAAACGAATGCTAATTTCCATGTACATCAATTATTAGATTAATCGTTCATTAGAATTTGAATTTAGAACTAAGTACTTTATTGTTGTTTTGTTTTGATTTCACGTGGAATATATAGAGCTGTAAAACACGATGTAATTGTATTTAATTATTGCTTGTTGGGGAAAAATAATATACATATATATATATATATATATATATTCACGCCCATATTCCTAAAAGGGGTTGACTGAGCATTAGCAACTGATGTTATACTTAAAATGTGGGTTTAGAGATCGACCAAAAGTGTAATATTGCGGTGACAAGTTGCTGGTCCATCGCCCACAAAACGGTTTGACCCTGTACCTTTAGTCGACTCATGCGACACCCCCGGGACGAAAAGGTTGGTGTTATTCTAAGCCGACACCACACGGGAAAAAAAATTGTAGATAATTTCGCGTGACTGGCAAACGGCCTACCTTTTTTTCCTATAGATGCCATAGTACAAATTAAATTTTGTAAAAGTTTTAGCAACTCTATATTATATATTGACTTGGATATGCGACTGCACTCTCTCGCATTTGAACCACGACTGACAAAACAAACGTCATGGTGTGTGCGACACAGATATCGCTAATACGAAGTCGAAATTAGCCGATTGCCTCTTTCCAAAGATCGATGTGCATTCTTTATGGCCGTTTACTGTAACATTCAAGATGGCAACTACAGTGTCGAGTACTCGGACGTTTACCTTACCACTAAGAACGAAAACGAAATTATAAAATCAAAACAAACAATAACATGAATGTGCATACTAGAGTTTAGGAGCAGTTTTGTAACTGGTTAGAAGAACCTTGTTCAGTCACAATGCTGTCTTTCCTCTTACAACTCATGTTTTATAACCATCAGAATCCCCTCCTACCAAAGTGGTCAAAATTAAAACATTGCTATTCTCTCTTCTCTCGGTCTCGTCGGTCTCTCATGCCTGAGGATCATGGTCCAATGCTATTGCCCCCAAACCCTGCACGTAGATTTTGTCTTTTGGATTGCTTGATTCCAACCCAACGCGTTGGTACTGCGTAATCAAAACTGCTGCTCTATGTGCGGTATCTATCAGGTAATCCAAAAAATTAATAAGTGAAATTTAAATACTATTGCATAGACATAACAAACTTACCAGTGGTGTACAATTATCATTGTCCCTCGCTCCCAAATTGACTTCCTTCTCTAACGCCAGACTCGTGTCATCCTGCTTCCACCGCAGCAGAACTGTCGTCAATTTCGTGAATCCTAAAGCCGCTGACAAGTGCAGGATGGTGGAACCCTCCTCGCCGGGCTCTGTGGTAAAACCCTCGGAGTTGCCTGATGACCTGGAGCTGAGGTTCCGGCAGAAGGAGACTAGGCGCTCTTCGAACTTCGGATTGGAGTATAGTTGGGCGTCTTCAATCTGGAATTCCAAATTTGTATATAAATATCTATCACGCAGTTAAATGTTATATAAAGCCATTTTACATTTGACCTGCCTTACATAAAGACTATCTGTAATCCTTGAAATGAGATAGCAAAAACAAATGATAGACAACATGGTGCTAGATTCGTGCACTCTCAAGATTTGCATACCTACCCATATAGTTAAAAGGGATACCTAAATTCAAACTCTGGCCCAATGCGTTCTGCCTCATCTCTTCATAGAATGTGGGCTGGTTGGTCCAGCCAGTGTGCTGGCAATCAGTTACGTGACCTTTTGCCTTCGCACGCATACGCTTGTACTTACCTGGTTGCTATTGTCCATAGGCATATTGTCAATTTTACCGCGCAACCGTTGCAGCAGCGAAAACCGCTAGAAATCCATTGACTACGCACTTATCTGGCCCACCTTGTTATGGAATAGCACCATGTTCAACACTATGCTTGGATTTACCTGATTGCTATCATCCATAGGCTCAATCTTGACTTGCAGCCGACCATGCAGCCGCTGCAACCGCTGCAGCAACGAGAAACGCCTGAAGTCCAGCGACGGCAGCGGCGCGGATGCGGGCGACGGCGTGTTCGTCGGGCCCGCCTTGTACTCGAACACTACCGTATCAGACACGACTCGGCCGGCACGCGCGACTTGCAGCGCGGCTAGGCCAGCTTCGTGCGCTGGAAATGACAACAAGCTAATTGTAAAAGTCATCAAAAAATAAAAGAGTTCATCTTTTGTCGGAAAAGTCAGTCAGTGTTCGACATGCCCTATTTGGCTACCTTCCCTTTTATTTGTTTTGCACGTATAGCAAAAACAGACTTTCCAAAAGGTATTTTCTCGTAACATTAAAAAATATTTTTGAAAAGAGAAGTCTGGCAATTATATCGATATAATAAGTTTTAACAATGATCGGTTTGCAATGATAAGAGGATAAACAATAGACAAGTCTTCATCTGTCTTTAATCGGATATAGTCCTCACCTGGGCAGTAGCACCTCAGCAGCCCATTTTGCACCAGTATCGACGGTACCGGGAAGTTGTCGAACAACACTGTGTACTGATCCGACGTGTCCGTCCAGGGTCCCGCCACAAGGACCTTGACTCCGCCCTCGGGGTACGCCCACTCGGGACAATAGTCCGTGATGCTTAGGGCCCCTTCGCTGCTCTCTGTCTGCATCTTCTCGTTGGAATCTTCGGTTGGAGGTGATTTTCCACGGATCGGCTGGAAAGTGCAAGATCTATCGTTATTTTGATTGTTGATTCTGTGGGAAACCCGGGGTGACAAACAAAAGCTCTGTAAATTAATCAGTTGATTATTTAGCATACGATTTTTTTTTACTTTTGAAACGATTTTGCTGTACTGATCATGTTTTTACATAGAAAACTACCTACTTATTATATACTTTAAAATTTGTAACCGGCTATGACTTTCCTGTGATGTAATGTAAGGTATCTTTAAATTCACAATAAATGTTGCTTACCAACGGATGAGTCGATATCGTACTAGGATCCAGCACTTCCAACTCCGGAAAGTCTCCTAACATATCAAAAGCATCCAAATTTACGAACACATTATCATCCACAACATGAGTCGGAGATGCTACAGCCTCACAGCTCTCTATAAAGTCCATAGTATCTATGCCAGATACCATAACATTAGCGGTTTCGGTCACTCTTACTCCGCTTCTATCTAATTCACACGTAGGCATATTGGCTGATAGGGTTTTTTGTATATCTTCGTGTGATAGTTCTAGTGTTTCATCAAAAAATGCGCTCGATGGGCCTAAGTGTCCATCTGTTCCGAGCAGTACTAACGTATCATCACAGTGTTCTGTTATTATTTTACTTTCTAATCGCTCCACTAAGTCCGGATACCGCGACGGCGTCGCCGGAGCACTCGCAATCATTTGATTCCTACTCCGCGGCTCCATCTTAATTTTCCTATCAAAAATTTCTATATTCACTTTTTCTTCTACGGGTTCTACTTCGAATGTCGAGGATTCTGTGTTTTGAACACACGAAGACGGCTGGCTATCAGGGATTTCCCTCTTTAGCACGAACGTTGGTTTGTACTGATGCCGATACCTGTCTCTTGGCTCCTCACAGACGAATGACGTCACTGACAGTGGAGAGACTAGGGAGGAATGCTGTTGACTGCTATTGCCTGCTCCGTTTAAGATTAAGAGGCCTCCGCCTCCTTGAATTTGTCCTAATGACAGTAGCAGAGGTGACGCGTTGTGAGTCGGTTGAGTCGATCTGTGTTCTCTGGTGTATTGTCGGGGTGGATGCGACATGGGTCTGGTAGAAGGTCCGGTGGTTGATGATACGTGGTGATCTGACGCTGGTGCTTTGGCAGATTGGATCCTGCGTAGAGGATGAGCGCAGGTTCTCGAGTCTTGGCAAGTGGAGTCTGGGCAGCCGCATTCGAGCTGCCTCGCTAAAGCCGCAGCCCTTGCAGCTCGCTGCTTCTCCATCAGCTGTCCAACGATGGCCTCCACCGTTTCCGCCGTCTGGAACATTTTCCCCTGACATTTCATTAAAATTGAAGTTCCATTTCGCTAGCTAAGTTTTTGTCTAAAATACTTACTGTGATTTCCAGTTCACTATTGATGTCCGGCTCATCTTCGCTGAAGACTGAAATGGAATAAAATTAAGATTTTTAAAATACTATTAGTCGACATACATAACGAGATACAGACTTACTAATAACAAGAAACATGAAAAACTGTTCTGCAAACTGTTAATTACAAACCAATTTTCAGTCGCAAATAAAACACAGATAAATAACTTATAGTGAAAAAAGGTTTATTGGTCGTGGTCACGGCACCAACGCTGATATCTTAACATAATACCGTGTTAAATATTAACTGATTCCAATCGGCGCTGAATTAATAACAACCCCAAACAAATTTAACGAAATAATGATCAGTATTTATGAGCATCTGGATTAATACCGTATAATGAAATTGAATTTCATTCCCGATTTCATAAATATTCAACGGCAAGGAAATTCTCTGATGTTACTTTTAGCATTTAAATACACTTTTTTTTTTTTAAATTCGAATCTCTTAATTGTGTTAACTTTTATAAGGATAAAGAATGAAGACAGAATCACATTTATAATTATAAAGGTAAGAGCGACTATCGCCAATACAGGAGTTTGAGTTTGGTATCCTAGATTTCCTAGGCCATTACTTAGATGTGTTTGTTGCGACTAAAAAGATAAAGCAACCTAGATAAACCAATACAATGGCATAAACGTAAGATCTATGTATCTCTTAAATCTCCGCCGCGTCACTTTTATGTTCCTATGTAAACAACTCACCAAGATATTACATTAGTAAATAGTTATTGAGGGTTTATTTAAGGGGAAACTTTTGGTTAGGCCAATAAATCTTCCAAACGGACAGAAAGTACTCAGTAAACAATAACAAACAATAGTTCCAAATATTACCTATCAATATTTCACAAGATTCAGGCATAGGTTAATCGCATAATCCATATCAGAATTATCAGAATATATATTAATATCTGAAACATGACGAACAGTTATTCGTACCTCTCCAAATAGGTACATCCTCTAAAAATCTAATTTCACTCACTTACTCCATTGGCTCAGCTACCTAATGTGAGTCTTGGCCTCCGACACGAGACCACGCCATTCTTCTCGGTTCTGTGCTATTTCTTGCCATCATGCCATTGCCATGCCGTGCCATTGAGAGATTGAAGAAAAATCAGAACGTAAAGAGATAATAATTTAATTCTAGTTTGTAGTAATTAGCATCTTAAGTTTTTTTGACGCACGGTCGCGACCAGAGATAATGAGATTGAGATGGTTTGGTTTGATCGGTTGGCACAATTTGTTAGCGCTGCCATTAGTGGTCGCGTTCACAATAAGTGGGACGAGCTGACCAAGCCAAAGTATGTCATATCACATCACATCATCCTATCTGACCGTCATGTGATTATCTCGTCATGACGTCGCCCCTGTCTGGTTCCACCGGAAGACCAGCGCTGGCTCTTGGGTCGGCATTTTGCTGAGGTGGAATAGTTTTGTGACAGCATTCAACTTCATTATTTTTAATTTTTGTTCTTATTGCTGTATTTTTATTTTGTACTGCTGTCATGAATAAATGTATTTTCTTTTCTTTCTTTCATAAGTACTTGTGGACGGGTCGACGTCCTGTAGGACGGCTTAGATATCGCTGGAAGGGGTGGAGGCGGATTTGCATGAGCTTCATGCTTTCAATCGGCAAGAAATAGCGCATTGGCAAGAATTTCACTTAGTCCTTTTATACTCACACATAGGCTTAAGTTGGCTAACGAGTTCATCCTTCGTCCACTCCTTCTTGTCCGCCCACAACGCCAGAGATGGCGCCACGGTCGCCAGCTTGTTGTCATCAGGGTACGGCACGTTCAAATAATGCACCAGCACGATATCAGGGTTCTGCGAAGCGAAGTTCTACATTTACTTGTGTTGCTACTGCCTAGGTCTACGTTTGTTAGTGGTGATTGAAATAATAAAATGTGTGTGTGAGACTTTAATATTAGAGTCACCAAACGGGAATGTTACGCCACTAGCCACTGTTCTCAATTTAACCGTGTAATGCAAATCGGGCGTACTTCGGGCACTCTTGCTAACGAATAGGGATGATGACTGGGTTAAAAATATGTAATTCTATTTAGTCCGTTAGATTATGGAAAAATATGGGACACGTATTTTTTGGTTTATCAAAATATTAAAAATCGACAAAGTTATAGATCATCAAACTTCTGGAGTGGGGGCTTGTGACGTCACTCTTGAGTACAATCTGTACTCAAGAGTGACGTCACTCGAAACTTCTAAGCATTCTATCCTCGTCAGTTTTTGTTTGTCAAACAAAACAAAAAATACGTGTACAATATTTTTTCATAATGTAACAGACGGACTAAACAGTTTTTTTAAGTCATCTAGCCTATTATGATGACATGGTTAAATCAAGAACGGTGGCAAGTGCCGTAACATTACCGTGCGGTGACTGTACACCGACGAACGAACAGAACTATGTAAAACTTTATTTGCATTTTTGAATTAAGGCAGTTTCACTCTGTAAGTGCGATGTGTACAAAGAATTACATCACTAATAATTATCCTATGATATCCTACCAATATTATAAATGTGAGAGTTTTCGATGATGAAGATGTTTGGATCTTTGTTACTCAATAACGTGGTAATCTTCTGCGATTAACCTCACTACAGCCAGGTGGTAAGTGACTACTAGGCCGAAAATGAAACTCAGCGGTTCAGTAAAAGCCTATTTATCTTTGTTTTGTAGTCTTACTTAAATTACATTTTTAGGGTTCTTAAGTAATGTTTTTGATTAAGTGAATATCGTTGAAAATAATTGCTCCAAAAGTTGTGAAAATTGTGCCCCTCCCCCTCTATCTTCGTTACACAACACAGGAGGTAATAAAAAAAGCCCTCGATCGCATATTTACGTCCCTCGCTTGCAGCTCGGGCCGCACACATCTGCGATCTCAGCCTGTCTTTATTTTACCACCCTAGTTGTGTAATGCACTATATGAAACGAAAGGATATTTGCCAAGTGTCAAGACTAATTAATCCTCTTTCTCGTGATGTTGCCATGTGCATTTTTTTATAAAACCTTTTTAGGGTTCCGTAGCCAAAATGGCTAAAAAGGAACCCTTATAGTTTCGTCATGTCCGTCCGTCCGCCCGTGCGTATGTCACAGGCATTTTACTCAAAAACTACAAGACGTATACTGATGTAATTTGGAATATAGATGTCTTGTAGATGCTGCTACTAAGTTTGGTAGTTAAATAATAAAAATACAAAAATTTAGGGGGGCACTCGATACATGTAGCAGAAGCTAAAAAAAATTTTTTTCAGCAAACATCAACTTGAGGTACATAATTCGATAGTTCTTTTAAAAACAATATTAGGCTTTTATTTACTATTTTTTGATTAAGTGAATACTTTCGGAAATAATCGCTCCGAAAGTTGCATAAATTGTGTCCCCCCCCCCCCCCCTTTAACTTTTAAACCGTAAATCCAAAAAATATGAAAAAAATCAGGAAGGTAACGCTTAATAAATACATTCAACGAAAATTATTTTGAAAAGTACCTAACGAATAAACCGTTTTGAAGTTATTGCCGAAAAACTTCTGAACCAAAAGGATTTAAGTGCCATTGATTTACACGGCAATTAAGACCTTTTGTCAGTTGTATATTTTTAGCTTTATTTTTATCTAGCACATTTCCTTATAGATACGGCTATGGAACCCTACACTGAGCATGGTCCGACATGCTCTTGGCCAGTTTTATTTTTACCTCTGTAAACTTAGCGTTGTCGCACTCTAATAAGCCTTGAAGAATTTATTTTGAATTACGCCTTTTGACTTTAACTTTGATAATAACGGTAATAATTCAGGTAAAGCCGGGTAAATGCGAGTCAACCATAATTTGTAGATACAACCCGTACTAAAACTTATATTCGACCGACCGCTTCCCAATCAGCCATCACAGAAATTGAGGTGGGACAATTAACGAGTTCGCTCAATATTTCAGGAAAACCGTTGAAAGTGATTCAATCGGCGAGACAGGTCATTACGGTACAATAGCGTGTGCCGCTGTAAATGTGTTGCACGAAGTTTAATTACTTAACTTCATTTCACTAATAGTACCACGTGTTTGACATACTAACTTGAACTGACATTTTATTGAAATGGGAATTTTTGGTCAGATCGGATTTATATTATAAAATTATGATATGTATCTGTCGCAGCCAACTGGTTTCAGTGGCAGATTTATAGTCTTGAGCGCCCTAGGCCCAACGCCGTGTAGTAAGCACCAGCCGCCTTTTTCTAAGCAGCAGCAGTGATTTGTTTGTCACGATTGGCCGCCCCTAATATTTGGCCGCCCTAGGCCCGGGCCTACTGGGCCTTAGGGCAAATCCGCCACTGACTGGTTTAATAAGATTTTCACTAAATTATGACGCCAGCAAGCCGACGACGCCCCGCTGCGCAGGCTTCTATTTCTGCTCTGAGGGATACAAGCTAACTAACAAACCTAACCTAACATTTTAATGAAGAGGCTAGGCAGCTAACCGAATAGCTAATCAAGCTAGTTGGCGGCGACATATCGATCGACACAAACGTCGCTAAACGTCTCATCGAGACGTCGGGGCTGGCAGCTATTTCGGACAGGGCATCTAACGGGGCAACGCTGGCAGTCTCCAGGGCATCACATCAACAGAAAATGACCAGGGGAGTATTTTTAGGGTTCTGTACCTCAAATGGAAAAAACGGAACCCTTATAGGATCACTTTGTTGTTCGTCTGGCTGTCCGTCTGTCAATACACTTTATCTCGGAACCGCGTGTAGGTATCCAGTTGAAATTAATACCATATACTAAGGGCTACGGTCCCTTACAGCTGTGAAAAAATGAAACTTCTAAGGTAACGTGAAAAAAAGATATGGCCGTTTATGCCGCAAAAAACGTAAATTTCGACACTCTCAAGGAAACCAAAATTCATAGGGTACTTTCCCCTGACCTAGAACTACGAAATTTGGCAAGTACCTAATACCGTGTTTACTACAAATATAGGAAAAAATCGTACATTTTGCTGAGGTGGGACCGTTTTGTGGCAGCGTAGGTATCTTTAATTTATTTTGTAATACTTTTTTGTTTTTTATCTTGTGCTGTCATGAATAAATGTATTTTCTTTCTTCTTCTTTCATTTTGAATTAAATCATGAAAAGAAATATACTTTACTAAGGGAATCAAAATTTATAGGGTACTTTAATATATATGTAAGTGGCCTGGCGTTGAAAAAATCCTTGGGCAAACCGGAGCAGCTTTGGCTTCAATTTTCTATAAGAGCACTAGAATTAAGTGCTGAACTGCCTAATATAAGGCAAACCGATGGGAATCGAGTTCTATGGACGCCACGCCACTGGTACCTACCCACAAATTTGTACAAAACCCTCGGTGGGCGAGTCCGACTCGCACTTGTCCGGTTTTTTAATTTATACATTACTCTTAGGTGTAGTTATTTTTAGATTTATGTAAATATTTTTTTTGTGTCTAGCTTAATTATGTTTTACTTGTTTTATTTAATATTTTTATGAATAATTAGTTTTACGTATCTTAACAAACTCTTTCTTTATTATGTCTTTGTATCAACAAATATTCCTTATTCGAATTTATAGTCCGGTTAACATTGTCTTACCAATCGAATCTGCACATTTATGAATAACAAGTACTTTACTGTACACCTTAATGTACCGAAAAATCTAGTTGAATCTACTTTCATTAAAGCGAATGTCTATATTTCTTATTTGTTAAGTTGAAAAGTGAATTTTGTTGAAAAGTGAATTTACATTTTAGTAGTGGACGCCTACGATAGTGTCCCTTAATTCATTCATTCAGAACTAGAATTGTTTGTCCTTCATTAAGGGACAATTATCATTAAACCCAAACCTACTATTCCAGAAGGCCAGTATACAAAAGGATATACTACACTAAGACTACAGTAAGATATGCCTTTCTGTCCCGGAAAACTCAAGTCCCTTATTTTCCAAGAAAACTCCTAAAATTAAACACGACTATGCTCAGTGACATGTGAAAATTTAGCGCAGGAATTCCCCATTCGTTACTAAAGAGAATGTTGATAACAAGTGTGGATCACGGTTGTAAAAACCCTAGCGACCTAACTACATAAAAGAGCCTTAATCATGAGTATTCCACTTCAACATATGCCCTTTTGCTTTTCAATTTTGCACAAGGGCATAAAACAGTGAGTTGAACGGGCACTAAATCGACTCACGCAGTTAAACTAAAATAAAGTAATACACAATATTTTAATTTCCAACGCGAACTGTAAAACGTAGTACGCCGTAATAACTATCCATTTGTCTTCAAAATGGCGGCAATAAACATGGCGGCATTATTTATGTAATGGCCGCCGTCCAGGGTTGCCACTCCGCACGTGTGCTTTATAGTTGTTTTTGTGGTTTTTCATTAACAACGGTTAAAGCGTAATGTAAACAACGGTATTGCCTTGTTTTATGAGGTGCAGATTTTTTTAATAGTTGGTGTATTTTATGCTGTGGTAATTGTTAGTTCCATTCAGCAGGGTTTAATGAATAGTCTTTCTCTTAATAATAAATCGCGCGGACACCTTTTACGCTTTTATTGCTGTACATAAATCTGCAACGAATGGACGTAGCATGCAGTGAGGGTATTTATTGCATGTGTGTGTAAGTACAAGTTTATTTTACTAGTAATATATTGAATTTAACATCAGTACACGATAATTTTACCTGAGCTTTGTTTAAATTCAGCTTTTAAAAATAATAAAAAAGTAAGTAGTTATACATTTTCCAGAAAAATAGAAATGACAACTAAAAATATACCTACATGATATTTTTTCCATATTTTTATTGTCGTACACTCAGTAAAATATTGGAAATTATTTAAAAATGGTCTTTATAATAATATTATACCTGTAGTTCTCTATTGTCATATTTTTGTATTACAAATTTAATGATTAATTGCGCTATACAGTAATATTAGTGTAGTTTCGTGATGCACTTACTCCAAGCTTATTTTATATTTTTAACAGGACACTTAGAGGTTTAGAGTTCACTACAAATACAGGATGATTCTCTGGAGACTGGCATTTAAATAGGTATGTCTTTAATTTTTATCATTTTATTTGTGTTTGAATGGCAACCCTAACAGTGCACTTTTTACGACTGGGTGTCGAAGCTTGCAACCCTACGTAGTTTAGACAAAAATGTAGATTATCCGTCGCGCGAACAGAGTGTCTAGTCTATATTTTTATTTTCTTGTTTATTTACCACACCGCATATGTCGTGATTGTCTATGCATAGCAATATTATTATCAAAGTTGGACAAAGTGTCTTTTACGTAGATTTTATCGTTGTTTGCAAATCAATGTCCAGTCTAGCATAAGTTTATTCAAATTTTGCTTTTATAAATGGGATTATGGATAAACCGATTTTACTTTAGGTGTAACGATTTATTCTGGTCGGTTTTGAGGTAATTAGTTTGTAGCATCGCTGAAGCATTCCATGAAAATATTTCGTAAGAGACACCACCGTTTTAATACTTCCGAGAAATAAATTCAGGAAGCTATTTATCAGCATTGTAATATCATAACTCGGCTTTAAGATTGGTAGTGTTTCTTAGCAGCTAATACTATAGCTTAATAGCTGCCATAGCGTTTCGTAAGGGACAAAAAGTAGGTTTTCATGAAATGCTTCCGCTATACTATTTGTATGGAAATAAAAAAATATTTTCTTTGTCTTGTAAACATCTGCTACTATCACCTAAAAGCTAAAAACCACTAAAAGAGAACGTGAGCCTTAGGGAACGTGCACAACGAAGGTGCTGCCAACTGGTGCCGCCAATCTGAATCTTGTACTCCATCATACTCTAGGGCCACATAACGGGAAACGCCGTTAACATCGCAATGATGGACGATTAACGTTAGTGTGGCCACGACTTACTATACTTGACATTGACATTTATAACCAGTTTTTTCAGGCCCGATAAGTTTCCTTTACTGTCCGCATAGTGTCTCTTTTGTCGCTTTAGTTCTGCCAACTATATCGATACCTTTAAACTCAAAGGGCGTAAACTCCATTAGAACCTACGGCGTTTACGTCCTTTGAGCCTAAAGGTATCGATATAGTTCCTACACGTTTCCTATGGGGCAAAAAAAACGATTAATCGATTCAAATAAGCCGGGAAAACAAACAACACGAAACCAGACACATATACACTAAAGACTAAAATTCTGTTTTGACGTTAAAAATAAAGATTAAACGTCTTAAATTTTTCACTAGTCCTTCCCGAACCTTCGTGTCATCCCACTATTAACACACCTACATGTACCCTCCAAAGAAAAACGTCAGCAACACCATTTTCCATATATGCCACTTACAACGTTTATATATTGGAGCCTCCATCGACACCTGTTACAACGCAAACACGTTGCAATCAGATATTCAATTACACACACACCCGAGCCAATACAGTTGAACCAAGCGATTTTAAACTTTATGTCAATGGTCGAAGACCTGTGGGGATTGAAAAGTTTTGACATTAGGTTTCGGTGGTATTTCGATGCCATTTTATAATGCACTGGCTAATCGTTGTTATTAGTTATTTGATGTTCCGGTTAGCTTGTTTTCGCTCGGTTCGGTAGTTTCGAGGAATTTTCGGAAAATAAGGTTTTGTGAAAATTTTTATTTCACTCACAGTTTTTCGTTATGACTACTTTATTGTTCGAATTGTTATTAGTGTACGGCTTTAGACATTAAAATTTAAGTTTATTTTACTATTGCCATTGGGACCGATAAGAAAAAATCTTTTATGCCACACCTGGCCATAAAGTGCCTTTTTCCGCACACTGCGGCAAAGACAAAGACGCTTTCTGGCCTTGTGTAGACATAAAATGATGTACACAACACGGGAGGTGATAAAGAAAGCCCTCGATTGCATATTTACGTCCCTCGCTTGCAGTTCGGGCCGCAAACATCTGCGATCTCGGCCTAGATCCTAGACCCTAGTTGTGTAATGTACTATTTCTTTTAAATCGTCCTGGTCCTATCGTTAGCAAGTCAAGATCTGGTGCTGGAGTCTCAAAGAAATCGAGTGAACTATTCAAATATTATAGACATCCGTATAGCGACTTGGATATTTTATAGTCTTAATTTTTTTAAACGAATTATTATTAGTTAAGTCTGTTATTTTAACTTTTTCAAATTGTTATTAATGATTTAAAAAAAAAAACAAAATATGTGAGAAATGTATTAAGTAATTCAGCTAAAATATTACTGAGGTAAATATATTATACCTATGATTAAAACAAACTCCTTTGCTATTCCCAAATAACATTCGCCAACGGAAACCACTTTCTCTTTAATATGCCCATTCATTTCCTACGTCCCATCTCACTAAACTCAGACCCAAAGCATCCATCTCGAAAATTGAAATAAATCCGCGGCCATCCACTTAACGACTTCAGCAACTTAGACATATTTCAATACCCAGCGCTTCGCAAATATCTACCACAGAAGCAATAGGTCACACTTACTCGTTGATAGCATTGCGCTTCTGACAAAATGCTTCTGATATACACGCTACACATCTGAACTAAAAAGGCGAAAATCTTCCTTGATATCACTGTGTCGTACGCTATTTTTATTCTGACGTGCAGATATTGAACTCACAAATTTGTGCCCCGATAAATTTTATACGTACTTCAAAGGCAACGTGGGGATTCGTGTTTCGCGGTATGACGTGGTAACTGAAAACTTTGAAATTCTGAGACAGTCGGTGAAATCTTTGGATGTAATTCTTTGCCTTTGAGCGGCTTGTTTAACCTGATGTTTTGGTTCATACTTTCAGAAGATTTATAGACTTTGAAGCAAACTAATGTCCACATTCAGCGAATACATTTGACAAATTGCTTCTAAATTACGTATACGATGCTTATGTGATCTACTTCACGTGTAGGAATAGTGTTTTTGAATAATTCCATGTAAAAAAATCTCAGCTGAAGTTTTCTGCCACACGAACATAGTTGCCTACAGCTAGCAACAGAGAAATGCGTTACCTTGCCCTACAAACGGCGTTCGTTTTTAGGGTTCCGTAGCCAAAATGGCAAAAACGGAAACCTTATAGTTTCGTCATGTCCGTCCGTCTGTCTGTCTGTCTGTCTGTCCGTATGTCACAGGCATTTTACTCAAAAACTACATGATGGATATTGATGAAATTTGGAATATAGGTATCTTTTATGAGCCGCTACTTAGTTTGGTATATAAATAATTAAAATAAATATTTTTAGGGGGGGCACTCCATACATGTTAAAGACAGTAAAATTTTTTTTTTCAGCAAATATCAACTTGTGGTACATAGTTCGACAGCTCTTTAAAAAACACTATAAGGTTCCTAAGTAATGTTTTTGATTAAGTGAATGTATTAAGAAATAATCGGTCCGAAAGTTGGGTAAATTGTGTTCCCCCCCCCCCTCTATTTTCTAAACCATGCGTCCGAAAAATATTAAAAAAATCACGAAGGTAACGCTTAATTAATACTTTCAACGAAAATTATTTTCAACAAGATCGAATGTACCGTTTTTGAGTTATTGCCGATAAACTGCGCTTCTCAACAAAAGGACGTAATTGCTATGAAGATACGCTCTTTTGTTGTTGTACCTTTTTTACATCGTATTTTTTACCTTATAGTTACAGCTATGGAACCCTACACTGAGCATGGTCCGACATGCTCTTGGCCAGTTTTTTACGGTACAAATACCTATTATAAAACGTTTTGTTGTTATTTCGTGTCAATTAAAACATTGTAAGATGATGGCTGTGATGCGTGTAAAAAAGTGTAGAGGTATGTCCTTATTTGAGCAGCTTTTGTTTAAATTTTCTACGTAATATACATACTAGTATATTAGGGGAGCCCAAAAGCCAACCCGCCTGCTAAGCGTAGCGTGATGTTTACGGCATCTCCAAAGATATTGTTTTTGGAAGAGGTTCATGATAATGTATTATACTAAATGTGCATTGAAGCTGTTCAAATAAAGGACACCGTAAAGAGCCTACAAAGTACCTGTAGCAGCCAGTAACACCGCCTATGAAATGTGGGTAGTATCGCCGAGTGGACGTAGCAACCGTAGATGCACTGAAACAAACAATATTCATTATTCATTTAATAGGCGTTATATTCTTTGGGCATATTATGTGTCCTAACCAGCACTGCCTTGAGAGAAGCATTGTTCTAGGCCGAGTTGAAGGCCGACGCGCCAGAGGACGAAGCTTGACAGGGTGGTCTGATACCATAACAAATACTTGTGGTACCATGCAGATGGCTGCCCATATGGCCCTTGACCGCGTTATGTAAAGGGATATCACAGAGTTAAGCGTGCCACCAACGCCTGAAAGCACGATCACAATCACTGATAACGACGAAGAAGAAGAATAGGTAGTTATATTATTTTTTGTAGATAACTTAAAGAAGCGTTACTTTAACCAGAAATACAGACTAAAATGTACGGTAAGTACAGTTACCATTAGACGGTGCACAACCGACGAAAAAAATTGCCTAGATATTCTTATTTTCAAAATAATTGTTTATAAATAGTACCTACAGACTTTCAGTCTTTCTTGAGTCCCTTTACGGCGATAGACGTAACGGCACGTCCGAAACGTCGAGCTACTGTGTTATTACGCGATTAACTCCCGTTTTGTCCTATTATGATATTGAGTGAAGTGGAAGTCGTGAAAGTTTGAATCAATATTTAATAGTTTATAATTTCCTTAAGTACCTATCTCACATTTATGATAAAAGGTTTTATGCGTATATTTAACAGTATATTTCACATTCAACTGTGTGTAACTACAAGCTCCTACAACCCAAGATAGCCCAAATTTTCCATTCCCCTAAATCAGGCGACATTCCGTTTAATAGGTCTGTAGTGTCAAGCCGAATGCATTTGGCCAGGCACCTATGCAATCAGCATAGCTTACGCTTTATCAAAAACTAGAGACGGCCAAGCCGAACGGAATTGGCACCTGAGGTAACTCACTTACGAGGAGCCTTTTCGGCTGAATCGCAGCTCGAGACATGAGCGGAAGCGGTTGTAATACGAGTACACTTACGATTCTACAAGAAGGATTTACGCAGGGCAGATGGTAGTTACTCTATAGTTATATATTAAACTGCTAAATCTGAAAGAGCGTAGATAAGTGCTAGAGTGATGATGAATTAGGGAGGATACAAATATTTGAGTCTCATAATGTGATGGTGAAAGATTGTCAAGTGTGCCTGCCTAGGTAACCAACGATAAGACTTTTTATCATTTGATTCTGCTGCAACTTCAAATTGTTTTAGAGTAGCTAAAATAGTGGCAAAACTAAATGTAACGAAAAAAATGAATCATAAGACTTCTAATGTTATGTACACCATTGTCTAGAATCTTATTATTTTTTGTCGATGTCCGACTTTTTATATCTTGTAAAACACCGTATGGCAATGGTGTGACGAGATTTGATTTATTTATATTTCAAAAACATTGACATTAAATTTAAATGCAATAAAATAATAAAAAAGATCGGTTGTTGCGGATCAAAAGCTACACCACTAAGTTATAAACAAAATTACAATTATCTATGAAATGATCGCTATGGCCACCATTTCAAATGCTTAGATACAGTGTGATAAAACAATTGAAACTGATTAAATCGCGCATATATTATTATCTTTAGGTATAGTTGACATAACCAGATGCTTTATAATTCGTCGGTGATAAAAGCATGACAGAATCCCAAACAAGCGATTATCATAAGCAAATATCGTAAATTTGGTAGCATTTTCAGTGCAGACAACATGACAGAGTGCCATAGGAGTAAGAAGTTACAGTCAATATGATTAAGTAGAGTGAATATGAACTGTAATAAATCTTTAAATAGATATTGTTCATACAAATGGCACCCTACCATGATTTTTACAATGAAAATGTTATCTAATTTACGATGTCTAATCATAAGCGCGAACAACCGCTACATCCTGTCCCTTGCGCCGTTGCACTGTCCAGTCGCATCGCCGCCATGTTTTATTCAGGGGCCGTGTGGGTCTCCCGGGGCCGGCGCGATCACTTGTAGGTTCGATTCCGACACGTGCTGCATTTCCAAGCTCGCTAGTTGAAAATTTTCGACCAAAAGCTAAAATCTTCGGTTACTGAATTAGTGGTTATTACGAAGAGCCTCAAGGAGGTTTCTCGCGTGCCAAGTGTAGGTTGCTTTCTCAGTTACTTTCTCGTTCTAACACTTTTATGTTTAAGCGGGAGCGAATTAATAGTAAAAGGTTTGGCGCTTACGTTCTGACTGCTTTATATTAAAGAAATTATACTCTACTCAAACTTTAAGAAATAAGTCATGGTATTCCTACAAAATGTCGCAAAAGTATCATAAAAATATTATGTGCAAAATAACAATTAGATATTTGGTTAATAATAACATCCGCCTAATGAACATCTCACGAAAAGAGGCAGCACCCACCATACCATCTTAATCTGTGGATTTAAAGCAAGTATAGATTTAAGTGTTCACGTGCCTGAGTGTTTAAAAGGTTCTGGTTGTTTTGTACTAAAATGCATATCCAGAACCTATTATTATTTAAAGATTTTATTATATAATAATTGCTCTCTAAATATTAAAAATATTTTTTTTCTTATTTTAAACTTTTTCTTAATCTTAATTTTAATGCAAAAACCAAACCATAGGTCTTAAAAGACAATTGAAACAATACAAAGCATTTTGCGCATACAATTTTTTTCACCATATGACCATTTGACCATGGGCTATTTTCCTCAATTATAGGCTTCTTTGTTCTTATATAAATTATAAAACACGCCACAAATTTCATAACATAATTCATTATTGAAGATTGAATAAACACTGAAGTCAAAGTAAGTGTATACACTATACAGCCTTTATTTCGAAATTGCATCTTTCTATTACTTGTATAACCCGTATTGGTTCGGTGCAAATATAGTTGGCCAAAATGGCTGGCCTAACCCAAATGGACACTCAAATCTAAATCGGGTGGCCATGCGGCCGGGTCGTATTTTTGCGGCCATTCCGGCCAATAACCGGCTCTGTAGTGGGTTTTTGGGGAGGCATATCCGGCCGTCTGCGACTATAGTGGGTTGGTCTAAGTTTTAAGCGGCAGCGATAGGTTTTCTGTTGCCGTTTGATGTTCTAAGTAAAATACAACAAACTGAAGTGACTTAGTTATGTTTTTGAAGACGTATTTATGTTTTAGTTGTGTATTAAGTAAATATATAAACCAACCAAGTTCAAGTTTGGCGGTCAAGGACAAACCAAATACTAAAGTTGTTCTAGCAACAACATTACACGACATCCTTTAATTAAAATGATAACATAATGAAACTGCGAGCCAACAAGATAACATGACAAATCGGTGTATTGGTAAAAAAAATGATTACGCAGTGATAAGTTTCATAAGATCAAACAATTGCTCAAAATTTTACTAATATTAAGAAAACTTGTTTTTCTGTTTAAACTCACAATGCCATTGAAACACAAAAAATGTGTGTGGTATACACGGTTCACTGTCGGGTCGCATAAATTTGAAAGGCATAACTCATCATTTCGCATAATTCATCATTTGGTATAATGCTTTTTTTTCTGAACACGTAAACTTTTCAGGATTATTATAACACAAACCTAACCTAACACTAGTTAAATAATTACCATGACAGGTGATAGCCGGGTGTCAACTATTAGGCATTAACGTATCAAACACTAGGGCGTTTACCTTATCGGTTCGTACATCCATTTCCAACGTTTTGAGAATAATTTACAAATATCATATTTCTAAGCCAGCTAGTCTAGCACAAAATGACCGCGACCTACGCGACCGCGCGTGATGTAGCGCTACACAACATAATAACGACCAATGAAAACGCGCTTACATCGAGCTGCGTTACCTTGCGTGTTTGCATAGCCAAACTGGGTCACACGAGAGATACGTCGTGTCTGACTTGTCTTGGCTATCGTTGCACGATTATACAGGTTATACATTAAAAGGTGCATTCCACGAAAACGTTGCGTAAGCGACACCACCTTTTTAATACTTTTGAAAAGTAATGTTAGGGAAGCTGAATATTTGCATGATAATATCATATCATAACTCAGTTTTAAGACTGATTTCTCGGCAGCTAATACGTTATATAAGGGTGGCTGCCGTAGACAAAAGTAGATAATGGAGGGTTCCAAAAAACCCCGCTAGCGCTTGTCACTCGCGCCGTCTAATATAGGAACGGCGAAAGACATCGCTTTTACGATCCGAGCCGACTACGCGGTAATGTGGCTTGCTTATGTATTAGCTGATTGGGGAATTATCGAGCGATGTTACGGTCGATTAGGCCTGATCATTGCGTTCCAGTCTAATTCAAGGATCGTATTTGAAATCATAATGATTGTGACAATAATTGTAAACAAATATGTCTGAACGCCAGTGCATCTGCCTGCTGTGTTGTGTGCCTTTGAATCCCCTTAACTCTTGTTTTTGTTGTTATTGGTTACTAATATCACGACTTTTAAAGAAATCATACAAATTTAACGGTTTTACAATGACGCTATGACGCTGAAACTAAAATTCGCGTTTTATTTTTAGGACTTTATAATATTTGGAACAAATATACTAATTGGAATTATTTTAAAGCATTTTACGTTGGTAATTATAATACAAACCGAACAAAGAGTTGTTTCATTAGCGTTATACATGGCAACATCAGATAAACTTTAAAGTTATCCCCGTATCCAAATAAGATCTGGATCGGTGTTTCAACCACCTCGAGGCGCGGGCGGTGATATAATATCACACCATAAGTTAGCGCGTCTTATCGATGACACCAATTTTGGGAATTGTTTTATTTCATAAGGGTTAGCAATCTTCAACTCATCAGACAACAGTTTAGTTACAGGAGATTCATAAAGCCTATTCATAAACTTCGTTCTGGCTCAGAACTTTAATTTTTTAGATGTCATTCGGGGCAGATAAAAACCAAAAAAATTAAAAATCATAAAAATCGGTCCACCCGTTCTCGAGTTATAAATGGTGTAACTAACCCGACTTTGTTTTTGTATATAATAGAAGATTTATAAAACGATCTGTTCAAATTAAGATTGACTGTAATGTCTTGTTATAGGGTTAATTTGAATAATTGTATTTAAAATTAATACCTTAATTGCTGATACTATTAGATATAATTGCTACTTTTAAGTTATAATTAGACCAAAAAGTGGTTATTTTATTCTCGTCGAATATCATGTCATCGAATTTTTATTTTGTTGACAACTTTTTTCTCCGAAAATGTGAACTTTATATTATTTTTCAAAAATATCAATGTGAAAAACCGTTTAAGAGAATAATAATATGTAGAATAATTATACCTATGTTTACGAGTATGAACTGAAACATTCATGTAACGTGCGTCGAGTATTCGAGAGTTATTTTTCATATTTTTATAGTTGTTTTGTATATATTATTCTTTGTTAACTATAGGCAAAGCACACTATACACCGGTATATAGATATACCGATATATATGTATATTGGAGTTCACGAATTGTAAACAGAAAATAAATACTAATTTCGAAATATTTTCACCTGGCATACATATGAACTGAACTAAATCACTCAATTGTTATTACTGGACTTCAGGAACAGAAGAGCTTGCGCAACAGAAAGTGCACTGGCGGCGAGCCAACTAACTATTATTCTGCCCAAAACAAATGTAAGACAGACTCGGCAGAAGTGCTTCCGCTGTCCGCGTTATCTTGAATGGTTACATCTTTGTCGAGTTTGTTTTTAAAATCTGATTGTGCTTTGTTTTCACGTGTCGGACGGTGGAAATGGCATTTGCTAGGTGTGGGCAGATTTGTATTGGATATGTGATATTTTAAACGAAAGTCGTGCGAGGTTGTTTGAATATATATTTGAGATAAACTTGAAAAGAAGTAAGGCCATTTTGATGCTGTTACCGTATTTTATAAAAAAAAATCACATTAATTTATTGGAGTTATACGTGAGCCTGTACTAGAGCAGATAAGATTGGTTACCTTAATACGTAGAAAACATCCACGACTCAGGAACAAATACTCGACGTGCTCATCACACTACAAATATTTTAACCCTTACCAGGATCGCACTAAGCTAAACGTATCGTCAGTTTTTTTCCTGCTCCAAATTAAATGATGGGGTGACAAGAAAAGAAAAACTCGAAAAAAATAGAACCACCGTACTATATTTATATTGTAAGCGCAATAACAATAAATAGTACTTCAGAGGAACACCATTGCATGTCACCACGTCCTTGCAACCGATCCTAATCCGACAATCGCATGTGCAATTGCAACTTTCACGTACCATTCTACTGTAGATTTTAAATCGTCCTCGATTTAGGTTAATTTTGGATTGCCGCTACCGTCTGTAGCTTAAACTCAATCTTACTTATTTAGAAGTATTTTAACTAAATCGTAATGCCATTATTAAATAAATAAATAATAAATATCGCGGGACAATCCCAACCAAATCGAGCTAGTCCCAAAGTAAGCAATGCTTATACTATGGGTACTAAACGACGATACACATACTTATGTAGATAAATAGACAGAAGACATTCATGAATCAGGACAAATACTCGTGCTCACCACACAAATATTTGCCGTTACCAGAGTTTGAACCCGGGACCTCTAGCTTCATAGGAGGTGTCACTCCCACTAAGCTAAACGTATCTACTTGTGTTTTAGCTGTCATTTTTTTCTAATAGCTAAGTTACTTTTATATCAAGTCTTAGTCTCGGTTTCATTGAAGCTAAATTTAAACGCTAGAAGTTTTTTGCAGACTTGAGAATGAACAGAACGTTGAAAGTTATCGTACTAAAAATTATCCGCAATTTTTTATGCAAATCATCCGATAGATGGCAATGTTTACTTCCCAAAGAAATCTTACTTCGCTTTTTTCGTTTCTTGAAAAGTATATCACTCTTTTCGTTCAGTAGTTCAATTTAGTTCAGTAGCTCAACAGGTTAATTTACTTCAGTTGATATTTATAGATATGGTACATCGTATCAGTCTTACGTATTTCTTTCACAGAACCATTAAGCCAATTCAGTCAATCATGTTTTAATTAATACCAAAATATTTCTGCACCGTTGCAAAGAATTCAATTTAAAATCCTAAGTTAACGAAAAGATACATGAACGGTGAAGTGAACTACTGAAGTATCAAAATATATATATGGAGCGGAGTTGAAGTAGTGAATGCAGGAGTGACACTGACTGATATACATCATTTCAATCATTCATTCAGGAACTACATGTGTCTAGTGTCTCACCAAGCTAAGAACTCTAGTCAGGGTCAAAAAAAGCTATGAAGATTTTCCTTAGAATCCTGATCCCGAATTGTAAAAGGATGATGTGTTATTTAAAGTTAATAATGCTACAAATACAAGAAATAGAAGAAATAAAGCCCTCAAGCCCGACGGTAAGCCCTCGAGTCAAAAGTCTTATACAAGCGTCGCTTAATTGTTATAAATTCCTGCCGTCTCATCCGCTGGATAATCTTCAAAGTAATCTTATTGTGGCTTTCGGGAACACTTTACATCCCGGGGGGCTTTTGTGGCAATAAACAAGTGGCAGCGCCGTGGGATAAGGTATGAGCGGGAGCGAATTTGGCTTTATGGACAGAATATCGAGACAGACGGAAATAGTTTGTCGATTTGTATGGCATGGCATGGTTGTCATGCCAACTAGCATGACGTAACGTTTTTGGCTTGCCGTTTGACGCCAAAAGTGTAATTTAGGAATGGAAAACATACATTTTCCATTTAATTTCGTGGTGTCTGAACAATTAATTATTATCAGATTTGAATATCTGATAATAATATCTGATGACAGTTCAAATCAACTTCTTTTTGTGAAGTGTCAAAATGCTCAGAATTATGCAGTAGTATGAAATACTGACTTGTGACCTCATGCTCAACATGGTGCTTCATTTTCAGTTTTTGTTATTTTTTTAAAATCGTTGGTGGCACGTAAATGAGTACAGTTGAATTTATCCAAGCTGTTTTGGAAACTTAATTTGATGGTACGATTTAATTAATATGTTTGATTGTTGTAAAATATAAGGTTACACATTTGGAATAAATATTGCAAACTTTATTCAACAATAAATAATACATTACATAACTAGGGTGGTAATACAAAGAAAGGCCGAGATCGCAGAAGTTTGCGGCCCGACCTGCAAGCAAGGGACGCAAATATGCGATCGAGGGCTTTCTTTATTACCTCCCGTGTTGTGTACAGCATTTTATGTCTACACTGGGCTAGAAAGCGGCTTTTTCCGTACGCGCAGCGTGCGGAAAAAGTCACTTTATGGCCAGGTGTGGCATAAAAAATGTTTACGCGATATCGCTACTTGTGAACTGTTTTTTATTTGTTTTTCGTAGAATATATCTGAAGGATAAGGTCGTCCCAGTGTTCACGCGCTAATGCCTAATAGTCGACACCCTGCTGTCACCTCTATTGCTAATGACTTATCGTTCAAGATGGCAACTACTGGGACAATGTCGAGCACTCGGACGTACCTATCTTGTTTTGAACGAGTAACTAAAGTTCAGAAAGTCATGTTGCTGCCGTCCGTCAAAGTCGAAGCGACTGCTTGTCCGACATATTTTGACCCACGATTACCAGCTGTTATTACTAGGGCGAGGGCCAATTTATATTGGGGCGGCTGGATCGACGGTGAACCAAAATAAAATATATTTATATTTTTTTTATATACATTTATTTTAGTTGTCTATGTCAGGTTTTCGAAACTAACCATCCTGGGTTTCAACCTTCGTTGTAATCGCAAATATATATTTGATGGATGACCGATCAAGTAAATAATTGAATATATTTATATTGTTGTGAAACTAAGTTAGTTTCATAATTGTACATTTAAATGTATCCTTCTGTCATTGAAGCAGACCATATTACATATGCACCGTTCTATAATAGGTACTATACAACATCGCCAAGTCCTTACATGAAGAATTAGCACTCACATGGTAGTAGAAAATTATTCACAGCACGTATTCTCGTAATAATTTCGGAATAAACACTAACTTCAGTAACTTATGCTTAGCAAAGGCTTCAACGGATTTCCCTTGTCACCAGTAATAACTTAACTTAGTTTCCAAGGTCATTATGCGATGCACATACGAACAGAAGGCTAACTGTACTCTATAAAGCAACGAGTTTTGAAGGTTCTTTGAACTGTTTATTGGCTTTATTATTAACGATGACTACTTTGAGTATGTCTCCAGTATTGTAAAGCACAGGGCCACAAACTATAGACGGTTATGGTTACAGGAATGTATGCACATGTAGTTAATTTTTAAGGCTGTGAACATTTTATTAGTTTTGACCTTGGAAATAATTATGGTTACTTTTGAGAAACAAAAATGCAAATTAAATAAAATAGATCAGATATACGTTGGGTTTTTAACATAGAATATAAATATAAACCTATATGTTATTCGAAAAATAAATAAGCTGTGTGCGCAATAGTATTTCGGTCTGAACTAATTACAAAAATCATAGGTACCCAGAGCTCCTGATTAAGGCTGTTTGGTCATTAATAAAATTTCTATTCAGCAGATTGTTTTATCCTCAAAAATGGCACCTACATACCTAATTATATCACGTATGCTTGACTAACGGTGAAATACTAAACATTATAAAACATGAATTGCGACAGATCTTACACTCGCTGTCACTTCTGCCTCGCACCAACTGGCACGACTCCAAAAGGCTAATGTCGGCACAAAACACTAGGTGGCGTGCATTCTGATAAACCGAGGCCTAGTGGAACGGACTTACTGCGATTGGATAATCTGTGGTTTTAATAAACTTTCATGAAGGACAAAACTTGGCCGGGCTCATAAGCTTTTATGTAGTTTTACTTCTTTTAACCATAAGAATCTACATATAAGCCAAAATTATACGAAAAAGAAAGAATCGTTGTAGTACTAAATAAGTTATTGAGCTATATTATGAAGATACAAAGAATACAGACTACGCTCTTAAAAATCATTTTTACCAGATTTTTTAAGAGACAGACGATTTCAAAGTTTATGTGCAACGACAGATACTTCATTTTGAAACGTATTACGTGATACAAGTTGTGGGACGTTGTCTCGTCCAAGGGCTATCTTATGCTAAATTTGATGAAATGATATATTATCTTGACAAAACGAAAGATTCGATGTAACGTTGGGCGACAAAGCAAAACCGGTATTGTGAAGGATACAAGTACTAAATGGAGTGACACTGGTAATACACGGAGATCTAGAGAAGATTGGCACTCGATGTCTAAAATGTGGCTTAGTAATATCATCAAGAAAGGTTACGAAATGTACAATACGATATATAAATATTCTTTATTGCACACCAGAAAAACACATTCGAAAAGGTACATTACATAATTAAAACAATTTAAAATGTAGACAACAGGCGGTATTATAGCTAAAAAGCGATCTCTTCCAGACAACCTATGGGTAGCGGAATTGATACAAAATTAAACCAGAAAGCAGGTGGTGTAATAAGTAACAAATCCAGAGCTAATTAAGTACCAAAAGTACAAATACCCGCGAGGGCAAGCATAAACATACATAAATAAAATAGATAAAATAGATAGGTGTATATAAGGTTTAATTAAGCATATCCTAACTCGAGAGGTAACGAGTTCCATAATCGTATGGCCTGGAATGTAAATCAGTTCGTATATAATTTAGATTGATAAGAAGGAACATTTAAGAGAAAGTTTTTAGCGGATCTTGCTGACAACAGATAACTGAAACGCTCTTTAGGATAGCGGGGAGATGCGGGGGTGAAAAGTATCCTATAAAGAAGAAAAAGAATGAAGAGAAACGTACAAAGAAGTATAAAATGGGATATCAAATGTCAATGATGAATATAGCTATATTATAGAATTTTCCTACCGCGCACAATCCGAATGTAGAATGAGCTCCCTGCCGCGGTTTTCCCGTAAGGCTACAGTATGGAGTTCTTCAAGAGGGGAGTGAGTAGATTCTTAAAGGGTCGGCAACGCGCACGTAAGGTCCCTGGTGTTGCAAGCGTCCATAGGCTGCGGTGACTGCTTACCATCAGGCAGGCCGTACGCTTGTTTGCCACTCTAGTTGTATAAATTCATTCCACGGTAAGAGGTACGTGACTCACGATTTTATTGCATGTTGAATTATCATAATGCAAATTTAAGTGTTAATTTATCTCTAAAGAAGTACTACTTATCTTCCCTAAGTATATTGACAATTGAATTTGTATCTTTAATGAAAACACACGCAATGAAATCGTGACTATAATATAGTCACGATTTCATTGCGTGTGTCAATATACTTGACAATTGATAGTTTATTTCATTAAAGATACAAATTCAATTGTCAATATACTTAGGGAAGATAATTCGACATCCTATTTTACACTACTATTTATGTATGTATGTATGTATGTATGTAAACACTTTATTGCACACAAAATTATACATAAGTTATACAAAAATTAATGTTACATATAAAGTGTGGTGTAAATTGGCCTCATTAAAACCAATGAAGAGACAAAAAATGTTTCCTTCATAAATATACAAAAATTAATGGTTATGTAATTTATCCCTATAAGGGATCTCTTCCAGCTAACTCTTGAGCAAATCAGAAAGAACAACCAACATCGAAGAAGATAGACAAACTAACAAAATTCATTTATTCTCACACAAAGAGAATAAAACAGGTTTTGAATACACATAAAAACTATCTAAGTATTTATCATTTTAAAATCCTTACAACCCAAAGACGTCCAGCATTTTGTGTCTCCTTTGCACGCATGCTTTGTACCAAAGTATAAAGACGAACAAGTAGTCCAAATTCGGCCGTTTAGGAACGCGCGACAGGTACTCTCATAGACGCGTGATAGCACGTCTGTGTGAGTGCGAGCCATACTGGAGCCTTCTACCGCATTCTTAAAACTTTGCTTGTAGTGCGTTCGTACACGGCGCGCACACATTCAAGCACGTGATGTACCTTATGTAGGAAGAAAAATTACTGCTACTATACTGTGCCTTAAGGCCCGGTAGGACCTGGCTCGCATTTCACATACAACTAGGGTCGGGCGGAATGCAGATTATTGCAGATTATCTTCGATTTCTAACATAAAAGTATACGTTATCAACCCAAACATGAGAGGATGCCCTGCATGACTGTGAAATCATGATTGTCAGGTATTAATTTTGTCAGAAAAGGTAACTGGTAATGAACAAAATGAAAAAACTGAAAAAAATACTTTATTTTATAGTGTTTTCGCGCTACTTTTCTATCGAGCGAAGTGTTCGCTATCGTGTTCTAAGTGAGAGGAAGCCCTAGATACAGTTCTGAATATTATTATATATGTTTTACAGTGACCTAAGAGTCAAATAAGTGCTCTAAAAATGATTTGGAAACTAGGCTTCCGCGCCCGATTCTCGTCTTACCTCGCCTTAACGCTGCCTAGCACAACTGGACGACTTGCTTGTCACGCGACAGAGGATGACCTGTCACTGTCACAATATATTGCGTGGAAAGACATCGGTAGTATTTGCCGGGTGACAAAAAGTCAGTCAGTTGTCATATCATCTTGTAGGGCCGGACTTACGCTGCATCTCTCAGTTTGGTATAAGCAAGGACCATTAAAACAAGAGGACTGTCATTCTCCATACTTTGGATCGTAACCCGACCGCTAGGGGATTTCCGGGCAAAAACTAGATGGGGTTAAAAAACTAAACATTTAACGACGTTATAATTGAACAAAGAAACATAGTATAGTAACAATTAGTTCGTAAACAGCTAATAATAAATAAATTCTAACATTTAAATACTGTGTCACGTTTGCAAAGTTGAATAATTGTAAATAATATAATTCTTATACCAAGCTAATACATAATATATGGCGTTGTAAATTCGGGGAACAGCTTTTTTTATGGAGAATGACAGTCCTCTTGTTTTAATGGTCCTTGGTATAAGCAATCGAGTGGGTCAAATTTAGTTAAATTTGATTTTGAATCTGTCTCAATGTTATCAAATCTTGCTAGTTAGCAACCGGGATAGGTGAAACTAAATAAAAGCTTGTAAAAACGAAGATGAATCATTTATCAAATAACAAAAATACAATGTCAAACTAGCATTTCCTGTTAATTGTAAGTATGAAAGTTCAAAACAATAGTATTTCAACACAAGGCCAACTCCGCGGCCCCAGTGCAACAAAGACCAAATTTCATTAAACACAATACGTCAATAGGAAAACTTGCATTCTGGCACTAGTCCAGAAGCGAGCTAAAAAGATGCAGATATAAAGCACCTACAATAAGTCTCACGTTCCGGTTTGATCGACGACGTTTTATTCTAGCGCGTACTAACCTGCTAACATCTAATTTCAAATCCTGGTTACTTTTGAAAACTACCTTAACTTTTGAATCAAATCTACAATATTTGTTGAGAAGGTCAAGAATACTGGCAAAGCAGCGACATGAGTCAATAATAGGTACCTAATTGGTTAGATGTTGGCACTATAATGACCACTAGTAAGCTAATGGAAAATTGAAGTAGGAAGGGTATAAGCTAGATGGTCGATGACAATCTGAAGCAGACTTTTGTTCAGAATTAAATGTAGGTAAATATGTAGCAATATATGTATCCACCTGTCGAAAGATAAAGACAAATAAAGAGGAAGATTAGCTAATTTAAATTCGGAAAATAAGAAGATTATAAATATAAAAAGGACGGGACGGAAATGGACGTATAATTATTTTTGTATATTATGTCATAATATACTAATGTATTGGTACGACAATCATCATTATCGTTTAAACGTAAACGAATAAAAAGCTGAAAAAGAGGATTCATCAGAATGTAGTATTTTATATACATTATTGCATTTTGTTTGAGTTCTTATTAAATTTCAGACGAAGCTATTACTAGGTGACAAATTGCGCCCACGTCATATGTTTTGTTTTCAAATTTCGCTTCAGATTGACAATGCTCCAAATATTTGTTCGTTAAAACATATTCGAGTCCGACTGCTTATTATTCCATCGGGTGTTCCTCAAGGCACAATCCCGGCACTACATTGCATATGCCCAACAAAGTACTACATTGTAAGATATCGGATTCCAACCCTACCTTCGGTTAAGATAATGTATTCACAATTGCATACAATCTGCGGAACAACCCAAGCCCTTGAGGGCCCGGGTCGCCGCAGTCCAATTAGTGCGAGTGATTGGACGGATTGTTTATCTATTCGTCAATTTACAAGGCAACTATCAAATATTCAAGAACTAAAATGGAACAGAATCTAGAATAATATTGAGCAAGAAAGTCTAGGTACGTGGAAGAAGAAACTAGATGTTAGCAACGTTTTTAACGAAAGCCTCAGTATGCAAACAGAAAACAAAAGATATTTTTTGAGATTTTGTCAACAGAATAATCGTAAAAGTGTATTTTTTATCTCTAGCTTCTTCATTCTACTGATAACACGAAATATTTTATTTTAAATATTTTTTTATGTTATATTTAAAAAACATTTAATTCAAATATTAAGTTGTACCCACACTATCCACAGCATGTTTTTTTGTATTTTAATTTACTAAATGTGTCCTAGGACAAAAAATTACTATATGATCAAAAATTCAAAATTATTTATTTCTGCAAGTAGGCCCTCAAGGACTCTTTTACATGTCTGATTCTATTCTTTTGGTGCTTCGGGTAATGGACTTCTGGTGAGAAGAAGCGCCGGATAAAACTCACTAGTTTTTCTATTCAAAAATATTAAGTATAACAACAATATGACATTTGTGAGGTTTGTATATCATTCAAACATATCATATCGGTACAAACCTCACCGTCTTGAATGACAGACTGGCAGCCTTTGGAACTATCAAATATTAAAATATAAATAAAAATATAAAATAAATATTAGGGGACAATCTTACACAAATCGAACTAGCCCCATAGTAAGCTCAATAAGGCTTGTGTTATGGCTACTAGCCGACGATATATTTAATAGATACAAATACTTAAATACATAAATACTTAAATATATAAATATATTCGAATTCAGTCTGTCTCGCTCGAGGTAAGAGCGAATGTTCTCAGTCATATGTTAGCCAGTGAACCGAGCACTTGAATAAAGAATAATCGAAGTATTGCCTTGTATCTTTTACTGGTCCAACCTGACACATTACACGGGCCTCAAAACAAGACAAATAAAATAATGATAATATATGGGATGCAAAAAAAATCACACGATATCCCTTAAAAAATATACTCACATTTTTTTATTCAATCGTCCATTTCACGTATTTCCTAGAAAATACTTTTAAAACTAATGAACAAGCAATCATACTTGTTCTTAGATATTTAGTATCTGATAAAAAAGGGTTGAAATTCGGTAGGATTCAGATTTTAAGTTTCATACACTTGTAAGTAAATATTGTTAATTATCTTTACTTTTAACTATTAAACTCGGTCGTGAATACAATACGAGTACACTCTCTCACTCACAAATAGACGTATTGTTCTAGACAAATTCTGACAGTTAAGTCCTTCCGTTCCTAAAACCAACCAGATTTACCCAAGCTACGGTCGCAGCCAACCCACAGATCAATTAGTGCGAGATTCGACGGATTTATTTACCAGTCCGTCAGTTGAAGGGTTAACACCCAGTAATGCGTACAGTGACCTATGCTGACTTGTATAATTAATGATAGTGTTAATGTGAGTAATCTAACAAATAGTTCTGTTGATTTTTCTCCGTTTGAGTGAAAGTTAATAGGAAACTAAAACGTGACTCCTAATTTATGTTTTTAAAACATTAGAGGTTTTTGTAATTCTCTTTTAAATTAGAAGTATTCCTTTTGTATGTCATGTAAAATGTTTAACAATTTTAAATGACCGCTTGAATATGAATATGAATGAAACATAAGTTGCTTTTATAGTGTACCATAGGGTAGTTAGTGCTGGTATCTCATTCTATTTGCTATTTATTTTATTTATCGTATAGTGGTTACACACTGGTTACATTTAAAGTCAAAGCTCACAATTTACAATTCCGCAAATATAAACTCGCGTTTTCGGTCAGAGTTTTGAAATAAATAAAATAAATATCGGGGGACAATCTTACACAAATCGAGCCACTCCCAAACTAGACAACAATATACATACTTATATATAGGTAGATAAATACATACTTAGATAGAAAACATCCATGATTCAGGGACAAAATACTCGTGCAAATTTCCTATTAGCTATTCTTTTAAATTTCTGAAAGCTAAGTTAACTTAATTGAAAAAGTTATACCCTTCACCTATAAACGCATAAACCTACATAGTTGTAAAAGAAACAAAACCCAAATTAATTTATTGAAATTTGCATAGTGTCTCAAACTAACCTCAATAAGATTATCAATTCACAATTGACCTCCTTTTCTTTCATAAGTCGGTTAATATGTATTCTCACATAAAAAGATTTTACATTCTTCATTCCAAATACTGGAATCGTTAACCTTCTCAAACCAACAAATCGGTGAAACCTCAAATCAAACGCCTCCTCACGATCCATGTTACCGTCACCGCATTCGCTTTGGTAGATTCGCTTTTTGCCTCGCTTTCGGTAATTTCGCTTTTCATAATTTCGCTTTCAGAGCTGTCTGCCGGTGTTTGTCGACATTCCAGTAATGCAAGTTAGTTGGTATAAAAGATTTAATGGTAAATTTAAGTTTTTAGCCTTTACGGGTGTTTTGGCAAGTGGTTTCTGTCGAGTTGAAACGTTAATCATATAATTGCAGCGCAGGCGGGATTAATTCGAAGAAAGAAATTTAACATTAGTCGACATTTGCAAAGTGTTGATTGCTGTAAATATTTCAAGAGTGCTATTTGGATGTCAAGGATAATGAAACCTGGAAAAGTTTCAAACGATTTTAAAAAGGAGGACGTTCCATGTCCAACCTGTATGATTCTTAAATATTGTTTCAAATATTCTTGACAAAAAGTTTGTCCTTAAGGAGCGGTCTCATTTGAATCTTTTGAATCATGAGGTCTGATGATGAGACCCATGAATAAATCAGGTTTGTTTTAATTCAGTTACGCATTTTTTTGGAAAGTTGAAACTCAAACAGATTTTAATTAGAGACAGAAAGCAAAGTTAAGATGAGACTATTCGAAATTCCTGACTTATCGGCTTACTAGAGGTGCTTCAGTTATCTGTTAGTGAGGCCATGTCCCGCTATTTATTTTGTTTAGCTAATATTATAAAAAGGTAATTGGTTTAACTAATATTATATTCCTACGTCGTTTTTTGCCTACTATAGGAAATGCGATCAATAATTGATCGCGCTTCTCAATTAATTATTATTCTACTTCACATTAGATGTCGTTGTCACTTACCTCAGTCCCCTGAACCTTCAGCTTCATGTGGTCTTCGCGGGTAGTCTTTCCGTCTTTCCTCTTCTTCCAGCAGTAACCGTCTCTTCGATATCGGACCTTCTTGCGGCTGTACAGCAGCATTGAGCCGCTTTTTGGCCTGAGGACAAGAGAAAAGAACTATTAATGTTTTGTTGATCAAACAAGCGCAGCGAACGTCTTCTACAAAGCAATTCGGCTTAAAAATCGACATTAAATAGTATGTTTATTTATTCAACGATCACTTAATATCTTTTTCAGTTTTTGGTAGCTAAGAATTGTTCGGGGCTACTTATACATAAAATTATAACAGGAACATTATCGCTTGAAGATTTAAATCTTTGGTTAGTGTAAACTACTATAGTCATTTAAATAATATTTCTTTTTTCTTTCATATATGAAAGTTGTTCTACGATGTTCTTTTGCTTAAATCAAAAGGTACTGAACACATGTGAATAAAAATGGAATTGGCGTTGTCATTCATCAAGCTTTCATAATGTACTTAGCTCATGTATAAAGACAAATAAATTAAACTACAAAAACATAATTAGAAAATATCAAACTCATCCCAGATACCAAGTTTGCAGTCGTCATAAAAGAACGAATCGGCCCGAATCATTTGAATTATTGTAGAAATCGTATCCGGATCTGGCTTTATTGCGAAGTTGTAAAGTGCCTGCATTAACTTCGAGGGGTTTATGACCGAATCCTATGCCACAAAAACTCATATCTCACACAATCCTATCATTCCAAATTCAATCTTGTTCCAACATATTACAGTCCAAATTTGAAAAACGTGAAAAATTATCTACAGCGTTGTCAAAGAGAGCAGTTGAATTATCATATTCGCTTATAACTAAGAAGGATTTTATAACTCAGGACACTTCAGTAATGGCACTGAATAATGTAGAAAAGAAAGATATTTACGGAATTGGGGTTGGGTTTGTAGGGTCGGATAAATATACAATGTGGGAAAAATAGGGGACTGTAAGCCATGAGTCGTTTCATAAAAAATAATGTTCGTGTTTCGTCAAAATAAAATAAAAACCCGCGCTGCATGTGTTCCCTTTTCTTGACGTCTTTAGTTATTCTGCATTATTAAAGTAAAATTAAGACCAATATTAAACTTATTTTCACTTATACTTTTTTCCTGTCCAAAACCATAAGTAGGAAGTTTCTTATACGTATCGTTTATTTTATAGATCCCAAAAGTAAAGCAATCCCTTAAATTAGAATAGATAACTAAAGATAGAGACAGAATATTATATCAGAGAAGGAGAAAGTGGTAAAAAGTGTACTCTTTTAGCCTACAAACCAAATAAGAAAGTAACATATGTATTCAATAGACGTCAAACATTCTCGTAGGTAGAAGTAGGAATAAAAGTGACAATAAAAACGAACGCTGACACGAAAAACACTTTAGACCTTTAACTTGACAAGGACAGGCAGACAAGGACGCTCCACAATAAACAGCCGTTGCAATAAACCGGCATCAATATAAAGGCTAACAGGCCAATATTTCCCGTGACGTCACATCCAAACATGGCTCCCGTCAGATTCATGACGTCCCTGCTACTAATAAATCGAGTATTGAACGTATAAATCTCAACGATGTATGCTAGCTTTTTTTGTATTTCACCGTGTGTCCGGCACCGTTTGACACGTCACCAGATACCCGTGATGGATACGGTTCGGTGCACATTTAGATTCAGCTACGAATTTATTTTTATGTAACAATCATTACATAGGCCTTATCTACCGAAACACCCGACCCTTCCAGATTATAGAATCCTTGATTACAAAATTTTACGATTATAAACGCAATACAATTTTACGATGCCATCAAAAATCTCATATTCTGTTTAGAGACTGAAATGCTCCGTAAATGTGCGCTAACGACCATAAGTTGGCCCGCCCGGAGGTATTTTTAACACGAAAGGTGAGCTGAATAATCGCATAGTAAAACCGTGTTGAAAATGCAAAAAACCTCCGCTCAGTCATAAAGAGTTGGCGAAAAATTATTTGGTAAATCAGAGGCCGTGGCTCGTTTACTTGACAAATCGCCTGCGGCCAGAGCCCTCTTTATAGGGGCCTATTTGTCTGCTGCATGGAGATTAAAAAGCCGTGCCTCTCGTAATTCCTGCTTTGCCATGTCCCCGCCGTTCGCGTAATTTAATTTTATTGTCGTCCCAGAGCTTAATTTAAATGTGTACGCGATAATTTGGACGGCACTATTCTTGTTTATTATTGAGTTAATATATTCTGTATATTTGAATAGCGTCGTTTTTGTTTTCACCTCATTTGCCGCGGCATTCTTGTGCGAAATGTTCTTTATGGTTCCGGGCTAAATAGTTTCGCCGACTAGGTCATTTGTAAATTAAGCCGTTATTTGAATAACTTTGTAATGGCGTAAGTTAGTGCCTTATACAAGATGTTCTAGGCAAAAGTTTTCAAACGGCGGCACGTATTTGCATGAGCGAAAATGAAGGAGTTATTAGCAGCAATCCATTACCGGTTACGTATAAAGGGGCTCAGTAAAGAGCGAACGAATATCGAACTCCACTTCGCTTAATGAGGCCGAAAACTAAAGCGAAAACTTTCTTGAAGCAGCTGCACGACTGTGCATATTTACCGATCGTCCATTGCATGACAAACAGCAGAACATAAATCAGTCCTAACGATAATTTCACCTACATTTCGTCCAATATTTATCGTCTAAATTACAACCGAGCGAAACGATAAACACTAACATACCAAACTTGTAAAATAGCAAATAAATATCTCAATCGAAAGCAAAAGAGTTATGTAGACAAAACACGAACGGAGTCAAATATTTTCAGTGTGGTCCAAACAACTTTAATGGGTTTCACGGCACGATAGCGAATTCTTTGCATGCTTAATATTAATTATTATTTCAACTTCGTAACAGTTTCGGCAGACAGACTAAAATAGAAATTGCAACCAGAGCGTGTAATGAGGGCTACTGTTTTTGTGCTCTCCAGTTGGCGCCACTGTCGAGTAGGGTCCTGAAGTATAGCTGTCAGTTTGTTATTACGGGAAATTAATTTAGTTAAAGTTTTATTTCGAAAATCGGTACAATCTGGCCGTAGTTTGAAAACTAAACGTAGTTCTTAGCATTAACTGTGGAAGACTATATTGAAAAAGTTGACGATGAATAATTTGATTTATGTCTTACTTTTTTCCTCGCAAATGTGATGAAAAACATTGTGAGTATCACGGGCAGTGAGGCGATTATAAACTCGAGTCATTAAAAGCCTCTCGTTAGTAATCCCCTTCTTACTACTCTCGGTGTACAATGTACTATAAAACCGTTCTGTAAGAAGACTGGGTAGATGCATAGTCTTCTTCTTCGTCCCTATATTCAGTGCATTCTCCTACTCCGTGCAAAATGTGTCCAAGTCAGTTTTCATTACCCCAAGAATAGTAAAAATATCTTAGTATATAAATAAATAAATAAATAATAAATATTAGGGGACAATCTTACACAAATCGAACTAGCCCCATAGTAAGCTCAATAAGGCTTGTGTTATGGATACTAGACGACGATATATTTAATACATACAAATACTTAAATACATAGAAAACATCCATGACTCAGGAACAAATATTCGTGCTCATCACACAAATGCATGCCCTTACCGGGATTCGAACCCAGGACCTCTCGCTTCGTGGGCAGGGTCACTACCAACTAAGCTAAAGCGTATATAATTCAATAGAAACCGTACAGCTTATGTTAACGGCTAATATAAATTGTTAGTTGAATCAACAATCTTAATTGGTTAATTCCAGCGTTAAATTAGAACTTTTGTACATATACTATGAACAACCGACTAATCTTCCTAACAAGGCTCTGTTTACAAAGGTTAATAGTATAACGATCGTTTCTTTCTACAAACTCGCTGAAATTACCTGCGTGTGTTTATGTACGCCTTAGATTGTTTGAGGTTCAATTATAGACTTCGAATTACGCGTAGCATTTTGTTTGCATAAAAAAAGTAATTGAATTACCGGTCGTAGAACAATGCCCTTAGATGCCATTTTATATATACATGTTATATGAACATGGGTCGAATATTGTCATTTTACATTAATAGTCTTATGGAACAAAATAAATCAGTAAATTCAGCCCCTCTTTATAAACATGTCCTTACTGGAGGAAATGTTATCAAAAAGAAAAAAAAAAGCTAAAATGGAAACAAAAGGTCAATTTTTTGGCCTCGTAGTCGCATACCATCAAATACTGCGAAGGATAATTACTGTTTAGTTAAAGGATTTAAAAAATAAGTAAAACGATCTTAGTCACATTTATTAGGGCTTGTTACACACTTGGGAGTTTTCATTTAAAAAATAACTTTATTTACTCGTCACACCACCAGGAATTCAAGGCTAAAGTACGTCGGTATAGTCCCTCCCACCCTGTATACAAAGTTCATAAATAGCATTATGGGTAACAACGTCAATAACTTTGGAATGTTTATGTAATTCTAACAATATGTAATTAACGGCTACTTAAAATAAAATTATTTACGTTCAAAAATGGAGCCAAGACTCTTAAATTAACAATTTCGACTATTTGGTCACATTTTAGGTGTTCAGATCACGACCGAGCCAGTCCCAAAAAAAGCAATGCTCAGTAACTCCAAATCCGAATATTTCCGAACGAAAGAGAGAACATTTCGGTATACGGTGACAAGACAGAGACGAAAAGTTCGTGTTTATCGTGTCTTTTCTTGCATCTCACGGCTCAATAGAGCTACTGAGAGCGAGTGAGTGAGTGAGTTGAAAGATATACCGAGTTGTTTGAATCGGAACTGAGCTAATGAGCCGGCTAGACCAACTTATATAGCTCATTTGAATCACTCACTCGCTACACACGTCTACTAAGTAATAAGCTTCTACCTTGAACCAAAGAAGCGCACAGGCAAATCGCATTCGACCGAGCAATCGCCTGACACTAGCGACTACAGATGCGGCCGTAATTACTGGCCCAACATGCGATGCGGGCAAAAATCAAAATGATTTGAAAAGTTCATTAGTGTTTTTTGCGCTGAAAAGAATTTACCTTTTTGATAAAAGTTTGTGAAGTGCAATTTTTGGGTTTAAAGTTTGGAGGCGTTTTCTTTTATTTCAATGTCGGCACGTTTGTTTTTGTTACAGGTTTGTTTGTTTCTTTTTAAAGTTAGAAATTGTAACTACGGAAATGTACTCGATAAAAGAGATAAGATATAGAAACAAAGCGATGAAAAAGACGGGAGGAGTTAAGTTTCAAGTGAAAACCCGCACTTAAGTAAAAGAGAAATATTTATTAAAGATAAATAGGACAGAATATGGAGATACTCGTATTATAAAATGACACAATGACTACTCGTCAGTATCACACTTCACACTTGTGAAAGTTTGTGAAGATGTTTGGATTTTTGGATGTTTGTTACTTAAATGACGGGGTAACAACTGGATTAAGCTGAAATTTGGCATGCAAGTAGACCAAGTACTGGATTGAAACATAGGATAGTTTATATCCCGGTAAATATTGGGACGCGGGGCAACGCGGGCGAAGCCGTGGCTAAATGGTAGTTGCAAATAAAACACTGACAGATTCTGTTAACATAAGCGAAATAAGATAAACGTCCTAGTGCTGGACACGCTAATGCCCAATAATCTAATGACTTAACATTCAAGATGGCTACTACTGGGACAGTGTCGAGCACTCGGACGTTTAAGGATTGATGAATTTGTGTTACTATAGTCTTACTAAAGCTAAGAAAAAGCCAATTATGCCATAACTAACACTAAAGCAAAGCAATTCTTAATCATTTTGTAGTTGACACGATAATTCGAAAATTAAGTCATAATTAACCGAACACGACACAGGCTTAATCAACTAAATCTTAAACCTCGTATCTGCATTCTTCAAATAATCTAATATCACCTTTATGGCTTTTGAAACAAAGTTCATATTCCAGCGAACTTATAGTTAGATATACGTTGTTGATAAGTAGTAGGATGTAATGGATAGTTAGCATGTTCTTGCATTCTGACTTGTACTTTCAAGGAAATGTTGCTTTAGATATTAGAAAATATCCCTTATCACCTTGCAATAAGGTGCTTAAAAGTTGTTACCTTGTAATGAACAGTGTTTAGTGATTTATTTCATGTTTTAGACGGGATATTTAATTTATACGTTCTGATGGATCATTCGTGTTTTTTTCCATAAATGTCTCATTCAAACTTTGATATATAGAGGTTGCGATTATGAGGTTAGACGGTTAAAGGGTTAACAGCGCGACTTTGCGTCGTGTCATTGTGAAAAACGACAGATTTGTAGGTTTGTAGCGCTGGTACAAGTTTTGTAGCATTCTCGTAGCAAAGCTACGCACTACGTAGCTACTGATCGTACAGAGTAATCGAGTATCGCGGCGAGTTTTAATGATATTGAAGTCGTTTTTTCACTAACATTTTTAATATTAAGAGGTGTCATAACACACCAAAGGAAAAAGTTGTAAAGTAACCTATTCTTAAATTCTCGTTGTACTGAAAATCCCAAAACGGACTAACCCATAAATCTTCAGACACTAAACACCCCATCCCCGAGACAGATGACTATAAAATTTCTTCCAAACTTGACTTTATTCCTGTTACATATCTTATTAATTCCTGGGGATTTCCTCCGGGAGGCGAGTTTACGGCCCGGGACGAGGATCCGGAGCAGTGAGGAATATTTAAGCGGATCGTGATAAATTTGGTCACTGGGTTGCGATTTCGCGTCATTTTTGTGACGTTTAATTTTAGTGCAATTTTTCTGTTTTACGAGTATATTCATTTCAGCGCAAGGATGGGCAATGGGTGATATTTGGTCAATAGAGACGCTTGTTTTAGAAGGACTATACCCACCATTAATATTAAAGATTAAGAGGACACCCACAGAAATATATCGAGAGAAGGAATGAGTATATACAAACAGCAACACACTTAACTGCCCATTAAAGACAGAGCAGAGAGAATTTGATAACGATTGAAAGAGATATATATATTTGTATTATGTCAACTTCAAATCAAATAACGTTTGCGTATGTGTAATGTGCCTTTGAGCTTTGTCATTGTAGTTGTTCGGGCAAAGCTTTTTTTTCCATACTGTAAATAAAGGTTTTATTTCAACAAGACAGGTGAATTTGTCAAAATTATGATTTAGCTTTCAGACGAACGTTGGGATGAAATAAACTAATTATATTGCTAATGCTTTTATTGGTGCTTCATATTTTTGATATGATGCACCAATATAATGTAATTTATATTTATTATTCATTCATTCTTTTCCACGAATTCAATAATATGGCATTAATGTCAATAATGAAGTTGGATGAGCCATAAAAGAAAAATTATTGTTTCAAAACTCTTTTGAATAATAGCCAATTTATATTCATAAACATACGCACACATGCATAACACGACGCCTTCAAGTGTGATTCTCTTTCTTGCAGTATTTCCCATTATTGAAGTGTATAGTTAACTGTGTTGCTGTTTGTACCTCGCGTGCTAATAAAGGGCTAGGGACCTTTCCTCGCCGTTAACTTCAGTCGCCATCAACATTATTATCAGATTTGATAAATTAGATAATAAGGGTAAAATTCATTGCTCAAATACCACCAAATGAAACGGAAAATGTATGTTTTCCATCACTCTTGACGTTAAAGATTTACCGCAAAATTTTACACACTTGGTTCCGATACAAATTGAGGAACTATTTGCTTTTATCTCGATATATTTCTCAAAGGACACCGGTGCAAAATTTGCTCATTTTTAACAGCCTTGATCTCAATATCGATAGCGACATACCTGTTATTCGAGTACATTCAACTTCGACATATTTTCCCAAAACTGTTAAACGTGGAAACAAGATTAGTAGTAACAAAAGTCTGGATACTTTTATTTTCCAAATATAGGCCGTTTTATATATCTTTGGTCGCCAAGCAACTATCTCTTTCTAATCAGAGTACAGTCACCACACGGGAATGTTACGCCACTTGACACTGTTCTCAATTTAGCCGTGTAATCAGTCGGGTGCGCCAAGTAGGCCCGTATTGCAATTCACGACTAAATTAAGAACATTCGCAAGTGGCGTAAACTTCCCGCGTGGTGACTGTACTATATACACAATCCATTCTCACTAATCTACACACGACTGGTAAAGCACTTCTACATACAGCCAGCAAAAACATTTGAATATCGAACACTATTTAATAATTCCGTTACAAATCAAGTTCTCGAATCAGCGTCAATTTGTCACAGTGTAGATAACGAGCAGTGCTTTCATTTCGAGTGTCGGTGTCGGAATTAAAAAGGCAAATCGGTCGTTATCGATCCGCTATCAATTAACGGCTGTGACGGGCTGTATATAGCGCAGTAGGTTAGTATAAGGGTTGTTGAGCTGGTTTTGTTTTAGAGCCCTTAGAAATTGTTGAATGTTTGAAATCTAGACTAGTAGGTATAACAAAAGTAATGATTAATTTCTGCCAACTGATTAAATGGCACGTTTAGCTGAATGGGAGTGACACCGCCTACGAAACTAGAGGTCCCGGGTTCAAATCCTGGAAAGGACAAATATTTATGTGATGAGCACGAGTATTTTGTTCCCGATTCATGGCTGTTTTCTTTCTATTTAAGTATTTATGTATTTAGTAGGTACTTAACCCTACGCGAACTTAGGGAAGTTAAATAGTACATTACACAACTAGGGTGATAATACAAAGAAAGGCCGAAATCACAGATGTTTGCGGCCCGAACTGCAAGCGACCGACGTAAATGGGCTTTTTTATTTAAAGTGCGTTCTTAACTGACAGTTAACAGGTCGTTACAGAACTGACGATTAGTGTCAAACTCCATACATTTCGTTACGGACTGACAGGTTAGACGGTATTTAAACATAGCTTAAGTTTCGCCTAACCGTACATTTTAAAATAAAAATGCCCAAATATGCGATCGAGGGCTTTCTTTATTACCTCCCGCTTTGTGTACATCATTTTATGTCTACACTTGGCCAGAAAGCGGTTTTTTCCGTGCGCGCAGCGTGCGGAAAAAGCCACTTTATGGCCAGGTGTGGCATAATAGAACATTACATAACTAGGGTGGTAATACAAAGAAAGGCCGAGATCGCAGAAGTTTGCAGCCCGAGCTGCAAGCGAGGGACAATATGCGATCGAGGGCTTTCTTTATTACCTCCCGTGTTGTGTACATCATTTTATGTCTACACTTGGCCAGAAAGCGGCTTTTTCCGTACGCGCAGCGTGCGGAAAAAATCACTTTATGACCAGGTGTGGCATAAAAGTTATTTTAGCATTGCGTTTGAGAGCACAAGAAACATCAATTGTTTATAACCGTATGGGTTGTGTATTGTGTAGCACCGCGCACGCAAAGTAAACCTCAACAGGACCGCTGCTTTGAACCATTATGCAAAACTCGGACCCATTGCGTTCCCATTTCCTGAATTCCGCCTACACCTTTGATGTTCTAACTGCAATAGCAGTCCCGGTCCATGTCCAGGAAATTAACGTGCATATAAATTTTTTTAAGAACTAACAATATGTAGCATGTGACGAAATCGGAATGTGACGCAACTGCCAAAAGCAACTTTGCTTGTAGTGCGTTCGGTATACGGTGCGCACACATACAAGCTGCGCGGTGTACCTTTTGTAGGAAGAAAAACCACATTTTTACTAAAAAAAACCCGACCGCGGTGCACTTTGAAACTGCATAAAATCCGCCATTTTGTTTATTTTAACGAACTTCATACCCAGTGACACTCGCACCATCAAGACGAATCTAATGATGTATCATTTATCAAAATCGGATGTGCCGTTGAGTAGTTACGAGCGGACACAGGAACGGACATACATACATACAGGTCAAACACATAACCCTCCTTTGGGCTTCGCCGCAGTCGGGTAAAAATTACTGCTATTATACTGTAGAACCAACAAAACTTAATAAATAAATGAATCATAAAGCAAAGTAGACTCAAGTAATCGTATCGCAATAAGCGGATCACAAACAGGCCTTATTTGTCCCGCCCGATGTAAAAACAAAAGGGGAATATCCCCATAAACCTCCATGGAAATCCATCCTGACGTCAAAACACGTTTAGGGTTCCTTAGACAAGTACTACTAGGCTAAGAGTTTACCTTATGGTTTATGTTTATTTTTGCCAATTATAAATAATTGGTTTGCGATTGGCCTCAGTAGCGCTTGGTGCTAGTATCTACGGAGCCAAAAGTGACGTTTGCTGGTTCAATAAAAGCCCATTGAATGTCTTGAAGAGTTCTAATTTATATTTGCTAGGGTATTCCCTAGATTGTTTAATAGAACTGACGTGAGAGACTACATCTTGTTCTCAATTGAAGTTAACGTTTTTTTCTTATAGCTTGAACGCATAGAGTCCGTTTTTATACATAATTTAACTTTGAATCTTAGAGACCATATACATCTCTGAGGAATGAAGATTATGCTATATTAAAATTCTTCTTTGTACTTGCCAATGTTTAGACGCTTAGAGACCACATACATCTCTAAGAAAAAATGTTTTAATTTTAGTTTTTAAGTTATATTATGCGAGTCACAGTTTTTTTTTTAATTTCTGTAAGTTTGTTTTTTTGTAAAGCATGTAAATTTAATGATAGTTAAGTAGTTTATTTCTCGTTTCCCATTTTGTATTTTGACGTTTGGAGATCTTTTACACCTCCTAAACATGTTTTGACAACGGAGACCCCTTACATCTCCATTAATTTTAGTGTATGTCTCTCTATTTTCCATATTTCTTTTTAATTTATCTTGTTTTGACCCCTAGAGACCCTTTACATCTCTAAAAAAATTAGTTTTATGTTTATTGAAATGTATACCTATTAGTTAAGCACTTGTTTGATTAATTGTATTACTTATTGAAATTGCATTTTCACAATTATTGTAATGCTCAATGTTTATTTTAAAAGAGAAACTGGTGAGTTTCTTCCGGCGCTTCTACCTTCCAGAATGTCATTTGCCGAAGCGCCAAAAGAAAGAATCAGACATGTGAAAGAGCCCTTGAGGCCTACTTACAGAAATAAATTATTTCATTTCATTTCAGACGCTGGAAGTGAATTCCGTGCTTTGACGGCTCGCATTCAAGACGATGAAAGGTGAATCAACTTTTAGACCCACACTTTTGATGTCTCTTACGTTACCGATAGGGAATGTGCACGACGACGGTGCTGCCAACTGGTGCCGCCAATCTAAATCATATACCCTCTCATGCTGGGGCCACATTGACGAAAACGCCGTTAATAACGTTAATTTATCGCGTTGAAGGATGATTAACGTCAGTGTAGCTACGACTTACTTAAATTTGACATTGACACTTACATATTATCATTGACATTTACAGCTTGATTTGACAGGGGCGATAGTTTCCTTTATTGTCCGCCCGTGTCTCTTTCGTCGTTTAGTGCTGCCACCTATAGTTCGTGCACGTTCCCTATAATGTATCTGGTGTTACCTAGAAATCGAACTTCTAATAGGATATTTTGTATTTATTAGGTTTATGAGACGGGGTATACAATGTTCTAACATACACCATACATTCAAACATAGACAAAATCATTATTTAAAGGCGTTATGTTACAACGAAAATTAAAAGTTGCGGACCGCGTCGTGTTTGTAAAAAAGTTGATTGACCCTGAAGCGAATCGCTTCGTGATGAAATAGATATAGAATATAGATGAGGTTAGCAAAGTTGTTGTTATATAATTGAAACAAATAAAAATCATCTAGAAAATTGGGCCAATACAGACTCACTGCACGCCAGCTGCGATTTTTATGGGAACTACGTCCCACCTGCACACCAACTGCACGCCTACTGCACAATTTCTATAAAAGCTGCAAGCTAAAACTATAGATTCATATACGAAAATTAGTCCTCAAATTTTCGAATGTTACTTTTTGAATTTTTTAACGACGTAAATTAAAGGAAAGCAGAAAAGCAAACTTTTAGAGCACGCTGAACGTCTCAGGTAAACCTCAGCAATATTAAAGATTTTTTTAATATATTTTTACGTCACCACCATAATCAGCCGAAAAACGTCCACTGCTGGATAGTGTCCAAGCGAAACTAGTTTTCACGACCGAAACCGAAACCTAATTTCGGCTTTGATCTCAGTTTCGGCCGAAACCAGAACCGAAACCGAAACTTCCATATAAGGTCATGTGAGAAGATAAAAAAAACCGGTCAAGTGCGAGTCGGACTCGCTCACCGAGGGTTCCGTACAAACTCGTAAGTAGATACGTGAATAGTTCAACAAAAACTGTATGGCCGTTAGCATAGTAGGAGCAAATAAGTATGTGTACGATTTTTGAAAATTTCTAAAAAACGATGCAATTTAGGAAAACCGTTTTATTTTTCCTGTAATATTTAGGATGATATTAATAATTGGTAATTATTACAGATTTTTCTGTTCAGTAACTTCGAAGATAATAGGGGGGGAATGGTATTTTTTTGAACGTTTTTGGTCATAAATCAAAAAGTACAAAATTAAAAAAAAAAACAAAAATTATTTTGGAATCTACAAATTAAGCCCTTTCATTTGATATCCCACTCGATATAATAGCTCTACTTTTGTTTTTCCACATCCCATTTCGGACCCCTTTAAAAAAAAAGTAAAAAAGGTATAAGATTTTTTTTCTATCCAATAGGCTCGAATCGGCGACTTTTAACACTATTCCAAGTTTCAAGTCGATAGCATCAGTAGATCCTGAGATATCTTGCTGTGACAGACGGACAGACAGACAGACAGACAGACAGACAGACAGAGTCGCACCATAAGGGTTCCTTTTTTACCATTTTGGTACGGAACCCTAAAAATTACAATCATGATTATGATTCAGGCAGGTATGGTTGAGGCAGTCTTCATTTTTGCCTGAGATACAGGGAATCCTAGTTCAGGCATATAGGTTCAACTCTCTAGTTGTATATCTTAGTCTTTAAATGTCATTGTTGTATAATACGTTGTTTAATAAATTATTCTATTCTATTCTATTCTATTTTTAATTAAATAATAAATTAATCATTTAGTCTGTGACGTTTAGAGTAATCATTAATTATAACATATTATAACTTCCTATTTCAAATATAGTGCTTTTTGAAAGAAAGACTGTCCGATCGCACCACGAAACCCGTCAAGTTTCGGTTTCGGCCGTAGTTTCAGCCGGATGGCGGCCGAAGCCGAAACTAAGCCGAAGCCCGTTTTTTGGCCGAAACTAGGCCGAAGCAGAAACCGAAACCGACATTTCGGTCGGACTCTACTGCTGGACATGAGCCTCCGCCATAGACGCCACCGTGATGTCCATCTAACTCTGGTACCTTTACTAGATCACCAGTCCACATTGTATACCAACAACCCAAATACTCCCAAAACCGAAAATAATTTTATGCCACACCTGGCCATAAAGTGACTTTTTCCGCACGCTGCGCGCACGGAAAAAGCCGCTTCCTGGCCAAGTGTAGACATAAAATTATGTACACAACACGGGAGGTAATAAAGAAAGCCCTCTATCGCATATTTACGTCCCTCGCTTGCAGCTCGGGCCGCAAACTTCTGCGATCTCGGCCTTTCTTTGTATTACCACCCTAGTTATGTAATGTACTATAAAGTTTTATGCCATTTCGTATCTTAAAAGTGGATACCAGGAGTTACGGTCAAGTCATAGAATATTAAAAACTCTGTCCGATTCAAATTCAGGCAACCCGTCGGACAACTTAACTTTTAAATTTTTATCACTCTAATAATATCCATTAAGTTGATTGTGGACTACAATATGAATGTAGTTCTTTAGCGTATACAAAAGAAAGAGTTTATTAAAAGTATGGTTACTAACTTGGATTTCATATTTTACCATCATAACGGGTGGTTTAAAAAAAATACATAGTCAGGGTTAGCCATACAATTTATATGTTTAACTTTCTTTTAACAAACTAACAAGATGACATTTTGTTAAATTAAGCCCCTCACTATTTATTTTCTTTTTCTACTCCTGTACTGTTATCTGTCTTTTACTTGGTCACGAACACTAATATAAGAACATACATAATATGAGTTCAGAGAAGTCTATACTCTATTCCCCATAACAGCACTATTGTCGTTATAGTCACTTTACGTTATTGCTAGCAGCCACAGACTTCTAAATCTAGGTTAAACTTAGGTCAAGGATTAAGCGCTCAATTTTAACTTTACGGTAAAAATGCACAACTACCAACTTAAGAAACAATTAAATTCCTACGGTTTTTAAGAAAAACAAATCTTTCCGAACTAAATTCATTGATGCCAACATAAAAAAAGTATATTTTAAATTAAAAAAAAAAAGTTTACCATAGACACATACTGTCAGTCAAACGTCATATTTGCCTTGTTTCCAGATCATGATTAATTTTGTATTTTATAATTTAAAACCTCGTCGTAGAAAAAGTATTGTATGCAACGTTGTATAATTAAGTCAAAAAACGCTCATTGCGTCTCTATTTGCGATACTCGCCGCATTCGCGGCTCGTATCGCAACTCACGCAATGCACATTTTTTGAACCCACTTATACAACTGTTGCATAAAATACTATTAAACTCCCTATAAATAAAACTGTTCCGTTACATAAATAGCGCTTAAAAGACTTCTCACAGCTTCACTGCAAAAGTGAACATGTAGAGGGTTAAAGGGGAACGTACATATTTTATTTTGATGTTTTTGTCATTTTTATTTAACCAGAATTCTAACCACTGTTTTAATTCGCAGGGGTTTGTTTTATTTATTGTATTTTTTTGGATTTTGCCAAATTAAGGGTTAAAGCAGATGTATGTTTGCAAGTGTTTTTTTTGTCATGCTTTGTTATAATTAGTTATGATAATTGAAACCCCCAATTTTGTTGAATTAAACACGTTTATTACATCGACAAGAACCTTTGTAAAGTTCAAACAAAATATTGAATGGGCAGTGCTCATGAAAGTTTCAGGTCCAATTATACCTCCATCAGCCGCGTCAATAGCCTGCCAGGGATTAGTCCACTAAATTACCAATCTGACTATTAAATTACTAGCCTGACAATTGAGTCGTTACAATAGTTGACAGTGTACTAATTATTTTACAAACTGTTAGAGTCTGTGCGGAAAGAGAATAGGATTTAGATTTGGGGGCTGTAATGCTTTTCTACCGTATTTGGGCATTTTTATTTTAAAATCTACGGTTAGGCAAAACTTAAGCTATGTTCAAATACCGTTTAACCTGTCAGTCCGTCACGAAATGTATGGAGTTTGAGACTATAATCGTCAGTTCTGTGACGACCTGCTAACTGTCAGTTAAGAACGCACTTTAAATAAAAAAGCCCATTTGCAAAAAAAAAGCCATAGTGGTTAGGTTAGTTCCGTTTTTCGCCACGCCTATTCTCTTTTCGCACAGACTTTATTTAGTTTCACCTGTCCTGGTGTCTGTCTGTCTGTCTGTGTCTGTGTGTGTGGCTGTGGGTCTGTAATCAAACCTTGCAAGTTAAATTTGACCCTCTTCCCCGTTACCGATTGAGCTGTGTATGAATAAGTACCTAAATTGGATGACAATGCAATATTATTACGAAAATAAACCGAAGTTTTTTATTGAAGTGGTGGGTTCAATAAAAAACTTCGGTTTATTTTCGAGGGAAAACATGACTCTAAATAACATGATCCATTTTACCTTCCATGTGTTTAATTCTAGCCATCGCTTAGTCCTGTTTCTATCGGTGGAGACTTTACCAATTCAGGTTATTAGATATACATTGCTAATTGGCTGTAATCATTGTGAATGTGTGATGGGTCCTCATTTAGATTTGTGACTTGACACAGCCGTGTGCAGAAAGTTAAAGTCGCTAATACTTAATTTTTCCTTTTTTTTATATTTGAACCGAAAGCTTGACAACAGGGCTAATTTAAGCATAAGTATTAATACTTAACTTCCTAAAAACCCTGTACTTTTGCACATGGTTGTGTCATATCTGTCAAACTATGTCGGTACTATGTATGACCCAATTATGATCATATTATTGTACAATATCGACAGCCCCTACGTATAAAGCGTTATGTTGAAATGCATGGTTTTTAGGGGAGCTAAATGAAGATTCACATTGCTCTAAAAGTTATTATATGTCATCATCATAAATTTAAGAGACTTGCTCTTGTCGGTGGAGTAACCGCCATTCCGTTCTCTTTTCTGCTACCATCTTGAGCTCCTGATACGACGTCACATTGATTTTCACTTTAGCTTGATCCACAAACGCACGCCTCGGTCTTCCTCTGCCTCTTTTTCCTACTATTTTGCCTTCAATTATAGTTTTTATATAGTCGTCATATCAGGTGCCCCAACATATTTCCTCTTCTATTCTCAATATTCTTCAGTAAAATTCTCTTTTCGCCTATTATATGTGATAAAGTAAAAATATTATGGCTGTTTTATAGTATTGTTATAGAATAGTTTATCATAAAGTGAAGCTTTTTTTTACCTTGATTTTCAATGAGTGTAAGTAAGTGCGGTTAAGTTTGACATGTCCGTTTATACATCAACATTAATTTATTAAAATCGACAAATTAATATAAACATTTACTGGAAAGTAAATCCATAGTACCGCTAAAATGAAGAAATTTTGTCTGGTTGTTAAAACATAATTTAAGACGCACTAGTAACAGGCATATCTCTATTTACGTTGAACCTCGCGACGAAATGACGCGTATTTCAATACGCAGTGGAGACGGTTATGTGTACATGACCGCATGTACAACATCAATTCCTTAAATTTTAGTAAAGTTATCCTCTTATACGTTTGAATATTATCTCCTCTATATTTTAACATAGAAAAAATATATATATCGTTAGATGCTAAATGGGTGAATCAACTTTTCTTTGCTTTATGCAAAGGTTGCCCCTGTTCCTTATTTGTTCTTTTTTTGCATGTTTTAACATGATTTAAATGGAACAAGATCTTACATCTAGAGATAAATTAAGGTAAAAATAAAAATAAAACTCTATTTTAATAAATAAATAGGGTGACCCAGCGGACGAACCCTTATTTTCATACAAAGTGAGGGACAGCTATGTCCCCTGGGTCACTACTTATAAACAAGTTATAATAAACAAATTATAATAAAAAATATTTGCATTACGTATCTTTATTATCTGTCTTTTAAATAAGCATACATTTTATTCAAAAAATATCCGAATAAAGATTTCCTTTCAATTTTAGTCCAAGAAGGTAAAATTTTGTTGACAAAGAAAAGTTGATTCACCCAAATAATTAATTAAAACCATATAAACATGATTTTATGTACGTAGGGACCGTCGATATTAAAGGTACTGATTGAAGGGAGTTTTTTTAAGTGTTTACACAGTTTCTTCTCGGTCATCTCTCCCCTTCCCATTCCGTAATGTTTAATTCCCACTATTTTCTCTTTAAGCCCTTCAATATTCCATTCAGCTAACCTAGACCCGATCGTATAATTCGCAGGCAATTTACCCGGGCTGTTTGCCTTGCCGGCCCATAGATTCGGCTTATTTGTGCACCGTGATTTATGTAGGCTGTCGGTCTGTACGTTAGATTGGTTTATATTAGCGATTGTGCGCCGGCCTGCCGTTTGAGGATCCGGGCATTTGTCATACGAGTTTCTAGCGATGGAATCATTTTGGTCATCTTTGAGATTATGACGATGACGAGGGGCCAGCCGCATATTTACGTCCCTCGCTTGCAGCTCGGCCCGCAAACATCTGCGATCTCGGCCTTTCTTTATATTTACCACCCTAGTTGTGTAATGTACTTTTTGTCATATTTTTTTTTCCTCGCCAATGTGATGAAAAATATTGTGTATCACAGGCAGTAACGGATTACAAACTCGAGTCATTAAAAGCCCTCCGCCTACGCGTCAGGCTCCTAATAAACTCTCGTTAGTAATCCTCTTCTTACTACCCTTGGTGCACAATGTACTATTGTGATTCTCACAGTGAGCACTTTTATTTAATATGTAGCACGATATAGTTCGCTAACTTTTTTTTTTAATTTTCTAGTTGACCCCCCCCCCCCCCCCCCAAAAGCAGCCCCCATGATTAAAATTTATATATTTTCATGACTTGCCCATGTTTGGGTTAACCTTAATGTACCAAATTTCAACTCAATCGGACCAGAACTTTCGAAGCAAATTGGCTGTGACAGACAGACAGACACACGAGTGATCCTATAAGGGTCCCGTTTTTTTTCCTTTTGAGGTACGGAACCCAAATAAACGTAAGTGAGAAAATTGAAACTATACTAAAACATCTATTACATATGTGCCATGTGGCTGATTCGAAGTTAAAAGAACTAGAAGATATTATACATCTCATATCCCGGTTAAATTCAATTTGCACCTCATCCATAAGCGCCATCACAGCCGCCAGGTGCAAACTTAATTCAACCGTAACCTTTGACGTATCAACTCTCGTCCAATCAGATTTACGAAGCCCGAATACTAGCAATTCATTCGGCTATCACCGACGGAGAACGACAAATTGGGGGCCATGCGTCTCTGTTAACTGGAACCGGCCTCTATTATAACGGTGGACTAGATATTTTCGGGTCAGTGTGGATTAGGGAATCGGGAACTATACAATCAGGGATACAGATGTCTCAGGGATAGGGCTATATATTAGGATTTGTCAGGAAATGTCATAGTCTAAGATCCGAGTATAGAACGACCTTCACCGAGCTGGCTAATGGATGAAAAGTATTTTATATTGAATTAAATATGTTAATAAATATATTGCAAGTGGGTTGCCTAAAAAAATTCAGTCCAGAATATGATTAATTAAAAATAAAAATAAAAAATTTTCAACCCATGAGAACTCTCAAATGTCAAAAAATATATGATATTAGCAACAACCGTTTCGTTTCAAATGATGTTGATAGATGGCGCTGACCTTGAAGTCCCAATTGCACGTAAATTCAATTTTTTTAAACTTTTCATGTAATCTCGCACAGGTGAAATGTATTCAACTTTAAAATAATATTACATTACATACCAAGACCAGTAGCGTTTCTTATTTACTGGCCAAGATTTGTATATTTTTTTCTGTCCGATGGAGCCAGACAGCGGCATCTTCGTTTAGCGCAGCGGCCGGCAAGGTGACGCTTTCCGGCCGGAGGGCAGAAAAACATATTCTAAACCAAGGACCTTAAAATAAATAGCCGGACGGAGGCTCGCCTACAGAGAACTGAAGCCATTTCTAATACACCGGCTGCTTGCTTACGAGCCCCACGCACACACCAATTAGTTTTTTCCTATTGCGAGCAGCACGCACACATAGGTAGCCGGCGGATTAGACGTGCTTCAGTTCTTTGTTAGCGATGCTCCGTCCGGCTATTTATTTTAATTGTTCTAAACATAATTGATACCGCGGAAACAAACGATGACCCTCTTCATGTTTGTATGAAAACCGACACGAGTCATCTTAACACAATAAGACCGTCCCCAAATCTACTTAAGACGAAGCCTTTGATACACCACAGATAGTGCAAGACAATTCGGCGGCCATATTGCAAAACAGTATCGAGTCGGCTGCATCAGTATGCACCGCACGTTGCCACTAATTGATGGCGCTCAAGCCAGAAACGGTTTAAGTGAATTTTTCATCGAGTTTTAATTTAGTTTAATTTGATAACGTTATCGGAATTCGCTCGAGCTGGGGTTTTAATTTCTGGATGGTCTGGTGTGGTTGGTTCGGGGCAGGTTAACTTTGTGGTTTAATTTTTGAATTTTGTGTGGAATAAAGTAATAAATAGAAATATTGGTGTCACATCAACAGCACTTTAAAGTAAATAAACAGTGGATTGGATAACTAGCCTAGCACTTAACCACGGCTTTGCCTGCGTTATTCCCGTATTATGCCAATTTCTTTACCGAGATATAAATCTTATGTTTAATTCAGGACTTGGTCTTCTTGAATGCCAAAATTCATCGCAATCCATTAAATTTTTATTTTTCCGCGTTATATGTAATGAGGTTTCGAAGTCTCATTAAAACGTTTTCTTTTTCATCTATAAGTATACACATCTATAAGTATAGATGTCTTCGAGTCACAAAGGGTGTGCTTTTTTATTTCGAGTACACAGGGAAAAAAATAAAATTCGAGTTATAGAGGTAACATTTCCTAGAGAGTAGATACGTATAACCTGCCTGCCATAATTTTTCTTCGAGTTATAGAGGAAAATATTCACAAAGTTCGAAACACAGAGGAGATAATACAAGAGAACGGTTTCTTCGAGATAGAGGTAAAGTTCAACTACTTCGAGTTATAGAGGTAAAAAATGTACTAAAACGTCTTGTAGGGAGTCAGGTAACTTCGACTTATGGAGGTCGAAGATTTCGAGTTACGGAGGTTTGACGAGAAGGGAACGGGATTGTATTTCGTGTCATAGAGGATCTCGTGTTATTGAGGTTCAACATATCGAGAATCCACTGTAGCAGGCATGTCTCACTGCGCGATTTTGTTTCGCGGTAATTATTATTATTCCTTGCCTAATGCATTAGGCAAGCTCAGGGCTGCGCCGACACCCAGCAGCGCCTGTGTGCGAAACCTATGAAGCCCAAAGGAGGGTTGTGTGTTTGACCGGTATGTATGTATGTATGTATGTTAACCGACTGTGTATGTACGTAAGTATGTATGACGACGTGTATCAAAACAGTTATATAACCTCACGCAAATATTCCTTTAACTACCTCTAATTCACTAGGAAATTCAAGCTATAATAATAATTTTATTTTTGTCGACAACCCTAGCGGTGGGCGAGGCGACCAGAAAGAGCGCGCGTTATGAGTTAGAGCGAGAAAGTAGGATTCGGCGCATTTTTGTGACTCGAACGTGGGTTTTGTTACACAGTGCGACTTCTGTACAAAGTACTATTACTTATTCTGTGACTGTAGTAACAAACATTTAAACATCTAAACATCCAAACGTGTTCACAAACTTTCACATTTATAAAACACAGAATAAGTAATAGTACTACGTACAGGAGTATCTCTTTCTAAAAAAACTGACGTTCGGGACCACCAGACGGAACGCACCGGATCCGACCGTCTCTGTCTATCGCATAACGCGTGCTCTTTCTGGTCGATGGCTAAGCCCCTCCGGAGGGCCAAAATTTGGTATTAGTAGCCGCGCGGCGAAATCACGGAGTGAGCCACTAGTGATATTTGTAGGAGTAGGATAAGATATGATAAGGTAGGAAAGATAAACAGATAAAATATGATAAGGTAGGAAAGATAAACAGATAAAATATGATAAGGTAGGAAAGATAAACAGATAAAGTATGATAAGGTAGGAAAGATTCAGTACCTAAAGGCGTTTAATAAATGTTTGAAATTTTATACATTTGAATGATAAAAAAGGGCTTGACTACCCAAGAGGTCCAAAATATAACCTTTTAAAATAGTATAACCTTGAAGATAAACAAGCACAGACTGCAAAATCAACTGCACTTTTTCAGCACTTAAACACTAAGTACACTTTAAAAGCACAGTTTGAGGAAATGTCTCGAAAATTCTCATTTAAGTGTCTAGGGAACATTTTTCTTAATTAATTTAGAATCAGAAGTGGGATAACAGATAATTACACCTGGACTGGATTTCATTAATTATTTTATTTTCACTCTCTTAATTTAATTATAAAATTGTTCTTGAGTGTTCTCCATTGTTTTAGGATGGGTTAGTTGTGATGTTGTTTGTTAAGAACATATCACTTTTTATCTTATAGGTTGTTCTAAACAAAACAATTAACTTCCTTAATTTGGGAGCTAAAACACACACAAAAACGAAACAAATGTATCTAGGATCTATCTATGAGTAGTTCAAAATCAGAGATGTCCCCTTTAAAGTCACTATTTTCAGACCGCACCAAAGCCACTGACTACGTAAGCAATCTATGAGGGATTGAATCCAACATGAAGATAGATTCTTTTGAGACTGCACTAAAGCTGGCATATGAAAGCAATTAAAGGTCCTATAAGGGTTTAAATCTAGCATGTAGATACGCCCTTTCACTATCAAAGCCTCTGCCATATGAAAACAATGTAAGGACTTATGAGGGGTTGAAGTTGATATGTAGTGTAGATCGGCCCTTTTGAGACTGCACCAGCGCCTCTGTCATATAAAATCAATGTGCCTATTAGGGGTTCATATGTAAATATGCCTTTTTGATTTTCAAGCAGCGGATGTCAGTGATGCGAATGGAATCGTTGGGCGATTTATGGAGCTCTCGGGCGATTTAACTGCGATATCGCCGGTCTGTAAAGCGATGCGACGTTTGATCTGACCTGCAGCCCTATACTCTGTACTTTTAGGTATTTAAAAAAGGTAAACAAAAAACCACGTGACTCGGGTCGTTCAGCCAATCAAAGTAACGTTTTGTATCTGTGGCACAATACCACTGGCTGAAAGACCCGTGTCACGTGGTTTTTTGTTTACCTTTTTTTAAATACCTAAAAGTACAGAGTATAGAGAAAAGTATGTAGTGACTGGTGAGCTAGTCAGCTATGATAACAGTGAGGGATACAATTTGACAAAGTGAATTAAACAATAAATAACGATTTTATTATTAATACAAAATCACCAGTAAAGATTGTGGTGTATTTATATTAAATTCTAAAGAATCTCAATATTTCCAGTAATATTGTTTCGGTCACTATAAGAATTGTTATTAATAAAGCTTTTGTTTTTATTCACAAGAGACATTATGCTCGGTTTTTGAAAAACTGTGAGAGACAATTACAAGGCACGTTTTGTGCCTTAGTGGCTGAGTGGCCTTGATAGACGCGCTTGTTAGAGTTCGGTATTGTATTTGGTATTTATATTTATTGTAATACAAATCGTGGTGTCTCAACATTACAATGAGAAGAATTTAAAGAGTTCCAGTGGATATATTGGTTTGAACACGTTTGAGCGTGCGAGGTTTCCTCTAGCATAGCTCCGCTACACTTATGGAATCCCTAAAATACTTAGCTATAAAGACATGGAAGCATAAAATACACACGATTTTGATACCAGTCAACACTGACCCTTACATACTTTACGTTTTCTCAGTTCGCCCAAACGATTAACACACAAGTGAAGCAAAGCAAACGTTTAAAATGCCCGTGCCCATTGTACGTTCCGATACGTCACGGATAAGCTGCGCCTTCTGTCTCAATCGCGCTAATCGCGTCGATAAATACGGTCATGAGCCGAGAATTAGTGCTCCAGTTACGGGAAGCGTCGGAGGGTAGTGGAAACGCGGCCATTTGTTTGGCGGAATAAATGGAACGATGATGCGATGCGCTCATAAATTTCAGCGCCATCTCTCGAGACTTTTTGAGTTGCGTTAAATTTAATTTGATTTTGAAATTATTTTGGCTAACTAATTTTATTGCCAACAATAATCAAACGATTATTTACATCCTTTTTTAATTCAAAATAAATTCAAATAATTTGTTACACAATAATCGTAAACATCAGAAATATTATAAAACGGTATGAGTATTTATTTGATTTGAATTAAAAAAAAAATGCTTGCTGTTACAACTAAAGTAGTTTGAAAAACTCGCTCGGCCAATGCTGATACCCGCCTTTTTATGTAGTTCCTTCAAGACCATGGACGTTACGACTAGGGATGTAACGAAAGATAGTTTTGCCGATACGATACCGATACCGATATCTTAGCTAAATAATGAAGTATGAACTTCAGATATTTGTATGTCCTTATTATAACTAAAACTTGGCTATATTTAACAGAGAGTCAACCTTGAAAGTGTAAAGTAAAAATAAATAAATTGTCAACTCAAAATTCAAATTTTCTTTTTATTAAGAACCAAAGATTTAATTAACATAGTAATCATCATTGCACAAGGTAATAGACCAATACATAAATTAAGTCAGAAATTGAAATTACTTTTTGCAGATTTTTTTTACATACACCAAACTCTTTTCGCGCTCTTCAAATATCGATTGTATATAATCGGCGATACCGATATATCGGTATCGGTATCGTTACCTCCCTAGTTACGAGTCTTACGACACACCCGAAACGTCTAGTTCTATAAATCACATTAGGTATGTACTAAAGAATTGAGAAAAAGTACTAAAAGCTAAATCGTGCCTTGAAATGGAAACGCAACTTCAAATTAAAACTAACTTCTTATCGTTCCTTAAACATTCAGGACATCTCTCGCAATTTATACTTTGTTAGTTCAGCCGTTAACTTCAACTTGAGAAAACTTGTATCCATTTTTTCACCTTTTTTATTACTTCTAAAATCCCTTAAGCGTTTAATAAATCAAATAAATTACTGCTATCTGAACTCGGGTGATAAGTTTTGCTAAAAAAATACATTTGTAACTTTGGGAGCGTCTATAATACAAAATGGCGGCTTAAAAAAATTATTTGTGTAACTGACGGTGGCGCCACCGTCTAATGGTAAACATGAAATTAATTTGTAATGTCATTAGTTCGAAATTTTGGCATCAGCACAATGTAAGTTTGAATTAGTAGTTATATGATGTATAAAGTGGTTTTGAAGCAGGTCACGAATGTTGCGATTTTTATTTAGTACTATGTTCGGCGATTTGTTTGTATATGGCTTCCGTGTTCAAAAACATAATTTAGAATGAAAACATTTGACTGATCGTTTGAGTCACGCGTGAACACTGATTGCTAAACTTTTCATTTCTTTTAAAGAGTTCTAAAATCCAAGCATTTAAATTTTTTGCTAATTAAACTAGGTATCCAAAAAGTAAATTTTATACATCTCCTCATGTGCCTGACTCTTTTTCTTTCAAACTATACTTACCTATATGTGTTCTCATATTTGCACATTTCATTTATATCTCCAGAAATATCGCGACAGCATTACACTTTATCCTATCAAATTTTCAACCACGATAATATTAAACCGGTACGTTTTATTCTAAATCAATAAAAACAATCAGACCAGAAACTTCTAGTTTAAAACACCGTAAGTGAATAGCGGAAATCTGGAAAGCTCCGTCATTTTTAGCAAACAAAGTAGTAAGAACTAAAAGTGATTAATACCGCGAGAGTTATGCGTGCCAGCCACGAACCAAAGTAAGGCGATAAATCGAACTGTTACCGCCTTTTCGAATGTACGGCTATTGGGAAACTTAGAAGAATGCAGTTACGAGCACTGAAAAACGCAATAAGTATGATATTATTTATTCGCAATAGGACGCAATGGGACGATCTCCCCAACTGGTATCTGTGACGATGAATTTAGGATGTAGCATGTTTATACAGTGAAAGTGCATAAGTGGTTCAAAAATAAATTCGTTCTGTACGAAGCTTCCTTTATCTGATAAAACGTAAACAGACATGCAATATTTGAGCGATATTCAAAAATATTTATATATATGTACCTAGCGGCACATACCCTATTAATATTTACAAATGTGATATAAAACAAGCAATGTGAGCCCGTATTCAGCGACTACCCTAATAATTATTTGCGAAACTGAGCCACCTCTGAATATTTTTTATATGTATATACTCATATATATGTATTTATTTATTTATATATGTATACAGTATATGTATTTATTTTATCTATTTACATATAAATACCTCTATAATCTCTTGTACATGTTTCTCAGTTTGTCTACCATCTCTCTTGTCTCATCACTCAACTGCTCAAAGGTTAACTGGAAGAGATCCCTCAAAGGGATAAGTTCGCCTTTGTACATATACCTTAATTTTGTAACCCTGTACTTTGTCTTATTTTGTGCAATAAAGTGTTTACATACATACGTATTATTAAATTCCGCTGAAATTTTGCAGATGAGCATTAAAAGTCAAATCAAATAAAGTGAACCTTGTGGACAAAGTAAAACAAAAAAAATAGTTTTTCGTTTTATAATGACACATTGAGATGTACAACTTCTGATATAACGTCAAATAACAATCGAAGACTAAACGAGGAGTTCATTCTACCTTCGATTGTGCTTATACATGATTGTCATGAATAATTTATAACACTTTAAATAATCGCTGGGCACTAATCAATCGTACTTTTACTTTTAAATTCTCTTTTTTGCCATTATGAACAAAAATGTAACACTTTAAATGATTTTTGGGCAGATTATATACAATAAAGTATCCTCACCTCAAGTTGCATCCATTCGTGTGACAAGGACATTCTGACTATTTTTATTAGAAGAAAAAATTATATGTCTCGGGCAGGATTTGAATCTGCACCTCCCCGGCTATCCGGGCCAACACAGGCGCATTACCAACTACGCTATCGAAACTATCGGTAGCGAATCCTATCCGAGACAACAATCTCAATCATTTTTCAATTTTTCTCTTCTAATAAAAATATTTAGAATTCGTTGGCAATCTTTAATGCTATAATAAAAAAAAAACATGGACATGTTGAGACATATATTTCACCATCTCAGGTTATAATACGTTCTAATGTTACCAAATCTCCGTCTATCAATCCCATATCACCAGCTAAATCAATACAACACTCAATCCACTTACTGCCCGTTAAATGATGCGTATTAATCCATACATTACCCTCCGCTTTACGTCAAAAGGACGTAAGAACGGACATAGGGTCGATCGTAGGTTCAATTGGCGTAAGGGACATTGTTTTGGTTGTCCTTTAACCCAATTGAACCTATGGTTGACGATAGGTACGGCGTATACGTCGTTTTTGTTTATAAGTAGTTAGTGACGCCACGATCACAACGACGATTAGTGAATTAAGCCATCGGGCATGCTAATGTGTGAGAGTAATTTAGTGCGTGGTACCGAGTGAAATGGAAGCGCGGCAGTCGTCAATCGTCATCAATGGAGTGGACTATACTTTGAGGTTTGAAATATACGAGTAGGTACTTTGAGGTTCGAAATTTTAAATTAATTAATATTATTAATGAACTTGTTCTGAATGCGCGGCGTTTTTAACGAGAAAGCGTATGCGGGAGATCGTATAAAACGCGATCGTATTTACAAAAAACGTTTAATAATTATAAACTTTTTAAGCTAACATGGTCATTCACATAATAACTACTAATGACAACGGGATATTTACCATGTATGTTTGTTTTATTGAGTTACCGGTATTACTGTACTGTAAGTGAGACGGTTGGCGTTATGGCTCTTACAAAAACGTCGGCTTTATTAAACCTATTAAAAAGTCTCAAGTGTCTCAATATTATATTCTTCGTAACTTACACAATTTTAGCTTTATCTTGTCTGTTACTCAAAATATTAAGTGGAAAGTGAGAACCCCAGTTGTTTTTACAATCGTCATTATCAGCCTATATCCCACCGCCGGGCACAAGCGTACTCCAATAGAGTACCGTGTTTTAACAATACCGGTTATTTTATCTTAAACGAACCCCGTTCTAAAATTTATTTAAATTCCGCGAACCGAACGAACCCAGACAATCAATTCCTTCCAACATGCAAAATTTACAGAACAAAAAACCCGCCTCACCGAAACGAATTAAACTATCACAAGCTAAAACTCTTCCTAGTTTTATACTGTACCTAATTTGGCTCTCGACTAGGGACCCGTTCCAACTTGTAACAACTTTAAGCAAATTAAAACTTCTACTGTCTACCGCTTGCTTAGTGTGCGTTGGTGAAATATTAACTCCTTATGGGGCGCGCAGTGTACTTTGGTCGCGGATTCCGGTCGTTAGTTGAAAACTTAATGCAGGTCTTGATGTCAGTTAAAGTTGGGACATTTTGAGGCCGATTCTTTGGGGGGCTGTGAGTTGTTGGGATTGTCGTAATCTGGTTCCGGGGTAAACATTTAAAGGCTTAATTTAAGGGCGGGTTGATTTGCTTGTAGGTATCTATCTTTATTACTCTGCGTGTTTGTTTTAAAGAAATTTTACAGATATTTTTTTTGAAAAATGGCTAAAAATGCAATCATTAAGTGGCAAAATTCAAGAAACTACTTCTAAAAGTTTGAAATACTGGGCTTCTTCAATTTGTTAGCCTTTTTTATGTAAGTGCAGATAATTTTTACATTTTAGGTAAAGATGCGTTAGAAATGTTGTAATGCTATATGATTGTTGTGTATGTGTTTTAAACGTTAGGGGTTAATATTTACGTGTAGTGTAACAAGAGCAAAAAAATCGATTTAATCTTGAAGTTTGGCAATTTTGAGTAATGTTCGTCACAACATTTCTCAACGCAAAATAAATAACGTGTATTTTGAACTGTTTGCAATTAAACCATAACCCCCCTGAAAGCAACGGTAGCGTCAGAAAAAACTTCAAGAATGGTCCTAAATCATAGAAGAAAAACCACGGCCTCAGGAATCTACAATCTGAATTTCGCAGCCAATGTTATTTCCCCATTCGCTCAATATCGTAGGCAATATCATTAACCTAATTACGCGATCACTCACCGTATTTTGACTTCCTTGGACTGCCATTCGGAATGCTTGTCGAAGCTGATGAGAATTGCCGCGATTTCCTGCAACAAAGAACCAACCTTAAACACAAGGTCATAAAGTCTAAAGTCAAATAAGAAGCGATCTGTTTATGCCCGAAGCCTTCAAGATAGATGAGTTTTTTCCGTTTTGATGAGTTGGAAACTTCAAGTAGGCCGGTATTAAATAATATATGTCGACGTTGGCAGTTTTTGCACTTAGATAAGTTAGGCACGGTTTTTGTGAAGACTTGGAATTGCTTGAGGGTCGTGAAAAATGTATTGATACTCGGACACACCAAATAGTAGAATCAAAAACTAATACAGTATTTTTTTTACTTTAGTGACGTTTTATTTTCTAAGAGTACGCGCAGAAAGAGCGCGGTCTGGCGTTCCGAGTTCTGCGTTTTGACCGCTCGAGAGTTCCAACGCACACAAGAGGCGTTCTAATTCTTGCGTTCTATTTTGTCCATGTCTTTGTACGCGCAACATATCGCTAGAAAGTTCATCTGCCGAAGAAAAAGCATTACTTTTGTAGAGCCTAGAAACTTCATATAATATTTTCCTTTCTCTAACCAATTAAATCAGTTTTTCTATATTTGCAACTTCAGACATCGTGGTGAACGCGGCGTTCTCTGTTTCGGCGGCAAAAGAACTCTAGAACGCGGCGTTCCGCTTTGGCCGCCGCAGTCTGACCGCCTGCTGTGTGCATTATCGTAAGGGACTCGGTACATTCGAAAGAAGGCAGAACTCTGAACGCGGAACTCGGAACGCCAGACCGCGCTCTGTCTGCGCGTACCCTTACTCATACTTACGTTTATTTTTGAAGTGAAAATACTTAATGAAATCTGTGGCTGAAGGCGTGCGACCGTTCGTTGTAGAAGTCTGAGGGCTATCTATGTTCACAGCAGTAGACGTTTCAAGTAGGGAATGCAATAGGGATCTCAAAAAATTGTCCGAATACACCTTCTACAGTGGCAATAAGAACTTATTCGATACCATATTTTTGCACCTGACTATAGGGAACGTGCACGAACTATGTATAGGTGGCAGCACTAAACGACAAAAGAGACACGGGCGGACAATAAAGGAAACTATCGCCCCTGTCAAATCAAGCTGTCAATGTTAATGATAATATATAAGTGTCAATGTCAAATATAGTAAGTCGTAGCTACACTGACGTTAATCGTCCTTCAACGCGATAAACGGAACTAACCTAACCAGTATGGCAAATACGGTAGAAAAGCATTACAGCGCCCCCAAATCTAAATCCTATTCTCTTTCCGCACAGACCCTAGCGTGGTTCACACTATACGGTATGGCTAGCGCAGTATTTTTCGCGATTGCCTATAAATCAGTACGGTTGCTTACTATTACGGAGCAAATTTTTACTGTTATGGCAACGCATCTGTGTAAGTCAACACACACACGCAGTACGGCGCTTGCCGCTGTCGTTCTATAAGATCATAAGTATTGTATTGCGAAATTTTACTGTCATGCTAATACATTCCATAATTTGGATCCCGCTTCGAACGTGATAATCCGATGAGCACATGATTGACTTCTGCATTCGCGTATACTCAAGTACACAGAAAATAAAAATACTTAAGCGCCCGAAATAACACTTATCGATACCTTTAGACTCAAAGGACGTAAACGCCGTAGGTTCTAATGGAGCTTACGCTCTTTGAGTCTAAAGGTATCGTTATAAGCTTTGTTATCGTTACAATATTATCAAAGTAAATAAGTATGTATTTGGGTGCCTAGTAGAAGGTAAATAGGTAGATATGGGCTCGTATTTAAATTTTTGACTTCGCGGTTTGGCAAGCGAGCCACCATCTTGTATGAAGGTGCCAAAATATACATCAAAACGTATCTACTCCATCTTTTGCAAGGCCAGACTGAAGGACCATTGATTATTTAACGCTAACCATTAAATTTCTAAAGCTTCTCACAAATAAATCTAGCTTAAATAAACGTCCTAGTGTACTTTCTGCTGACCTAGAACTATGAAATTTGACAAGTAATATAGTCTGTGCGGAAAGAGAACAGGATTTAGATTGGGGGGCGCTGTAATGCTTTTTTAATACACTTGCTCAAAAAGTGGTACTTTTTGTAGCTGTATATCGTACGCAAAGTCCGATTTTGCGAACTAGTGCTTTTTATTTCCCATTTTTTTTAATTTACTGTTGTTCAAATACATACATCCAACTAATGGTCAAATACGTTCTTTGTTTTTATTACGTCAGTGGACATTGAATGAAAGTATACATTTGATACGTTTAAAATATTTAATCCACATATATAACGTTTGATTGTTTTTATTATAAACAATTAAACTGTTATCTAATATTAAAATAGTTTAAAAAGTATGCTTCTTGAGTATTACCAATGAGTAGTTTAGTCAGCGGTCTCGCATAATACTAGTATTATGCGAGACCCAAAAAATAAAAATTGTCACAGATAAGATAATATGGTGCAGGCTGTTCGAGTTTTATAAATGACAACTAGCTTTCCGGCACTAAAGATTACATTTTACTTGGAAATTAATGAGCTATTAAGTATTTAAATATTTATTGCTTTTTTCCATTTTTAAATGCAGTTAAATTATCTTAGAACGTTTGTCTGTTCCCAAAATAGTTTATTTTTATTTGGCTGAATGGTGACAAACGCTGCCACGTTGGAAAAAGTTCGCAATTAAAAGTAACACATTTTGTTTTATTCCCGCCATTTTCATTCATGATTGTAATTTTGTAATTATTAATTATCACGCATTAGTTTGATAACACTTTTGTGAAAAATGAGCGATTCAGACGATTTTGAAATAAATTCAACACCACGAGATATACTAGCAAAGGTGTCAACGGCAACTACTATTCATTATTTTACCAGAGAAGTCGAAGGAGGAATATCTGGCCGTCTATGAGCAATTCATTGACTGGAAACGAGAAAATCGAACGGCGTCATTCTCAGAAAATGAACTTATGGCCTACTTTCTTGAATTATCTAAGAAATATCAGGCATCTACAATGTGGTCAGGATACTCAACGTGACTCTTAATAAGTGTTCCAATTGAGTGCTCCATTTTTATGAGGCCAAAAAATAAACAAATTTGTCTCTTAATCATTCAATCATTTCATTTTCGTTGTAATTTTTCGCAAATGTATTAAAAAACGTCGTTTGATACACGTGCGGAAGTGTCATTTCCACTCGTCCCGAGTCTTGTCCCTCGCCTTACGGCTCGGGCCAAGACACCTCGGGACTCGTGAAAAATGACATACTTTCCGCACTTGTATCAAAAAGTACTATTCTACCGTATCTGCCGTATTTTCTGTTCTGTGGCCATACTGGTTAGGTTAGTTTCGTTTTTCGCCACGCCTATTCTCTTTCCGCACAGACTCTACCCTCTTATAGGTACTACAAGTATAGGGAAAAATCTGGAAACTATACTTTGATTTAGATTTTGACGATTAAATCATAAAAAACATAGTCTTTACTAAGTGAATCAAAATTTATAGTATAGTGTACTTTAATAATATAATTATGTATTTTACTTACAAATTTGTACGGAACCCTCCGGTGGGCGAGTCCGACTAGCACTTGTCCGTTTTTTATATCGGTGCTGTTATTTCTTATTTGTTTGTTGTATTGTATTGCATTTTTTTTATTAATAAAGGAATGTTTCCTTTCAATAAAATGAGCTAACTAAAGGATTTAGGTCCCTCCAGGGCCCATAGATTTTTTCCACCTGTATATGTAACAAAAAAATCTGGTGTAATTTACCCGCATTAAAGCCTAATAAATAAACATCATGTTTCTTTCATATAGTAGAATTGATGTTATTAAAGTTTATTCTTAACCGTCTTTGCGGTATGGAGAACTTAACGACTTAAATCACCTTCATCCATTTGACCTTGGGTTTGGATACTTTGGATCGGGTTTAAAGGCAAAGTTATACTTGGCTAACCAACTTAAGTTCGTATCTCGATGGAGTTGTGGTCAGTGCGTTGACCTCGACAACTATGCCAGTTCACAGACTCGAAACTAAGTACCTAGGGAAACAATACTGTGTAACGTATTTCTGTACTGAGTTATAATGTCGACATATCAAAGTAAAGAGCAGAGGTGGCAGGGCTGGGTACACTACATAAATACGAAAAAGAAATCCGATATTCAGAATCACGAATATCAAAATACCGATGTTCCGAATGGATTCAAATTGCTAGTATCATTTATCACAATTCCGATTTTTCAGAACTACGATTTTTAAAAATCCGAAATTACATATCGTGTGACTGTTCTAACAGTTAGACGTTTTGTATCGATATATTGATTATCGGAATTCGTATTTTTGATATCAGATTATCATAGATTCGGATTTTTCATTGTTCGGTGTATTGAACTTCGGCATTTTGAAAATCGTAATTCTGTTTTTCGGTTCAAGCTAACAACCACATCGAGCTTTTAATTTTTTGGAGTAAAATATCGGAAAATAAAAAAATGGTGTTTTGAAATTCGGTATAATAACATTCGTGCTTTTTAAAAATCGGAATTATGAAATTCGGAGTTTTGAGATTCGGAATAAAATATTTCGGAGTTTTGGGTGTTCCCGGGAAGGCTGTCATACTATAAAATAGGGATTTCGTTTACTTTAATAAAAGCTCATATAAGCAACATCAGGAAAAAATATTTTTCAAATAACTATCGGTAAAAACTACAGCTAGATATAAGCCATCAAAGATTTATCTCTGTCTCTTTCTAGCAAAATCAAATATAGCATGGAGGCCGTCGTGTACTGTGACGTGACAACCCATATCGGATCTTTCCGTCTAATCGCTGTCTAATTAGTAGTTTAAAATGGTTATATCGTCTGTATTTCTCGATGGATTTTAATTTTAATTTCACTGGATGTCATCTTTTTACGGTATTTCTATACTTTGTTAAGAAATGCGTTAAAAATATCATGCATATTCCCTATTGGATAAAAATATTCTATAATCGAAAGACTCCTATGCTTGCATTCCTAAAAAAATACATTGTCCATTAGTTACACTATCAACCAACATTGAACACGTATTTTTTTTTGTTTTTTAACAAAACTGAGCCCGTTAAAGTTCCACGTGACGTCACGCACATTTTAGTTCTATTTACATACTCTACATAAGGACTGGTTGACCGCTAGTCCGTTGCCCACTTTGAGCAATCAGTGAAACTTCAAGGTGGTCGGGGCCATGTGACCTGGTTCGATCCCAGGCGCTTCGGCCCCCACCTAGTCCGACCCTCTCAAGGTGAAGCGACCTGGTTCGATACCAGGGAACGCCACGGCCCCCACCTGGTCCGATTTTTGCAACAGCCAGTAAGACTTGCAAGTCTGTCAGCTTACAAAAAAAAAGAAAAATGTAGTGTGTATGTGATTTTATCTGAAGAAGTGCGAAATTCACGCGGACAAAATCGCTTGATGTCATCTAGTTAACAATACAATCGCCATATTTCTTCAGGAGTTGCTCACTCCGCGATTTCGCCGCGCGGTTACCAGTAATTTTTTTAAGGACTTAGCCAGCGACCAGAAAGTGCACGCGTTATGCGATAGAGAGAGACGTCGGATCCGGTGCGTGCCGTCCGGTGGTCCCGAACGCAAGCTTTGTTCATAAGTGAAACTTCTGTAGTGCTATTACTCTGTGCCCATGTCAAATAGAAGTTGTCCTGCGTCAAAAAACGTGGAAGAAAACTATCAAACTCACTTTACGAAGCCTTGTTACCCAAGTTTAGGTGCTCTAAATTCAAACGGGCTTATATCACAAGAAGTTTAAAAGCGCTTTGGTTTTTCTTCCACTAGCAAAGCGTTTGCTAAGATGGTTAGTATTCAACTCCCAGCCCATAGAGTGATTTATCAACCCCGACCACCATTTCACTTCGAAAACATCCTAACTCCTTATACTTCCATAGTATATAAAACCTTTTATATCAGAACAGGAACCTTAGTAACGTACAAAAGGACGTACGTTGTAAAAATATAGTACTAAGATGAGATGTTTGGTAAGTGACAGCGGTGAGGACGTGTTAAGAATAATGTGTGGTTGTTTCCAGTGTTAGTTTAGAGATTATCTTTTGTATTTTATTAACTGGGGCGTTTTCGATCAACATAGCAAATTGGATCAGTTCGATTCATCATCATCATCATTTAACCTCGAAACTTCCACTATTCGATGCACAATTGGTTGGCGCTGTCATTAATGGTCGCGTTCACTATAAGTGGGCCGAGCCGACCAAACCATATATTACATAACTAGGCTGGTAATACAAAGAAAGGCCGAGATCGCAGATGTTTGCGGCCCGAGCTGCAAGCGAGGGACGTAAATATGCGATCGAGGGCTTTCTTTATTACCTCCCGTGTTGTGTACATCATTTTATGTCTACACTTGGCTAGAAAGCGGCCAGGTGTGTTATAATAGTGTTTTATGCAACAGTTTTATAAGAAGGTTCAAAAAATGCGAATCGCGTGAGTTGCGATACGAGCCGCGAAAGCGGCGAGTATCGCAAATAGAGACGCAATGAGCGTTTTTTGACTTAAGTATACAACGCTGCATACAATACTTTTTCTACGACTAGGTTTTAAAATATAAAATTCATACCTAATTAAACAGCTCCCAAACAAGGCAAATATGACATATTGACTGACAGTTGTGTCTATGGTAAACTTTTTTTTTAATATGAAGTAATGAGACGAAGTGACGATCATTAAAATACTTTTTTTTATGTTGGCATCAATGAATTTAATTCGAAAAGTTTTGTTTTTCTTAAAAATCGTAGGAATTTAATTGTTTGTTAAGTTGGTAGTTGTGCATTTTTATCGTAAAGTTAGAATTGAGCGCTTAATCCTTGACCTAAGTTTAACCTAGATTTAGAAGTCTGTGGCTGCTAGCAGTATCGTAATGTGACTATAATGACACTAGTGCTGTTATGGGGAGTAGAGTATAGACTTTTCTGAACTCATATTAAGTATGTTCTTATATTAGTGTTCGTGACCAACTAAAAGACAGATAAAAGTACAGGGGTAGAAAAAGTATATTCTGTGTGTCTGTCCTGGACCGGTCATGTGATTATCTCGTCATGACGTCACCCCTGTCTGGTTTCACCAGAAGACCAGTGCTGGCCCTTAGTCGGCATTTAGTTGAGGTGGGACTATTTTGAGTCAGCGTTCAACATTTACTTCAGATTTTTTTTCATTGCTGTATTTTCATTTTCTGCTGTCATGAATAAATGCATTTTCTTTCTTTCTTCTCCAAAGAATTCCAGAAGAAACGACATAATTTTGCTTATATGTCCACTTTTAAGTAACTTAAGGTAAATCATTAATTTTCAAAATTGTACTTACGCTTAGCCGGTAGCTATAAGCTAAATATACTTATTTAGGTATTTCAGGCTATGGCTTAAAGACCGAACCCATCATAATAATTCTACTACTATTAGTTATTACTAACTTACCACTCGCTTTAACTGTAAAAATTAAGTAATTAACTCTAACCATCATATTACGTTTCCAAAATTCCTCGAACACAATCAACTGTACTCATTTGCGTGTCACCGACGATTTTAAAAAGCCAAAAACTAAAAATAAGGCGCCATGTTGAGCATGACGTCACGTCACGTGTAAGTCAGTATTTCATACTAAACTGCATACTTTTTGAGCGTTGCGATTTGAACTGTCATCAAATAGCTTTTTGTTTAAAACGACGTAGAGGCCTCTACGAATGCTACGCCGTAGCACATGCTATGAATGTGTGTTGTTGTTTTTTTAACACATTAACTGCCAAGCTTCCCTACGTGTGCCACGCCGTAGTCCGTAGCACGCTAATTGCCGTATGTAGCGAAGATAATGCGTAGACGTTATAAAAGGCTATAGCCAGATGACTTAAAATTAATTGCCGATTCTGTCATATACCAAAAAGTAAAAAAGGCGATTGTGATCGTACTCTAAACAGTGCTAATTATATAACGCTCTACCTCTCAGTAAATCGAGTTAATTTAAGAATAATCCCTATAAATCCCCCTCTACTACCCCTTAGGGTACTTAGTAAAGATACAAAGCAGACAATCTCATTTTTCTCAATAATTGCCGATTCTGTCATATACCAAAAAGTAAAAAAGGCGATTGTGATCGTACTCTAAACAGTGCTAATTATATAACGCTCTACCTCTCAGTAAATCGAGTTAATTTAAGAATAATCCCTATAAATCCCCCTCTACTACTCCTTAGGGTACTTAGTAAAGATACAAAGCAGACAATCTCATTTTTCTCACTTCCATAATATAATTCATTCGGCACAATTATTCTTACCGCCCTGTCACCACGTCCTGAACCCGAGCCTATAAACACGTGCGCATATTTTCGCACATAACAAGCCCGGTCGCTTTTAAATTTATAAACACATCGGGACCTCACGCTCACAAGATATATGGCCTCGCGTATAATGTTACTCCTACGTGGCATCCAAAATCGGGCGGAATTAGTTAAGGAAATGCTAAAACGCCCGCTGTCCGAAATACGGACGTTTTGGGGATGTTTGGTTTTTGTCCGTTTGGAGACCGTTTTTTGTCAGAGCCGTATTTGGGGATCGGTTTTTGTTCAAGAATACGGCTGTGATAAATGGCCTTGATCAATGATATACTGCGTTTCTTTATAAGGCTAAACACACATGGATCGCTTAAGGCGACGATTTGTTTGTTTGTTTTATTTTACGTCAAAAAGTACAAGTGGCGGACTTAAAAGCGGGCGAAGTATCTCCGTTTTAGCTTGGGTAAAAATGCTTTCATATGTCTGTCCGGCTGTTCAGCTGGCCTCCTCTGTAGGTCGCATTTCTCAACCGATTCCTGTCAAATTTCGTGAGCAGGTTCAATAATTATATTGTTCCCGCCTCTTTGGCGGCCTTTTTCTATTTTTCTCTATGCGATTTATATTCAAATTATTCTTTCTATTTTGTCAAAGATGCAAATGTAACTAGAGCAATGTCAAAGATTTAATACACTATATTGTACAAAGGCGATGGTTATGTCATGTTTTGACATATATGTAATTTTTTGTCGGTTCAGTTTCTGCTTTTCTTTTTCAAAATGGCGAAGCCAAAGGGGTTGACAGACTCGCGTGGGCCCGCGGGGGGGAGGGGGGGTACACCTCACAGACCCACTAGGTAATACCTGGAATATACACTTAAGGTATATAGGTAGTTCCAATAGAGCTGATGTGAATGATTACACACACAGCTACATGAAGTAATAATTGCAATAAAAAGTAATTGAATGAAATGAATGAGTGCGTGTGCGTGAACAAAACACAAAGTTATACTTTTTGGTATGTCTTACGATTCACTGTTGTTGAACTTGCTATCGGTACGAAAAAAGAACAGTAATTTCAAAATCCCGCTGTCATTACATGACATGGTGTTGTGTGCGTGACCTCAACTCTGCTGGAACTATAAGGTGCTATAAGTATTATATTATTATTGTGTTATTTCAATAAAATATCGCGTATATTAAAACAAATTTTTGGAATTATTTTTTTTATATTAGGAGCCTATTGATGCCTGAATATGAGACCTTTATGATGTAAATTAAAAATAAGGAGTTTTTTCTTTCATTGCTATTGTAGCAAAGCCACAGTAGAGAGCTAAGTAGTTTATTTATTTGTAAGAAAAAGAATTGTGATTCAAATAAACTGGGATATTCTTGGTAGGAAAATTGAAAGCAGTACCTTTTAGAGAAAATTACTCGAGAAGAGAGACGGAAAATAAATCGAGACAGGGAATATGGCCCAGTTATTTAGGTGTGCAAACATTTTTGGGTACCGCAGGGACACAAAATGTTACTAATGTATTATTTAAGGTAAGCTGGCAGTATTTACCAGTCAATATGTTACTTTTATTTCGTGACGTTAATCTAAAACTATTTAAAATCGTGTATATTATAAATATGTATACTAACATAGCAATAGGGAATATGCATGATATTTTTTATTTACTTTAATAAAAGCTCATTCATACAAGAAACAGTAGGAAAAAAATATTTTTCGAATAGCTATAAAAATAATCAAGATATAAGACAACAAATATTTATCTCTATCTCTTTCTAACAAAACAGAATATAGTATGGAGATTGTACGGCCGCTGTGTACTATGACGTCATAGTCCATATCGGATCTCTCTGTCTAATCGCTGTCTGATTACTGCTTTAAAATGTTTATATCTTTCGTATTTCTCGTTCGATTTTAATTTTATTTTGACTTTATGTCATCTTATTTACGGTATTTTCATATTTTGTTAAGCAATGTGTTAAAAAAAATTCATGCATATTCCCTATTACAGTTATGTCAGCCAATACCGAAAAACCGGTTTTTCGGTATTGGCCCCATACAAGTAAAACCGGTATTGCATGCCCTAATCGGGTCCAATTGTAGTTTTCAAACCATTCAGGGACCCACTCAAATGTACACACAAACTGTCATCCAAATCGGTCCAGCCGTTTAGGAGGAGTTAGGTGACATACACACGCACAGAAGAATTATGAAGAAGAATGTATTGAGATAGATTTCCTGACTTTGTAATTTGTAAAAAAATTGTGACAGTTACTCAGAATCATAAATAATCATAACTTTTATTCTGCAAGTAGGCCTGAGCCTTCAGGCTGAATTCACATCAGAAAATCATCAAACGTCATATTTTCAGTAAGTCTTTATTTGTAAAAAAAGTACGTTCATAATAATCGAAATACAATAAGTAGTTAATTTACAATAAATAGTTATCCTTTATTTATTATTTGTACGGAACTCTATGAGAAATAAACGACACGCGTTTCACGTCTACCCCGGACGTCCCTTCTGGCATCTCGTGCAAAATTGGTGCGTGTAATATAATAATATACAACAATGTTACAAGCCCTCGTGTGTTCCTTTGTTTTAAAAACATGCAGCACTGTATGTACATACATGTAAATGACTACATTTATATGTATGTGCACAATGAAGTCGCGGCAGTCGGCTAGATTTCAATTTCATAGTATATAGGGCGTTTTTGGGGTCATGTAGCAGGAGTGAACGGGGTACCTGGGAGGGTCACACTGAGCAACTTTCACTATGGGGACAACCACGAAATCGCGAAAAAAATCTCCTAATTATGAGTTATTTTATACTTAACTATCAATTAAGTATCAATTAACTCTTAATTAGGAAACTGGTAGTGTAGGAATGCCTTATAGCACGCATGGTTACTTAATATTGTACCTATAGATAGACTCACGGATCCCACAGTCAAACTGTGGATACAGTTTTGTGAGACGATGTACCTATACTAATGTTTTTGACATTTGAACAAATATATAAAAAAAAAATTAAGTTCGCCTTTTGTACGATAAGTTTTCTTTTGTGCAATAAAGTTTAAATAAATAAATAAATCAGCTATTTTCAAAGTCGAGTGTCCACATATTCGTCCTGTGCCTCCAAACGGCACATTACCGTTGGGACATTACGAGGGGCAGTTTTTCGTTAAAATTTAACCCTAATTGCCGAATGTTGTCCGCCCCGTCCTTATGACGTCATTAGTACATGACAGCCTGTAATAAAAGTTGGAATGAACTCTTTGCTCCTTTGCCCCGCGAGGCATTCCTCGGGCTACGGCCTTGGTTAAGAGCGGTGGCGATTTATCTCCGCTGATTGGTAAAGCGAAAGCGGAAAATACTATGCATGCGCTGAAAAGTACGAAAACAGTGAACGTTCTGAGATGAAAATATAGGGAGCAGAAGCGAGGTTTTTCTGATTCATTCTACTAATACATTATTACCTTATAATGTGAAATTTTGATGTTTAAAGTCTCCAATGATTGTTAATAAACAACGCAGTAACAATAAAATGGATTGAAATATGGCATAAAAATAGACCAAGCCCTGATTTGAAACGTATATATTCCAGTATGATTCAATGGGACGGTTTACATATAAAAAAAATAGTAGTCTCGTGTTTAATAAGTTCGTAAACAATGTATTAGGTAGATGGATCGAAGGAGTGTCTAGGTACAGAGGAAATATTGACGTTCACACATCGATTTTTTCAAGAAAAATCATCAAGAAAATACGGCACTGAACTGTCAAAACCTGAATCTAAAAATTCAAATTACCACTTATGTTGCTTTTCAAGACATAAATCCTATAAATGGGATCATATCTGTTGCATTAAAAATCCTGAATATTTAGAACGTAAAAGCAAAACCCGCTAACCGACAAAGGAAGTCATAAATCAACAATAACGCATTCACCTCATAAAACCCACTGGCCTAAATTAAGCCAGATTGCCAAAATGATACTATATTGAATGAGAGGGGGTTGCAAATTCAACAGCACAATGCCTTGGGATTTAGGCGCCATGGGTAAAACGCCGTAACGTCGCTAATGTATCCTACCCCTTATCGCTTATTGCGAAAGTGAATGCCGCGAGCGAAAATTCTAATGAGCTCTCCTTAATTTCGTTTATTAAAATATCCCCTTCGCTTTTAGGCGTATTTACGAGTATTAGATTCCTTTGAGGCTTTTTTCGTTATCTAATGGTTATCTATAGGTTTATAGTTGTTGTCAAGTTGGTATTTATCAAAGTTGAAGGGAATTTTGTATGCAACGAGTACTTATTTCATATTAGTATCTGCAAATAATCGTTCCTACAAAAATGTTTCTTTGAAAAATAAAATTTAATGATATTGTGTATTTACAGGCATTCTATATTTGAATTTCCTATTTTCCCGTACTATCAGCATAAAAATGTTATATATTGAATAAGTAAACACCAAAATAATGTGAGTGTCAAATTCTAAATTCTATTAAAATTAAGAGATTCTCCTTTTCATGCGTACATCAAGGGTACACTACTAAGTGTACGACCTGAGTGGACGCTCGAACGGGGCGTGCAGGGAGACGGAGCGTGCGGCGTTCACGTTAAACATAAACAAATGTATGTGAATGCACGCTACACACAACCCATAAACGCTGCCCGCCCCGCCAGACGCTGGACGCTCGCCACTCAGGCCTTACACTAATGCAATTCCAAGCTCTCGATATTAGGCTAGACGACAAAACAAACTGTTTAGTCCGTCAGTTACATTATTAAAAAATATTATACACGTATTTTTTATTTTGTTTGACAAACAAAAAAATACGAAGATACAGCGCTTAGGAGTATCGAGTGACGTCACTCCTTGATACAATTTTCACCTAGGAGTGACGTCACAAGCCCCCACTTCAGATGTTTGATGATCTGTCGATTTTTAATAATTTGATAAACCAAGAAATACGTGTCCCATATTTTTTCATAATCTAACTGACGGAATAAATATAATGATATATTTTCATCACACTTGCTCGAAAATGGTGTCATTACACGTAGGTTCTGCTAGCCGTAAATGGCCTATTACGCCCTAGGGCGTAATGTTTTTTTTTTAATTTGAAACGCTGGTTCTGTTTTACTCTTATTTGTCATGTTGAAAGGAAACGCCAACTTACTTTTTTAACTTTTATCACTGAAATATTTATTTAAAGATAACTGTTATTGCAAATACATGTAAACACATATTTCGGTAACATTCATTAAATATTTAAATATTGTATTTCAGTATTTTGCAAATATAAAATCAACTAAAATGGCCGTTACCGCTATGGTTTCCGAACGTGAATTGACATTCACATTGTCTATGACATATGTCACTAACGTCACTGTCTGTTTTAATATTTTCTTGTCATACTGGGTGGATTAGTAAGGTTATTTTTATTTAAGATTTCCTCACAAGTGTGATGAAAAACATTGTGTGTGCCACGGGCGGTAAAGGAATTACAAACTCGTGTTATTAAAGCCCTTGGCTTCGCCGCGGGCTTGTAACGAACACTCGGTTGCAATTCCTTCGTTACCGCCCTAAATACACAATGTACTATTTTAAACCAGTCGTCATCCCTATTCATCTACAGTAAATTATATTGCGTAACTTGTTCCAGAATTGTGCTTGCTCAGGCATCCAGTGATTTAGTTCCATTTTCGAAAGGAACTAGTTCTTTTAGGTCAGTTCACATGAAATTCGAACGTTTCTCAGAAAGCAACTGAAAGAACTTGTGCGGTAGAAATAGGTTAGTGAGAAACCATTTTGTGTCATTTCGCTCATTCGGATGATTTAGGACACTGGACATTATTGTTTTTTAGGGTTCCGTACCCAAAGGGTGCTCACGGAACCCTATTACTAAGCCTCCGCTGCCCGTCCGTCTGGTATTTTTGAATTGTAACAGGTAGAGAATTGAAATTTTTACAGAATATATATTGTAATAAGACAACTTAAACGGATTAAATCGCGTATATTACTATACTTTATAAGTCCCGACGTTTCATAACCATTTTCAGCGGTCGTGGTCGCGGGTAGACACCAAAAACCCCGTCGGGGCTGTTATTAAAGAACAGTTTCTGATGTTGAAGTAAACTCCTGCTTTCAAGGTATATGTCGCATATAGGTATAAGTTAATCATGTATAAATAGGTAGGTGTAAGAATCTCTTTGAAATTAATTGTTTACATTCAATCATAGCAGATTATCATTTCTATAAAACCTTTAGCTGATTTATATGTCGTCATTTATCAATGATAATTGTCTAAACAAAACCTATGTAAAATCCAATCATACAAGTATATAGAATAAGCTATTTTATTAAACGCATCCAAACAAGGTTTGTTTCACTAAACGCGAGGAATCGAAGTATTTACGTATCCCCACTCCATCGTGGTACTTCGTCTCCGCGCACCCCGCGCACCGCGGCTTCTGATTGGTAGAAATAACAGGCGTATGATTGGTCGAAATAATGTTTCCTAAATATTTTATACTTTTACAATTCTTATTGGAATTCTTGATTAATGTTTGTGTATAATTATGTGTCTATGATTGTAACCTGATTTATAACTGTGTTTATTCAATAAATAAAAGTTGGTTACACTCCACCTAATTACACGGCGCCTGCACGTCCTACGCAGTGTCTTCCCGCGCATGCGCGAACGCATTGCGCAACAGATCACACACACAGGTATAGAATCAGCTGATTGACTCTTATAAAACAAGCAATCAAACGATTCTAAATTCATTCACTTTACACGGCTCAGTAGAGCAGTTTACCAACTTTAAATATGTAAACAAGTTCTTCTTATTTAAATCCTATTAGGATGACCTTTTTAAAATACAGTCTGCACTCAACAATTGGACCTTCGAGCTACCGGATCCAGAGCGACGATCACTAAGGCGCTCAAGATTTAGAGGACCAGGGGCTCAAACAAACAGCAAGAAAGAAACACGTACGCGCTGAATGATCGAGTTCAGTATCTTCGTGAAATTAATTTTTCACTGTACTCGGTTTACCGATTGTACGCCAGCTTTCGCTGAAGAGGTGCCGCCTCGAGTCTCTCGGCGGTTACCTATCAGGATTCTGGATCTTTCGGGACCCGCTTCCTGCAACGCGTCGTGTTTGGACCTTAAGGCTTAAGTGCCTTGGTCTTTTGGTGACTTTAGTCACGAAGAACGCCAGCTTAACTGAGCACGCAGTTTCTAGTCAGCCACCTAGCGGTGTTAACGGGCTGACCAAGTCTCTGCGCATCGAAGGATCTACGCCACTGCGAGTGAATCAACTTAGGGTTAGGGTTAAAATCAGTGTTAAATTCAGTGTTAATGATAGGATTAGGTATTGTGTTAGTGTTAGGTATTTGTTAGTGTTAGGTTTGTGTTAGTTTTGTTGGTGTTAGTTTCATGTTAGTTTGTTAGGGTTAGGGTCCCCCACGTGCGATATGTCAGAAACGAAGAATCTACGTTCCAAGGGACCGGTTCCCGAGGGAGAGGAGACTCCGTCCCAGGGAGAAACCACTAGCTCAGATACGACAACATGGAGCAAAGGCACCGGCCAATCCGCAGACACAGGCAGTACCGCTAAACAATCCGTCGCGAGTAAAAGCAGCGCGAAAAAATCCGTCACTAAAAAACCCGCCGCGAAAAATCCCGCGCTTCAAGAAGAAGAGGAGGAGGTAGACGACCAGGAAGGTAGCACGCATACGTTAATAAACGCGAACGAGGATAGGGTCGCGAGCAGTAGGTTAGCAGTACTTATGGCCGAACTGAACATGCGTAAAGCCGAACTAGAATTAGCTGAGCGGGCCGCGGCCGCCGCCAAGAGTAGATTAGAGATTGTTCAGCTCGAGGCCGAACAATCTACCTCAGGCGCCGGCGCCCCCTTAGTACCGGAAAATAGAATTCTAGGTTGGGTAGCACAACAGAACAGCTCTAGACCTGCGAGCCGTAACCCCGAACCGCCGCGTAGGGTAGATCGTGCGTATCATAACGCGGACATGCTAGGTAGGCAGTTATACGCGCCGGTAGCACCGCGAAACATTCCTGACCTCCCGACCTTCGACGGGTCAATTTTAGACTGGGTAGCGTTTAAGGCCGAGTTCGAAGACACGGCCCCCTTATGTACGGACATAAATAACGTCAGCAGGATACGTAGGGCACTCCGAGGAGAGGCGCGCATCGCAGTCAAATCGATTATGTACACAGTGTCGGATCCGTATATAATAATGGATGCATTGGAAAAACACTTCGGCGACCCCGAAGAAATCGTTTTGACTGAGATTTATCAAGTTAAAAAGATGCCGCGCCTGGCCGAGGATAGCTCTAATATCATAACATTCGCGGGTCACGTGGCCAACGTAGTGGCCACAATAAAGTCTCTTCGACAGGAAAAATACCTATACGCCCCGGAATTAGTAAACAAAATTGTAGACAAATTAAATTTAATCGTACGGTACGAATGGGCAAAGTACAAAAACGCGCATCAAAACGAGCCCGATTTAGTTGCGATGTCTACATTTTTGAGTGAGATAGGTAGTGCGGCTCGGAAAACACACGGTAGGCATCCTAGAACGCGAGCTCACGTACATACAGTGAGTCACGAATACGATAATCGCGATCTTTCACCACCGTGCGAAAAAGCGTTTTCCCGACCGCGACCTACACCACGACCTCGCGATTATAGCAATAGTAGCTGTTCGGACAGTGAATCGTATAGGAATCCCATTAGGACGGTCGCGCAAGTAAATCAACGTCCTAGTAAAAAACCCGCTACTGCGCACAAACCACGCCCCCGCCCGACATTAGAGGCTCCCGCGCCTACTGCGGCGGTACAGTGCGTGAATTGTAAGAAAAATCACAATTTGAGTGCGTGTGCGGATTTTATTAAGACGTCGATTGCGGAACGATGGGAAATTGCGAGAAAACTGAAATTATGCTTCAGGTGTTTAGGAATTGCGCATAAACGCCCGAATAAATGTAAATATCAGCCATGCGGTGTGGCTCAGTGTGAAGCGGGTCATCACAAACTTTTACATGGTTTGATTGCAGCGGCGACGCCCGCAAAAATTAATGTTAGCAGCGTTAATTGCATTTCGCGTTCGAATACCTTTCTTAAAGTAGTCCCGGTGGAACTGACAGGCCCTTTAGGCACCGTTACGTCTCACGCGTTGTTGGACGAAGGAGCAAGCGTAACTTTGATTCAACGCGATATAGCCGACCAAATAGCGCCGCGACACAATAACGAACCACTTATGATAGAAGGGGTAGGTGGTCATATCATGAACGATAAGGATTCGTGTAAAATCAAGCTAAATATTCGCGGATTTTGTAGTAGAAATCTAGAAAGCCTAAACGCACATACCATTGCTCACCTACATTTGTCTCCGCAAGAGGTTTCACGTGATATGGTGGAAAAATGCGAGCATTTGAAGGACATAGTAGAGGAGCTGTGTTATGAGCAGGCTACACCTACAATCCTTATCGGCCAGGATAATTGGGAGCTTATAGTGTCGCGACAAATTATAGCGGGAAAGAAAAATTTACCAGTAGCTAGTTTGACGCGCCTCGGCTGGGCGCTACACGGGACGTACGTAGCGCCCAAGCACGGCATAGCCACGGTTAATCACGTAAAAACACTCACACCGGAGAGTGAAATTCTTTCGACTATGAAGGAACACTTCAGCATAGAATCGTTAGGGGTAGAAAGTCGTACGCAGAAATCCGACCCGAACCAACGCGCGTTGGACGTTCTGAACGCAACTTGCACTAAGATACCCGATGAGAATAGGTACGAGGCAGGTCTGTTATGGCGTTCGGACAACGAGACACTACCCGACAATAGGAATCACGCGTTACGCCGTCTTTATAGCCTAGAAAGAAGGCTCGATAAAGACGAAAAATTAAATAAAGAATATACCGCGCAGATCGATAACTTGTTAAAAAAAGGTTACGCAGAGGAGGTAAATTCGGATCCGCCGGCGGACGCGCCTAGATTATGGTACCTACCGCATTTTCCAACTATTCATCCGCAAAAGGGAAAAATGAGGTCGGTATTCGACGCTAAGTCTCAAGCCTTCGGAACCAGTCTTAACGACAAATTACTAGCAGGCCCCGACTATTTAGAGTCGTTGTTCGGGGTAGTTGTTAGGTTCCGCGAGGGAAAAACGGCCATAATAGCGGATGTTAGAGAAATGTTTTTGCAAGTAGGCGTAATAGAAGCTGACCGTGACGCATTACGTTTTTTGTGGAGGGGGGAGGACAGGACGAACCCGCCTAAAGAATTCAGAATGAAAAGGCTGATTTTCGGTGCGGCGTCATCCCCGACCACGGCATTATACGTGAAAAACAAAAATGCAATGCATCACAAGGACGAGTTCCCTAAGGCAGCCGAAATTACAATCAAAAACACGTACATGGACGACATGTTGATTGCACTTGACGAAAACGAAACCGAAGTAAAAAAAATTGTTAACGAAACTTACGAGCTTAATCTCAAAGCATCTTTCGAATTGCGCGGTTTCGCATCGAATAACCCAAATGTCTTAAGCGACGTCATTGCAAGCAACACGGACTCCTCCGTAATAGGAAAAAATGAAACCGAACGGACGTTAGGTCTTATATGGAATCATAAAAAAGACACGTTAGGTTTCAACGTTAGTTTACGCAACACGCCGGAAAACGTGTTAAACGGTTCAGTATTGCCTACGAAACGGCAGGTGACAAGTAGCGCAATGTCGATTTTCGATCCTATAGGGTACATCAGCCCGATATCGGTCTTAGGAAAGGCGTTAATGCAAACCGTTTGGAGGACAGGTATAGGCTGGGATGATCAAATCACCCCAGAATGTCAACCGGCGTGGTTGTCGTTTATAGAAAATATACAGCAACTGCGAAACTTAGAAATACCGCGTTACGTATTTTCCAGCCAACGGAAAGGCTGTTTGCATGTATTTTGCGACGCATCGGAGAAAATTTACGCTACCGCGGTATATTTCGTAAGCGACGACGCGCTCGGGCAAAAAGTATCCACGCTAGTAGCCGCCAAAGCGAGAGTAGCGCCTCTCAAAACGATTTCTATACCGCGTTTAGAGCTACAGAGCTGCGTACTAGGTACCCGCTTAGGTAGTACGGTAGCCAAAGAAACAAGTTACGAAATCGAGAAAAGCTATTATTGGTCCGACTCGCGCACCGTATTAGCATGGATTAAGGCCGACCCGCGTACGTTTAAGAGCTTCGTTGCTCACAGATTGGCGGAAATAGAAGATACCACAACGCCAGCCGACTGGCGCTGGGTACCGAGTGCGTTAAACGTCGCCGACGACGCCACTAAGGATATTCCGACCCAATTTGATAAGAACCACCGATGGTTCCACGGCCCTGATTTTATTAGGCAAAATCAGGAAAATTGGCCTAAAGAAAAATCGCCACCGACGGCGATAGCGCTCACCGGCGAAGAGCGAATCGTAAAAAGCGTGCATACCGCGAACGTAAAAAAATCCGACGACAATTTAGCGTTTCTGCCTAACATAGATAGATTTTCTAAATTTACGCGATTGGTTCGCGCGTCTGCCTGTGTCTTGGTTGCGGCTGAGGTATTTAAAGCCAAAATGCTAAAGAGAAATCACGAAACAGATATGAAAAACGAGCATATAAAAATGGCGGAGATACTACTAATGAAAAGAAGCCAACAAGCATCATTTTCCGAAGACTACAGACACTTGGAAGCTGGGCGGCCGCTACCGAAAAAGTCACCACTGCACAAGATCGCATTGAGAATAGATAATGCGGGCCTGATGACACTGGACAGCAGGATTGATCGAGACGTATCCAGCATCCCGGTACTTCACGCCAAAGAAAAGTTCACCCGACTACTGATTCAGCACTACCACGAACGTTTCAACCACGGTAACCATGCCACCGTAATAAACGAGCTGAAACAGAGATACTTCATAATCGGATTACGCAACACAATTCGATATATTTGCAACAAGTGCCAATGGTGTCGGACCTATAAAGGGACTACCCTCAAGGTCCCCGTAGGCGACTTACCAGCTGAGAGGCTCAAATGCAATCAACCACCTTTTACTGCCACGGCCTCTGACCTATTTGGGCCTATGACAGTAACGATTGGACGCCGACATGAAAAACGATGGGGCGTATTATTTACGTGCCTCACAACCCGAGCCGTTCACCTCGAGCTAGCCGCGTCACTATCGGCTTCCTCACTCATACTCGCACTACGTCGTATGATGGCAAGACGCGGAAATCCAACCATTCTCTACACTGACAACGCGACCAACTACGTCGGATCAGAAAAAGAATTAAATGAAGCTCGAAACACGCTCACAGAAACAATAAAAGTCTTCGCGCCGGCCCGCAACATAATATGGAAAAAAATCCCGCCCGGAAACCCAGCAGCTGGAGGCGCCTGGGAAAGGATGGTCGGCTGCGTCAAGGCAGCGTTAAGAATAACATTACGAGATCGAGCACCGCACGAGGAGGTCCTTCACACACTCATTTTGGAGGCGGAGCACATAATCAACTCTCGACCTCTGACCCCCGTCAACCCCGATCTCGAGCAAGAATCGCTAACCCCAAATCATTTCCTGCTACTGCGATCCAATGCCATGAACCCATTCGGCACCTTTAAAGACGAGAAAATGTCTCTGAGCTCTTGGAAAACAGCGCAAGCACTAGCAGACGTATTTTGGAAACGATGGATAAGCGAATATAGACCGACCTTAATGCCCCGCGCCAGTATGAACCCGAATAACTACAAGTTACAAGAAGACGACGTCGTAATCATAGCTGACAACACTATGCCGCGCGGATTATGGCCTAGAGGCATTGTAGCAAAAACCTATCACGGCCCTGACGGCCACGTTAGGCAGGCCGATATCCGCACGCGAGCAGGCACATTCCGCCGCCCAGCTTCCCGTCTAATAGTTATATGCTCCAAAAACGGAGGTGCTATCGCACGTGGGGGAGACTGTCGCATATAGGTATAAGTTAATCATGTATAAATAGGTAGGTGTAAGAATCTCTTTGAAATTAATTGTTTACATTCAATCATAGCAGATTATCATTTCTATAAAACCTTTAGCTGATTTATATGTCGTCATTTATCAATGATAATTGTCTAAACAAAACCTATGTAAAATCCAATCATACAAGTATATAGAATAAGCTATTTTATTAAACGCATCCAAACAAGGTTTGTTTCACTAAACGCGAGGAATCGAAGTATTTACGTATCCCCACTCCATCGTGGTACTTCGTCTCCGCGCACCCCGCGCACCGCGGCTTCTGATTGGTAGAAATAACAGGCGTATGATTGGTCGAAATAATGTTTCCTAAATATTTTATACTTTTACAATTCTTATTGGAATTCTTGATTAATGTTTGTGTATAATTATGTGTCTATGATTGTAACCTGATTTATAACTGTGTTTATTCAATAAATAAAAGTTGGTTACACTCCACCTAATTACACGGCGCCTGCACGTCCTACGCAGTGTCTTCCCGCGCATGCGCGAACGCATTGCGCAACAGATCACACACACAGGTATAGAATCAGCTGATTGACTCTTATAAAACAAGCAATCAAACGATTCTAAATTCATTCACTTTACACGGCTCAGTAGAGCAGTTTACCAACTTTAAATATGTAAACAAGTTCTTCTTATTTAAATCCTATTAGGATGACCTTTTTAAAATACAGTCTGCACTCAACAGTATAGTTGGATAATGAGAGTTTTTAAGGTTAGGTATAACAATGGTATGCTTTCCATGTATCCTTCTGTTACGTCCCTATATAAATCGGACTGCAATCGTGTGATGTCCCCTCACTATTTGACAGGACACTTGTCAACGTCAAATGTTGCCACCAAAAAAGAAACGTGATTTTTGACAGATTCACTTCTTGCGTAACTCTTACGGTTTTGCGACAAGGGGACGCGTTGCGTACGATCGGTTTCCCTATTGTATGTCGAATTAGTGGATTTTGTGATTGTTTTGTGTGCACGAACGATTTGTGTGAACAATTAAGTGCTAGCCTTGTTTTCGCGACGCGAACGCCACATATTTTGGAGTCTGGACCAGAGATTGGATTCGCCTCGGCGGCGACCTGGCGCATCATCAGCGTATAGCTGAACTTGACGAGACTTTGACTCTTTGACTGACCCGACTGTGACTTTGACTTGACAAAATTAAGCCCACATCAACGGTCGCAGAGGTACGTACAGTCAGAGAACCGAAATTAGTATAAGTTTTTTGCACCCTGAAACGGGGTTAATTCTAGTCGGAGACACCCGGGTCCCGTCTAGAACACCTTCATTTATTTATGGAAGGCAGGAAATCTGCGCGTCGTATTACAATACAGGGTGAATTTTAAATCGTGAATCGTAATAATTTTTTTGTAGTCTATACATAGTTAACAATAACTTACAATGCTTTTAAACCTAAATTAAGTACGTTTTTATTTTTTCCACTTTTAATTTGATTAATCCAAATTTTTAAAATCTCGTGGTCACCCTACATTCATGTTTCGTACTTGTCATGAAAATTTTAACATTAGATATCCAATCTCCTAATATTGAAGTTGGCTGGATAGAATATTGGCACGTATTGTCAATAATGTCAACATCGTCGACATTGTCAACATAAGTACCTATTTAAATCGTATTTACTCATAAAATAATTCAGTTTTATTATTAAGCGCCTCCACCGTTTTGTTCATTAAGCGGGTCTTTAATTGTAATCAACACTAGTGCTCTGTATTAGTCTTAAGTAGCTTTACCGGTAACGATTTAAAATTCATCCTGTATAATTACTAGTCGCTCTGTGATTTGTCAACCCGAGAATTGGTTGAGAAATGCCAGCTGTAGATAAGGGTAGCGGCACAGTAGTTTGTCAGTAGTTTTTCACCGGTAGTGCCGATCATTGTATACAATATAAGAGTAATAAAATAGTTGTATTTTGCTAAAACCTGCCTTAACTTTTAAAAACTGCTGAACATTAAGTGGATAGTATCCGAAAAAAAATACATTTAATTGAACTGAATTTGTAGCGTTATCTGAAAACATCGCCACCAGATCACCAGTTCTCTACACGTCAATACACACTCAAACTCTAATAAAAACCCTTTTAACGAAAACGATACCATAAAAGGTGATTTTTATTGGCGAATAAAAATTTCTGTTTTACGCCAAAGTGATGACGTATAAAATATTCATGACGTCATCCGCCGCTTGTTTTTATTTTATGTCCTGTATACACTTGCGATCTTTACTGCTAGAACTAAATTACTCGATGTGGATGCAGCTTTAGTGGATATTATGGCAGTAACGACTTAGTGAGTGTATAATAAACTTATCATTTGATCGGCCATATTTATTACGTACTCGTACGATCAAATGATAAGGGCGTAACAGACAATTTGGCGCTTTTTTTTATCTCTCGTTAACTTTAACTTATTTAGATAATAGGTCAGTTTCTAATACTTAACATCAAATCAGCTTCTTAACATGAAGTGTCAAAACGTTTACACAGTATTCATAGAAAATACGGATAAATTAATGTCATCAGTCATCACAAATTCTTATGATCAAATTGTCTCCTTAATTTATTAAAAATCGTTGAAGGCCAGAAAATAAGGTAATCTAGTTTTATATGAGATCAGTTTTGGGAGCTGAATTCGATAATTAGCGTTGAATAATTTATTTTTACTACAGTAAACTATCGTACCCTATCGTATTGTATATTAGGCATCATTGTCTAATCTTTACTTATTTATTTGTGTTCTTAGGCTAGGCATTTTTTTTTCAAATCCAGTTCTGAAGATGATATCTACGAGGAATTAAAGCAACTCTTTAAGAGTAGATCCGATGTTTGAAGAAAGTAATTTTTTTAGAAAAGCTATTTAATTTTCACTTCACTATAAAAAAATTATCCCGTTACTATCCCGTTATCTTTACCGGGATATAAAGTATCCGAAGTTTCAATCCAGGTCTTGGTTTACTTGCATGCCAAATTTTCAGCTCAATCTATTCAGTTGTTACTGTGTTATTTATAGCTTGGCAACTTCGTTGGTGACACTCACCTATGTGCTTTTTGTTGTGTGCAGCCGTAACTACTTACACAAGTTACCGCCAATACGAACGGGGGCCTCCAGAGGCAGTCTCCGTCGGTCACCGTTCGTGTTGGTGGTAACTTGTGTAAGTAGTTACGGCTACACAGAACAAAAAGCACACAGGTGAGTGTCACCAACGAAGTTGTCAAGCTATAGTAACAAACTTCACATCTTCAGTAGCAGTGGGAACGTTTTTGTCCTTGTCCGTTTTGCCTTTGTTCGCTTTCCTTGTTAACCTGTAAGGTGACGCAAGGCGAGAAAGCCTACATTTCACACCATCCAAACTCAGTTACTAAGAAAGTCCAACTTTTTCCGCCCGGAAAGTGGCGTTTGTCTTCCGCTTATCGCCCTCGCGGAACGTTTTTGCTAAACATACTGATTATCTTGTTCAGTTGTGTGAAATTTACACCATTAAAATTGTATAATATTAACATGGCTAACACTCCAGTCAAATATATTGTGGGCGCAAATATCACTGCTTCTTGTTCGTTTGTTAATGGGTGAATCAACTTTTTTTTGCTTTATGCAAAGATTGCTCTGTCTCCTTATTTGTTAACCTTTTGCATGTTTTAACATGATTTAAATGGAACGAGATCTTATATCTAGAGATTAATTAGGTAAAAATAAAAATAAAACTCGTTTTTAAAAAATAAATAGCGCGACCCAGCGGACAAAGCCTTATTTTCATACAAAAGTGGAGGACAACTATGTCCGCTGGTGACCCAGCGGACATAGCTGCTTTATAAAAAAGTTATAATGAAAAATATTTGCATTACGTAGCTTTATTGTCTGTATTTTAAATGAGCGTATTCTTTATTAAAAAAATATCCGAATAAAGATTTCCTTTCAATTTTAGTCGGAGAAGGTGAAATTTTGTTGTTGATTCACCCAAATTGTAGTGAAAGTTGTTTAGGTTATAGGCGTGCAGCTTAAGATTCATTAGATAATGCTCATCGATAAAGGTGCTATGATACCAAACGAGGCTTGGTGATTTTTCGTTACTGGAAACGCTGAAATCGCATTCCTTGCTCTATTCTACTGCGTCACCAAACTAAACATTAATCATAAGTTATATACTCAGTAGTAAACATTAAATATTTACACGCTTCGATACTTGGCTACAATATTTTTTACAAGTTTGCATAGTAACAATATGTAACGTGCTAAACACGGTCGTAAAAAAACGGCTACTAGTGATGTTAACTGCATCTACACAAACGAGCTTAATAGTTACAAAAAAATATCAACCACTTTAATACATTTGCTTAAAATAACAACAAAATGTTTTCATTTCATTATAATCCATTTATGAACGATAATTTTGAAAGAACAATAAAATTATCTTAGAACTATTTTAATATTTTAGTGCGAGATTGCTATGTTTTCTCATCTCTTGGGGAAAAATGGGCCAGATGAAAAGTAAAGATTTTTACGGCAGCCCCTAAGGACTAGTAAGCCTTGGCCCTAAAAATGAGCCAACGAGTTTTGTTATGGATTTCAAGATTCTTGAATGTTCGTTGATGAAATATACTGTATTCTGCACAGAAATATATCGAGAAGAAGAAATAACCACATTTTTATAAAAAAAAAACCCGACCGCGGTGCACTTTGGAACTGCATAAAATCCGCCATTTTGTTTATTTTAACGAACTTCATACCCAGTGACACTCGCACCATCAAGACGAATCTAATTATGTATCATTTATCAAAATCGGATGTGCGCTTGAGTAGTTACGAGAGGACATAGGAACGGACATACATACATACATACATACAGGTCAAACACATAACCCTCCTTTGGGCTTCGCCGCAGTCGGGTAAATAGTTCGTCGATTTGTATGGGAATCAAGGGTGTAGTTTTTCGCTTGGCATTTGACGCCAAAAGTGTAATTTAGTGATAGAAAACATAAGTTTTCCATTGCATTTGGTGATATTTAAACTATTATATAAACCATTATTATCAGATTTTCAAATTTGATAATAATATTGACGGCAACTCAAGTTAACGGCAAGCAAAGTAGGTCGTCACTTTTTTAGCACGCGAGGTACATGCCCATTTTCCCTCTACCTCGATATATTTCTGTGGTATTCTGTCAGTTTACGTAGTATATTGTTAGCACTTAGCAGGACATTTCTCCAGAAATATGTCTACGAGTCATTCATCTGTCTCCATACATTTAGTATGAAAAAGGGCCAGATGAATGAGGTGACCTTAGACATATTTCTGGAGAAATGCCCATCAGTCAGTCAAGTACAGACTGGGTCAGCGTGGGGACTTAAGTCTATGCCCAGCAGCGGCTCGTTAATGTGATGAGTCGTGACTTTTCTTTAACACGCACGTAATGTCCCTGATGTTGCAAGCGTCCATAGGCTGCGGTGACTGCTTACCATCAGGCGGGCTGTATGCTTGTTTGCCACTCTAGTTGTATAAAAAAAAACAAGGGAAAATAAGAAAACAATAAACATGTGGCGACACTGCCACCTAGCGACATTCGTTGGAAGCAGCTGACAACAACATCAATACGACCAACAGATGGCGCTAACATCAACGGCCATACAATTGGCGCATTCTCCATAGTGTTCCACATCACACTACCGAAGTGTCGCTATCTTCAGACTTCGGTCTCCAGGCACAACACCCGTCTGGAGAAAGATTTATCAATTGTCCTCTCTTCCGCAAACGTATTATTTGAAGTTTAAAAAATTTGGAAGATTTCATATTTAATATTTACAAAATATATAACCACATTTTTATAAAAAAAAACCCGACCGCGGTGCACTTTGAAACTGCATTAAATCCGCCATTTTGTTTATTTTAACGAACTTCATGCCCAGTGACACTCGCACCATCAAGACGAATCTAATGATGTATCATTTATCAAAATCGGAGGTGTCGTTGAGTAGTTACGAGCGGACACAGGAACGGACATACATACATAGATACAGGTCAAACACATAACCCTCCTTTGGGCTTCGCCGCAGTCGGGTAAAAAGAAACTGTAAGAGCGGAACGTTATTTGAAACGCATAATAAAATTAAGTCTGAAATGTGAAAACTCATAAATATTCCGGTTTGCTGCATTTCACTCCGGGAACTGAGTCAAACAAATCTAGTTCCACGTGTTCTAGCAATATTAAAATAGAAATGGTTAGTTTCATCTGGAAACATACTTATGGCTGTTGTTTCTGTTAGAGAACTGGGGTAAAGTATAAGGACCGACAAGTAGCTTTTCTTCGGCCATTTAGGAGCGCGCGATACCTATTCAAGGTCGATGCGCATACGGTGCGATCCGTACTGCAGTTCTTACTCATTCTTAAAACTTTGCTTGTAGTGCGCTCGTTTACGGCGCGCACACATACAAGCCGCGCGATGTAAAGGTAGTTCCACGAGAGTTGAGTTGCATTGTTAAGGAGCTTCTAAACGGGCAATATTTTTCTGCAATTTGTGGCCGGCAAGTCTTGCTATCTCTCTCTTACTTCGTATGCTAAAGTAAGATGCACATAGTTGCCGGGCCACAAATTGCAGAAAAACATTGCCCGTTTAGAAGCACCTTTACACACATAGCTACATGAAGTACTCATTGCAAAAAAAGTGAATGAATGAAATGAATGAGTGAGTATAGTTTAAACAATCTTTTTGGTCTATCTTGCAATTCACTGTTGAACCTGCTATCGGTACAAAAAAAGAATAGTAATTTCAAAATCCCGCTGTCATTAATGACAGTGTTGTTGTGTGCGTAGCCTCAACTCTCGTGAAACTACCTTTTGTAGGCAGAAAAATTACTGCTGATACTGTGACCCGGTAGTGTGAAAAGACAACGGTTGCTACTAGCAACTTGCTAGTCGAGCTTTGCTGTACTTTGTATTTGTCTACTCATTTATTCATTTAAAAGAAATCGAGTTCTCCCCGTCTAATGGATATCTGTTACTTGTAGTGTCTGTGTTACAGTGGCGTGGCGTCCAAAGAACTACGTTCCTACCGGCTTGCCTAACATCAGGCATTTGACCACCTTATTCTACAGCTCTTAAGGAAATTGTACGCCAAATCTGCACCGGCGTGCCCAAGGATATCTTTTACGCCACGCCACTGCTGTGTTATAAGTAGCTTAACTGAGAGCTGAAATATGAGCGAGATACAGGCCAAGATACGACAAAGCTAGAATAGTTACCATAGCCCTTGTCGTGGTGAAAAAAAAGAAAAAAAAAGATGAGATATTATGTATGCTTAATTTAGTTGTGTTGGTTATTATAGTCGATACCTACCATTATTCAGGAACTATAATACACTGCTACCACTACCACCACGATTACCGTTATGAATAGCCAGGATTTCAGCGGAGAGGAACCATTGAACCTTTATTTCAAGGACCGTGTGGTTGTATGTTTTCCTTGAGCTGGTTTAATTATGGGCGTTGAAAGATAAGACAAGAGTCAAGAACATGCATTTATTAGTGCACTGCAATAAACGGCTTAAGGCCACATGGGTGTCTCGCACCAGTTCCAATCAATCTTAAGACTAGACGGACCGATCGGAGATCTCCAAAGAATATAGCATACGATACGACCGCACGACGAAACGATACGCGGAACGGGCTTTATGCCTGGCCAAGCAAAAAGAAAATATCGCACTTACAGTTTGTTCACATCGCGACGGGGTGTTACGCACTGTCTTATCCGAATCCGTTGAGTGCGGGCTGGAAGACGTTGAACGCTTTCGTAGGCGTACCTCCGCCGTCACTCCATAGCTAGCCAGCCAGGAGGAGGCAAGAGATACGAGGATCGTCGCGATGCCACCGCTGTCCCTCTGCGGCTCCTTGGCGTTGCAGCCGGCGCGGTCGCGCGCGGGCAAATGGTCTGCTCAATGCCTCCGCACGAGCACGCCAAGCTGCACTCGGGGCGGGACGAAGTACCCCGAGGCCTGCGGAGGAATCTTTCCTAGGCCCCGTGTGAAGACGCCTTGGCATCCATGACCACGCAGGTCACGGCGAGAGCTCCTGGCAGACTGGAGCCCTCGTGGCGAGCGCGTGGGCACAGCGCGAGCCACCGGGCCAAAACTCGCGTCCTACGGCGAAAGAAATCCGTCGCTTACACTCGCGACAGTTTGTCGCGACAGTTCATGATGCCACTAAGAACTTCACTCACGCAACCCTGCACAAATCACCGTTTCCGGAAGGACGCTAATAACTAACACGACATTACAATTAAAAACCTTTTTGCGTGTCGGACAATTCTCATCCGCGCGAATTATTAGCGGGAAAAAACCGCGCAAGTCAGCGCGCGTGCGCTGCTCAGAGCGTCTCCGCCATGTCTGTCAAAGCTGTCTCGTTTTGTTTTTAAAGTTTTGAACGACGTCTCTAACTAGGGTCTACCTTATTTCGTATAAAACTAAATGGTATAAAATCAAAACGTATAAATTCAAAACGTATAAAATCACTTCGTATAATCATTCATTTCGGTTAAAATTCCTTTTGTATAACATTTAAAAGCTCTAAATACGAAATCTCTATTCTTCAATATGTCTAACATTCAAAATGTATAAAATCATTATGAATAACATTTAAGATGTATAAAATTATTACGCATAATATTCATTTTGTATAACAATTACTTGATCGCATATTTAAAACGTAGAACATTCAAAATATCTAATCATCACAATGTATACAAAACAGTCGGTCGGGCTCCGCAACTGCTCCGCCGCTGCGGGAAGAGCAGCCCCTTCGCCTTTGCGTATCAAAGCATATACAGGCTGCTCCATATACAGGGCATATACAGGGTATCACTGTTTTATATAGAGGGTGTAACTGTGATAGATACAGAGTGTCACTGTGATAGGTACAGGGTGTCACTGTGTTATATACAGGGTGTCACTATGTTATATACAGGGTGTCACTGTGAAAGATACAGGATGTCACTGTGATATATACAGGGTGTCACTGTGATATATACTGGGTGTCACTGTGATATATACATAGTGTCACTATGTTATATACAGGGTGTCACTGTAATGTATACAGGATGTTACTGTGATAGATACAGGATGTCGTCGATAACCTACCTATTTTTGGGAGCCGTTTCGTTTTTAGGGTCATCAAAAAAAATAACCCTAACCTACCTATTTTTGGGAGCCGTTTCGTTTTTAGGGTCATCAAAAAAAATAACCCTATCCTACCTATTTTTGGGAGCCGTTTCGTTTTTAAGGCCATTAAAAAAATAACCCTAACCTACCTATTTTTGGGAGCCGTTTCGTTTTTAGGGTCATCAAAAAAAAATAACCCTAACCTACCTATTTTTGGGAGTTGTTTCGTTTTTAGGGCCATTAAAAAAATAACCCTAACCTACCTATTTTTGGGAGCCGTTTCGTTTTTAGGGTCATCAAAAAAAATAACCCTAACCTACCTATTTTGGGAGCCATTTTGTTTTTAGGGTCATCAAATAAAATAACCCTAACCTACCTATTTTTGGGAGCCGTTTCGTTTTTAGGGTTATCAAAAAAAAATAACCCTAACCTACCTATTTTGGGAGCCGTTTTGTTTTTAGGGTCATCAAAAAAAAATAACCCTAACCTACCTATTTTTGGGAGCGGTTTCGTTTTTAGGGTCATAAAAAAAATAACCCTAACCTACCTATTTTGGGAGCCGTTTCGTTTTTAGGGTCATCAAAAGAAAATAACCCTAACCTACCTATTTTTGGGAGTTGTTTCGTTTTTAGGGCCATTAAAAAAATAACCCTAACCTACCTATTTTTGGGAGCCGTTTCGTTTTTAGGGTCATCAAAAAGAATAACCCTAACCTACCTATTTTTGGGAGCCGTTTCGTTTTTAGGGTCATCAAAAAAATAACCCTCACCTACCTATTTTTGGGAGTTGTTTCGTTTTTAGTGCCATTAAAAAAATAACACTATCCTACCTATTTTTGGGAGCCGTTTCGTTTTTAGGGTCATCAAAAAAATAACCCTAACCTACCTATTTTGGGAGCCGTTTCGTTTTTAGGGCCATCAAAAAAAATAACCCTAACCTACCTATTTTTGGGAGCCGTTTCGTTTTTAGGGTCATCAAAAAAAAATAACCCTAACCTACCTATTTTGGGAGCCGTTTCGTTTTTAGGGTCATCAAAAAAAATAACCCTCACCTACCTATTTTTGGGAGCTGTTTCGTTTTTAGGGTCATTCATAAACAGCAGTATAATTTGGAAAAGCTTATTGCTTAAAAATGTGAACTTGGAAAAATATATATGACTAGATTATGACTAAGCTGCGATATATTTTGAAATATACATTACACCAAATATTACTTAAAATACATTACAGTGACACCCTGTATATAACACAGTGACACTCTGTATATATCACAGTGAGATCCTGTATCTATCACAGTGACACCCTGTATCTATCACAGTGACACCCTGTATATAACACAATTGCACCCTGTTTATATCACAATTACATTCTATATATATAACAGTGACACTCTGTATATATCACAGTGACATCATGTATCTATCACAGTGACACCCTGTATATCTCAATTAAACTGCTTACAGACATGTTTTCTCTGCTGACAGTGACATCCTTTATCTATCACAGTGACACCCTGTATATAACACAATGGCACCCTGTATATATCACAATGACATTTTGTATATATCACAGTGACATCCTGAATATATTACAGTGAAACCTGGGCCTCATATTTCAATAATATTAAGGGTTTACAAAAATTAGAGCTTTTAACAGTTATACCCCGTGAATGTTATACCTTATAATACTTATAACAAATAACGTTTCGAGCAAATGAATGTTATACCTTATAATACTTATAACAAATAACGTTTCGATCAAATGAATGTTATATCATACGAAATTATACAAGATGACTTTAGAGCATTTGAATTTTATACGAAATGTAATTATACACTTTAATTTTTATGCCATCTGAATTTATACGAAATGAATCATTATCCGAAATGAATTTCGACGAAGTGATTTTATACGGATTGATTTTATACCAAATAAGGGGATACCCTCTAACTACGCTACGGTCTGTCGGTGTCAGTCAAAAATATGGCTTTGCAAATCAACTTTAATTCAAATAATTACGAGTGTACCGCAATTATCGGTTTCATAGACTAACTCGTTTTATGGGCAATTAAAATCATTTATTTTTAACTAGTGTTTGTTTTCCCCCACATTTGCGTTTGACGTTAGCAAAATGGCCGGGTGCCGAACGGAACGTTTTTTCTAGTGACAGTCGAATGTCGTGGTTTTTCAAATTACCCCGACAATTGAGTTTTTATAAATGTTTACTTATTTTTGCTAATCGTGTTCCATACGTGAAACACTTATTATAAATAGATAAAGTTAATCGCCCCGGTCATTTTGGTGTACGTTAAGTTCAGTTCCGTTCAGGTTAAGTGACTGAATTTGCAATTTGAAACTACTTCAAAAGCATGTGTTTTATAATAAAGTCCAATGGCTTTTATGCTGTTCCTGAGCGTAGTTGGTTACTAAGAAGGTGTTGGATTGCCTAAACAAAAGGTCAGTGACAATTTCTAGCACTTCTTTACGTCCAGATCATGTTCGCTGCGACAAAAATCGATCCCCTAAAATCTCATGTAGTGCCATCCACTACACCCTCTTCCTTTTATATTTAATTCACTGTAATCATGGGCACCCTAAAAGTAAGATAAAATCTTTTTTGATCGGACTATTATGATCGGACTTTGATTATGAAGAAATTAAATTGTGAGTGTCATTTTGGTAGTGTCAACGTTTAAAAACATTCGCAGGTAAATCAAAAAGTATTGGTACGTACGAAAGTATTCTAATTGAAGATTGACCACGAAAGTCGTTAATAATTTAAAACTTTTTGTAGTCAACACCAAAAAGAAAGGATGTTAATCTCACTAATACTGGTACGAAACATTAGCTTATAATCTACTGAAGCCGTAGGGTTGACCATTTTATTGAAATATTTTTTTCTTTCTCTGGATCGATATAAAACAAACCTAACCTAATGATAATGACCTCACACCGGCATGATTGTGTTTGCGGCCTTTCCAGTCGAGGTTCTCGGACCGTGGAGTTCAGAGTCCAGAGCAAAAAGCTAGTCCACTGGGGACCACAGCGCTGGCTCGTGCCTCACTCAACGGATTAGCATAGCTGTCCAAAGAGGGAACGCGGCCGGCAAAGTATAAAGACAACCAAGTTACGACTTCGGCCGATCACTCCGACCTCGCTCGGGCCCAGCTAAGTTTCTTGCCGGAGTCTTCTTAGCTGGGCTAGGTTTTAGCGAACCGGCACCTAAAACTCCCATTAGTTCGATACACAAGTTCACATAAGGACAGGATGACCCGAGTCATCCTTCCCGCTGGTCCGCTGCTCACTCTGAGCAATCAGCGTAAAGTCAAGGTGGCCCTGGCCAAACGACCTGGTTTGACTCCAGGCGTTATGCCACCACCTAGCCCGATCATATCGAGGTGGACCGGGACGAAGTGACCTGGTTCGACCCCAGGCACTCCCGGCTCCCACCCAGTCCGACCAACTCAGGGTGGTCTGGCTAGCGACCTGGTTCGACCCCAGGGAACGCCACGGCCAACCACCCGGTCCGACAATCGCTACGCCCAGGATGGGCTGCGAGTTTGTCAGTTTCTAAAAAAAAAAAAAAAAACTTCGGCCGTTTAGGAGCGCGCGACACGTATTTACACAGACGCACGACGCGCGTCTGTGTGAGTGAACGCCATACTGTGGCATGCTCGCGCATGCTCAAATCCTTGCCTGTGGTGCGTCCGTACACGGCGCGCACACATGCGCGCTCCCGATGTAGCTTTTCTAGGAAGAAAAACTACCGTATACCGTGCAGCCGGCCTATTAGGAGCCTGCCGCAGGGCCCGATCTTTGGGACATCATTTAATATTATTTTAGTTTAATTGTAGATAAAGATAAGTAATATGTACTGCACCTGCCATAAAAATTCCAAATAAAATTAATAAAACCTTATAGGTATTGAAAAGGCAATGGTAAAAATTATGAAAATTTTAAGGTTTCAAAAAATGTTGTCAATAAAATGAAAATTCAATGAAATGAAACATTGGTCCGCAAAACAGCACCCGTATTAGGAACAAGTTTATGCACTACATTTAGCTAAGTTACTAACTCATTACAGAACCGAAATTTCGAGGCAAAATGAGCCACTACCCTTAAATCCCGAGAAACGCTTAATCATTCCATTCTACAAAACCATTTTTTCTTGTAGTTAATACAAAATAAACCTTAATAGTAACTATACGACGGCCTTTTCAAAATTATAAAAAACTACGGTTTAGAAATAAGTATTGTCGATAAAATGAACATTCGATTAAATGAAACATCACATGAAACGTTAATTTAAGCAGATACTACACTGATTGTTGCACTTTGCACATTCTAAACACCCTTGTGATTTATAATTTTGGTATACACTCATTTTTATGTATAATGCTTAGTGATTAAGTTGCAGTGTAAGCGTAGATAATATAGCAGATGTATTAAAACATGTCTTAGTGAGAGCTGTTAAGGAAATAAGTGCATATTTTATACTTTTGTGTTTAGGATAATTATTCACCTTTGTACACTTGTTCGCCAATAAACAAAATAAAATAAATTAATCCAGAGAAAATAATACATCTCTCGGTAAAACAAAAAAAACTGAGCTCCCTGTTTTATAATGCTTAATAATGAAAAGAGAAATGTCTCTTCTCACTAGTACGTCTAGCATAACTGGCCGCGACTTCGTTTCTCGCGCGACAGAGCATCACCTGTCACTGTCACAGGATATTGAGTGGAAAGAGATAGGCAGTATTTGTCGCGCGACAAAGAGTCGCGTGTCACAGTTGTCATCAGATCATTTTCCAAAGCGCCAAAAGAAAAGAACCATATTTGTAAAAGAGCCCTTGAGGCCTACTTACAGAAATAAATAATTTGAATTTGAGTTAGCAAAACAGCACCCGTATTAGGTAGACCAAGTTCATGCACTACATTTAGCTAAGTCTGGCACTAACTCATTACAAAACCGAAACTGCGAGGCATAATGAGCCAAGATTTAGCGGCTCATTATCTCTCGGAGTAAACTTCTAGTTAGCCCATTTAAACGGGCGTTTAACCGAAAGATTAACTAGCCTCAGCTTAGTCACTGCAGGTTCAACTTCGAGATGGGTACGGGAAGTTAATGCCTGCCTCTTCAAGGTAATTGTAGTTCTTATGACCGTCAATGGCGATTTTATAACATTTTTCATCACACTTGCTCGAAAATGGTGTTGTTACACGTAGGGTTTGCGGGCCGTAAATGGCCTATTACGCCCTAGGGCGTAATGTTTTTATTTTAATTTGAATACGTTGGTTCTGTTTTACTCTTATTTGTCATCTTCAAACGAAACGCCAACTTAATTTTTTAACATTTATCTCTGAAATATTTATTTAAAGAGAACTGTTATTGCAAATACATGTTTACACATATTTCTGTAACATTAATTAAATGTTTAAATAGTGTGTGTGTGTGTGTAGTGTGTGTGTGTGTAGTGTGTGTAATAGTGTTTCAGTATTTTGCAAATATAAAATCAACCGTTTCATGTATTTATCGCTATGGTTTCCGAACGTGACTTGACATTTGCATTGTCTATGGATATATGTCACTATATAATGTCACTTTCTGTTTTACAATTTTATTTAGGTTAGGTAAGGTTGGGGTGCAAGTCAGGTTCCTCCACGCGTGCTCGAGCTTTACCAATCCATCTTGATCACGGTTTGATCCGCATGGAAGGGTACTGCTTGGGCCGGTGCACCCTGGAAACAACAACAAGCAATGGCCATTGCTTGTTGGTGGCTAATACCTGACAAACCGCTTGCAGTTTTCCCGAGGATCCGGGGAGTGTGGGAGAGGGGCCTCGGGGGCCTACGGGCAGGGGGGGGAGGACATGGATCTGGAACCCACGGAAAAGGGCAAGCACTCGGCCGTCGGCAATGGGTTGGAATCGTCCTGTGTAGACTTTTCCAACCCATCGCTACTTCTCGGCCAGCGAGGGTGGGTGGTTGAGTAACCTAGGTGTTGCCGATTGCTCCCGATGTCTTGTGTAATGGGTACCCCTCTCGTCTAGACCAAGACATTGGCTGCTAATGGGCAGCATCTGGGCTGGGCAAGGGTTAGAACTGTCGACGCGTTGCGTTGACTTTGCTAGCCCTTGGCCTTACTTTCGGTTGGCCAGGGATGCGGTAGGCAGAGGGCCTATGATCCGGTCCCGGAGGCTAACCCTTCCACCCTGACGGTCCCTCGGCGTGTCCTCTGCAATAGCAGAGTTCACTGCTGACAAGGGATGGGGGTGTAGTGGTGGTTTGGTTGAAGGGACGTTTTCCCGGATACCATCCCCACTACACGTGGTCACGGGGCAGGGGCGTTTGTCCTTTTAGGAGTGGGTGACCTCTCGCTGCCCAGCATCGTGGCGACCATGCTGGACAGCGAGAGGTCCTGGGAGGCGGTGGCCTCCTTTTGCGACACGGTGATTTCGCAGAAGGAGGCCATGGAGCGGGAGCGCGAAGATAGGCGACAGGCGCTCCCGCTCCGGCGTAGACGGAGGGGGAGGAGGCGAGCGCAATATCTCGCTCGCCTCAACCCCTAGTGGAGTGTGGGTGAGGGGCCCACAAATAGACTCCACCCGTCTGGGGGAGGGATCGTGGCGGTTTCCGATCCTTCCCTCCATTGGCGCGGGAGCCCTGGCGTCGTCAAAGCCAGGGCAGCCGGGGGGCACACATGGTAGAAATCCTTGGACCCCATAGTGCCCCCAAAACGGCAGTGCGGAGAAACGCCGGTGGGTTTTTAGTGGGTATGCTCCTCCCCCCCTCTGATTAGCAGAGGGTGAGCGAGAGGAGTGAGCCCCACATAACCCCCCCAACCAACATCGGGCCTCCCTAGGCCCCGGGGGGGTATGCGTAATGCATTTTCCCACCGTCAAAAAAAAAAAAAAAAAAAAAAAAAAAAGGGGCGTTTGTCCTCCCGTGGCGGCGAGGGAGGGACCGGGACACCGTGTGTCTGGTGCCGGTCCCTGCTTCCCCGGGGGACGGCCATTTGGTCGGGGGGGAGCTGGTGAGGGAAGGCACACTGGCCATGCTACAGTGTACCTTTTTCGGAGAGGGTCCGCCCTAGGGCGGAGGTGCTGGTGATGGCGTGGCGTTAGTAGATTCCCATGCCATCACCGTGAAGGCACAGGTGTCGGTAGCATCCCTGGGTTTTAGTGGGTAGGCCAATCCCTTCAGGAGCGGAGAGCCCCACATAACCAATACGTAACATCTGGTTGTCACCCCCGATAGCCTTAGGTTACGTAGTGGTATGCAGTTTTATGCATTTCCCGGGGTCAAAAAAAAAAAAAAAAAAAAGGTTAGGTAAGGTTATTTTAATTAGATTTCCTCACAAGTGTGATGAAAAACATTGCGTGTGCCACGGGCGGTAAGCTTTGGGCGGTTACTTACCGCCCTTGATACACGGTGTACTATTCTTTTATACCTATGTTGCAAATAGCGTTGCCAGGCGTCCGGATAATGCCGGACATAGTTAGGCTTATTGATTGCGTGTCCGGCCAAAAATAAACGGTGACTGGCCAATTTTTTTGTCGAACCTATTAATACTGAAATACAAAATCCTCAATAATGTAGGGTTTTTACCCAAATGTCCGGCCAAACTGGCTGGTCTGTCCGGCTATTAGGTTTGGCAACCTGGCAATCCTAGTTGCAAATAGTGCCGCGATACTAGTATTTCTTGTATATAATCAGGGAGCGTACTTTTGGTGCCGATGACAGGCAAATGACGTCAACCTATATACAGGCTGATTTAGTTAAGGTATTACATTGATTTACCGTTACCGTAAATTACCGGTATCGTTTAAGTTATGAATTAATTATATTTTTTACTTTCATTGATTAGTGTCAATTTTAGAAAACATTTTGTAAGTAAAAATATATACCTACGTCTGTTTTTTTATTTATTTTAACGGAAAATTGGAAATATTAATCGGATATGCGATTTGACATATACTTATCCGAATGCGGTCCCTTCTATATCAAAATGCGTTTCTGTTATAATATGTATTTTCCAATTTCCCGTTGCAATAAATAAGATAACACAGGCAGACACATGTCTTGATTTATAAAACGGCTTCTACCAACTAATAAAAGTAGTGATAAAATTAATTCATAGCTTTTACGATACCGGTAATTTCCGGTAACGATAAATCAATCTAAAAGCTAAAAATAATCATACTGTATGTAGCTTGACGTCATTTTTACGACATCGGCACGAAAAGTACGCTCCCTGTATATAATGTGCCAATACCGAGATCCCGGTATTAGACGTACAAAACTACCGGTATTGGGTTATTCTTCAGAAATATGTCTGCGATTTATTCCTATCTCCATATATTTAGTATGAAAAAGGGCCAGAGGAATAAGTTGACCGCAGACATATTTCTAAAGAATAACTCTATCGCATGTTCTAATTACAAACAGAAAAAAGCCGAAGAACTTTCAACTTTATAATTTTTCTCTAAGAATAGTAATAGTGTAAATTAAAAAATGCCAGAAATAAATTTGTGTACAACATCATCGCGGATTTTACATACACTCGTATTTTTACTTAAAATAAGGAGAAAATAAAAGCGTTTCGTGATGTTTATTCTAAAACTCCAGTTTTTTTATGTAAAAATGTGCATTGATGTCGTTTACAAAGATAACCTGTAATTTTTTTATGAATGTGATTAAACTTGCAAATGATGAGTTTCCAGATTTTCATATACATACCTAATAATATTTTTTTCGTGTATGTAACGCAATATAATTGCAAATTGTGAATTAAAATATTATATTCCTTTTTTAATGAGGAGCATATTATAATTTTCATGAAAAAAAATTAAGTAAAAAAGAGAAAGCCTGGAATTATGTACACAACACGGGGGGTAATAAACAAAGCCCTCGATCGCATATTTACGTCCCTCGCTTGCAGCTCGGGCCGCAAGCATCTGCGATCTCGGCCTTTCTTTGTTTTACGACCCTAGTTGTGTAATGTATGTTATCAAACTTTTGATTAGGTATCTTTGTATTTTTTGTTTAAAGTCATATAGTTAAATATACTAAGGTCGTACTGTCTATGTCCAGATTTCTCACCATTTACACAACTACATTAATTGTGGTCAAAGTTTGACTTCTCCGCATTGTTGTGCCCTTAACGACCAGGGTCCTAATTACGTGCCGCTCTATAGGATTGTATTTAAAGTTAGATTGAAATTGGAATTGAGTTCAAGTGTGGGTTGGATTCTGATAGTGAAGTAATTTAGTCTTTGTGACGTATACGTACGGCTATAAATGTATGTGTATACAGGGTGCTTCGGGAGACGTGAGCAGGGCCAACCTTACGAATGTAGTAAATGTCAATGGACGGTTCACCATCGTATTTAAGTGAAACACTCTCACCTCTTTCTCTTTCCTTTTTTTTTACTTTTTGTTAAGTACAAAACTTAATTTTCTACAATCATGGTCATCCTACAGCAACATATTTATAAAAATAAATCCTCTTTAACTGTTATGACAGCACTTTGATTATGAAGAAAGTAAATTGTCATTGTTATTTTGGCAATATCAGCCTTTGCAGACATTCACAGGTAAAGCGAAGAGTACCGTATCAGTACTTTACAGAACTATTCTTATTGTAGAGTGACCATAAATGTCACAAATAACTTAAGACTTTCTATTTTCAACACCAAAAAAATGAACGTTAGTCTTACAACTAGTGGTACGAAATAGTAGCTTGTATTATAATTGACTAAATCCATTGGGTTAATCCTGCTCATGTCTCCCGATTCACCCAGTATATGTGGCGTCGCTTTATCGACCAAAGTTTCATCGAATGCTTCATTTTATTTGAATTTCCATTTAGTTGACAAATGTTATATTTTTATTTAAAACGTATTGCACAAATGTACAAGAAAGTACAAATGGCGGACTTAGTGCCGTAAGGCAACTTATTTCAGCAACCGTAAAATGCAACGTTAACGAATAAAATTAAAATTAAATCTTGTAAAAAACAGCAAATACATAAATTTTAAGTTGTACAACTCACGAACGAGCCATTTCTAATTAGAGCTCCAAAACAAATTCTTACTAACAGTAAAACGTCATATAAATATTCGTCTTTCTATAGCTGTTATGTCTTTTTAATACACGACTTACGGCGGCAGGCGACCGGAAATTAAACCTTGTTGACTGGGTTACCAATAAAACCTGTTTCAGAACCGTCGTATGAAGTATATGAAGGGGAACGGCCAATTTCCCCTTGGAAATAAATACTGACGAAGCCCAAAATAGAAGCAAAATTTACCAAATTACATTTCCAATTTCATAAACACTTCTGTTTATGGGAAAGGACAATCAATGAGGGCTAACGCGAATGAATTTCACCGCTAGAGGCGCTAGTGTAGCGTGTGGTCTCCGAAATGTCAAATGTCACTGTTTGTGATGGGCTACACGGGTTTATTTGTTACTAGCATTTTCCCGCGGCTTCGCCCGCGTTGTTCCCGTTATTGTCCCAAAGGAACTCTTTACCGGGATATAATGTATCCTATGTTTCAATCCAGGACTTGGTCTACTTGCATGCCAAATTTCAGCTTGATCCATCCAGTTGTTACCCCGTTATAAGGTAACAAACATCCAAACATCCAAACATCTTCACAAACTTTCGCATTTATAATATTAGTGGGATTAGAATAATGTTATTAATATTTATAATGTTTAAAATTTTGTGACCACTTCAAATGGGCTTTACCTACATAATTTATACCTACATGTTTAAATCAATCTAATTGTTCAAAAAACTAAATAAATGGTAAATAAATACCTTCCCGTCTTATCTAATCTACCGCCAAAACTTTACCCCAATAACCCCTAAATCACTTATAATAAAAAAAGGCCAAGAAGCGAACCTTCAATTCACCTAAATACCCCACTATCTAGATATCCATTAATAAAAGATTCGGATACCGTTACTGTAAAACAATACGCTATTAAAATATCATTAATCATCTTTATAAACCACCAAGAATATGTAGGCCACAGAAGTATCCTTAAGGCATTGAAATAAAGGTTATTTTCGTTTGATCAAAGATCTTTTGCACGGTTCTGCGAGGTCGAATAGAAGGCTTGGAGGCGCTAAAATGTCCGAAAGTTAGATAATGGTGATATATTTGCTTGATGCATTTTGATTTCGTTTTCGAGTTTAGGAGTTATGGCAGTTGGGTAAGGAAGAAAGATGCATTTCGGGTAGTTTGCATTGCAACGCTGTTCGTATTCAGCGTTAATGCCCTTTGGTTTTCGCGTAGTTTGCGAATAGTGTAGGCTTACGATGCTACGCTTTGTCACGCGATAAATAAATGATAAAGCATCCGTCGCGTTCTGACAATATGTGTGTGAGAGTGACGGATGCTTTATCGTTTATTTATCGCGTGACAAAGCGTAACATTATAAGCCTACTGGTCATGAAACGGTCGTAGGATTTTAAGTATTAGATACAGGGCGTCTCAAGAAGGGAAAGCGTCGGCATGAAGGGAAAGTACCTCAAATATTGTTGATAGGATATTTTGCTGAAAGGAAACTTTATATTATTTTTAAAATGAAGTAATACTGCGTTAAAAGATTTTTCGTAAGTTACTTGCTTAAATCTTACTTATTACTTCTTTCCCTTCATGTCGCATATGGGCGACGCCCTGTATATTCGAATAAGAGTCATACGTTTTGTTCCTCAGTTGTATGTAATGCGCGTAGGTACATAGATGATTTCTCCATACAAACATAAATGGGTAAATAATAAATGTTAACGACTGCAATTTAAGTTGAAATGTATTTTATTTAATAACTTGATACATTTTGTCAGCGCAAAATTTTGTAAGAGGTCTCAAAAGACCAAAAAATATATGTTACTGGCAATTTGTATAATCCGGTATTATATGCAATGTATAAAATACCTAAAACGTCTAGATAATGTATGAAATATTACTCATATTATAACTTTGCCTAGGTATTTTATAGAATACCAAATGCGCAGCCGGCAATGTGTGTAAAAAAATGAGAGCTGGACAAGGGGGGGATGATTTGAATGACTTGTTTTATTTGTTTGTATAAATATATAGTAATTACCTAAGGCTTTCATTTCTAATGTTGCAGATAGATTATGCCGACAATCTTTGATACCCCCCGTATCAAAGATAGTCAGACGTTACGCGGACGACTCTATACTTACTTCCCTAAACAAAGGTTAAAACAGATCACTTTTTAGGAATTATGAATAATACCGCCTTCCTATATCTATACCCTTTTCAATGTGTTTTTTGGTTTGCAATAAAGTATTGTATTGGATGCCGAATAGGGCATGCAATACCTGTATTTTTTGTATACCGAGCCAATACCGAGATCCCGGTATTGGTCACTCAAAGATTACCGGTATTGCGTGCCCTAATGCCGAATCCTCAAAAGCGGCATTTTAGCGTCCGCCATAATTTTCCAAAGTACTCGCGGGCTTCATCGCGCGGTATTGTTCGACTCAAAGCCTCGTCAAGGGCTTTGCAAATTACGAGGAATTACTGTTCTATCAACAATGATCCCTTGCAATTACATAACAATTCTTAAAATTAAACCTTGAGATACGAATATTAGTAATTAAAGAGCTTTTGTGGCCACTGGGTGTAATTGTAATTTTCGAGCGTTTTATTCGCTTATAAAAATGTTACAAACATAATTGTAAGGAAATTATGAGTACCACGATCTATTAATATAAGCAGTCTCTAACTCGAAACCGCCTTTTTCCCACTGAAAACTCAACTTCTATTACCATTCCTTGCGAAGACAATTGCTTAAACGATAATGACAGTACAAGCTACGGTAGACACACTGAAAATATACCCTACTGGTGCATAAAGAGCCGCGAACACAGCAGAATCAACACCTTTGAGATGTGGTGCTGGAGGAGACTATTGAGAATTCCGTTGACAGCCATGACGACCAACGGCTCCATTTTAGAGGAACTCGGCATCACAGAACGACTCTCAGATATTTGCCGACAGAGGACTCTCTGTTTCTTTGGGTACATCATGCGCTCACCAAGACATGCGCCAGAGAAACAGATTATTCTTGGATCTGTAGAGAGCAAACGCACCAGCGAAAGAGTTCCAGCGCGATGGTGCGATGCGATCAAGAGGGCTGCTAAGTGCAGCCTCTATCAGGCGATCCATAAACAGATATACAGCGTGGAAGTCCAATACGTGCAAACAATTAAACCAGATATAGCGTTTAGTAGTATTATCATTAATTAATATGATTTTCTAAATTACACTTAATAGTGACCTGGTCACCCTAGTGGTATGGTCCAATAATCCAGTATCCGCACCAGTTTGAGTACTGGTGTATTGCTCTTCATGCCTTTCTTTACACACTCTAAATGTCGTGTCCGTCAAGATAGCGTACACCGTAAAGATATTCAGAATCTTATGCAGCCAATAAATAGTACCCAAATAGTACCGACGAAATACCTAGGTCAAAAAAATAGTACCCTTAAACTTTAAGAAATATAAGGCCTGTTCACGGTGTACGCTACCGGGCGTCAAGCTGGCGTACACCGTTTGTATCTCGGGAACGGCTTTGTTTTTGGAAACGCTTTAGATCTCAAAAAAATAGTACCGAAATAGTACCCTAGGGCCCTCCAATTTCATTTCTCTAGCTATCGTAGAAGCCGAGATATACTGAGCTCTTTCTATAAGAAATTCCCGGGTACGCCAGCTTGACGGTGTGAAATTTTGTACACCGTTAAGTCATGGAATATCTCGGCATCTACGATAGCTAGAGAAATGAAATTGTAGGGCCCTAGGGTACTATTTGGGTACTATTTTTTGAGATATAAAGCGTTTCCAAAAACAAAGCCGTTCCAGAGATACAAACGGTGTACGCCAGCTTGACGCCCGGTAGCGTACACCGTGAACAGGCCTTATATTTCGAAAAGTTTAAGGGTACTATTTTTCTGACCAAGGTATTTCGTCGGTACTATTTGGGTACTATTTATTGGCTGCATCAGATTCTGAATATCTTTACGGTGTACGCTATCTTGACGGACACTAAATGTCGCGTTGATAATAAAATAAGTTACACGTTACAATCCATCCGGGTCATACAGATTTTGTAGTATGAGTTAAGTGTTCGCGTCTTTCCTGTGGACATCACAAAATTAGGGGCTTTAAAAACCTAATTTTGTAGCTGTACCCCTATAGGCAAATAACCCTACTCTTCTACTTCCATTTTTGCCTATACGATAAAAACATAGTGACGTGTACTCGGATCGTTATTTCGTTAACTATCATTGTTTTGTCCACAGGACAGACAGTTTTTCGAAATCTGTATGACCCATCCGTCATCGTCATATTTCCTCCTTTTAATCTAAACTGCCTGCATTAAAAAAAGGATCTAATATGGTCAGTTATAACTAGCGCCCTCTCTGCGACTTTATCCAAGCCAATAATCAGATATTTCTGGCTAATGTAACGTTGTTATTTTATCACGATACGACATATATATAGGACCAGGTGGCGTTCCTCTCCGCTCCGCTCTACTCTAGTAAACGGGCAATTTAAACGTCTCCATCGGCTGACTGTTTGTCTCCTAAACTGTGCTTACACAAACAACCTATCGGACTAATCTAACAAACTCGTACATAACGCCTATTCGAACCCTATTATTTATGGCCACATACATAATAGTGAGAGTTAGGAAACAGTAACTAGTTCGATAAATCATAGTCCCGAACAATCGGTCTGATTCGAGCAACAAGTCTTCGACAGTTCGGGCTAATCGACCGAAAGTTTCGGCAACGATGGTAGAATGGGAAATCAGAGTAATTCAGAAAATAAAGTACGTAAATCTTAACGTTCAGAAATATCTGGCAGGTTGCTAGTACAGTTAATTGCAAAGAAAAGTAACAGGTCATTCTTCGAGGATCTCATTCTTCTGTCCACAAATATTGGCGAATTCCCTCTAGGTCCCGCCTCAACCGCACTTAGGGTTGCCAAATGGTCGGGAATTGGCGGGATTCTCTCGATTTTTTGTATGTCCCACTTTAAACTTATTCCGATCCACTGAAGGTGGTCCTGCCAGCGAAAATTTCTGCTATTTCAGGCTAAAAAAAAGCATCTCCCGACCAAAGTCTCAAAATCCCGACATATTGTTTCCTGCTCCCGATAATAGGATAATTCAATCTGGCAACCCTAGCCGCACTAGGGTTTGCTCCCTGGAAATACTGGAACGGAAAGTACCGGGATTTCTCGGTATTTTGAGCCGAGCAAAAAACCAGAACGTGAAAATACCCGGTACTTCGCGAAAGACATTTAAGCAGCATTCTTCATTTAATGTATGTTTTCTGGAGTACCATATTGAGTTCTGTCTATCGTAATTCTAACAGTGAGAGAAATGGTGAAATGTGCATTTAATGCAATGTGTAGTTTTACATGAAAGAAACATTTTTTGTCTCTTTATTGGTTTAATGCGGGTAATTTACACCACATTTCTATGTTACAACAATGTGTAGTCTTTATTATAAAACTAACTGAATCTCATAAAAACCCGTCCCGAAAGGTCCCGATAAGAGAAATAATTCAGAATCGGCGTGCTGGCATGACATTTGTCACTGTTTTGTTCTAAAAATATAATACGGTACAATACAAATATACTTAATTGCACACCAGAAGTAGTACATTACATAACTAGGCTGGTAATAAGAAGAAAGACCGAGATCGCAGAAGTTTGCGGCCCAAGCTGCAAGCGAGGGACGTAAAAATGCGATCGAGGGCTTTCTTTATTACCTCCTGTGTTGTGTACATCATTTTATGTCTACACATGGCCAGGTGTGGCATAAAAACACATTAAAAAAAGTACGTAACATGATTAAAACAAATAATATGATTAATATTGACACGAAATTGTTCTTAGCCTGTTCTTAGCCAACAAAAAAGAAGCCCATTTTACTGAAAACATTTTCAATAAGACCATTAAACATGCTGAAACTTAGCTTTCAAGCCATTTAAAAATTACACCGCCAGAAACTCAACAAAAGGATCGAAACTTTGGCCGAACAAAAACATAATGGCTTTGTGGATTGTGAAAGAAACAATTTTAGGGTAAATCGGATTAACAAGGCGATAAAAAATTGAGTATTTCTTTTTGAGGTGCCATTTAAAATATACATATAGTCTAGTCACAGCGCAAAATAAATAATAGTATTAATCCCTATAACAGATAATTCGCTTTACTTACTTACTTCTCTTCTTCTTTTCAGTCGTACACTCTTGTCAGAGTGGTCGTGGCTGTTCGGACGTTGTATATCATGATTGATCTTTACCTCCGGTTTCTGTTGGTAGACTTTCAAACTTTCCTTCGCGATGTCTCTCTATTTCTGGCGGTTGAAAGTGTTGCGAGAGCACTCAACCACGGATGATTTGGTGAGTGTTTTTGGTAGGTCTGTCCATCGGGTAGAAGATCGTCCTGTAGATCTTTCCCCTTCTACTCTTACACTTCTCACTTATCCTCAAAATTTTGGTACATCACCCGTAACGAGGACTCCATGGAACGATTAGTGGTGCAAGTGAAAGTCGAGGGCAAAAGATCTCGTGGGCGCTCTCCTACACGGTGGACAGACTTTATCATACCAAATCTGTGACGCTCTCCAGCATAAATATCAAGTCTCACTCCGCTAAACATAGGTCTGTGCCGTCGCATCACGAGAGGCGGTGGCGCAAGACCCGAGATATGACCACGACCACTCTGCCAAGAGTGCACGCCTAAGAAGAATACTCGATTACTATCCCGATAGTTATTGCAGCGAATGGTCTTACAGCTAAGAGTTTCGACCAACACCTCAAGAGACTCTCGCTAGATGGCCGGGTTAAGGGTCAGATACAGAAGGAGATACTCCTGGACAAGGCGCGCATCGTCAGGAGGTTCCTCACTCTGCGGCCCTAACCATCGGTACTATCGGTAGCTTGGGCCCAGCCTAGAGAATGCAACCCGGTTACCCAAAAACCCGGGTACCCGCGTAACCAAGACGCGCAAGATAAAGAAAGATTATTTATTGACATGTGTAATATTTTGAAGCAATCTGATATTAATTAGGCCAAATGAAACTTTAGCACAGTTTTGGGATATAGTTGCCGTCCAATAAAAAGTTAAAAACCTTTAAATAGGTATTTCAGTCCGCCTCGTTAAGTATTCAAGAGTCACAGACTGGAGTTAAATCTGTGTTTGTGCTGAAATAGGATACAACACGATTCTATTTTATCGTAAACTGCAATCAATCTTATTACCGAAACACTAGCGTTTACCGGTGCCTTTTCACTCATTACCATTATTATCCTACGGGAACCAAAGTATCGTATATTTCAATCCAGAAATCGGTCAACTACAATTTTAGAAAGCTCAGACAATTCATCGCAGCGTACACACCACCGACAATCACAGTTTTATCAGCCATTTTGACTATATCACTTATTTACATGCACTTTTCACAATTTTTGTCCACTAATACCACACCTGACACCATGTAGTAAGGAGCATGACCAAATTAAACAGCGGATGACGTACGACTGGTTTATTATCCTTCATGCATTTCAAGTACCCACATGATATATTAAGTCTACCCACTACAAGGAATTGACAACGATCAAAACAATACAAGATTCTTAGTACTAACTTAAGATTAACCTAACATAAACCTTAGACCAATATAATGGGCTCGCCGAGGTCGGTGCCCTGCAGAAGGGTGCCCATAAGGCTGGTTACGTTCCCTCACTTTCTTAACTTCACTAGGAATGATAGTCAATATATGGGTCAATTGCAGAAAAAATCTACTTTTAACTGTACTTTTAACGAAACTAAGAATAAATAAAATCTCAGTTTCGTTACGCTTTTCCCCTGTATTTAGTTTGGGCGTAACGTAACTGAGAAATTCAAAAATTGTACGGAAAAGTTGGGACATTTTGCACTACTTTTTTTATTTCATAAATGAAAAGTGCTCGTGATTCTGAGTAAAATGGTATAAGACACACCATGATCAGACAAAAAAAGTAAAAGGTACATTTTTTCTGCAATTGACTCATATACTACAATTTTCATTTTAAAGCATTCTAATGTTACCACGTTATTTCACTAACAAACCTTCAAACATCTTCATAAACTTTTCACGTATACAATATTATAATACTGATCCCCAAAAATCCATTTTTATTATAATACCGAATCCAATAAATTAAAAATAAAATTATAGACCTGCGCTGCGAAATAACTTGAAATATTGTGTACAACTTTACTCAAGACATAGAATAAGTTTTATTTATGTAGTAAGTTTATTTAAATTGCTGTAGACAGAAGCAAGTGCCATAATAGATTTCTGGGAATATCGAGTGACCAGAAAGCTGACTCCTTTCTAGCACAGAGGATCAGCATTGCCATTCAGCGTGGCTGCTACTCCCCACCAAGGATGAGAGTTGGCAGAATTTTCTCTTTAGGTATTCTATTATTTTTTTATGTCACACCTGGCCATAAAGTGGCTTTCTGCCGCTTTTTGGCCAAGTGTACACATAAAATGATGTAGACAACACGGGAGGTAATAAAGAAAACCCTCGATCGCATATTTACGTCCCTCGCTTGCAGCTCGGGCCGCAAACTTCTGCAATCTCGGCCTTTCTTTGTATTACCACCCTAGTTGAGTAATGTACTATTATGTGTATGTTAAAGTAAGTATGCATAATTAAAGTCAAATAAATCCTATTTGATTTATTAGTACCTATAGGTACTAGTGGCCCGCCCCGGATTCGCACGGTTGCATTATTAGGGTTCCGTACCTGAAAAGGAAAAAACGAAACCCTTATAGGATCACTTTGCTGTTCGTCCGTCTGTCTGTCGGACACCCTTTATCTCGAGAACGCGTGAAGGTATCGAGTTGGAAATAAAACCATATAGTAGTCTACTAACAGTCCCTTGAAGCTGTGAAAAATCAAACTTCTAGGTTAACGTAAAAAAAGATATGGCCGTTTATGCCGCAAAAAAAATTATTAATCGACTCTCAAGGAAATCAAAATTTATAAGGTACTTTTCGTTGACGAAGAACTACAAAATTTGGCAAGCAATACTGTCTTATACTAGAAGTAAAGGGAAAAATCTAAAACCTATACATTTGTAATTAAATCATAAAAAATATAGTCTTTATTTAAAGTATTTGTACGGAACCCTCGCTGTGCCAGTCCAACCTGGGGGTTTGAGGGCTTGTCTGTTTTTTTTTTGCACAAAATTTCTCTATGAAAATTCAACATAATACATATGAATACATTGACACAATTGCCCTGAACAACGATGAAAAAAATATCAAGACTCGTCAAGAATCATACACAAAATAGCCTAAATCGATGAATATTTCAAATGCCTTAGCCTCAAAAATTAAACAACATACCGTCACATTGTGATTGTGACTAGTCTTGCCGCAAATGAGCGATAAAACAATAGCGACAGATGCCGCGCGCCCCGACACCCGCAAAAAGTTGGGACACTCATAAATCAGAGTCTTTGTCCGGTATCCGGTAGCTCAAGTTCCCATAAGTCTCAGCAGATATGTTTTTATTTTATTACACGCCTGTTCTCTCGATTATTTTAGTTTTACAGTTTTATTTCGTGTCATATTTTCTTGTTTACTTTCTTATAAAACGTTGATTTTTTCAATCCCAGTCTGAATTAATTATAATTATGACAGAAAAGGCACTGGTTCTTTTAGCGAAATAAAAGTGTACTGACATAAATAATAGAAGTTAAAAACATAAAGAAAAAGGTAATAAAACATAGATAGTTAAAACAATCGATTAAAAGGCTGTGCAATCTTGCACAACAGTTGTTGTGTATGAGTTTTAAACCGTGGTAGGGGTACAGTGACGTAGGTAGTTATGTAAAACAAGGCCTCGATGCAAAAAAATGGACTCCCAAAAAAACAAGTTAGGTATTTGGAGTTATTATATTAGATATTAGTTGTCCGCCTTTTGCTAGTGTCTACTAAGAAGTGTAATATACTGGCGTCTGTATTCGCGATCAGATAGCACGATAACAATTAGATTACTCAGTTTGATCGCAGCCTCCTCGCGGACAACTTGGAAATTAGTTCGGAGACTTGGGAACTATCGGGGAGTAAACGTAACTAGGGATAGCTACTGGGATGAGTCATGTTGTTCTATATTTTATCTTCACCCATATCATAAATCCTATATTATGCGTTCGGAAATCGTATATAATGACCACCATAATAATTGCAACCAGTAATGTACCATCATCATCATCAGCCTGTATCAGTCCACTGCTGGACTTAGGCCTCTCCCACTGAGCTCGATCTTGAGCTCGCCTCCTTCAGTCACCACCCGAATGTCGTCCACCTAGTTTACATGGCACCTTACACTACGTTTTCCAATTCGTGGTCTCCACACTAGAGCTCGTTTGCCCCAGTGATCGTCGGCTCTACGACTGATATGCCCAGCCCACTGCCACTTCAGTTTGCTGATTCGCTGAGCTATGTCGGTAACTTTGGTTCTGGTTTGGTTCAGTAATGTGCCATCAGTGTGTTATCTGTGCCAGTGTTGTAATAATGTATGAAAATCATAATAACATGTACTAAATTGTACGCTAATTAAAGAAAACTGTACTACGCGCACTTACGAGAAAACAACGGAATCTGTCACCGCTAGAAAGTATACTTCTACCCCTATTTTAACCCCTTTAGGAGATGAGTTTCGAAAAACCGTAAACTGCATATTGAAGTACAAACTTAACTCAGTACATTTTTTTAAATTCATAACATATATCAATTATGTTCAATGTTCATGGTAAATTGGCATACAAATACAATACACCCGCCGTCCCGACAGGCGTACCTCCACATTGCAATAAAGTCACGTGTACGGATTTAAATAAATAGCGTACAATTTCGTACATATTTCCTGATTCTTAAGAAAGTCGAAAACTCGACGGCAAAAATAGATAGCGCCCGCCAGAAAGTACCCTTCCTAGCGGGGGCAGATTAATCGTTGTTTTCTCGTAAGTGCGTGTAGTACAGTTTTCTTTAATTAGCGTACAATTTAGTACATTTTTCGTACATTTTTTTGATGCTATTTTGAATTCGGTACGATACCATGTCTCCGCCAGAAAGTATGACACAGTGCGTTCGTACACGGCGCGTACACACACAACGACTGTTAGTTTATAATCTAACGCGCTAGATTATAAACTAACCAAACCTAACCCATCCGTCAGTTTATAATCTGAAGAGTTAGATTATAAACTGACGGTTTTCGCAATTTTACGGTGACGTATCTTTTGTAGGAAGAAAAATTACTGCTATTATTGTATTGTGCTACTATAGCTTGGCAACTTCGTTGGTGACACTCACATGTATGCTTTTTGTTACAACAACTACTTACCGTAAGGTCGGGTTACTTTCGCCCTGGGGGGGTAACTATGGCCATATAAATTAACTCGATTCAGGTTTTATTATTGCATTTAAATTACGGCACATTGCCATGTGGTTAGTTTTAACTAACCGTCCATATTTTTATATTTATTATCAGGCCTTATAGATTTGAGATATGTGATTTACAAGGTGGGCAAAGTTACCCGAGATTTGGCCAAAGTACCCCGACCTTACGGTACACAAGTTACCGCCAACACGAACGGCTGCCTGCGAAGGCTGCCTCCGTCGGTCACCGTTCGTGTTGGCGGTAACTTGTGTAAGTAGTTACAAAAAGCACACATGTGAGTGTCACCAACGAAGTTGCCAAGCTATAGTTTATCTAGTGCCAAAGACATGTTTTTCCTACCTGTCTTTTCCGGCTGACTTTAAATTTTCCCAAGCACTGTAGACATTATCCTTATAAACAAGTGTGACCGGACGGGATTGAACCCCGGACGCAGCGTTATCGGGCTCGAGTTCTCGTTATGACGTTTCCTTTTCAACCGAGTCAGCGCTAGTGATGTTCCAAGCATCCAGCTTCTTTGTCAACTAATTTTATTATGTATCGTATTTTTATGTCATTAACGCAGGTTTGACAGATTTATTACCTAATGGTATTCTAATCTCACTACTATCTTTATAAATAAAAAACATCTGCCACATTATCACTTAAAAACAGCACCACCAATTAGCCTGTTGACTCGATTTTTTTTCTGTCCTAAATCGATTCTACTATTTCTGAGGAACAAATATCTATATGACACCTAATACATTGGTATAAGTATAACAGCCACAAATTGTAATCAAAAGTAGCAGATCGGACTGAGCATTGAAAACGCTCTATACAAAACGGTAGGAATTTATAACGTCATCCGTTGCATCGCTGTACTAAGTCTGTATGAAAAAAATAGCATTTTGCCATTTTGAGCACGAAGAAGTGCGTTTAAGCACATAGTTGTCATACATTTATTTTTTCAGTGTTATTTAAGCATTCCGAAATTGACTTTAATTTTTCTTAAAGACGATAAAAAATATCGTTTTTTTTTAAACTTTGTAGTCTCATAACTTTATATTTTTTATACATTTTTTGTTTATTTCTTTTGTGTTATGATAATTTAGTATTTTGCTATCCATGTGACTATATTATGTTGTATCATTCAACATTATTCAACATCCCAATTCTGCTGTGTCATCTTTTTGTGTTCGTAAGTCTCAAAGTCTCAAAAGGTTGTTTATGAAAAACAATTTAAAAAACCAACTAATACACTAAATTAACACAAAGATACTCAACATTTTATTAGTTTAAATTGAACATTTACTCATAATATTGTGCTATCGATGGGTCTTTTGAAATGATGGGCTGATTTAAGCGGTACCTTACCTACTTAAAAATGTCTTGATATTGCGTAGTATTCAGTGCTTCGCAGCTACAGTGCACATCCCTAGCGAAGTTGGCAGAACAGTGCAACTCTGATAAAAGTGTTTTGCGATGATGAATAGATAGGCGCGTTGTTTTACCTGATATTGTTTACAACACAACAATCGTCACTAGTGGAACTCTAGCAATTATATTATATCGCTCCTATATCTGACAAGAACCTGCTATAATTCTTACAGAAATAATTAAATATTTAAGAATTTAGTGCCACAGAGATTAGCATGTTAAAGTAGATGATGAATTAACAAGTTACACTCATATAGTAACAGATAAGTTCGTTAATATTTCCATATTTATAAATGTTTTGTACTGTGTTGTATTGGTGAATTAGTCATATGGTAAGTATTTAAATAAAACTAAAGTATTCACCCCATAACTTGGCTAATAAGTTTTATTAGGGTAGCTACCATAGCGTAACGTAAGCGACAAAAAGTAGATGTTTTCATCAAAGACCATTAAAACAAGAGGAGTGTCTCATTCTCCATACTTTGAATTGTAACCCGACCGCTATGGGATTTCCGGGCTAAAACTAGATGGCGCTAAAAAACTAAACATTTAACGATGTTATAATTGAACAAAGAAACATAGTATACTTAGTAACAATTAGTTCGTAAACAGCTAATAATAAATAAATTCTAACATTTAAATACTGTGTCACGTTTGCAAAGTTGAATAATGGTAAATAATATAATTCTTTTACCAAGCTTATACATAGATGGCGCTGCAAGTTCGGGGAACAGCTTTTTGTATGGAGAATGACAGTCCTCTTCTTTTAATGGTCCTTGTTTTCATGGAATGCTTCAGTACACTAGGTTTGATTCTTTAACTTTCATCATCATCAGCTTATATACGTCCCACTGCTGGGCGCAGGCCGACTGCATGGGTCTATAATTGTCTCCCATAACTTTTAAAAGTCTTACTGTATTGTTAGTCATAAATATCGAAAGGCAATCTAGGAATCTTTTTTCTATGAAACCGTTAAGTTTTCAGAATTGTTGTTTTTCGTACGCTTGCGTTTTAAAATATCCTGAAAATATTACCGTTTTAGAAAAACAAATACTGTATGACTTTCGATAATTTATGACTAACAATACATTACGACTTATAACTTTATGGGAAACAAGGGCATCCTCAAGTTAAGATTTTTACATACCGATATTCGGCTTCCTAATTTTACATATCAAATATATTAAAAAAGCAGTGTCGCTTACGTAACGTTACCGTGGAATGCTCCATTGCACTTCAAGTAAGATTCACATCCCTAGCGAAGTTGGCAGAACAGTGCAACTGGCACAAACTTCTGCCAACATTGATAAAGGTGTTCTGAGATGATGAATAGATAGCACGCGTTGTTTCATAAGACGTTACGAGTACTTAGCAGTGCTTGTCGTGAGTGCGGTTGTTCTGACAGTTCGCACGTGATAAAATGGATTATTATTAAATTAAATGAAAAGTCGTTTATAATACTCGAGGCGGCCAAATCTATATGTCTATACAAGCTTATTTGCTAGCTCTACGACATTTGTCTAGACCTAAACTTTAGATACATTATTTAGGCGTCATAGTAAAGGATTTGGAACTAGGTCTTTTTAAACGGTTTTATTTAGCTTGACGCTGTATGTTTATTAGTTTAAATTTTCTTACGACAACTTTTTGGACTACTTGTACTAAATGAATATTTATGTCAGTTCGATCGATACACACACAGATTGATTGATACACAATTACACATTCAGTTTTCATGACAATCATCATCGTTTCGACCTGAAAACGTCTACTATTGAACACAGGTCTCCTCCAAACACTTCCACAACGAACTGCGGCACGCTTTTTACCTCCATACAACATTTTGTGACAATATTAGGTATGATAATTTTAAGTTAGAGACTAAGGCCCCATTTAAACGGGGCGAGAACCCGTATGCGAGTTTGATTACATTGCGGGCTACCTAGGTACGATGAGTACAGTTGATCGATTAATCGCCGCAATGAAATGAAAATCGCATACGAGTTCTCGCCCCGTCTAAATGGAGCCTTATGATGCAGTCGGAGATGGTTTCTCTTGTGTAGGTGTTTTTGTTTCGATGCTCTTTTATCTTACCGTAATACACGTGTCTCTATCCTACTCTACATGTATACATTACCCTCACATCTCAACCTCAGCACATTATGTGTGTTACCCACACATACACACGCTCTCAAGAGATGCTACAATGATAATCTACCGGCCATCGCTTTGAGCAGGCGTGTTCAAGGGCCCATCGGCGTGTGTGAGCCCATTCAGGCCGGCTCAGGCCTCCTCAGGCCTCCTCGGGCCTACTCGGGCCTACTCGGGCCTACTGGAGCCTTCTCGGGCCCACTTTGCGGCGATAGCAACGTGCAATGATACGGACCTTGACTAGACTGAAGCTGTGTTGAATCTGTTAACGAATTATACTGCACGGCTACGAAGAACGATGCGGCCAAAGTTACAAAAATATGTTGACACGTCCTTAATGCTAAGTCAGTAAAGTAGTGTACATATACAGGGTGTCCCTAAAACCAACTTTTATACGATCAGGGCTGATAGACCAGCTCATAAGAACCTAGATTAAGCAAATTTGACCTCAGTAAAAATCTCTTAGTTTTCGAGATATTGACGTTTTTGTAAAACTCGTGCTAAGTGATACCCTGACTCGGTGTTTTGAGTGTCATTGCTAAAATATCAAGTATTTTACAAATCTGTTTTTTGCTATGTGTGGCCAAATAACTATGCTATTGAACGTATTTTCTATTTTTGCTAATTTATTCATGCTGTGGACACAGTACAATAACAAAAAAAAATTATTCGATTTTTTTCAAATTTAACCTCTGACTTCGAACTAGCGTGGTGAAAAAAAAATGTACCAACATAACCAGGCACTCAACGTAAAAAAATTGCGCATTTATTGTAGTTTCTAAAATGGTATAAAATTTACTAAACACTGTAATAATTTTTGAAATAATGATATTTTGTTACAAAATTAACTGTCTGCCGCCTTCATCTCATACGATCCGGTTGAACTAAGTTTGCACCTGGCGTGCTTGACATCACATACAAATTAGGTGCAAACTTCACGTAATCGTCAATATCTCGAAAACTAAGAAATTTTTAGGAGGTCGATTTTAGTCAGTCTCGTTTTTTAAGAGCTGGTTTATCAGCCCTGTTCGCCATTTTGTAAAAGTCGCGAATTTTGATAGCCTGGATCAGTCTTTCGAATGTCATGACTTCAAATTTCAGTATTTTCTTAATCTGCTTTTTGTTTAACATTACTTAATAACTATGCTATCATACCTTTTCTGTTCGAAATTCAAATTCTGGTACGAAATTTAACCAATGGAATATTGTAGTATAACCTCCTTTTGAATTAAAATGCTATTATCTTAAAAACTACGGTGTCTAGTGTGTAAAATCTTACTATTTTAAACTACATTATTTTTTTTTATTTTAGCATGGTAAATTTGTTTTAAGTATTACGCGATTCAAATCCGAGGTCATATTTTGAATCACGTAAAATCTAATTTATTTTGATAAGGTATGATAGCATAATTATTAAGTAATGTTTAAAACAAAAAGCAGATTAAGAAAATACTGAAATTTGAAGTCATGACTTTCGAAAGACTGATCCAGGCTATCAAAATTCGCGACTTTTACAAAATGGCGAACAGGGCTGATAAACCAGCTCGTAAAAAACGAGACTGAGTAAAATTGACCTCATAAAAATGTCTTAGTTTTCGAGATATTGACGATTACGTGAAGTTTGCACCTAATTTGTATGTGATGTCAAGCACGCCAGGTGCAAACTTAGTTCAACCGGATCGTATGAGATGAAGGCGGCAGACAGTTAATTTTGTAACAAAATATCATTATTTCAAAAATTATTACAGGGTTTAGTAAATTTTATACCATTTTAGAAACTACAATAAATGCGCAATTTTTTTACGTTGAGTGCCTGGTTATGTTGGTACATTTTTTTTTCACCACGCTAGTTCGAAGTCAGAGGTGAAATTTGAAAAAAATCGAATAATTTTTTTTTGTTATTGTACTGTGTCCACAGCATGAATAAATTAGCAAAAATAGAAAATACGTTCAATAGCATAGTTATTTGGCCACACATAGCAAAAAACAGATTTGTAAAATACTTGATATTTTAGCAATGACACTCAAAACACCGAGTCAGGGTATCACTTAGCACGAGTTTTACAAAAACGTCAATATCTCGAAAACTAAGAGATTTTTACTGAGGTCAAATTTGCTTAATCTAGGTTCTTATGAGCTGGTCTATCAGCCCTGATCGTATAAAAGTTGGTTTTAGGGACACCCTGTATATATATTTGGTACTTACACTAGTGGTACAGTATAATAGCAGCATTTTTTTATGGCAAACATTAAGTCTATGTCAGTAAAAGATGCATTTAAATGGTTAGTTTTATTCCAACTGCTCCATGTGACTAATTTCCCGAAGCCATTAACCAACAAGAGCCATCTCTGACTAATGTGCAATTAAATAAGAAATAAAGCACAATTAGCAAAACGGGCAGCGTGCGCCGGTACCACGAAACATTTCGGCAGGCAACCCTCTTATTATATGCAAATATCCTGAACATTATTAATGAGGAGGCGTTCCAAACAAACGAAATGCGATTACACCGAGCATTCCTTGGTACGGGGGCGGCAAATATCAACAGATCCTCGAATTTTAACCTTATTTCCTAGGTACTAAAGGTCACGAGGATCGCATTTGGCCTAGTTATAATAATGACGGGTGTATAAAATACCGTTATTTCGGTCTGTTAGGATTTGGAACATGCGATTTTTGCTGTCGGATTGAACGTTTGTTTCGCAGTAATGTGTTACAATTATGGCCGTATGGAAATTTCGAGATGCATTAAGTGTGGAATGGGGTGGTATATAAAGAATATAATGTACACAATAAAAAGATAATAACAGTATTCTAAATAGGTTAAAAACGTGATACACGCGCGTGAATGCATGACGTGGTAAATGTAGGTAACTACTTTATTTGAGCGACTGATTGTTGACTGTTGTATAAATCTAGGGACAAACAGAAGGTCGGAGTTATGCAATATTGAATTAAGTGATATGACAATCCTATGTAGTTAACTCGATATTGCATAACTCCACCTAGTTGAACTATAATTTCTAGTCAGTCGGATCGATTTATGGAGAACTAATTGAAAGCAGTCAATAAGAGTAAAAAGATTTGCTACCCATCACCGAGCATTGTGTCTCAAACACAGCGATAGCACTTCAAAACAGTCTGTGTCGGGCCTCCATTAGTTATTCCCTTTCTAACAGGTGTGCGCTATGAAAAAGGGTTCAGGCCAGCGGCAGGTGCGTCGCGTTCTGTATCGGGCATTCGTTGCTTTGGCAGTAAAGTAAATAAGCCGAGTTAGCATACGTTTTAAATTTATATTGCGGTTTTGCTACGTCAGTTGCATTGGTTAAAATATTAAATCTCCATAGAAAAGAGACAAGCTTTATTTATTTATTTATTTTATTTATTTATAAAAATACTATTTATTTAAGTTTTATAAGTATATTCTTGTGTTTAGGGAATCCCTTACCTCAAAAGGAAAAAAATGGAAAACGTGTTGGTTCACTTTGTGGTTTGTCTATCTGTCTCTTGTTATTTTGAAGTGTTTAGTTCTATTAAAACTATTTACTTTGCTTAGAGATACTTTCTTCGAGTTATAGTTTAAAGTAGTTAATACAGTGTTGGGTGATTTTTACTTCAAAATAAAAATATTTTAAAAACTTACACTGCGTACAGTTTATAATGTTGCTTGTTGGACGTTTTCAAAACGTAAACAATTTTACCTGTAACAATAAAACAATCTGGTTAATACTGGTTTCACGATACATGTTTTACTACACAAAGTATTTTTTAAGTCAATATACGGCACATGGTTATGAATTGAGACCGGATCTGAAGTAGCGATCTCAATATTAATATAGATATGACTAGTGCAATTTGTTAAATACATGTCATGTTGGTTATATAAGGTCTTAATTTTTACTGTGCATTGTGCAGAAGAAATATTAAAGAAGAAGAACTTACGAAAATAAAGTATTTCAAAAATTAAAAATCGGTGTTTTTATTTGTTATCACCATAATTTTTGTCCAATATCAACAAAAGCTTCCAAAAAGGTTTTTACTTTTTTATTCCGATAAGTTACATTCTAATACCCATGGGCCGACGCCCATTAGATTGGGCATGGCACCAGACGAAGAAGAAGTTACATTATTTTTGTGTGTAGAAAAAAATATAAATTATACCAGTCATATCCATATTAATATTGAGATCGCTACTTCAAATCCGGTCTCTAGTTATGAATATAAATTTAAACTAGGTAGATATGGTCGCTACCAATGTAGCACATAATTTGAAAATAGCTGAAGTGAAAGAATTCTTTAAGGTAATTCGAGTCGGTCGCTTTTCCATACAAATCAAAAGAGGGTCATTGTTTGCTTCTACGGCCGCAATTATGTTTGAAATGTGTTTTATTTTATAGCTTGATACATTTTATTTGCGCGAAATGACATTTGAACTAAAAAACCTCCTGTGCTGTTGTTAGAAGATAGTATATTCGAATTGCTCAAAAAAAGATATGGGCAAGAAAAAAATGCTCTGGGCATATATGGGTTGTATGTATGAAAAACCGCCCAACTCTTAATCACCTTAACAAGTAAACAACACCATCTCTCGGACGATTCCCGGACAAAATTGCCCCATCTAGTACCTTTATAAACACTCTGGTATATTCATAAATGCGTATCCAAAACACCGCCAGCAACGCAAACAGGCGCCCCGTAACATTGATATGTGTCGTCTGACCCCGGAAGGGCGGCCATATTTGTTTTTGCGCACGCAAAAAGGTTTTATGCAGGAAGCGTCGTTAATAAATGGTGTTGAGTGTCAGATCGGGTGTTTTGCTTATATATTTCGTGGGTGACACGGATTTGTTTATACTTAAGGTGTTTTTGTGAAAAAAGGTTCTTGAAATGATGGAAACTAGATTTTTTTAAATATTTATTTGTTAAGACTTACAATGTTTACAAAAAGTGCCCAATCTATAAAAAGGTTTGCCTTATTATCCCAAGGGAAGTTACTACCGAAATAAAATATCCTATGTTTCAATCCAGGATTTGGTCTACTAAATGCCAAACATCTGATTCGGAAAACTGAGGCTCTTTGAGCTTTCGAAAAGTTTATATTTTTATTCGAAATCTAGGTCTTTGTCTAAGAAATTCATCCCTCGTTTCAACCCTGTAAGAGTTGAATTTCGAAAAACTTTTTGTGTCTCCCCTATCCCCTGTGTTTCAAAGTCTACTCCGTTATCTGCCAGTTTAGGCTGTACTTTATCTTACATTGCTTTATTCACCGAACTGTTATGCTAGTAGCCGGCCGTAATAAGGCCCAATTTAGACGAGGTAAGAACTCGTATACGAGTTTGATTACATTGCGGGCTACCTAGATACGATGAGTACAGTTGATCGATTAATCGCCGCAATGAATTGAAAATCGCATACGAGTTCACGGCCCGTCTAAATGGGGCCTAAGTCCAGGCTACTCTTTCACATTAATCATCCGTGTAGTGTTTCAGGTTCGGCAGAGGAGCAGCAGGTGCAGTCCGGCCTTGGAGTCCTGGACGTCAGCCCAGCGCCCCTCACAACCCCGGCCGTTAGCCCCGGGGGGGCTCCAGCCATATGAATAGGGATGATGCCTGGGTTAAAAATATGTAATTCTATTTAGTCCGTCAGTTAGATTATGGAAAAATATGGGACATGTATTTTTTGGTTTATCAAAATATTAAAAATCGACAAAGTTATAGATCATCAAACTTCTGGAGTGGGGGCTTGTGACGTCACTCTTGAGTACAATTTGTACTCAAGAGTGACGTCACTCGAAAATTCTAAGCACTCTATCCTCGTCAGTTTTTGTTTGTCAAACAAAACAAAAAATACGTGTACAATATTTTTTCATAATGTAACAGACGGACTTAACAGTTTTTTTTAGTCATCTAGCCTATTGTACAGCAAGCGGTCGCTATACAGGCCCCGCTGCAGAGGACCATTAAAGAAAAGTTTATATGCTTAGAACATTTTATTGCCTCAACGGCTATGTAATTTATAAACCGGTTTGTACGAAAACTACCCCACAATCGGACTAAACCAACGAAATCGGGTATCATAAAGGAATCGCCGGCGATCGCTATCGCGTCCCCGCGAGACGAGAGGTGTGCCCCGAGGTTTATGGCCGAAGGAACACGCCCTTCCTACAGCTGGTTCATATTAGCGGACAGGACGGTGTATACTAAGGGCAACCAATGTACGACGTGAGGGTTCTTATGTCACTCAAGACAGTTAATGGCTTTTTTCCTGCCACGTAGAAAGAAATGCCTGAAGTATAAAAAAATTATGTACATACTACGGGGGGTGATTAAGAAAGCTAAATTTGACAGCCCTAAAGTGTGTGTTGGTGACTCAAAATTAACCAGCGGCGCTGGTCAGGATTGTGGTAAAATAATATGTCGATCTCATATCGGCCTTTAGTTATAAGAAACGGTGTCTCGCAGACTGAAGGGCCTTAAATCGTCTGTGATAGACTAAACGGCCACGAAAATTAGGTATGTAATATTATACAACTATGTCTTCAGCCATGGGAAGTTTCGAGAAAATTAGCCCACAATCGCACAAAACCAACGAAATCGGGTATCATATAGGAATCGCCGGTGATCGCTATCACGTCCCAGCGAGACGAGAGGCGTGCCCCTAGGCTTATGGCCGAAGGAACACGCCCTTTCTAGAGCTGCTTCCTTCAGGTATCGACGTAAAATTGTGTATACGGCTATTAAACAAAAAAAGATTGCAATTTCTTTTTGTTTAATATAATTTTTTTAGTTAATTCTGTAATATAATATGTTGATCTCGTATCTACCTATGTAGCCATAAGAAATGGTGTCTCACAGGCTGTACTGAACTGGACCTTAAATTGTCTGTACTAGGCTAAAAAGTTATGATAATTTTTACACATAAAATAGCATTTGAATCATCATGTTGCATCTGATGATAAAATGTTTGCTGCTTCCAGTAATTCGGATCACTAACAATTTTAACTAGGATATGGCAAGGTACATTCTACAAAACTAAATTTAATGTGAGTGCAATTATTGCCAATAAGTGCATCGTTGACGAGCTCAAAGAAAACAAAATGTACCACATTTTTGGGTAAAATAAAAAACTGTCCGAAAAACCTATAATGTCTCTGTTTACCCTGATCATTAACTGGTAGCGAAGGCATTAAGTCCGCCATTTGTACGTTTTTTACATTGTGCAATAAAGTTTAAATCAATAAATAAAAACTTCACGTGGTCAACGGACGTGCCCTTGGGTAATTTTTGCACCCAGTGCGCCCCGGCCGGCTCGCCTGCGGGCGGCACATTACCGAACTCATTCCTCTCTCTAATCTGATGCCCTACATACTAAGCTCTAATTGGGCGGACTTATATGCGGCCTAGTTACGTCTCAGTATTGCTATGGGGTCTTGTGATGGGTGTCAATATTAAAAGACAGCGAAGCTTGGCCACAGAATACGTGCATAAGTTCCTCTTTCAAATTTTCTCGTTTCGGTACTCATCGGATTCGACCGTCTCTCTCTATCGCATAACGCGTGCTCTTTCTGGTCGGTGGCTAGCCCCTCCGAAGGGGCAAAACATAGTATTAGTAGCCGCGCGGCGAAATCGCGGAGTAAGTCACTCCTGGCTTAGATAAAAAGTGGAATTCTTCATTTGATACCCTTCTCGTGACTTATAGATGGGTTATTCTTAGAGGATAATATGAATCCTCTATCGAAATATTGGCGAATTCCAGATTTCGCTTCATCAGTATAATATCATTTTTGGTGTAATCCACCAAAAATGCCATGCTACTCAGGTGGAATCTACAGAAAATTCGCCAGGATTTGTAGACAGAAAAATAATCCTTGTATATTTGCCAATACCTTTTTTATTTTGTGTATGTAATTGTTTCTAAAAATATAGTAAAACCTGCCGTCGAATTCATCCGCGTGAAGTGTTTCCATACAAAAAAAATAAGAATTCCCACGCTCGTGTCAAGCCTATTGTTTTGTCGCAAGCGTGGGAGTTCCCACTGCCACAGCCACAGCACGGAAACTTCGCACAGTACAATACGTTCTCGCATAGTCTTCGCTAGCGGCGTTCGGCCGGCATCAACGGCATTTGTGTACTGTCACGATAATGATATTGTGAAACTGACGTTTTGGTCGCCGGCGACCGGATCGGCTACGCCCACCGCGCGGGAGGCCAAAATCGAGTGAAGTGCACCTGATAAGGCCCTTAAGGTCATCAGAGTCGATGGAAACAAAAAATTGGTTGCCTGTAAAGTCGGTATACGGGCGAAAGTTTTACGTGACAACGACTAACCATGCCCGAGTGGAAGGGACGCGTGCCTCTCACTCGCTCTCATTGTGAGCGCATAACGTGAGCGGAGCGTAACGCAGTTTCTTGAAGTGTCACCCGGCAAACCAATTTATAAGACGTTGTCACGTCAAAAGCGTGCGATCGTTTGTTTGAGGAAGTCTGTGTGGGAGACCTATGTTCAGCGGTGGACGACTCAAGGTTGAAATAATTACTATTATAATGGACATACAATCAATTCCATAGCGATTATGAAACTACTTCTAATTTCTATGACACGTAACAAGGCCTGTGTTAGTTTTACTAAGTGAACCGGAACGAAACTTTAGTTGAACTTTGCACTTAGTTTGTTTTGTATTTATTCCGTGTTATCTTCCAGTTATGACTTTTATCAGCTTGGGAACTTTTTTGAATACAAGTTTTAGCACGGTTTTGGAACAGAATGGTACGTACTCATATTTTATAAACTTAGTTACCTTGGCACAATGCTATTATGTTCTTACATACATACATTAATTATAACTCGTTACATGAATAACATAGAACTAAAATAACACTATTATCTCATGAGTTATGACACAGTCTAAACATATTCAGTCGGACAATGAAAACGTTTATAGAGTGCGACTACGATAACGATAACTTTGCAAAGCGGAACATGGCAACACCTCCGTTTGAACGTCAAATTTCTATGAAAATGTGACTTCAATGGTTAAGTTATCGTAGTCGCACTCTACTACCTACGTTTTTTAACTAGGAAAATTTACGTCATGCGAATTCAAAAAAAACAATCTTGATTAATAGAAAAATATTGCTTTGCTAATCCGCGATCGCGTATATATCGCAGATTGGCAAAGCAATATTTTTGTTTTAATTAATTATAATATAGGTTCAGCACCTATAATATATCTGTTTAGTACATCATCCACTCGAGAACGGGTGGACCGATTTTGATGATCTTTGATTTTTTGGGTTTATCTCTGCCCCGAATAACAGAATAACTATTAAAACATTAAAAATTGTGAGGCAGGACGAAGTTTGCCGGGACAACCAGTAGTAAATAAATATTTTTTTTATTTATAGTAGTAAGGAATTAGAATGCATAGCTGAAGTTGTATGGACACAAGCAATGAGACAGAAAGACTGAAATTCTTAGAGATGCTAAACAAAATAAAATTTGCTAATTTAATGTCAACAATTCGCAAAGTGCGAAATAACTTGCCCGACTAAGTGGCTGTAGTGAACAAATGCAGTAAGTTGGCAAAAAGGTGAAACCGGGTCGCTAGTTATCTTATAAAAGACCCAGCTACGCTTTAAAACTGGGAAAAAATGTCCCAATTTACATCGGGAGGGTTCCAAATACAAAACAATGCACACTAAATTGAACGCTGTGTGTATGGTGTAAGGTCTATATTGGGGTGTTTTATAGTGTCCTTTGACGAAAGGTTCTTTTTCGTACCGACGGCGCAGAGGCTAATGAGCCGTGTACAATAAAAAGTACCTACGGTGTTTTCTTTTTTCCACTGTCTTCTGTTTTCCAGAAAGGTTGGCGATATAGTTTCGTTTGGGATGTTATGGAAGTGAAGTTCACTATTAGTTATATGCTTTCGGGGGTGTACGTCAGATTCCGTTTTCGTCAGATGCACTTGTAGGTCAGATTCCGTTTTCGACAGATGCCTTGTTGGTCAGATTCTGTTTTCGCCAGATGCCTTGTTGGTCAGATTCCGTTTTCGCCAGATGCCTTGTTGGTCAAATTCCGTTTTCGCCAGATGCCTTGTAGGTCAGATTCCTTTTTCGTCAGAAGCCTTGTAGGTCAGATTCCGTTTTCGTCAGATGCCTTGTAGGTCAGATTCCGTTTTCGTCAGATGCCTTGTTGGTCAGATTCCGTTTTCGTCAGATGCCTTGTAGGTCAGATTCCGTTTTCGTCAGATTCCGGCTTAGTTTCCTAGTAGGTCCCGACTTAGTCCGATTCTGTCTGATTCCTAGTAAGTCAGATTCATATATCTTTTTATTTATTTCATGGAACGTCAATTGTTGAGTCTGCTGTGGTACTCGACTTGGCACGCTATTGCAGTTATATTTTTATGCCACACCTGGCCATAAAGTGGTTTTTCCGCACGCTGCGCGTACGGAAAAATCCGCTTTCTGGCCAAGTGTAGGCATAAAATGATTTACACAACACGGGAGGTAATAAAGAAAGCCCTCGATCGCATATTTACGTCCCTCGCTTGCAGCTCGGGCCGCAAACTTCTGCGATCTCGGCTGCTTTTCTTTGTATTACCACCCTAGTTTAATTAGTTTAGTAGTCTTTGTAATGTACTATTGTAAAGTTCGAGTCACATCATTATAAATAAATAATGATCCCAAACGAGGTACTAGGATATCAGAACTTCATAGGCGTTATATTTGCATTTAACCTTTTCGCACACTAAAATGCGAAAGAATGGTTCGAAACGTTCGAATCCAACTTGTGGTTGGCTTTGATTCAATAAATATAAAATAGTACATTGTGTATCTAGGGCGGTAAGTAAGGAATTACAAATGAGTGTTTGTTATAAGCCCGAGGTGAAACCGAGGGCTTTAATAACACGAGTTTGTAATTCCTTTACCGCCCGTGGCACACACAATGTTTTTCATCACACTTGCTCGAAAGTGGTGTCATTACAATAAATATAAAAAACTGGCCAAGAGCATGTCAGACCATGCTCAGTGTAGGGTTCCATAGCCGTAACTATAAGGTAAAAAATACGATGTAAAAAAAGTACAACAACAAAAGAGCGTATCTTCATAGCAATTATGTCCTTTTGTTGAGAAGCTCAGTTTATCGGCAATAACTCAAAAACGGTTAATCCGATCTTGTTAAAAATAATTTTCGTTGAAAGTATTAATTGAGCGTTATCTTTGTAATTTTTTTTATATTTTTCGGATACACGGTTGAGAAGATAGAGGGGGGGGGGGACACAATTTTCACAACTTTCGGAGCGATTATTTCTAAAGGTATTCACTTAAGACGCTGTCAACAGCAAAATGCCCTTGAGGATTCAGGATTTTGGCCCATCCCCTAGCCCCGCCTAATTGCTCCCAGCGCTATTCACAAGTGTGCGGCGAGAAGCGTAACTGTTTGCATTCGGCTTGCGATCGCGATCGAAATAAACACGCCTGCCGGTAGATGGCGTTAAACTCCTGTAGGTTTCCCATAGAGCGCAGAATAAAATAGACAGGGCGTCGTTAAAATAATATAGTTGGTTTTTAATTTATTTTCATAATTAAAGCGTGAACAGATAGAATGAAATTTGGATATGTAATACGTAAATAAGTAATGAAAACTTTCAAACACATTTAATGAATTTTGGATATGTAATATAAGTAGTTAAGATTTATTAGAAAAAAATACAGTATTTTTGTAAGTAGTAATACGATTATATTGAATTAAAATATACAGCACTTCCTTTATGTTTTTCTTGATGACCTGCAATGTAAGGTCATCGAGAAAAACATAAAGGTAAGGTAAGGTTTACAAATAAATCAATCGATTTTCGATTTGACAGTATAAGGTATTTATACTTAGTATCCGTAACCTGGTATCCCTTCAAAAACATTCTGTAAAAAACTAGCCAAGTCTCGATGGAGCTGCTTGTTTATCTCTAAAAAGTAATGAAATCTAGACAAAATCGTGTCAAGTTTAAGGTACCTTACTGCGATTTCTTTATTATTATACTTAATGTTGTGTGACTTGGCCGTTGAACATTCTTTATTCGTTATAGTAGGTACAAGTCAACAAAGAAACTTTGTAATCGCATGTATTTGTATAGGATTACAAACTTATGTGTGCAGTTGCAATATTTGGAGGTTTTTTAGGACTTGATAGGCTAAAAACTAACTATGTTTAAAATTTCAGCTCTCTGAGTTTATGGGAAGTAGGTACTAGTTCTATTCTGATGATCATGAGTCAGTGAGTGTCTGTCGTAAATGCGAAACTTTGCTTTCGCCTAACTTCGGAACTAAATGACCTACAGACTTGAAATTTTGGATTTTAAGTATGTGATTATAGCTTACTGGATGACGAAAATTTCTGCGTTCTGGTCTTATCTAGAGGTTCTCAAATAGGGGCCTGAAAATGCGGCGAAATGGTTCCAGTAAAGGATGGTACGGCAGTGTTTGCTTCGCGCTCGACTTGGCGGGGCCACTGCCGTGCCCCCAGATATGTACCATGCAACTCCGAGTACCTTTAGTAGCTAAAATGATAATGTATGTTACGTAGGTAATTAAATGAAATGAGATCATCCATCCATCCATCCATCCATCCATCCATCCATCCATCCATCCATCCATCCATCCATCCATCCATCCATCCATCCATCCATCCATCCATCCATCCATCCATCCATCCATCCATCCATCCATCCATCCATCCATCCATCCATCCATCCATCCATCCATCCATCCATCCATCCATCCATCCATCCATCCATCCATCCATCCATCCATCCATCCATCCATCCATCCATCCATCCACCCACCCACTCATCCATCCATCCATCCATCCATCCATCCATCCATCCATCCATCCATCCATCCATCCATCCATCCATCCATACATACATACATACATACACACACACACACACACACACATACATACATACATACATACATACATACATACATACATACATACATACGTACATACGTACATACATACACCCTAGGCCTTCATACACAGGGTTTCGCACACAGGCGCTGCCGGGTGTGGGCGCAGCCCTGAGCTTGCCTAATGCATTAGGCAAGGAAGAATAATAATTAAGTCAAAATAAAATCGCGGAGTGAGACATGCCTGCTTCGGCTCGTTTCCTAAAACCACACTCGTGTATTGATGCCTCCCATAATACATAACTATTACCGTCGACTCCAAAACTTTATACATCTATGCAAACAAAACGTTTCTCGATGGGCGTAGCCAAAACCGCATCTGAAGAAGCGTTGAAATGTGGACCTTATATCCAGTGACATAAGGTCCACATTTCAACGCTATGAAGGTGTAAAACTGAATGAGTATTCATTTGGACAGGCCAGTGGCTATTGCGGTGATCATACATTTAACACACTTAACTAAATATTTACACTTCTTATATTATAACTTTGATTTATATAAGTACGTATACAGTATTTTAGATTTTTAACACAAGGTTAAACAAATTTTTGCGATGTTTTCGATGCGCAAACGAGAAGCATAGGTCCGTCTAGCACGGCGCGTCAGCGCACACTGTCTATTTGTATCGGAGTAAACGAGAGCCTACTGTCACTGTTTCTGGGCAGCCGGGTCTTAGAAGATAATATTAAATAAAAATTGAAATAAAAAAAAGTGTGGACTATTTGTGAAATGTGACTCGTTAGCGGTTTAGGTATGAATATGTTGACTTCATGTTTTTATTTGCAGACCCATACGTTAAAAAAATAAAGACATAGAACCGTTTAATGATGATTTTAAGACCAATCTTTGCAATTTTTTTCTATCGAGCCGATTTCGTGAAATTATGTATCGCGTCCGTCCACGGTCTTCGAAATATGATGAATATTAACATATATTTTTTTTGATGTGCTAGAATAAATGGTTTTTCTTAAAAAACTGCTTAAATAACATCAATTTCAACAAAAGTAGGTCTTGTCAGCCTCTTAATCAAAAACATTATTTAAGAACCTTAAAATGTTTTTAAAAGCGCTGTCGAACTAGGCACCACAAGTTGACATTATCTGAAAAAAAAAAATTTTTAGCTTCTGTTGCATGTATGGAGTGCCCCTCCTAGATTTTTTTATTTTTATTATTTAACTACCAAACTTAGTTGCGGCATCTACAAGACATCTATATTCCAAATTTCATCAGTATAGGGTCTTGTAGTTTTTGAGTAAAATGCCTGTGACATACGGACGGACGGACGGACGGACAGACAGACGACTATAAGCGTTCCGTTTTTGCCATTTTAGCTACGGAACCCTAAAAACCCAGTAAAAACTCTATTCAACCAACGAACCCTATTGACCCTGTTTTATGGTACCTATTATACATATACAGGGTGTCCCTAAAACCAACTTTGATACGAAAAGGGCTGATAGACCAGCTCATAAGACACCAGATTTTGTAAATTTGACCTCAGTAAAAATCGCTTAGTTTTCGAGATATTGACGTTTTTGCAAAACTCGTGCTAAGTGATACCCTGACTCGGTTATTTGAGTGTCATGACTAAAATATCAAGTATTTTTCAAATCTGTTTTTTGATATGGGTAGCCAAATAACTATGCTATTGGATGTAATTCCTATTTCTGTTAATTTCTTCATGGTGTGGCCGCAGTAGGATATCAAATAATAATTTTCAGATTTTTTCAAATATCACAACTGATTTCGAACGAGAGGGGTGAAAAAAAAATGTACCAACACAACCTGGCACATGACATAAAAAAATAGCGCTATTATTGTAGTTTCTAAAATGGTATAAAATTTACTAAATACTGTAGTAGTTTTTGAGATAATGATATTTTGTTATAAAAATAACTTGTACTGTAGTTACACTTCATCTTAAATTTCTCATACGATCCGGTTGAACTAAGTTTGCACCTGGCGTCCTAGACATTACTTACAAATTAGGTGCAAACTTAACGTAATCATCCGTCAAAGTAGGTCCGTTAGCACCAAAAATATCCATTAATCAATAAACTGTATTGAAATAGGTTACTAACGAGAAGACGATCAAAGGGCTTTTTATTTGGAATGAAATAGTCAAACATTTAAGTAAATTTTTGGTCGACTGGTTGAGCGCCAAGTCAATGGAATAGTAACATCAGTACAGGTTATTTTTGTAAAAAAATATCATTATCTCAAAAACGATTACAATATTTAGTAAATGTTATACCATTGTTACAAATTGACGCGGTTTTGGAAAGATGCAATGCCAATCCGTAACATTCTGGATCGAGCATAAATATGTATACGCTCGCCGGTAACAAACGGTACAACAGAAGGAAATCAGTCAATAGAATATCATGCACTGGACTCACCTTTGCGGCAGTAATGGCGGTATCTTCTGTCAACGTGACTGGTTCTTCTTTTCGCTTCTTTTGCCTTTAAATGAAAGCCGGCCGGCTGATGAACGTTAAACACACAGTCTCGGGTAATGTCCCACTCGCGATTATAGCACTACAAGCTTAGTTTTACAGCTTTTAACGCAGCAAGGATTTATTTTCGAAGCGGTCGATATTAACGGTGGCTGCGTCGCGCGGTTTCTCCCGTTGTGCCGACAGAGGCGCTGCCTGATATCGGCTCGTCTGAGCATGCGCTCCGAGTAATTTCGGGCGGTCCTATTGGCTAGATTTACCAATGTTACACCGCTGTGAAGTGCGTTTTGGCATTGCATCGGTTACGATTTTTAAGGTGCGCGAAATTTGAATATTATGTAAAACTAGACGTTAAAAACGGAACAACCATTTTAGAAACAACAATAAATGCGCTATTTTTTTACGTCATGTGCCAGGTTATGTGGGTACATTTTTTTTTCACCACCCTCGTTCGAAATCAGAGGTAAAATTTGGAAAAATCTGTTTTTTTTTTTGATATTCTACTGTGGCCACAGCATGAAGAAATTAACAGAAATAGGAATTACGTCTAATAGCATAGTTATTTGGCTACACATATCAAAAAACAGATTTGAAAAGTACTTGATATTTTAGTCATGACACTCAAATAACCGAGTCAGGGTATCACTTAGCACGAGTTTTGCAAAAACGTCAATATCTCGAAAACTAAAAGATTTTTACTCAGGTCAAATTTGCTTAATCTAGGTTCTTATGAGCTGGTCTATCAGCCCTGATCGTATAAAAGTTGGTTTTAGGGACACCCTGTATATATTTTATTAGAATATTAAGTCATCTATGTGCTTTAAGAAAATGGTTCAGAATGTAAGTTTACGTCTGGCTTCTGTTGTCGCGTGACAGATCACTGCCAGTCTCACTCTACTAGGAATCTTAAAAGTTGGAATCCGACCCAAATAACAAAATGTGAATCTGACCTACTAGGAGTCTGTCTGGCAAAAACGAAACCTGACCTATTGGAAATCCAGCAAATAAGAGTCTGACGTACTAGGACACTGACTAAGTCAGAATCTGACGAAAACGGAATCGGACCTACAAGGCATCCGACGAAAACGGAATCGGACCTACAAGGCATTCGACGAAAACGGAATCTGACCTACAACGAATCTGACGAAAACGGAATCTGACCTACAAGGAATCTGACGAAAACGGAATCTGACCTACAAGGCATCCGACGAAAACGGAATCGGACCTACAAGGCATCCGACGAAAACGGAATCTGACCTACAACGAATCTGACGAAAACGGAATCTGACCTACAAGGAATCTGACGAAAACGGAATCTGACCTACAAGGCATCTGGCGAAAACGGAATCTGACCTACAAGGCATCTGGCGAAAACGGAATCTGACCAACAAGTGCATCTGACGAAAACGGAATCTGACGTACACCTCCGAAAGCAGTTATATTTAGGTCAATTGCAGAAAAAAATTACCTTTTACTTTTTTTGTCTGATCATGGTGTGTCTTATACCATTTTACTCAGAATCACGAGCAATGTTCATTTATGAAATAAAAAAAGTAGTGCAAAATGTCCCAAGTTTTCCGTACAAATTTTGAATTTCTCAGTTTCGTTACGCCGAAACTAAATATAGGGTAAAATCGTAACGAAACTGATATTTTATTTTTTCTCAGTTTCGTTACGATTTTCCCATTCACATTTCTTCTGCAGTTGACCCATTTAGAAAACAACAATGAGACTCAATTTAAAGGAGATCCTGTCCTTGTAGATATCCGAAACTCTCAATATGTGTTGATTGCATTTGGCTCTCTTGAAAATCACAAGTGATGAGGATTAGGGTTTTCTACCAATTTTTTTTTTTCATATTTGCGAACGTCTTACACAAATCGACCTAGTCACAAACTTTTTTTTTGAAGCTGACATACTTGCAAGTCTTTACTGACTGTTGCAAAAATCGGACCAGGTGGGGGCCGAGGCGTTCCCTGGGATCGAACCAGGTCGCTTGGCCCGGACCACCTTGAAGTAACGCTGATTGCTCAAGTGGACAGACCAGCGGGAAGTTTGAAGCGGATCAACCTGTCCTTATGTGGAGTGTGTAAATCGAACTAATGTGAGTTTTAGTTGCCGGTTCGCTAAAACCTAGCCCAGCTAAGAATACTCCGGTAAGAAACTTAGCTGAGCCCGAGCAAGGTCGGAGTAAAAACACAAACTAAGCAATGCTTGTACTAGGGATGATAGGGATCTAGACGCCGATATAATTTTGCTGGAAACATTATGATTATTTATAATTGAATGTGGAAACATCACAATTTTTATTACGACCGAAATACGAGTGCATTGAAAAATTAAACATGACCAATGCACAGAATAAGTAATACGTAGTACTTAATCGCATACAAACATGCTATTACCTCGACGTTTCGGACGTGCCATGGTCGTCCCTTCGCGACCATGGACGTCACGGCACGAAACGAGGCAATAGCATGTTTTTACGCGATGAACTCCCGTTTTGTCAAAATAATGAATGAAAATCGTGAAAGTTTAAATCAATATTTAATACGTAGTACTCATTTAGAGTCTGGGTAATGAAAGATGAGACTAGTATATAGCGGCAAATTTAAAAAACAACGTGTTGCAACACTGTGTATAGGGCGACAAAACGATAATGATACTTGGGTCGATTTTTGTTTTGTTGTCACTTTTTTATTTCTTCCGATTTTAGTGAAAATTGATAAGTACATAGTGTTTATTTTTTATATATTCGCGCCCCACATTAGCCGCGGAAAAAAGAGCAAAAACAATTCAGTAAGTGTTTTCGGAAATCATTTTATGTCTGCCTTTGTGGCCAAGTGTGGCATAAATTATGTTACTTGTCGTATATTTGTGATGTTTGAAAAGTAAAATTAAATAATACCCGTGTATCAGTGGCGCTTACTAGCATTTGCCATTCGTGTATATCAGTGGCGTGGCGCAATAAGATATCTTTGGGCAAGCCGGTGCAGATTTGGCGTACATTTTCCTTAATTTTAACTTCATTTGCGTCAATTTTGAGATATGGAGTGATATTCTGGGGCAACGCAACTGACAAAGAAGCAGCACTCAAAGCCCAAAAAAGGTGCATAAGAGCCATGTGTGGCTTGAAAATAACAGACAGTTGACATATTTCAAATCACTTAAGATCTTAACTTTGCCCTGTCTATATATTCTGGAAGTAGCAATTTTTGTCAAATCTAATTTGAATTTATTTAATAGAGTGTCCGATACACGTAAACTCCCTACTCTATCACAGTATCAAAATATGTTGCGCAACAAGGCATCCCACACTGCTTTGGTACGTAAAAGCGTTTTGGGCATGGCACCCCAAATATATAACAAAATCCCAGCTGTCATAAGAGAATTAAAATTTAAGCAATTCAAAAATAAATTAACAGAAATGCTAACAGAAAAATTGATTTGTAATAATAATATGATTATATTTATTGATAGGTATTCCATGTTGACATTAAATTGTGATAAAAAGAAATATTTCAATAATTAAAATTTATTTAATTTTATTTTTAGTAATGTTTTTAATTCTTACATTTTTTGACAGCTAATTAACTATTCATGTGTGTCACTGCTGCATGTCACATACATAATAAATAAACAGCATGATAGGCTAAAGACCAAAACATTTGTACGCCTTTTGACAAAACATAGCGATCTCATTATTATGTAAAACCACTTCTGTACCTATGTTTGACAAATAAAAAATATTCTTATTAAGAGTTGTAGAATAAAGTGCTCAAATGCCTTATATTAGGCAAGCCGGTAGGAATCGAGTTCTTTGGACGCCACGCTGCTGGTGTATATTATATTATACTAGGGCTTCCAATTATAGCACACTTAACACGTTCCCTGTCAATGCCAATGTGGGGTCATGAAGGTTTTTTTCAGGAGTCTGTGCTTCCACTATGGGGTCACTTCCCCATACTAATTGCACAGATGGGACTTGTGACATTGTCTGATAGTTTTGTATGGGAACAGTGAACGTGCTAAGTTTTCCTCTATGAAGTCAGCCTCAGGCTTGTAACTTGTAACTAAATCCACTGACACAAACCTACGTGGCGCGATCTGTAATTTTAACGCAGTTTTCAAAACTTCTACGATCGTGCAATTATTCAAACTTCGAATCCCTCAAAAAGCCATAAACCAAACGAATATCAAACGACATTCAGCGCATCTATCCGCTTGTAACCAGTTATAACCGGCCATAACCGCTGTGTTGCCAACTTTGCACATTTTTAGTTAAATTTAGCACTTTTTCCGGGAAATTTTACATTTAGCTCTTAGCGCAATACATGTGTTAGCCAATTTTTTTTTAATTTTAAATTTTAGTACAATTGGGACCATGTAATTATCTTTAACTTTATATTTATTTTAATTTTAGTTCTTTTCACCCACTTTTAAAAGAAGTCCTCAATTCGCATGTATGTTTATTTTTTTTGTGTGTTTGATACGCGATTACTTGAAGACGGCTGCACCGATTTGGAAACTCTTTTTGTTTTTGAAAGGGTGTAATAGCTCCGAGGTGATTCCATTGCAACCAAATCAGGATCAAATGACGGAATTTTGGAGAGATCGAGGGAACTCTTCAAATATTATAGGCTCACATAGCGGTTTAGGTATTGTTCAATGTCACTCGTGCATTTCTTATCAAAATAGGAACATTAAAAGTCGGTTATTTTAAAAATGTTTGGTTATTCATACATAATTTTAGCCCGAAGTGAAATCCAGATCTAGCAACACCGTGGCTGACGTGACGGCGGCCATTAATGCCCGGAAACATGGCGGATTTGTTTTGGCGCGTTCCGAAATACGATTAATTGATTCGGGACACGCAATATCAAGTGCCTTTTTGTTTGCGAAGATGCGTGAAAGGTTCGCGAAAATGGGTACGGTTGTTTTGTTATAAGTTGGGCTAGTTCTTATGTACGGCCTTGATGGAAGCAAGCTGGCGTCCGTCTTTAAGTAGGAAAATCCGCTGACACATTGACATACCTACATCAAAATGGTCAGTCGATTGCTATAGCGGTTAGCTATTTACCTCTAAAAAGACTAGAAGATACGAGGTATCTTAAACAAAATATATATATTTTTTTTTTACGTCTGCCCAAAAAAAGAAGTGTTATTTAATATACTTTATGCCACACCTGGCCATAAAGTGACTTTTTCCGCACGCTGCGCGTACGGAAAAAGCCGCTTTCTGGCCAAGTGTAGACATAAAATGATGTACACAACACGGCAGGTAATAAAGAAAGCCCTCGATTGCATATTTACGACCCTCGCTTGCAGCTCGGGCCGCAAACTTCTACGATCTCGGCCTTTCTTTGTATTACCACCATAGTTGTGTAATATACTATTATCCAATAGAACCCGACAATAGAACCACTCACCAATACATCGATTGATTACAAATGTAAAAAGATACAGGTCTCGTAACGCATTTCCTCTACAACAAAAAGTTTTTTGATGTAATATTAAGTTGTGTTAAACCAAATCAGTACCGGTACTGACTTGGTCTCACCCGGGGGACGGTGTCCACAGAACTCGATTTCTACGAATTTGCCTTTTATTTACCCGTGGAGGATTCTTTATTTGAGAACTATAAATGTGTTCCTCCACGGTCAAAGGTGTTTGAAATTGCAATATTTTCAGGTTTTGCATGACTTGGTAGGCTAAAAACGAATTATGTTTAAAATTTGGAGCTTGTTGGTCTGCTTGAAGTACCTTAGAATTATGATGATCAACAGTCAGTGAGTCACTGACAAAACTAAGGAACTTTGACGTGCAATAGTTCTTCAACTTAAAGCTCAAATTGAATGCTATTGAGCATATGTCAATCCATGTTATGCCCTATATGTATATCCCCGAAAATTCAGGGTTCTAGCTTTAACCAGCACAAAATTACAGGAGGTTGAAAATGGCCTGAATGGCTTCGAGAAAAGGATGGTACGGCCATGCCTTTGTTTTTCCCGAATTGACGGGGCCACCGCCGTGCCCCAGATATCGAAAAAAATTAAAGTAGTACCCGCCTAAAGTTAGCTCATCTTGGCGGGGCACAAATTGACTCGCCCCATTTGGTTTCATATTTGGAAATTACAGATTAATTTTATTTCTTTTTAGGGTTCCGTAGCCATAATGGCTAAAAAGGAACCCTTATAGTTTCGTCATGTCCGTCCGTCCGTATGTCACAGGCATTTTACTCAAAAACTACAAGACGTATACTGATGAAATTTGGAATATAGATGTCTTGTAGATGCCGCTACAAAGTTTGATAGTTAAATAATAAAAATAAAAAAATCTAGGAGGGGCACTCCATACACGTAACAGAAGCTAAAAAAAAATTTTTTCAGCAAGCATCAACGTGAGGTACATAGTTCGATAGTTCTTTTAAAAACGTTATAAGGCTTTTATGTATTTTTTTTGATTAAGTGAATATTTTCGGAAATAATCGCTCCGAAAGTTGCATAAATTGTGTCCCCCCCTTTAACTTTTAAACCGAAAATCCAAAAAATATGAAAAAAATCAGGAAGATAATGCTTAATAAATACATTCAACGAAAATTATTTTGAATAGTAACGAATAAACCGTTTTGAAGTTATTGCCGAAAAACTTCTCAACCAAAATGTTTTAAGTGCCATTGATTTACACGGCATTTAAGACCTTTTGCCAGTTGTTTATTACGACGTTTTTTGTACGGTGTTACGGAACCCTTCGTTTGTGAGTCCGACTCGCACTTGGCCGGTTTTTTTTAGCATGGTGTATTCATTGGAATTGAATTTTTCGGCCACATAGACAAAATATCCGCAAAAACATTCACGCTTGTTTTTAAATTAAATTAAAAATGATTTATTGCCACAAGAAACACAAACAAACAATTACATCGTATTAAATATCAAAGCTAGCTTAAACTTAAAGAAACACTTTTTTTCGTGGCGTTTTTTCATAAAACTTTTAGGTTTATAGCCAAGCCTTAGTTCAGAGCTGTGGTTCATTATGTTATGATATAGTAAAAGTTACAACTTTGCGTGTGTTTTCACCCGAAAGCTGGGTTTAACTTTGGAAGTCTTGAGACGGCGAACTAAAAACTATGATTGATTTAGTTAAACGAAACCTTTTTCAATGTCAATTTTATGTATTAGCTATACGGATTATTCTTCAAAAATGTTATTCTTAGAAGATCCTATCTCATTAGAATTTAGAATATCATTTTTAGGGTTCTTATAAGATCACTTTGTTGTCTCTCCGTCTGTCAAAACGCGAACTGATGCCAGGAACGCGTGAAGGTATCGAGTTGAAAACTGAACCATATACTCAAGTTTACGGTCCCTTAAAGCTGTGAAAAAATCCAATTTCTATGTTTACGTAAAAAAAAGTTATGGCCGCAAAAAACGTACGTTGCGACTCTCTCAAGGAAACAAAAATGTATAGGGTACTTTCCGTTAACTATGAAATTTGGCAAGTATTTTATACTGTCTACAAGTCTAGGGAAAAATCTGGAAACTATACATTTGTAATTAAATCATAAAAATATAGTCTTATTTAAAGTATTTGTACGGAACCCTCGGTGGGCGAGTCCGACTCGCACTTGTCCGGTTTTTTGGTTGCGGTGTAAAACCTATGAAGTTATAATCAGATTAACATTCTGGCAAGCAAGAATCTTTTGAATATCCGTAACCAGGGAAACACTCAACGCTCCAAAAATAACAGATGATATTAAATATACCAAATAAAGATAGGGGTTATCTTACACAACTCTACATAGTTCCAGGCTAAGTAATATGCTTGTAGGTTCTATTGATACTAGATGATGATAAACATACTTATAAAGATAAATACTTATTTAAGTAAATAAATAGAAAAAATCCATGACTCAGGAACAAATACTTGTGCTCATCACTCAAATTGTCCTTTGCAGAATTTAAATCAAAACGTGAGGCGTGGCAACAATCCTTACAGAAATGACAAAGTAAAGCGGTTAAGTAAGAAGAATCGTACAATAGAGGAAGAAAAACTTCGCATCACATTCTACTAAGTGGAATCTAAGCCACAGACACCCGCGACCTGGGTTATAGGAATAGAATAGAAAAACTTTATTGTACTTATAGATAGATAGATTCATTTATTTCTTATTGAAAATTACATAGTGTTTTATTATCTAAAACTAAAATGAATTCACAAAAAGATCGTCAAAAATAAAAAGAGAATAATTCATTAAATAAATTAAATAACAAATTACAAACACATGTCGATGAAAAAAATTACTACTACTAGTACAATTTCAATCTAAAATATTGTGTAGGTGAGGTGCAAAGGTGGTGTAGATATTTTAAATAGTTGTATCAACAGTTACCCTTCCGGGCATACAATGTTTTATACTCTTATTATCTTTAACATTAACTGAGTAACATTTAGATATCATTTAACTCTGTAGCATTATCTAATAACTAGGGATTGCAAACGAGTTACTCGAAACTCGGTTAACCGAGTAACTCGATCGAGTTTTAATCGAAATAGAACTCGGTTAATAACCGCGGTTTTTCGAGTTTTTTTGCGTCCTTATAATATTACGGATTTTTATATTTTTACTTAAGTAAACCTTAAAAATAGGTTTTTAAGTTTCGTAACACGTAAGTAATCGACGTAATAACTGACTACTGCATAAAAAAATGCCTTTAATTCGATAAAGACATATTCTGACTTCGCAAAATGACACACACGCGAAACGACAGAAAAGCAAAATGACAGAAATACGTTGTGTATACACACCACCATCATCATCATCAACCCGTATTAGTCGACTGCTCGACATAGGCCTCTCCCATGTCATGCCATCGAGCACGATCCGCGGCCACTGGCATCCAACCTCTGCCAGCCATCTTGCGAAGATCATCACTCCATCTTGTCTGAGGGCGCCACACACCGATCCGTAGTCTCCACTCGAGAACACGCTTGCTTCAGCGCTTGTTGGTTCTGCGGCAGATATGGCCAGCCCACTGCCACTTCAGCTTGCTAATCCTTTGGGCTATGTCGACGATTTTAGTTCTCTGTCGGATCACATCATTACGGATACGATCCTTCTGAAATACTCCCAACATGGCCCTTTCCATAGCTTGCTGAGTGACCTTAAATTTACGTAGGTACTCAGCCTTCCCGTGAGCAACAACGTTTCGGCTCCGTATGTCAAGACTGGTAGGTAGGATGCACTGATCGAAAACCCTTGTCTGGTTGTTGACATTGTGGAATGGACGACGAGAAGACTCGACGTAATTTCCCATACGCAGCCCAACCCAGCTGTATTCTTCTATTAACCTCTTTTACAAAGTTATTTTTACCTAACTGCAGAACTTGCCCGAGGTAAACGTACTCCTGAACAACTTCGAGAAGGGCGTCCTGCACTGCAGTCAGTTTCGGTAAAACAATATCGTTGAACATAACCTTGGTTTCGTCCAAGTTCATCCTAAGACCGGCGTGTTGAGAAAAAGCAGCTAGACCGTTCAGCATGTATTCTAAATCCTGCAAAGTTCAAGCCAAAATGACGGGATCGTCTGCAAATCGCAAGTGTGAAATGTACTCGTCGTTTATATTAATGCCACGACCCTCCCAAGCTAGCGTCATAAACACATCCTCCAGTGCATTCGTGAACAATTTGGGGGAAATGACATCCCCTTGTCTCACACTCCGCTGCAGGAGAATGGGCTTAGTCTGCTGGTTCTGTACTTGGACGGCGTAGAGACATCTCAGCACTTGGATGTATCGCCAGTCTATTTGACAACGTTGCAAGGATTCCAGAACCAGACAGAATCAAAAGCTTTCTCATAGTCCACAAATGTTAAGCACAGGGGCTGATTTTACTCCTCAGTCTTCTGTATTATCTGCCTCACTGTGTATGTGGTCTATGGTGCCATATCCTCTAGGAAATCCGACAGATTGTAAACTCTTTGTCGGTAAGTGCAAGGTCGTTCACAATTTGACGGTTTCTGATGGATAGATTAAAAACCGGTCAAGTGCGAGTCGGACTCGCGTACCAAGGGTTCCGTACAAACTCAAGTAGCTACAGATAGTTCAAGAAAAACTGTATGGCGATTAGTTTAGTAGGAGCAAATAAGTATGTGTTACGATTTTTGCGAATTTCTAAAAAACGGTGCAACTTAAGAAAACCGTTATGATTTTTCCTGTAATATTTAGGACGACATTAACAATTGGTAATTATTACAGATTTTTCTGTTCAGTAACTTCGAAGATAATAGGGGGGGAATGGTATTTTTTTAACGTTTGGCATTATAAATCAAATACTACTTATTTAAGAAAAAAAAATAAAAACGGTGTTTTAATCTACAAATCAAGCCCTTTCATTTGATACCCCGTTCAATATAATAGCCCTACTTTCAATTTTCAAAGTCCCATTTCGGTCCCCTTTAAAAAAAAAAGGAAAAAGGTATAAGAGTTTTTTACTGTCCAATAGCCTCGGGTTAGCAATTTTTAACACTATTCCAAATTTCAAGTCGATAGCATTAGTAGATCCTGAGATATCTTGCTGTGACAGACAGATGGAGTCGCACCATAAGGGTTCCTTTTTTACCATTTTGGTACGGAACCCTAAAAACTACCCTACTACCCTACTTAATCCCGAGTTTACAAACTAATTTAATCATTATCATTACACAAAAAAAAATTAAAACTACTTCAGACAGTTTCGAGTAAAAATCGAAACCGAACTCGGTTTTCGAGTTTAATCGAAAAGTACTCGTTTTTCGGTTTTCGAGTCTGGCTGCAATCCCTACTAATAACCCACTCTTTTAGTTTTCATTTAAAAGTGCTGCCATCTATACTTTTGATATGAGAGGGAAGATTATTGAATACACAAATTGCTGATATAATAGCACCCTTCTTTTACATAGCGCTATTAGGTTTTAGGCAATTTGGGAGATCAAACATTAAATTTGCAAGACCTCTTTGGAAAATATTCTGGTTGGTTTTTAACAAATATACTCTCCTTTACCTCCCTAGGTATATACCTAATGTACTCTTCAAGGTCTCTGTGTTAACTCATGTCCACACAATAAATATAACTGTTATTAAAAGGGTTTAAAGCTAACCCTAAAAATGTTATGTCATACGTCGTTCCTTTTAAGTTTCATAATATGTTGTTACAGGCAACAAAGCGTAAATGTTATCAAGAGTTTAAGGATGAGCTGTTTTTAAGAGATTTCTACTCAATTAGGCATATATTTTATAGGCATACGCCTAACCTAACGTGTATACAAAATGTTAACTTCAGTTACGTGGATGTTGAAGGAACATAATAAACGTTTTTATAAGGGGCGTCGTGTAACAGAATAAGTAGTGCAGAAGTCTCTGATTCTAACAAAACCGACGTTCAGATCCGACCACTGGATGGAACGCACCGGGTCCTACCGTCTCTTTCTATTGCATAACGCGTGCTCTTTTTGGTCCCTGGCTAAGCTCCTACGGAAGGGACTAATTTGGTACTAGTAGCCGCTCGCTCCGAATGTGTCACTTCTGGTCGTGTTGAATAAAGAAATTATTTTAACGTTTTCTTACCAATGATGATGGACCGATGAATGGATGGATGAATGAATGATGGTGGACCAATTCACAATATCGCCGTCCCTGTAATCCCTACTATAAACTAAGTAGTAGTAACAGCCCGTAATCGAAGATGAAGCAAGTAGATTCACTCGTTGCTTTGACTTTGACGAACCATAGCAGGCTCACCTCCTTTGACCGATCATAATGCGTTAATCTCTAATCCTCTATACACTCTCTATACTAAGATTAATGTATAATGATCTGTGAAACGCCATAATTTTGAACAATTTGCCAATTTTATCAGCATTGCATTTTTACTATCAACGCAAAGATCTTTTCATTACGCAGAAATTATTGAAATGTTTTCACTTAGAATGTTGTGGAAATTGAGATATTTCTCAACCTGGCACGTTTGAAAAAAAACCTACCGCAGAACCCTAAAAACGCGGCCGCAGCAAAAGTCGAACACGGGAGTTGCAAACAAGGGTATAGGTACGGTTACGAAAAAATTTGCGTAAAAGCCACACAACACAGTATAGAACAATAAGCACAAATTATATATTCATTTTAAAACAAACACCAATATCCAGCGCAAAAAGGTATTATTATTGCCTGGCCTACCTTCTGGAGGTCATTATCGCAAAACAGTAGAACCCGCTTAATACGATCACGTTCAATACGATTTCTCGCATAATATGCCATACGTTCCTGCAACTTCAAGTATATTTTCATACATTTTCATCACGCTTAATACGCGTTCCCGCTTATGACGCGTTTTTGACTGGGTCCATTCAAAATCGTCTTAAGCGAGTTTTACTGTAATTGAAACCCCATCTTTGTCGGAATCATTAAGACAAGGAGGTTTTAAGCTACAAGTATAATGCTGACAGTATCCCTCATATAACACTTTAATAAACTCTCACGGTTTGAACACAGTCATATTTATATAGTTTTACAGGTTTGACGCGATTATAACTGTTACCTAATATATTTCAACGTTTTGACATAGCTGCAGGTGTCATGGCCACGGGTGACTAATGTTCCAACGATTTTTCAACGGAGATGTCGGCAAAACATTATTCAGTAACACTTGGCGCTCAGTAACTTCGAGGCCAAAGATACAGTTCTCGATTTTGGTAACGTCTATTCACTATTACAGCTAAAGTATATTTAAGGCATAAAAAACGTGTTAGTTGAACAAGCACAATCCTTTTCATAAAACAGTCAAACTCAAAACGGAGTTTCCAGATAAGTAATTGCTGAATTCAAGCTGGAACGCGACCAGGATGGAGAAAGACAAAAAATCGTATTATTTTAAAATCTTACAAATACGGGTATCTTGAGAGATTAAACGCGAATGAACGCGATGGACCGGAGTCGATGGCGGGAATGTATTCGTGCCAGAAAGACGACCACCAACCACGATCATCAGTCATGATGGATACGACTAAGAAGAAGAAGAAGAGAGATTAAACCTCTAAATACCTGCCAATTTAAAGATTAGCAAAATTGTATTACCCGAGATCGCTTACCAGCACTATCAAGATACGAAAGTAACTGATTACTGTTGTATATTTTGTGTACTATGGCAGGTGTGGGTTTTCGCATGTACCTCACGTTGTAAGGCCGATGCCACACAATCGGGTCCGTTACAAATTGGACCTGGCTGCAGGACGTGCCATCGGGTCACACCCTTTTATGTATACACCCTTAGAGTGACTTAACACTTTTAGTGCCAAACTTCATACGTACAAAATGAACATACGTACAAAATGAACGCTTTTGGCAACGAAAGTGTGTTAACACTTGCATGACAACAAATGTCTTTACAAGACATGTTTTACGTTATGATGTAAATAAAATCCCATCAAAAATATTAAATGTAAAAAGATGCAAGTCTCGCAACGCAGTTCTTTTACAACAAAAAAGTTTTGAGATGTAATGTTAAACTAAGTCAGTACCGGGGGCATCTCCACCGAACTCGATTCCCACTGACATGCCTATTATTTACCCGTGGAGGGAGGATTCATTATTTCAGAACTATTAAATGTTGCACGGTTGGGTGGTGAACATTTGTATGGGGAACCAATCATTCTCAAGTGAGGGATATAAACTCTCAATCTACGCAGACAAAATCGCAAGCAAAACTAGTAATTTATAATGCTCTTAGCAACAGAGTCTATTTGAATCCAATCTCCGCTCGCCGTGTCGCCGACTATCAACTCCACTTTACATCGACGATCACCGCACACACGTAACCACGGTATAAGTACGCTGTAAGCAGAAATAGCAACTGTAGGGCTGTCTCTCTGCGATTTTCTTACCTGAGATTTGTTATACATACCAGCGAACCTTGTTATCCGGGGCCTTATTTCGAGGTCAGGCCCTGGAGAAACTGATAATTCTGATGCACCATAAGGAGATGTTTATGGCGTTAGTGCGACACGATCAAAAGAGCTGATAAATGCGATCTCTATCAGGCGTTAACATGTGAGGTTTGGACACGAACTTAGAAGAAAGAGAACAAGCTAGCGATGAAAAAGAAAATCTGGCTGAAAATTCTGGGTCCGATGAAGGAGGAAGATGAAAGTTGGAGATAAAGGAAGACCTGAGAGCTAGAAGAGCTGGTCCCATGCCAAGTATATTTAAAGGCTTCATGAGAGATCAAACAAGATGAATATTTGGAAGTGTGAAGCTTGGACACGAACCTGGAAGGAAAATAACAAGAAGACCTGAAAGCTAGAAGATGGTGCCCATGACGAATATATTTTAAGGCGTGAGAAGCCTTAAGTAGAATGACTGAATACAGTCAAAACTAGAATAAAATAACATAATTTCAGCCCACATCCACCCACTGTTGTAGTAGTTAGTAAAGGCCTCTTCATACAGAAACATACATGACTAAATTTCAGACAGAGACAGCCCTAGTAGCGTAGACGTCCTCGAGCTCAGCCCTAACGACATGTGTCGTGAAAATTCCATCTCAAACGAGAATTAAAATAAATTCCATTCCCGGCGGAGTTTAGACTGGCGTTAGACGCTCTGTAACAACATATGAGTTTTGCAGTACTATCGGTTTATTACATGATGTTACTAATAGTTATCTTAATTTAGAGACAAGGTATGCTTGGGATGCGGGGACTGGGTCATACAGATTTCGAAAAAAACGTATTTCCCGTGGACAAAGCAATGATAGTTAACGACCCGAATACACATCACTATGTTTTTATCATATAGTCCTAGATGTAAAAGAGTAGGGTTATTTGCCTATAGGAGTTCAGCTAGAAAACTAGGCTTTTAAAGCCCATAATTTTGTGATGTCCACAGGAAAGACGCGAACTCTTAACTCATACCACAAAATCTGTATGACCCGACTGTGGTAATACAAAGCTTGAACAGTCACAGTTGTCCTCTCCTCGCACCTCATTCATACCTCGGATCTCAATAAAATACGCTTACAATGGCAACGAAGATTCTCAAATATAACTCTTTATGAGGAACATAGGGGATCTAGTATGGAGATAACTTTACAATTTTTATTACTCTATCATGTAATTGCTATGTAGTAGCGGTGAAAAAAGAAAAATTGTTGTTGTTTTTTCGCTGCAGTAACTTATGAATTTTGCTAAACTTATATTGGTCTATGAGTATCACATACTGCTGCTAGTAAAATATACTTAATTATAATTCTTTATCTCTCATAAGGGATCACTACCATGGCGATTTGATTCGTCATTGTACAACTTAGGTACTTATGATTTCATTAGTACTTTTTTCGGTCTACTGAATTAGACTACTTAAGTATTTGTTACCTATCAATCAATAAGTGTCAGTATAGTTGTAAAAAGAGTCGCAAAACGTAAGTTTATGCACATTCAGTTAGTATGTCTTCAATGAGAAATAGGCATCTTGAAGATCTGTATTTCTAAATTACCATAATCAACGCAGTCATTTCAGTAATACCAAGGTATTCTAGGAGACCCCATCATTTTTGTTCCTTCTTAGAATATAAAGTTTTTGTTCACGATTTTAAATTACTTAACACTAAATGCCCAAGAATGTGAGCTTGTGAGACCCAATCATTTTGTCAACGTTCCTTTTCAGAATCGTTCTTTTTTGCTCAAGAAACATTTAAAGTACGACAACATTTTCCAACATTTTTAATAAAATACTAATTGCCTAAGGTTGGATCCCTGTGAGACCCCATAATTTGAGGGTTATCTTCGTCGGTCTAGTACGCAATCCTTCTCAGAATCGTTCCTCCTTCGCTCGAGAAACTTAAAATTTACGATAATATTTTCCAACATTTTTAATAAAATACTAATTGCCTAAGGTTGGATCCCTGTGAGACCCCATAATTTGAGGGTTATCTTCGTCGGTCTAGTACGCAATCCTTCTCAGAATCGTTCCTCCTTCGCTCGAGAAACTTAAAATTTACGATAATATTTTCCAACATTTTTAATGAAAGAGCTAACCCTACCGGGAAGCCCTCCAACGAGCTAAAAGTGTTATATTGAATGTGGAAAGGAAGCGGCGAAGCGAAACGGTCCCGAGGCATGCCACGAACGTGGACGCTCACGTTGGGTTAGGAAGCATTAGGGTAATGCTTGAGTCTGGATTTTGTTGACTTTTTAGGGTTCCGTACCAAAATGGTAAAAAAGGAACCCTTATGGTGCGACTCTGTCTGTCTGTCTGTCTGTCTGTCTGTCTGTCCGTCTGTCACAGCAAGATATCTCAGGATCTACTGATGCTATCGACTTGAAATTTGGAATAGTGTTAAGAACAGATAACCCGAGCTTATAGGATGTAAAAAAATTCTTGTAACTTTATTACTTTTTTTTTAAAGGGGTCCGTAATGAGACTTTGCAAATTGAAAGTAGGGCTATTATATTGAGTGAGGTATCAAATGAAAGGGCTTAATTTGTAGATTAAAACAGTATTTTTGTATTTTTTTTAAAATAAGTAGTTTTTGATTTATGGCGAAAAACGTTAAAAAAAATACCGTTCCCCCCCTATTATCTTCGAAGTTACTGAACAGAAAAATCTGTAATAATTACCAATTATTAATGTCATTTTATATATTACAGGAAAAATATAACCGTTTTCCCAACTTGCACTGTTTTTGAGAAATTTGCAAAAATCTTAACACATACTTATTTGCTCCTACTGAACTAATCGCCATATAGTTTTTCTTGAACTATTCATGTATCTACTTATGAGTTTGTACGGAACCCTCGTTGCGCGAGTCCGACTCGCACTTGGCCGGTTTTTGAACTGTGGAAGGCATATATCGTGCAGTAGTACTGAAAACGCAACCGCTGCTTATGTGGAATGATATTCATCTTTTTATTATAGTGGAATTTTAACGAATTTAGAATAGAGTGTTGTGTGTGATCTGTGATATGTGTTTGTTTAATCTTTGGAATACTGTGACAAAACTTCAGCTTAGTGAAGTTGATTGCTGAACATAAGTCTCCTTATTGTAATAATCGTTTCATATTGGTTATTTTAACATGTGTACCTCCTGAATCTTCCAATAAATGATTTTTGATTAGAAAAGATATTCTATATTATTTCGATGGTAAAAAAACACTCCTACGTACGCCTAACAGAACTGACGTTGACCCACAACGCCCATTTTTAAAAATCAATACGTCTTATGTATCAAGTAGTGTTGATAAATTAATATACCTACTACTAATGTATACTGAGTCTATGTGTGAGAAGTCATTTTATAAAAAATATTCATAATTAAGTTTCAGTAGACGACATTTTTGGGTAGGTTGCATATCGTTTAAAAGAAAAAATCTGTGATTGGTTACCAACCGAGTGTTTTCTTTAGCACTAAGCTCTACCCCCATTAGCACGTAGTCCGTGGGGCCGGACTTTGAGCATCAGTTAAGCATCCATACTTATTATACATATTTCGATGGCTAGCCATACAGCGAACGAAGTTATTAACATCCTTCCTACTAACATTATAAATGCGAAAATGTGAAGTTGTTTGGATATTTGGATGGTTGTTACTAAATAACGGGGTAACGACTGGATGGATTCAGCTGAAATTTGGCATGCAAGTAGACCAAGTCCTGAATTGAAACATAGGATACCTACTTTATATCCCGATAAATAGTTTTATTGGGACATTCACGAGAACAATGCGAGCAAAGCCGCGGATAAATGCTAGTACCATAATAAATCACTTTTGACTTCTACAAAGCGATAATCAACAAGTACTAATGAAGCAACGAAGAGAACTAGCCAATAATTATTAGATTCAAACAAGTATTACAATACGAGTTCAGTGTTCCATGATTATGCATATTACAGCAGCGCAATTAGCATTCATTTCCTAAGGCCTTTATTACGCTTACTGTACGCCGTTAAGTACAGTCGAATGAATTTGCTAATTAGAACTATTTTGCCGTGTGTTGGTACGTGTATACTCGAAGCGAGATGAGCTTGCTGTATGGTACAGAAATTAATTCGTTGCTACATCGTTGTATGCAACTACGAGTATGTGTATTATCTAGGGTCCGAGCGAAACTAGTTTTCACGGCCGAAACCGAAACCGAATTTCGGCTTTGATCTCAGTTTTGGCCAAAACCGAAAATTCCATATAAGGTAATGTTGTCGTAGGAAGAAAAAAAATGCCAATCATAATCAGTGTTCATTTTAAATAACATAAGATGTTCCGGCGCATCACTAGCGCCTGAGAGAGGGCGCGCGGGACGCGGTGGACCTGCCCCGCCACTTACTATCAACCGCCTAGGCGAGCGCACGCATCTTGTGTTCATACAAATTTTTCATACAAATAGCTACTTTCGGCCGCGGTCTGTAGATGTTTAAATATACTTTTTAATTTGGAGTCAGATTTTAATCATCAATCCAGCCCCGTAAGGAACATAAATCATTTATAAATGATACTCTCTGATATCCCCAGGCGCTATGGCCGCCACCTAGTCCGACCCCCTCTCTAAAGGGGGCGACTTGGTTTGACCCCAAGCGCCCCCCGGCCCCCCTAAAGTGGCCCGGCCAGCGACCTGGTTCAACCCGAGGGAACGCCACGGCCCCCACCTGGTACGACTTTTGCCACGCCCAATAAGGGTTGCAAGTTTACCAGGTTTCAAAAAAAACTCTGACATTTGAAGTACTTAATCCCACTAATATTATAAATGTGAAAGTTTGTGAAGATGTTTGGATGTTTGTTACCTAATAACGGGGTAACAACTGGATGGATAAAGCTGAAATTTGGCATGTAAGTAGACCAAGTTCTGGATTGAAACATAGGATACTTTATATCGCGGTAAAGAGTTCCTTTGGGACAACAACGGGAACAACGCGGGCGAAGCCGCGGGAAAATGCTAGTCATTAATATATAACATATTATAACTTCTTATTTCCAATAAATTATCAGTGTTTTGAAATAGACTGTCCGATCGCAGCGCGAAATCCCTCGTTCAGTTTCGGTTTCGGCCGTAGTCGGCTGAATGGCAGCCAAAACCGAAACCGGTTTTTAGCCGAAACTAGGCTGAAACTGAAACTGGCGAACGACAGTTTTGTTAGAGAGAGAGAGACATCTGTACGTAGTATTATATTCTGAGACAAAGACATTTTGATTACCGGATGTTTTGAATTCAAGTCTTCATTAGATTTAGGCGCACCAATATTTAGTAACTCCGTGGGAATTTCAGATCAATGCCTTTATGAAATTTGGCTTGTTTTGAGAATGAGACAATTAGAAATGTTGGTGTTATACGACTAAGTGAATTTTGAATTTAGTCCAATTAATCATGCAAGTCATTATGAAATTAAACCGTGGGCATTTCTCCAGAAATATGTCTGCGGTCACCTCATTCATCTGGCCCTTTTTCATACTAAATATATGGAGACAGATGAATGAGTCGCAGACATATTTCTAGAGAAATGCTCCCGTAACAAACCGGTAACGACCTTTGTACAAAGAAAATAACGCATGGGCATTTTTTAAAACATTCTTAATCAATTTTCTCGCCCCTGATCTAAAGTCAAAGTAATTAAAGGCTGTATTAAAGGTTCTATTTTTGGCTTTGACTAAATATGGCCAGACAAAGTTAGGACTGAAATAGGCTGGTTATTTCAAGATTATCGATTCTGCGGGTAACTTAATCAAGTTTAGTACTTATGTTTAATTTTAGATTTCAATTTCACTTTAACACTTTACGTCGCGCACATCACGTAAAGTTACGTAGACTTCACGGTCGATAATAATACTATATTACATACCTAGGGCGGTAAAAGAAAGAAAGAATAAATATGCGATCTGAGGCTTTCTATATTGCAGCCCATGGTAAGTACTAGTAGATTGTGTCACAAGGGAGTAAAATGATGTATTTACGGCGAGGGCGTATATTGAATCCTGAACGAAGCGAAGGATTATACAATAGAATCCCGAGCGTAGCGAGGGATTCTATTGTATAATCCGGAGCGTAGTGAGGGATTCAAGTGTTAACGCCCGAGGTGAAAATAATTTTGCTACCGAGTGACACATACTGCTTTTCACACCGACTATGAGGAAAATTCAAATACAAACGCTACCTACCAAAATAACGAAATATATAGTTACTCAAAGAGCATCACACATTATTATTAAAAATTTAATGTTAAATTGTCAAATGTATAGTCTATTATTATTTTATAAAACGATTATTATTTTTTACGGACGAGACGAAAATACCACTTCCATATTATATTCATGGCCCTCGCCTGCGGCTCGGACCGCAAACACCTGTGATCTGGGCCATTCCTTATTATACCGCCCTCGGTGTGTAATTTAAGTCTATGGTATGGCATATTCTAAGTGGGTTCAAACTAAAAATACCCTGTTGTCCTTGAACAGAAAAGTGCTACTTTGATCCCTCTTATGAGGGAGCAAAATACTTTTTTCTGAATAGGAGGTGTGAAAAAAATTTTACGTCTCCCCCAGTCCAGGAAGTGGGATTTTCCGCACGCGTAGCGGGCGGTAATTGCCGCTTTATGGCCAGGTGTGAGGTAAAAGAAAATCTAGACCGCATATTGAAAGCCCTTACGGGTACGGGCGACTAAAATTTTAAATCTGGGTCATTATTTACTTTACCGCCCTCTGGTTAGTAATACTATTAATATTAAACTTTAGGAAATTAGTTGGCGCAATATTAATGCAATAGTATACGTAGTTTACTTTTTAATTTTGACATTTCTACAAGCGTTTCAAATGCCGTCTCTTCAGTGGGATCAATATTGTCAGAGTTCTACGAGATTAGGAGAGCATTCCCAATGATTTTGTAGAGAGCCCTGACGCCGTCCTCATCTGGCAGATTTTCGGCACATTAGAGTCCTCAAGATATGTATGTCTGTCTGTGTTATCATATTTATTGAAACCAGAAATTGGAAAATAAATCGGAAACACATTTTGATATAGAAGGGACCGCATGAATATTTCCAATTTTCCGTTAAAATAAAAAATAAACAGACGTATAAATGTTTACTTACAAAATTTCTTTTACCATTGACACCAATGAATGAAAGTAAAAAATTAATAAAACTTAAACAATACCGGTAATTTACGGTAACGGTAAATCAATGTCAACCCTTAACTAAACCGGCCTGTATGTAGGTTGACGTCATTTGCCTGTCATCGGCACCGAATATACGCGCCCTGTATATCAGTATTGTAATATCTGTGGTATAAACGATACAGCACTAATAGTTGGCGTGTGTGGGCGCATTTACCTCTGGTTACGATCGCGGCTAACGAGTGGAAAATAAATTCTGTTTGATTTAATTTGGTTGCAGTTTTACAGTACCGTTTAGTTTTAATAGCAAGTTAAACGTCTGCTGCAATAAATAATACTTGAATGCTAGTTGTCGCGTAAGCTGAAAGCAACGATGATAGTTCCACATGAATTCTGCCGTCCTCAAACTAAAAGGTCACTAATTTGTATGAAACTTCATACATAATAGCGACCTTTTAGTTTGACGACGGCAGATTTGTAGCATTAACGTTCGCCTACGTTCTAAACCTTTTATTGAAAGCCAAAGTTGATTTATGTTTATTCGGGATCGCTCTGCGAGATCAAATCAGAAATAAGGAGATTCGTAGACAAATCAAGGTCACCGACATAGCAAACCGGGTAAGCATACTGAAGTGGTAGTGGGCAGGGCACATAGCTCGAAGAACCGATGGCCGTTGGGGCAGAAAGGTACTCGAGTGGAAGCCACGTACTGGCAAGCGCAGTGTGGGACAGCCCGCATCCACGACCTGCAAGGTGGTGGATGCAGGTCGCTTCTATCCGGCCCATGTGGAAATGGTGAGATGGCGGGATGACCTGGACTCATTTCAAGTCGGGTGGCAGGAGCATGCATTAAAACGAGACGAGTGGCTGAAAAAAGGGGTGGCCTGTGTCCTGCAGTGGACGTCCTATGGCTGAAATGATGATGATGATACATGTCTTGTATAATGTATAGTACCTTTAGATTTACCTATGTACTCGTATGCATATTTTTTTTACTTAATTGACACCCTTTCTGTTTTGCATAACGGTTAAGAATATTTTTACTGCACTGCTGGGCAAAGGCCTCCCCTTTTTTCAGCCACTCGTCTCGGTTTAATGCATGCTCCTGCCACCCGACTTGAAATGAGTCCAGGTCATCCCGCCATCTCCTTCTCGGTCTGAATATCTACAATACAAATTACTTTTCACACCTCCTATTCAGAAAAAAGTATTTTGCTCCCTCATAAGAGGGATCAAAGTAGCACTTTTCTGTTCAAGGACAACAGGGTATTTTTAGTTTGAACCCACTTAGAATATGCCATACCATAGACTTAAATTACACACCGAGGGCGGTATAATAAGGAATGGCCCAGATCACAGGTGTTTGCGGTCCGAGCCGCAGGCGAGGGCCATAAATATAATATGAAAGTGGTATTTTCGTCTCGTCCGTAAAAAATAATAATTGTTTTATAAAATAATAATAGACTATACATTTGACAATTTAACATTTAATTTTTAATAATAATGTGTGATGCTCTTTGAGTAACTATATATTTCGTTATTTTGGTAGGTAGCGTTTGTATTTGAATTTTCCTCATAGTCGGTGTGAAAAGCAGTATGTGTCACTCGGTAGCAAAATTATTTTCACCTCGGGCGTTAACACTTGAATCCCTCACTACGCTCCGGATTATACTTTAGAATCCCTCGCTACGCTCGGGATTCTATTGTATAATCCTTCGCTTCGTTCAGGATTCAATATACGCCCTCGCCGTAAATACATCATTTTGCTCCCTTGTGACACAATCTACTATTACTGCACACCAGAAAAACACATTACAAGAGATACATACATAATTACAAACAATTAAAAAGGTAGTCAATTAGGCGGTCTAATCGCTAAAAAGCGATATCTAGATGAAGAAACTCTAAATTAAATGACTATGACGTAACGAAAGACAGATAGACGGATTTGGCGTAACAGAGAGGATTCCTAATTTGGTTAAGGCGAACTAAAAAGGAACTATAATTGACTATGGTCTCCTATTGCAAATCTGAGGTCCTTGTAAAGGCCTTAAACGTGATATTCACTATCTAACCCCATAGATTAGTAGACTATAAAAGTAATCCGTGGCCCGCTTATCTTTACAACTCTATCTACAGTAGATACTTAATAAACAGTACGATAGTTTTATAAGACACTAAAAATATTTTTTCATCACACTTGCTCGAAAATGGTGCATTACACGTAGGTTTTGCGGGCCGTAAATGAGCTATTACGCCCTAGGGCATAATGGTTTTCTTTTTAAATTTGAAACGCTGGTTCTGTTTTACTCTTATTTGTCATGTTCAAAGGAAACGCCAACTTACTTTTTTAACTTTTATCACTGAAATATTTATTTAAAGAGAACTGGTATTGCAAATACATGTAAACACATATTTCTGTAACATTAATTAAATGTTTCAATAGTGTATTTCAGTATTTTGCAATTATAAAATCAACCGTTTTAGGTCTGTACCGCTATGGTTTCCGAACGTTGCGCATTGTCTATGGATATGTCACTAATGTCACTGTCAGTTTTACAATTTTATTTAGGTTAAGGTTAATTTTAATTAGATTTCTTCACAAGTGTGATGAAAAACATTGTGTGTGCCACGGGCGGTAAAGGAATTACAAACTCGTGTTATTAAAGCCCTCGGCTTCGCCTCGGCCTTGTAACAAACACTCGTTTGTAATTCCTTACCTACCGCCCTTGATACACAATGTACTAATGAAGCAATAGTGGTGTATTGCTTCATAAATATTTTTAGTTTTGACAAAGATTTATTAAAACAAAAATATTGCTTTGCTAATCCGCGATATGATAACATATAAGTCAGTGTAATGTGGTAGTCTGTTGATGGAATGAGCTCATTCCATCAACGGACGCCGAACTGTCAACATCTCCAGTTTTTCCCGAGGGTGCCTCGTAGAGAGGCGAAACACGTGTCGAGTTTTGTATTTTTCGTGGTGGTTTGCTATATTTATTTCCATGTTTTTAATTTTGCATGTTAATGTATGAAAGAATACGCAAGTAATTATAACGGGCTACCACTTATAGACTAACACGTCATCATTTGATTTTGACGATCGCTTTAGCTTAGTTGGTAGTGACCCTGCCTACGAAGCGAGAGGTCCTGGGTTCGAATCCCGGTAAGGGCATTCATTTGTGTGATGAGCACGAATATTTGTTCCTGAGTCATGGATGTTTTCTATGTATTTAAGTATTTGTATGTATTAAATATATCGTCGTCTAGTATCCATAACACAAGCCTTATTGAGCTTACTATGGGGCTAGTTCGATTTGTGTAAGATTGTCCCCTAACATTTATTTATTTATTATTTATCATATCGCAGATTAGCAAAGCAATATTTTTGTTTTAATAAACATGGCTTTCCGCAAAGTAACGCCCGAATCAATCAAATATTTATTATTTTTTACTTCGGCTTAGGTAAGTAAAAAGTATTCTATGTGCTAACTGGGGTCATCCACCTTTATACAAAATTTTATGGAAATCGGTCTGGTAGTTTTTATGACATGCGCGCACAAACATACAGCCGAAACATTAAAAAAAATATTTACGTACTATTACTTATTTTTAACACTGTTCGTTACTTTTTTTGGAAAAATCTTTAATATCTTTCTGCGATTTTGCTATATATGTATAGATCACAAAAAATAACTTTAAATGGGAGGGTTTGTGTGATTTACTGTTCTCGACGCGTCTACTGTGACTGCACTTTTACTAGCAGTCGGCTGAAATAAGCCGATTCTATTTATATTTGCCCTTTTTCCGTCTATTCGAAGATATCTGGGTCGGAAGGTTTTATTGCTAGACGGGTTTTTCGCAAAGCTCTGTCTGTTACTTCTGTGCTAGAACTAGAAAGTGTTAGTTTACTCAAACTACGATTCATTATACTGTACACAAAGCAATTTATGTCATCGTGACCTCTTAGGTGATTTAGAAGGACATTCGACAACTAGTTAAACTTAGTGAGAATGACAGGTCCCAGATCCAAATAGTGATAAGGGTAAATATTTGTGTGATGAACTTAATGTTTTCTATCGATTCACGCATGCATTTATTTATACTGACTCGAATGCACCCGGAGAGAGACTTAAGGTACTTACTTAGCTTAATTTTACCTATTGTAGTATTTTTGTGAGATAAATAAATTCGGTTCATACAACAAGAATACACATTTAAAATATTTCATCTAAATATTCGCGGTAAAAATGTATACTGAAACAGTTTTTGTAAATAATTAAAACAACATACGAATTCGACATCATTAAATATTTGATAGTACAATATACCTAATAATGACACTTTCGGTCAACGAGCAGAACTAAATGTACCCTCTACTCTCCATAGCTAACGTTTTATTTCTTGAGTGTTCCTTATCTCTGGCTCTTTGGGTATTTTTTTAGGACACTTTCTTTATTTTCAGGCAAATAGGACTAGTTTTTTTTATTATTTGGAATTTCTGAGGTAAAAAGTAGTAAAAAGCAAGTATTGATGCATTATTTTATTTTTACCCGACTGAAAAATCCGAGTTTTCCCGATGGAAAATCATTTTGCACTACATCTGTAACTTAGTTAATCACAGTACAGCCGAAACGCACACATATAGGCGAGGCGTAAATCGCGGGCGATTCATGTATAATGCAAACAGTCATGAGTGCTGTCTCATATCTCTATGTTTTAGCCTACTTACCTGCGCAGATTGGCTTTGAGGCCCCTACCACTAGGCGAGTGCGTAACGAGTGGAGACACATTACTTAACCTTAAACTAAAATACCGCTACTTAGTATGGAAGTTCATACAAATTAGCGGCCTTTTAGTCTGAGGACGGCAGAGCCGCCTTAGTAGTCTTCGCCGGAGCGCGGGATACATATTCATGGTCGAGGCCCATACTGGCCCATACATAAAATTACTGCCATATTACTGTCACCGATGTAAAGAAGTTAACTGACTCTAACAGAATGGCGACATCGAAAACAGCGCCATCAACATCTAAAGAGACGACAGCGATCTATCTGTCGAAGAATTATTATATTGTCAGAATATAAATCTTACTAACCCAACCTAGCCTAATACCCTACGGCCACAGGATTCGGCGAAAATTCCTGTTGTTGTCTCTTTCTCTAACATAAGAAACAAAAAAAAATAACAAAGAACGAGACGTCAACATGAATATTCGTCGAATCCCGATAATATGGCCGTAGCATACGGTGACAAAATCACCGAAAAAATGGAAACAATTGATTCAAACTTTACACCCATGCAAGGAAAAACAGAAAAGACAACACAATCACCGTTCTGTAGATAGCATTCGGAATACGGTATTTGACTAGAATCAAAATAAATTATTTACTACTAACCATTAAATTGTGTTTCCAAAACTAATCGGATAAAATTAACTACACTCATTTTCACGCCGCTAATGATTTTAATATGATAAATATTAAAATAAGGCACTATATTGAGCACGACGTCACAAGGCGGTATTTCTATACTAAATTGCATACTTTCTGAGCGTTTTTACACTTCATAAAAAGAAGCTGATTTGAACTGTCATCGAATAGCTTATTATGAAATTTTGGGATAAGTTTGCTTTCGAAATTTTGCAGTGTACCCAATTTTTGACAACCACAGCCTTGGCGTAATCGGTTAGTCTGGTTATAAAAAAATTGTCTCAACTCAACATCTTCGAAGACAAATGGTACTGCATGTTTAGACGAAACCTGCAATGAGATGTGTGGAGTAACTACGGGCTGTCTAGGGCATTATGCTAATGCTCTGCTGTGTTTCTCTGGGGAGTCAACTACTGCCATGGTGCCTATGCCTGTCTCAAAAATGGCCTAGTTTCTTGAGCAAACATCAACATCAACTGAAACGCATTTATTTAGCTAAACGATTCGTATTGCGTTTGTGAAAAACGATTTTGCATGCAGACTTCAATATTACAGTATTCGGAATTTGGGAACAACTTTTTAATGTCATTATCTCTGACCTGGAAGCGATTTTTTCGAAATCTCATTAACGAAGTAATCGATGGTACTAAATTGGAAGCAGTTAACTGTATGTGAAAGCATGTACTTTTAATTAAGTGATCGAATCGGGAATGAAGAGATCCCAAGAACTAGAGAATCCGATACAACTCGACGAATTGGAAAACACCTTGCAATAGACAGGGCATATTCCCGTTGCAGCGGCTATCTGCTCTAGTACAGTCACGCATACTTAAATTCTTCGGCCACGTCTCAAGGCAAGAAAGAGACTCCTATGAATGCCTGGTGGTTCAGGGCAAAGTAGAAAGCACTAGACCGCGTGGCAGGTCGCCCATGCGATGGACTGACCAAATAAAATCTGCTCTGGGTAACCCATGCATGAATGTAACAGAAGTGCTACGAATCGGACGTGATGGCCAGATATCGTAAGGCAGGCATCAACAGTACTAACCCTCCCTCACGATGACTACGACTAGACATGTGCCATTCTCGGAAACGTTCTCCGTTTTGTATGAAGCAAGAACGTTCTCGAGAACATTTCCCATACAAAACTGAGAACGTTTTCGAGAATTCCCGAGAATGGCACAACTCTAACTACGACTGCTCTGCCAAGAGCGAAAAGAAAAAGAAGAGATTCCTCGTAGAACTGACGACCGCTATATTCGATGAGTTTTTGAGTGGTGGTGGCTGAAGAGGCAGTGTTTATTTCCTGGCAATATGCCATAAGGGAATCTACATCCCAGCTGTTAGCGAAATATATCTTCTTCGTCGTTCTCTTCAATTAACCTGTACGCCTATACTAATAACTATTTTCTCTGCTATCGAGGACACCTAGTAGAGAATGTTTAGATTAACCCCGCTAATGAGATGCGTGGTAACCAGTGTAACTAGGCTGCGAATAGCCCGAGGACAAAGCTTCAACCAACAAACCCAAACCATCAAAATTTGAGCCTTAGGTTATATACTATAAAGTTGAAATTCCATCGGTTCCCTAATTTTCTTTAAGTCTATTATGTTTTGAAGTGAAGTTATGCTAATGCCCATGAGCTATGTTCTTCGGTGGACATAGCTGAGGCATATGCATGATACTGGGACAAAGAGCTGTGAATTATTTTATTCTAATGCATATTGTTTGAGGTATTCGCTTGCGTTCCCTATAGACTTTGTAGATAAATCATAATTAAACGCTTTGTATGTAGGAAATGGCTGGTGCGTGATAAAATACTTGGATTGTTTGGTTCAGTTGGTATGTATTATGTTTAAACGTCTATTAAACCTATGTGGATAAGCATACGTTAATAATTAGTCTGTTTTATATATGTCGGCATCAGGGGCAGCAGTCGTCAGGATGTCCATCTAATTGCCAATAATCCGCAGTCGAGTGTAGGTTTCCATCGGTTGGAGGTCGATAGTATCACTAACTAATCATAATAAACGAAGAAATGCAGTGAGGTTGGTTGCGGGATGTGTCTCTTCGCCCAAAAGGCTCAGGTCAACCATCACTGACTCTGATTCCTTGTCCAGCACGATTCACCATGTTTCTGACATGCAAAAGATTAACAACCATGACAGAACTAAGTCAATTTTGAATAAACGTCATTGTACCACAACAAAAGACACTCAAGCATAAACCAACTTTACGAATGTAAACGAAGGAATCTTCGTGGGGAGAATTCCAACACTGCGACATATATAACTAGCACTTACTCGTGGTTTCGTCTGCGTTGTTTTCGTTACTATCTCGCAGGAACTACCTACCGGGACATAAAGTACCTATCCGATTATACAATCCCGGACTTGTCTACTTGTATACCAAGTATCAACTCAAAGTATTTTTTTGATACCGCTTTGTTTAGTAACAAACGTCCAAACGTCTTCACAAGCTTCCTCATCGTTATTTTATTACTAGCATTTACCCGTGGGGGCATTCCACGAAAACCTCTACTTTGTCGGGCACGTGACGGCTATGGCAGCTACCTTAAAAACAAATAGAAAGTCCTAAATGACATTATCAATTCAGAATATAAGTTATTAAATATTTACATACCAAATATGTACTTCCTAACTTTGTTAGAAGTATGAAAAAAATGGCGTCACGTGCCCGACATTCTGGTGGAATGCCCCCGTGGCTTCGCCTACGCTATTCCCTTTTAAGTCCCAAGGGAACTCTTTATCAGGATATAAAATGCCCTATGTCTAATCCAGGACTTGGTCTACTTGCATGCCAAATTTAATCTCAACCCATCCAGTTGTTATGTTACCCCGTTATTAAGTAACAAACATCTAAACATCTCCACAAGATTTCACCTTTATAATATAAGTGGGATGTGAGATTTCGCCCACGGAAGTATCAAGAACCGTATTAAAAAAACACTGCCCTTTTACAAAATGGCGATAATCAGAAGCCAAAAGGTAGTCCCGAAATAAAGTTAAGGTCGCCGGCGACTATAAATCAACAATGACATTTTGACAAATGGTGTATGGTAATCCGGCTGTATCGAATCTCCTGTGTTATAGGCAATCACCTAGTTTACTCCATTATTTGTATTTTGGAACGCATTTTTTTTTAAGTTCTGTGTAGATAAAAGTTTTTATGCCACACCTGGCAATATAAAGTGGCTTTTACCGCACGCTACGTCTATGGAAAAAGCCGCTTTTTGGCCAAGTATAGACATAAAATGATGAACACAACACGGGCGGTAATAAAAAAACCCTCGATCGCATATTTACGTCCCTCGCTTGCAGCTCGGGCCGCAAACATCTGCGATCTCAGCCTTTCTTTGTTTTACCACCCTAATGTAGGTACTATAAGAATCGTGTAACTAACATAACTGGTCCTACCACAGGCGTTGGATTTTTCAGGTTGCCACTGCACACTTAATTTTTAAATGTTTGTGTTTTAAATGTATTCTATAAATGTTGTTGAATCTTAATAAGATAAATAATACCTAATATAGGAATAAGTTCACAAAGACTTGTAAAAGAGCCCTTGACGACTTGCAGAAATAAACTATTTTATTTTATTTGATTTTATTTTAGACTTCTCTCCTCTGTCATTTTTCTGGTCTTATTGTTTCGGTAGGTTTTCATAATAAATATATCGATACCTTTAGACTCAAAAGGCGTAAACGCCATTGGTTCTAATGGCGTTTACGCCTTTTGAGTCTAAAGGTATCGGTATCTTCATGTACATTCGGATTACCATTTTCAGTAATTTCTAGAGATCCTAGAATTCTAAAATACCTACAACTGAAAATGGTAATCCAAACCTACAGAGAAATGGTTAAAACTCTCCAAAAAGTGAAAGTAGTTTAAAACACTGTAATAACTACCCATGTTAGATTAGATTACTGAAAACGATAGCTTACATTATTTTTAAAAAGCAAAACTTTAAAGATAAAACTGTTAACAATGTAATTACTTCCGAAGTGATGAAATCACTACATTATTTAACATTTAAACCTAGGTAACGATATAAGATAACGCTATCGTAGACAGTCAGATAAACCGTAATGAACTCATTACACGCGGGTACACTTTTTGCTTTACCGGTGGGGAAATACAAAATAAAGGAATTGTTACACAAAAATAACCCCTTTCATCGTTAAAGGCGTTGGAAGATCCATTTCGAGTTACGGCTACAACTTTCCTTTTAAACTAAAGCCGCAAAAAGATTCCGGTTGATGTATAATAAGCGTTGAACCTAATTTAAAAATTCATAATTTCAACCGTGATACGTCCACTGCAGAACATAGGTCCCACGACTTCCACAACGAACGGTCGCATGCCTCCTGCCTCCATCGACTCCCGGCGACCCTGACCAGGTCGTCAGACGTTTATGCCGCAAAAAACGTATTTTTCGACACTCTCAAGGAAACTAAAATTTATAGGGTACTTACTTTTCGTTAACCTAGAACTATGAAATTTGTTATACTACAAGTCCAGGGAAAAATCTGAAACTATACATTTGTAATTAAATCATAAAAAATATAGTCTTTATTTAAAGTATTTGTACGGAACCCTCGGTGGTCGAGTCCGACTCGCACTTGTCCGGTTGTTTTTTTTATTATTCAATTCACTCCTCTAGTTATATCTATTAAATGGGTGTCCCTCGAGATCCCTAACATCGTTTGTCCTAAAATCACTTGCCCTAACTGTTTTATCCTAATGGGTATTTGGCCTAACGATCAGTTGTCATAATAAGGTTTTTTCATAATGTTATTTTTGCCATAATACTCTGTTGTCCGAAGCTTTTTTGCCATAACTATTAATATTCCTAATGTTATTTTGCATATTCCTCGCGATCCCTAACATCGTTTGTCCTAAGCAACTAGAGTTATGCACGAGTTCTTAGCTACGAAAAGGCTTAAAAAGGGGGGACGGGGGGGCGAAGCCCCCCACGAGGGGGGAAGGGGGGGCGAAGCCCCCCACGAGGGGGGCTCGGGGGGCGAAGCCCCCCGCATGTAAAAAAACAGACAGAAAAAGTAGGTAAGGTTGAGTTAGGTTTAGGTTAGGTTTGAAACTGCGTCCCCCAACAAAAACGAACTGCTGGCAGAAATGATGTGAGGGGATCAAATATTAGGGCATGTGAGTGTTAGGACAAATGATTATTATGACAAACAGTATTAGGGAATGCAAAAATAGGTTAAAAAAATTTAGGGATCCCGATGTGAGGGGATCAAATATTAGGGCATGTGAGTGTTAGGACAAATGATCATTATGAAAAACAGTATTAGGGAATGCAAAAATAGGTTAAAAAAAATTTGGGATCCCGATATAGATCCCCCTATGAAATAATAAATAGTATTTTATACAATCGTAACATAATGAAGGCTCTTAAAGTCGAGTACCGTGTTTAGGCCACGAGGCTTGCCGAGTGGCCTATATAAGGTACGAGAACTTTAAGAGCTAATTATGTAACTATTGTATACAATACTTTTTCTATGAGTCAACTAAAACAACATCAAGCAAACGGATCTATCCCTCACCTTCACCTTGTTTTGGCATAATTTTATTTATCCAGTGATCCCTAGAAGTAGCCAAAGTGGTCCGCGAAGCCATTCGAAAGAATATTATACCTCCAAACCTATTTACTTTATATTACCTCCAAACAGTTGGTGGTCCGTGGCAAGACACAAATTTTGTCAAATGGTTAACCTAATGAAGCCCCTAAAACCATAATCATCACTAAAAGGTTAAGAATTACTGATCTACATTGTACACCCACCTCGTTAGTGTTCCAGCGGTGCCTCTGCGCCGCGAAGTGCTCGGCGCGCGGCAGGCTCTCCAGGTTCTCCGGCAGCTTGATGGGCTCGCCATCTGGAAGGGGCGCAACTTGGGTCACTCGCTGTATACCGTTCAACAAGTTTTTGTTGGAAAAGTTATATTCGATAATAGAACATTACGCAACTAGTGTGGTAAAACAAAGAAAGGCTGAGATCGCAGATGTTTGCGGCCCGAGCTGCAGGCGAGAGACGTAAATATGCGATCGAGGGATTTCTTTATTACAGTCTAGTCAGTTATTTGTAAACATCCCTTCAATTCAATGCAACTAGGAATAGGTACCATGCTTTGGAGCGCTTTCACTTTTAGGCAGTTCAATAACACGGCTGGGTATCTATGCATACTTTACATACTTAACACTTTTAACACGTTCATGGGGACACCCATACAAAACTCGGACAATGTCACGAGTCCCATCTATGCAATCAGTATGGCGAAGTGACCCTGACCCTATAGTGACAGCACGGACTCCTGAAAAAACCCTTCATTACCCTTTATTGGTGGCGCCGGGACGGGACAGGGCACGTGTTCAGGCCCGCGCCGACCCCCGGCAGCGCCTGTGTGCAAACCTATGAAGCACCTCTTTATTGTCGTCGTGTTTCAAATGCCGGTACCCCTATTTGCTTGGCGCCTGTGTGCGTTGCACGCTTCGCACACAGGGACGGCGCGGCCATAGTGTTAAACACCGGGAACCCGCTCCGCGGGCGCTAGGCTCTTAGCAATTTCCGCTACATACGGGTCTCCATGATATCTATGAAATTTTGGTTTCAAAATTGTCAGCCATAGCCACGCTAGTCGCTGTAAATATACTCACGGACAATTATATAGAAAATGACCCGAATCCATTGTCCGTGAGTGTATTAAGGGATTTGCCATGTAGCGCTGCTGTAACGCGACTAAAACGCCTGTGTGCAAGCGCTCTTAGAAACGTCGACGTAGCTTAGAGTCAAAAATATTCACATTTTCCTTATTTCCACGCCCGCGGTTTATATTTTAGCAAAGCTAATAAAAAATCTTTACAGCAAGCAAAACATTAAGGCTGAGGTGAAAACTGGCCAGTTTTTGGCAACATTCGTCAGGAATGCCTCTTGCTGCTGCGTTGCCTTCCACAAACACCTGCCATGATTTACCGCTCGTACAAGCGAATAGCAACCTTATCTCGTCCCAACAAGGCCTAACCAGTTGACAATAAAAGATCCGTAGTCAGAAGCAATGGTCCAACTTGTTGAAATTCCGTCGCCGTCGCGCGCCGGTCTGCAATATTAACGAGCACGCCCTCAAACGACACTTGACTCCTAAGTCGGGGGCGTTGGGGCCATTATCGCTTGTTTTTCCTTCCGGCGACCGCAAGTTTGGGGTGGTACGGGAATATTCGAGAAGGAAATTTCGCAAGCCAAGCTTGTGCTCGAGCGCTCACTAATTTTGTGCGATCTCGGTCTAACGGTCGTGCGACATTTTTAGCTTTTAAATCTAGTTAAAGTATTTCAAGTAATGTATTTTTTGCTGAAAGGGTTATTTACGATGTGGTCCTCGGCCGCCTTGTTTGGTGGCAGATTAAAATGGACGCCGACGGTGGAAAGATAAACGGGTGTACTTTGGCGACGCAACAAAATGGCTTAACGAAGTAATAAAAATTTTATTTGGAATTAAAATAACGTAGGTTTATTCGTTAACTAAATGCCTTAGGTTTTTTTAATGGGGTTTGTTCTTTACTTCAGTCATTACTTGACTTTCCTCCTAAATAAACTTCTAACACTGAAACTGAAAGCTCACAATTTTTCGCTCAATAGATGCCGCTGTAATAAACGGGTCCCATGTTTATCTATATTGATTTTAGTTTGAAAATTGATTTATCATGACTGTCGAAGTGATTTTTTCATATTTTTTGTTAGAATGAAAATTGTTTATGATGCTCATATTGGGAATGAGATAACTTCTTATCCTCTTACGGTTTTATCGAAAGGATTTTTCTCTAATACCGTTTTTTTAGCATTCATATAAAACAGCGGTCGGCAACCTGCGGCCGGCTCACTTGCGGCCCGCGACCGCCCCTGGCTATTTTGTATGTAAAGGTCGTTATATTCAGAATTGTATAAAATCACAAATTATTAACAAAGTGCGGCCAGCGTCAATTTCGTTAGCTACTATGTGGCCCTTGGCTGCTAAAAGGTTGCCGACCGCTGATATAAAACAAACCGAATCTAAACAAACTATTACTGGAAGACGACCTTTCCGAAACGTATGGAAATGTTACGGCTTCAGTGAAAGTGTCCACAAAACGGCAGTAGGGCTTTCAATACCGTTATTTCTTGTATGGCTAATTCCGGGATTAAAAATACTGGTACCTTATTGACAGCTCTAAACTGTATGCACCCTAACTACAATGAAGACTATAGATTGTACCTAATGACGTTGGACGTCCGAATTAAATACCTTTGTGCTACGACAATACAAAACACTTGTGTTGTGTGTGATGTAAAATATCTACCACTTAACCACTACATGCGTATTATTTACTACTTTAATCTATAATGATGATGTAATCTGAATCCTTGAGTTGATATTGTTAGATGACTTGCATTTGGTCGTTATAGGTAAGTGACTTGCGTTTATTACCTAGCAGTAGCGTGGCGTCAAATATATTCTTAGTAAAGCCGGGGCAGATTTAGATTACTTTTTCTTAGGACTAGTAGATACTCCGGTCGTATGCTTTAAAATAGGCAAGCCGGTGGGAATCGGGTTCTATGGACGCCACGCCACTGTTACCTAGAGACCTATTGTTTGACTCATACTATCTTATTAACTACAGTTAGTAGTAAGTAGGTAGTAAAATTATCAATTACTTAGCTTCCAAAATTTAATGAGCAGTGATGTAGATAAGTACTTACTTACCTAGAAAAATTGTTATTGATAATGCACTAGGATCCCTTTAAAATGTCCGACCGGGTTTAGCAACTGCCAACTTACGTTTGGTTTTCAAATTCGTTCGTTCAATGTATTCTTTATAATGCGACACGTCCGGTTAGTACGACCAAAATCCCTGCACCTCCACCACAAATGTCCCTCATCTCTTTCCATTCAATATAGTGAAAGTCTTGATCAAAATTCTAAATAATTTATTTAGGCCTCAAGGGCTCTTTTACATGTCTGATGCTATTCTTATCTTTTGGCGTAGTCGTGTGACGGTCCGTCTTTGCGGATGTTCCATTGAAGGTCGTTATATCCGAATTCTACTGTATGGCCAAAATTTGGTTGAACGCAATCACAACATCTATGGAGTTTTTTTATTCCGCTTTTCAGGTGAACTTCATACGTGTTTGTTATTAGTCCATCTTAATAAGTATAGTTAATTAGAAAACTGTGTATATCATTGCACACATTCAATTCATTCAAAGGTAAACAAAAAACCTCAACAAGTAATAAACAGGCCAGAAATACGAAATGTAAAGATTTATTGAAGTGTCGCAAGATGTGTAGATAATTGGGTGATTTGGTAACTATTTCATTGAAAATACATCATTATTTAACAAATTAGTCAATTTATTCATTAACAAATCATTAGGTATATGCACTTAAAATTAGGCCTTATAACTTAAACATACTATGGTATAAATTCAAAAGGGTAAGTTTTAATCATACCAACTTTATAAATATAACCCTATCACATTAATTTGTCATACAGTTCAAAATCGCACGCGTGTCAAAAATTAAAATAATAAGCCGTCAATCATGGCGTTAAGGATCAGTTAAAATTTAAAATCCTTATCTATTGTACTAACGTATTTCAAAATACGATAATACTGCATGGGAATAAAGCTCAAATTAAATACAACGCGAAAGCAAGATATGACTTTGCGACGTTTTCCAATTATTCCAAAGAACGTAGAATTTCAAATTTAGAACTTCGCTAATTTGGTATGACGTGTCAATGTGGGCAATCATTGTCCGTCTCAATTCTGAAAGGCGACGAGTCCATTATGCGGCGTTTAATAGTCGATTTTGAGCCCCATAGAATAAGGTTCATTTTAGTAATGCGTTTGAAGGTGGTAATTATTTTAACTAGATCAATTGGTATCGATCGTGTTATTTCACAGCCCCCTTAGTTGTGTAGTTATGGTATGGCCTCATTACAAGTAGATATAGGTATCGGCAGGGCTGGGCAGTATTTGAAATATTTGTAATTGAAATACGTATTTGAAATACAAATACGTATTTAGTATTTGTATTTCAATTACTTCCTAAGAATGTAATTTGTAATTGGTATTTCAAATACCTGATGTTGAGGTATTTTGTAATTAGTATTTCAAATATCTATGGCTTCAAAATACATTCGAACAAAATACATTGCAATTGGACAGTCATCAATAATATTGAATGATTAAAGTTTCCACCCGGAATGAGTGATCGAACACCAAATGAGTGTCGTTTTATTATCAACTAATATTTTTCCATGGCGTCTCTCGTAGTTAAAAATAAAAAGATATACATATGAAAAGTTTACAATAGGCTACTTGATGACAGTTCAAATCAGCTTCTTTTTATGAAGTGTCAAAACGCTCCGAAAGTATGCAGTTTAGTATGAAATACTATCTTGTGACGTCATGCTCAACATGGTGCCTTATTTTTAGTTTTCGTCATTGTAAAATCGTTGATGGCACAAAAATAAGTTTGAATGATTTTATCCGGGCTGTTTTGGAAGCGTAAATTGCTGGTTAGAGTTAATGAATTTATTTTGATTGTTGTCAAAAACCCTATTCTTGTGGATTTATTGCTTTATTCCACTTTTAGGGTTCCGTAACTCAAAAGGAAAACACGGAGCCCCTATGTAATCACTTTGTTGTCCTTCTGTTTATCTGTCTTTCAAGACTCTTTATCTCGGGAACGCGTAGAGGTATTGAGTTGAAAATAAAAACATTGAGGTATACTCTGGTCGCCAGTTCCTTGAAGCTGTGAAAAAGCAAACTACTAAGGTAACGTAAAAAAAGATATGGCCGTTTATGTCACAAAAAAAACGTATATTTCGACACCCTCAAGGAAACCAAAATTTGTAGGGTAGGGTATTTACCGTTGACCTAGAGCTATGACATTTGGCAAGTCATACCGTCTTGTACTACAAATATAGGGAAAAATCTGTAAACTATACATTTGTAATTGAATCATAAAACATATAGTATATATTTAAAGACTTTATTTTTAAATTCAAGTATTTGTAAGGAACCCTCGGTGGGCGAGTCCGAATCGCATTTGTCTGGTTTTTATATGAAAATGTTGAGTGTTAGTGGCAGTAAAAAAAATCGCCATGTCTTAATGGTTTGTATGTATGTAAACACTTTATTGCAAAAAATAAGACTAAGTACAGGGTTTGCCAATGTCCTTATACGATTTTCGCTGGCATACATAGTTTTGGAGTAAAATTGCTTAAAAAATATCTTGAGTCGGACTTGCCCGAGGGTTCCATACAAATTTGTAGGTACCTACATATATTAAAGTACCCTACCGTAAGGTCGGGTTACTTTCGCTCTGGGGGGTAACTTTGACCAATAGGGATTAACTCAATTCAGGTTTTATTATTGCATTTAAATTACGGCACATTGCCATGTGGTTGGTTTTAGCTGACCGTTCATGTTTTTATGTTTATTATCAGACGTTATAGATCTGAGATATGTAAATTGTAAGGTGGGCAAAGTTACCCTATATTTGGCCAAAGTACCCCGACCTTACGGTATACATTTTGATTCCCTTAGTAAATTCTTATTTTTTTTATTTAATTATAAATTTAGTTTTCAGATTTTCCCTATACTTGTAGTAAGACGGTCAATACCGTCTTAAATACTACAAGTGTAGGGAAAAATGTATTACTTGCCAAATTTCATAGTTCTAAGTCAACGGAAAGTACCCTTTGAATTTTGGTTTCCAGAGTGTCGAAATTTACGTTCTTTGTGGCATATACGGCCGTATCTTTTTTTCACGTTAACTTAGAAGTTAGATTTTACACAGTTTCAAGGGACTGTAGACCTGAGTATATGGTTTTATTTTCAGCTCGATACCTTCAGATGTTCCCGAGAGAAAGGGTCTTAACAGACGGACAGACAGACAACAGTGATCCTATAAGAGTTCCGTTTTTTCCTTTTGAGGTACGGAACCCTAAAAAGTGTTGTATCCGAACTTCTCACCTCACCCGCTACTACTCGCGCAAGGCTTCTTGATATGTTGATGGTTCTCAATGTCAAAGCACTCAAGACTATCCAAGGAACAACTGTGCCGAGAATCAGCTCGGAATATAAATGGGCAAGGTGGACACAAAGTTTGAAAGAGCATATCTGCTTTTTGGAGTTTCTTGAATTTCAAAACCTTAATTCTCGGTACCTATCACACTTACAGTAAAAATTAAAAGAATCTAATTTATAGCAAATATAATGTAGTTAATTTGTGCCAAAGATGTTACTGTGAAAAATGCATATAGCACGAATCCAAAAAAGTTCAAAAATGGCGTAGGTGTAAATTTGGATTGGATTCACTTCAGTCACAGTCATACCAACAAATTAGAACTACATCATGCTTTGCGATTTTAGCATTTTAACGCGTCGATTTCCACTGCCCTCAATGTATTTTGTAATTTGTATTTTGTATTTCAATTAAAACTAATCAAAATACTATATTTTGTATTTTGTATTTCAACTACACGACTTCGAAGTATTTTATATTTCGTATTTCAAATACCTGTGGAAAAGTATTTTGTAATTTGTATTTCAACTAAATCAAATCATGTATTTTGCCCAGCCCTGGGTATCGGCAGGAGAGTTGAGGTGAATGATTACATACACAGCTACTGTAGGTATATGAAGTACTAATTGTAACAAAAGGTAGTGAATGAACGAATAAGTGAATGAAATATAAGTGCACGATCGCATGTTTTCGAAATGACAAATTATATTAATTTACTGGTTCCGTTCCGACCACCATCGAGCAAAAAGACTCCAAAATTCCAAATAAACAAGTTTCTTGTACACGGACCCCTTTTAATTCTTGATTTTATTCTCTTTCTTTGAACGACAATGGCAATCGAAGTACACATTTCGTAAAAATCTCAAGTCTCTACCTATTACGGTTCAAAAAATAGAGCCCTGCGACGGACAGACAGACGGACAGCGGAGGCTTAGTAGCAGGGTTCCGTCCGTCCGGTATCATACAGAAATAATATTGTTTATAATATATGAGTAACAACATTCCAATCTAATTGTTGCGTTATTTTGAAAATCAATTATCAAGTCCTGATTATTTACATAACTTTACTTAACATAAATAGATAGATAAAAAACAGACATGTATATATATATATAAAATATATTTAACTTTATTATAGGTATTATTTATTACAATATTAAGATGTTTTGCATTTGTCACTGCCACTAAGTTGAAACATTCTATATTCATTTAAACACAATGGTATTTTGAGCGTTTTTATGTCTCCATTCATTCATAATTATATTAATTATTGTTGGCCAGAGGCCAGAGCTAAACAAAAAATAAATTATTTTTTAAATCTTACAATAACATTTAATTTATTAGTGTCATTAATCATGCTAACTAATAGAATTTACATATGGCGTTGAATATTTAAACGGTTTTTTTTTATAAAATATAAAATAGATAATACGCGATAATATGCCATGATTCCACCAAATTACAGCACTATACTTTAATTACTTTTTTCTACTCCTGTACTGTTATCTGTCTTTTACTTGGTCACGAACACTAATATAAGAACATATATAATATGAGTTCAGAGAAGTCTATACTCTATTCCCCATAACAGCACTAGTGTCGTTATAGCCACTTTACGTTATTGCTAGCAACCACAGACTTCTAAATCTAGGTTAAACTGAGGTCAAGGATTAAGCGCTCAATTTTAACTTTACGGTAAAAATGCACAACTACCAACTTAACAAACAATTAAAATCCTACGGCTTTTAAGAAAAACAAAACTTTCTGAACTAAATTCATTGATGCCAACATAAAAACAAAAGTATTTTTAATATATTCACTGCGTGTCAACTTCATTTAAAAAATAAAAAGTTTACCATAGACACATACTGACAGTCATACGTCATATTTGCCTTCTTTGCAGGTTATGCCTTGTTTGTATTTTATAATTTTAAAACCTGTCGTAGAAAAAGTATTGTATGCAACGTTGTATAATTAAGTCAAAAAACGCTCATTGCGTCTCTATTTGCGATACTCGCCGCATTCGCGGCTCGTATCGCAACTCACGCAATTCGCATTTTTTGAACCTTCTTATACAACTGTTGCATAAAATACTATTATGTCACTCTAGGCTATAAGTGACTTACACGGTGAGGAAATGCCACTGTATGGCCAGGGGAAGGCGTAAAATTATGTATACGCCACTAGCGTTGTCGCTAGCGGTATGGTAGGAAAGAGTTGGTCACTCATGATTAAACCTTCAATTTGATTAAAAATTGTAAGAATAAATCATGAATTAATTCTTGGTTTAGTTTAACAAATTTTCTATGATTAACTTTCTCTAATTTACCAAATAATTTTGCCATAGGATCTACTTTTTCCTTACCAAATTTGAAACCCATACGACCACTGATAGCGAGCAAAAAAAATTAGGGTTTTATGGTAGTTACAGTGAAGTGAAATTAATTGTCAACACAACTTGTGACAATTTATTCAACTAAAACATTTTAATTTGCAGTCTGTAATTTTTTTTATCATCAATCAGATTAGAAATTGAATGATTTAATCATATTTATTTTAGTCAGATTGACGAGCTCACAATTAAATTCTTAATCAAGTTTAATTTTATTTTATTTGATTTAGATTTTCGTTTCCCGAGATTCTGATTTTATTCTTAATCTTAATCACACTATTTTTGCCCAACTCTGACAGGAATGTCCCTGACCATGAGGGCGACGTATGGCATCTGCGGCGGTCGACTCTCACGAGCCAGACACTCGTCTGCCCTGGCCTTTTAGATTCTGGAGTAAATAGGCCATTGACTGATTAGTATCCCCTGCCATAGCATAACACTCACGGTCAATTTAAAGCACCAGACGAGTAAGTTTTCATTATTACAGCTCGTGGTGAGTACACAATTTTGCGTCTTCCCCTGGCCAGAAAGTGTAGCGGGCCGAAGCCACTGCGATCTAAACATGTGGTATCGCAGGTTACTTACTTATCACAGTCGGTCTTATCACTTCATTATCTCTTTATTGAACTTTGACGGAATCACACCTTTATTGCATCGTCATTCGTCAGCTATGACTACTCATAAAGTTAAGATAAAATAATATCATATCATAGTAAGTTTATTCTTCAAAAATATAAATCCCCACAAATATTGGCGAATATTCACAGATTCCGCCTCATTAGATTGCATTTTTAACAGAGTTAAAAAAACGAGATTATCAATTCCACCCGTATGTATGTAATATTGTCAGAACTGCACAGTTTTTACATATGTTACTCTAAGTATACCAGCTTCTAATGTGTATTTCGAAAGTGTATGTAAAACTTTAAGTCGTATTGCAAAAAATCTTTTTTAGTTGGACTAGGTATAGTGCAACTTAGTTGCCTAAGTTAAGATGTGCAAGTTTCATCAAAATCGGTTCAGTAGTTTTTGAGATAGAGAGTTATGTGTGTATCAGTCATTAGGAAAACGTGTACGTAACAGCGTAATTTGCCTTAGTATTTGGAATAACGGTAGGAGACTGGCTCCGACCTCGAAAAAATTGTTTAATTTTTTAAATTACTTCTTTATTGATTACTGTGTAGAACCTGCCAAGTTTTACAAAATTAACCAAAAAGGCCATTCTAGTGGACAGAAATTTTGGCCAGGGGAATGATATCTTCCAAGAATAACCCAATATACATAAATTTGTGTCTTTGTATATAAGAGTAGAAAAGAAGCCGTTTATGAAAATACCTGACTCATATAGCTGCGAAGGTGTCATATATGTAAAAATAAAATTAATAGCTACTTTTTTACTGTTTCTTGCAACATTTTTAAATTGAGCTATTCAAAATTATAAGCCGTAAAGCAATGCATTGTTAAATTCCTAAAATATCGATTGTTCGACCTCACAAATACAAAAAAAAATCACTTAATACAACATTTCAGTTTGTTCTCATCAACTTTAGATTAGCCATTTGGTCATATAATATACCACTATTATACACCTCTGTTTTTCTTTTATACTAACGTGTTCTTAGAGCATCAAAATTTTGCCACCACGTAAATGTATAGAAGGAATGTCGACTCTGTGTCAACTAACATAAGACTAGAAATTACGCCTCTGCCAAAATGTTACTTAAAACCTTTTTCTGCGGTAAAACCTTGAGGACCAATCTCATTATGATGTAGAATTGTAGAATAATTTGTATTGTTATCACATAGCGAAAATAATTAATTAGCTAATTAAGGAATATGCATTAATTTCTTTTAATGAGCTATATTTATATTGTTTTTTTTTACTTTGGATAGTCAATTTTATTTTAATAGATCTCAAGATATATGTGACATTCCGCGGATAAAGGTACCTTATGGATATTGTCGCTTGCGTTTTTCTATCTTGATGTCCTATAGTAACGGAGTGGGATACGACACAGGCGACAATATCCATAAAGTAGCTTTACCCGCGGAACGTCACATATGGTATGTTTATCGAATCAGGGAGGAATAAAAAAGAATTATACAAATACTATTAAGAAAAAATCTTGTTTGAGCAACATCAAAGAAACCAAAACTAACCGCATTAAAATACTTGGCACACAAAACCTTACTTCTTCTTTTTCTTATCATCTACCTTAGCCGGCAAGAACAGAGCCACAAACTTCTGCAACAACTCAGTGAATATAAGCGTGCCTATAAACACTAGCAGTGTCCCGACCCAGTGTCCAACAGTGAACGGGTTCTTAAAGTAAACAATCGAAAACAAAAGTGACACGAACTTCCTAAGCGTCACGGTTAATGTCACAGTCAGAGATGCGCACTCCGTGGTCAAAACGTAAACAGAACTTATACACAACCCTTGCGTAACAACGTACAAAATCAACCACAACACTTGAATAGGCATGGTTAGGCCTAGAAAGTCCACTAGAGGCGTCTCGGTGGCCAATTTCACGTGGCCTATTAGATTCGGAGTCGATGGTAACCAAATGACTAGAGGCAGCAAATGCGCGTAGTACAAAGCCTCCCAGGGATGCTTCCCGTATTTAGAGTATAAGGATTCTTGGAATATACCCATTCGAGCGGAAACGAAAAGGGCAAAGGTCAGTATCGCAATGCCTAAGCACCACCATAGCCAATCTATGAACTGCAATTTAGCTTCTTCTTCGGCATCCTCGTGGGTCTCTCTTGGCGCTTTCACTTCGCCACTGGATTGGACGGTGCATATAGCTATACCCGCTGATATCATGAATATAGCTAAGTACTTCAGGGCCGGGTATTGCTTCTTTAATATCCACACTCCCATAGCCATGTTCGCCATTAAAGAACCAGCTCGGAAGATCATGTGCAGAGGCATTGATATGTTGAAGTCAAATGCATAGTTGTTAGCTACGCTGCTGGTCCAGAAAAATCCGACTAAAACCAGATATTGCTTGAAAGGTATGTTCCTTTTGGCCGTACCGAATTTTCCGACGGTACAAAATCCGACTAGCGCTATGAATAAGAATTGTAGGAATGTCACCAAATTGCCGGCTCCGGGGTCTTCTTTCACAACCAATTCTAGGAACACTACGTTGGAACAGCATCCAACAAAGACCATCGAAATGGCCAAAGCTGCCTTGATATTCATTTTTATCTGAAAAAGAAAGAAATAAATACAAAAAGTTATTCCGATACCGGGAATCGAACCCGAGCCTCCTGGGTGAGAGCCAGGTATCCTAGCCACTAGACCATATCGGATGATGGTAAGTCGACCAAATTTTGTAACAGTTACAGCGCTACCTAATAATAAGCGACCTAAATAAAAGGTAAATCGATACGTTTATTCGTACAATTTCACCAAAAACAATTGAAAAATACTAAACAAAGCTAAGCACCACTTCCAAAATATCTACCAAGACGTTCTTTACTGAACGCACACATACATAGAATGATCATGTACAAACAAAATCGCTACGTTGTCCTCAAATATGTATTAAACTCATTGAAACAGCTACTTATACTTAAAAGTAAACGAATACTTACATGTTATGTCCAATTTCAGTCCAAATTAGTTTCAATAAACACTAAAATCACATTTAAATTGTCATGATGACAATCAACACGTTTGACACCGTTGGCGGCCTGTGCGCTAGTGTGCGTGATAACACAATCGCTACGTGTAGTTGTGACCGTGGCCTCGAATATGTACGCATGCGCCGTGGGGCTCTGTCGGTAAAGCAGATGCGAAGTTTATTTACAAATCATGCATACAGATGGCACTGTCATTAAATTTGTAATATTTATTTTCCGTAAATAAATTGCCTTCCTTTTATTATTTACTATTTTTAGATTTGTAGATGTAATTATTACAAAAAAAAAAAAATTATTACAACGTAATGTAATGTGCTTAATTTTATTTCTTCATTGTTATCATTTTTTCATTACCTATTCGCACTTTGCAATTGTAAATACTATCATCGTACACTCTAAGTAAGTTGACTCTACATTTGTAAACAAATACAAATTGTTTATTTCAACAATTTGTATTTGTTTACAATTGTAGAGTTAACTTACTTAATACATTTGTAAACGAATGTCAACTTTATTGCAACGTGTTAAAGTCTATGGGTAATGGGTAATGGGGTTGCCAGCTGGCCGGGAAATCCAGGATTGTCCCGGAATTACCGTTCTTGTCCCGTGTCCAGGAATTACACTTATAGTCCCGGATTTCAAATACCTACTACAGTACTAGTTTTACATAAGATGATTTTTTACCAAAGTTTAATTTATTAGGTCGCTCTATAAAAATAAGCGAGCAAGCGATATCAATTTTTGTTTTTATGTCTAATGATAAGAGCTAATGTGGCTTTCATACCAAATGAACATTGTATAAGTAAGTCGTTTTTTTACCAAAGTTTTATTCCATGAATAAGCCAAGAGCGGTGCTCAATTTAAGTTTTAATATTTTAAAAACATGCTGAGATGTATGAGTGTTTCTTTTAACCATAGGCATAATAATAGTATTTGTAAAATATTACAAGGAAAGCGATTTACTGAAAAATATTTACCTATTTTCGTATATTTTCCTGACAACCGAACACGACAGACAGACATACAGACTGACAGACAGACACACGAGTGATCCTATAAGGGTTCCGTGTTTCCTTTTAAGGTACGGAACCCTAAAAAAGCCTCTTTCTTTACCCAGGGAAAATAAACTAAGGAGTATTTTACGCACAACCACTTTTACAAATTTATTTTTACAAACTACATAGCCGGCTAGTTAATTATACAAAGTTCTAACAAAAGCAGTCATAATACCACAATAACCTTCATCCCAAAATTATCGGCACCAGTTACCTAAACAAAACTATTAAATACATTACATCCAATTCAAACAAACTGCTATCATAAAAACACAATACCTAAAAGCTCCAGTCTAATCCAGATAAATCTAGTTCACTGCGAAAAAAACGACGTAAACGCCTATAAAAGTTCATACAATTTTATACCTTTTTTATTCTAGCAGTTTAGAAATATCCTTTTGTACCAAACTCGGCCAACAAACATAACTTTGCGTGCGGGCAATTTTGGAACTATCTCAATAGCATACAATTTTACTCAAGCCTTAAACAAGTGGCTCCACAGTTGGGTGTAAAGTTAAGTTGGCGCGTCTCGACCCATGTTAGGGCGAAGGGAAATGATTGTAAGCTTAGGGCCAATGTAATATTACTTGTTATGGTAATAAAATCGGCAATAAATAACGGTTTACTGCCCTCGTGCGACTGGTTAATGATAAATGACATGCCATAATGTGAGTATTGTTTGCGGTTATCTAATCCAAATCAGGGTTATTATTATTAATAAATAACACGATTTAGAAGTGGGTTACCGAGGCCCAGATACTTTTTAGGGTGCCAATAGGACCCTATTGCTAAGCTTTCGCTCTCAGTTTGTCCATCCGTGGGACGTGCCGTCTGTCCGTCACAGGGCTTTTTTTAAGCTGATTTTTTTTTAGAAGCTAACAAACTCGCAACGCTATTGGGCATAGTGATTTTCGGACCGGGTAGTCGGCCGTAGCGTTCCCTGGGGTCGAACCAGGTCACTAGCCGCACCACCCCGAGTAGATCGGACTGGGTGGGTGCCGGGGCCGCCTGGGGTCGAAACAGGTCACCTTGTCCCGGTCCACTTCGATAGGGTCGGGCTAGGTGGGGGCCTGAACCCCTGGAGTCGAACCAGGTCGTTTGGCCAGGGCTACCTTGACTTTTCGCTGATCGCTCAAAGTGAGCAGCGGACCAGCGGGAAGTTTTTGATGCTGATAGTACTTACAAGCCTTATATAGTGGCTGTTGCAAAAATCGAGCAGGGTGGGGGCTTCTTGTGGCGTTCCGAACGAACCCGGGCCCCGGACCACCGCGGAAGTTGCGCTGATTGCTGAAAGTGAGCAACGGACCAGCGGGAGAGGTTGAAGCTTTTTTTTTATAAGCTGACATACTTGCAAGTCTTACTGACTGCAAAAATCGGACCAGGGGGGGCCCGTGGCGATCCCTGGAATCGAACCAGGTCGCTTGGCCCGGTCCACCTTGAGAGGGTCGGACTAGGTGGGTGGGGGCCGAAGCGCCTGGGATCGAACCACCTTGAAGTTACGCTGATTGCTCAAAGTGAGCAACGGACCAGCGGAAAGGTTGAAGCGGATCAACCTGTCCTTATGTAGAGTATGTATATCGAACTAATGGGCATTTCTCCAGAAACATGTCTGCGGTCACCTCATTCATCTGGCCCTTTTTCATACTAAATGTATGGAGACAGATGAATGAGTCGCAGACATATTTCTGGAGAAATGCCCTAATGGGAGTTTTAGTCGCCGGTTCGCTAAAACCTAGCCCGGCTAAGACTCCGGCAAGAAACTTAGCTGAGCCCGACAATGTCGAAGGGAAGTTAATCCAGGATATTCAGATGAGGTAAATCGGGACGCGGCCCTTGTGCGTGGCAGGGCTGTATCATTTGAACTGTAATAGAGACTTGAAAATTGCATAGAGTAAGTATTTAAAAAAAACCAATGCGACAAACGATTGATATTGGAATTTTTCAAGCATATCTAAAGCTAAATTAGGTTATCAAAAAAATTATATTTTATTCAGGCAATATTCTTAGAAATACCAAAAAAAACTCACTTAGAAAGACTAGTAGGCATTTTTTTACCCGACTACGACCAACCAAGAAAGAAAACAATTTCAATAACACAAAACGTACTTGAAAGTCAAAAAAACGTTCCAAAGACCTGAACACTTCCTCCTTTTTGGAACCAGTGAAAAAAGGTCCCTTCTGCTTAAATAAACATAAATTATCCTATAAAAACGTAACAAAATCGATTCGCAAAATAATTCCCAAATTACAGGTCAAACAAATTTCCCTTCATTCGTTCATCGCCTTGACAACGTCTATAAGGCCCATTTTCGCGCGCACCCTACACTCAGTTACATCCGTGAGGCTAATTCAATTATTCAAGCTCAGTGCACCCGACTAACGACCTTATTGCAAGGCAGGATATTAAATTGTATTATGCGATGAAATTTTACCAGACAGTGTTCAATGTTTCGATGTTGTTACTGGTTTAGGTATACTAATGTTTCGCATTAAAGTCTTCGTCATATTTTTGTATGGCATGTTATTTGCCTTTGCCATACACTTCTAAAATAAAATAAATATAGTGGGGACAATCTTACACAAATCGACCTAGTCCCAAACTACGCAATGCTTGTATTATGGGCACTAGATGGCGGTATAAATACTTTTATTTATACATACATTCTTTTCTGGCATTGGTTTGTTTCTGTTGAGGTTACAGTTCTAACTTAACCTGACCTAATCAATTTTAATTTAATCTAAATCTACTCTTACTTTTTTGTTAGCATAAAAAAACAGAATGCTATATGATAAAATAATCACATATCACAATTTTGCACTACCTACTTTTCTGCTGTTTCTGCCGTCATCTCCGCTACCCAAAGGTTGTCTGGAAGAGATCGCTTAGGGTCCATTCATTTATTAGGTACGTAAGACGATTTCCCATCTCCCCCTAAATCGTCTTATGTAATGAATGAATGGCCCCTTACCTACTAGCGATAAGACCGCCTGTTGTCTGCCATTAGTTTTTTAATATCTTGTTTATTTAATTAATCTGTCTGTTTTTTTGGTGTGAATAGTCTTATCCATAGATTACAGACTTAGAATAAATTAAAATTGTAACCCATGACATCTTATTTAATGAATTATGTGACATGTAAAATACCTTATATTTTACCAATAAATGATTGAATTGAATTGAATAAAGAGTGTTGTATTGTATTCTTAATATGAATGCGAAGTATATTTCTGCGAAATGATCATTCAACTAAAAGTATTTCTGCGAAACATTTTATGCGAAGTGTATTTCGGATTTAATATTAAAATCAATATAAGGGTAGCCCGTTTTTACTAATCCATATTGCCTACACACCTTTGTGTGATGTTTAGTTAATCTAGGTGTTTCAACCTCATATCTCCTAGTTATCCAATAATATCGTTTCTAATTTAATATCGTTTTCATTTCACTACCGAACGTCATAAGGTGTCTTTTGTATCGATAAGATGATTCTATGAACATAATAAATTTATGACAATGTCAAATTAAACTAGAGAAACAAAATCGTAAGGAAAATAAGTACGAATTTATCAAAGTAACCCTCAGTTAACAGAAAGCCACTCTCGAGTATTTTTCCGTTCATTAACTCCGCCGTTGGACGAGTAACGATTTCCAACTACAAAGAAAGAAAAGAATAATGGAAAAACGCTTTCCCTTTTTCCGTTGACGGAAGGGAAGAAAAATATTTGAACACTTCGACAAGGCAGTGACAAAACATCGGACACGTCGAATTGATTTCAAACCTTATTACAACGCCGTTAAATAGACATTAGAACGAATTAAAATTGGGTCCTTTATAGTATCCACTTTTAATAATAATGCACCCTGGATTAAGTTGATTTATGGCTGTATGCGGCTGTATCAAGAAGCGTGTTGACAAAAGAACCTTATTTAAATTTAGAACTAGAAACTTTTGTGGGAGCGTTTACGATTGATGTTGCGGTCGGTGCGTTTACAAAGTTTGTTGTGTGACCCACTTTCGAGATTCGGGCTTTCTTATGCGTGTGTTGGACGTATGAAAACCTTGTTTTAATTTAAATTTAACGTGTTATCTTCCGCTTTACGGCAAAGAACAAGAGTATTTATTTAGAGAAGAACTTTCCCGAGACTTCATCCGAGAGGTTAAGAACTCATTAACTCTTGTTTATTTTTTGCATAAAAACCAGTAAGAGGTAAAGAGAATTTAATAACAAAACACAATGGGGATGTTTACTGTACCCGAAACTTGTAAAAATTATATAAGATCCTGTTAAATACCTACGCAAAATAAGAAATTATATTGGGTATCAGCGTTATTCGGCCCATTAGCTTTTCGTTCAATTCGTATTTCGTATCATTCTATATTCGTCACACATTCTTTATTCGTCTTGTTCGTTATATGTCTCTATCTTCCTAAGTCTAATTCTGTAACTTGTCTTATTCTTAATAAGTCTTAATCGTATTTCGTCACGGTCTTCCTAGGGCTCATTCTTCATTATTCCTTTTCGATTTTGGTCTCATTCAATTATTCGCCTAAATTTTTTGCATACGTTCCATGTTGGTCACATTCGTACTTAGTCTCATTCGTTTTCAGTCCAATTCTAAGTTCGTTTCATTCGTTTTGCGTCTTGGTCGCTATTTGTAACTATCTTTTCCCGTCAATCTTAAATTATTATTATTAACTCATTTTTTAGCATAAGAGTTCTAAAAATAGCGGTCAAAAGCCGTAAATTACTAAATTTTAATTTGTTTATTAAACTATGAATACACGATCCGGCCAAAAAGATATGAATATAGCGGCTAAGACGTAAGTCGTACGGGACGAGTAGAGAACGTTCCCAAAAAAGACCGAGACGAGTTGCTAATAACGACAAAAAAAGAGAGAGACCAATAACGAATGTGACTAAAGATAAAGTGCGAATGATACTAAAAACGAGAGAGACAAACAAAGACATAGTCGTAGGAAGACCGTGACGAAATACGATTAAGACTTATTAAGAATAAGACAAGTTACAGAATTAGACTTAGTAAGATAGAGACATATAGCGAACAAGACGAATAAAGAATGTGTGACGAATATAGAATGAGACGAAATACGAATTGAACGAAAAGCTAATGGGCCGAATAACGCTGATACCTTATATTGAAGCTTTGAGTTCGATACCTGAAATATAACTTGTTTTATGTATTGTGCTAGTGTACTTGTTCAAAGTTTGGTGGGAAAGTCCATTTCAAAAGTATTAACATAATTAAAATTATTGATACCATTGAACAGCCCATAAAATGTAAGGTACCTAACTTTGTTATGAATCCATAAGGATAAACGCAAGTTTTAATATAACTGCATGAGAAATAGATTATTAAAAAATAAAAACCGGTCAAGTGCCAGTCGGACTCGCGCACCGAGGGATCCGTACAAACTTCAAAGCAGATACAGGAATAGTTCAAGAAAAACTGTATGGCGATTAGTTTAGTAGGAGCAAATAAGTATATGTTACGATTTTTGCAAATTTCTCAAAACGGTGCAAGTTAGGAAAACTGTTATATTTTTCCTGTATTATTTAGGATTATATTAATTATTGGTAATTATTACAGATTTTTCTGTTCAGTTACTTCGAAGATAATAGGGGGAATGGTATTTTTTTAAACTATTTCGTCATAAATCAAAAACTAATTATTTAAGAAAAAATAAAATAAAAGCGGCATTTTAATTTACAAATCAAGCCCTGTGCCAAGTGCCAAGTGCTTAGAAGTTTCGAGTGACGTCACTCTTTGGTACCATTTTCACCTAGAATTGATGATCCGGAAGTTTCATGATCTATCTATACCTTTGTCGATTTTTAGTAATTTAATAAACCAAAAAATACGTGTCCCATATTTTTCCATAATCTAACTGACGGACTAAATAGAATGATATATTTTTAACCCAGTCGTCATCCCTTTTCTTGATTTCCCCTCACAAAATATTCGCTTTCACATTTGAATAAAGATTTAACAGCGACACTCAATAATATTTACGCTAAAACTAACAAATTTACGATGTTAGAGTTGTTGACTCTAAGTCCGTAGAGTTATAATCAAGAAATATGGCCGTTCTGAGTTCGGCTTACGCAAATAGCCTTGTTAATGGAAAACTTGACCTAGTTGCCATTTTAGAACCTGTTTTGGGATAAAGATAATCCTCAGAGGTCGTTATATCCGGGTTTTTGCTTAAACCTCTATCTGTCAGGGTAGGTACCTATACACCGGATACACATGCGGACCCTGTGTGTCTGGTGTTGGTTCCTGGCTTCCCTGGGGGACGGCCCGGTTGGCCGGAGGGAAGCAGGTGGGGAAGGCACACTGGCCATGCTACAGTGTGCCTTTTACGGAGAGGGTCCGCCCTAGGGCGGAGGTGCTGGTGATGTCGTGGTGGCTTGATAGCGATCCCACGGCATCACCGTGAAGGCACAGGTTGGTAGCATCCCTGGGTTTTAGTGGGTAGGCCAATCCCTTCAGGAGCGGAGAGCCCCACATAACCAATACGTAACATCTGGCTGTCACCCCCGATGGCCTTAGGTTACGTAGTGGTATGCAGTTTTATGCATTTCCCGGGGTAAAAAAAAAAAGAAAGGGTAGGTATCTATAAAGAAGCTTTTTTTGCCACAGAGGAGTATTACATTTTTAGACCAGTAGGTATGCTCAATTCGCGTAGAGGAAGTTCTCAGTTGAGAAACTCTTCCATTTTAACACTGGGATAATTTCCTAGAAAAAAAAAACATAGACATCAAGATGTCTCGTCCACTAAAGAGATCTTAAATACAGAGTGAAATTTAAATTCCACTAATATTATAAATGCGAAAGTTTGTGAAGATGTTTGGATGTTTGTTACCTAATAACGGGATAGCAACTGGATGGATCAAGCTGAAATTTGGCATGCAAGTAGACCAAGTCCTGGATTGAAACATAGGATACTTTATATCCCGGTAAAGAGTTCCTTTGGGACAGTAACGGGAACAACGCGGGCGAAGCCGCGGGAAAATGCTAGTTAAAAATAATATCAATATTGCAGTTAATAACTCATTTATCAAGTAGGTAATACTTATGCTTTTTAGAGCAATAACAATTAGTACGGCAAACCAATCATTTTTCGATCGCTTGTCGACAGCTGTCGGCATTTGTAATGTTAATTTATTCATTAAATGGGTACAACACGCCAAGTGACAAGTACTCGACTCGTGTAAATTAGCCGTATGCGTAAACAAACAGAATACGCCTCATTACCGCTGCTCGCAATAAACACGTTCACCGAATATTGTTAATGGCATATTTACACTATACAGCGCTGCGACCGATCGTGTGCTGCGTTAAACGTTAGGAATTAATACTAATGGACATTTTAATATATTGCATGTTACAGTTAAGTGTAAAAATATGGGTGCATTTACATGCTGTAAAATATGCCCTACTGCAGAGCTCGGTCTCGGTTCAGGAGGTCAAAGTTGTATTTTGCCATAGTAAGCGAAACGTATTAGTTGTATATTGTCCAGGTAGAGAGATGCCACCATGTGGAAAACGTCCTCATTGCAATATTCCACAGTCAAAAGGATTTAGTTGTAACCCCTGTGATAACGTTGTCGGAACTGAATATAAAATAAATAAAATAATAAAATAAAAGAAAATTTATTTACCAGCACAATTAAAATGTACATAACAAAAAAGAAAACTTAAACAATAGTGTGGTAAAATGGATTGAGACTCAGCGGAGTCGCTGGTTTTCAGTCTCCAACCATAACTTAATATCTAAGTACCTAATACTAAACTTAACTAAGTGAGTTAGGTGGTAGGCTCGCTGCCAACACGACAGTTATTAAAACAAGGCATATTGACTTTGAGAGGTATCTTAAATAGGGTCCCAATATTAATATAAAAGGTATAGGGTATTATTAGATTGGTTGAAAAATAAGGCAACATATGTTCCATATTATATCTACAAGAAAAATAAAATGTTAAATGGAAAACTACTAACAACTGTCTAGCTATCTCTTTGACGTATATGAATCCTTAATATGAATCCTTCATAAAAAAAAACATGTCTTAAGCTATGTGAAAAGTGGTCCAAGCCACACTCACAAATAATAAACTGGATCAAAGTCAAAATACAGATATCAATCATCAGAGCGGTCTCTATTAGAATTAGGGGAACGAGAAGAATGACAGGAAGATTTGGATGCGAAGATGGCTGTGGAATACCCATCCTGGAGCACTAGATTTCTCTTCTTTTTACCATACAATTGTGTCTATAATACTTTGTTTATTTATATTATTTAACGTAATAATATAGTTTACACATTTTAGTTGTAAAATGTCTTAATATCAAATAGCCAGAGATAAGCAACACTCAAGAAATGGAACGTTTAACCCCAGCACGTTTAATAGCAGTCATTTTTAGGGTTCCGTACCAAAATGGTAAAAAAGGAACCCTTATGGTGCGACTCTGTCTGTCTGTCTGTCTGTCTGTCTGTCCGTCTGTCACAGCAAGATATCTCAGGATCTACTGATGCTATCGACTTGAAATTTGGAATAGTGTCAAAAACCGCTAATTCAAGCCTATGGAAAAGAAAAAAAATCCTATACCTTTTTTACTTTTTTTTTTAAAGGGGGCCGAAATGGGATGTCGAAAATCAAAAGTTGAGCTAATTATCGAGTGGGATATCAAATGAAAGGGCTTAACATAAAAATTTCAAAACCGTTTTTATTTTTTTTCTTAGACGTGCAGTTTTTGATTAAAGACCGAAAACGTTTAAAAAAATACCATTCCCCCCCTATATCTCCGAAGTTACTGAACAGAAAAATCTGTAATAATTACCAATTATTAATATTATCCTAAGTATTACAGGAAAAATAAAACGGTTTTCCTAAATTGCAGCGTTTTTAAAAATTCGCAAAAATCGTAAGACAACCTTATTTGCTCCTACTAAACTAACCGCGGCATATGTCGATGTATGGGGACAACAGTTTTACTAGAGCAAAGTTAAGTTTGTCCCGCCATACAATTTTTCTTGAATTATTCACATATCTACTGACGATTTTGTACGGAACCCTCGGTGCGCGAGTCCGACTCGCACTTGACCGGTTTTTTATTCTTCCTACAAACGATACATCGCGCGCATGTGTGCGCTGCCGCGCGTCTGTGAGTATACGTGTCGCGCGCTTCTAAGGCGGATCTCACACTGCAGCGCGAATCGCGGCGACACGCGACTTAGCGATTTTCAACTTTGTATTGTATGTAGAATCATCGATTTGTATAGAAAAATCGCGGGGTGGCGCACACTGGCGCGTAAATCGCGGCGACTCGCAACTACTATGCGCAGCTACACGGAAAAAATTGCGGGGGCGGGCGATTTCAGTGTGTTCTTCGCCTAAACGGCCGGTGTTGGACTACTTGCCCGTCTTCATACTTTGGTTTAACTCTGCTCGATGACCGGAGCTGTCGTTATTATACAATACTATCATAAAAGTCTGTCGAATTGTTGTTTTAATTGTATACTGTTTCTATTATAGTTGGTTATTCTTGAGTAATTGGTGAGTAGTTATTTGTAACTATCAATATGAGTGATTCTGTGGGGCAGAGGAAGAGGCATTTGCCCACGACCATCGCGGCATGGTTTACAAACTTTGTTAAAATTCTACATCAAATAAATATTATTACAAGTATTACAACTTTACAGAAGATTTTTAGAATATCTGCTTCTGTGTCTACTGTTATCCAGTACAGACTGTAGTTATGTTAAAACGGAAATTAATTTAGGAGAAGATTCTATACTTTAAAGCAATATGTGCACAACCGTAAAATCGCTACCATAGTTGGTTAAACAACTATTTCTCGCTGTTTCAGAATCCCATACGCAGTATACTGACCCATTTGGATTGTCCAACCTGTACAGTGTATAATATAATAGGTATACGATACTAGTGCTCTATTCCTCTAACTGAGGAGAAATATATTGCTCCGTATGGTACAACTGAAAGGCGTTCGGCTTTTGTATGGGAGAAAAATACAATATTTTTTTTGGTTAATTTGATTTTTTTAATACTTTTATGAGTCTTACGCGATAAAGCTATACATATCGTATAAGAATATGAATGAAACTATGAGATAGTGTATCTACAATATATATAATTTCAATAATTTATTTTTTATAGCTTTGTTAAGTTTGTTCCCATTTCGTCGTTACACATGTACACTTTTTTTTGCAATAGGGATTTAGGAGAAGATTCTTTACTTTAAAGCAATATATGCACAACCATAAAATCGCTACCATAGTTGGTTAAACAACTATTTCTCGCTGTTTCAGAATCCCATACCCAGTATACTGACCCATTTGGATTGTCCAACCTGTACAGTGTATAATATAATAGGTATACGATACTAGTGCTCTATTCCTCTAACTGAGGACAAATATATTGGTCCGTATGGTACAACTGAAAGGCGTTCGGCTTTTGTATGGGAGAAAAATACAATATTTTTTTTGGTTAATTTGATTTTTTTAATACTTTTATGAGTCTTACACGATAAAGCTATACATATCGTATAAGAATATGAATGACACTATGAGATAGTGTATCTAGAATATATATAACTTTAATAAATTATTTTTTATAGCTTTGTTAAGTTTGTTCCCATTTCGTCGTTACAATCCAGCTTTTTTTTGCAATTCAGCCTTAAGCCAGTAATTGAAATTACTTTTTGTAGATTTCTTCATACAGCAAATTCTTTTCGCGCTGTTCAAATATCGGTTGTATATAATCAGCGATACCGATATGTCGGCCGCTATATCGGTATCGGTATCGTTACATCCCTACATATAACTTTATGGGAAACAAGGGGATCCCGCTAGCGTTCCTGGTTAGCCAAAGCTGCCTAATCAAACCCGCTAGCCGCTCATAACATACACCCCTCATCTAAGAACGCTCAAGTAATGCAATAACGTGCATTCCTAACTTCACACAATTGCTGTGCGACAATATGCGGCTGTGTTCACGCCGTGCGGTCGGCATTCGCCGAATTGTACGGTGCATGTGCGATAAATGTAGGTAAACGGCTGGTCTATAAGCTATTCACAATTGGGTGCTTGAGTGTAACCAAAATTTGTAACTAATATATAATCCTGTTAAAATAAGCAAAGTAAATCTGGTACCTAGGTTATAGGTTAACGCGGGCTTATTTTTCGCAACTCGACGACAAACATGCGCCTATTTTGCGTGAGCTGGTACCTAGTGGTAGGTATTATGAAACCGCGATTAGAATACTATTGAGCACATATGTCATTTTTGAATGAATACATAAAATGGCAATGATAGAGTGTGCAGATAAATAAAAATAGTTATATCTGTACGAAACCACCATAGCTTTTAAACGGGTAAACTTATTTGGATACGGTATTTTTTTTTAAAGCAGATTTTTTATGATTCTTACATAATAAGTCATCAAAATCGGTTCAGTGATTCATGAGATATTCTTATTTGAAATGAAACCCCAGACATTTATATGTCATACGTACGCCATTTATTAGGGTTTTTTAGTCGGGGGGTTCTTTAATTATTCAATTACATGAAACGTATTTTAATTAATTATTAGCGCTAATGGAACTATGTGCAACCCGTGACCTAAGATTCTAGAATAACAGAATCGCAAATCCGATTCGATCCGTCCCCGATACGGCATAAAACGGCTGTAAACCGCACAGACAGGCAGAGGCGCCATTACTATTTCCCAATAATTGTTTAAAGGTCCTAGATCACTAGGAACCGTATGGGAGTTACGACATTTTGGATTTACTGCTACGGCTATCGGATCTGTCACGCTAGCTATGACCTACATTTAATACGTCTGAACAAATCCTATGTGGGAAAGTGGTAGTTGTTTGTAACTAATGTCAAATCCACTTTGCACGTTACAAGTCTGGTTTGCCATATGTGTCAATAAATAAATCACATCATCAGCATGTCTAATTTAAGCCGGCTATCTATGTGTGCGTGCTGCTCGCAATAGGAAATAAAACCGGTCAAGTGCGAGTCGGACTCGCGCACCGAGGGTTCCGTACAAACTCGTCATCGTCAGTAGATACGTGAATAATTCAAGATAAACTGTATGGTGGGACAAAGTTAAATTTGCTCTTGAAAAACTGTTGTCCCCATACATCGACATATGTCTGTCTGGGTTAGTTTAGTAGGAGTCTTACGTCCTACTATTTTTGCGAATTTCTAAAAAACGCTGCAAGTTAGGAAAACCGTTTTTCTCAAACATGGCATGAAATGTTGACATTACGTGCCTAAAAATAGGCCACAAAGTACCTCGTTTCCTATGCGGCTTGACACTTGGCACGGAATGGAATTTCATACTTACATTGCCGGCCTAGGCCGGCAATGTATTTTTTTTTAATTTCCATTCCACATTTATTTGGGCCCCGGCATCACGGCATTCAGCCATTAAAAAAACAAAAAACGATTTTTGCTATATTTTGCAGTTTTATTTATTTAAAATTGACATGAACCTTACAAATAACACATTATAAACAATTTCCAATTATTATAAATTGCAAACTAAACCACAAGAATACACATTTAAAATATTTCATCTAAATATTCGCAGTAAAAATGTGAACTGAAACAGCTTATTTTGGCCGAATTTGCATTGTCTATGGATATAATGTCACTAATGTCACTTTCTGACAGCCAGTTTGTTTGTGTTATAAAATATTAAGTAAGGTTATTTTATTATAGTAAGTTTATTTATTTCATTGCATGTTTGAGAAAAGCACTATACATACCTCGGCGGGAAATGGGGTTGCCGGCCTCGTAACTATCTGGCCTCGCTTCGCTTGGCCAGCTATATGTACTCGGCCGGCAATTCCTTACTTCCCGGCCTCTGCAGTAATGAACTATTATTTTTCCGGTAGAATAGAATAGAATAGTCTTTATTTTCGTCATCACAGGTGATAAATAGGTTACAATGATAAAAAAAGCAGCAATTCCATGACGAGCCATTTGGCATACGAAATACAATATAAATTAACTTAAGCTAAAGAAATACAATTATTAATTCATACACAATTATTAATTACATAAATTATTATAAGAGAATGTCGAAGTCAAATCTAAACTGATACAATATAAATTTCTTACAGATTACGCATTACTTTTATTTGGTGATGTCAAGGTCAGGGTCATTAAAATAATCATTAATTGTATAATAACATTTTTCTAAGAGCATTTTTGAGAGAAATAGTTTGAACTTTTTAGCGTCGGTATTCTTTAATGTTGTAGGTAGTTTATTATACAGTCTTGGTGCCATCACGTTAACGTTGTGTCTCATCAATGCGGTATTACATTTTGCTATGTGTACTAACGGTTTCCTGGGTCGCAAGTTATTTCTAGGATTAGTTTCTGCAACTTGGAAAAGAGAGGGATTTGTTTTGACAAAGTTGCAGCATTCATATATGTACAAACAGGGTAATGTTAGCAGCTTGAGAGACTTGAAGTATGGTTTGCAACTTTCCGTAGGTTCAAGCTTGCAGATGGCCCGGATGCAACGCTTCTGGGCTCTAAGTAATCTATCTTTGTAGGAAGAGTTGCCCCAAAATATTATACCAAATCTCAAAATCGAGCATACGAAACCGTGGTAGGCCGCCAATACAGTTTCTTGGGCAGATGTCTTAGCTAATTTGTACAATGCGTATGACAATGTATAAAGTTTTTTACAGACGTGTTCAGAGTGAGACTCCCATTTCAAGTCACTATTTATGTTGATACCAAGAAATTTAGTAACGTGAGTTTTATTTATACTTTGGCCTTTGTATTCAACATCCAATTTCGGTACAGTTTTCTTTTGTGTGAATTGCATAACGCTAGTTTTTTCTAAATTAATTTTCAGGTTATTATGTTCTAACCATTGAATGATTTCCGAAACAGTTGAATTTACGTCACTTTCGTAATCTATATTTGTATTAAGTTCTATGAAAACCGTACAGTCATCTGCGAATAATATCATCGGATGTGGACTGCTCTTTACAATGTCATTGATGTAAATTAGAAATAGCAGCGGTCCCATTACGCTTCCTTGCGGTACTCCGTATTTAACATATTTGCGGTCTGAGATAAACTTTTTTTCTTCTTTTGAAGTGGCACAAATCTGCGTCAGTTCTGTATATTGCTCTCGTTTCTCTAAGTATGATTTTAGCAAGTCATGAGCGTTTCCACGAATACCATAACTATGCATTTTATTTAACAAGATTTCGTGATCTACATGGTCAAACGCCTTGCTCATATCCATGAATATTGCACAGGAGGGTTTTCTTAAGTCGAGATTTGTAATTACTTTTTCTACTAAGTCGTAAATTGCCATGTTAATAGTATTGTTCTTTCGAAACCCTCTCTGCTCCTCTATCAATATGTTATGCTTATCTAAAAAACTATATATTTTGTTATACATTAATTTCTCGAAAACTTTTGTGAATACTGGTAATAGAGTAATGGGTCTGTAATTTTGAATAATATTCTTGTTGCCTTTTTTATACAAGGGTTTAACAATACCTAGTTTAAGATCACTTGGAAATATGCCTGTGGAATAGCTTAAATTGATTATGTGGCTCAATGGCACTGCAATGTACCCGCTGACATGTTTAATTGCTTTGGTGCTTATATCATCAAAACCAACACTCTGCGTATTTTTAAGACTTTGAATTATTTTTTGAACGTCATAAGGTGAGACCGGAGTCAAGTAGATGGTATTGGGATTGGTATTAATTTTAATGTCAGATAATTTTGAATGAGATTTATTGTCTTTTACGTCACCGATAAAGAAATCATTGAATGCCTTTGCAATGTTTGTTGGACCTGTAATATTTGTATTATTTAATATTATATTGTTTATAGGTTCCCTTGGCATGGTATCTTTACATTTATTTATTACCTTCCACATTGCTTTGGACTTATTTTTAGCCATTTTTATATAGTAATCATTCTGGGAACGCTGAGTCAATCTAATGATTTTTTTTAGTCGGTTGCTGTAAGTTTTTAACATATTTTTTGCTTTTTCTTTCATATTTTTATCCTTGTGGGACCTATACATCCACAGCATTTGTCTTTTTTTGCGACAGCATAATTTAATACCTTTTGACATCCATTTTGATTTAACGCTAAGTGTTTTTTTGACTGTCATATATGGAAAACATAGATCATACACCAATTTAAACTTATCCATAAAGGTACTATAGGCAGTGTTTACATCTGTAGAGGTTAATACATCATTAAAAGATATGCTCTTTATATGTTCTTTAAACTTTTCAATGTTTTCCTGACTATAATTACGACGCTTAACTCGCCAAGACTTGACAGAACACGTTCTTTTCACAGGGCATTTTAAAATTTGGGCCGCATGATCTGACAAAGCCATCTCTATAACTTCACCTTTGGATCCCTTGATATTATGGGCAAAGTTATCTAGGCAAGTTCCACTGCTGATCCTTGTTGGTTGCTTAATTTCAAGCTTTAAGTTTCTACTTAGTAGATGATGTCGAAAATCCCGACTCATTGGCGTATTTTTTAGAGTGTTTATATTAAAGTCTCCGCAAATAACAATTTTTTTATTATGTTTCTTGTCGCAAATACTTTTAAGCACACATTCAAGAATCTCATGGAACTTACCTATGCTAGAGTTAGGTACTCTATATACACATATAACAATAAGATTTTGTTCGCTTATTTCTATGGCACAGCATTCGATTGCACATTTAACCGATAAGTTTTTAATATTCACTAACTCCGTATGGAGAAGTCCAGCTCTCACTAATATACAGGCTCCTCCTCGTTTTGTGTCGCGGGAAAAACTCGTTGCTAAGGAGTAGTTCGGCACTGTGAGGTACTTCTCGATGTTGTCAGTCATATTGTGTTCGGTTATACAAATGACATCGATAGTTTTTTGTTCTTTTTCCAGGTTTCTTAAGTGTATTGCTAGTTCGTCGCTCTTATTAATTAGTCCTGATATATTCTGGTGCATAATAAAAAGGTTATTATACACGAAAAAACGTATCATCCCTTTTTTCACGTGTGTTTTCCGTATTCGGACCGGTATTCTGATTATCAGTTATTTTTTGTGCAAAATAGAACGGGATAGTTCCCTTTTTATGCTTTTGTATACCTTTTAGCATATTATTACTTTCAGATTTTGATCCCTGTGTTCCCAAAACCATGTCTGTTTGCGTGACTGTGTTCTGATTATCAGTTAATTTTCGTGCAAAATAGAACGGAATAGTTCCCTTTTTATTGTGTATGCCTTTTGACATATCATTACTTTTAGATTTCGATCCCTGTGTTCTCAATACCATGTCTGTTTGCGTATCTGTGCTTGCGTTAACTGTTAAAGTTTTTTTTGTAGTATAATCTACGTATTTGTTGCGATACTCTATGTGTAGTATGGTTCTTGTAACGAGTCGACTAATCAATATTTTTGGTAGAATGTAGTTCCTGTTTTGGTTGTATTGTTCCGACATACAGATGTGAGATACGTGCGGGAAACGTGATGTTAAGAAGGTGATGTTTTTGTTCAGCATGATTTCGTTCAGGTGTATATTTTCGAGTACGTCACCTAGCAACACATTTGTGTGTGTCAGTTGGTTTATTTTGTAATACAACCAAGATTTTAACTTTTCAGGGTTTTTTTCGTTGCTGCCAGCCAATATTAAGACATAATCATTTTTTGTCAGATGTTGACAATACTTTTCGCAATCAATTAGGATGTTATCTATTTGTGCGTAGGGTTTAATTATTGAGGTCACTTGAAAACTACTTCCCAATAAGTTTTGAGTATATTTTGTGACACCTTTACCGTTTTTGTCTGCGAATATTACGACTTTTTTCTTCTCTTGACTGCCTAATGTAGCGACGTCGTTTGTTGTATCAGATGGTTTTATATTTGTACTGCTACTAATTGCTTCTTTTTCTTGGTTTGAGGTACTTGTATTTTGTGATAATGCATGCCTAGTGCTGCCATCTGTATGTTGTAGTTTAAAGTCTAGCGCTTTCATGTGTGAGTTTTCCTGTGATAAATTGCTTCGTTGACGTGTTTTATGTTTTTTGTGACTATTTATTTTGGTTGGCGTCAATTTCAATTTAGATTTGGATGGGGTGTCTTCTGTTAGAATTCTTTTAAAGATCTCGGTTTTTTTTCGTTGGCCATTTACAATTTTTTTCAGTTCCTCAACTTCCATGTTTAGCCTATCTATTTCGTTATGAGCAGTAGAGAGTTGTATGGAAAGACTATCTATTTCAAGCTTGAGCTCTTTTACGATCTCATTGTCAGCAGTAGACAGGTTTGGCAGGCTCCTCTGAGTATCATCTCCCAATGTGGTGTCAGAGTGGTCTGTTCCATTTTCATTATAGGAGAGATTCTCGAGCGAGCTATGGTGTATAACTGGTTTCTTAGGAGTGATATGGTATCCGTGAGATGGTGAATCCGTTAGCGATTTGTTGTTGTCGTTTGTTGTACAGCTGTTGATTTGTCTTGACCCCAAGGTAGGAGAATGAGGCAAACTTGATGTGGAGTCTGTTATTGTACGAGCGGTGATATTAAGTAAATCGCTGTTATTGGAGACATTTTCTAGCGAAAGGATGCGGTGTATGTTTGGCTTTCTGTGTGTGACATTGTCCCTCTGGGCTGGTGTATTTGGGAGAGACTCGCTCCTGTTTAAGTTTTCGCTGGTCTTCGGGCCTTCCGATATGGAGATGTTGTTCGGTTTCCTATTATTGTCAGATAGGTTATTCAGAGAACTCAGCTGTATTTGATGTTTTCTTCGTGTCATGATGTTTCTCTGGGCTGGAACGACCGCGGTTGTCTTTTTCACCGGGTCGGTGGTTGCATTTTGTTTTTTGTTGCGGCAACTAATACATTTCCAGTTTTTATTTTTTTCCGACGTTGAAGTATTTTTGTCTTCGATGTTTAGACATTTAATGTCAAAAGCCTTGCCGCAGCTTTTGCACTTCAAAAAGAGTTTGTTTTTTATTTCCTTTGCACAGACGCTACAACTCAATTTGGTTGCCATCTTTTGTTTATATATTAACCAAACAAAAAGGCAAAAACAAAAAAAAAAAATCGATAATGAACAATGTTGACACTAGGATTCGAACGCGGTCACACAGCGGCCGCTCTATGAGCTGAATCAGTCGCTATAACCACTGCGCTATTCTGTAACGTGCAAGAGCTGTTGAAAGTTTCTATTACGTGATGCGCGTCGTACTGGTGTTAATGACCTCTGCCGCGAACCGTGGCCGAATAGTTCCGAAGTTTGCACTCGCCTGCGAAACGATAACAGCTCGCAGATTTTAAACAAATTAACGTTCACTCGTTATTTACTTTTATCGATTTCACTGCAGTTATTGATTATTTCGATGCACTTTTTTAACAACACTGTTTGTGATTCATTTGGTAATGTTTTTGTTGGATTTTTACACTGATAAAGTTAGTTTTTTCGCACTTTTCGAATTAATGTTGAGGAAATGACCAGCAACATGACCACTTCGTAAGAGCGCGCGCGCCATCACTCCAGTCCGGTAGTATGTAGGATGATATTAATAATCGATAATTATTGCCGATTTTTCAGTTCAGTAACTTTGGAGATAATAGGGGAGAATGGTAATTTTTTTAACGTTTTGTGTCTTAAATCCAAAACTACATCTTTAAAAAATTTAAAAACGGTTTTGGAATCTACACATTAAGTCCTTTCATTTGATATCCCACTCAATATAATAGCTCAACTTTTGATTTTCGACATCCCATTTCGGTCTCCATAAAAAAAAGTAAAAATGTGCTTTAGGGCTTTGTAGTAGTGTAAGTATATGGTATTGAAGCCTAACATTATTATGTGTGTGTATTCTAGTATATAAGGATTGGGAATTCGAAATATATTGAGTTAATCAATGATTTTCGTTGTTATTGCTTGTCTCCAACTCTCTTCCCTACAGCATACTATTATCATTATTTTTAAATTGGAATAATTTATGGATTACATTGATTCAATACAATTTTCGCAAATACACATAGTTTCACAAAACTTCCTTAAGTAACTTTTCGGGAAAAACTTCGATAAATATTAAAAAAATGTTTATAAAAAGTCAAGCTAAGTTCAAACTAGTACAAATAAGGTTGTTAATATTCATGTAGTTTTAAAGTAGACGTAGTTTTTGTACCAATATTCTCTGTTTTGTTCGAGTGCGCAGCTCGGCGTGGTCAAGGTCTCGCTATTGTCATCTCGGCTTCTTAAGATCTGTGGAACTGTTCTGCATGTCTAGTATAGGGAGGAAGGTATTCTATAGACTTTTTAGTGTTACATAACGGACGATTCTAAATCTTGAGATAGTCGAGTCGAAACTAGTACAAATACAACAATCTACTATCTTAGTTAGAAGGAAGGCGTTCCTTCTGATATGATTACATAATATCATGGTATGTATTTCCGAGTAAGACAAATGACTGTCAACAATAGCCGCAATGCACGAGGTTATAATGCTTAACACTTTCACAACCAATAATTCGTAGCGCTATGCTCGTCGATAACATGGGGAAACCCGAATGTAGAGGAAATTTGCGCCCACGGAGTGTGTTTAAAGTGTTAAAACCTCCAAGGTGAAGTTTCAAGTATTTTTCAAGTATGTTTCAGCTAGTCTGCAATACCTATGTTGGCCCCCAACGCATCTGGTGTACCTGACTAGCACAGAGCGGCTAGCACGATTTTCGCTCGAGCTAATTATTAGTAGCTAAATTGCGCTGTTACGAGCGGTACTAGCTTGCATAAGTGTATCGGCCAGCGCGAAGTGGCTAAAGTCACAATGCTGGTATATGTCGGGCACAAGTACGGCAGGCGCGCTCAAGTAGCAAGACTTATTTTGAGTGGTACAGCGAGCGCGCTAATGGGTGGTTTTCAGAGCGTTTCAACCGCCGCCATCACCAATCTCGATGTTATAATGACATCTCCTTAAAAATTACAATTTTTGATCAAATTATGAAAAACATAGGTACTCTTTTCGGATTTTATCAAAATAATGGGATACAATTTTAAAGTGAATCGTCGAAATTTCGGGATTGGTGATGACGGCGTTTGAAACACTCTGAAATCCACCCTGGTACGCACATCCGTGAGTGTCCCGTCTAGCAAAGCGGCTAGCAGAAACTTTGCTTAGGCGCTAATACTAAGTACTCACTTGCGTTGAGTGGCACGGTGGGTGCGCGTACGTGCCTACAAGTGTATACCGGCCAGCGCGGAGCGGCTAGCGAGACATTCACTTAGGAGCTAATACTGGGTACTCATGCACTTGCGTTGCGTGGCACGGTGGGTGAGCGTACGTGCCTACAAGTGTATACCGGACAGCGAGGAGCGGCTAGCGAGACATTCACTTAGGAGCTAATACTGGGTACTCACTTACGTTGCGTGGCACGGTGGGTGCGCGTACGTGCCTACAAGTGTATACCGGCCAGCGCGTAGCAGCTAGCGAGACATTCACTTAGGAGCTAACACTGGGTACTCACTTGCGTTGCGTGGCACGGTGGGTGCGCGTACGTGCCTACAAGTGTATACCGGCCAGCGCGTAGCGGCTAGCGAGACATTCACTTAGGAGCTAACACTGGGTACTCACTTGCGTTGAGTGGTACGGCGGGCGCGCGCGAGTGGTACGCGCCCGCGTACACCGCGTGCCGCGCGTACCCGGCCAGCGCGGATCGGCTAGCAAGACATTGGTTCACTGGTATGGGGTGGTTGGTTTGGAGCTGTAACAAACAAAAAAATAATTAGCATCAGAATAAACCAAATTATATTTTTTTTATGTTCTGCAATTTGACTTTCACCTGATATTATGTATGTATATATCTATATAAGAATATACATACTTATGTAGATAAATACATATATACATATCGTCGTCGAGTACCCATAGTACAAGCATTGCTTAGTTTGGGACCTGCTTGATTTGTATAAGATTGTCCCTCGATATTTATATTTATTTATATTTTTATCTAAGACACGTAATAAGTAATACAATTTACGTACAGAAGTGTGTGTGTGTGTGTGTGTAGAAAAAGTGTATCTCACTAACAAAACTGTCGTTCGGGTCCGACCACTGGACGGAAAGCACCGGATCCGACCGTCTCTCTCGCGCCTCTATCGCGAAGTAAGCCACTCCTAAGTTTATTATATTAGTTGTCCTTACAGATAAGCTATGCTGTAAGTTGACGTCAAGTGCTTAAATACCGCGGTGACATTTGAATGGAGGTATGGAAGAAGAAGATATGCTGCACCGACCCCAAATGAATGGGAAAAGGGCAAGCAAATGATGATGATGATGATGATATTTGAATGGATAGAGATGAATTTTGGTATACAAGTAGACCAAGTATTTGATTGAAACATAGGATACTTTATAGGCAGGAAATGTTCTTTGGGTTAAAACGGGAACAACGCAGGCCTAATACCGAGCGATTCATATTTGGAAATAAAATTATTATTGTATATTAAAATGGTCTAGGAGGCAAGGGTGAAATTTCCAACTTATTTCCTCATGAAAATGCTCTGTTTCTCCCTTATTTCGGTCTACTGCCAGTTACAAATCTCAAAGTCTGGCACCTCGGAGCGGTTGCGTTTGCCCAGGGGAGACCCGTAAACTTGCAAAAAAATCTGGAAAAATATCTTATCGCCTCAAGGATAGTTTTGGGTTTAATCTATAGTTTTTTATGCTGGTAATCTCGAGGTAACATTGCCAGACCAGTAGGGCGTTGCTAAATACCTGCCAGACTGTCCTGAAGTTGCAAGATTGGGGTCAAAATTTATCTTATAGCCTCAAGGCTGATTCTTGCATATGTTGTTGTATACTCCCAAAAACATACCCTATCCAAAATGACAGACCATTAGGACGTTGCGTTCAGCCCCCAGACGAGGTCAAAGTTGTAGGTCTCAGGTACTAAACATATGAAAAATGGTAGATTGATACGTGTTATCTGTAAGTACTCTATTTCTCCATTCTTTACGTGTACTCCGAAACACAAATATCAACGTCTGGCACCCCGGACTGGTTGCGTTCACCCAGGGGAGGATGATAAACTTGCAAAGATGCACGGAAAAATATCTGATCGCCACAAGGGTAGTTTTTGGTTTAATCTATAGTTTTTTATGCTGGTGATCTCGAGGTAACACTGCCAGACCAGTAGGGCGTTGCTAAATACCTGCCAGACTGCCCTGAAGTTGCAAGATTAGGGCCAAAATTTATCTTATAGCCTCAAGGCTGATTCTTGCATATGTTATTGCATACTCCCAAAAACATACCCTATCCAAAATGACAGACCATTAGGACGTTGCGTTCAGCCCCCAGACGAGGTCAAAGTTGTAGGATCCAGTTACTAAGCGTGTAAGAAAGTAGATAGGATTAGTGCGTTCTGGCTCAAACCTGGGGGTGAGCTGGAGTGCATTTTTCAGAAAATTTGGCTGCCGACCCCTTTTTTTACAAAGCGACGCCCTCATTAGCGAAAACGACGCCTTCATTAATTAGGCGCCCCCCTAATTAGGCACAAACCCCTCCCACACCCGCTTCATGGGCTGTTATTGGTCAAGTCAGGATCAAGATGGTGGCTTATTTACCTAAGCCCAACGGTAGTTTTAATTTACGTTGGTATTGATTAAATAGTTATTATATCGTTTGCTTGAAGCTCATTGTACCAATTTTTTGTTTTTTTTTTTCACTGCTTGGAAGTTCTGTCACCACGTGAGGGCAGTCATATTTTTTATGGTCTTTTAATTTTTGTTCAGTCGCAAAATACAAAAGACAACCATCACAAATGTAAATTGTATCATGTTCATGTCGTCCATTTATTTGTTTGTTTACGCGATAAGTTTTTAATAAAACAGTAATGCCCCGTATAACCTTTGTTTAAGTACAAAAGGTTAATATGCTGTTCTTTTCGTGATTTGGTGAAGTATAAAGGACCTATTACACTATTGGTTTTAGTAGTGTTATTATACTCTAATCCAAAAACGTTAATGTTGTTTAAGGATACCACTTTTATAATATCATTGAGTTTTACGGGAAAGCTAATATTACAGAACTTTTAACTTATTTTGATGTTGTAAATACGCTGCTGTCCTGTTGACGTTTTTAGTTTTCGGATACAAAGCAGATAGCAAAGTCCATTTCAGGTATAGGTAAAAATAGCTAAATAAGCCACCATCTTGATCCTGACTTGACCAATAACAGGCCATGAAGGGTGTGTGGGAGGGGTTTGTGCCTAATTAGGGGGAGCGTGACCTCTTAATGAAGGCGTCGCTTTGTAAAAAAGGGGTCGGCAGCCAAATTTTCTGAAAAATGCTCTCCAGCTCACCCCCAGTTTTGAGCCAGAACGCACTAATCCTATCTACTTTCTTACACGCTTAGTAACGGAAACCTACAATTTTCACCTCGTCTGGCGGCATGAACGCAACGTCCAAATGATCTGTCATTTTGTATAGAGTATATTTAGAGACTGCATAACATTTGTAATATGGGCCCAATCTTGCAACTTCAGGACAGTCTGGCAGGTATTTAGCAACGCCCTACTGGTCTGGCAATGTTACCTCGAGATAACCAGCATAAAAAACTATCGATTAAACCCAAAACTATCCTTGAGGCGATAAGATATTTTTCCGTGCATCTTTGCAAGTTTATCATCCTCCCCTAGGTGAACGCAACCAGTCCGGGGTGCCAGACGTTGATATTTGTGTCTCGGAGTACACGTAAAGAATGAAGAAATAGAGTACTTACAGATAACACGTATCAATCTACCATTTTTCATATGTTTAGTACCTGAGACCTACAACTTTGACCTCGTCTGGGGGCTGAACGCAACGTCCTAATGGTCTGTCATTTTGGATAGGGTATGTTTTTGGGAGTATACAACAACATATGCAAGAATCAGCCTTGAGGCTATAAGATAAATTTTGACCCCAATCTTGCAACTTCAGGACAGTCTGGCAGGTATTTAGCAACGCCCTACTGGTCTGGCAATGTTACCTCGAGATTACCAGCATAAAAAACTATAGATTAAACCCAAAACTATCCTTGAGGCGATAAGATATTTTTCCAGATTTTTTTGCAAGTTTACGGGTCTCCCCTGGGCAAACGCAACCGCTCCGAGGTGCCAGACTTTGAGATTTGTGACTGGAAGAAGACCGAAATAAGGGAGAAACAGAGCATTTTCATGAGGAAATAAGTTGGAAATTTCACCCTTGCCTCCCATACTAAAAAGCAGTGAAACTACATAGATAATTCAATTTCTTGTTATTATTTGTGACATCCAAAGATTACCTCAACCCGTTTAACCGCATCCACTTCTAAACTCCCGAATTTCTCTAATAACGTCTCCTAACCCTTCTAACTTACGCAAACCGCGCTCTAAACGAAATTACAAACATGCACCCGTCCCGCTTTAGCGCGAACTAAAATAGCGCTAACTACGACAAAGAAAGAACAAATAAGCTGGTGGCATGTGGGTTCTATGAGTCTCATCAAAGTTGCACGCTCGTAGGCCTCTACGCGGCTACGCGACTTGGGCGCTACGGGCTACGAGTGCTACGAGACTTGTTGTGTAGGTACGGTCCGCAGAAAATTCAAATAAATACACTATCACCTAACTTTATAATTTAGAAATATTATAGAAATAAATTCATTCGTTTCTTTTCATATGAGAACTTTATAGCAGGTATAAAGATGCAAAGTAAAGTGGCACTTGTGACTGTTCTAAAATCCAAGTGCGAAAAATCAAATAAACCTAAATGATAGACCATAATTCCTAAATGCGTCGTGTTGAATTAGAGTGAGGTTTTTTTTATTTTGCGCGCACCAATGCATGTCTTTTTGCATAATTATGTTAATTCATAATGCTTGTTGTAATTTTTGTAAGACATTATATTATCCCGCTAAAACCGTTGACTTTTCAGGATTTTAAATATAAATATACTGTACGAGTTGAATCCATTAAAGTTAAGTTAGTTTTGTTTTAATAGAAACATACTACACACACATACATGACTAAATTTTTTGTGCACCCTGCTATGGACCCGTAATTACACATTTACGATGTCATAGTCAATTCCAAAATAATTATCAAGTTCGCAAGTAGAATTCGCTAATACTAGATTACTAATATTGTACTTTAATTACATTCATCGAAGAGTTTTTTTCTTATTGTCAATTTCGTATGCTAATAGGTAGTATTGTACTTTAATTACATTCATCGAACAGATTTTTCCTAATTGTTAATTTTATATGAAACAGAAGGAAGAAAAACTACAACAAAACAAAGCTCAACTCACACAATGATTTTTTAATTCGCGGGGCAAGTAAACCCCTGTTTTGCTAACGCTGCCGTAACTTTTCGTCGCCAGCTTGTACGGTCGACAATAAAATGCATATTAGATAACCGTGTTTTGTGGCGCGCACGTGATTCCGCCGCCGCTGCTGACGGTACGGTATTAGTAGAATTTATGCGCTTTTCGGCGTTATTGTTAGTATTATTGAGAATTGGGGTAAACGAGTGATGGCCTCTTTGACTGGGGTACATTTTTATTTGGGTTATCTCACTTGTCAGCCTGGCTATGTAGAGTATTGTTGAATTTTACAATATAATATTATAGTCACATGGATTAGAAAATACTAAATTATCATAACATAGAATAAATATACAAAAAATATTATAAAAGTTATGAGATCACAGATTATTATTTTTTATTTTTTTTTATAGCCTTAGAGAAAAATTAAAGTTAATTTAGTAAATAACACTGAAAAAATAAATGTACGACAATTAAGTGCATAAACGCACTTTTTCGTGACTAAAATGAGAAAATGCAATTTTTTTCAATATTCAACATGCAATAAAATCGTGACTCGCGTTACCTCTTACCGTGGAAGGGCCCTTTTAAAATAGAGAGGGATTTCCCTTGGGATAGTAACGAGCATAATACACGTGAAACCGCGGGAAAATACTAATAGGAAGTAAGGAAATAGTAAAGTACATTACACAACTAGGGTGGTAATACAAAGAAAGGCCGAGATCGCAGAAGTTTGCGGCCCGAGCTGCAAGCGAGGGACGTAAATATGCGATCGAGGGGGCTATGTAGAGTATTGTTGAATTTTACAATATAATATTATAGTCACATGGATTAGAAAATACTAAATTATCATAACATAGAATAAATATACAAAAAATATATAAAAGTTATGAGATCACAGATTATTATTTTTTATTTTTTTTTATAGCCTTAGAGAAAAATTAAAGTTAATTTAGTAAATAACACTGAAAATATAAATGTACGACAATTAAGTGCATAAACGCACTTTTTCGTGACTAAAATGAGAAAATGCAATTTTTTTCAATATTCAACATGCAATAAAATCGTGACTCGCGTTACCTCTTACCGTGGAAGGGCCCTTTTAAAATAGAGAGGGATTTCCCTTGGGATAGTAACGAGCATAATACACGTGAAACCGCGGGAAAATACTAATAGGAAGTAAGGAAATAGTAAAGTACATTACACAACTAGGGTGGTAATACAAAGAAAGGCCGAGATCGCAGAAGTTTGCGGCCCGAGCTGCAAGCGAGGGACGTAAATATGCGATCGAGGGCTTTCTTTATTACCTCCCGTGTTGTGTAGATCATTTTATGTCTACACTTGGCCAGAAAGCGGATTTTTCCGTACGCGCAGCGTGCGGAAAAGGTCACTTTATGGCCAGGTGTGGCATAAAATATATAGTTTCAAGTGCATTTTATCACATGGCCATCGATAAGATGGGCGATAGCGCAGAAACAGCTTTTTAGTTACTAAAAAGCCATTCCTAAAGCAAAGCAAAGATAAAAGCCGGCGGCGAGCTAATTTATAAATACTTAGCATGCTAGCTTAGGAACGTTCGTATATTTTGATTAAATTCGTATTTAATAGTATATTCAGTTTCCGCTACGACTTCTAACCCCGGGACTTCTTATACAGCTAATACCACGATCCCGGGATCCCGATATTGACCATACAAAAAGCCCACGATCGCAAGCCCTAATTTCCGCAATAGGCTTGTGCACTAAATTTTGTTTCTGATATCAATCGATTCTACTATTTGTGAGGAACAAATATATACCTATAACGACTACACTTGGATTACTATAACAGCCACCAATTGCAATCAAAGTAGCCGACCGCACCGAGCGTTGAAAACGCCCCATACAAAACGGACTCCGACGGTGACGTCATGTTTGCGTCCTCGCTGTACTAAGACTGTATGATAAAAACAGCATTTTCTCATTTTGAGCCCGAAAAAATGCGTTTAAGCACTTAGTTGCTGTACATTTATTTTTTCGGTATTATTTAAACATTCCGAAATTAATTTAATTTTTTCTTTAAGACTACAAAAAATATCAAAAAAATTCAAACTTTGTGGTCTCAAAACTTTTATATATTTTTTGTTTATCTGTTCTGTGTTATGATAATTTAGTATTTTCCAATCCACGTGACTATATTATTGTAAAATGCAACATTAGTCCACATCCCCATTACCGGGACAATATTAAGCTTTTTCAGAGAACGGACAACCGTTGGGGCAGTAAATTTTTGGAGTGGCGACCACGCATAGATAAGCACAGCGTGGGACAGCCGCGGACTCGGTGGACAGATGACCTCGTGAAGGTAGCAGGGACGGTGGATGCGATCTGCTCAGAACCGCACTTTGTGGCGACCTATGTTCTAAATAAATCTATTGAAAAATGCTGCAAACATAAAAATCATATCCACCTGGTTCATCAAAACATTCAGTGCATTAGAGGAAAAGACTTGCAAATTGAACTTTTTTTGAACGATTACAATATAGATATTCTATGTATAACCGAACATTGGTTAGAAAATAATGAACTAATGCCTCAATTTAAGATTCACCAGGTGGGTAGTTCGTTCACCAGACTAAGTTCCATACATGGTGGGTCATTAATCATATTAAATAGACAATTAAAATTTAAGGAACGCAAGGATATTGTATCCTTGTCTGTTGAACGGACCATAGAACTAAGTGCCGTAGAATTAGATCATAGGCCGCCATTAAGTGATTTCGAACTTTTTGAAAACGTAATGGAATCTGTGCTTCATAAAATAATTGCTACTTCTAGTAAGAAATTACTTATATGCGGCGACTTCAATGTAAATATTTTGGAAAATTCAACATTAAGTGTCAGACTGTTGAATCTTTTCAAATCGTGTAATCTCAAACACATATTTATGGAGCCAACAAGAGTGGCTGCTACTAGCGCCACCTGTATTGATAACATTTTCACTGATATTCTTCCTAATACCAAACGTATAATCAGCAATTTGGAATCAGATCATTTAGGTCAATTAATTGTATTTGAGTCATTAAGGAATAATATCTTGAGAAAACAAATTACTTTTGTACCAGTAACTACGGACCGTGTCGAACGAATGAAACGTAGTCTAGTTCAGGCGCTACCCTTTTTATCTTCCGACACGACTCCTAGCGACATGTACAATTCATTCTTTCACACCTTTATGGAACATTATAACGCAATATTTACTTCTAAATCGGTCGTGGTTAGTGGTGCACCAGTTTTTAGTGAGTGGGCTACTGTGGACTTACATAAACGTAGACAGGAATTGTATGCCTTGTATGAAGAACGGCGGTTCAATACGAGTGATGAATTTAAAGAGCATGTGAAACAATATTCGAAGAAATTTAAGATAGATTGTCATTTAGCTAAGCGTAATTACTTAAGCCAGAAAATAAGAAATAGTTCTGATATTATTAAAACAACCTGGAAAGTAATTAATGTGGAGACTGGTCGATCGAAGCACTCAGTAAACGATCTTAAACTAAAAATTGATGGCAAAATTGTAGATTCCAATTTAGAAGTAGCAACAGAATTTGAAAAGTTTTTTACCGAGATACCAGTATCCACAACTAAGCATTTAAATTCATCACCTTCGGCTGCCGTTACACTGTTAAAAGATAACGCCCCAGAATGTAGTAAAGACTTTCATTTTGAACATGTTAGTACTTCAGATGTAGTAAAGGCGTTTAAATCAATTAATGTCAAAAAAACTAGTGACCTTTGGGGAGTCTCTGTCCATGCTGTTAAACCCCTAATAGAAATCATAGCGCCTGACTTGGTAGTCGTGTTAAATAACTGTGTTGATTGCGGTGAGTTTCCTGATCTAATGAAATATAGTAAAATAACACCTTTATTCAAATCAGGTAGCACTACTGACCCCACTAACTTTAGACCAATATCTGTGCTACCAACTTTTAGTAAAATTTTTGAGAAATTAGTTTTGTCCCAATTAATGAAACATTTTAATACGAATAACTTAATGCATAATAAGCAATTTGGTTTTACTCGGGGTCGCTCGACAACCGACGCTGGTGTCGAGCTAATTAAACATATTTTCGATGCCTGGGAGGAGTCATGTGATGCTTTAGGTATTTTCTGTGATTTATCCAAGGCATTTGACTGCGTATGTCATGAAACATTGATCGGGAAGCTGCACTACTATGGAGTCAGAGAATCGGCACTGAATTTATTTAAGTCATACTTACAAGGTAGAATACAAAAGGTTGACGTGAATGGACAGCACTCACCGGGGTCATTGGTCTCGATGGGTGTACCGCAGGGATCAATATTGGGACCATTCCTGTTCCTTATTTACATAAATGACTTGCCATACCTCGTTAAGACCCACCATGATATAGTATTGTTTGCAGACGACACCTCACTTATCTTCAAAGTCAAGCGACAGCAGCAAGCTTACAATGATGTAAACAATGCTATATCTAAAGTAGTGAAATGGTTCAATGTTAACAATTTACTGTTAAATGAAAGAAAGACTAAATGTATAAACTTTGTCACGCGTAACGTAAATCGCGAGCAAGCAAGTGTCATTGTGAAGGATGAGGAATTGGAACTAGTTGATAGTACAGTCTTTCTTGGTATAACATTGGATTCTAAACTCCAGTGGGGTCCCCATATTGGTAATCTCTCGAATAGACTAAGTTCTGCAGCGTTTGCAGTCAACAAGATCCGACAATTAACAGACATAAAAACAGCTCGATTAGTATATTTTAGTTACTTCCACAGTATTATGTCGTATGGTATTCTGCTGTGGGGCAGTGCTAGTGCTTCAGAGCTTAATACTATATTTGTTCTGCAGAAGAGGGCTATTCGAGCGATATATAAGATGAATTATCGAGACTCACTTAGAGATAAGTTTAAGGACATTAATGTAATGACATTGCATTGTCAATACATCTATGAGAATATTATGTATGTACATAAAAATATCATGAATTTTAAGAAGAACTGTGACATACATAGTATTAATACTAGGAATAAACATAAGCTCGCAGTGCCCACCACTCGGCTCCATAAAATAAAAACATCATTCATGGGTAATTGTGTAAGGTTTTATAATAAGCTGCCAAGGAATATAACTGAATTATCTATTAACAAATTTAAGAATTGTGTAAAGCGTAAACTCATGTCTAAGGCTTATTACAGCACACAAGACTACATGAATGATGAAACACCGTGGGATTAACTGCGACTGGAAATAGATATATTTTAAAAACAATGTTTGATTAGTTGTCTTTTTCTGTTTTTGTACTTGCCAATTGTTTTGACACTTAGAGACCATTTACATCTCTAAGAAAAAATGGACTTAATTTAGTAAATAAGTATTTTCAATTTGTATTTTGACGTTTGGAGATCCTTTACACCTCCAAAACATAATATTTTGACAACGGAGACTCTTTACATCTCCATTAATTCTAGTATCAATTTATTTTCTATTTTTTATTTGTCTTGTTTGGACGCATAGAGAGACCCTTTACATCTCTATAAATGTAGTTTTTAAGGTAATGTAATGTATATTAAATTATTAAAAGAGAAACTGGTGAGTTTCTTCCGGCGCTTCTTCTCACCAGAAGGTCATTACCCGAAGCGCCAAAAAGAAAAGAAGACAAAGAATGTAAGACATGTAAAAGAGCCCTTCAGGGCCTACTTACAGAAATAAGATATTTTATTTTATTTTTATTTTATGGGGGAAGTCTAGGTCCAGCCGTGGACATCTGTGGCTGATAGATAGATGCAGCGTTTTTACAAGGTCTTATTTTCACTGCAGTAAATGACATAGCTCAACGGATTGCAAACCTTAAGTGGCAATGGGCGGGGCACATTGCTTGCAGAACTGATGGCCGTTGGGCGTTAAAGTTCTGGAGTGGCGACCACGTACTAGAAGACGAAGCGTTGGCAGGCCTCCCACAAGGTGGACCGGAGATCTGGTGAAAATCGCGGGAAAACGCTGGATGCGAGCAGCACAATGCCGAGAGTGGTGGATATCCTTGGGGAAGGCCTATGTCCAGCAGTGGACGTGTTTCGGCTGTTATGATGATGATGATGAAATTTTGTTAAAAAATATCACCTAAACTTTTTATGAAACTAAAAGAGCGGGTTTGATTGATTCCACTAAATTCGACTAGTTAAAACAAAGTTGTCGCAATTTGTCCTTCGGTCGTGTATTCAGCGCCAGGTCTAGTTGGCTTAGTTCAAGTTACACAGGGCGGTTCGGTTTCACAATACTTCGGGAACTCAAATACCACGAGCCGGCTGCCTCTTGGACACAGCAACTACACGTTGCTTTAACTAGTGGTAAATAATTGTTTGAAAACAATGACTTTCAAACTGCGCTATCAAAACGTCTGAAAATTGCATTTACTTTCCAATTAATTTCATTTCTGATTATATTTTGCTTATTGATTGACTTATTTTCCTTCCATGTAATTTATTTAATAATTATAAATGTTAATAATTCCTATTATGACCCTGATCTCATTGTAATTCGTTATTTTATGTTAAAATCTAATATTAATTGTGTGCATGTAACTACTGTGATTGCCTATGATGCGAATGTTACTCAGTAATTAATTATCCATAATTTAATTCAATCTAATTGTTAAGTAAAATAACTTTCACATGCCAGAATGGGCAGAATATATTAGGTTAACTTTAATATGATTATAACACCTTGTATACCATATATTCAGTGAATAAACTTCATTCATTCATTCATTCAATTCGCCCCATCACTCATTGTTTTAAAACAATTTAAACAGAATAAATAAATTCTAAAGATATAATATTTAAGCCCTTCCGGACCATATGTAACCGTGATTACAGATAACGAAACGTCGGGATGTAAATTGTTTTATTGTATTTAGATAATGAATAATGATATTCGCGGAAACCGAAGAAAATAGGTATTATGATAGTATGAATAGTACATTACACAACTAGGGTGGTAATACAAAGAAAGGCCGAGATCGCAGAATTTTGCGGCCCGAGCTGCAAGCGAGGAACGTAAATATGCGATCGAGGGCTTTCTTTATTACCTCCCGTGTTGTGTACATCATTTTATGTCTACACTTGGCCAGAAAACGGCTTTTTCCGTACGCGCAGCGAGCCTAACGAGATTAATTAAACAAGCTAGTTCCACATTAAACGTTCTATATTGTAGCGATAGAGAAACACAGAATCACACAAGAGTCACAAGCACAAAAGAAAGAAATAACAGTTTTAAGCACAGCACAATAAGTTCGGAAGAAAGTCAGAAAAAGCACAGAGGATAGAAAGCACATACAAGAAAGCGAATATAAAAGTTAAAGAGTAAATCGCGCCTTGCGCAAATCAATAAATCGACTCGCGTCTCGGCGCGTAAGAAAGAACCGTTAGCTCAGGCGGCGCGCGGGCAGCGTCCAGCCTCGAGAAAGATTAAATGCCGACTAACTGGGATTTCCGAGCGCACACGATGTGCACACGGCGCGGCGGGGGAACCCGAACCGAGGTGAATGCATCACCGGTCGTTGAACCTGCGCGCGCGTCGCTGATTCATATTTAAAACAAATTATGATAAATTAATAAATTAATATTCTAAAATAGTGTCAACGTTTACAATAACACTAGTCGCCACATCAGCCCCCCCGGAGACCTTTAGGGTCGATAATAATCGGGGAAACGTATACGGCGACCAAAACGCGACACTTTAACTGTTTTTGGTTGTTCTGAAGGAACGCTTACAGTACTAGGAGGGACAGTCAATGACGTTTTAGAAGTACCAGGTGTCTCTGATAAAATGTAGGCCGGTTTCAATCTATCGATTGAGATTGAAACTTCTTTACCGGCGACATCAATTTTAAAATATTTATCCGACCTTTCAACAATCCTATAGGGGCCAGCATAAGGTGGCTGTAGCGACCTACGGACAAAATCCTGCCGTATAAAAACGTGCGAAACTGTAGCCAAATCCTTATAAACGAAAATTTTGGCAGAACCATGTCGAGTTACCGCCGCTGGTTGCAAGTTCCTCATATGCAAACGCAAACGTGACAAGAAGTCAGTGTAGTCTGTCAGTTGGTTAGCAGTGGGGAGGAATAAATCACTGGGGAGTCTTAACGGCTCGCCGTAGACTAACTCGGCAGTCGAAGCAGACAGGTCCTCCTTCCATGCACTACGTATACCTAAAAGTACTAGTGGAAGGGTTTCAGTCCAGCATTCATCTGCGTGACACATTATGGCAGCCTTAAGCTGACGGTGAAACCGTTCCACTAATCCGTTAGCTGCCGGATGATACGCAGTAGTTTGTAAGTGACGTGAACCAGTAATCGTCGCAATTTGACGAAATAGGTTCGAGTCAAATTGTTTGCCTCGATCTGTAGTAATATTTTGAGGGCAACCAAAACGCGCAATCCACATCGAGATAAAAGATTTGCCTACACTTTCCGCCGTGATGTCCTGTAAAGGTACTGCCTCCGGCCAACGCGTAAATCTATCCACAGCCGTAAGACAGTATCTATATCCATTAGACATGGGCATTGGGCCGATTAGGTCGATGTGCACATGCGAGAACCTACCTGAAGGCGTTTTAAAATCATGAATGGGTGCGTGTACATGTCGTGAAACTTTAGACCGCTGGCAAGGAATACACGCACGCGCCCATTCCCTACAATCTTTTTTTATTCCCGGCCACACGTAACGCTCAGTCACTAACTTTATAGTGTTCCTAGCGCTAGGGTGGCTAAGTCCATGAAGGGAGTTAAAAACATTTTTCCGAAATTCGGATGTTACCAAGGGACGTTGGACTGGACCGGACACATCGCAAAATAGCTTAACGGCTCCAAAAGGGACTTTTTGCAAAACAAGCGATGAACCGATTTTCAGCAAATTTCGCAGCTCGGTGTCCGTATCCTGAGACAATGCTAACGCGTGTAAGTCAAGTCCGTCGGTAATAGCGTCTGTCCTCGATAGTGAGTCCGCGACCACATTCTCCTCGCCGGGTATATACCGTATATCCGTAGTAAACTGGCTAATAAAATCGAGATATCGGAACTGTCGCGGAGAGCATGAATCAAGGGACTTCTTCAGAGCTGAGATAATTGGTTTGTGATCAGTGAGTATAAAAAATGGTTTTAACTCTATCATAATGTCTAAAGTACTTCACTGATTCGTAAATTGCCAAGAGTTCGCGATCGTAAGCACTATATTTTACTTGTGCAGGGGTCAACTTCCGAGAAAAAAAATCCCAAGGGTTGCCAATGGCCCTTGACCTCCTGCTGTATTACTGAACCGATCGCGAAATCTGAAGCGTCTGTGACAATTGCTAAAGGAGCGGCAGAATCTGGATGCGCTAAGAGAGTGGCGTTTGCAATACTTGACTTGCAAGCATTGAAAACCTCCTCCAAAGCTGGAGTCCAGATTACGGGGCTGCTGCTCTTCACCTTTGGACCACTTAGTAGTGCATGGAGAGGAGCCTGTAGTTTTGCAGCGCCTGTAATAAACCGCCTATAAAAATTAAGAGCCCCTAAGAAACGCCTCAGATCCTTAATTGTTTTAGGTCTCGAAAAATCTTGAATTGCCTTTACCCTGTCGTTTAACGGCCTTGTACCCTCGGAGGAAACCAAGTAACCTAAAAACTCTATTTCAGGAACAGCAAACACGCATTTACTAGCGTTAAGTAATATGCCGTAATCATTAAACCGTTCGAACACCGCTCGTAAATGCGCGTTATGTTCTGAGTCACTGACGGAGGCTACTAAAACGTCATCGATGAACGTAAAACAAAAATCCAGACCCCTGAGGACTTCATCCATAAACCGCTGAAAACTGGATGCTGAATTACGTAATCCAAAACTCATATACGGGAACTCAAAAAGCCCAAAAGGAGTGGTAATTGCCGTTTTCGGTACGTCCTCAGGCGCCACAGGAATTTGGTTATATGCGCGCACCAAGTCTAACTTGCTAAACACCTTACAATTAAAAAGGTTATGCGAGAAATCAGCAATGTGCCGCACTGGGTACCTATCAGGAATAGTGCGGGAATTAAGAGCGCGATAATCGCCACAAGGACGCCAGCTATTATCCTTTTTAGGTACCAAGTGCAACGGGGACGACCAAGGACTCTCCGATCGTCTCGCAACACCCGTGCGCACCATATCCTCAAATTCCTGCTTTGCAATTTTAAGACGATCTGGCGCCAAACGTCGCGGCCTTGCACACACAGGCGGCCCAGGAGTAGTTTTAATAAAATGCTGTGTCTGGTGTTTGCATTTTCGCTCTACAGGATTACCAGAAGGTCTCACAATATCAGGGTACTCTTCTAGTAAAACATGGTATGGCGTGTCCCCTGAAATCACTTTAATTTGTGGGCATACGCAAGCTGAAGCAACTAGAGCAGCTGATGAAAGCGTGGTAGTGTTATCAATTAAGCGAGCGTTTCGAACATCGACAAGCAAATTATAAAATGAGAGTAAATCCACCCCTATGATGGGTTTGCTCACATCAGCAATAACAAAGCGCCAAGAAAACATACGGCGTAAATTAAAATCTAGCGACAAGCTTAGCCAACCATAGGTACTAATAGTAGTATTATTTGCGGCATAAAGTTCATAAGTAGTTTTATGACGTCGTTGCGCACGCAAAAAACTGACCGGGTAAACGCATAAGTCCGATCCAGTGTCCACTAAAAATTGTACCTTTGTTTTTACATCCGTAACAAATAAACGGTTAGACACTGATGCACTTTCACTGGTCGCAACGTGCGACCGTTCTACTAGTTTTTTGGGTACGCACAAGGGGAAATGCACTTATCTGCCTTATCCGCAAACTTGAAGTGATACCAGCACAGCCGCTGGCCGTCGCCGCTTGGCTTGCTCGCCCGCGAATGACTCTTCGACCGGTTTCGTGGCTTGCCGCGGGACCTCGACCGGGGCTTATCCTGGCGACCCCGGGAGGTGGACATCGCGTCAAGCCTCTGCGTCAACGCGTCGATCTTCCGGTGTAACTGGTCTAGCACCGAAGTTGGGACACTGGCCGAAGAAGCTGCAGCTACCTGATAACCCGGTACTGGTGGCGCTACCTCATGAACCTTATCCGCCATCTTCGCCACGGCCTCCAGAGACAAATCGTCCTGGAACGCCACTATGCTCTGCAACATGGGAGGTAATCGGCTCGACCACAAATGGCGAATAAATTCATCCGGGTAATCTGCACCAGCTAAACTCCGAATGTGGCGCAAGAACTGGCTCGGCTTCCGGTCCCCGAGCTCTTCTTTCAATGTCAACTGCTTAAGACGCTCCTGCTTGGAAGCTGACAAACGAGAAATAAGCTCCCTTTTCAGAGTCCCATATTTATCAACCTCCGGTGGTGAAGTGATAATATCCTCAACTTCTGCCGCATACTTATAGTCCAAAACTGATATGGCGTGATAAAACTTAGTGGAGTCACTCGTAACCTTTCCCAGCATAAACTGTCCATCCAGCTGAGCGAACCATAAAGTTGGTTTATCTGGCCAAAACGGCGGCACCTTGACACTAATATGACTAACAGCTGAGTCACGAGTGCTCGGTCCAGCGGCTGGAGCAACCGGAGTGGTAGATGCTGCATCGTCTAATCCCATGATTAAAATTCTAAATTGCCCGCTAAAACACGATTTCTAATCTTTTAAAACAATTGTCCATTAAAACTTCGAATAAAACGTCAATTCGCTAAAATATGTGCTCAAAACATTAAAATAAACGTCCGTTAAAAGATAAAATTCAAAAACTGTCCGTTAAAAATTCAAATATAAAATGTCCGTTAAAAATTCAAATATAAAATGTCCGTTAAACAACCGTCCTTTTCAACTGGGGTCACCAATTATGTGGGTGACTAGCCTAACGAGATTAATTAAACAAGCTAGTTCCACATTAAACGTTCTATATTGTAGCGATAGAGAAACACAGAATCACACAAGAGTCACAAGCACAAAAGAAAGAAATAACAGTTTTAAGCACAGCACAATAAGTTCGGAAGAAAGTCAGAAAAAGCACAGAGGATAGAAAGCACATACAAGAAAGCGAATATAAAAGTTAAAGAGTAAATCGCGCCTTGCGCAAATCAATAAATCGACTCGCGTCTCGGCGCGTAAGAAAGAACCGTTAGCTCAGGCGGCGCGCGGGCAGCGTCCAGCCTCGAGAAAGATTAAATGCCGACTAACTGGGATTTCCGAGCGCACACGATGTGCACACGGCGCGGCGGGGGAACCCGAACCGAGGTGAATGCATCACCGGTCGTTGAACCTGCGCGCGCGTCGCTGATTCATATTTAAAACAAATTATGATAAATTAATAAATTAATATTCTAAAATAGTGTCAACGTTTACAATAACACTAGTCGCCACAAGTCAGTGAAAAATTTTTGAAATCCTTTTTCAAACGGTGGAGGAAGTGCACATTCAAAATGTTAATGTCTTATTATTCCCCACTCTAAGAGAAGAATTTAATAGTACATTGTGTATCTAGGGCGGTAAGTAAGGAATTACAAACGAGGTGAAACCGAGGGCTTTAATAACACGAGTTCGTAATTCCTTTACCGCCCGTGGCACACACAATGCTTTTCATCACACTTGTGAGGAAATCTTAATAATATAACCTTACTAATCGTCCCAGTATGACAAGAAAATATTAAAACAGAAAGTGACATTAGTGACATATGTCCATAGACAATACGAATGTCAAGTCACGTTCGGAAACCATAGCGGTAAAGACCTAAAACGGCCATTTTAGTTGATTTTATATTTGCAAAATACTGAAATACACTATTCAAACATTTTTCTACTCCTGTACTGTTATCTGTCTTTTACTTGGTCACGAACACTAATATAAGAACATACATAATATGAGTTCAGAGAAGTCTATACTCTATTCCCCATAACAGCACTAGTGTCGTTATAGCTACTTTACGTTATTGCTAGCAACCACAGACTTCTAAATCTAGGTTAAACTTAGGTCAAGGATTAAGCGCTCAATTTTAACTTTACGGTAAAAATGCACAACTACCAACTTAACAAACAATTAAATTCCTACGGCTTTTAAGAAAAAGAAACTTTCTGAACTAAATTCATTGATGCCAACATAAAAACAAAAGTATTTTTAATATATTCACTGCGTGTCAACTTCATTTAAAAAATAAAAAGTTTACCATAGACACATACTGACAGTCATACGTCATATTTGCCTTCTTTGCAGGTTATGCCTTGTTTGTATTTTATAATTTTAAAACCTGTCGTAGAAAAAGTATTGTATGCAACGTTGTATAATTAAGTCAAAAAACGCTCATTGCGTCTCTATTTGCGATACTCGCCGCATTCGCGGCTCGTATCGCAACTCACGCAATTCGCATTTTTTGAACCTTCTTATACAACTGTTGCATAAAATACTATTATTTAATGTTACCAAAATATTATGTTTACATGTATTTGCAATAACAGTTATCTTTAAATAATTATTTCAGTGATAAAAGTTAAAAAAGGGAAAGTAAATTTTTGGTCAGCCGTTATTAAAATTGATCCGCAAAAAAAAATAAGCAGTTAAATCATTTGGGCAGCATACAAAGATTTGGCTGGCAATAAATAAAATCGGGCGGCAACTCTTGTTCAGCAAACAGTTTAAAAACGGTTAACATTTTAACCAATATTAATCTGCTTTTTTAATCATTTGGCTGCCTAATAAACAGTCGAGCTGCAAAATAATTACTTGGGTAGCAAGATTTTACAATTGGTCAGCAGAGAGTTTAATTGAGATATACAGGGTGTCACTGTGATATATACTGGGTGTCACTGTGTTATATACAGGGTGTCACTGTGATAGATACAGGATGTCACTGTGATATATACAGGGTGTCACTGTGTTATATACAGGGTGTCACTGTAATGTATACAGGGTGTCACTGTGATAGATACAGGTTGTCACTGTGATATATACAGGGTGTCACTGTGTTATATACAGGGTGTCACTGTAATGTATACAGGATGTTACTGTGATATATACAGAATGTCATTGTGATATATACAGGGTGCCATTGTGTTATATACAGGGTGTCACTGTGATAGATACAGGATGTCACTGTCAGCAGAGAAAACATGTCTGTAAGCAGTTTAATTGAGATATACAGGGTGTCACTGTGATATATACAGGGTGTCATTGTGATAGATACAGGATGTCACTGTGATATATACAGGGTGTCACTGTGTTATATACAGGGTGTCACTGTAATGTATACAGGGTGTCACTCTAAAAACGAAACAGCTCCCAAAAGTAGGTAGGTTAGGGTAATTTTTTTTTGATGACCCTAAAACGAAACGGCTCCCAAAAATAGGTAGGTTAGGGTTATTTTTTTTGATGACCCTAAAAACGAAACGGCTCCCAAAATAGGTAGGTTAGGGTTATTTTTTTTTGATGACCTTAAAAACGAAACGGCTCCCAAAAATAGGTAGGTTAGGGTTATTTTTTTTTTTGACCCTAAAAACGAAACGGCTCTCAAAAATAGGTAGGTTAGGGTTATTTTTTTTGCTGACCCTAAAAACGAAACGATACACGTTGTGAATAAATAATATAACTTGTAAACATTATGAGATGTATTAAAAATCGAAATACCAATTTTATATGAGCCCATCACAGTGACACCCTGTATACATTACAGTGACACCCTGTATATAACACAGTGACACTATGTATATATCACAGTGACACCCTGTATATATCACAGTGACATCTTGTATCTATCACAGTGACACCCTGTATATATCACAGTATCACTCTGTATCTATCTCAGTGACACCCTGTATATATCACAGTTACATCCTGTATCTATCACAGTTACACCCTGTATATAACACAGTGACACCCTGTATATATCACAGTGACACCTGCTACTTGACAGCTGACAATTACCGAATGACAAAATGCGCACACGATTGGCGGCAGAATAGTTGCGCCCAGTTAGGTTTTATTGCCCCCTTTTTTTTGATGAACAAAATGAAATATTTTGCTTACCTACTGATTGCTTACCAAAATTTGATTAACCGTAGATCGCTTAATGCAGCTCAAATATTTAATTTGCTGACCAAAATAATTTAGAGCAGATCAGTATATCATTAATTGCAGCCTGATTTATAAATGTTTGCTTACCATAAGTTGCTTACCAACTAGCTATTTTGGCTGACCAAATACATATTTCTGCTGACCAAAATATGAATATTTTGCTGATCGATTAAATGATACCCTTAAAAAAGTAAGTTGGCGTTTCCTTTCAACATGACAAATAAGAGTTACACAGAACCAGCGTTTCAAATTTAAAAAGAAAACCATTACGCCCTAGGGCATAATAGGTCATTTACAGCCCGCAGAACCTACGTATAATTTTCGAGCAAGAGTGATGAAAAAAAATGTATGGCACCTTGAAGATAGATAGATAGATAGATCATTTATTTCATGAGAAAATAACAGTATAAATTTGTAGTACAAAGTTAGAAGCATTCACGTCATGATCGTCAATATACAAAATATGCCTTGCAAATTAAAAAACCCAATGAATTTATATCACGGACAGTGTATGCATGATTATAAATTCATAGTACAAAACTCCGATGAGTAAAAAGCATAATTTTTCCGAAACTTATAATGCACCTTACGGCAAAATAGCCGTTTCGCAGAAAATAATCTTTGGAATTGGGAAATTCGGGAGCAAATGGTATTTTCAAAATGATGATTCTTCCATTATTTTATTTTTCGTTTCGTTTGTCATCTGAATTTATTGCACAGGGTATAAAGCTAGGGTTATCAGCTTGGCACTGCTGTGTTGTGCCAACCATTTCCATTAACTAATTATTTCACGTGAACGTAGAGGGCCGCGCGTCGTGATTTAACGTGACAGAACCCGATGTATCGTCCTTGAACTTTCTTTACGTTCATTGTATTTTAGTGCTACTTTAGGCACAGTATCATCATCATCATCATTTCAGTCAAAAGACGTCCACTGCTGGACATAGGCCTTCCCCAAGGATCTCCACGATTGTCGGCTTTGTGCTGCTATTATCCAGCGGCTTCCCGCGGTTTTCACCAGATCGTCGGTCCACCTTGTGGGAGGCCTGCCAACACTTCGTCTTCCGGTACGTGGTCGCCACTCGAGAACCTTACCACCCCAACGGCCATCAGTTCTGCGAGCAATTTGCCCTGCCCATTGCCACTTAAGGTTTGCAATGCGTTGAGCTATATCGGTAACCTTAGTTCTTCTACGGATCTCCTCGTTCCTGATTCGATCTCGATGAGAAACCCCGAGCATAGCTCTTTCCATTGCCCTTTGAGCGACCTTGAGCCTTCTTATGAGGCCCATTGTAAACGACCACGTCTCTGTTCCATAAGTCATCACTGGCAACACACACTGGTCAAAGACTTTCGCACAATATAATAGCAGTAATTTTTCGGTTTGTCTCATTATATTTTAAACATAGTTTGTCCGCATGAGGGGACTAGCCCCCCCGTGGCCCCAGCGAGGTGCCCTACAGTCAGGTTACGAAAAAAAAAACAGTAATTTTTCTTCCTACAAAATGCACAACGCGCGGCTTGTATGTGTGCGCGCCGTGAACGAACGCACTAAAAGCTAAGCTTCTCGAATGCGTAAGAATGCTCCAGTACGGATCGAACCGTCTGTGCCTCGACCTTGAATAGGTATCGCGCACTCCTAAACGGCGAAAGAGTGACTTCTGGTCTATCTTTATTCTTTGCTTTAGGCGGGTTAGTTTAACCCGAAAAGCATTTTCTGATTGATTTAAAAAGAAATTTCATGAAGGTGATAGAAAATAGAAGAGGGAAAATGTTAGGCCATCTCTTACGCCACGACAACTGGATCAAAGTAATATTGGAAGGAAAAATTGAAGGAAAGAGGAAAAGGGGAAGGCCTAGAAGAACGTACATGGAGCAAATAAAAGAAAAAAAAATGTTTCCTCGTATAGAGAAATGAAAGAAAAGGCAGAATGTAGATTAAGCTGGAAATTACTCTACGGACAAGAGCCAAGCTCTTAAATATTATGATATAATGATACTCTGTTCAATAAAAAAAGTACTTTTTGTATATAAGGTAAGTATAATTTGTAAGTATAATTTATTCAGGAATTTATTCTTTTTTATACTAACAGGATGTCAAATAAACGCACGGCCTGCCTGATGGCGAGCAGTCACCGTAGCTTAAAATAATCGCCAGGGGCATTACGTGCGTATTGCCAACCCTTTAAAAACCTATTCACTCCCCTCTTGACGAACTCTATACTGTAACTTCCTGGGAAAACCGCAACTCATTCCACATTCGGATAGTGCGCGGTAGGAAATTTCTTCGGAACCGCACAGTGCGCGATTTCCGAATTTCATAATTCCGAAACCCATAGCACTGAAAAAATTTTAATTATTTTAATTCAATCAATTACTTCAATAATCCTCGCCGGATTACTAACTGATAGAACTAGTTAACGAGTCAAATTATAATAGTGACATGATTGGCGTTAAAATTGTGAACTCCACCGAAGGCAAATCAATGTAACGACTAAATCAGCGAATCGCCGATCGATTGCTCATTCCATTATCGCTTCAATCGCCTAATAGCGTTCGGATTCCAATCGAATGGGTTCCGGTAACATTACGATTAACTGCCTAGGTATCTTTTATTAAACATTTTCGCAATTTGCTAAAAAGTTTTTTTCATCACACTTGCTCGAAAATGGTGCATTACACGTAGGTTTTGCGGGCCGTAAATGAGCTATTACGCCCTAGGGCGTAATGGTTTTCTTTTTAAATTTGAAACGCTGGTTCTGTTTTACTCTTATTTGTCATGTTCAAAGGAAACGCCAACTTACTTTTTTAACTTTTATCACTGAAATATTTATTTAAGGAGAACTGGTATTGCAAATACATGTAAACACATATTTCTGTAACATTAATTAAATGTTTCAATAGTGTATTTCAGTATTTTGCAATTATAAAATCAACCGTTTTAGGTCTGTACCGCTATGGTTTCCGAACGTTGCGCATTGTCTATGGATATGTCACTAATGTCACTGTCAGTTTTACAATTTTATTTAGGTTAAGTAAGGTTAATTTTAATTAGATTTCCTCACAAGTGTGATGAAAAACATTGTGTGTGCCACGGGCGGTAAAGGAATTACAAACTCGTGTTATTAAAGCCCTCGGCTTCGCCTCGGCCTTGTAACAAACACTCGTTTGTAATTCCTTACCTACCGCCCTTGATACACAATGTACTAATAATACTCTACTTGCCACTTGCCACAGTTTAGAAACATGCAGTCGACTGCCGGCTGCCCAATATAGGCACTTGTCCTACTGTCAGGGGTCCCCCCTCCCCCTCTCTATATAATTAATAGTATATACGTGTGTGTAAGTGTGTATATAGGTATATGACCTATGACTTATAAAATAATCGAACCAATCGAAGGCTCGTACGTACACACATTAAAATCTGATCTGAGGGATTTTGAGTAAAGGGTAACTAAAATAATGCCAGTAATAAAATACAGAAAGGAGTTAAAATCTATTTATTATTCGTAAACTCCAATAATGTTATATTTTCACTGAGTTTAATCGAAACTTTGACTAATTAATCAAATAAAGCTAATTGGTAGTCTTTATTTGATATCTGTTCTAATTCCCTGGGGCAAAACCACTGTGAGGAGAAAAACAGAACAGATAAAGAGAAAAACCTCACGCCCTTTGTTTTAAAAGCTAGATTAACAATTCACTATACAACGACTATTACGTTATTTATAAAATGAGGAGAGGAGATACGTCAACATTAGTTACATACGTTCATACATAGTTGAACAAATGAGCTTTCAGACATAAGACACACATTATAATGACTAAACACCTTCCTTCAAACATATAAATTGAACACAAGTCATTTCGACAAATTATAAGGTGAAATACGGTATTCTACGCTACCAGACTTCCACTATTATATCAGATTTAAACACATTAATAACTCAACTTATCTCACATTCCAAACATAAAGTTGTAACTACCACGGAAGTCGAATCCGGGTATATTAATTATGAACATTATAAAAATATCACAATAAAACGCTCTCATTTACAAATAATGGAAGCCCAATACAATACAATATTGTGCCACACATCAGTACTGGCTCTGATATCAATATACTTATGTATTTATTTGAAATACATACTTCAACCAGGAATCGAACCCGTTAAAGAAATAGAATCCATAATTTTCACAGGCAGTTGGCTATAGAATTAGTATCTCGTAGATACTACATACGGGAATCGAACCCGTCAGCTTTTCTAACGTATTTGTTATTTTATCTGAGATTCGAACCCAAATATTAAACAAGTAAAATGCTTCAAAATCACAAAAGCATTCCATAAAAGAATTTGTCGCAGTTATTTGGAATTATTAATTAAACAATTATCCAGGATAACAAGTTCTTTGAACATCTGACAATACTTCTGATTATACTATAACATTTATTATCAATTCATCGCTAAATTACATTATACTTTATTTCCAAATAACTTTAACTGTGGTTTAAGAGATTGTACTTAACTTGACACGGGAAACGCCTTTGAAGTACACTGAATCTATTTTACTTGATAGACATAGTTATAATAGAATATACACTCGCGACTATAAGCACTGGTGCTTTTATGGTTTTAGCGATACTTCATCCCCTCGGCCACCAAGCACCGTCGACCTCCTCTCGTCTCGTCTCCAGCTCAAGTGCCCAGCCTCCCTTCTTTTCCTATCTCTAACATTTTTGAAAAGCCAACCGTCTCGTCTAAACACCCACACAACAACAACTATCTTATACTATCTTTATTTACAAACAATAATAAGATCTATGTTCTTAGACATAAGTTCTTATTCGCAAAGCTACTTCGCCTCGTGTCATTCCCTGCACCCGCGCCATAGTCGTGCTGCTTCCACTCGTAGCGAAAGGTTGCTCCGTCCTTTTCTTTCATTGCAACCTCGCCTCGTGCGTCTGTCGGCGTGGCTCGTTCAAACCAAGCGGCTACGCGTCCCTCGTCAAGTGACCAACACGTGTTTGGGTTTTGCCTGGAATGCGTAAGTTTCGAAAACAGTAGTTTCATGTTTGCGCTATTGTACCTTAGACCATTAGGTTTAAGAACCATAATATTCTGCATCAAAACCTCAACATGTCACCTTGTACATTCTGACCATATCTAGTTGTCTAGTGTCGTATATCCATACCATTCCATCTGGAAATAATAAATCTGTCTTAAAAGCAATTAACGCATTTCTTATGCATTTAAAAACACGATTCTTTGTAATAGACAAAAGCTTAAGCTTTTGGTTTTTTGTGCTATGAGACTCGACATCTAAATTTATTGCGACCACTAGTGTCTTTGCAACTTAAAATTCTTTCTGTAAATTTGCTGTTATTTTTCACACGCCTCTAAGAATTTGAATACTCATTTACCTCAACATTTACCACATATAATTAAATGAAAATATAGGTATACACGTTTGCCACCACATGCCCCTCTCTGTATAAAATTAAAATGTAGTTTTTGATTTTCTACATACAATAAGTGACCTAAATTCGTATCTCAGACATACCCCTCTCATATCTCTAGATCTTAAACCATTTATCTTTAATTGAATAATTACACTTCGACTTCTGTAAGTGAGTAATAAACTTGATTCTCAATCATAAACAATAACTCTGTTTGCGAGAATGAGTTGATAATGCAACAATATTCTGTCAGTAGTGTTTCATCTTTACGTGGCTAATAGTTTACACCAAGCGAGGTAACAATGGATGTACATCGTAGGTAAGTTATATATTATGAAAAAAATATAACTGTTAATTAATTTTAATCTCTTAAATGGAACGACAAGTTTTAATCAAATATCCAAATAATAATAATGCATTCAATGCTCTTTACAGTGCCATTTAATGGGTAGTCATATCGAACTTTAAATATCTTAGATAAAACCGATAATTATGTTGATTTGAACGGTTTTATTTTCATAATTCAGGAAATAACAGTTCCACTAAGTTATTCTCAAGCAGTTATCCAGGAATGTAACTCTCTAAACCACTTCATCCTTAGAGGCACGATCGGAGAATCACTCACTTTATCACAATCCGGTAGTGATGATTAATGTACCTCTCATTATGACTGCTTTCCCCTACAGTCATAATGAGGCGTGATAGGCTCCCCCTCTCACTATTACATCCTTCAACAACCACACGGAGTGACAACTCTAACTTTCTGCCTGCGGCCAGCCAGTTAAAGGTGTGATAAGTTTCTCGTCTCATCATCCATTCCCTAATAACATACACCCAAGAAATAACACTCAATTCCACCGCCACGTCCGGTCGAGTGCGAAAAAGCTATACCTAAAACAATAGTTCTGCGTAAAGTTGGTTGCATATTATCTCAAATTCGAGATAATGTTTGATTGCGTGTTTTTTTTTTTCATATAAATCAGTTGATTTATGGTCTCAAATTGTATCGCCAGCAGTCTTAGATTTCGAAAGACGTAATTTCGTATCAGTTGTATTGTATGAGCTGATCATAAATATGCTTTTGTTTGTATGAATGCATTCAATATGGGTGGCCACCCTGTAATCAACTCGCGCGCATTGTTTGATGTATGTACGTCATGATAACATGTATCGCATGGACTGGGCGTTTTGTATGAATCAACCAGAGTAAATCTGGGATTATAGCTTAGTGTAATTTAATATCACACATTATATGTAATGAGAAAAATATAATCAAGTGTGGACTATTAAATCCGAAAAATCTCACTGTCACGCCTTTGTAACCAGTAAGTGTCACTTTAGTCCTTTTCAAACTACCAAAAGACCTCAAGTCTTTGAAATGTAAACCAACTCTAGCTAGAATCTGTGATTTATGTTACAATTAGTTAATTACGTTATGTTATGTTTCAATTCAAATTTACAACTTGTCTTCCCATTTTTAAGAGTAACCTGTATGCTACTTATTGTCTAGCTCACATCTAAATTCCGACTGAACTATCACACATATCACATCATTCACCTTCAACTAGCACATTCCGAGGTTCCTGAATGATCTTGCAGTAACAAGGTATTTGCACCCTTATCAACATCTAAAATCACCTCTCAGTCTCTACAGGCTGCACACGTGTACAATATTCTGCTTATACCTGCCCTAGTCAACCTTGAATGGACTTTCTAGCACTTTTACGACACCTCCCAATTTCAATGAAATTTACCACGGCAAATGCTTCAAGTAACAGACACATCTGTGCTTGTAAAATTGCTTCATACCATTGTATTCGGTTATCGGACACCTTTTGTCGGCATGTTGTAAACGTCTAAAAATTTATATTTTTTTAAAATAATAGCGTGTTAACAACAATAATAAATGGCTCCAGGGACTCGAACCCGTAGATAGTATTATTTACTATAGTCTGTTATTACTTCGTCTCGATGACTAATTCAATATAAACACTTATAAATCACCATTCATCCCACCTTTCCATATCCGCTGTCTATTTTACACAGAGGTTTACTTTACCATATAATTACGTCACTGCTATTAACATACCCAACAAATTAAAAGGAAAATAAAATAAAGTAATTACTTATACAACATATTCATGATATCTCTAACTTAATCAATATAATGCCTACGCCTAGATAGCCTATTTATGGTATTCTGCCTAACTCCTAAGATCTCTCCCATAACACTGCCTGGATTAGTACTTACTACATTGTGATCTAAATTTCTAAGTAGTTCTGCTGCTGTTGAAATACTAGATTCACCTACTTTCGTAAACCATAACTGTTGAATATGCTTCGGAAAATGCCTCATTAGATATGCAAAATGTTCATACATGCTTAAATTGCTCTTGAAATCGTACTTTCCATTAATTAACCTATATATCGCAGCTTCTTGATGTGCCTCCGACCAGTAATTAAGTCTAAAATCTGCTTCAAAATCATCTATGGTCCGCCAACTTTTACTATTTAGCGACATTACTTTACTAGCGGAATCTGATAAACAGTCCATAGCTATCTCAATAGCTTTATCTTGCGCATTCAAACAATTTATATACTTATGCAATTTCTTAATAAACTGCATTGGATTCGATTTTCCTCTTCCGCTAAAACTTGGTTTGCTCACGATAGGCATCATGATGTAAACGTTATTTAATTTATTGTGATTGCTATTATTATCACATGATAACTGGCCTACATCGTTGGTCGTTCTAGACTGAGTATTCTCAGCACTCGTTCCTGGAAAATTAACTTGATTTGATTCTAAGCTAACGATACGTTCTACCAACTCGTTAAACCTTCCTATAAATTCCACTACCTCATAATTATGTGACGATGATAACGTACTGGCGCTAATATTACTTGTTTCTGCTCTACGACTCTCTTCCAACCGTAAACGTCTTTGTTCTTCCAGTTGCTCAGCTATCCTACGTTTCTTTAATTCTGAACCTGGATTACGACCTTTTCTCTTCCTACCCATGTCACTTAAATTATTTATATACCGTCACGCAAATTACCTTAATAAAACGTCCTATAATAAATAGATTAACCTACAAATCATAAATATTATTACCTATCCCTAATACTATCGGTATAAACTAATACGATCGGTCAAAATGCACAAGGTGAAATGTAATACAATAAACATTAAAATGTGTCTGATCTCTCACTCGTTCAACCTTAAAATAATAAATTAAAATCACTTATACTCCCCTCTCCAATTATCAGATAAAACTTATATATAATAAAAATACGCCTCAACTCAAAACACCCCTCTCAGATTTTAAAATTATACAAATAATGAACCCGTTAAAATTAAAATGTGATCGTCAAAATAAAACAGTTTTCCTACGTTGTGTATTTTTTTTAATAAGACCAAAAGCTCGTTTTAGTTGTGTCTAGAGTCTAGATTTGTTCTAAGACACAAAGACTAGATCCTGGTCACGCGTACCACGTGTCAGGGGTCCCCCCTCCCCCTCTCTATAATTATTAGTATATGAGTATGTATAAATGTGTACATAGGTATATGACCTATGACTTATAAAATAATCGAACCAATCGAAGGCTCGTACGTACACACATTAAAATCTGATCTGAGGGATTTTGAGTAAAGGGTAACTAAAATAATGCCAGTAATAAAATACAGAAAGGAGTTAAAATCTATTTATTATTCGTAAACTCCAATAATGTTATATTTTCACTGAGTTTAATCGAAACTTTGACTAATTAATCAAATAAAGCTAATTGGTAGTCTTTATTTGATATCTGTTCTAATTCCCTGGGGCAAAACCACTGTGAGGAGAAAAACAGAACAGATAAAGAGAAAAACCTCACGCCCTTTGTTTTAAAAGCTAGATTAACAATTCACTATACAACGACTATTACGTTATTTATAAAATGAGGAGAGGAGATACGTCAACATTAGTTACATACGTTCATACATAGTTGAACAAATGAGCTTTCAGACATAAGACACACATTATAATGACTAAACACCTTCCTTCAAACATATAAATTGAACACAAGTCATTTCGACAAATTATAAGGTGAAATACGGTATTCTACGCTACCAGACTTCCACTATTATATCAGATTTAAACACATTAATAACTCAACTTATCTCACATTCCAAACATAAAGTTGTAACTACCACGGAAGTCGAATCCGGGTATATTAATTATGAACATTATAAAAATATCACAATAAAACGCTCTCATTTACAAATAATGGAAGCCCAATACAATACAATATTGTGCCACACATCAGTACTGGCTCTGATATCAATATACTTATGTATTTATTTGAAATACATACTTCAACCAGGAATCGAACCCGTTAAAGAAATAGAATCCATAATTTTCACAGGCAGTTGGCTATAGAATTAGTATCTCGTAGATACTACATACGGGAATCGAACCCGTCAGCTTTTCTAACGTATTTGTTATTTTATCTGAGATTCGAACCCAAATATTAAACAAGTAAAATGCTTCAAAATCACAAAAGCATTCCATAAAAGAATTTGTCGCAGTTATTTGGAATTATTAATTAAACAATTATCCAGGATAACAAGTTCTTTGAACATCTGACAATACTTCTGATTATACTATAACATTTATTATCAATTCATCGCTAAATTACATTATACTTTATTTCCAAATAACTTTAACTGTGGTTTAAGAGATTGTACTTAACTTGACACGGGAAACGCCTTTGAAGTACACTGAATCTATTTTACTTGATAGACATAGTTATAATAGAATATACACTCGCGACTATAAGCACTGGTGCTTTTATGGTTTTAGCGATACTTCATCCCCTCGGCCACCAAGCACCGTCGACCTCCTCTCGTCTCGTCTCCAGCTCAAGTGCCCAGCCTCCCTTCTTTTCCTATCTCTAACATTTTTGAAAAGCCAACCGTCTCGTCTAAACACCCACACAACAACAACTATCTTATACTATCTTTATTTACAAACAATAATAAGATCTATGTTCTTAGACATAAGTTCTTATTCGCAAAGCTACTTCGCCTCGTGTCATTCCCTGCACCCGCGCCATAGTCGTGCTGCTTCCACTCGTAGCGAAAGGTTGCTCCGTCCTTTTCTTTCATTGCAACCTCGCCTCGTGCGTCTGTCGGCGTGGCTCGTTCAAACCAAGCGGCTACGCGTCCCTCGTCAAGTGACCAACACGTGTTTGGGTTTTGCCTGGAATGCGTAAGTTTCGAAAACAGTAGTTTCATGTTTGCGCTATTGTACCTTAGACCATTAGGTTTAAGAACCATAATATTCTGCATCAAAACCTCAACATGTCACCTTGTACATTCTGACCATATCTAGTTGTCTAGTGTCGTATATCCATACCATTCCATCTGGAAATAATAAATCTGTCTTAAAAGCAATTAACGCATTTCTTATGCATTTAAAAACACGATTCTTTGTAATAGACAAAAGCTTAAGCTTTTGGTTTTTTGTGCTATGAGACTCGACATCTAAATTTATTGCGACCACTAGTGTCTTTGCAACTTAAAATTCTTTCTGTAAATTTGCTGTTATTTTTCACACGCCTCTAAGAATTTGAATACTCATTTACCTCAACATTTACCACATATAATTAAATGAAAATATAGGTATACACGTTTGCCACCACACTACCGCCCGCCGATTAAGAGAGTATAATTGAACGTGTCAGATATTTTTAGGCACAGGTGCCAGTAGCATTACATTGCAGATCTGGAAAGGTCGATTCATCACACTGTGCCTGTCAGCCCGCAATGAACTGTTACTCGCCCTACTTTACTCGCTTTCTTGCCGGCGGTGGGACCAGTGCCTTCGTGTCAGATATTTTGCATGTTCCGTATCCATCCATCATCATATATTATGGCCGGTGACTGTACCTCTAGCACAACTGCCGGGCTATTCTTCAGAAATATGTCTGCGACTCATTCATCTGTCTCCATACATTAAGTATGAAAAAGAGCCAGATGAATGAGGTGACCGCAGATATATTTCTGAAGAATAGCCCTGCCCTGCATGATTCTTTTTACCCGACTGCGGCGAAGCCCAAAGGAGGGTTATGTGTTTGACCTGTATGTATGCGTATGTCCGTTCCTATGTCCGCTCGTAACTACTCAACGGCACAACCGATTTTAATAAATGTCTTGATGGCGCGAGTGTCACTGGGTATGAAGTTCGCTAAAATAAACAAAAAAGCGGATTTTAGGCACTTTTAAAGTGCACCGCGGTCGGGTTTTTTTAGTAAAAATATTTAGTTTTTGGCACTGATTATCGAGTATTAGTTTACTCCAGTTCTAATTCCAGTATTAGTAGTAATACTTCTCTTACAACAGTACTTCTGTAGTAGTAGTATTTTTTCACTAATTATTGTGCGTCTCGACTTTTAGACTTTTAGTTTCTTGTACTTCACGGGTGTTCACGGGAGTCCATTATGTCCATGTCCATGGACATTATTCGAATAATGTTTTAGTTGAATGATCATTTGAATAAAAAATAATTCACGATAGTTTTATTCGCGGATGATTTCATACACACACGAATAAATTATTCGAATAAGAATAATCATCCGCCAATATTATTGGTCATTCGCGAATAATTTGGTTATTCTTATTCGTTATTCGTCATTCGAAAAAATGTTGCCCATATCTGCACGGGACAATGATGTCCCGAACCTTTGGGAGGCGTGCGCGGAGCCGAAGCCAACGTATAGAGGCCCTTGTGACATTTTAATGAAAGGCAAAGTATGCCCCTGTGGATGCTATCTCCGACCGTGTCACGGCCCCGCTAGATGCAAGGACTATTGTTCATTTATGAGATCCCAAATCTACTGGGCTATGGTGGTGGAAATACGGTTTCGTAGGTACTTTTGTTATTAACTAAATAACCTTATTTTTTGAAGTCGGTTAAAAATACTTACCATCATGCAATTATAATCGCTCAGTGTGATTTAAACAAAGTACACATTATATATTATTCACTGAACGCTCCACGTTATGAGTCCTTCGTCCTTTTTATACGTTATGGTAGTAAGGTCGACGAAATTCTTTATTAAAATTGTGAAAACCGAATATGAAATATATTTTTGTTCACACTTGCTCGCAAATGGTGTTATTACACGTAGATTTTGCGGGCCGTAAATGACCTATTACGTCCTAGGGCGTAATGGTTTTTTTTATTTGAATACGCTTGTTCTATTTTACTCTTATTTTTACTTTTTTAACTTTTATCTTATCACTGAAATATTTATTTAAAGAGAACTGTTATTGCAAATACATCTTTACACATATTTCGGTAGCATTAATTTAATGTTTAATTGTATTTCAGTATTTTGCAACTATAAAATCAATAAAAATGGCCGTTTTAGGCCTTTACCGCTATGGTTTCCGCTCGTGATGTCGCATTATCTATGGATATATGTCACATTCTGTTTTAACATTTTCTTGACATACGGGGTGGATTAGCACAAGTGTGATGAAAAACATTGTGTGTGCCACGGGCGGTAAAGGAATTACAAATTCGTGTTATTAATAACAAACACTCGTTTGTAATTCCTTTCTTACCGCCCTAGATACACAATGTACTAATACGGCCTAGTTTATTTAGTTGTGTATAAACACAATGTTATAATTATCTACCTTGGAACCTTATCACTGTTACAGAGATTAAGTCGCCATATCACTAAATTGTTTAGATATTTATGACACCAACTATACTCACTTGCATAGTTTAAAACGAGTATCTGTTACTGATACACTTGACAAAATATTATTTATTTTCACAAAACGTCGCTCATCAAATTGCACAGCACATTTTTATATCATTAGACTCCTAACACCATTATTTACATACATTTTAGGACGTTCCTATAATCACTAAAACATGTTTTAACGCACGTCATACAAGCACGATTACATTATCAAAACTGTACCATCTTCTGTTATGATTGTATCATTATCTTTCATTTGATAAGAAGGGCAATTAATCTTTAAACTGGTGTCAATCAAAAAACTACTTTATTACTTTGTAATAGCGTATAAACTGTGTGTGACAGATAAGAATACTTATGGGATTTTTGTGTTTTGTGAATCAGATTTTGTGTTAATTTAGTTAAGCAGTTTGTTTGTGCCAGGAAAGAGATTGTTATAGTTTTATTGAAGCTGACAACGTGATAACCGTTCAGACGTGAATTTTCATGAGATTTTTTTATTTACTTACTTATTGTGTGAAACGTGAGTAAATAAAATAATCTCATGGAAATAGATGCTATAAACAGACACACAAAGGTTTTCAACTTATACAGGGTGGCCACTTTCTGGAAAATCGGGTAAACCGGGAAATGTCAGGGAATTTCACTAGTCATGGAAAAGTCAGGGAATTGTCAGGGAAATTTATTGAAGGTCAGGGAATTTACATCTTCACAACCTGCAAGCCTGGTCACCGAAAAATGAAAACCCGCGAAGATACAGCGTCAATGTTTGGGCATCGTTAATTTGCCTGTTGCGTCCGTTACAAAAAATCGGGAAAAAATAAAGTTCATGTAAGGTTCTTTGGGATTATTGTACATCATTAGAAAGAGGATAGAGCACAGATTTTTTTAAAACAATTTTAAGAACGTAGGTCTCATTTAGTTTTCTTTATTTCAAATCAAAATTCATCTTTGACTAAATTTTTACATGTTATAAAACATTTGAAGGTCAGTAAAAAGAAATCTAGCAGTAACATGTCAGTAATTTTAACTCTGATACAACCGTGAAACGTTACACATCACGATGCAATAAACATTTCATCTCCTTTGCACTTACTTTTTTTTAATTCAAATTTAAACGCGTCGGCCCTGTAAATTCTTTAAAAACAACAAAAGAAAGAAAAAAAAATACACGTGGGCCAAAAATTTTTTTAGAGGGCGTAGAGGGATAGAAAATAACCTATCCGCCATTTTAATTTGGCAAACGATGGACCAAACACCCTGTATATTTCATCCTTATTAGGGGCAAGTGCTCAACCTGTGGACACTTTCCAGAATTTGACTTTTAATCAGTTGTTAGACAAAAACTACGCGTATTATAAATGAATTCTTTATTTTGTTTTAATCACAATTAAACAATCTTCAAAGTCCACATATGTTTTCTACGCTAGCTATCCGCAGATGGCGGATAGAAGCATTTTAAAAAAAACACTCATTTTGTCCATAGGTACATCTACTGTCTGTACCTATGGACTCCAAAAACGTACCTATGGACGGTAACGTACCTACGGACATTAATCAACAACATACTTTTAAACAGAATAAACTTCTAGAATAACGTAATTAACAACATACAATTAAACAACATGTAATTATATGTTGCTCTGCATATCACAGTTACTTTTTTTCTTCTTGAAATCTAATATTCTTAGCAAAATCTCAAGTATAATTATGGGATTTTAAAATGCCTCCATTGTCAGCAGAAGAATATGCTGTGTGTAGTAATGCTGCTTTTTTAAGTAATCATATATCTGTTGCTCCTCAGTATCGCTAAATATCCTCCTGACATCATTTTTTAGGAGTTCTAAGCCTTCTTCACCAATATTTTGACAGTGATTTAATTTTATGTTTTTAAAGATTGTCGATTTTGGGATTTTAAACTTCTCTGCGGCTTTCCTTACTGAACTTCCATTTTCTACTTCCCAAACAGCTGCAGTCAGAGTGTCTAGGCATATCTTGTCTCTATTTTTCCCAGCTTTACTACGAGGCACTAAAACAAACAAAAATATTGTATATTAATTTTACTGTCCACAGGAACATTCAGTATAACTGTACCTATGGACAGTCCACAGGTACATTCACGGAGGTATCCACAGGTACAATTTCGGCGGTTTTTATTTTGAATTCATACCGGTCACTATAAATGCTACCTACGATTAACGAAATCTTGTAGAAATAACGTTTACACCATATAAATTAATATGCCATTGCAAAGACACCCGCAACATTTAGAGATTTTACATAAAACATGCTTTAAAAGAAGGTAAAAAATTACTTTTTGTCACAAAAACTTTCGGCAGCCTCAAAACACACAGTTTCTGTAATCAGTAAAGATGGCGATTAGCTAGTGTTGCCATATGAAAAAAATACTTTTCAAATAAGTGATTGGTATTTGACTATGGTTATTCGTTTTCTCTGTATGAGTAGTGTCCACAGGTAAAACCGTCCACACGTACAGCACTTGCCCCTACATTTAACCCTTAAATGCATAATGATGTATATCTGCATCATATATTTGATGGCCAGTGCAGCAATATGCAGCTATCCAAAATCACATTTATTTTTTTAATAAATGTGACATTTACGTGTTAGATTCCGAATACATCCATAAATATTTTTGGCAAAATTGTATTTATAAAAAAGATTTTTGAGCAAAATGGCGGCAATTTTGAAAAAGTTAAATATTTAAGGTTTTCGTTGAGTGTGTTTTTAACAGTTTTTAACAAAATAAGTAATTATTTTTTAGTATAATGTTGTAGCACATATCATAAAGATTACAAGTTTACTAATTTTATTTTTTTATTTTTGTAGTATTTATTACGCCATTAGGTATCCACATATTTTTTTTTAGTAACCAATAAAAAAAATCATGCCTTTAAGGGTTAAGATTATAGTCAGGGAAAAACTATAAAAAACGGCTGGAAAACCGGGAAAAGTCAGGGAATTTTGATTGTTGTAAATAGTGGTCACCCTGTTATAACACTACTCTTTTTTACGTCAAGGGTTGGTAAGCGCATACAAGTATCATTTTTACCCGACTGTGGTGAAGCCCATAGGAGGGTTATATATTTGACCTGTATGTCCGTTCCTATGACCACTCGTAACTACTCAACGAGTCAACCGATTTTAATAAACGATACGTCATTAGATTTCTCATTGTAGTTACCGCCAACATGAACGGGGGCCTCCGGAGGCTGCCTCCGTCGGTCGCCGTTCATGTTGGCGGTAACGTGTGTAAGTAGTTACGGATGCACAGAACAAAAAGCACACAGGTGAGTGTCACAACGAAGTTGCCAAGCTATAGTATCAGTATAATGCAAAACGCGCGGTACTCGTTTAGGTATCATCACATATTTGATCACTTTGAATAAATAACGACACAAAATTTAAAATACATACGTGGCCACAAAATTAATAATATCGTTAATTAAAACATTCCAACCAAATCCGTGGTCGCGGTAACTCTACACGAACATTGTTCAATCATTGGATTTGCGAATTAAATTCTCAATGCGGGGTACACGAGAATTTGAAATAATTGTCGCTACAACATTGTTTCGAGTCATCCAAGCGTGCAGATAATAGTTATATCCACTCATACTAACACCCATCGAACTTATCTGTATTCTTGAGTTGGATGGATTAGTGTGAGTAGAAGGAACCAGGTGGTAGGATCTTGTGCAGGGTCCGCCCGGATCGCTACCACCATCTTACCCACTAACAGGGGCGTAGCGACGTAAAACGGCGCCCAGTAAGCGTATGATGCTACGTTTTGTCGCGTGATAAATAAATGATAAAGCATCCGTCACGTTCTAACAAATAGTGTGTAAGAGTGACGGATGCTTTATCACTTATTTATCGCGTGACAAAACCAGGTAGCATAAGCTTACAGGGCACGCTTCCAAACTGCGCCCCTATGTTTCTTAGATGTCACTAGTCACCGGGGCCGATAACCCATGTGAAATTGCGGCGTGGGGTGGGGGGGGGGGTTGCATTCAAAACTTATTATTTTATTGCGAATTTGGATTGCTGGTATTGTTTCGTATAGATAGTTAGTAAATTTCGTTTTTGCGCCCCCCCTCCTTGTTGGGGCCCAGGGCACGTGCCCTGCCTGCACCACCCTCGCTACGCCACTGCCCACTAACCTGCCGCCAAAGAGCAGTGTTTGCACTGTTGTGTTCCGGTGTGGGAGTAAGACAGCCGGTGAAATTACTAGCGTAGAGGCATTCTATCTTAATCCTCAGGATTGGCAACGCATGTGTAATGTCAGCAGGCAGAAGTCACTTACCATCGCCTGTGTGCAAACGAGCACGTTTGCCTTTCCCATGACATAAAAAATAATGAATTTGCCATCGCATGACAATAACTACGACTTTTTGACCGAGCAAGTGCGAAGCGCGACCCTCGCTCAGTCTGGGTTTCAGTTTGAACGAAAATGCTTTCCTATGTCTTTCCAGCTGTTTTACTTTACAAGTCGCATTTCTCTCCGGATGCTCGTGTTGTTTTGTGAGGACGTCTGATAGTTACAAAGACTTTTTTTGGCGATTTAGTTTTTGGTTTATTTTTTTCAAAATGCCGGAGCCTGATGGGTTAACAGATTCGCGAGTTTTACAGCTAACAGAGCACTAGTTAATGATAGGCATTAAAATAAGTATGGCCACAAAAATAAATCTTAGATTACTTGATTCTATGGAACTTGTTCTGGAATAAATTATTTTCATTTCATTCATTCATTTCATTTCATTAGGGTTGAATAATTAAATTTGACAACATAAATGTTATTATAATTACTGTTAAATAACATCGATAATAAATAAATAATAATAAATAAATAAATAAATATTAGGGGACAATCTTACACAAATCGAACTAGCCCCATAGTAAGCTCAATAAGGCTTGTGTTATGGATACTAGACGACGATATATTTAATAGATACAAATACTTAAATACATAGAAAACATCCATGACTCAGGAACAAATATTCGTGCTCATCACACAAATAAATGCCCTTACCGGGATTCGAACCCAGGACCTCTTGCTTCGTAGGCAGGGTCACTACCAACTAAGCTAAAGCGGTCGTCAAAATAATGATAATGCGTGTCGTGAATGCACATCCCTACATTTATCTACACGCAATCGACTTGCACCAGAAAACTTATCGATAAATACAGGGTGTATCACGAACGCAACAATTACATAGATGGGAAAAGAAAATTATTGCCCCAGGGACCTACCTCGTTTCCTCTCCTTCATTTCATCCTACTAATATTATAAATGCGAAAGTTTGTGAAGATGTTTGGATATTTGGATGTTTGGATGTTTGTTACCTAATAACGGGGTAACAACTACATGGATCATGCTGAAATTTGGCATGCAAGTAGACCAAGTCCTGGATTGAAACATAGGGTACTTTATATCCCGGTAAAGAGTTCCTTTGGGACAATAACGGGAACAACGCGGGCGAAGCCGCGGGAAAATGCTAGTTTCAAATATATCGAGGTAGAAGAAAAAGTATATGCAGGTGCAAACGCGTGCTAAAAAGAAATGTCGACTACCTACTTTGCACGCCGTCAACTTCGGTTGCCGTAAATATTATTATCAGATTTCAAAATATGATAATAATGATATAATTAATTGTTCAAATACCACCAAATGAAATAGAAAATTAATCTTTTCCGTCACTCAATTGCACTTTTGGCATCAAACGCCAAGCGAAAAACGTTACACACTTGGTTCTCATACAAATCGACGGACTATTTCCTTCTATCTCCATACATTTTTGGGCATTTCTCCAGAAATATGTCTGCGGTCACCTCATTCATCTGGCCCTTTTTCGTACTAAATGTATGGAGACAGATGAATGAGTCGCAGACATATTTCTGGAGAAATGCCCTTCTGTGAGTATGGCCTTCCATGGTTTACCCACCTTAGTGCAAAATGACACATCATGATAAGCGAAGACGCGTCTTATTGTACTAGCCCGGCAAGGTTTTGCAACCAAACATACTCCTAATATAGAACAAACATCAAAGAGTATCCCGGCTATAAAACGGGTGGCGTGCCGGGCATTCCTCGCGGGGTCCGGCCTTCCGGGACTTTTCCAAATTCCCGGGCCGCGTGTGGTCAACGCGCTTTGGGTTATATTGATATATACCTACATATACGACTGACGATCCACTATTGGGGACAATCTAGTAATTTTTGAACTGTATTTTGCTTAATTATTTGTAGACATTGTATTGTATTTCAATTGTAGGATAGACTGACGATCCATTATTGGGGACAATATAGTACTTAATTCATTGTATTTTGCTTAATTTATTTTGTGGACATTGTATTTAATTTGATTGTTATTAATTTGAATTATAATTATTTTTGCTTCTGACGATCATAATACGCATTCATATAAATTGTCATGTATAATTTATCATGTAATTTTGTATTATGAAATAAATAAATCTATCTATCTATCTATACATACTTTTTACAGCGATCCTACGTGCTGAAAATTATAGGGCTTAAGAATATATAATATGGGATAGGTCGTAGTCATTTGTCGCATAAGTCTTACATGGTGATAAATAAAACTCTGATAAGTATTTCCTTATCGCCATCCGTATTTATAAACTAAGTCACGGCTGCTCTTTTCTCCCATGGTAAGTATAAAAAGAGGAATACCTAATAATAAGTAAGTTCACGTAGCAAAACAGTACTGTTTACGGACCCGTTTAAACGGTTAAAGGGTAGTTCTCTACGACTAAACAGTCGCACCAATCGCATCATTACCATCGCCACATTATGGATGAGCTCCCTATAACCTATGGAGTCGTTTTCGGTTATCTTGTAGAAGTCGCGTGCTTCTGCTATTTTTATCATAATGATCCTGATTGCTTTTTAAAACGGCCAATAATAGTAGCGATGGTAATGAAGCAAGCAAAACGGTATAAAATCGCAGAGAACTACCCTAAAACTGGACTCAAACGCCATAACTAACTACTAAAGTACGCGTAAGGTAAATTTCAGGCTTATGATATTTTTATTATATAATTTAGATTTTAGCTTTGCTATTTAGTATGTGTATATCTGTTCGGAAAAACAATGAGGTAATTATACTTTTGGCGTATATTCATACAACGAAGCTTGGTGCACAAGTAATATCCGAACTTCATTCTGATTGTGTCTTTAAAGAGATACAAAAGATAGCCCCTTTGAGGGGCTACCTATTGCAGCCCTTCTAAATGACTTATATCATATGTAATTTCATTTCAAATTTCAGCTCTAATCGTATCATAATAAGGTCCAAAATGCAACAATCAGAATACAAGTAAGCTCTTACAATTCACTCTACCGAAAACTCAGTCGTGCCGTCTTCTGAAATGTTTACTCGGCAAACTTCTCACCTAGCTCTTTGATAGGTCTACGTTTAAGCGATTCGAAACTGCGATTTAAGTGGCGTTTACGTTTGTCTTTGGACGGTTTACCGTCTTAAAAGGCTTCGGTTAACATGTCGGCAGGGGGAATTGTGGTGAAGTTACGTTAGGTTATCGTGATCTAATCAGAAACGAGGAAATCCGTAGAACTTAGGTGACCGACATAGCTGCCAGAATTAGCAATTTTAAGTAGCAATAGGCTGGGCATATAGCTCGAAGAACCGATGGCCGTTGGGCGTAAAGGTTCTCGAATGGAGACCACGAAGCAGAAGACTCAGCGTGGATCGGCCTCCCACGAGAGTTAGATGACCTGGTTAAGGACGTCGGACTCGTTGGAGATTGATGGAAGCAAAGGGCGACCGTTCGTTGTGAAAGTCGTTGGAGGAAACCTATGCTCGGGCATTTCTCCAGAAATATGTCTGCGACTCATTCATCTGTCTGCATACATTTAGTATGAAAAAGGGCCATGAATGAGGTGACCGCAGACATATTTCTGGAGAAATGCCCGCTCAGTGATAGCACACAGCACAAGCACCCAAGAGGTCGTATCCTCCAGAGATGCGTTACTCATATCTCCATTCATGACTTTCAGATGCAGCTGAAAACCGGGAAGAATGGAATGGAGGCCTTTGCCGGATTCGCACAACATGGGTTTCGTACCGGCTTCGAGCAAAAAACGCCAAAAAAAAACAGTTTTCTTGTACGGGGACCTCTTTTATTTTCTTTTTTTTTCGTTGTTATAGCGGCAATAGAGATACACATGCTGTGAAAATTTAAATTACGGTTCAAAAGATAGAGCACTGTGACAGACGAACAAATGGACAGCGGAGGCTTAATAGGGTTCCGTTGGCATATTTTGGGTACCGAACCTTAAAAAAGAGACCTTTACCCAGCGGTAGAGCACATTGGGCAAGTAAAGAAAAATAATTCAATACGCAATCGACGGGAAAATCATTCATCAAAGTGTAAAGTACCCGTGTATAACCATGATCCTCAGTCCTGAGGGAACGATAAAAGATACCGATATAAGGAAGGAGACTCTAGCGCTTACGTATAAATCATTTCAATATACCCAAAAATACCAAACATAACTGTAACCTATCCACTATCCTCGACAAACCCATTTTCCCCGTCTGTGGGTACAGTCACGCACTCAAGTGCACTTACCGGTCGACTACAGGGCGGTGTGAATAATGTTGCGAGATGCTAGCAATACGTATGAATTTGTGTGAAGAGGGCTACAGTTATGTCAGTTACAACCTCTCACTTAATAGTATGTATGTATGTATGTAAACTCTTTATTGCACAAAATAATACAAGTACAGGGTTACAAAATAAAGGTATATGTACAAAGGCCCAGACAATAGTCCCAGGGTTAAGGTCGAGCAGAACTATTTTGTCAGAGGACGTCAACGAGCTACAACTTTCTTAGCACATTTTCGGAAATAATTATAAATCTGGGCCTATAACCGTAGACTTTAATGGCATAAACAAAATTCAACGCATTTTTGGAAATATGCCACAGGAGTACTTTTACAAATCAGAATCTACCAGCGCGCTCAAGTGTATTCTACTGACTTGAGACTCGAGAATTCTTGAGTTCCGATAATTTTTTCTCGTCTCGAATGTCTACAAATTTCTCGAGTTTTCTAGAGTTCAAGAAAGCTCGAGCAGAAACCCTAGTTGAAATCCACTGCAAACTCGTAAAATATTTACTAAGTATATTATAATTTTCACCTAAGTTATAAGCATTTTTATGATTGGCAGTCTTTTCCAGCTCCTTCACCATGTAAACAAACATATTTTTAGGGCTTTTAGCACGGAACCCTAAATCGTACGGGGAATGTATCTAATCGTTGGGAGGGTCGAGTGGGGACCGATAGGAAGTGCGTCGGCCATTTTTCATTACATTTTTAGGTCAACGGCTGAGGTGAGCTTGACAAACTCAAAAGGACGTATACGCCACACATTTCTTATTACAATAAGTCCTTTTGAATACGCTAAGTGGTAAAGTAGTTAAAAAACGATGTAACTGTATACGTTTTTGATGGCGCTTGGGACGTTGTAGCGAGAGATTTGAAGCCGCTGGGTGCTACAAATGTTTGGTGATGTATCATAAAATGAGAAAAAGTCGTTTTGTATGTATAGTCGGTACGATGTAGCTGTTTGTAACGCTGTGAAAGCCCCGTAGTCCAATCAATAAGGAAGGAAAATTATTACTATATTTAAAAAAGATTATGCCACCATCTTAATACACTCTAGTTATCTATACTTACATAATTATAAAAGTTACGTGAATAATGTACTGACAGATAAAGTACAGTCACAACACGAGAATGTTACACCACTTGTCACTGTTTTTAATTTAGCCATGTAGTCCTAAGTCGTGTGCCCGAGTCGGCCCGAGTACGCCCGATTTAAGAACAGTGCTAAATTTACATAGCTTAAACTATAACAGATAGCTAGATGAATTTCGAAACACTTTTTCATTGGGGGATTTAGAGGCGCACTAAAAAAGGATTTTTTGAACTCAAATCTTAGCGTGCGGAAAGCATGGATGATTGTTTGAAAAAAATCGAACTTTAATGCAGACAAAGTCGTGGGAGGGCACTCAATTCTTCGTATTTGCATGCTTGTTAGTTAAATACATACGCATGATGCAGGCGGCAGAATAAAGTGGGTATTTCCCAAGGTTTTCGAACAAGAACTTTTAGAACTACAAGTTCTTGTACGTGTTGTTGTGACGACGTCATAACGTTGACAAACATTTGGCTAAGTTTAAAGTAAATAACTTAAATTGCATTTTTAGTTTTCTAAAAACAGTACAGTAGAACCCGCTTAATACGATCACGTTTAATACGATTTCTCGCATAATACGCCATACGTTCCTGCAACTTGAGGCATGTTTTCATACATTTTAATCACGCTTTACGCTTTCCCGCTTATGTCGCGTTTTTGACTGGGTCGCTTCAAAATCGTCTTAAGCGGGTTCTGCTGTATTTGCAATAATGGTATCATTAAGATGCAGACATATAACGAATGAAACAGCACACTTACAAATTTCACTCTAAGGGAATAAGGTAGTAAGGGGCTTGCTTCTCTACCTTGGTAGCAAAGGGCGGACAGCGGATGCAATCGTGTGACAAAAGCATAAGATGGATAAGACTTTTATTAAAAATATATCAGAAATTACAAAATGCAGTCCACTTGTAAATTATCTCCTCTTGAGACTATTAAGTGTTTATATCTATTACGTCTTAGACTTGTCAACTACATTGTCGTTTTCACTTGCGAGTTTATTTAACAATAAAATTATTTAACTTTTTTGCAACCATGTTCTCTTCTTTAAACCAATTGTAGTCATATCCGTATTAAGTATATCGTTTGACATGACTTTGACGTATATTGCATCCGCTGTCCGCCCTTTGCTTGGTAGAGAACTACCTTAAGTGAATAGGATAGTAAGGGGGCAGTATAGAGAACTACCCTAAGGGAATAGGGCAGTAAGGGGGCAGAGTAGAGAACCTTAAGGGAACGACGTAATAGTAATAGTCTTTTCTCAAACATGGCATGAAATGTTGACATTACGTGCCTAAAAATGTAACACTTGGCACGTAATGGAATTTCATACTACTACTTTTCATACGGCCTCTAGGCCGGCAATGTATTTTTTTTTAATTTCCATTCCACATTTATTTGGGCCACAGCACCACGGTATTCAGCCATTAAAAAAACAAAAAACGATGTTTGCTATATTTTGCAGTTTTATTTATTTTAAATTGACATGAACATAACAAATAACACATTATAAATAATTTTAAATTGTAATTTTAACTACACGAATACACATTTAAAATATTTCATCTAAATATTCGCGGTAAAAATGTGAACTGAAACAGCTTTTGGCCGAATTTGCATTGTCTATGGATATAATGTCACTTTCTGACAGACAGTTTGTGTTATAAAATATTAAGTAAGGTTATTATAGTAAGTTTATTTATTTCATTGCATGTTTGAGAAAAGCACTATACATACCTCGGCGGGAAATGGGGTTGCCGGCCTCGTAACTATCTGGCCTCGCCTCGCTCGGCCAGCTATATGTACTCGGCCGGCAATTCCTTACTTCCCGGTATCTGCAGTAATGTACTATTATTTGCATCCATGGTTTACATACAGTTCTTATACATACAATTTAGAGTTTCGCATGGACCCTGACATGGTATAGCAATTGACATACATAGTATTAATTCTTATAAATAATTGCAGATATTATTATATGTATATGCTTTGGACGACACGATTAGTGGAAGTGACACCGCTTACAAAGCTAGAGGTCCCGGTTCAAATCCTGGTAAAAGCAAATATTTGTGTGATGAGCACGAGTATTTGTTCCTGAGTCATGGATGTTTACTATCTATTTAAGTATGTATTTATCTATATCAGTATGTATATCGTCGTCTAGTACCCATAGTACAAGCACTGCTTAGTTTGGGACTAGCTCGATTTGTGTAAGATCCCCTGATGTGCTAGGATTCGACATCGACATCATTCGTAAATTCCGTCCGTGTTGCTATTCATGGTTAGAAATAATATTCGTTGATCGGTATACGGGCTAGCCATTCCATTCGTTCGCGTGAATGCCTCATCCCAATGCAATTAATCCCGTCCGGGCCCAATTGATTCCGGTCCGGCCGTGACAGAGATATCCACTGTTTTAAATGAAAAGTGATTAGAAACATTTTACACTGGCCTTTGCCATGGATCCGCCCAACGTATGTTTTCCGGCATGGAAAGTTTCAAATATCACTCTCCAGCCCTCCAGCTCTTGTATAAAAACGCACTCAACTGACATATACATACATATCGTACCCTCGGTCAAATAACGACGCATGTGACTTTACGTCAAAAGTTTTTTTATTGCTTAAAAGTCATACAAAACATGCGAACTACATGATAGACACAGATCCTGAAAAGTTGTCATTTTGCAGATGCGTCGTTATTAGACCAAGGGTACGATATATGCCTTAACCGAGAACCTGACCGCAGGATATGTTTCAATCACACTATCACACTAATATTATAAAAGTTTGTGAAGATGTTTGGATGTTTAGATGTTTGGATATTTAGGTATTTGTTACTAAATAACGCCAGCTGAATGGATTGAGCTGAAATTTTGCATGCAAGTAGAACAAGTCCTGGATTGAAACATAGGAGTTTATATCCCGGTAAAGAGTTCCCTTGGGACAGTAACGGGAACAACACGGGTGAAGCCGCGGGTAAGTGCTAGTATTATTATAAAGTCATTGCTTACCAAACTTTATGAGTATGGAAAGTAAATTTTTGGTCAGCCGTTATTAAAATTGATCCGCAAAAAAAAATAAGCAGTTAAATCATTTGGGCAGCATACAAAGATTTGGCTGGCAATAAATAAAATCGGGCGGCAACTCTTGTTCAGCAAACAGTTTAAAAACGGTTAACATTTTAACCAATATTAATCTGCTTTTTTAATCATTTGGCTGCCTAATAAACAGTCGAGCTGCAAAATAATTACTTGGGTAGCAAGATTTTACAATTGGTCAGCAGAGAGTTTAATTGAGATATACAGGGTGTCACTGTGATATATACTGGGTGTCACTGTGTTATATACAGGGTGTCACTGTGATAGATACAGGATGTCACTGTGATATATACAGGGTGTCACTGTGTTATATACAGGGTGTCACTGTAATGTATACAGGGTGTCACTGTGATAGATACAGGTTGTCACTGTGATATATACAGGGTGTCACTGTGTTATATACAGGGTGTCACTGTAATGTATACAGGATGTTACTGTGATATATACAGAATGTCATTGTGATATATACAGGGTGCCATTGTGTTATATACAGGGTGTCACTGTGATTGATACAGGATGTCACTGTCAGCAGAGAAAACATGTCTGTAAGCAGTTTAATTGAGATATACAGGGTGTCACTGTGATATATACAGGGTGTCACTGTGTTATATACAGGGTGTCACTGTGATAGATACAGGATGTCACTGTGATATATACAGGCTGTCACTGTGTTAAATACAGGGTGTCACTGTAATGTATACAGGGTGTCACTCTAAAAACGAAACAGCTCCCAAAAGTAGGTAGGTTAGGGTATTTTTTTTTTGATGACCCTAAAACGAAACGGCTCCCAAAAATAGGTAGGTTAGGGTTATTTTTTTTGATGACCCTAAAAACGAAACGGCTCCCAAAATAGGTAGGTTAGGGTTATTTTTTTTTGATGACCTTAAAAACGAAACGGCTCCCAAAAATAGGTAGGTTAGGGTTATTTTTTTTATGACCCTAAAAACGAAACGGCTCTCAAAAATAGGTAGGTTAGGGTTATTTTTTTTGCTGACCCTAAAAACGAAACGATACACGTTGTGAATAAATAATATAACTTGTAAACATTATGAGATGTATTAAAAATCGAAATACCAATTTTATATGAGCCCATCACAGTGACACCCTGTGTACATTACAGTATCACTCTGTATCTATCACAGTGACACCCTGTATATATCACAGTTACATCCTGTATCTATCACAGTTACACCCTGTATATAACACAGTGACACCCTGTATATATCACAGTGACACCCTGTATATATCACAGTGACACCTGGTACTTGACAGCTGACAATTACCGAATGACAAAATGCGCACACGATTGGCGGCAGAATAGTTGCGCCCAGTTAGGTTTTATTGCCCCCTTTTTTTTGATGAACAAAATGAAATATTTTGCTTACCTACTGATTGCTTACCAAAATTTGATTAACCGTAGATCGCTTAATGCAGCTGAAATATTTAATTTGCTGACCAAAATAATTTAGAGCAGATCAGTATATCATTAATTGCAGCCTGATTTATAAATGTTTGCTTACCATAAGTTGCTTACCAACTAGCTATTTTGGCTGACCAAATACATATTTCTGCTGACCAAAATATGAATATTTTGCTGATCGATTAAATGATACCCTATGAGTATACAGTGTGTGGTGTTTAATCAAACGGTACTAGGAAATCGTACAGTGTCGGAGCTACCTTTGGTGCTATGAGGCTGTTTTTTATAATTTCGCCATATTTGTTTTTTTTATTCTATAAATATAGAATAATCTAGTTATAGTATAACTAACCTGCGATTGCCCTCAGAAGCACTAAATTGAAAGTGACTACGAGTGTGAAGATGTAACTCGCCGTTCAATGAAAGCCTCTTTTGTCTTGAAGAGTCCTAAGTTAATGTATTTAAGTGAACAGCACTTATACACTACATATACCGGTAATATAAGACTCTTCTTCGAAAGTCGTTAAATGGTGAAAAATCGTCAGCAAATTTGTCTTCCAACTCCATAAAAAGAACAATAAAGAACTTCCTTCAACATTTTAAATAAAGAAACATTAAAACTTCCGGCTCCTCGTCCGATTCCAAAACAATTTGAATACGCCCCGAAATGAGCGACAAAAGACTCGCCCTAATTGTGCATATTGATGCGCTGTTTTGGGGAATACTGCTGAATGGCTATATTGCCGGAAATATTACTGAGAGGAAGAATGTAGCCGGTTGTAAACTAATAAACAGTTTACAAGCGGCTACATTCTTCTTTTCAGTAGTATTAGATGATGTAATAATATATTAGGCACCCCAGGCTGGTATCAAAGTCAAATAACTGGCCAAGAGCATGTCGGACCATGCTCAGTGTAGGGTTCCATAGCCGTAATTATAAGGTAAAAAAATACGATGTAAAAAAAGTACAACAACAAAAGAGCGTATCTTCATAGCAATTACGTCCTTTTGTTGAGAAGCGCAGTTTATCGGCAATAACTCAAAAACGGTACATTCGAACTTGTTGAAAATAATTTTCGTTGAAAGTATTAATTAAGTGTTACCTTCGTGATTTTTTTCATATTTTTCGGACGCACGGTTTAGAAAATAGAGGGGGGGGGGGGACACAATTTACACAACTTTCGGAGCGATTATTTCCAAATACATTCACTTAATCAAAAACATTACTTAGGAACCTTATAGTGTTTTTTAAAGAGCTGTCGAACTATGTACCACACGTTGATATTTGCTGAAAAAAAATTTTTTACTGTCTTTAACATGTATGGAGTGCCCCCCCTAAAAATATTTATTTTAATTATTTATATACCAAACTAAGTAGCAGCTCATAAAACACACCTATATTCCAAATTTCATCAATATCCATCATGTAGTTTCTGAGTAAAATGCCTGTGACATACGGACAGACAGACAGACAGACAGACGGACGGACATGACGAAACTAAAAGGGTTCCGTTTTTGCCATTTTGGCTACGGAACCCTAAAAATTCTCCAATTTAGGCATATTTAAACTCGCCTATGAATATCAAGATTAACCACCGGTTCCAATGTGAAACCTCTGCCCCGAGCAGAAACTCGGCGAGTTATTTCTTATTTTTTCAAAACAGTCATACAATAACATACTCTTATATCATAATTTAATGTCCAGTAGTATAATAAAGAATGCCCTAGATCGCAAGTGTATGTAGTCTGTAGCCCAAGCCACAGGCGACGGCCGTAAGTTAGCGATCTTAGGTTTTCTTTAGTACTGTCCGTGATGTATACGCAATTTTACATCTTCGCTTGTCCAGGAGTGGATGAATATTCGTTATGTACAGTCAACATCATCAATATCTAAACGGATGAAGTGACAACATTTTCAAAAATGATAATATTGTCAGTGGCGTAAGAGTGTACAGATAATTTTGACGCCTTGGTAACGTTATATATATTCATGCCACACTTGGCCATGAAGTGCCTTTTTCCGCACGCTACGCGTACGGAAAAAGCCGCTTTCTGGCCAAATGTAAACATAAAATGCTGTACACAACACGGGAGGTAATAAAGAAAGCCCTCGATCGCATCGGCCTTTCTTTGGATTACCACCCTAGTTGTGTAATATACTATTATGATGTTGTATGTTGACTGTAATGATAACAATCGAAGCAGGTCCCGCAGCAGCTTAGTGAAAAATTTATGTTAAGTATGTATGTAAACACTTTATTGCACACGTAAAATTATACAGAGACAATACGAGTACAAAGATCAATGGTTAATTACAAAGGCGAACTTATGCCTGTAAGGGATCTTTTCCAGTTAACCTTTGACCAAATGAGAAAGAATAACTAACATCAAAGAAAATAGACAAACTAACAAATTTAAAATTGTATTAAATTCAGTTTTTTTTATATACTTGTTTACGAAAACAAATAATCAAAAAAGCACATTATTATCTGTCAATATTTTGCCAGAGCGCTTTGCGAATCATAAGCAGCTAAAAAGTTATAATATTGCTCATGCTCATATTGTCGGCAATATTTCCGAAGGCTCCAGGGACTAGCGTACATCACTTTATGCATAAACCCCTCTTTCCCTAGAGGAGAGAAAACCGAGTCGGTAATGGCGTATTAGGTGCTCCAAGTATTTGCTCAGTTTAAGTAGTCCCTCCAATTTGGCTTCGGGCTTATCTCGTGACGTTCTTAAGGAATGAAAGGTTCTTACCCGACTTCGGCAAAGATAGTAGCAGCACGAGTTACACTACGAAATATTTCTTAATCCTCAATTGCATTCCATAAGAGGAAACAGGAGGGCAGTTTTTCCATACAAACGTAGTCCCCTGTTTCCTCCCTGGATAATGCCAGTAGAGCAATAATTTTTTGTCCAAAAATCTATGGCTACTATTGATATGTTCCTATGTTTTCCTTTTTGCGATAAATTGATTCTCAAAAGAGATATTAACCTTCAAAAACCTAAAAAAAATGCCAGATTTTCCAGTGTGTTCACACATCCAGAAAACAAATTTGACTAAATTATTTAAAAAATGGAAAACATAGGAACACGTCCAAAGCCTTTCTTTAATGTTTAATGAAAAAAATAGTTAAATAGGTTAAGTTTTGGGGATGAAATCAGGGGACTACGAAACGTTGTTTTCATGAAATTTCGGTCCAAGCTGCAGTTGTCTCTATCGCGCTCTGCGCGGGAGAGGCGGGTAGTGCGGGACAGCGACACATTTTACAAATACCTTATTTTCAATTCTCTCCACCTTACTGTTTCCTCTTAATCCTTATAATAGGAACACTCAAACAAACATTCTAAAGAGTCATCATTTCATACGCGTCATTATTACGGAATGTCATTCCTACCTAATTCCTATGGGGTTCCAGTGCCCGTCAGTTCTTCAAAGAACTATCCAAAAAACTAGTCGACGTCACGGGGACCAAAGGGCTGGCAGCTTCCTCGCACAAGGACATGCCGCCAGCATCTTTGGGACCATGCCGAGAGAGCTTTAATTTTAAGAATTTTAGCTTTTTAGGAATAGATTTATTTTAGTTTTAGTCTATAGTATAATTCTTTATTTTTGTCCGTTTTATTACCATTCCTAATCCAATTCCTATGGCTATTATTTTCTGCAGAGCGGACATTTTCCGTAAACGGTATTATAGAAGATATAATTAAGTTTAGATTAGGTTAGATTAAAAATTTAGTGCAATATGAATTTTGGAATAATGAAGTTTGGGAAAAATTATGCTTCCGGTTTTATGACTATGATAGTATGCCACAAAAAAACCTAGGCATTTTTTTTCTGACCAGACTTTTTCTTGACTTTGACATGTAAATGGATAGTACGATGGCTAAATTAAACAATAAATGACTCTGAATTTTTTGACTTACACTTTGTCTCAAATTCGCATGACGAATACAAATTCGGATTAAGCGACAATATTTACTCAAAAACCTGCGTAATTCGCTAATAAGCAGGAACAAAACAAATTCTGCTCTCGAAACAAATGATACAAAAACGCAAATGCGCGAAACGATTAATTATCCCTTCTTAGTCAGAAAACCGGTAAAACTGGTGAGAACAGGCGAGAACCGGTATTCTGCCGCCATAACGCAAAAGGGCACAACTAACTTTTTTTTTCGACACTGAGTTATATACATATTCGGAATCAGCGAAATTTACTGATTCCGTATATGTAAAAATCTTGGTGTCGAAAAAAATGTTAGATATGCCCTTTTCCGTTATGGCGGCAGCATTATTTGTCGACAGAACAGTCCTATTTGAATAAGCCTCCATTTGTTTAGGCTTCGTAAAGGTAGGTAAACTCGTTTTTAGAAGATTACGAAAATTTCGTTTTAATTTTGTCGGGTTTTTGTCGACTGGGGATTTACGAGCGGTATTTAATTTGCCGTTTTGATATTTAATCCTTCATTTGCATTTGCTAATGGAAAATTAAAATTCGGTGACAGTTTTCGAGTGGGATGAAGGAATTGTCATTTTTGAGGGATTTTATGCACGTGACGTGTTTTATAAGTTTTTAGCGGGGGAGATTGTCTAGGTTTTTAAGTACAGTCGAGTTCAACATCTACACAGTCATATAAGAGAACAAAAATATCTGAACACGCTTTTATGCTCCTGACAATAGTCGTGTTCAGATATTTTTGCTCCCGTAAGTGTATAGATGTAAATGAAATCGACTGTACCTACCTAATTCTATCTCATTTTTGAGTTAAATATCGTCACTATTTAAAAAAAAACTCGTATCTGATACCGACTTCAGGTAAAAACTCAGTAAGTGTAATTGAAGTTTGTATGTAACTTTGACATTTTTCTCTACGACGTTTTTAGATACGAGTTTTTTTCAAAGTAGTGACGATATGGCTCATTTACTTCATTTAAATTTTTTGAACAAAAAAACGTCTGTTGTATGGAGCCCAAATTAATTTTTAATTTAATTTTTTTTTTATTATTCGTCGTTATAGTGACAATAGAAATACACATTGTATGTTTTCAAGCCTCCTATTGCGTTTGAAAAGATAGAAGAACCTTGCGATAGAAGAACGGATGAACAGACGGACAGCGGAAGCTTAGTAGGGCTATTCTTCAGAAATATGTCAGCGGTCACCTCATTCACCTGACCCTTTTTTGATACTAAATGTATGGAGACAGATGAATGAGTCGCAGACATATTTCTGAAGAATAGCCCAGTAACGGCAGCCTTTGGGTACGAAACCCTAAGACATCAAAACCTGTATGATCCCGTTTTCAAGTAGTCATGACAAAAGTCACGTCCCAAACGTAAGCTGCGGAAGGCTAGGAATTAGGTCACCCCGGGCTGTAGGCCTTGGTTCTGCTTACAACGACACCTATTCCGACAATCCACGCAATAAGCGATACCTAAGGAATAACTACAAACCAATGAAAAGAAACTCGCTAGACTTCTCAGGAAATGTATCTCAAAAATTGTTAAAACTTGTTAATTTTTGGGCATATAGTAAAGTTGTCCGTACAAAACACATTTATTTTAGTGTATTCTACACGATACCATCACAAAACATAGGTGTCATCGTGACGCCATAGTGATCGTTTTTTTTTGTGTCGCGCCCACCCTTGTTTGTTAATTTTAAATTTAAAAAACATTCCGACCAAAATGCCGTATGTACAATATTATTTATAAATAATAAATAAATAAATATTAAGGTACAATCTTACACAAATCGAACTAGCCCCATAGTAAGCTCAATAAGGCTTGTGTCATGGATACTAGACGACGATATATTTAATAGATACAAATACTTAAATACATAGAAAACATCCATGACTCAGGAACAAATATTCGTGCTCATCACACAAATAAATGCCCTTACCGGGATTCGAACCCAGGACCTCTTGCTTCGTAGGCAGGGTCACTACCAACTAAGCTAAAGCGGTCGTCGTTTTTTATTACCGGGTCGGTATTTATTACCTACATGATTTTTGTACTTGGTGACACCGTACAGTCACCGTAGAGACACGGTACAGTCTCAATCAATAAGTCTCTTTATTTATTTTGTCTAAAGAGCCTAGTGCTTCATTTTTACTGGACATTAAAAATCACCCTGTATATTTATTGCCTGCGATTATACTATATAGGTACTAAATAACTTAACTACACAATTTTACATGAAATTTATCTCTACACAAGGTTCGCTAGCAAATACCGGCTTTTCTATAAAAACCTTCAACACCAAACCTTTTCAAAAGAAAAAGCAAACAATTTGTAACGGCACCTTTACAAATGCGTCCGTCAACACCTTTATCACCTTAGCATTAAAAGCCAATTTAGAAAAAATCAACGCACGTTACAACAATATTTACACCAGCGTTCTAATGCGTTTAGCGACACCCTTTCTGCCTTGAGATTAAAGTTGAAATTCGGGTAATTTACGCGTATTTGAACTTGGTAGTTACTGCAAATTTTCTTAAGCAATTGACAAAGTCGCTAGAACTTTAAGAATAAGGTTGAAATTGGCGTAGCTCGAGCGTATGAGGGAAAGTAAACGATCATTAATCTAAGAACGCACCTGAACGCAATCGGGCCGCGGTCTCGAGATCCCAACTCCCGGGGTTTTCGTTACGCGCGCTTGCTAGGGCTGTGAAAAATTCCCGAGATTTTTTGGTAAAAATACCTCAGGTATTTAGGTACTACTTGGTATATTCACTAGTTGATTTATAAACTGTCGTGAGATAGGCGAAACACCCATTGTTACGTACTAAGACCATTCTTAAGTACGTAAATTGTCGAATCTACTGTCAAGACAAGTGTCTGCGACGGTATTCTCTATATTATAACTAGGGTATAGTATATCTAATCTTAAGTTATAAATAAGAAAACTTTTACATTACTGAGAGTATTAGGTATTGCATTATTGAACTTGAGACAGTTTTCTGGGCCTATGACGACAACAGCAGCGAGCGACGGCTAATGGGCTACACAGAAACACGATACAATATCGCGTCGTGCTACGACAATTCGTGACGTGGAAAATTATAGTTTAATTTTTAATCTTTCTACACTGATATAGAGTTGTTTTTTTATTGAATATGTTCCACGACACGACGTCGCATCGTAAAACGATGCCGTGTCGTAGCCCGACGATATCGTATCGTGATTATGTGTAAATGCTATTATTAGGAACTAGATGTAAGAGTTATTGGGTGCTAGATATTAGGAAGAAACCGCGTCCCGACCTTCCGCTACCACCTATGGCCCGACGGTCGCCGACGACGTCATTGCTGGGCCGTTACAGAGCACAAAAATGGAAAAGTCCCTTGAGACATTTTTCTCGCCTTTTACGTCATTTTCTCACCTCCTAATCAGAAAAAAGTATATTTTGCTCCCTCATAAGAGTGACCAAAGTGGTACTTTTCTGTTCAAGGACAACAGGGTATTTTTAGTTTGAAATAGAACATGCCATACTGTTTATATACAGTTTGGCAGGAAACTGCCTTAGAATTAAGAATTAATATGTATTTAATAAATAAATAAATAAAAAATAAATACCACAGATAGCTTTATTGGTATTTACACACAGAGGGCGTTATAATAAGGACTGGCCCGGTCCGAGCCGCGGGCGAGGGCCATAAATACAATATGGAAGCGGTTTTTTTCGTCCAGTCCCTAAAAAATAATAATCGTTTTATAAAATAATTAGGGATGTAACGATACCGATACCGATATATCGGCCGATATATCGGTATCGCCGATAAATCGGTATCGCCGATATTATACAACCGATATTTGAAGAATTTGCTGTATGAAAAAAAACTGCAAAAAGTAATTTCAATTTCTGACTTAATTTATGTATTGGTCTATTCTACCTTGTGCAATGATAATTACTATGTTAATTAAATCTTTGGTTCTTAATTTAAAAAATAATTTTGAGTTGACAATATATTATTTTTACTTTACACTTTCAAGGTTGACTCTCTGGTAAATATAACCAGTAGTCATTGCCATTATTAGTTATAATAAGGACATAAAATTATCTGAAATTCATACTTCATTATTTAGCTAAGATATCGGTATCGGTATCGCCGATATTAACTACTATATATCGGTATCGGTATCGTATCGGCAAAACTGTGTATCGTTACATCCCTAAAAATAATAATAGACTATAAATTTAACAATTTTACATTTCATTCTTAATAATAATGTGTGATGCTCTTTGATTAACTATATATTTTGTTATTTTGGTAGGTAGCGTTTGTATTTGAATTTTCCTCATAGTCGGTGTGAAAAGCAGTTGTGTTACATGGTAGCCAAATGGTTAACACTTGAATCCCCCACTACGCTCCGGATTATACTTTAGAATCCCTCGCTACGCTCGAGATTCTATTGACTAGAATCCTTCGCTTCGTTCAGGATTCAATATACGCCCTCGCCGTAAATACATCATTTTGCTCCCTTGTGACACAATCTACTATTTTTAAATTGTAAAAAATAGTGAAATACTTTGTATTTTTAATGGGGACCGAGTATGTATACATCTCTAACCGGGCTCAAGGCTCCAGGGAACCTTAGCCCGCGGGACGCGATAAGCGGCCGGGACATTTTTCACCGGGGTCATTAACCTTTTGACGTCAGGGCAAGGTTGGGTAAATAGTGATGTATCTACAACCGTGGCCTTTCTTTTAACCCCTAAATAAATGGGGTATTATAATCTAAAAAACGAATATAATTTTAAGTACTGCAATTTTGAAGGTTTATACAGCGTGTAAGTCTAATACGGGCGAACAATTAAACCAGATATAGCGTTTAGTAGTGTTATCGTTGATTAATATGATTTTTTAAATTACACTTAATAGTGACCTCGTAATTAATTTTTGAAAATTTACCGAGCAGCAATGTACCGCATACATGCTTGTTATGACATTGCGAGATACGAGCTTTTTTAAAGTAACTGTCAACTAGCGTGTTTGTCAACTTGAATGTGTTGCGTTACATTGCGGCCCGAATTATTTTGTATGGTAAATATTTTCATTGTGGTTTTAAGCAATAGTTATCTAAATATGCTTCTTAGGTCCTATGCTGACCACCGTTTCAATATTCGCCCGTATTAAATTTACAGGCTGTATAGGCTACCTAGTTAAAAGGTATATAAACCTATCAGTGGCGTGATTACTTTTTCTTCAGGAGTAGTAGATACTCCGGTCGTATGCTTTAAAAAATAGGTAAGCCGGTGGGAATCGGGTTCTATGGACGCCACGCAACTGAAACTTATATAAACCTTCAAAATTGCATTGTTTAGCATTTCTATAAAAATTAATTGTGAAGTTTTCTGCCAAAATTAATGTTTATTCTACCTAGAAATACGAGCCTTGTCCACCCCAATAGGAGAAAATAAGTGTCCCAAATTGTGCATACATTAAAGAAACTTTCGTTTATGTTACCGTTAGGTATACAAAGTATATGGAAAAATTGTTACTGCTGCTCGGGCCCCAATCATCTGCGATCTCGGCCATTCTTTGTTTTACCACCCTAGTTGTGTAATGTACTATTATCGTCGTCTAGTACCCATAGTGGCTTAGTTTGGGACTAGCCTGATTTGTATAAGATTGTCCCCGATATTTATGCTCTAAATCGCTAATCGAGGATATCAGTGCCATATCGATACCTTTAGAGTCTAAGGGCGTAAGCTCAATTAGAACCTACGACGTTTACGTCCTTTGAGTCTAAAGGTATCGATATGGCATAGCGCGTAGCGAATAGGGACCGTAATACTGGATCCTGTAAGGCTTAATCAATAGGCAGTGAATTATATATTCCCTGGCAAAGACAGATAGAACAAAGGTAGACTTATGAACACGATTTGTGGAGACGGGTTATAGAATTCTGGATTAATTTTGTACATATACTTATATACAAATTATCTTCCAATTCCTTGCATTATGTCTTCAATAAAACACCAAAACATAGAAAGGACACTTTGATCTCAACTATATATCACCATTCAAAACTCAAACTCAAACTCAAACTCAAACTCATTTATTTCTGTAAGTAGGCCTCAAGGGCTCTTTTACATGTCTGATTCTTTTCTTTTGGCGCTTCGGTAGATGACCTTCTGGTGAGAACAAGCGCCTGAAGAAACTCACCAGTTTCTCTTTTAAAAACAACATTACAACAATTGTGACATTATTACATAAGATGACAATATTTATAAAATGCAACAAGCAAATAACTAGGCACAGTTTTTTTTATATTTTACCGAGAGACGTATATAATCTCCGGATCCATTACATTACATTATTACGAAACCCAGCAAACAAGGACCATATTCAAATATTTCCACAAATCTTTGTTTCAGCTCCGTCAGATTCCATCTTTTAAATTAATTCTTAGGGCCTTCCTTTGCCTTCCCTCGACATTTCAAAAGCAACTGAAGTATAGCGATATAAGGTTCAAAGTTGTTTGTTACCTAATTTCAAGAGGTAAAGATGGCGACTATCAAACGGTATTTGGGCTGCCCTTTTTTTTATTTTCCCGGTGACACATAAACCCGTTATGTTAGGTGTACCTGCCGCGTGTCGTAAAGTCGGAGCAGACATGATACTTCGGGATTCTTTCATAAAACGGTCGGGCTAAACGCCTGCTTGACAATTGTGAATGTGATTGTTATTCTTTTTACAAGCTTTCCCTGTGGTGTTTCTCTCTTTGACGTGAGAGCAAAGGGAACAACAGATACTAATACACGTAGAACAATAGATGAAAAGGTATAGAACATCATTTGTAGACACAGTGAGATGAGGAGTGGTATTATAGGTAGTTCTAGGAGAGTTGAGGTGAATGATTACACACACAGTTACGTAAAGTACTCATTGCAAAGTGAAAGAATGAAATGAATGAGTGTGTGAATAAATACAAGGCTATAGTTTAAAGAAACTTTCTGGTCTATCTTGCAATTCACTGTTGAACTTGCTATCGGTACCAAAAAAGAACAGTAATTTCAAAATCCATTACATGACATGTTGTTGTGCGCGTGACTTCAACTCTGCTGGAACTATTTATACTGACCTTTCAAACGAAGGCTTCATTAGACAGAAATACTAACAAATGAAAAAGGGGGATGAAACTGAATAACTATAAGAACAAAGCTCTAATAGTTAGACTTGAAAGATAGATAGAGGGAGAAATAGACAAGAAAACGGCTAGGCAAAGATAAGTACGTAGCCTAGATAATGATTTTAGATGAGAAACAAATCATCACCTTTGCCAGTAATAGTTTTGAAATACAAAGCGTCAGTTGCAGTGCCAGATGATGATGTATGTCACTAATATTTCTAAACTAAAGTTCTTGATATAAAGATAGATGATTGAGTAAACACATGTAAAAATATATGATATGAAGATCGCGTGTCCAGGAATAATAATAGTTAGCAGCGTCGATACGAAACGTATTGAATAAGACTTGAGAGACCTAGAGAGAGAGTAACAAACAGACAGATGAATAGATAAAGATAGACTAACATTATTAAGAAATTAACAGATTATTGACCAGATTTATGATTTAATACAAACCCTACTAAACGTGAAATTGTTACACGTTAGGAAAATAACATGTAATTGCGAAATAACGGTGCGGTTATTCAGGACGAGGCCGGCGGAACCTAATAATTATTATAAAAGTCTACCATTAACAATCCCTGAGGACATAGAACGCTAACAACGCCATATTTGTTTTGGACGAAGTACTTAGGATCAGTACCTTAACCCTACACACACCTTCACCACCAGTCGATGGTGTGAATTGTTTTTATATGTATAAGGTGCTAACAAATTAGCTACCGGTATTTTAAGAAAAGATACTTTATGTTATAATAATTAACATTAACTAGAAATTGAGAAAATGTTCATGTAATTTTTTTTATTATTTGGTTTTCATTTACCGAACAAAATAAATAAATTAAAATTCTACCTGTTAATAATTTAAGTTACCAGAACATTTGCTGTCAAGTGGACGTCGTTTTTTGTTTAGTGGCCAGTTCATTCATATTGAAAAATTAGTAACCATAAGATAATCAAAGAGGTTTTACCACTGATTATTGTTTACTTCATTAACAGGGTGCTTTATAGCTTGGCAACTTCGTTGGTGACACTCACCTGTGTGCTTTTCGTTCTGTGCAGCCGGAACTACTTACACAAGTTATCGCCAACACGAACGGGGGCCTACGGAGGCTGCCTCCATCGGTCGCCGTTCGTGATGGCGGTAACTTGTGTAAGTAGTTATCGCTGCACAGAACGAAAAGCACACAGGTGAGTGTCACCAACGAAGTTGCCAAGCTATAGGTACGTAGCAAACTTACTTCCCTAATTTTCTCTGAAACACATACATAATTTGATTATTGTTTTACAGATAAATAAACTCAAAAAGCCGAAAAATATTGGTATCTAATTTATTAGCCCCCTTATATATGTATGTGATATTGTTTTTGTCGTCCAGAACTTGTTCATTTTATGAATGATAGAACACCAAAGGCGTTTCACCTTGGCCTCACCTGATGAAAACTGGAGCCCTTGTTAAGACTCATAGTCTCTTAGTTTAGGTCGAGTCACATGATTTATATTACTATTCATAGTGCTTTAGCGGTGACCCATCAGCAAAAAGCAATTATATCGCTAATTAACCTGGCCCCTCGTTGGGCGCCACTTTAACTAAGGGTTAGGTAATTAAGAGCTAAATCACTGAAAGTTATGAACTCTTTTAGACTTTCGCATTTTAAGATAAATATAAAAAGATTAACTGATCCGTTTAATTCTGCTAAGAAATGTTGAATAAAAATTGCATTTAGAAATATTATTCAAAGAAAGTCACCCATTGAGTGATATAACAAACAAAGTACATTTTCAAGTAAACGTATCTATTTGCTCTATAATAACCTGACCTGCTAAATCTGGGATCGTAATCAAAGTTTAAAGTATCGGCAAAGGCGTCGTCCTATCGAAGCGCGAATACGCGATTGTCGCGCGAACACGCGATGGCGACTATGGCGCAATGTATGGACGCCATCGCGTGTTCGCGCGACAATCGCGTATTCGCGCTTCGATAGGACGACGCCAAAAAGTGCTAGGATAATTTTCTTTCATTACGTAATGCAAATATTTTTCATCGTCTAAATATTATGATGTCTTCTTCAAATTAGATGAGTCATTAGCCCCTTTTTGCATAAAGTTGTGATAAACTAAGCGGCACAAAATTTAATGTGGCTACTTGAAAGCCCGTCTACTCCCAGTAGTATCGTCCATATCGCGCATAATACTTTATAGCCTTACTAAATGTGAAGCCTTTCTGAATGCGAGTAAACGGGGTACCTACTCAAAGGACGGTAACGTTTAGGCAATCCTAGGTGTTGCAGATATCCATGGGCCACGATAACTGCTTTCCGTAAGGTGGTTCGTCTACTGGTTTGCTACTTATCACAGAGCAAAGATTTTACTTTATTCTGTACTTATCGATATGTTGTGTTGATTTCTTATGACTTTTATTTAAGCTCTTAAAGAGGGGAGTAGTGACAAACATCTACAGTCTATTCCGTATAGGAATAGACAGGAGAAAAATGGTTCTTTATAGTGCCGGATTTAAGTTGACATTCAATAAATGACATTTCTAAAGTAGTTGCTCAATAACATATTTATGATGTCCATACTTTGTGGTTAGCTGAAAATAACAAAAGTTTGCTTATAAAATACCCAAAGAGCCAGAGATAAGCAAAGCAACACTCAAGATATGGGGAAGCTCTGCTCCATGATCAGCGCTGTCATTATTGGATTGTACTATCAAATAGTTCTGTCAAATTCATAATATGTTGTTTTAATTGTTTACTGTTTCTGTTATAGTTTGCTATTCCTAAGTAATTGGTGAATAGTTATTTGTAACGTTCAACTCAATATGAATGATTCCGTGGGGCAGTGGAATAGACGTTTGCTCTAGCGTGCGTTGTCACTCGACCATCGCGAAGAAGAAGTGAAAGTTTATTCTATGGTTTACATGTCTTACAATTTTACATGAAATAAATATTATTACAAGTATTACAACTTTACAGAAAATGTTCGGAATCCCTGCTTCTGTGTCCCTCTAGATAGTCTATTGTTACCCGGTACGAGCTATAAACAGCAATACGTCTTCACAAACTGTCGCATTTATAATATTAGTGGGATGGGATAGTGGGATTTTACTCTCAACAATACCCGCGCCCCATGCGATAATGCGCGCAATAGTATCACGGTACTTTATTGCCATGTTTATACTCATGCCTATATCAATAACAGTGTTGTCTAGAATCCCTCATCAGTTCAACCCGGAGACATCTACTGCTGAACATAGTTCGCACCAAGGACCAATAAAACAAGAGAACTGTCATTCTCCATACAAAAAGCTGTTGCCCGAATTTAGAACGCCATCTATGTATAAGCTTGGTATAAGAATTATATTATTTACAATGATTCAACTTTGCAAACGTGACACAGTATTTAAATGTTAGAATTTATTTATTATTAGCTATTTACGAACTAATTGTTACTATACTATGTTTAGTTTTTTAGCGCCATCTAGTTTTTGCCCGGAAATCCCCTAGCGGTCGGGTTACGATCCAAAGTATGGAGAATGGCTGTCCTCTTGTTTTAATGGTCCTTGGTTCGCACTCAAAAACTTGCACTGCAAACGGTTGCAAATTTTGTGCTTCCATCGAATTCCCGCGACCTTAAACATGTCTTCAAACGGTCTTGCAGAGGGACGACCCACGCTTTTTCTTCTAGTTCATGGTTTCCATTCGACAACTGTTACGTGCGATGAGTTAATCGGACCCAGTCCATTGCTACTTCAACTTTCTATAGCTTGGCAACGAACGGCGACCGTCGGAGGCTGCCTCCATGCTTGCTGATTTACTCGCAAAGCGTCGCTAAATAAACCAAGCAGAAGATTTTTGGTGGTCCGTTCGGAAACCCATTCCGCTCCCAGCAGTGCCGTCCGTATCGCTCGCATTATCGCATGGGATACTTTATAGCCACACTAAACCATAAATTTGTCGACAGCCCCTACACCTTTGTTTGTGAATAACTAATTTGGTCGGCTCGTCCCGTGGGAGGGGACGGCGCGTCGTGTAGGAAAACATCGGTTTGGCTACAATACGTGAAACATTAACTAGGCTCTACGTTATTTAGAACAGCGTAACTCCTCTTTTCGTACTACTAAAACTACAATACGTCTACGCATTCAGGGTAGGTTAGATCGAGGAGCGAGTGGGTTAAAGGTCCCTTAGTACAAACGTCAGTTTCAGTAAATCTTTGGCTGTCTCAAGTTAGGTCGAAATTGACACGTCTCACGAGGGTCAGAGTAAGAGAAATACAGTCGCAGAGGTAGGTGAAAAAAGGACGGCTGTTACGAATAGATTTCAAACCTAGGGCGGAAAATAAAGTATTTTATCACATGGTTTCGTCTCACGAGCAATAGACAAGGACAATAAATATGTCTTAATCTATGTTTCATCATCATCAGCGATGATGCAAACGAAAAGACAGTTAAGTGACCATCAGTAGACCTTAACACATTGTAATAAGGGCGACAAGTGGAGCAGTGTCTTCGATTGTACGCCTAACTCACACGTAATTAAAATAAAAAAAGTGATACCATTGGATGATGAAAAAAGATGCTTTTCGTTTGAGAAAGAATCTTCTGGAGATTTATGGCTAGGGGAATGATGCCTTCCAAGAATACCCCTGGTCACATGTACCATTTTTAGGGTTTCGTACCAAAATGGTAAAAAAGGAACCCTTATGGTGCGACTCTGTCTATTTGTCTGTCCGTCTGTTCGTCTGTCCGTCTGTTACAGCCAGATATCTCAGGAACTACAGCTGCTATCGATTTGAAATTTGGAACAGTTTTATAAGTCGCTAACCTGAGCCTACTCGATGTAAAAAAAAATCTTATACCTTTTTTATTTTTTTTTAACGGGGGTCGAAATGGGTGGTCAAAGTGGTTTTTTTATAGCGCGACAAAGCGTAGCATCAAAAGCCTACTGAACATGTGGCCAAGCCCTAACACGGTCACCATAGGTATACCTATAATGTTATACATACAGTATCCATCAGTGGCGTGGCGTTAAAGAAATCCTTAGGCAAGCCGGAGCAGCTTTAGCTTCGATTTTCTTAAAGAGCACTAGAATTTAGTGCTGAACTGCCTAATATTAGGTAACCCGATGTGAACCGAGTTCTATGGACGCCACGCCACTGGTATCCATTGACAACTTGACAGAGGATCTAATTGATTAGAACGACCGTCCGTCCCTAATTCCCTGTGTGGATTACAGATACCTAAAATCGTTTGTTAGCAGCAGTAGAGTAGTTAGGAACCTCACCGTAAATCTAGTCTGTAACATAATTTGACCTGTGAACTAGTAATAATAGTTCGTAATCGGAGGTCACACTGCTGTAGGCCGTCAAAGTTGAAGCGACGAGTGAAACAAAATATTTTACTAGAAGAGAAAAAATAAAGGTCAGCAGGATTCGAACCTGCATCTCGGCTATCCGGGCCAATGCCTGGGATGTCAATGACACTGACTTCGGTGACATCATTAATGTAGAAGTCTTAGGAGATTTGCACGACATTTTCGAGTATTTGGTAGACAACCGACGCATCTAGCCACATATCTAAAAATATGACGCAAATCTTATTCTTCGACATTAATCATGTCACCGAAATCAATGCCACTGTAATCACTGGAGAAAGGCCCTCGTATGTCCGACTGTTCTCCTCTACAGGTCGCATTCTCAACCGCTTCTCATGCAACTTTGTGAGCATGTTATTTATTATCAAACCCGCTCACGGAATTTCACATCATAAAGATTTTTTTGCCGATTCAGTTTTTGGAGATATTTGTAAATGGTAAATTTTTATGGCCTAGCATGGTGATTCAAACACTCGAGACAAAGGTGTACAGCTCACAGAGCCATTAATTAATAATTCACGAGTCCAATTATGTTAAATACGAGGTTTATAGCGAAGTTGTGAATTATCTTACCGAAACCTACTATCGTTTGATATCAAAGGACCCTTCCAATGTCAATGGACTCTCGTGTTTAACAGACTTCACAAAAAGAGGTTCCTTATCTCGTGACATATTAGATCTGCCTGCCTTCCTCCTCTCTCATACTCTCAATCTCCTCTTGATTGCAAACCAATTGTTTTTCTTAACTCCCGGCAAAAACCGTCAACACATTCTTTCATCTTATCTTGGTAATAGGGCTCCTTGCGGATACACTTCGACCCAATGGGATCTTTTGTGTAATTACCCTTACCGCATCTACGCCATGGCCTGTTCCACCATCTCCATAAATCGGATCATGGACCCCATTGGTAGTGCCTGGAATTCATCTGGCTCTGGGTAACCAGTGCCAAATTCTTTCATTCTAGTTCTGGCGAGGGCATGACATTCGCACAGTATGTGTTTCATTGTCTCTGTTTCCTCGCCGCACATTCTGGATTCAGCATTGTCTGATAGTCCCATCTTGGTCAGGAGTCCTTTGACCCAGAAGTGGTCAACACATTCTTTTTCGAAACTGACTATGAGGCTTACTGACTCTTTCATAGGAATCCTGACGAAGTGTGGGCTTACAAACCTGCAAGCAGATTCGCTAGCCGCGACCACCGTGACTTTTCGCTGATCGCTCAAAGTGAGCGACGGATCAGCGGTATTGGTTAAAACGGTTCAACCAGTCCTAATATAGAGTGTGTGATTTCAGGATCAAGTTCTGACGATGGGAACCGTAAAAATTAAGGGAGCTCTTTAAAAAGCGGGTATACATGTAGGACTGGAAGTGATGACTGGCTGGTGACCGAAACAGATTATGATAGAATCGAATGAAAAAAGGTGTCAGTGCGGGATGTATGTCAGTTTGATTTTAGACGAAAGACGTGCTCGCTGATGTGAATTTACTTTTATAATTGATTTATCCTAACAATATAAGACGTTTACGCTAAAAAGTTGTTTCTGTTAGCCATCCGGGTACATACATGGCTCCATATTAGAGGAGCTGAAAATTACAAAGCGGCTGTCAGCTATTTGTAATGAGACGATCCTCAAATTCTTTGGGCACATTATGCGTTCTAACCAGTACTGCTATAAGAGAAGCAATATTCTCGGCCAAGTTGAAGGCCGACGCGCCAGAGGATGAATCCCGACAAGGTGGTCTAATACCATAGGGAATACTTGTGTTGTGGTACCAAGCGTGGAGCGTATGGTACAATTCCATCTTGTGGATAATTCGTCCGTAAAAAAACGTATACTCTAAAGGTCTCTGTCCACTACAACGTATCATACCATGACCTTACTATGAACGTATCAGACTCGGCATAGTCTCATACTTTTCAATACAAAGTATATTTATTTTGCCTGAAACGTTCATAGTGTGGTATGAATACGGTGTAGTGGGCAGAAACTTTAAACATATAGGTAGCAATTTCAGTACTTATTTATCTTCAGAATTTGTTAGATAGACATGCACTATAGAGTGCCGTAGGTTCAATGTTTGAAGTTTGTTTTCTTAGGAAAAATATTACGCTATTATTTCACAAGCTAGCGAGTGTGAAGCGTAGATCTCCGAAACGGAGATTGGACGAAAACGCTGTCGTCTATCTGTCTGTCTATCCGGTTGCTCCCATTTATATATATTTTTGGGTCGATTTTTGGCGTTTTTTTTTTAACTTCATTAGTGTCATTCCATTTTTACCGCGAAGGTCTAATGAGTATCGATAACTTATGATTAAATCATATGTATCCTCGATACCGTCTATCATTTATAACAAAAGTTAACTGTGATCATCAGTGATCGGATTAGGTAGTGCCATTTCGCGGAACTTCGGTGCGTAAGCTTAATATGGATGTACCTCTTAACCCCGTGATTCCATATGAAAAGTTTAAAGTTTATTTTAGCGTCTTCTTTCAATTTTGCTCAAATATTTTGTTTTTCAAAAATTTCGTGTTCCGGAATCCCAAGTCTTATCCATGTTATGTTCAATGTTTAAGGTCATTGACTCGAAATGGCACTACCTAATCCGAACACTAGTGATCACCAACGCTTGCTGCTATAAAAAAACCGCCGCGGTCGAAACGATTCTCGTGAAGTTTTCTGAGCAGGTTCGATAATTGGGTACTCGACTGTAACCGAAATTTGTAAAAATTATATAAGATCATGTTAAAATAAGTAAATTAAAGAAATGCACTCACGGACAATCAATTCGGGTCATTTTCTAAATAATTGTTCATAGAAAATAACCCTAATTCATTGTCCGTGAATGGATGTTAAAGTATTGAGTTTGATACCTAACGTGTAACTTTTTTTATGAGCCTATAAAGTTGGCCAGGGAAGTCCATTTTAAAAGTATAAAACTATTAATACCATTAAATAACCCATAAAATGAATTACGATAAACGCAAATTTTAACATAGTTGCAGAAAAAACTTCTTGATTTCCCCGAACAACGACGTATGTCTCGTGACGTCTTCAGTATGATAATGGGCTTCAGTGTGAAGCGTTTCTGCACGTTTTTGGGAATGTCTAAAAATGTGATTTTAAAATTGTAGTATCTCGGTGAGTTTTTATGATATTGAAGTGGTTTTTTCACTAATATTTCTATTGAGAGGATTTTCTATAACATATCACAGAAAAAAGTTGTCAAATAGCCAATTATATGTTGTTTTTGTCGATTCAGTTTTCTACAGGTAATAGTACAGTGGTTCCGAACCTGGGGGTAAAATTAAGTTTTCAGGGGTAATACTCATATTAAAACGTTTTTTTTTTTTTAGTACTTTCATATACTTGTCTGTATTACCTATTTTTTGGAGGGGTAATGATACAAATCTAGGTGGGGCCTGTAGGTGATGTGGCAATAAAGGTTAGGAACTGTATACTGTAGCTAGTTGTAATGACTGTTAGCTTAATAGTCTATTTCTCGACGTGAAACATACGTTTCCCATTTTGTATTTCGACGTTTGGAGGTCCTTTACACCTCCAAAACATAATGTTTTGACAACCGAGACTCCTTACATCTCCATTAATTTTAGTCTATGTTTGCCTATTTTCTATATTTTTTATCGTGTGTTGACGCCTAGAGACCCTTTACATCTCTAAAAATGTAGTTTTAAGTTTTGTAATGTAATGGATCCGGAGATTATATACGTCTCTCGATAAAAGGTAAAAAAAATTGTGCCCAGTTATTTGCTTGTTGCATTTTATAAATGTCATCTTATGTAATAATGTCACAATTGTTGTAATGTTGTTTTTAAAAGAGAAACTGGTGAGTTTCTTCAGGCGCTTCTTCTCACCAGAAGGTCATCTACCGAAGCGCCAAAAGAAAATAATCAGACATGTAAAAGAGCCCTTGAGGCCTACTTACAGAAATAAATGAGTTTGAGTTTGAGTTTGAACGACTGTACTAGCATTGAACAAATGAAACAACTGTTCGTCCCGAGTGGTTTATTGAGGTGACAAAAAATAACATCGCTAAACGTTTTATGAAATTTAGAAAAATCTTAACAGCGCGTTCTAGACTCGAGCTGTTGAGGGATACACTACATCTAGTATCGAGTCGAGAAACTACAATTTGTCAAGAGACAAAATTAAACATGACAAAAGAAAAGACAGGTCACGTCCTCTATTCACATAAATATAAACTAAAAGTTAAATAACGAGTACATGTCGAGCCATCTATCGAGGGAAAATATATATATGAGTATAATATTATTTATGGTGCATTACGGTTATACAAGCATAATTACTACTACAGCTCACATAGCCATTAGTTATATATAATAATAAGTGTAGCGTGTCAGAGGCTAGCACACGTTTATTCTACTTCTACCGGCCCGAATCCGCCAGAAAGTTGAAACGTCCGATGACCTAGATACTGGAATTAGTGAAATAATTCAATCCGGGGAATTGAGAACAAACTATTACTAAATTGATTTAGTTTCTGCCGGAACGCGCTAGCGTTTTTGATTATGCTGAATACGAGTTATGAAAAATCAATTGCTTGATGGAGGCGTATATTTAGTCTGAGCATTTAAAAAAAATGCGAGGTATAAGTACAATACAATACAATCATACTTTATTGCACACCAAAAGATAAATTACAATCCAACTTATACAAAAACAGTGGTAAAGAAAAGGCGTTCTTATCGCTAAAGAGCGATCTCTTCCAGACAACCTTTGGGTAGCGGAGTTGATATAAAATTAACAAAATCAAATGAGTAAGTGGTCATAAACGATGCAAAAGACGAAGAATGCACACAAATAACTAAGTACAAGGGAAGCAATACACATAAGTATATAAATTAATACATAAGTACAAGGACAACAGTTGCTAAAAATTTGTATGGGAATATTCTCGGGCCGTGGAGTCCAGATGCCCTCCAACTGGTAAAGAAGATGAGCCAAAAGCTCGTCCAGATCACTGGGGACCACAGAGCTGGCTCGTTCTTCATTCAACTGATCAGTATAGCGATCCAGAAGGGGAACGCTGCCAGCGTAATAAGGCCCGATCTGGCTGACATCACTTAGTTTTAGTTTAGGTTAGGTCAATTGACTTATATATTGATTGTATAGTTTATTTTTACTTTATTTTTTTATTTCTCAAAGTACCCCCACTTCCATTGTAACAATAATTCAATATATTGACGACCGTAGGCTGAATTAGCGTAAGGGGCATTGTTTTGCCTGTCCCTTAACGCAATTTAGCCTACGGTCGACGATATGCCACTTTGACTTATTTTAGAGAAATGCTCTAATCTCTCTCATACTTATATTGGCTCTTATTGGGGACTGAATCCATAACCACCCGCCTCACAGGCAGGGTCACAGTCACATCCCACAGAACTACCGTATAGGTACTTATGCGTATATGTATTATAGCAACCCCTTCGACTCGCAGTCGCCGACCGCAAATCCGATTAGCCTTCCAGGCGATTACATTTCGGCCTTTACGCCAAATTGACTCTTATTCCGTCACCAATAGGAAACAGATTTGACAGTCTTCTTCATAAATACTTGAAATACCTGACTTTGAGTTTGGAAAGTCGTTTAGAAAAATATGAGCCTCAAAAATGTTATTTTGTTGAATCGCCAAACATTTGACCACGCTCTAATAGCGCTTATTACATAAACGTACCGCTCGGCGACAGGGTGACTTCGAATTGGTAATACAAAATGAATGTTTTAAATACATATCCCCTAAACTTAGCCCCTCAATTAAGTCTCATACTTTTAAAATAATCAGAAGTATGTTTTTTTTAATTATTAATTTATCCCATTTTTGTTGGCTTAACATGGTTATCCTACCATAATAATAAACAAAGAGGTTTAAAGATTTTCAAATAAACACTTTCCTCTTTGGTTATCTGTCACATGCCGCAATTTATGAAGAAAACGTGTTTTGATTAGTAATTTTCAGTTGTCAAAAAAATAAGGTTTTCAGCAAAATGACACTTAGGTATTTAATAGAGTGTAACCACACTTTAGGACTTTAATTATTTGTTTTGTTAGAAAATTAGCAATAGTTAAATACAGCAAATTTTAACATAGGGGTTAATGTGTTACACTACATGGCATTAACTGAGCCATAATCAAGTGTTTTGTATTACCAATTTGAAGTCGCCCTGTATATGTACTCAGCCGGCAACCCCTTACTTCCCGGCCTCTGTAGTAATGTACTACTTCTCTAAAGCCCGTGAAGGTATAATAGAATTTAGTAAAAACTTTTCTTTAAACCTTTCCTCTCTAATTTCCGCACACGTACCTTGGCTAATCTATATTAATGAACAACAATATAGCGCGTACCTTAACCCAAATAAAAAGACTTCGCTTGCATTAGCAGCCACTAGAAATATCCACTCTATTAGTGTTTACGTAAAGTTCAAATTTCTTAAAACGAGTATGCTAGGGTTAATATTATGCAGGCTTTTTAGTAGCCTGCTTAAAGAATAGTTGCAATATGTTTAGTCTCAGCTCAGCCTTTTAATTATTTCCTTTATTAATTTCACCTGTCATTTACAAGCTGCAGACTATCTAGTATTTATCTAAAGCAGGAGTGGTTCACTCCGCGATTTCGCCGCGAGGCTACTAGTCATCGAAATATAATAAGTGGAAGCGCAATGGTCACTCAAAATCGGCCCCATGAAATATGTACCAAAGGGACGGAGCTATTAGTAGTACCTAGTACTGAAGAAAACACTATCACATCAAATGAATAGGCTAGATGACTAAAAAAAACTGTTTGGTCCGTCTGTTACATTATGAAAAAATATTGTACACGTATTTTTTGTTTTGTTTGACAAACAAAAAACTGACGAGGATAGAGTGCTTAGAAGTTTCGAGTGACGTCACTCTTGAGTACAAATTGTACTCAAGAGTGACATCACAAGCCCCCACTCCAGAAGTTTGATGATCTATAACTTTGTCGATTTTTAATATTTTGATAAACCAAAAAATACGTGTCCCATATTTTTCTATAATCTAACTGACGGACTAAAGAATTACATATTTTTAACCCAGTCATCATCCCTATTCTCACGTCAGTAGGTTTGTAACCAATCACATTTTTTTTTATTTTTAGTGTCGTTTTGTCGTTTGGTGCCTCGAAAACCTCCCCCCCCCCCCCCCTAGGTTTATGTACGGTCGAAAAAGCCTTTTTTTAAAGCCTGACTAACTCGCAACCCTAGTGGGCGTAGCGATTATATGACCGGATGGTCGGCCATGGCGTTCCCTGGGGTCAAACCAGGTCGCTAGCCGGACCACCCCGAGTGAATCGGACTGGGTGGGTGCCGGGGGTGCCTGGGGTCGAACCAGGCCGCTTGTCCCGGTCCACCTGGATAGTGTCGGACTAGGTGGGAGCCTAAACGCCTGGAGTCGAACCAGGAACCAGTTTGACCAGGGCCACCTTGACTTTTCGCTGATTACTCAAAGTGAGCAGCGAACCAGCGGGAAACATAAGACGTATTGATTTTAAAAAATAGGCGTTATGGGGCAAATTTCAAAGTCATAGCGATACAGCGCGGGAATGCTGCCTGCGTGATGGGCACTCTGCCGAGGGGGCCAAACCTTAGTTTGTAATGTTTTCTTTTATTTTTATTATAGGATTTAGTTTATTAATTTTAGTTTTAGTTTTAAATGTATTTTCCTTATGTTTATTAGTTTTTATTCGGCGTTATCATTCCATACATTATATTTCGATACTACTAGTACCAAATTTTGCTCCTTCAGAGAGGCTTAGCCAGCGACCAGAAAGAGCACGCGTTATGCGATAGAGAGAAATGATCGGATGGGGTGCGTTCCGTTCAGTGGTCGGACCCAAACGCCAGTTCTGTTAGAAAAAAAAGAAACTTAATTCTGTACGTAGTACTAGGTATTACTAATAAAATAAAATAAAAATATAAATAAATATTAGGGGACAATCTTACACAAATCGAACTAGCCCCATAGTAAGCTCAATAAGGCTCGTGTTATGGGTACTAGACGACAATATATTTAATAGATACAAATACTTAAATACATAGAAAACATCCATGACTCAGGAACAAATATTCGTGCTCATCACACAAATAAATGCCCTTACCGGGATTCGAACCCTCTTGCTTCGTAGGCAGGGTCACTACCAACTAAGCTAAAGCGGTCGTCAAACTTATTCTTTGCTATAAGCTCAAGTGACAAGTTTACAACGGGTACAAAAAATTTAGAAAATAAACAACTGAAATATTAAAAAAATGTGACATACATTAAATAGGTGACGGAAATATGGCACGTTCAAGGGAGTATATTATGTTCGTTCAAATACTTAGAACAAAGTTATAGAAAGCCAGTAGTTCAGAGGTAAACTATCCTGGAGCCAGGCCAAGCCTAGTTAGCCCAGGCTGATGGTGTGAAGCGGTGTATTATGCTACAACCACAGGGCGTGTGCTGCGAGCTGGGTTACGGGTACGGGTACGGGCTTTAGAAATATTCAACAGAAACGAGAAAAGAAATTAATAAAAATGTTGGAAAGTTGGTTTCAAAAACTTCACTCTAAAAAAAATTGGTTGCTCCTAACAAGATTGTGATAGTTATAATCAAGCATCTTGGTTCCATACGCGCCTAACAAGACGTTAGACGCACCAACTAAGATGATATTGATTGTTTATCATAGTTCAATTAACCATGTTCTGATTTGATTCAACAAACATTGATGTATAAGGTAAAGGTAATTAAACATGATCGAATCATACAAAGAAGAAAATAATGATAGAAACAAGGAATACATTTGTTAAAATTATCAAGATTCTAGATTGTTGTTTTAATCACTAATGAACTTGCTGTTTTAATTAATCAGCTTTCGTTGATATGTTTAATATCTTGTTTGTTTTATTTAAGTTAACGCCAACAAAGAGAAAATCTCTCTTAGTTGGCTCAGATTTTTTAGAGTGTTGTCTTGCGATTAATTTTACTTTTATTTGTTAAAATTTGATTTTAGTTTTAATGAGCCCATTAATTGTAATATATGTATAATGCGGTAAGTTTAATATTCAATTGAAAATTTGATTGGATCAATTACGGGTGGGTACAATCGAACACACTGTTATAGCTTGGCAACTTGAGATAGGTACATTTTAATTTGTAAAATCTTTTTTCTTCTTCTCTGCCCCTTTTTAAACCTTTTATACCATGGTAAGAATTATTATGAATGAGTGATTGATATTTCCTTTAAAATACTTCTTAATAACAAATTAGGCAGGTACCTACGCGATGTCTTTGAGTAAAGTTTTGTTGTCCTATTAAAATTTACGCTAAAAGGTAAATGTCGATAAAATATTCATTTTCCGCCCCTTGAATATTTATGTACCCTGGAGACCTTGGCACGCTCGCACATCCGGCTCGAAGGACCAGCGATATTTGCATGAGAAAGAAATACATTTGTTTAATAGGACTGTTACTTCCTTTTCATAGGAGGCTAAATGTTTACTATCTGAGATTGCTAGCAAAATCGTCCAAAAAATTACAATAGATGTTTCATTTATTAGAGTCTGAGCACATTCATTTTAAATTACAGGCAATTTATTAAAAATTAATAATAGACAATAGTCTTAAAAACGGTTACGTTTAATACGATTTCATGCATAATATACAGTACCTCATACTTTTCTTTCCCGATAACACGCTATCCTGCTTAAGAATTATTGTACCTATATCAGTGTTTTTCAAACTATTTCACGGCCCGATTTCCTTTATATACGAAAATATTTCGCGACCCCCTATCCTCTACGATATCTAATCTGAATTTTATTACGTTACACTTTAGAGTTTTTTGTTTTTGTTTACTGTCTGACGTTTCTCAACCCTCGTGACCCCCTTCTACAGGCGACTCACATTTTGAAAAAGACTGCTGTATATTATATCTAGCAATTTCCCACGGCCTCGTCTGCATTCTTCCCGTTATTGTCTCAGAGGAACTGTCTACCGCAGTGGTTCTTAACCTTTAAGTGATGAGGGACCATTTGACAAAATCCGTGTCTGCCACGGACCACCAACTGTTTGGAGTAGGGTTTTTTGGAGTGTGCTTTTTTTTAGCCTGAAAGAGCAAAATTTTCGCTGGCCGGACCTTCTTGAGTGGATCGGGAGGACATACAATTTTTTTGGGATCGCTTCGCGGACCACTTCGGGTGCTTCCAGGGGTTATAGTACTTTACTTACCTAGGTACGGTAAAACAAAGAATGTCTCAGGTCGCAGGTATTTGACGCCTGCTATCTGAGGCTTTCTTTATCACCGCCCGTAGTAAGTACAACATTTTAGGTTTCCCCTAGGCCATGAAGTGAGATTTTCCGCACGCTGGCCACTTTATGGCCAGGTGTGGCATAAATATTATTATTCACCTGGTTCCGCCGTTGGTCGATGGTTAAAACTTACCTGCAAATACAAAGTATAAGTATAGTATGTTATTTTACACAGAGAAAATGTATCAAGGTATAAACTAAAACACATTTCAGCCAAAATTGATGTCGTTAACATGGATTCTTAACTCTCTTTATGTTTAAGCATCAATGTTACCAAAACGTGCGTTTTAGCACGGTTTTACGTGATTGGTGCCTTTGCCTTGCCAGAAAGCACGGTATTAGCACGTTAAGCAGTTAGCAGGGTGATGAGTAATGCCTGGATGAACGATAGTTGTATCCCTCTATTTAAAAAACTTAACATTCTGCCACTGCCATGTTTGTACATAAGGGATATATGTGTTTTTGTCAAAGAACATCCCGAATACTTCAAGTTACGGAGTGAAGTCATAGAGAGACGGACAAGACCACATCTTATGTCCCTTCTGTACAAACCACCCAGTCACAAGTACATATACAAAAGAAATGTGTTCAATACAAGTATAACTATTTATAAAAATTTACCAAATGATTTACGGACATTATCAGGGAATATATTTAGACATAAGTTGACGAAATGGCTGATGGATAAATGTTTTTACAGTGTGGGGGAATATTTAAATTATAAAAATCTACTGACATCTTAATGATCGATTACGTATATATTATTATTATTATTTTAATTCAATAACATCTATAAATCTAGCTTAATTAATCAAATATTTGTACACGTGCTTGCATGTTGAATACACAAGAACATTTTATACTGTAAAACCTTTTAAACTGTATTCTGACAAATAAAAAAATTCTGATTTCTGATTTAATTTCACGCTTCATCATCATCATCATCATTTCAGCCATAGGACGTCCACTGCTGGACATAGGCCTCCCTCATAGATTTCCACTTAATTCGGTTGGAAGCAACCTGCATCCACCGTGAGCCAGCAGCCGCAGCAGCAGAATTTCACGCTTGCCTCCAAAAAAATAAGGAAAACCGTGCGTGTGTAACCTTCGAAATATAATCTATAAAACAATAACGAATAACAAAACAGACAAAATTTGCCCTATAACGCCCACTTTTTAAAATGAGTTTTTCTTAATGTACATATCAGTGGTGTTGATACACAACTTAATAATATTTACTATGCATCAGCGCCTATTCTAAACCACGACACATGACTCTCGGTGGGTATTCTAAAATTTTGTAGACCTGTCTATTATATCTGTATAAGTTTTATACTTATAGTAATCTCTAGAATACTCTGTCTAGTGTATCTGTATCTGTGCTTTCTATGTCATGTTTGTGGATGAATAATGTTTTTACCCGACTGCGGCGAAGCCCAAAGGAGGGTTATGTGTTTGACCTGTATGTATGTATGTATGTATGTCCGTTCCTGTGTCCGCTCGTAACTACTCAACGGCACATCCGATTTTGATAAATGATACATCATTAGATTCGTCTTGATGGTGCGAGTGTCACTGGCTGAAGTTCGTTAAAATAAACAAAATGGCGGATTTTATGCAGTTTCAAAGTGCACCGCGGTCGGGTTCTTTTTAGTAAAAATGTGGTTATTATCTATCTATCTATGTTTGAGTCTAAAATAATTCCTGCCAAATATTCATATCAAGTTTGAGTAGACAGCATTTTCGTCACAGTCGAGGCTATTACAGCAACATTGCCTCGACTGTAATGGGTTATTCTTCAGAAATATGTCTGCGTCTTATTCCTCTGTCTCCATAAATTTAGTATGAAGAAGGACCAGAAGAATAAGGTGACCGCAGACATATTTCTGAAGAATAACCCTAATGACCAACATAGCCCACTCGTATCATAATGTACTATTTTGAATCAGTAAGAAAAACCGAATAACCATCCTTGGATATCCAATTATCCGTTCGTGGAGTCAGCGATTTTGACGTTATGTGCTTCCTAACGGGAATTAGACCATTTAAAGAGATCAACAAATTACAAAGATCACTATCAGAAATAACACCTAAATAACACAGTTTTAGTTTTATTACCAATAAAGTTTACCTACTGAAAGACACAATTATAATTAAAAATTAAAGATATTTAAAAGAAATAAACAAAGCAAATGTACGAGTCATTGGAGAATTAATAAGTACGGAATTAAAATTCGCCCCAACGCTCGGCCGCTTCGGAGAATTGGCTGAAAGCAATTAATGCCCGCCTGACCTCTCTGAAAAAAATACAAGAACGTGTAAAGAATCCGAACTATAGCCGATTGGAGAATAGTTCTCAAGTGGTGTTTTACACTAGAGACCTCGCGACTTTTTAGGGTTCCATACCTCAAAGGGAATAACTAAATGTTTCTACTAAAAAAACCCGACCGCGGAGCACTTTAAAAGTGCATAAAATCCGCCATTTTGTTTATTGTAACGAACTTCATACCCAGTGACAGTCGCGCCATCAAGACGAATCTAATGATGAATCATTTATCAGAATCGGTTGTGCCGTTGAGTAGTTACGAGCGGACATAGGAACGGACATACATACATACAGGTCAAACACATAACCCTCTTTTGGGCTTCGCCGCAGTCGGGTAAAAAACGGAAGCCTTATAAGGTCACTTTGTTGTCCGTCTGTCTGTCAAGACCCTTTATCTCGGGAACGCAAGGAGGTATCGAGTTGAAATTTAAACCATATACTAAAGTCTACGCTACGCTAAAGTTGTACAAAAATCAAACTTCTAGGTTAACGTAACGCCCTTTATGCCGCAAAAAACGTATATTTCCACACTCTCAAGGAAACCAAAATTTATAGGGTTCCGTTGTTCTAGAACTATGAAATTTGGCAAGTAATACCGTGTTATAATACATGTATAGGAAAAAATCTGAAAACTGTACATTTATAATGAAATCATACAAAAATATAGTCTTTATATAAACCCTCGGTGGGCGAGACCGACTCTCACTTATCCCTGACTCTCAAATGCTACGTACGTACGTATAGATACAATCGCCCTGATTTCCCAGTGTTGTTCAATAAGCATATGCATCTTGCATAAAACAACGAGTGCACATATATCAATAACACGTAACCACGCCGTGGCAAGCCTCCAACTTGAGATGATCAAGCGCGCTATATTTTAGAGGAAACTCTTTGCTTTTACAAGATTCGCCGTTGTGCTTGTTTAGGTCAAATAAAGAAATGCGAGTGCGTTTGGGGACTTTGTGGTAAAGAAATTGTATCACTGGTACAAACAAGATCGAAATACTTTTGTATTACAGCAGATGTCAAAGATATGTGTAATTTTTAGGGTTCCGTATTTCAAAAGGAAAACACGGCACCCTTATAGGATCACTCGACCTTTCCAGATCCGCAATGTACTGCTACTAGCCGAATTTTACTCGCTTACTCACCGGCGGACCAAGTGCCTATAGATAACTAAAACCATCGAAATATAATAAGTATGTAAGCGTAACTGATGCATCAAATCGGCCCACGAAATACACACCAAAGGGGAGGATCTAGTAGGGACTTAGTGTTGCAGAAATAGTACATTACACAACTTACGTAAAACAAAGAAAGGCCGAGATCGCAGATGTTTGCGGCCCGAGTTGCAAGCGAGGGACGCAAATATGCGATCGAGGGCTTTCTTTATTACCTCCCGTGTTGTGTACATCATTTTATGTCTACATATGGCCAGAAAGCGGCTTTTTCCGTACGCGCAGCGGGTATAAAAACTATAACATCAAAGGAATTTCTAACGTCAGTAGGTTTGTAACCAATCACATTTTTTGTCTCCTAAGCAATATGCAACCTTTTTGAAATTGTGCCTTCTCAAACTTAATATTAATTTTTGTCATAAATGACTTTAGACGTAAACATTAAGGCCCGGTAGGACCTGGCTCGCATTTCAAATACAACTAGGGTCGAGCGGAATGCAGATTATTGCAGATTATCTTCGATTTCTAACATAAAAGTATACGTTATCAACCCAAACATGAGAGGATGCCCTGCATGACTGTGAAATCATGATTGTCAGGTATTAATTTTGTCAGAAAAGGTAACTGGTAATGAACAAAATGAAAAAAATGAAAAAAATACTTTATTTTAGAGTGTTTTCGCGCTACTTTTCTATCGAGCGAAGTGTTCGCTATCGTGTTCTAAGTGAGAGGAAGCCCTAGATACAGTTCTGAATATTATTATATATGTTTTACAGTGACCTACGAGTCAAATAAGTGCTCTAAAAATGATTTGGAAACTAGGCTTCCGCGCCCGATTCTCGTCTTACCTCGCCTTAAGTTGGTTATCAGCTCCACTGATACATAAGACGTATTTTTTTTAAAGGTGGGCGCTATAGGGCTAATTTCGTAACGTCATTTTTGCTCGGCGTTATCGTTCCATGCCTAAAACTCACGGATAATCCCGGTGTGAATCAAATCATACTTAACAAAATAAAAGCTTACAAGTTGCAACAAAATGTGAAGTCTAAATGCCGGAATTAAACCCGGCTTTATTTGTATCACCGTTGTACGTGGCCGAGCAAAACACTCCATCAGTTTAACGTTAAACAAAGAGATTCTAGATTTAAATCTAACGATTACCTCCTATCTCACATCTCAATTACCTATTCCTTGAAAAACGGACTTTACGTAGCACTAAATAAGGTTGCATTCAGTGAAATACCTGTGGAAGATAGGCCGTTAAGGATTGGAGTTTGAGAGTTATATAAACTTCAAAAATAGAATTCGACATCGCCCGTTTTACGATGCTCGTAAAAGGGGGAGACGGAGGCATATTTTCACCTTCAGAAAGAAAATTTGATTTAATTTGAGTTTGTAATGGGCACTGTAAATTATTTTCCTGTACAGTGCAGGTAATTTATGTGTAGCTTCGGCATAGTGCAGGCTGGGGCCGAATGCAAATCATTGCTTTAGAAGCCCAGTAAGAGCCCGAGTGGATTTAGAACGTTTCGTTTGGAATTATGGTTGGTCCTAAGACGACCGAGCTTTTGCTCGACGAGAGATTTCCTTCTGTTTTTAGGGTTCCGTACCAAATGGGTGCCGAAGGGACCTTATTACTAAGCTTCCGTTGTTCATCTGTCTGTCTGTCCATCTGTCTGTCACACAGCTGTATCTTATGAAACGTAATAGGTAGACACTTGAAATGTTCATAGAAGGCGTATTTCAATTGCCGCAATAACAACAAATAATAATAATGAAATAAAATTAATGGGGGTCCCCATACAGTAAGGGTTTTCAGCGTTTTGTGCTACCCGGTGGTACGGAATTCTTCGTGTGCGAATCCGACTCGCTATTAGCCGGGTTTTTTTGAAGATGATATCTAGATTAATTAATAATGATGGTTGGTTGTCCTGTTGCAACTACAGTCGAGTTCATCATTATCTGAGCAAAGAACGGATCAAAAATATCTGACCTTAGTTCTTATGCTTCTGACAATAGGGTCTTGTTCAGATGTTTTTGGTCCAATCTTTGCTCAGATTATGATGAACTCGACTGTACAAAGTATAAGGACGGCCGAAAACCGAGCAAGATGGAGAAATTTGGTGCATGAAGCCACGACAAACTTTCAGCAACACAACCTTCAGTAACACAGCAACACAAGCCTGCAGTAAATAAAATGAAATTTCATGCTCTCATCTCATTTCAACATTTTTTAATATCTCATTCGTCGTTCGCTCCGTGACCACGCCGTATTTAACAAGATTAATTCGTCTATTAAAGTCCAGAAGTTCCATTTTATAGAGGACCGCAGGAGTAACGAGCGGTGTTCTAAAGTACTGTAAACTTAATAAGCATTTTAAAAGTTCCGAAACAAATTGTACGCGATATAGTATTTTTAGGGTTCCGTACCAAAATGGTAAAAAAGGAACCCCTATGGTGCGACTCTCTCTGTGACAGCCAGATATCTCAGGAACTACTGCTGCTATCGATTTTTTTGAATAAAAGTGAAAGTTTGTATGTAAATCCCAACCCGGGACATTTAATGTTAAAGTTATTTGGACTAGTTTCAAAACAGAAGGTTGCCAATATAGTTTTATTTAATTCTGTCGTTTCCACAATTGACTGATATTTATACTTAAAAGGAATAGAGTTTTAGGTAATATCTATAATTATAATCATAATCTAACATGTTCTGCTCTGTACTAAAACAATTTCTAAGATAATTTTCCCGTCTAAGAGGTCATCACTTAAAGCTGGACTCTCATCGGTCACATAGTAACCCCCATAAAAACTTTCTGAGCAACAGAGTGGTGAAAGCCTGGAACAAACTACCAGAAGATGTAGTTTCGGCATCCAATGTCAACCAATTTAAGAACAGATTAGACAAGTATAATTCCACTCAAGCACGTCAATAAGTTGTTAGCTCACTGGATACAGGCATTATCAGTTGTACCAACTGCCTGCCTGATTAAATAATATAATAATGATATAATTTCCATGGTCGCGGATAGACTGAAAAAAAAGTTTTTTTGTCCGTCAAAATTACAATTTGTGCACCGACTACATACATGCGATTAAAAATGTTAAAATTATTATTATAATGAGTGACAATATCAAAAACCCACGACAGATTTTCAAATTTGATAATAATGCTGACGGCAACTGAAGTTAACGTCGTGCAACTTCTTTTTAGCACGCGAGGTACATTTTTGCTTCTACCTCGATATATTTCTGTGACTTAACCAATATTTTTGCTGTCACAAAAGGACATATATTACTGGGGTATGTTACATCATTTCAGGAAGAAGATAGCGAAAATAGAGACATAAGCTTCAAATTGCCGGCAGGCTATACGTCAAAAATCATATTTGAATCAAATTCGTCGCAAGACCTACGGCAGACGACGTAAATCCATCGACATTAGTGACATACGACTATATCTTACTGAGCCTAGTACCTGGAACTAGGATACAGGATACAATTTTAAAAAGAAAAACGCCATATAAGTCAATACTAATACATCGCATACGTCACTATGATTCTGAGATTGGTGGGACACGAAGTGACCATAAGAAGATAAACAGCACATTTGTTTATAAACATCAGTCACATACGTCACTGTTCTTCTGAGATGAGGGCACAGCTTTGAAAGAGACAAGGCGTAAACGCTTACAGGTATGTCACATAGGATATTGTTATTCCGAAAATGAATGTGATATTGCAATGCATCATGCAATATGCTGGGATGTGTGTACACTCGCCATCAGATACGTCTATACAGTTCAGGGTGCTCAAAATATGTGAACAGGCATTAATTTAATTTAAACGTTACATTAGCCAAAAAATATTTCATTGGATAAAGTCGCAGAGAGGGCGCTAGTTATTTATTACTAACCATCTAGTATTAGATCCTTTTTGAGTAATGCAGGCAGTTTTAGATTAAAAAGATGAAATTCGAAATATGATGTTGACGGATGAATTGTCAGTCTTCTTTGGTAAATGTAAGGAATTGTGCCGATCTCTGTGAATTTATCGTGTAACTGTTAGTTTATTATCAACGCCAACTTAGATTGTGTAAAGAAAGACATGAAGAGCAATACACCAGCACTCAAACTGGTGCGGATACCTACTGGATTATTTATACCATAACATTAAGGCACAGACCACCTCCACTAGACGGAGCATGCCATACGACACGAGCTCACCACGCATATCGGCGATTAAATATCGGTAGATATTACTAGTACAACGCGTGTTTCACATCTTTTTCATCATTTTATGTTTCGAAATTGTTGTCGGATTGAACGGAAATATTTATTTCACGTTTGGTGCACACACAAGTCAGAAACATGGTCGCAACTGAACGAGCGGCCGGTCGCGTAATGTCGTAATGCTATACAATTGACCAAATCTCATGTGAGCGCGCGCCGCCCAACATGCTCCGTCTAGTGGAGGTAGTCTGTGCATTAGGTGACCAAAGGTGATCCGAAACTCAAAGGTAATGTTTGTAGGCCTTCCTCGTCATATATAATATTGTCTTCGGTTTCCGCAATTCATTTCATTGGTTGGTTCTTCTAAACATGGCATACCTAGAGCCTTTTGTTTAAAATTATGTTCTTGTTTGCATAAGGCGAGGCTGATAAGTTTTCTTGGCGACTTCTTTCTTATCCAGTATGCGTTTTGGAAGCGCCGCTAGTTTCTAAGGTTAGGGTGGTAAGCCCTTCTGGCATGTGTGTGAACGTCTTTACACATTAGGCCCATCTGGCAACACTATTTTTTTTCTAATGATCTGCGCCTTGACCTTGAATAGGTATCACGCGCTCCTAAAGGGCCGAAGAGTGACTTCTTGTTCGTCTGCATGCTTTGGTATTGGCAAATAGGTATTTGTGTGCTATACACCTCTATTGCTAATGACAACATTCAAGATGGCAACTACCGGGACGGGATCCCCTTGTTTCCCATAAAGTTATAAGACATACTGTATTGTCGAAAGTATTCGTTTCTCTAAATTTTTTAGAATATTTTAAAACGTTAGCATATAGAATACAATATACAGTATGACTTTTAAAAATTATGGGAGACAATATAGACCCTACTGGGACACTGTCAAGCACTCGGACGCCTACCTTACTTTTAACGAACGTTTTCGTTTTACAGCCATTGTTTGTATACATGTCGGATTGGGTTCAATCTTGCAGAACCCAACAAAACTGACGATCAGAACTTTCCGGATACAGCTGTCGGCATTTCGTCCAGTCATGTTGGTGCTACTGATTACGGCCGGCTTTTAGGTTAATGCGTTCGATTTATGCAACTTAAATCGACCTTAAATGGCCTGACGACCTGGTTAAGGTCGCCGGAAGTCGATGGAGGCGGGAAGCGTGCGATCGCTCGTTGTGGAAGTCTTTGGGGATGCTTATGTTCTGCAGTGGAGTGGACGTCTGAAGAATGACATTTTTGCCAACCTCGTTCGAAAATACCAAAAATTTGGATACTCTATTAAAAGTTTGGAGTTACTTATTGGATTTAGATTGAAATCTGAAATGGACTGTGTAACTAATGCGAACTTTTAATTCGTCCGATTTTTAAAGAAGATTCATACATGTATAAAAAGAACTCGGACAGCGGAAAAGAGGAAAATCAATTATATTATTGCAAATAAACGCAGAAAAATTATAAACATTTGATAAATTACGAGAACTGCCTTAAAACTATTTTGAAAGGGAAGATAGAGAGAAGGAGGGGTAAGAGCTAAGTCTGCACCGATCGAAAAATGGTAATATTTAATTTCCTCTATAGAAAAAAAGTCCAACCGCCTTTCTTCAGGCGGCTAACGTACAGTGGGATAGAAACGCGTCTTGGAATTTAAAAATAGAACATAATCAAATAAGTTCACAATGCACATTGTGAGGATTAAATTATAATCCAAGAACCATTCGTGAGCGGAAATGCACCGTTAGTTTTAAGGGCCGTCGTCTGCCAGGCTTTTCCGTCTCGCTCTCACATTGCTTGAAAGAAAGAGACGGACAATTGTTTACTGCCCCCACCGCTTGCTTATGCACTCTTTCGGAGACGTCTTTTGGATTTTAAACCTCTTTTAGGCTTTAGTTGCTTGGGCTATGCAATGGCCGCCTAAATAATGCGTGTATGATATTCGTACAAGATTTTAAATATATTGCACTAGCATTTACCCGTGGCTTCGCTCAATCCAGGACTTGGTCTACTTGCATGCCAAATTTCAGCTCCTCCATCTAGTTGTTACGTTGTTATTTAGTAGCAAGCATCCAAGTATCTTCGCAAACTTTCACATTTATAATATTAGTGTGATTCTTTGAAAAAATCTTTAGATGAATAGCAAAAGATACACTGAAAACAGATAAATATTAGGAACTATTCTATACTTCCAAAGGGTTTGCAAAAAAAAAAAGTAAAAGTCACGAAAAATTACAAAGCAGCTTTTGAAGGTTCTGTCTCAACAAGAGCAGAGCTTTTCGGCAATGAATAACAAAATAGCGTTTAAATTAACAGGACGAAGTACCACTAACTTATAAACTCTGAAAATAAGACACAGTCCACAAACAGCGAACATCGTTTCACCACGTTTTCTGCTCAACAAAAAACTCGGCCCGTTTCGAGGTCACGAGTCACGGAAGGAACTAATTCCTTTCTAAAATGTGTTTTTTCTGTGCCACCAAAGTAGGTCACATAGGTACAAGTTTCTAAGGGTAGGTTTGAGGTAAAAGTTAGTCTTTACTCTAAAGTTACCGCTATAGTTATTTTGTACAAGGTATGAAGTTAATATGGACTGCCTTTTTAATAATTCCAAATAGTTGACACCCTCCTGCTACCTCTGTTAATGCCTTAACATTGAAGATAGCAACTACTAGGACAGTGCCAAGCACTAGGACGTCTACCTTAATGTAATGCCCAGGGGGGCAACAAATGCTCACATTAATATTAGAACTTTGCGAGTTCCACATAGCAACCAAAAATGCCATTTTAACGAGGCGGGACGTCCTGAGCATTTACCAGTTATACAGGGCGGAAAAAATTTATGGGCCCTGGTGGAGGGGAACTACCTTAAATCCTTTAGTTAGCTCATTTTACTTAAAGGAACATTCTTTTATTTTTAAAAAGAATCAAAACTGCGTTCAAAGATTTTCTTAAATTCTCTTATGGCCTTTGTATTGGAATTGATTGTAAAATAAAAATAATGATAGATTTAACGATCTTTTGTATTCGTAAGACCAAATGTTTAATAGAGAGATTTTGTCCTGAACAATAGTCCTATCGATTAGTAGAATAAAATAGTGAGGGCTTGTTTTTTTATTTTTAGTTGGTTCGATTCGCGGGTGAGACAAGCGATGCAGCATGTTTCTTTTTAAAAATAAAGGAATGTTTCCTTTCAGTAAAATGAGCTAACTAAAAGATTTAAGCTAATTCCCCTCCAGGGCCCATAGATTTTTTCCTACCTGTATATAATAGCAGGGGCAGGGGATAATATTTTTGAAGAACATGAATGTCACGGAACTGTACAGGCGTCGATCCGGAAGGCAGAAAATCGAACTTTGGTGCCAGTGGCGTAGTGAGGGTGGTGGTGCCAACAAGGAGGGGGGCGCAAAAACGAAATGAAGTAACTAACTACCTATACGAATAACTACCATCCAAATTCGCAAATATGGAAAAAAGTTGAATGCACAAGCAATTTCACATGGATAATCCGCCCCGAGTATTACTAAGGCAGAAAGGGGCGCAGTTTCGATGCGTGCCCTGGGCGCCGTTTTACGTCGCGCACCGACCTCATGCGGTCGCGACCCTCAGCCATGAGGAAACGAGGAAGAAGAGAGAGATAATGAAACCGAACATTAGCACCTATAACTCACGTAGATACTTCATTAAAGAGTGCAATGACTTTATGCCCTTTTTTGTTGGCGCGGCGACGAAATGGGCAATGTGCAAGTGCATGCGTCATCCAAAAACAGCTCTTCGCAAGCCAAGGCTATAAAACCGCGAGCCAGTCCTTTGAAGCATTGCATTTAAATTCAATGTGTTAAACTTTCAGAATCCAGTACATCGGTCTATCAAAGGAAACATGCTGGCAATATCCATGCTCAGAAACATGTACGAGTATTATCTAGATTTGTTTAAATGTGATGTATGTATGACAATAGATACTACTCCTCAGTGAAATTCAGATACCATACCACAGAATCGTCATGACCATAGCTTGGTCCCTTTAATATTTATAGCGCTGTGGTTGGGCTTAAATTATTGCAAAATTCATTAAAAAGTAGATAAGTACCAAAATATTGCAGTTGTTTCCGTGGCGCGCAGCGAGCACAAGTTTTCCGAAGAAGCAAATTTGGATTCACACTACCCTAACTGGTTCTTACCTACAAAATACCAGTAAAGAACTACATCTTACTTGGCGATTTCAATGTCGATTTCTAGTGCGGTAGTAGTGGTATCATATCTCAACATTTTGAAAGTGGGAATGGAGTTTATTTAATATTAAGCTAAATTAATTTGTATTTACTATCTTTTCGACCACAATAGACGTCACAGCCGGCACTCAGGAGTTGACACTCTCGGTGTAATACATTTCATCGTGTTTTCTGAGTCCATCTTGATATAGGTTTGTGGCTTTTAAAGTATGATAATACTTTTTTATAGTAAAGCAAGCATATTCTGTACGGTATTTGAATGTATGGTAAGGACTACGTCTCTCTCTATCGCATAACGCGTGCTCTTTCTGGTCGCTGGTTATCGTCGGTTGGTCGACTGGTGCTTGGTGCGGACGGCCGCGAGGGGAAAATTTGGTATCAGTAGCCGCGCGGCGACTCCTTTTTTTTTTTAAGAGTAGAAAATGCGTTACGCATACCACCAGGGTGCGAGGACGGACCCTGGTGGTTATGTGGGACTCCTGCCTTAACCAATTCAACTGCTATCGAGTTATTGAGTAACAAAAACATCAGGAAATTCACGCGTCTTTTTCTTTTCACATTTATAATATTAGCAAAATAATTGAGCACCTACATACTACAAATGAGTTGGTCAACTTCACGAAAGGTATCTCAGCCTAAACTTCTTTTTGATTTTGAATTATAATAATTTACTAAGTATTTGTTATATTGTGGAAACATAAATTACTGAAACATCTCTTAAGATAACATTTTAAAGCATAGCCATCAGAGTAAGATTTTTGTAACGTTAGAAAAACCGCCTTTCCTTTTCCATGCTGCTATTTTATTTACCACAGATATCTTCTCAAACCACAATGTCTTAATAAGAACAGAAGTGCACAATACCGATACTTGGTATCCTGCCAACAATGCAGGGGCCGCGTTAGAAACTGCATTTAAAAGCCTAAGAGAACAAGGCAATACACTACTTACAAAAGAAATCTTAATGTTTTAAAATAAACTTTTACACATTCGACGAAAAAAATCCCAAAACGGAGTCACGAATCTCCCAAATAGCTTCATAAAATGCAACCGACATGCAAAATACTGCATACGTACAATCAAAAACGACTCAAGGTATAAGGAAAATAATGGCAGTTACGATCTTTTTTCCAAGGCGTAGCCCGAGAGCTGAATGAAAAAAACAGCTTCATTCATATACCCAAATCTCTAACCTCAATGCTACAGTTAAAAAAAGTCAATTACATTAGTGCGTCCATTACGAAATGCCGTCTTTGTACGTTAACACGCTTTATACACATGAAAGGAGCAAACTTTTTAAATTCGTGAAAAGTTTTGTTTATTTAAATCCACATTAGAGATGGGAAAAATCTACAAAATGTTTCTGTAGGTTTACTTTGGACCTGTTTTTCTGTTTTATGATGTTGCTTAACACATTTTAAAGGAGTTGGGAGCTTGGCACAAAAGCAGAGCTGTAGTGTTAAAGAGTTTTGAGTAAGTAAAAACTGAAGGTTTGCTACGTAACATATAAAGTGCTTGTTTGGATAAAGTTTGTTTAAAGTTATGGCATATGTTAGGTCATCAACACTTTACTAGGGGGCCATCCATAAATTACGTCATTTGAAATTAGGGGGGGGTCTGGTCAGCGGATGATGATAATATGACGTAGGAGGGGGCGACAATAGGACGATAGGATGATTGTAGGGGGGGGGTCCAAAATCGGCAAAAATCGATGACGTAATTTATGGATGGCCCCTAGGCACTCATTTAACCGGAGTTTTGCTGGTGTTATCTATACAAAACGATTCCTATCAGCCAAGCCAGATCTTTAACTTCAATTTATATTAAATTATCTACTTTGTGTAGCATCATATAGGTACAGAACTTGGCATTCATTTAGATCTTGAATTTTTGGTCGACGAAATCGATAGCCACGACATTGTTAATATTGAACTTTACTTTTCAAAGCCACTTTATGGCCAGGTGTGGCATAAATATTAAAATAGAAAGTGACATTAGTGACATATATGTCCATAGACAATGCGAATGTCAAGTCACGTTCGGAAACCATAGCGGTAAGGACCTAAAACGGCCATTTTAGTTGATTTTATATTTGCAAAATACCGACATACATTATTTAAACATTTAATTAATGTTAACGTAATATGTGTTTACATGTATTTGCAATAACAGTTATCTTTAAATAAATATTTCAGTGATAAAAGTTAAAAAAGTAAGTTGGCGTTTCCTTTGAACATGACAAATAAGAGTAAAACATGTACTGTATCCTACCTAACTTAATCTAAACCTAAAGCTGATCTAAATATGCTACCCTAAGCCTACCTATCTATCTAACTCTTAAACTACTCATCCTACCTACTCCTCACATCTGACCTGATACTCTACTAATCTACAAATACTCATAATTATCAAATATCTAAATCCTACCTAACTTTAGCACATCTAAACCTAACTATGACCTAACAAAGACCTAGATAAAATTCTAATAAGACTATTGGTAACCTAACATAAATTTTGCTTTGTTTGGATCGTTGATTTGGCCAAGTAATCGTCTAGTGATCTAAAAGGAACCCACGTGATGTCCGGAGCTAGTAACCTTAAGTTCTTTTCACATAATAGGATGGAATTATTTGTCTTTCTAAACTTATACTAAAATAATCTAACATCTGAAATATATAACTACGCCTATAATATCAGTAATTAAGACAGACAAGATAAACTACAGCTAAGTTTAAAGTTTTCTAATTGGAATCTTACTAACCGACTTCATAAAAGGTGAAAGTGAAATATTATGTTTTATATACCAAAAGTTTTTGTTTTTGGGGTTAAAGTGCACGCTCCGCCCCGCGTGGCACAGTAGACCTCGTCTCCTGACTGGGTATCTCCCTCCCCATAGTTCGGAAGGAACTTTCTTCTTTTTTTTTATATTCTTTTGGTCATCAGTCTTAATATAGCCTTGCAACGCTATTGCTGGAATCGTGAGAGGACATGTTTGCAAAGGGATATCTTTACATTTAATATCAGGTATATGAATACCTCACAAATATCAAAATACTAATAGCTGTATAAAATAACATTCCAGTTCTTTCAGTTCCTTTTATTCCACGCTAGGGTCTTCTAGCCAAATTATACGGAATAACAATGAAACAATATCGTCCAGACTTAGGTGATAGGTACTTTGGATTCGCCTTGCTATACCAAATATACCAAAGATCGTGCTTTGCTTTGATCAAGCCTGTCCAATAAGGTCACTGTCAACCGATAATTGAAGTGGATTCTTTTGAACCAAGACAACAGAATACTATTGTATAAAGCTCACAAAAAGAGAAAGCTAATGCAATTATTTTCATTTCATTCATTGTGAATAGCTATTTTTAGTCTAGTCCACAATTGTCTGATTCTACCAACGTTTCGGATATTCGACCCGGAAAATATGATGGAAAGAAACGCCAAGTATCCACCTTGGGTCGGGAAGTTACTTTAATATGTAAGTATGTCTAGTAAGTCATTTAGTCAGTAATCTTGTCTAGTAAGTCATTCAGTCAGAATTAATGTCTAGAAAGTCATTCAGTCAGTATAAATGTCTAGAAAGTCATTCAGTCAGTAATCCTACCTAACCTACTTCACCTACTATAAAATCAATACTCTATCCTACTTCAGTACCAATAACTAACAAGAAAAGCAGTACACTTACTCATACTACTCTTCACTAATCATTACCTATCAAAATATAAAACAAATCTGACTAAAACGCTTTGAAGAAAAGCAGTACACTTACTCATACCACTCATCTTCAGTAACTATTACCTACCTAAATATGAAACAAATCAAACTAACTACCTTGAAGTAAAGCAGTACACTTACTCATACCACTCATCTTCAGTAACTATTACCTATCTAAATATGAAACAAATCAAACTAACTACCTTGAAGTAAAGCAGTACACTTACTATACCACTCAACCTCACTAACCAAAGTAACCTAGTCCTATCAGCTATACTAACCAACTACTCTGTACGATAATGCAAACTAGAGACCCGGGTCTCACATTTAAATTACTCGCGATGTTTTCCGATTGTGCAATGGAAAACTCCTAAGCTAAAGCTACATAAGTCGGGTAAGGAATCCCTTAGACCTAACACCTATTCCTTGTGTGCGTAGCTATGTCTCGCGATAGGGATTGGGACAGCGAGGACATAGCCAAAATAAAAGTGAATATATAAATAGATAGATGCACTAGGTCAAGACAATGGTCACTTTGAATAGCCTGGTGTAGCTACCCAAACCGACAAATGTCCAGGGAGCTAAAGGTTTGTGCTTGAATATAAACAAACCCTGCCGTCACTCCAAACAGACAGAAAAACGCCGACCGCCGAACTAAATACGCTTTCTAGAAACAAAAGTCTGTCAGTTAACACCGCGAGGTGACCTGCCTTCAGTTCTAGAAATCCAACCCGACTCTGGTTGAAACTTGGATTAGGTCCTCAAAGAAAACTAAACCCCACGATCTACTAATAAAAATACTAAAACTGTAAAACCGCACTTATACAAATTAAACAACTAAAAGAATTATTAAAACTACAAAACCCCACTAATAAATGAATGCGGAACCCCACTCTAGCTATTAAAATGCACCATTCACCATCACAGCCAATACCATTACTTTAGAAATAATAGCACTAACCATGTCGGAGAACAAAGCACTCCACAACTAAAGTAAACTACACTACCCCAATTGAACACTAAACAAAACTCAAACCCGCAAACTGTGATTTTAAATAAACTAAAACTGCTAACCCCACATTATTTATTAAAATATATTATCTACCGATATAAACCATACTAGTATTATAAAACACCAGCACAATCTACATCAGCAAAGAATACACTCAATAAATAAAGTAAACTGCACTACTATTTTAATCACAAAATTAAAAGAATTACACTTTTACAAACACTATAAAACGCTCACTATAATTTAAGAAAACCCCTCACTAAACTGAATTAAATACTATAAGGCCCAAAACTAGATGTAATGCATTATTTCCCAACTCAGGTCATACTAGCGATCTAGACCTCTAGCAGAACCTAAGCTAGCAAACAATACGTCACAGCGTAACGTCTAACTAGAGAACCTTACTCCAAGCCCGTAACAAAATGAATGCCCAAAAAAAACAAACGCTCCCGCTTTTATGCCTAAAGAAGTCATCAAAAACTTCCTCCGACACCTCAACATTATCTAGCATCTTAAAATCCTATGCATCCTGTGCCTCGTGTGAAATCTTGCACCCAACGTGCCAGTCCGACTTATTAACGCCTTCCGTAACCTCTTCCAAGTTGTCTTCATTTGTCCAACCGTAAACTAAACTGGAACTAATTCTATCAATAATAAAGTATAAATTTGGTTACAGTTTTCAGGACAAACTACCTTTCAAGTCACTATTTTAACTAGTCATTCGACCTGTCAGCGTCCAAAGTTGAAATACGCATCTCGGACTTGTTAGGCCCAATACAAACTTTCGACATCTTGGCAATTTTGTCTTCATTTGACTGACCACACACTAAACTAGAACTAATACTGTCAATAATAAAGTTCAGATTTGTATGTTCCTTTTAGAAAATTTAACTTCTCATAGCAATAAATTAACAACACACTTGTGTTCAAATTTGAAGTGTTCGTATTTTGTTGGTTTAGGATTGCCTTACATCCATTCGTTTGTTAACTTTCTTAAACCTTAACTTGCTAATAATACGGACCAATATTAGTTGAAATGAATGATTTACTTTAGACTTTATTAGGTTTAAATAATTTTGTACATGTTTAATTTATTACTCCGTCGTTTGTTTACATTTTTTTCTTAGGCAGCGAGAAATATTACACTCGATGAAATTAAAAGGAATTAAAATAATTATTATGTTTACATAGCAGAGACATTGCAGATATAAGTAAGTACATATCTGATATGTCACAAACAGAACCAGCATTTCAAATTTAAAAAGAAAGCCACTACGCCCTAGGTCGTAATAGGTCATTTACGGCCCACAGAACCTACGTGTAATGACACAATTTTCGAGCAAGTGTGATGAAAAACATGTTAAATTAAAAATGGATCACTTACGTTGGGCAAAAGCGGAGCATACACTCGACATGTTTCGGGAGCATTCACCATTCCCTCATCATGAGTAGTCTTTACTACGTGAGTGATCCGTTTTTAATTAAATATTTTTGAGTCTCACGGTGGTTTTCTAAGTCCTAAGTAGAATTATACTTAAATTAATGTATACAAACGTTATAAAAAGGTCCCTAAGACTTCGGGAGGCCTATGTTCAGCATTGGACATCTGCTGTAGGTTAATATGATGATGAACCTTAGTTACAAGCCTGATTGCCACAACTGTCAGTCTGTCATTGATGAGGTGGTACATCTCGCATCAACCCGTTGGATCCATGAATAAGAATGACGCAACGCAAAAAGTTGCACCCATGAATACATGAAAGCTTCAGTTCGCGACTTTTTACTGTGTTCTTAAGTGTTATGGGACAATTAACTGTGTTACTTGACTGTGTTTTAATGAAGTGTTTAAACAAGGATAGAGAATAAAGAGTCCAGTTCGAGATCCCCTTGTTTCCCATACAGTTATAAGTCATACTGTATTGTTAGTCATAATTATCGAAAGTCGTAAAGTATTTGTTTCTCTAAAACATTAAACGAATATACGACACGACGACGATATTTTTAAACGTTAGCATATAGAATAGAACAGGGTTAGGTTTATTTTATAACAATTCTGAAAACTTAACGGTTTCGTAGAAAATAGGTTGTATGACTTTCGATAATTATGACTAACAATACAGTATGACTTATAAAAATTATGGGAGACAATATAGACCGTCAAGCTCTTATCTATTTATACATGTAATAAAATCGTAGAAATTTCATGTTATTGAGTGCGATGGAATTTGGTGTACAGGTAAATTATGACCCCGAGACAATTTTTAACCGACCAAGTCGAAGCAAAAAAGAGAAATTTAATTTTTTTCAACTTCGCGAACTTCGGAGCGGGTCCACTAGTCCACAATAAAGATGTAAAGGCGGCAAAGTAAAGTGTTGCTTGTAGAAAAGAATGCTAATGGTCGGGCTGTGCTGTGCTAAACTTGGCAGGAGGCACTGTGCCATGCCCTCAAATACTTATTTATGTGACAAAAATATCGTTAAGTTTTTTGTGTAAAAGCCGACATTGACTTGTTAAAGAAATGTACCATTTTGCACTAAAATCCGTTATTAACAAAATAGCTATGTAAGATTATATGAATGTTATCTTCTATATGGCTTAACTGGTACATAGCCCGTATGTATAGTACTATATGCCAAAATTTAAAGCCACAAACGTATACTCGTAAAAGTTGCATAAATTTAAGGACAAATCATCTATCTCTATCGAACAACTAAGTAAGCGCGAGACAGACGCAATATTTAATCTTCATAAAGACCAAAACCCCTTCCAAGTTAAACCCTAAACAAACATAACGTAACATATTGCCATGAGCCTATTAAAGTTAATGTATATGTTAATTAATTTAATTAATCGGCGCGATATATCCACTTAGTTAACGAGACATTAGTGGTGCGATAATGATACATAAACAACTTCATCTAGAACGTTGAAAATCTGCCAAAATCGATTACGGCTACTTCCAATAGAGAGTTTTTAAGCTTATTTTTAAACGTTTTATAGTGGATGAAAGTTTTGTAACAGATCTTCTGAAATCGAATAGTAGTTTATACAACTGGCTTTAAAACACTAGTGTGGCTTGTCAAAATAAGATCACACGAGTATTTTAAGGCCTAATTATGTACAGTAAGGGAAAGATCGTACCACCGTAGTACCAAAGTAAAAGACAAACAAGTAGTACGACTTCGGCCGCTCAGGAGCGCGCGACACGTATTTACACAGACGCACGACGCGCGTCTGTGTGAGTGCACTCCAAACTGTGGCATTGGTGCGCATTGGTAAATGTCTGCTTGTGGTGTGTCCGTATACGGCGCGCACACATGCGCGCGCCCGATGTTGCGCCCGATGTTTTTGCAGGAAGAAAAACTACTGCTATTATACTGTGGTAGTACCCTGTCGCAGTTAAGTCACATATGACTCGAGCTTGAGTGACGGCGATCTGTCATCGCAACTGGCTTCTACCGTGGTACGTCTACTTTATAATAACATGAATGATCTATTGATCCCTACTATATAAACTGGCCTAATTCCAGTAGTTCGGCGATATTAGCCCGGTTCATAAATGAGTTCGAACTGGCTTAATATCACCGAACTACTGGAACTAGGCCTATAAATTTATCAATTTCACTTGTATTGTCATCGGCAATAATATATGAGATATTTGCAAGCTTTTGGCTCGCTTTAAATATGCGTTACAGTCTTCAAAGTTGTGATCATAATGTAGAAATAGAGGACAAGAGAGAGATTTTAGACCAAAATTCAAGGAGTGTTAGTCGAAAGTATGTATTCAACCGACTTCTAAAACTTCCAGAGAAGACGGAAAGCTCGCTACAGTGCTTGTTACACCACTGACACGCATCAAAAACTACCTACCGTAAAATGGGGTGAGTTGGCTCGAAATCGAAGTTCAAACCTGGATAAAAGTTTATTTTTATATGTGGCACATTGATTTATATACAAAAACAGTGTTCCGGAGGTATGAATTTTAGTTTGTCGATGATAGTTTGTTGCTTCATTGCATAGTTTCAACGAAAAATTCATAATAGTAGGCAAAGCCAGCTCACCCCGTAGTTGGGGTTATAAGGCCTAGCAATGGGGTGAGATAGAAAAATTGCTAGGGTTGACACTTTCGGATCAAGACAATAGCTCGACTTATCAAGAGATTTTTTTATTAATGTAGCAAAATTATGTTTCATTTATGCTCCTACTTAAACCGGTTTAATGTTTTCTGTAAGTAGAGACCCTTATTTTTATGACGTATAAATAGTTTTTTAGATCAATTTATAAAAATATATTTTGATCTATACGGAATTAGGTGAATCCCATCAAAAACATTAATATGAAATTAATGACCTGCATGACATACTATGACACGTCGACAGACAGAAACGTCTATCGCCGTAGTATCAAATATCGCGAGTGCGGTGAGGGAAGAAGGTGGGCTATAGTGTGAGAAGGATCGCGGGGGTGTTTAAATGGCCGGCTTTTCAAATATTAATAATAAAATAAAAATAAAAAACTCACGAGTTAAATAAAAGTCGATTAACCACTCAGTAGGTAATAGCCTGTATTACTGGATGAAATAAATAAAATGCAAATTTTAATATAACATATTTATTTCATTTGCAATTTATTTAATTCCTCCGCTACTTCAATATTTTTTTTAATAATATTTACCATTTTATCATAATGTAAGAAACTTTTGACTACTTATGTAAATCGTCAACCCTGAACTACGAACACCAACTCCTCCCTCTATCAAACCGGTACACCCCGTTCGTAACACCAACTCTCCCCATTCATGACCCAACTGTCCCCGTTGTCGAGCCAACTCACCCCTCAGTACAACCCTGCTCTCCCCATAAAAATCCTCAAATGCGGTAGGATCGTTTTCTATGTTAAACCCATTATAAATAAAGAAAATATAACCTAAGTTTTTCTGTTTCCAATAAGCCATGTAAGTATATAAACGATATCCGAAAGGTGGATGAACAATTACTTTGGTAAACATCACTTAAAAACAAAGTTAAATTCAACTAAAAATCCGCCGATTTCGAGCATCAACTTTGACAGTGAATTTGTGTTTCAAAATTGTATGATTTGACAGCTTAGTGTTGCGAAAAGAAGAAAAATTATGTCTAAAAATATAATCAAATTACTTTGAGAGCAACCTAAGCCCAAAAATTAAAGTAGCTACTCAAAAATGAAATTCTGGATTCGCAATCCAACTCCCCCCGCGAAACCGACTCACCCCATTTTACGGTATTTCATTTTATTTAATAAAGTGCGAAAATAACAGAGCATGTATTGTCATAACTGAGGTCGCAGGCAGTTGGCAGAAGCATTAATCACCTCAAAAATATGTCACTAAGTATGGCCACGGAAAATTCTCAGAGTTTCCAGAAAGCAGTCCATTTTTGAGAAATTCCAGCTAGTCGCACATGCTAAATGTGCCAGGCTGAAGCCTAATATTCGGCTAAACGGCCGCTATCCATCACGGCCCGTGTCAGCGCGACCGGCTGCACATTTCCAACTTCTTTTGGAATATTTAAACCCATTGTGAATATAATTTTAAACGACCCGGAAAGTCCGTAACCCCATGGTGGTGGAGCTCAGGGCCTGTAACTAGTAAGGAAGCTAGAGGACCTGGGTTCAAATCCTGGTAAGGGCAAATATTTGTGTGTTCAGCACGACTTATTCCTAAGTCATGGATGTTTTCTATGTATTTGAGTACCTATGTATTTATTTATAGGTATGTATATCGTCGTTTAGTATTGCATGTTTTTGTAGTATTTTTGAATTTCTCATGTTCTTTTGCGCAGTACAAATTCATCAAGATACAAAAAATTTGATGTCATTGAAGAGGAATATCAACCACCAGCTTAAAATAAATAGCCGAACGTAGTTTCGCTATCAAATAACTGTAGCTCCTCTAGAAGCCGATCGTTTCGTATTTAGTTACGAGCAGCACACACACATCCGTCGATGTGTGCGTTAGGCGACCGGCTTACTAGACGTTTTTCAGTTATTTGCTAGCGAGGCTACGTTTATTTTTAAGGTTCTTGATTAATCCCCTTCTCCTTAGAAAGGAAAATTAAGCAACTCGGATGACCTCAACTAAAACATAGGTATTTAAATCAATACTCGTTTACTATTACACCTAACCAACCTATAATAGAAAACTGCTAACCGAGTTACAATATTAGAAAACTTTCTGTAATAATATATCAAGTCTGGTAACGTCGATATTTAGCGCTTTAAATTACACATTCAGGAAATTAAAGCGGCCATATTGTTCCGCCGGATATTAATAGGTTAGGAAATTATTGTGGACTAACTTAAAACAAGTGTTAGAAACACTGGCAACATTTATCCCAATATTTATAAAATGTGGGTAAGGATTGATTTTTAAAAGTGACAACAGGCGGGTATTCTGTCGCGGGTTGAGAAGGTTAACGTGGAGTAATGATTTAATGGTGTTAAAATATGTATTTCGTTCTAAAGTACTGAATAAATCGGATTATAAGAAACTGGAGTACGAATATCATTCCTAGAAGACCTCAACTTACAATATTTCCGAAGTGGTAAGAACGTTAGAGAGAAACCTCAGGTATGTGTTCATATTAATTACTTATTTTAACAATGACACGCCTACAATGTGGAATGCAAATTTTATAAGGAATCAGTATCACGTACCCAAATATTTAGGACATACGAGTGTAAGAAACTACTTAGGTACTTACTTATTTATTGAGTTGCGCAATTAACGTCAACATAACCTAAAAGGTATACGTTTTCAATTAGGTAAGTGCACGAATATATAAGTGACAACGCTACAAAACTCCATTAAATTAGCGGTTGTTATCTTTAGAATTATTAATTTAAAATATAAACAATATAATTACGATATTGAACATTTGAATCGATTAAGATCATTGGCACATTATTTAATTTCTATTAACTTAGTAATAACATGTAGTTAAGAATAAATAACTTTCAGTTTTCCAATAAGTAACAATAAGGAATAAATGATTTTACTGTAGGTATGATGTGTGTGTACTCACACAAAACTCATGCGTAAGTCTAATAAGGTACAGTCAAGTGTAAAAATATGTCTGCGTACCAATACTGTAAAATATGTCCGAATATATACCTTCTGCAGTGGCAATAAGAACTTCGTACCATATTTATGAAATGATTTATTCGATACATATTTTTGCACTTGTCGTTTCTAAGTGTTTAGTACAGCGGGGTAAGTACTTTAAAAAAAAAATAATGTACTACGCTGACATCTCATTGCTGTGTAATTTTTTTTTTGCTGAGATACCTACTACCTATGCTAAAGAGAATTTATGAGTATCAATTGCAAACTAAATATAAATACAGCGTGACAATTAACAAAACGCGCGTTCCCGCCTGCGCGCCTTTTCCAATGTTACCTGACCTCTTGATTCGTGGTGATTATGGGTAAACATAGATCAACTTATACTGGTTCTTTCGTAATGCAGCAATCTGTGAGTTTCATGAAATTATAGTGATTACGGGAGACGAACGTAACGTAATGAAACATGACAAAAATGTTTTTATTTCTTTTATTTACACATGATCGTGAACTTAGTTCGCCGAAGGTCACACGATGTTCAATCATAGTGGCGTGCCTAAGTGGTAGCACACAATACCTACATTTTATGGTGGCATATTACTGCTGGCGATTATAATAAAATATAAAAATTAAAATTTATTTAAATTTATTTTTATTACTGCTTGCGATTATAACAGGGTCTGTTGACAAGGGCGACAAATAATTAATTCATGCTTAATTGTTTATGCATGGACTGTCGGAATAAAACCAAAATCACAGGTTACGTACTCTCGCCACTTTGCCGTCGCTTGTCACACAGTCTCGTGTGCTTTAGCTTTAACTTCAATTAAAATATTCACCGGCTTCTCGATAGCAAAATATTACCCGAGTAACAGTTAGATTTAAACAACAGCCTGTATTGGAGATAAATGAAAAAGAATTATAAATATTTGATGATGGTTGTTCTTTAAGATATATATAATAGAAAATTAAAAAAAAAATAAGTTAACGTATCTAAGTCTTATTTACATGTATATAATAGGAACTTCAATAAACTAATGCTTTGTTTATTTCTTTACCCTATTTCTCTTCCATACTAACTACCTTTTCTATTACTAAATAAAAATGTAGACTCTCCCAAGAGAAAGTAGCATGAGCTCTTCGAGTCCATCACCGGTCAGGTCGGCATACACTCCACCGCCCCCTCGTAATGCGAAAAAGAAAGACGGGGCCACTAGATCTAGTAGATCACCAACTCGTACGGGGAGCAAGCGGCGCAAACGGTCGGAAACTAATCCTCGATTACGGCGTCAGCGTAAACGAGAAACGTATCGAAGTCGATCACGTCGCCGATCCCGTCGACACGTTAGCTCTGAAGATACTGCTTCCTCCAGCAGTCTCTCGACGTCTTCGACTAGTAGCACCACGAGTAGTGAAGCGTCACGCTACCGTCGTCGCTCTAGCCGTAGATCCGCCGCACGTAGATTAGCCCGGCGCGGCACTAGTACGTCAACGGGCAGCGCGGACAGCCGCAATAAAAAGGGAAAGCAGCATCGGCAGCATAGTCGTAGGCGCCGGCGTACCAATAAGCGCAAACGCCGTGCATCGTCTAGCACAACTTCGTCTGGCACAGATCCAAACCGCAAAAGTCATAAGCGGCGGAAAGTTATTAAAAAACGTACGTCATCTGAAATATTCTTTGACAGATTCTCGAAACTTATAAGAAATAAGGGGACGCGATTTGAGGGAGCTCAGAATGTAATTCCTGAGTTTGACCCAGACACCAATACCCAAACAGCAGCTATTTGGACACGTAAAGTAGATGACACCGCAAAAATTTATGGTTGGGATGATAGGCAAATTGTTTATTATGCCTTACCAAAACTCACTGGATATGCAAAAAATTGGTATCAGGGTCAAAGCTCGGTCGGCCTAAGTTGGCGACAATGGAAAAGCAAAATACTCAGAACCTTCCCAGACGACCGAAATTACGCCGATAGACTGAATGAAATGCTCGAACGGAAAAGTAAAAGAGACGAGTCATTGGAAGAGTATTTTCATGATAAAGCGCGATTGGTCCGAATGTGTAAAATTATTGGAAGAGATGCAGTAGACTGCATCATAAACGGGATCTTTGACCATAACGTGAGATTGAACGCGCAAGGTTCAAATTTCAGTAGGACATCCCAGCTACTTAGGTATTTACGACGTATCTCAAAAAAGAGTAATATGCAAAGGAGAATCGGACCCCCAATTAAATACAATCCAACAAAACAAAACGATGTCGCTTCTAATAACACGTCCAAAACAGGGCCATCGTTTCAGCCTCGCAATAAATATAAGTTTACTCGATGTTATAACTGTACAGAACTGGGGCACACTGCGGATACTTGTAAAAAACCTTTGAACCGTTGCGATAAATGTAGCCGCCTCGGTCATAATGCAACTCAGTGTCCTAACACGTCATCTTATGACAAAAATGGAACTTCTAACGATAAGATGAATAAAAACGTAGATAAAAGGACGGAAGAATCTTCTCACAAAGTAATGCGAATTACAGCTGAAGAAAAAAATCCTAATGGCAAGTATTTTAAAACGATATCCTTAAACAATGTGCAATGTACAGCATACGTAGATTTTGGAAGCCAGTGTACCCTAATTAAATTGAAATTCGCGGAAAACTTAAACCTGACCTTAAATAAATCTAACTTGCCAGTTATAAGGGGATTCGCTTTCGGTTGTGTTACACCATTAGGTAGGGTTACTGTCAATATTGTGGTGGATGCGGTTGATGCCGTCATAGAAGCGTTTGTTGTTAATGATGAGCTTTTACAAACCGACGTGCTAATTGGTCAGTCATTAACCGAGTTACCGAAAGTTGTGGTTCTTAAAACAGGTACACAGTTAACATTGTACTGTGATGAATCCGAAACAACACGAATACAATTACTCACTGCGTCTGATGCCACTATTGAGGGATTGAACACGCTTGACGTAGAAACGAGCACCCCATACACAGGGTTTTTGTTTATTCCGGGTAATCTTTGCATGAAACAAGGTAGCGAGTATGCCTTGCTACAGGGAGTATATAAATTTGAAGAAGGCAAAGGCCGCTGTCTCATAGTAGGTTGGGCGAAAACGCCAATAAAGCTTAAAAAACAAAAAATGATAGCACGTGCCATCAGTTTGCCTACAAGTGACTCCCTTGCATGGCATGGTAAAACAACTCACTTAGACGTAAATACAATCGTACCTTCTGATGAAGTAGTAAAATCGTCAAACGAGATAAAACTACCCATAACATTAGAGATGATTAACGCTGGCCCTAAGGTTACGGAGGAGCAAAAAGAAAACTTGCTTGCCTTGCTCAACAAATATAGGGATTGTTTTGCTTTAAATATGCAGGAATTAGGGCTGACTAATGTCACTGAAATGGTTATACGCTTGAATGATGATACTCCTGTTAGCTATAGACCTTACCGTCTGCCGTTTAGTGAGCGTGCGAAGGTTAGAGAAATGATAGGTGAACTTTTAGCCAATAACATCATACGGGAGTCCAATTCGCCATATGCTAGTCCCATAGTTTTAGTACGTAAGAAAAATAACGAATATCGACTATGTGTGGACTATCGTTCGTTGAATAAAAAGACGGTGAAAGATTGCTATCCAATGCCCGTGATAGAAGACCAATTAGATCGGTTAAGCGGAAATTCCTGGTTTACTAGTTTGGATCTCGCATCTGGCTATTATCAGATACCTGTATCGGAGGAGTCGCGTCAGTTTACAGCTTTTGTGACGCCCGACGGGCACTATGAATATACCAGAATGCCCTTCGGACTAGTAAACGCACCTGCGGTATTCCAGAATATGATTAACAAGTCTTTAGGGACGAAGAGGTTTGAACTTGCCATACCATATATGGATGATCTTCTATCGACAGGCAGTACGTTTGAAGAAGCCTTTATGAAGGTAGAGGATATTTTAAAACTGCTGAGAGATGCAAATCTAACTCTAAACCTTAAAAAGTGTTTTTTCTTTCAAACTGAAATAAATTACTTAGGGTATGAAATATCCGAAACTGGTTTGAGACCTGGAAATACAAAAATTCAGGCTGTCTCCGAGTTTCCAGAACCCACTAACGTTCATCAAGTGCGTCAGTTTGTCGGCCTGGCGAGCTTCTTCCGCCGTTTTGTATATAACTTCGCATCGATCGCGAGGCCTCTAACCAGGCTAACAAAAGCTGACGTAGCGTGGTCATGGGGAGAAACAGAGAAAAATGCCTTCCAGGAAATCAAAACCAAATTAGTTTCGCGCCCTATACTTGCCTTATATAATCCAGATTTCCATACCGAGGTACATTGCGATGCAAGCAAACTTGGGGTAGGGGGAATGCTTCTCCAAAAGCCAGACAGTGATAGCCCTTTACGTCCAGTTGCTTATTACAGTCGGCAAACGACACGGGAAGAAGAATTTTGGCACTCCTACGAGCTCGAAACCATGGCAGTTGTGCTCTCGTTGAAGAAGTTTCGGGTGTATTTAATTGGAATTCAATTTATTGTTGTCACGGATTGCAATGCATTAAGACTGACGCTGACAAAAAGGGATTTGATACCGAAAATTGCTAGGTGGTGGCTGATGCTCCAAGAATTTAATTTTAATATCGAGTACCGCCCCGGTCGCAACATGCAGCACGTTGATGCATTAAGTCGGAACCCAGTATCAGCACCCGACGAACAGGAAGAGTTCAATGTTATGAACATAACGACTACTGACTGGTTGCACACAGTGCAAATGACGGACCCTAGACTTAAACACATCAAGACTATATTACAAACTAAAGAGGAAGAAATTAAAGACATCACTAATAACTATGTCCTACGTGACGATAAATTGTACAGGCGAGACGGACGAAAATTAAAGTGGGTCGTACCTAACGGGGCCCGCTGGAGATTATGTCAGCTCAACCATGACGAAGCAGGCCACTTTGGCATAGATAAGACTTTAGAGAAGATGCGCGCTGATTATTGGTTCCCAAAAATGAAACGCTTTATTAGTAAATACATAGCAGCATGTATCAATTGTGCTTATAACAAGGAGGTGACAGGCAAAAAGACGGGATATCTACATCCTATCCCTAAAGTTAATTGCATATGGCACACGTTACACATGGACCACTTGGGGCCATTCGTTAGAAGTAAACGGGGAAACACATATATTTTAGGCATCATCGATGGGTTTAGTAAATATATATTTATTAGAGCTGTTAGGAACACTAAATCCAAAACCACGATAAAAATTTTAGAAGATATATTCACTGAAATCGGGTATCCTAAAGTTATTATCTCGGACCAGGGCACGAGCTTTACATCCAAAATATTCAAAGGTTTTGTAACGCAAAATGGAATTAAACACGTGCTCAATGCTGTGGCAACTCCACGAGCTAATGGCCAAATTGAGCACTACAACAGGACAATCCTGAACTCATTGGCAGCTATGAACCATGGCCTAGATGAAAGGGATTGGGACATATACGCACCTAGACTGCAATGGAGCCTTAATAACACTTTAAATAAAGGTACTGGTAAATCACCATCCGAGATCGTATATGGTCAGAGGACTACCGGACCAGCGGAAGGGATTCTGAAAGCGGCCCTTCAGCAATCGGAAGATGTCACAGCCGATGAAAGAGAAGAAATCCGGGAACAAGTAGAGGACAATATCAATAATAAACAACAAAAGATGAAAGAAAGATTTGATCAAACTAGGGCACCTACAAAAATATTTAGAGAAGGTGACCTAGTCATGATCCCAAACCATAACCCCGATAAAGGGAAGAGTAAGAAATTAGCCCCTAAGCATCGGGGCCCTTTTAGAATAACGGCAGTTCTTAGTAACGATAGATACCAAGTCACCAATATTGAAGGTCACTCCCAACGCAAGTATTGTAACATATTTCCTGCTGATCACTTGAAACACTGGGTTACCTTTCAAACATCTCCGGTTGATAGTGCTGACGGAACCGATAGCGATGACTCTGTGTTAGCTCCCCAAAACAATAACGACAACAATGATACTTAAAAAAAAAAGAGAGAAATGTATATGATTTTGTTGTGTACGGTACAATAAATCTAACACCCTTTCCCCATTCCAACTCTTTACAGCCTAGGTTCGGCATCAAATGTGGTGGCGTCGGCAGCTACCAAAAGAAGATTGATTTTCAAATGATGATTTTGAGAGGTGATTATAAGTCGTATCTGACCCGCGGGTGGCAGTATGAACTGAACACTGAACAACAACAACAAAAAAAGCAGACCGTAGCCCTCGGGAGGCAAGCGGTAGACTGAACAAGAATGTCATAGCATCCCACTGATGTCCGCGGGTGGCACAGTTACATCAGACGAGACAAGTGTGATCGCGTCTACGGTGACGTGTACACCTAATAAGGAAAGTGTGATCACGTCTACGGTGATGTGTACACTTAACTAAGAACGTGTGATCACGTCTACGGTGACGGGTACACGTACAAAGGAATGATGAATCAAGTCAATGGCGTCGTGTGCACTTCTAGAATCATTATGTGGATTAATATACTATTATGTTGAAATCTTGCATTCTTCTCATGCTTGTTCTTATTGCTTTAATTGATGATGTGTAGGAGTAAAGTTTCAATTAATAATAAGAATTGTTAAAAAAATATGTGTTCTAATGTAATTCTTGATTGCCTAGAGATAAATAATAATAACTGTATGGGGCCATACGCCTTGTTTAGAATGGCCGAGCATCAATCGGAATAGGGACATTCCTGTAACAGAATGGCCGTCTGTTAGAAACACTGGCAACATTTATCCCAATATTTATAAAATGTGGGTAAGGATTGATTTTTAAAAGTGACAACAGGCGGGTATTCTGTCGCGGGTTGAGAAGGTTAACGTGGAGTAATGATTTAATGGTGTTAAAATATGTATTTCGTTCTAAAGTACTGAATAAATCGGATTATAAGAAACTGGAGTACGAATATCATTCCTAGAAGACCTCAACTTACAATACAAGGTATTTTCTTTATATTGTTACCTGTAACATGCATACCTTACATATTAGTGTGGTCCAAAAAAAAATTCTTTCTCCACAAGAATCCATTGATTTGATAAGAGTTAAAACGCCCTTCTGCAGAATTTGAGCGAAATTAATAATATTTAGGGGTCGCTCAGATTTAAAGATTTTTAGTAAAAAATTAAAAAAGTTACCTACGCGAATAATAATGACGAATGTGACATAAAGTAACGGGCTACAACTCGCGATAATTTTGAAATTTGACCATTGTATTCGGTGACTTCCACAATTAATTCCACAAAATTATTTGCAAAATTGAGCGACTCCTAAATATTGTTAAATATCTGGAGCATTTCACGGAAACGTTACTTAAGCGACACTACCTTATTAATACTTTTGACATGTGGGCGATTCCGCTAGACAACCGTCGCATCGTCATTATGATGATCACGAGTACTTGTGACAAACTAGTCTGCTAGTTAATGTAAAAATCGACGATTACATTGTAACGAACTCCGTTCGGGTCGCGTGACAAAAAGCACATTATAAAAATCCACAATTAAATGGTCAGCCACATGTTTTAATTAAGTAATTATCCGTTTTGGCCTACATTCAGTGATATTACAAATTTATTCATAATTCTCTAGCGATCCGCGTCGCAATTCGCATTTTATATTGAGAAACACAGTAATATATTACGCACCAAGGGCGGTAAAATAAAGAATGATTCAGGCGCAGGTGTTTAAGGCCCGAACCGCAGATGAGAGCCATAAATATGCAATATGGAGCTAACTTAAGTATGGCCCGTGGTGTGTACATAGCAGTTGCGTGGCGTCCAAAGAACTCGATTCCTACCGGCTTGCATAATATCAGGCATTTGAGCCGCCTTATTCTACAGATCTTAAGAAAAATGGACGCCGAATCTGCACCGGCTTGCCCAAGGATATTTTTTACGCCACGTTACTGGTACATAGTTTAGTGTAGTAGCACAACAGTACTCCACTACAGACGTTTTTAGTTATGGGAAGGTCCAAAAAGAAGAAAAAAGAAAGATCCAAAACAGACAGACACAAGACATGTTGAATAAAAAAATTTTTGGGGAGTGTTTTGGATTCAGTACACTATGATATATTATAATTATGTATTATCTTAATTTAACTTTTTGGTCATTTAAAAATCGTCGAAAGCGCTAAATCAGCGAAATTTAGCTTGTTTGTCTAAATTTTCGAAAATAGCATGTAATGGCCAAAAGGCACATCATAGCTGTACTATATCTTACCACAACTGTCACCTTATCTTACCTATGTATGACGAAATAAATGAATTTGAATTTAAATTTGAATGGTTAGCATCTTTACGTAATTTGTATTGACTGACGTCTTTTAAGTATCAAGTGCTTTCTTCCAATATTGCCTTGACCTACGGAGCACAAAGTTGTTTTTTTGCCAAAAATTCAGGAATCCAGCCTCAAGGCTTGCCAAAGAGCCTAGGAGCGGAGTATACATATTAGGCGTGAAATTAACAGATCGTACGAAGAATACAGTAGGTACTACGCTCCAAGATTCAGGTAGCTAATAGTTATAAGGTAGCTGAAATAGTCGCCAAACTGAAGTGGGACTGGGCTTGACACATCAACCGCATGCCGAAGGACTAGTGGGCTAAAGTGACCAGATGGTCACCCTTTTTTGTGGGACCCGCTAGGTACTGGGTTCCACAAAATAAAGTCAAAGGTTGTGGTAGACCTCGACTAGGGTTGCCAACCGTACTATAAAATATAGTATTGTACTATATTTTGACTTTGTGTACTATATACTGTTAAAGAAGTACGCAAAAATACTATATTTCGGCCAGTTCTTAGAGTAAGTTTTTATTTTCATTAAATGTCGTTGCCGTGTCGTTTATAGCCATTTGGATAGAAATAGGATTTTCCAGCTCATATAGTTGCCCCACCCAATTGAAAATGTAGGTGGAATGTAGGTAATACATCATTTTACGCTTATTAAAGGGTTTTTGCTTTAAAGTATACTATATTCTCAGTGTACTATATTTTTCAAACCTTGTGCTGGAAAAGACTAACAAAAAGTTGGCAACCCTAACCTCGACGGAGATTAGGGACGAGTCTTTAGTAAAGATTGGTGACAGAATGCTCAAGACTAATATACGTGAATAAATGAGAGAGAGGTGTTTACCCAGTAGGACACTCTTCGTTCTTAAAATAAATAAAAGTCAAGTAAGGTAAACGTCCTAGTGCCCGACAAGCTAATATCCAAAAGTCGACACTCTGCTGTCACGGTAAAGAGTCCCCTGGTACATCCCGGTAAAGAGTTTCCCTGGGACAAGAGCGGTTATAACGCAGGCGAAGCCACGGGCAAATGCCTGTTTATAATTTATAATATTAGTAGGATGATTTTGGAAAAGCACGTACAGATGTAGCGCAAAATGATTTTCCATCGGAAAAACTCGGATCTCAATTGGAATACGATGGCACCCGAACTGTCAATCAATGATTGTATTAAATGAGTGACGTTTTCATATCCATTAATATGGAACTTTATTGTTTAGTGTTAAATGTCAAAGTGAAAAATGGCGGCTGTAAGATACTGAAACTGATTGAGAGAGCACGATAAATACGAACTTTTCCGATAAAGTACGATGGAAAATCATTTGGCACTATATCTGTACGTTCAACTATTCTATTACATATATTATTATTAAAGTCGATTGGAACACGGCCGTGTTGCATAATAATCCAATGCTTCTGTTTCCTAATTTGGCCCCACACGCGACGTCACTAAACGGGCTCACGTGATATTTCGGGGTTCCCTCGGATAATTCAGCGCCATATACACCTTATAATTGCACAATTCTTATTTTACCTTCGATGCTGGGTTATTCTTCAGAAATATGTCTGCGGTCACCTTATTCCTCAGGCCCGGTACTAAAAGTATGGGACAGAAGAATAAGTCGCAGACATATTTCTGAAGAATAACCCTGCTGTGCTAAGAACAAACACCCCATAATGTAATTTTAGAACATAACACAGTATAAAAGCAGTAATTTTTGTTCCTACAAAAGGTACATCGCGCGCTTATATGTGTGCGCGCCGTGAACGAACGCACTTTAAGAATTAAGAATGCGTAAGAATGTTCCAGTATGGATCGCGCTCTATACGTGTCGTGCGCTCCTAAACGGCTGAAGTTGGGGTACTTGTCCGTCTTTAAACTTTGATAACACAGTAGTATAACAAGATTTTGGGCAAGAGTTAAAGTGATACAGGGTAACAGCCTCATCTCTGACAATTTTACGGATTTTGACTATAATATTCATGCACCAATTTAATATTCCTGTTTGGCCCAGCGGTTAACTGGTAGAGGATGCCTTATGGCATTAAGTTCGCCGTTTGTACTTTCCTGTATTGTGCAATAAAGTCTAAATAAATAAATCTATCTAAGACCGTTTGTATGAGTATCCCACTTAATACTCGTATTATAAATGTGAAAGTTTGTGAAGATGTTTGGATGTTTGTTACCGAAATAACGGGGTAACAACTGGATGGATCAAGCTGTAATTTGGCATGTAAGTAGACCACGTCCTGCATTGAAACATAGGATACATTATATCCCGGTAAAGAGTTCCTTTGGGATAATAACGGAAACAACGCGGGCGAAGCTGTGGGAAAATGCTAGTTTACAATATATTTTATTTTATTTTTTTATCAAACTTTGAAACCAGTTACTATATTACCAAAACAAAAAACTAATTGTAATCAAACCTGTCGTAAAGCACGTCCACACACTAACAAACAATGTTTAAGTTGCGTTTGTACAGGACCCTCAAACTCTAATTAATTTCACGTCCCTCTATATTATTAAATCTTCATAATTACAGGTAAACATATACACACTCGCATTAAACGCCAGAAAAACTACCGAATTGAACGAAACACGCAAAATACCTATTTTGGGGGTCAGGGCTGGGTCACCCTGTCCACTTTAACCTGACCTCCGCTCGCCCGACAGGTCGCTAAAATCACGGCTCAAATTACACTGGATACCTGACACGCTAAAGTTTTCTGATCAAATTTGCGAAATTGGGTCTTATAATTACTAGGATTAAGGACTTATCGAGCGCACGTAGTAATTGTGTAATAAATTGTGCATGCAACGATTATGAATAGGATAGGCATTGGATTTAAATGTTAATTCAATTTTTGCTGACTGCTACGCCGTAGCCCGTAGCGCTACGTGATTCCGTAGCGGCGCTACGGCTTTAGTTTGCGAAATTGAATTTGGTCTTGTTTAGGTAATGATGAATGTGGATAATTTGTCTGATTCGGTGAAATGCGCCAAGAGTATAGTGGGGCCATTTAATAGAAACTTGTATATTTTTTTTTTAGATCTGAGAAATTTTACATAATTTCTACTCAGAATCGCGAGTACTATCGACACCGATTGGAGAAAGAATGGATTCTGATATTTTCTATTCCGAATGCGTTACTTTTCCATATACATTTTTATGATGGTAACGGAACGGAAGAACAATTTTTATATGAAAAATTTGAGACACTCTTTTTCTTCTATCAGAGACGGTAGGCGCGATTCTGAATAGAAATGATCTAAAAAAAGTTTTTGCACAACCTTCTATAAAATGGCCCAGTGCTGAAAAGTGTATAAAATAAAAAAATAGTTTATTTTTTGCAAGTAGGCCCTCAAGGGCTCTTTTACAAGTCTGAGTCTAAATATTATTTCATTTCTTTTCTTTTGGCGCTTCGGGTAGTGACCTTCTGGTGAGAAGAAGCGCCGGAAGAAACTCACCAGTTTCTCTTTTTTAACAACAGGTATGACATTATTACATTCGATTTCATTAATACGTTATAATAAACTTATAACTACATTTTCAGAGATGTAAAAGGTCTCTAGGCGTCAAAACAAGACAATTAAAATAATAGAAAATAAATTGATAATAAAAATTCATGGAGATGTAAAGAGTCTCCGTTGTCAAAATATTAAGTTTTGGAGGTGTAAAGGACCTCCAAACGTCATTACATACTAAGGGCGGTAAAGTAAAGAAAGTCCCAGGTCCACAGGTATTTGTAAATCTGATCAGGATCTGTGGCTTTTTACCTACCGCCCGCGATGTGTAGGTACATCATTTCATAAAATTTCAAATTCAAATTTGAATAATTAGATTTTTTTTCATTCCAAGTGTTCTTTTGGCTAGTAAGTGAGAGTTGCTCTCCGTAAATCGGGTAAAAAAGGCCATTTACGGCTTAAGATGACGTAATAGAATACTAATTACACCTGACACAGGCTGGAGAGACTTGCGAATGATATACTAATGAAAAGAACTCGTGATATAAATACTTTAAAAACAGATTTTTATTTCACATCTTAAATGATATCCTGTATGTTTGCATTAGATTGTTCGTACTTTAGACTTTATTAACCTTGGGGTGCCAACGGGTTTGTAATTGGTAATTTTAGAGATTTTGCAAAAAATCTGCTTTGCAACAAGAACAAACTTGCTTGCTTGGGTTGCAAACTTGTTTTATAATTTAAAATAATTTAGTAGATATAATTTAATAGGTAGTTTAGTTTTAGGTTTAGTATAATTATTTTAGTTTAGGATAATTTATTGTTTTTGTTATTTATTGTTTGTTGAATAAAAGTGGTTATTAGATCATTTATAATATAAAGTATATTTAAAAAAAAACATCTTAATTGGGTGGTGGTTAGATATATTGTATGCATTTTTACCAGCGAAAATCACCCAAAATCGCAATATTTAAGACACCGAATCCGTCCCTGGTATTCGAGAGCAGATATTTCATAGATATTCTCGAATATGCCTCCTCGATCAATACGAATAAGAAATCCGATATGCCTCGTGACGTTCCTATAAATGGGACGTGACGAGCTGTGAACAGAATAAGATATACAGGGTGCTTTGCGACACTCAATTGGTTTTATCGTACTGAAACATAATTTATTTGCCGGTTATCATACCTACTACAAACTAGTTATTGTGCGCCTTCATGGGCCATAGCTGTAGGCACTTAGCCAGACGTTTTCTTCTCATCATTATCATCATCATCATCAGCTGGACCCATATAGGTAAATAACCCTACTCTTCTACTTCTAGGCCTATATGATACGCCTGATGATAAAAACATAGTGATGTGTATTCGGGTCGTTAACTATCATTGCTTTATTCACAGGAAAGACGTTTTTTTGAAATCTGTATGACCCAGATATCAAACTCAAGGCTTTAACATATTTCTTTATTTTAACAGGATCTTACATATTTTTTACACGGTTACAATCAAGTACCCAGTTCTGAGCGTGTTCCCTACTTTTCGTCCGTAACACATCTTTTCGGTGTAAAACTTCCCCGCGATCAAGTTAGCAGCCCGCATCGTCTTTCCTCGCTTTTGTTTTAGACTTCGCTTTTGGTCTACAAGACCGTTCACCATTCTAAGAATTAGAAATTAAAGATTTTAAACGCTCAGGTGATTCCAGTCAGTCGGTTTCCCATTCAAACCAAACGAAGGTAATTCTTCTATGGCATCAATTATGTTTGAAATGTGTTTTATTTTACACCTCTGAGGATGTATGGGTTTCCTTAAGAAGAGATAAGAAGAGAAGGTTTTTTTCCAAATCTGTAAAGCTAATAGATAATAAATAGTTATCAAACCACATTTTATTCTAATGTTCCGAAAAACGTATATAATAAAATAAAAATATTGTGATAATTATATTTTAACTTCATAATTCTATTTTACGTGTAATTTAATCTTAAAAAAACATCCAATAAAACACAAACAACTTACGAAATTCAAGCAATAAACGTATTTAATTGACTTTTAAATATACTATTCGTATTAAAATCAAATATTAGCTCAACTCAAATACAAGTGACGGACCTATACAACAGTTCGCCTACATTATAAAAACTACAGTCATGGGATATTAACTATTGTAATTTAATGCGTGTGAAATCATCATATTTCCTGGAAATATTTTAATTCCTTATAATGTGGAAACACCACAGACTTTAAGGCGCTAAGTATTTCAAAGAAAATGGTAATCACATAAGGACAGGTTGACCCGCTTCATCCTTCCTGCTGGTCCGCTGCTCACTCTCAGCAATCAGTGAAAAGTCAAGGTGGCCCTGGCCAAACGACCTGGTTCGACTCCAGGCGTACAGCCCCCCACCTAGTCCGACCCTATGGAGGTGGACCGGGACAAGGCGACCTGGTTCGACCCCAGGTGCCCCCCGCACCCACCCAGTCCGATTCACTCGGGGTGGTCCGGCTAGCGACCTGGTTCGACCCAGTGAACGCCACGGCCGACCACCCTGTCATACTATCGCTACCCCCACTAGGGTTGTGAGTTAGTCAAGCTTTAAAAAAAAAAGAAAATGGTACAGAGGGCGCTAGTAACTTGTTACGAATACAGTGACAAATTTGATGCGATCAGCAGACCAGCTAAGCGGAGAAATTGGAAATTCGCTGTCCCGGAAAGACATTTGATTTTTCAATGTATCTACATAGGTTTAATTATTGTAATATGCTTCTTAAGTAAATTAACTAAAATACTAAACTAGCCCTTTTGACCAATCAAACCATATCGGAGCACGCCCTTAAAAAACCGAACGGGCACAACTCGTGGACACTGTGTCCGATATTAAACTGAAATTGTACCTTTCAATAATCCACATGCATAACTATAACCATGGCGTTTTTTTTAATCTATATACATAAAACACAGTCCGGTTAGTTAAACCATTTATAACTCAACAACGGGTGAACCGATCTTCGATTTTTGGGTTTGTACCGAATAGCAGAATAACTATTAAAACATCTAAAAAAACTGGGGCGGAACGAAGTTCGCCGGGATAACTAATATACAGGGTGTTTGGATATTGCATAATGTATGAAGAAACTAATAATTTTCAGACAGAGTACTATATGACTTTTTTTGTTGCAAATGAGTTGTACTATATATAACCCCTTAAAAGGAATGTATTCAATGTCCAAACACCCTGTATTAAGAAACATCTACCGTCGGAAAACTGAAACTAACAACAGCTGTGAAGGAATTATTTCCAAGGACAATTTCATTACGAGTCGTGTGAATTAAACATCCCTTAAGATTCGGTCAAAGAGCTTGATTACTTCGTAAAATGATCATTCTTAAAAAATGCCATTTTCTTTATCGTGAAATTTTATGTTATTTTTACTTAAAATTACGAGCTCTTTCCATCCCAATACAAAAAAAGTGTTCCAAATTTTTTTACATTAATAAAACTGTCCTTTGTTACACAAAATTTATGGAAAAATATAACACAGTGGAAAAAATTGGGGCAATTTTTTTGTCCCATTGAGATTGTCATGTCGCTTAAGGCCTATTGCCCCGTGGGTGACATGAATAGTATTTTTACATAAACTTTAGTGTCTTTTTAATGGGAACGCTAATTTTAGTTTATTTTTTAATGGGAACTTTAGTGTCTTTTTTAATGGAAGGTTCCTCAGTGAAAGTCATTAGAAACCATGTTAACCTAATAATGATTAATTGTACCTACTTATAGTTGTTGTTACGAGCTAACAACAAAACAGAAAATTATTGTTTGACTATTGGCTTTCATTTACTAACATACTTACTCTAAAAAAATAACAAACATTCTGTCATTTTCCTATAGTCGACGTACACAACAGAACATTACTTAGTAACATAATATCACTGTCTTACATATTTATGTAACTCATAACCCGTAATTTTATCTGGAAAGCGAAAATAACTAGCCAAAACGAGCAAGGAAAATTCCCATTTCTATTGTATACACGCAAAATACAACATTACGTTTTTCCAATATCTCACTTATCACGTCATTTGTCTAATCTTTGTTGCCCAAATACTATCTCCGTTAATGGGAACGCACAAAAGACACATTTACATTGCGCCTACAGAATGATTAATGCGTTTCAGAAAACATTTTAGTAACGTAAATAAACATACGACGTTCTCGAGCTGTATCGCAAATAGAATGAAAATAATCGTCATTTGTTTTCGAACGAACTCAAGGTGTTGTTTTAATTCGAATTTCGAAGCCACGTGAACGCGGCACGGTGTTCCATTTTCAAATTCTCTTTTTTCTAAAGGATCGTGCGGAATAGAAAGAGATTAGTTCCAAAACAGATTAAACAGCGGTCGTCGATCGAGAGAGAGTGACAGACGACATTTCGACGGGACACGTGGAAATGTCTGACGTTTCTTATCTGACATGGACGGCGAGCCATTTTGCATTGAATTTGTAGGCTTTCCTTATTAAGGATAACCCTACTCAGTAACTACGTCCCAGATAACAAAGAAGCATAAACTCCGAAATTTGAAGCGGAAATTCGCGATCAAGTTTAAGGTACGTACCAGGGTTTCCTTCGTTTAAGTGTTGGCTGGTCGCGTGTATTCAGGTGTTGGGGGCTGAGATGTGAATGCTTTCAGACCCGAGACTGGGGTCCTGTAGGGGTGGCACGCGAGTGGAGGCGCGCGACCGAGGCGCGGCGCGAGTGGCGACTGCTCGACTGACAGCCCTCGCCGCGCACGCGCGGGATCGGTCGATGCACACTCGGTCAGTGGGCCGTCTCATTTTGTCTCCTGACCAAAAACAAACACCCTTTGTCTTTGGCAGACGGCTCGGCGCCCGAGTCGGTTAAGGAGTTATGCGTTTAGCACCTGTGGAGCTCTAATTATCCATGTCGATCGCTCCGCTTTTGTTATCCTTAAACCTAATCGATATTTTCAAGGCAAGCGGCATTAGTTTGTTTTTTTTTTCGAATTTTCTAGCTAGGTTAATGAGTAACTTAACGTAGGGTGTGTTAATTTGGTTTATGGTATCCAACTGATATATATCTACTACTAAAGCCTTGCATATCATCAATACATGTAAATTTTCTACCGAAGCTTTCAAAAAATTGTCTGGAGTCGCCGGTATCTTCTATAAAAGTAAGAAAACCGTAACTACTTGAAGTTTCAAGCTATTAGACACATAATAGCAAAAATAGTAACATGTTACTTAGAAACATTCGGACCGAAACTAAAATCACATCACATCACACTTATATTATTAATGTGAAACTTTGTGGAGATGTTTGGAAGTTTAGATGTTTCGCCCCCCCGTCCCCCCCCTTTTTTGGCCTTTCCATAGCTAAGAACTCGTGCAAAATTCTACTTGCTTAAATGTTTTAAACTAATCTAAGCCCCATAAAACCTGTTGTAAACAATAGCACCATCACCGACTACAAGAAGAATATCTCAGGTACGCTCCGGCGAGCTGTTTTTCCTTGATTTTACACCTAAAACGGACTGTGAAAACTAACTGTACTTTTGTATACACACGCACACAACGATAAATTCAAAGTAACAGTCAAAATTTGGAAAAAAACTAATAAAATAAGAGGTACCATCGGAACATTTAGACAGCTGATTACATTCCACAACACCACACCGGCTGTTAGTGTCACCTGTCAAGTCACCTATGACATCGTCTGACGTAAGCAAGAGATGCGTTCGGAAACTTGCTGAGTTTACGAAGATCGTTAATACTCAAAGGTATTCACATTAAATACCAAAGAGGGCGCTACTATCGAAATCGTGAACAGGAATTTAATAATCATGGCAGATGTATGCGCAAAATGCAGTAAAGCGATTGAATGCCGACAGGTAATAACATGCAAGGAGTGTAAGAATATATACCACATTGAATGTGGAGGTGTATCATTTCAACGTTTTCGATTAATGGATCAAGAGAGAAAAAATAATTGGATCTGCAACCCTTGCTATGCACGGAAAAGAAATGACTTATTTCAGCAGCCCTTCCTTGCCTCGGCAAAAAAGTATACAAGCAATGTCACTTTAAGAAAAAAATCTACTATAAATATACCAACGGAAAACTCATTTACTTCACTGACTTCACTCTCAAGCGACGATGAAACCTCAGACCAATCGTTGGATAACAGCAGACTAAATAGAAGCTGCCCTAATATAAGTAAACGTGACTGCGCAGTAGAAATAGAATTGAAAGAAAAGGTCATCGAATTACAAGAACAGCTACTATCGGCTGAACAAGAAATAGAAAATATTCTCTCAGAGAACTACACACTTAAGAATCAAATATCCCAGTATGTGGCTAAAATTAAAACACTCGAGAAAGTCTGTAAATCAACCTCTTCTCCAGGAACATCAACAAAAAAGAAACTGACCGCGGGAAAACCAAAATCACTCGAAAAACATCTGGTTAGTCCCTTATGCTTGCCCGATGCAGAAAATGAGCCTGCGAAGAAACACAACGAAAACAGCGCAAACAATTCAGGGTTGCCACAGGAAAATCGAAATAATATCGCTTCATCAGAAACACCTGAACAAAATAAAGAACTAAATGAGCGAAAATCCAACGAAAAGTTAACGCCAAAAAACAAAAATATCCAAGTTCCATCTGAACAAAACAAAAAACAAAGCGAACATGGCGCCCAGAAAAGTCTACAAATAACAACAAAAATAAATATGAACGAGCAGGCCTACTTACGAAACATATATATACTGGGAACACAACAATGCGCTGGTTTGGCTTCAAAGCTTTTGGCGTCAAGATTAAATACAAAATATGAAAAGTATAATATCTCATCGATCACAAAACCATTTGCTGACGCACGTGAAGTTCTGAAAGAATGCTTTAAGTTAAAGGCTACAAAGAATGACTTCGTAATAATTTGTGTTGGAGAAAACGACTCCAATCCAAGCCAGCTTATATTTGAGTTATCAGCATCTTTAAAACGGCTAGAAGATTCAAATGTAATTTTGTTAAGTGTTAAAGACAGCAATTTTCTGAACGAATGGAAATTGAATAGCTCTCTAAAACAATTATGTAATGTACTTAAATATTGCACTATCATAGATTATTACAACAAAACAACTAGTACCGATAAATACTTAAGAATAATATGTAAAAAGATCAATTTGGTTATAGATTCTTCTGATTATAATAAAAAGTACATACCACTAGCCAAAACTAAAAATGTTAAACTAAATACAGATATTAGTAACTTGGACAAATCTCAGATTCAAGCCATGAAATTGAATCCAGGCACGCCAGCAAAGGACATATTTTTAACCAAAGCCAGTAGTGATACAGTGATTGAGCCAGTTAGTAACTCGGGTTCCTCTCGAATTCAGGCACAAAAAATACAGATAAGTAAGCCAAAGATAGGTACAATACCATATTATTTTAAAACATTAAAACCATCTTGTAGTTCCAAAAGTCCCAAGGTAGAGTCAACTGAAAATACAAAATTTTTTCGTCCATAACGACGAAAGAAATACAAAAAATAATGATAAAACCACCATAACACTGCTACATCAAAATATCCAAGGAGTCCTTTCAAAACTAAACGCCTTAGAACTATGTTTGGCTGAGTTTTTTGGCAAGGGTATCACTATTGACATATTATGTCTAACTGAAACCTTTGTCAAGCGTGGTAGTGAAAACAACGTTACCCTAAAAAACTTTAACGTAGCGTCAAGTTTTTGTAGAGAAAATAAGAAACGAGGTGGAACATGTATTCTATTGAGAAAAGGAATCGATTATAAGGCACTACCGCTATGTCAAGATTCTTCCGTTGAACGAGTTTTTGAATGCTGCGGTGTAGATATTCCCTCGTTCAATTGTATAGTTATTTGCATATATAGAATCCCACAGACTAATCTAATTCACACGTTCTTTCACCATTTGGAGACTCTTCTTCATAAACTTACCTCTAAATCAAAAAGGAAGATAATAATTACGGGTGATCTGAACATTGATACTACAAAGCAAAGTAGTGCATCAGACACACTGAAGGGAATACTAAAAAACTATAACTTGACGCCACATATTAATCAGCCTACACGTATAAATTCTTGCATTGATCACATAGCTAGCAATATTGATAATGCGGTGGGTTACATATACCCGGTACAATTATCTGATCATAACACATGTCAGATCCTAAGATTCCCAACAAAAACAATCTCACAAAATATTCGAAACTTCTGGTACACAACAAATCGAGATTTATCGAACGAAAATATAGAAAGGTTCAAAAACTATCTATCGTGCCTCTCTTGGGCAGAGGTCCACTTAGAGAGTAATCTGAACACTGCCTTTAATAAGTTCCATGACCTCCTTTACTTGCTATATGCCCTCTGCTTTCCTGAATACCGAATAAAAATAAAATCTAATATTTCGGCACCTAAATGGATTACAAAGGGACTCATCAAATCCAGTAGGACTAAAAGAAAACTGAGAGCAGCTTATTATAAAGGGAGAACAGATGAAAATAAAAGTATACTAAAATCATACAGTAACTTACTTAGAGCATGTGTTACAAACTCAAAAAAAAGGATTAATAATAACTATATACATAAATCAAAAAACAAATGTAAGGCAACATGGGACATCATTAAAGGGAAACATGATATTAACAAAACTAAGCAAGAAATCGAATCCGTAGAATTTGATGGGAACATTATAGAAGATCCCTTAGAAATAGCAGAAACTTTCAACAACTTTTTAATAGACTCAACTAATGTTAACATTAACACAAATACTAGCGATAATAATAGCCCGAACCCTTTATCAAAGCTTCAACGGCTTAGTAATAGTTTTTTCTTGAGGCCGTGTACAGAAAATGAATTAATTCGTATAATTCAATCATTGAATAACACCAATTCCGTTGGATTCGACCAAATCTCAACCAAAGTCATCAAAGAATGTGCGAAAGTGATATCTCCAGTCCTAACCCATCTCGTCAACCTATCCTTTATTCAGGGTATATTTCCAGACCGTCTTAAACAGTCAATTGTAAAACCTCTGTACAAGAAAGGCAATAAACAGGATGTTCGAAATTATCGTCCCATTACACTGGTACCTATACTGTCTAAGATATTTGAAAAAGTTTTTCATAATAGGGTATTGGAATTCTTAGACAAGTATAACATTATTGCAAAAGAACAGCACGGATTCCAGAAAAAAAAGTCTACTACGTTTGCGATATATACACTTATTCGCAGTATCACTCAATATATTGATAATAAGATTCCGGTTATAGTGACTTTTTTTGATATGACTAAGGCATTTGATTGTGTTGAGCATAATTTATTACTTCGAAAATGCGAATACTACGGTATTAGAGGAAACGCTCTTGACTGGATAGAGAGTTACCTAGACTACCGCACGCAATGTGTAGAGGTAAGTAAGCTCAACACATTAAATGAAAACACAGTCCATCGTTCAGCCTACAGACACAACAGGTATGGGGTCCCCCAGGGAAGCATTCTGGGCCCGCTGCTTTTCCTTTTATACATAAACGACCTCCCTAGGGAGACGCCGTGCCAAATGTCTTTGTTTGCTGACGATATTTCATTGGTAATACCTGACGGTGATACCAAGGCCGCCTCGTATGAAGAATACTTAAACTCTACAGTAAATGCAGTTGACTCATGGCTATGTGCCAACAACTTGAGAACAAATATAACAAAAACATGTTACATACACTTCCATAATTACAAGACACAAAGACTAGACCTACAATTGCAATGTCGGAATCAGCTGATTGACCAAGTTAGTGACGTAAGATTTTTAGGTATAACATTGGATCAACACTGTTCCTGGAAGCAACAGGTTAAGTCAATATGCGATAAATTGGACAGATTCGTTTACGCTTTAAGGCAACTGAGAAGTGTAGCAGATGAAAAAACTGCCCTACTCGCATACCATGGCTATGTCACCTCGATTTTAAAATATGGCATCTCAATATGGGGTAACTCCACAGATGTGAATAAAGCTTTCATTTCCCAAAAGAAATGCGTTAGAGCGGTCTGTGGCGCTGGACCAAGAGATTCTTGTAGACCCTTGTTTCAGAGGCTTAGATTACTCACCTTAGTAGGTTTATATGTACTAGAGCTGGGGTGCCTCGTTAGGAATAATCCTTCTTATTTCAATACTCCGGCAACTAACAGCAGGTTGAGAGCGAGAGATGAGTCGAAGTTGCAGATGCCACAGAGTAAAACAAAATTATTTAAGAAAAATTGTCACTTAATGAGCATTAGAGTTTATAATAATTTACCACGTGACATTCGACAGTTACCTGATAAACTGTTCAAAATAAAATTGAAGAAATGGCTTATAGAGAAATGTTTTTACAATTTAAATGATTTTTTTAATTACACAAATTATTAATTATTATTAATGTAAACAATTATTGTTATTAAAGTGACATACAAATGAATTTTATATCCCATAATTATATTAAGAGTATAGTAGTTAGGTTTGAAATTGTATTGTTTGTTTCTGTGTAATTTACTAATGTATAAAAAAAAAAAAAAAAATTATGCATGCCAATCTGTGGCTAAGCACGTGGTTCTTTTAAACTACATAAATGTCATCAAAATGTATTACCGTGTTTATGCAAATAAATTCTCATTCTCATTCTCATTCATTCTCATTCCCATATCTATCAATTGTTTATTTTGGACATTTTAAGGACACAGTTCTAAATCTAACCTAACTTTTTAGCAACAGTTCTTTATTATGAGATTTGTGAGGGATCAAAGTTCTAACCTAATCTACTAAGTTAGGTTAGAATTGCTAGATGATAAATGTTATTAGTTCATCGTTATACTGAATGAACATTATATCACTAGATTATTATAATAAATGTTTTTATACCACTTAACAATTATGCTAAATGTATATTATATCAAATATTATTAGACCATATAATCATTATACTTCTTACACATTATATCAAATGTCATTCGGTTTTGTAACGTTATACCAAATGTTGTTATGGTAAATGAGTATTATGCTACTTGAAAATTATGTAAAAAAAATAAATAATAAATTTTGTTTATATGCTAAACGTGCATTATGTTGTTCGAACGTAGTTAAATGAAATTATGCAAAATGTTTGTATGACAATTGAACGGCACCCGTTTTTTACTACTAAATAACGGGGTAGCAGCTGAATGGATCGAGCTGAAATTTAACACGCAAGTAGACCAAGTCCTGGATTGAAACAGAAAAAAAAGTTCCCTCAAAGAAAAAAAAGAGAAAAAAGAAAGAGAAGAGTTCCCTTGGGACATTAACGGGAATAAATGCTACACTCACAGACAATGAATTCATGTCATTTTCTATATGTCGGCGTCAGGGGGTAGGAGTCGTCAGGATGTCCATCAAATTGCTAATAATCCGCAGTCGAGTGTAAGTTCTTCATCCCAATCCATCCAGTTGTTACCCCGTTATTTAGTGACATACATTCAAACCTCCAAACAACTAAACATCCACATATCTTCACAAACTTTCACATCTTTGTGTTGTTTTTGTCTCTGCCCCAAATAACAGAATAACTATTAAAAACATCTAAAAATTAAAAAAGGTGTTGAGTCCTGTGTACTCCTCGGAATATCGACCCAACGTCCTGCTGAATGAGGTCGGGAAGCTCTTCGAGAGAATGCTGGCCTTCCGTATCATCCAGCACCCGGAGGGCCCACGGGACCGAACATTAGTGACAGTGCGGACTGGGTCCACCATAGACGCCATAAACTCCCTAGGAAAGTCCCCAGGTTAAGGACTACGCGACCAGAAGAGGGGAGGGCGCAGTGAGTGGGTGTAGACATCGGGAGGGCATTTCTCCAGAAATATGTCTGCGGTCACCTCATTCATCTGGCCCTTTTTCATACTAAATGTATGGAGACAGATGAATGAGTCGCAGACATATTTCTGGAGAAATGCCCGGTAGTGCTCTACAAAACGAGGGGAGCACACAGACCGTGAGGGATGCAGTGCAGTGTTCCAGGGGTCTCTTTTTGGATCCTTCCTATAGAAATCAAAATACGATTTTCCAAGAAACCGCTAGATTATAATATTAGTAGGATTAAAATAAATAAAATAAAAATAAAATAATTTATTTCTGTAAGTAGGCCCTCAAGGGCTCTTTTACATGTCTCATCTCTAATTATTTTCTTTTGGCGCTTCGGGTAATTGACCTTCTGGTGAGAAGAAGCGAGATTAAACGAGGTTTTACTAGTAATTAGGTGTGTAACGTGTTTGTCTACTATCAAGTGTAGCACAATTTTTGCCCCTTAGCTTAGCTTAGCGCTAAGCCTGCGACCAGAAAGAGCGCGCTTTATGCGATAGAGCGAGACGGTCGGATCCGGTGGTTGGCCCCAAACGTCAGTTTTGTTAGAAAGAGAAACTTCTGTACGTAGTACTATTATTTGTGGCTGTCCATCTGAAAAGGGACCTTACGCCAACGCCATAAGGACCCTTTTTTGATGGACGGCCACGTTTATTCTGTGCTACTATTTAATACCTACAAGTAATACCAAACTGCTGGGTATCTTTAACTACTACGTAAAAAAAACGTATAATTTACTTCGAATCCATGTTTTTCATCGAATTTTGCTACACACTTATTATACATTCGACAGTATCTCCGCGGGACAATCCCATAAAGTTGCGCACGAATTTTGTTCCAATTTTATTCCCGAATATGCAACCTTTTCCGTAATTACCCCGGCTTGATAGACTGCCGTGTGGTGACAGATATATGTTTACACTTTTCGACCTTATTTCCTTGGAACAAGGTCGAAAAGTGTAAACATATTTCTCACGCCGACTGTAGGTACTACAGTTTCGATAAACAAACGTGAATAAATGGGGATCATTTTGAAAATAGTATGTATCTAATTCCGGCTTTATGTACTGGTTAAATAACCACATTATTTCTTTAAAAAACCTCGACTGAGGTGCAAAAAATACCGGGCATTAAAGTGCATAAATCCGCCATTTTGTTTTATTTACTCGCGCCATCAAGACGAATCTAATGAATAATGATGTATAATTTATCAAAATCGGGTATGTCGTTGAGTAGTTATGAGCGGACATAGGAACGGACATAGGTACTTATTTACATACATACATACAGGTCAAACACATAACCCTCCTTTTGGGCTTCACCACAGTTGAGTAAAAAGTATGGTAATAAAGGTAGGTAGACGTTCCAGTGCTCGACACTGTCCCAGTGATCGCCATCTTGAATGTTAAGGTTGAACGTTTTAGAGAATTTTCATACAAATTTCAGTCCCGTTTTTCTCCAGCCGTGATCATTTTCTGTACTTGAAACATTATTAGTTCGATAGTACTTTTCCTTCTGATTCCGCCAATAAGAAAAAAATACCGAAAAAATGAGAAATATTCTAAATAAATCCATTTGAAAACTAATAATTTTTTTATCAAACCGTTGTTTGTGTGAGTGTAGAGTATCGTGTCGGTGTAAACAAAAGGGCGGCATTTATCAACAACAGCTGATTCTGGGTGTCAAAAGAATGCCTAGATTGTTTAAAACCTACTCCTAAAACTTCTGGCCGCTAAGCTAATAAAAATTAAAAAATAAAGTGCTGTCAGCCGGTGTCGAAGTTTATCTCCATCAACAAATTTCATTTCCTAAACTGAGTTCAAGAAGGAGGTGGTATTGCATTGTAACTGTTTTTATCGTAAAGATAAAAATTGTACAAATACTTGAGTACGGATATAAATACGAGCTCTTATTCTTAGTAAAAAATATTGGATTTTTCGATGCAGTCCATTAGTTTTAAAAGCTAAAAGAGTTTGCTATCATTGACCATAAATGTATCGTTTGAAAAAAACCTTTTTCATTACTGCACTCCCATGCTCGATTAAAAAAATATGTTGCCTACAACAGTCACATTTACATTTGAAGTTGTCAACATTTTTCATACAATAGCAAAGATATTCCTTGTTATTAATTTTATTTTATTATTTGAATAGAAAACAGTTAGTTAAATATTTCCTTGAGCAACATTTTGCATACTACTTGGGTGGTAAGCCTGCCTGATGTGAAGTAGTCACCGGAGCGTACTGCCATTTTACTAAAAATAATGAAAACAAACGTACGCACACTCGAGACCAGATGGATTACCCAAGTAAATCCTAATTTGCGTCATCATCAGAAGTTCGTTGCCGTCACCCCTGCTATGAAAAGCTATAGCTCTGCATGGAGATGTTCGGCTGGAATCAGCCAGACTGGAGATCGCCTACCTAGCGCGTTCAAGAATTAAGAAGCGATATGAGGCAGCTGAAAGGCTTGGCTTTGTATTCTACCGAAGTCTATGAATAATATTCTATCGAACCCGTGAATCAAACTTTTTTTACAGCGCAATAATAACAGATCCTAAATGTATGACAGAGTAGCAAGATATTCACAAAAGTTGCTTGTAAGTAGTGGAATTTTAGCATTTTGGAGTAAGTAAGTTTGACGCGACAATTCTCAATGAAAATAAATAAATAATATACGATATAAAATATGTTTTTTTCTTGGCTTGGCTAATAAGTAAGTATACTATAAAAGTATACTAACTTAGGTCAGTAAGTATACTAGTTACATGTAAGTTACATGCACAACTAACTATTCATATGTGAGAGGTCAATTTGCAAAGAAAGAAGTAACAAACATGTGCAGATAATCAAAAAATCAGAAATATAAAAATATATTGGATACCTAACAATATATGTAGTATGAAACTAAAACTTCTTATTTCAACATCACCTGAACGTCTAAATCTTTATCAAATAGATTAAAATGGCGCCAAAATAATATGTAAACAAACATGACCTGTCATACTGTCATAATAATAATTATTGACAGTCACTGACACTAATGACTGTCAACGGGTACGCGTGTGTGCGAGAATGTGGAAAATTGCGATTATTTTTAAAAAACCTGTTTTATTGTCCACAAGAAGACTGTAGAGCTGAAATTGGTTGCGATTTAAGCTCATCATTTTTACTGGTTCCGCCAAGACATAGAAATAGTAAATATTTGGTTGGGTTTAGCTAAAAATAATAAAAACACTACGCAAACGACGTACAACGCCATCTGAGCGGCTAAAATTGGTAACTTTCTCTAACGTTCCTCCTTAAGTCATTAGCAATAGAACTGACAGCAGGGTGTCGACTATTGCTGGGCATTAGCCTGTCGAGCACTAGGACGTTTACCTCATAATAATTAATGTTAAAACAAGTAATGGGTTATTGATATTCAATAGTTTTTTCTACTCCTGTAGTACTGTTATCTGTCTTTGACTTGGTCACGAACACTAATATAAGAACATACATAGGTAATTTGAGTTCATAGAATTCTATACTCTATTCCCCATAACAGCACTAGTGTCGTTATAGTCACTTTACGTTATTGCTAGCAGCCACAGACTTCTAAATCTAGGTTAAACTTAGGTCAAGGATTAAGCGCTCAATTCTAACTTTACGATAAAAATGCACAACTACCAACTTAACAAACAATTAAATTCCTACGGTTTTTAAGAAAAACAAAACTTTCCGAACTAAATTCACTGATGCCAACATAAAAAAAAGTATTTTTAATTTAAGGCGAGGTAGTACGAGAATCGGGCGCGGAAGCCTAGTTTCCAAATCATTTTTAGAGCACTTATTTGACTCGTAGGTCACTGTAAAACATATATAATAATATTCAGAACTGTATCTAGGGCTTCCTCTCACCTAGAACACGATAGCGAACACTTCGCTCGATAGAAAAGTAGCGTGAAAACACTATAAAATAAAGTAGTTTTTTCATTTTGTTCATTACCAGTTACCTTTTCTGACAAAATTAATACCTGACAATCATGATTTCACAGTCATGCAGGGCTTCCTCTCATGTTTGGGTTGATAACTTATACTATTATGTTAGAAATCGAAGATAATCTGCAATAATCTGCATTCCGCCCGACCCTAGTGGACCTACCGCGACGCCCGTCACCCCGCTAGTATTGATAAGGCTTCTGCCAACGTCGGACCTGTGTCGTGTTTTCTCCGCGCCTTTCTGGGCATAAAACATGTCAGTAATTGTTGTAAAATCGTTTATAAAATAAATAAAAAATAACAGTAAGCACAACATCAATCTAGAGAGAGAATAGGGTAAGAAAACATGCATAATTCGTTATACAAAATTGTACTTCCGTAAGTTATATAAGCAAGTCGTACCAGATGGTTCACTTCGACCAAATATCAAAATTGGTAGTTTGTATTTCTATGACGCTTATGATTGATTATAATTTTCATATGATGACAATTATGTTATTGAAAAATTCGGTAATAAATTAATATTTTATAAGTTTAATGTCATTTTTTATATTACACGCATTTATTAACTTTACATTAATAAACATATAGTGCAATTTGGGTAGTTTGAACTTATTTGATTTCTTTTGACGTGCAGTTTGCGATTATACAAAAAAGAATACAGTCGGTAATAAAAAACACTTTCTTGACATGAACTTATTTTCCCGAGAATTATTGTTTTCTAGCGAATGAAGTATTTATCGAGGGTGCCTTTATTTATTTATTAAATAAATATTATATTAAAAAGGTACATCTTTAGGGAAGATACTTGTTTTCTACTTAGGACAAATCGGACTGTGCAAATGTTGCACCGTTTGTAACAATGTATGTAGGTACTTTCTACATATGAACTATATAGTGTAACTAAACACTATGTATGAACTTTTATCAGTAGAGTAGGTAAGAAGCGGTCTGTGATGGAGCCGAAAGGTGACCTTAGAATAGTACATTCACAACTAGGGTTGTAATACAAAGAAAGGCCGAGATCGCAGAAGTTTGCGGCCCGAGCTGCAAGCGAGGGACGTAAATATGCGATGGAAGGCTTTCTATTACCTCCCATGTTGTGCATTTTATGTCTACACTTGGCCAGGCATATCTCACTCCGCGATTTTGTTTCGCGGTAATTATTATTATTCCTTGCCTAATGCATTAGGCAAGCTCAGGGCTGCGCTGACATCCGGCAGCCCCTGTGTGCGTAACCTATGAAGCCCAAAGGAGGGTTATGTGTTTGACCCGTATGTATGTAAGTATGTATGTTACCCGACTGCGGCGAAGCCCAAAGGACGCTTATGTGTTTGACCGGTATGTATGTATGTAAGTATGTAAGAAGTATGTATGACGACGTGTATCAAAACAGTTATATAACTTCATGCAAATATTTTTTTTAACTACCTCTAATTCACTAGGAAATTTAAGCTATAATAATAATCGCAAAGATGAGTCTGCGGATCGGAAAGGTTATTGAATGTGGAGCCAAACAAATTGTACATATTAATGTATACAATATGTGGCCTGTAACCGGGGCTAATAATTAAAACGAAGATTGTACTCCTCAAACTGAACAACATTTGTTCAGCCACATTTAAAAATAACTTATGTTTTTATTTTAGTACATTTCTATGTTGGTATATCTTTATTTTCTTAGATTAGGCTTTTTACAATATATATATATAAAGTAAAATACAAAATGAAATTACAAAATATAAACACATTATAAAAAACATTAGTACATTTATTTTTAGTAGGTACACTTTAAAGTTTATTTGAAGCCGCAATGTATTGCGATATTTTTTTATGTTTGTAGCGTGACAAGCGACGTCAATTAGACTGATGTTAACGTACATTGAAAATACTATTTAATTTGTATGAAAAAGTTAAAATCTTAAGATTAAATAATGTTTAAAAGTGGTTGAACAAAAGTTTTATTGTTTGATGAGTAGAATCTACGTTTTAATTATTAGCTCCGGTTACAGGCCACACATTGTATACATGTACATACCTATTTTAAAAATTGCTTTCTGGCTGCAAAAGTGCAGTTGGGAGGCAGTTCATTTCTAGGTGAAATAACTGCATCAAAATTGTAAACCAACTTCGCAGTCCGCTTGCAGTCGGCGTGCAGTTATTTTAACTGCAAAAAATCTGCCTTCAAACTGCACTTGTAGCTAGAAAGCAACGAAAGACTGCTTCGGTCAGATATATCCGTACGTAATTCACATCGTGTGTAGCGGCGCTCAATACGTCATCGCCCCCCCGCGCGGACCAAGTGACTGTCACCAACGAACTTGCCAAGCTATAGTCTGGTATGGCATTTCTCCAGAAATATTCAATTCAATTCAATTCAATCTCTTTATTTCAGAGGTACGTCCGTAGTGTTAGTTACAATTTCTGCCTACGACTCATTCATCTGTCTCCAATCCATACATTTAGTATGAAAAAGGGCCAGATGAAAGAGGTGACCGCAGACATATTTCTGGAGAAATGCCCGGTAGTGGGTAGGTGCCGCGCCGCCTACAGCCGCGTCAGTCAGTCGTAATTCAGGCGCGTGCCAGGTTGGACCTGTATCTCGTGACAGTGTTTCTGCGTTCGTTTGCTACCGTCCTCGCATTTCTCCGTTGCACAAAATGGGAAATAAAAAAAACGCCAAACGCAAGAAAATATATACTCATAATTAATACATATATCCATAATTCTTCCATTATTTTTCACACTGTCAAGTAGCCTATTAAGATGACTACTATCAGGCTACATGATCAGATCAGCTGTCATGTCACAATAATATTGCATTGTCATCTGATTATTACATATTGTTGCAAAATTTCAGCTCAATTGGTTGAAGATGCCTGCTTCAAAATTGAGTTACAAGATTCCACTCGAACAAACATAGTTACATTGCAAGTTCAATGAAAGGATGTAAAAAAATAAACGTGAGACAATACGCACGAACGATCTGTCAGTGAATTTATAAAGCTAAGCTATGGCGCGGAGTATTACGGCAAGCGGGCGCCCGCCGCCGCCCCGCGCGCTCGGGGCCCCGCGCACAGTGCCCCTGCTTCACCCCCTCAATATCGCGACGAGCCAGGTCCTACCGGGCCTTAAGTATATTTTAAATTAAAAAAAAAGTTTACCATAGACACATACTGTCAGTCAAACGTCAATTTGCCTTGTTTCCAGGTTATCATTAATTTTGTATTTTATAATTTAAAACCTAGTCGTAGAAAAAGTACCTATTGTATGCAACGTTGTATAATTAAGTCAAAAAACGCTCATTGCGTCTCTATTTACACTCGCCGCATTCGCGGCTCGTATCGCAACTCACGCAATTCGCATTTTTTGAACCCACTTATACAACTGTTGCATAAAATACTATTATGTACTAGAGGAAGTTTATAAAAATCAACTTAGCGACCCCAGGCGAGGTGTGAGGTTGTGGGCCGCGAGTGTCACGACGGTTCATATGATAATCGGGACTTATCGCCCGTTTATGGTTAGCGCCATCTATTTGCATAATTTTAAACTAAAGTTTAATTTTGGGTTGCTTAGCAAAATAGTAAAAAAGGAACCCTTATGGTGCGACTCTGTCTGTCACAGCCAGATATCTCAGGAACTACTGCTATCGATTTGAAATTTGGAATAGTTTTAAAAGTCGTTAACGCGACTCTATTGAGCATAATATTAGTATTTTATGCAACAGTTGTATAAGTAGGGTCAAAATACGCGAGTGGCGTGGGTTGCGATACGAGCCGCCGCGGCGGCGAGTGTCGCAGAGACAAACAAACAACGTTGCAAACAATACTTTTTCTACGACTAGGTTTTAAATAAAATACAAAATTAAACATGTCGCGCAAACAAGGCAAAGAACAGCAATCGCAATAATAAGTATGTGTCTATAGTAAACTTTGTTTTTAATTGACGTACACTCGCCAGTGACACGCAGTGACTTGTAGATTTCAAAACCATTTTTTTTCTTAATATGTGCTTTTTCATTAAAGACGAAATATTTCAAAAAATATACCATTCCCTCCCTATTATCTTCGAAGAACAGAAAAATCTTTAATAATTACCAATTATTAATATCATCCAAATATTACAGGAAAACCACCGTTTTTTAGAAATCTGCAAAAATCGTAACACAAGCTTATTTGTAAAATATCATTAATTAGGTATTATTTCAATCGTATAATTCCTATGCCAAAAAGGCGCATCATGGCTATGCCACTTTAACTTTATACTTTTGTCACCTGATTTCTGACCTATTGTTGTACTGTATGTTTGTGCGGGCAACACTAGGCTCGCTAGTGTGATTATCTGGGGTGTGATATAGCGGGAAAAAAAGTGTGTATCTATAATATGGCTGTATTAATTAATTCTCCAGTTTTAAAACTCAAGTGCAGTATAATCCAATATCCAACACCTATGATGACGTAATAAACGCTATTCTATTCTATTCTTTCTGGTCGCTGACTAAGGCCTCAAGACTGCGCGGCGATGTTGCGGAGTGAGCCACCCCTGCCAATATTCAGTCTATTTATATTCTAATACCGAAAACCATATCCATATAAGAAGTAACGCAGCCGAGACATTCCAAGAAAATAGAAATATAAAGAGTTGAAAAGTGCCCATTATATTGAAAAGCGGAGAGCTCGAGCGCTCGACGGGGACAGAAGCAATCGGGAAATTCTTCGGGGGTTATTCTGATGCGCTGCCTTAGGTGCGTATTAGGTTATCAATATTATCACGTCTGTATCATCATACGTGTATCATATAACATATCTGTACCTAACACTGTAACTAAAAATGTAGAAAAATCAATCAACCTGTGACTATCACACTACAAGATGTTTCATTGAACGTAATACAAACTCATGTTTTTAATCTCCTCTCCCTGGTGCTAAAACCCTGTGCTAGGTCTCGTGTTGTTAAAGTCATCTTAATTAATTAATATACTTAGCTGTTTTAATTATTCATATGTTTTTGGTCTCATCGTGGTTACCCTACATAGCGTTAAGAGAAAAAAGTTTGAATCTAATTTTGTAGTGAAAACTTGACCTATTTGCTTATCTAGGTCGATAATTTATGAATAAAATGCATGCATTCTGACACATTATTGAAGTTATTGGTCATAACCAACAAACAGATCACGTAAGCATGACGTCATGAGGGATGCCCACACGACGAGATTGTAATTTCTTAATTCTGTTAGCAAACTAGGAAAAGTTAATTATGACGTATTTTAATAAATCAATTTGTGCATTTTGTTCTCGGTCGTTAACTGAGCCGGTTGCTTAATTTGTATTACGTTCAATGAAACACTCTGTATAACACACTTGAATAGTTGCATCAGAATAAGGCTGTTTTAGTTTAGAAATCTCTTTCGTTTTAAACAGAGCTATGCTTTACGGGGGACAGTGAAGCAATTTCATTTGGCATTGCTAATGCTAATGATTTTAACGACTTGTTTTTGCACGCGGTTTTACTCGTTCTCGCACCTTGACAATTTAATTATTTTTTTAGATAATCAAACTGTTTACGTCGTCAAAACACGTTCCTAGGGAGCCTAAAATAAATAACATACATAATGGTCACCCTTGTCACGTCCCGACAAGCATCAATCATCAAAAGCCGAAATACTAGATATGTGTAGCGAGTGAGTGAGTGATTAAAAAGAGCTGTATCAGCTGTATTCAAAAAACTCAGTATATCTTTCAACTCACTCGTTCACTCGCTCTCAAGTAGCCCTATTGAGTCGTGAGCTGCAAGAAAAGACGCGATAGATTAGATTAGATTAGATTAGATTCATTTATTTCTTGTTGGAAATTACATAGTGTTTAAGATATTAAAACTAAAATGAATTCACAAAAAGATCGTCGAAGTAAAATGAAATAATTACAAAATAAATTACAATAAAAAAATAAAATCAAAATGTCAATTGGAAAAATAACTAATATCTAATCTAAGTATATGTTGTATATTATGATCTAGACCATCCTAGGTAATACAATGTCAAAGCAATAAATTCAGTAGGTATGTCGAATATTTTTACAATGCAATGTCAAGAGCAAATAAAATACCAATAAAAATTACGTCAGGTTTAAAACAATAAAAAATAAATAAATAAAACATTAAATAAGCAATAAGAGGACACGAAATAAACACGAACTTTTCGTCCCTGTCTTGCTACCGTATACCTAAATGCTCTCTCTTTAGTTCGGAAATATTCGGATTTGGAGCTACTGAACTATAAGAGCTAGCGAGCTGTTGACACACCACGGAGCTACTGAGTATTAAGAGCTAATTACGCTAATTAAATATACTATCAAGTTTTAAAGAGTAACGAAAACTTATTAACATACTTCATAGATTAGATTAGATTAGATTTATTTATTTCATAATATAAAAATACATTATGAATTACACAATGTCAATTTACATGATTTTATACTATGATCGTCAAAATAAAAATAACAATATAATATATGTAATCACAATAAAAATATAACATGTCAGAAACACAATCGCAAAAAAATTAAACTATTAAATAGGCATCAAATCAAATCAAATTATATATCTCCCAATAAGGATCGTCATCACCATTAACATAACATAAAAACAAAAAGGATAAAGCAAACAATAGGAGAAAAACAAAATAAAAACGATTTCACAATGTCACTACTGTTAGAATAAAAATAATTAATTAATTACATACTATGTATATTAGAGTAACGGGAAGACAAACAACCCTTGGGTTATTCTCCAAAAATATGTCCGCGGTCACCTTATTCCTTTGGCCCTTTTTCATAGTAAATGTATGGAGACAGAGGAATAAGTCGCAGACATATTTCTGAAGAATAACCCCCTTACAGTCCAACAGTGGTCCGAAAATTAAATAAACAAGTTTTTCCAACCTGTCCCTTCTGATTTTACCCCACCTTACCTTACCATACTTATCTTATTTTTAGGGTTCCGTACCAAAATGGTAAAAAAGGAACCCTTATGGTGCGACTCTGTCTGTCTGTCCGTCTGTCACAGCCAGATATCTCAGGAACTACTGCTGCTATCGGTTTGAAATTTGGAATAGTGTTAAAAGTAGCTAACCCGAGCTTATTGGACATAAGAAAATCTTGTACCTTTTTTACTTTTTTTTTAAAGGGCTCCGTAATGGGATTTTGAAAATTGAAAGTAAGGCTAATATATCGAGTGGGGTATCAAATGAAAGAACTTAATTTGTAGATTAAAATACCGTTTTAATTTTTTTTCTTAAATAAATAGTTTATGATTTATGGCGAAAAAAGTTTAAAAGAATACCATTCCCCCCCTATTATCTCCGAAGTTACTGATCAGAAAAATGTGTCATAATTACCAATTATTAATGTCGTCCTAAATATTACAGGAAAAATATAACGGGTTTCCTCACTTGCACAGTTTTTGAGAAATTTGCAAAAATCATAACACATACTTATTTGCTCCTACTAAACTAATCGCCATACAGTTTTTCTTGAACTATTCATGTATCTACTTATTAGGATTATTATTATTATTAGAAAGACCCTTATATCTTCTCTTCCTAACTTGAATACTTTTTTAAAAATTTACAAAAATCTTAACATATTACTTCTACCCTCCCTACGAGAGCCATCTAGCGGAGAGTAGCAAAACTAAGCGATGGTTTATATCAGATTACATAAAAAATGTCTATTAAATACAATGATCACTCATCAGGAATCGGGAAAAAACATAAAGTAACAATAATTATTAAAAACTCTATAATAGGAGTATGTTAGGAAATTTGACACTAGTAAATACCATAAAAATGAAATACCACTAGCGCCATCTAGGGACACAAATCTAAAATAAAGTGTGCTTCAAAACATGATTCCTTCATGAAAAATGATACATGAGAACTAACTTAGTTCACAAACAATTATTTCAATCAGCCAATAACAAATAGTAACGTTTAAATTTAAATTACAAGTAAAATTTACGCGCTATTTAGTATCAATAGATGTCGCTGTAGCATACGCTGCATCGCGCTGTTAAGATTTTTCCTGGTTTAATAGGGCTAAAGTGGGTTTAATTTATTATTCCGTTCTTACGATTCATCGAACACCATCTATCCACGTAGCATTAGAATCACTCAATAACATTGTAACGGTGTTAAGCGAAGCCCGGACGGCACAATAGAAGCTGCCGCTGATCCGGATATAGCCGGATATGTCCGGATCATACCGGCTATGCGCGGTTACGGAGCGCTTTGAAATATGTGACGTTCCACGGGAAAAGGTACCTTATGGTTGGTATTGAGTTAAGCACAGATCCTAAATCTGTGTTAAATAAGCTATCTAATACAAAAAGAATCACGACCCTAAGTCCCATACTTTTTTTTTAAAAAAACATCAAACCTGCACATGCTAAAATTGCACTTTTGAGAAATCGTCAAAAGAAGTTTAAAACTAATTTTAAGTATGTTCCCGTAGGAAGTTATGGAGATGATGATTGATTATGTATCTCAAGGTATTTTTCTTTGGAAATCAGTAATGGTTTTTTTAATGTGACTTCCAGGTCGTGAAAAATCAGCCTGTGATTAGAGCAAGTCGCTTATGAGAACGAAATTAAAAAAAAAAAAAATCGGCCTTTTCTTTAACATATTGTAATCTGAACCATTGTATATAGTTAGAGATATTAGACTGCACATTTTGGGATAGAAATAAAATCACATTGTTAACGAAATATTTTTATTTTAATTAAAATGTCATTTTTATTATATGTTTCATAATTCCTATAATATTCACAATTTTCGTATAATGAGTACTAAATTATATTTAATCAGTCTACACAAGTATCTCAAAAGTGTCATTATTATTCTACAAGTCGTATTTTTTTATTTATAAATGATTGAAGTTACGTAAAAATCACAAATTATTCCCATACATTTGAGAAAAGGTACCTTATGGCGGGCCATAAGCAAAAAATATTGATAATTACAGTATGGCACGATATTTACATTATTTATTGACAAATCTTGTATTAAGACAGAAAACTGAAGAAAAAAGGTTATTAGAAATTTACTTCAAATCTTGACCAATTAAGAGTAATTCTCAAATGTGACGTCTTACGTGAAAAGGTACCTTATGAGGGTTTCTAGTTACGGAGATATTCAATGTTGTGTAAAATTGTGTTTTTTTTATTATGTATTTCCATTTAGTAAATTATATGTTACGACACGTCTTTGCCTATCTTTATTTTTGTTATAGGCGAATTAAAGGCTGAATAATATGCTTCTACAGTTTAGTACAAAAGGTACTTTATGGCGGTGTAATTTAAAAATGTTAGAAATACTTGTCGTAACTTGCTCAGTTTTTGTCCTTCATACCGCCGTGCCGTGGTGTTATTTTGGCTACACCGCCAGTACCGCCACGCATCTGTCCTACTCTCACCAACACTTTACGTATCGTTCTCTCTCGGTCTTGCTGGCCGCTCGGAGTCTCAGCCGGCCGGCATGAGCAGGATTTGCTTACCTTTTCGTTCGATAGTTGTGAGAAGTGTTCGTCGTGGATTTTAGCGTGTTTTAAATTAAAAAGATTCTTTTTCTTAAGTGGTCAAAAATTATAGAAACCGCCAAAAAATGTCTTTTTTCGTAAATTTTTCGAAAAAATGAATAAAAACCTTTTTCTAAAATGGTCAAAATGATAGGCATTCGCCAAAAAGTGTTTTTTTATTTTTGTAATTTTTTTGAAAAAAAACAAGGTTTTTCTAAAATGGTCAAATAGTTTCACGATTCGCCAAAAACACGTTTTTATGTTTAAAAAAAACGTTTTTAAGACTTTTTCTAAAAAGGTTGAAAGGGAAACATGACAAAGTGGTAAAAAATTATAGAAACCGCAAAAAAAAGTCTATTTTTGTAAGTTTTTTTGAAAAAAAAATTAAAAAACTTTTTCTTAAATGGTCAAAAATGATGGGCATTCGCCAGTGTTTTTTTTTATTTTTGTCAATTTTTTTAAAAAATACAAGGTCTTTCTAAAAATGGTCAAAAAGTTATACGATTCGTCAAAAACACTTTTTTATCTGTTTTAAAAAAATGTTTAATTATTAAAAATTTAAAAAAACGTCATACAAATGTATTTATTTTTTTTTCAATTCCGAATCTGTGGCACCCAGTGGCCCTTTCCTTCCAAATTTTCAGCTTTCTAGGATCATTTCGAAAATTTTTGCTTACCATTATGCAGGCCGCATGCTTGTTTGCCACCGTCCTGGTATAAAAAAGAAATAAGCAAAAGTTGCTAGTAAATTTTATTAATGAATTTTATCAACAGCTTTATCATTTTTGTATGTGATCCGCCATAAGGTACCTTTTCTACTAAACTTTGAACCCAATTTTTATATAGAAAAAATTAACGTACAGCAGTGAAACCAAGCTACAAATACACGTCTATTCCTATATTTTACAATTTTGCATAAAAGAAAAAAATGATGATTTTGAAGGATTTCACAAAACCGTTCATATCTCCGTAACTAGAAACCCTCATAAGGTACCTTTTCACGTAGGACGTCACATATATCTGCAGAGAATATTTACTGGTAATTTTATTGAAAATTGGTTATTGTATATGAGAATGAATTTTCATCCAATCATGTCATATAAAGTTGTTATGTTACATGTTTTTTTAAAGTACTACCTAGTAGTAGACTAGTGAGATTCTAGCGATGCTTCTCACCAGATGTCATATTTTCGAAGCTCTATACCAGGTGTTGCTGCATTTGTTCAGTGACATTTAAAAGTAACTTATGTTTTAATTTTTAGTACACTTTAAAGTTTATTTGAATCCACAATGTATTGCGATGTTTTTTCATGTTTATAGCGTGACAAGCGACGTCAATTAGACTGATGTTAACGTACATTGAAAATACTATTTAATTCGTATGAAAAAGAAAATATCTAAAGATTACATAATTTTTAAAAGTTGTTGAACGAAAGTTTTATTGTTTTATGAGTAGAATCTACGTTTTAATTATTTGCTCCTGTTACAGGCAACACCCAGTATAGCAAAATCAGTGTCGTAATAAAAAATATTCGAATTTTGTATCATCACATGACTTAGGCGACTGTCAATCACAGGCCGTTATTCACACGGCAATAGAAACACTCAACATTGTAAAGGCTTGAGCGAAACCCGCTCGGCACAATAGCAGCCGCCGCTGATCCGGATACAGCCGGATGTGTCCGGATCATTCCGGTTATGCGCGGTTACGGAGCAGTGGCTTTCAAATGATAAAATATTTGTTTGCAGTTTCCGTAAGAGTATCACTAATGCTGAATTTATTGAGAATGTGTTATCTCGTATAGATAATCATAAAATAATAGCATTATACTATATATGAAAGAAACACTTTGTCTCTTCATTGGTTTTTTGATGCGGGTAAATTACACCACATTTTGTGTTACATATATAGATACAAGAAATCAAAGTACATAGAAAAACTAAATGGCACTCACCTGTGTCCAGACCGGGAATCGAACCCGGTACCTCTAGATGTCCGGCCCAGCGACTCAACCACTCGTCCACCGGAGCACCCAGTAAGCGCCCTCAATTTTGCCATCTACTTTGACTTCTGTATCATTCTGTTTTAAATACTCTGTTCTCTGTGTGTTCTTCTGTTTTTGTTTGTATGTTTCTGGTTTAATTGTGTGAGTGCCATTAAGTTTTTGTTTTCTTGTATCTATATATGTAATACCATTATGTTTGTGTGCGGAATACGCAAAAACTACGTATCTGATTTCCATGAAATTTGGTATACAGGGTGACTTCTTTTTCGTGATACAAGATAATTAAACCTCAATCTATCCATGATTTTGTAAATTGCAAAAAAAATACTACTCTCTCATACATTTTGGTCTACCTATTGATGACCTTTTCTATGAAACAGTTGATTTTTTTTTTGCATTTACAAAGTTGACCCCATAGTAAAAGTTGTTCAAAATCATGGATAGATTGAGGTTTAATTATCTCGTATCACGTAAAAGAAGTCACCCTGTACATGTGGATTGTGACCCCGGTTAACACATAGGATACTTCTTAGGGCTAAGCCGAAGCATAAAGAGACCTTTAACAACTTATATCAACTCCGGCAACGAAGTTGTGGGTGGTCTAGTCATTACACATATTATAGTACACGATGCGATCTCGGGCTTTCTTTGTATTACCATCCTAATTATGTATAACTAGGATGGTAGTACAAAGAAAGGTCGAGATCGCAGAAGTTTGCGGCCCGAGCTGCAAGCGATGCGATCGAGGGCTTTCTTTATTACCTCCCGTGTTGTGTACATCATTTTATGTCTACACTTGGCCAGAAAGCGGCTTTTTCCGTACGCGCAGCGTGCGGAAATTGTCACTTTATGGACAGGTGTGGCATAAAAACAATTCTGTGAGCAAGGGGCTGAATCCAACTCGCGGTTTTTGAAGTCTTTTTCTCAAACATGCAATGGAATATTGACATTACGTACCTTATAATAGGCCGCAAAGTACCTCGTTTCCGGTGCGGCTAGACGAGAGGTCTTTAATCGAATTTCATACAACATTCCCGGCCTAGGCCCGCAACCCCTCACTTCCCCTCGCTACATGTACTATTAAAAACCGGTCAAGTGCGAGTCGGACTCGCGCACCGAGGGTTCCGTACACGTTACGGAACCCTAAAAATGACGAGCGTTTGTTGAACCGTCTGTTTTATTTACATCGTTCCCGACCTCGTGTGACATGGTCGTAACTCATGTACGCCCGACAGCGCGCCAAGCGAAATCGAAACCTTGTAACTTTGTCGCACCAACGTTTCCTTTCGTTACGTCGAAGTTTTATCGCGAACGTGACGAATGACCGAAATGTTTCGTACACAAAGTGGGTTTTGGGCGAATTTGTCAACTGCACGTCGGTAAGTTACAAAACTATGTAACTTTATAAAGTGTGTTCAATAATCTTTATATATACGGTGGGAACGAGTAACCCGACAAACTCTAATAGGGTACTTTCCTGACAGATCAAATCAGTTACTTTTTATGAATTGTCAAAACGCTCGGATAGTATGAAGTTTCTATGAGAAAAAGCATAATGACGTCATTGTGCTCAAACATCAAATCATCTCCTCATTTATAGCTTTTGGTCTTTTAAAAATCGTTTAAAACGTTAAATAGGTGAATTTTAGTTGATTTTTGCAAATTTTCGAAAGCAGATTTCAAGGCTAGCGTGAAGTAATTTATATTGACTACAGGCAAGTACCCTATTGTAGATTTTAACGAGCATTGGCAGTAAAAAAAACGTTATATAATGTAAAGTCGAAAAACGCTTAATTTCCACGATATTCATTATTTCCCCCTTTAAGCCCTGATAAATGTGCCCGAGTTTGTGTTTTTTTATTCCATTGACTAAACAGCAATTAACCTTCGTAGCATTTGATGGTAAGCTGCTGTTTTATCGGAAGATTTTTTTTATTGCTATTACTGTTATACGATGACAATGGTAACCGCGCGGTTCGGACATGCGCCTCCCAAGAGGTCGTGGGTTCGAATCCTGCTTCCAGTGGCGTGGCGTAAAAGATATCCTTGTGCAAGCCGGTGCCGATTTCGCGTACAATTTCTCTAAGAGCTATAGAATAAGGTGCTCAATTGCCTGATATTAGGCAAGCCGGTAGGAATCGAGTTCTTTGAACGCCACGCTGCTGCCTGCTTCATACCAGTAAGTTTATCGGAGTTTACGTACGAAATATGAATACCACTAATTGAAATTGAAACATTTATTTCAGACCACATAGTCCATATTGTTTGTTAGTTACAGTCCTAAAAGGTACCTAATGTTAGTATGTACAGTCGCCATCAGATATATCTAAGCTGTCAGTGTACTCATAAATATCTGAACACGGCTCTATTTTCATAGCATTCGAGCCGTGTTCAGATATTTATGAGTACACTGACAGCTCAGATATATCTGATGGCGACTGTACCTAAAAGCAACATAATGCACGACACAACGATGACAATACACATTAGCAAATAATACTTGCCCGTACAGATCAGACGGCCCGCTACTTGTTTACAGGCAATTGCATCCAATGGTACTGGAACGGGCAGTCCCGAAAACCTAACCCAATGACTACCAAATATGATTTACCATTATCTTTTTGGTGAGGACACCTGCATATTGACCTCCGGGCCGCGCCGCCCCTGTGTGCGAAGTGTGCAACGCACACGGCGTCAAGGCAATAGGAGCGCCGGAATTTATAACACGACGACAATAAAGAGGTGGCTTCATAGTTTTGCACACAGGCGCTGTCGGGGGTCGGCGCGGGCCTGTGCCCTATCCCACAAAACTTACAATTACAATTTTACAAGTGTCAAGTTACAAGTTTGTAATAATACAAGTGTGCGTACCACAAAATATACAAGTAACAAATTTGTAGTGGAAAATTCTTACAAATATGTAAATTGTATCGACAAGTCTACAATTCATTGTATCACAAAACTTTACATACGATACATAGCTTTTCCGGAAAACATACAAATTTGTAGCTGACAATTTTTTTGTGCTACATGAAATTGTAGTAATCATTGAACATATACATATTTCTAGTTGTAACATTACAATTTTTCGCTTGTATATTTACAAAACAACAATCCTACAATTATGTATCTGTCGTGACATACCATTATTTTTTGTGATACGCTTTCACAAAAGCGACATATTTGTATTCTATAAACTTGTAACGAATACATATTTGTAATTATTGTGGTACATTTTCTTGTTGACAATTTAACAAATTTGTCGAATTGTACACTTGTAAAGTTTTGTGGGATAGGGCACAGATTGACCTGCATACATCGGCGAGAATGCAAAGGTGTGTGTGAAGTCCCCAATCCGCCCTGGGCCAGAGTGGAGATTACCCATTCCCTCTCATCTATGAGAGTAGTTCTGTGCCTGCAGTGTGACGGCTATAGGCTGATGATGATCAACATCACTAATTTCCCAAAGCCTATACATTCAGCAGAAGCTAATTTAAAAAGATTTCGAGCACCTAAATCCTTTCCCGTTCCCCGTTCTTTATTTGCTCTGTCTAAAGCAAACCCTTTAAGAGGTCTCGAATGCGATCGCGATCGCAAATCGCAGAGAGCTGGAAGCCGTAAAGAGCTGCGGCGGACGCGGATAAGTCAATACTGAGGGCTCTTAACAGGTGTCGCTAGAGCTGGGAGCGTCCTGGGGTCCAATACCGGTAAGGACAGAGAATAAGTAATGGTACTGCCGCCATACGGAGAAAGGGGGCATCTGACTTTTTTTTCAAAATTGAGTTACATATCGTCAACACAAGTTTAAGAACTGAGATTTTTTTTCTCAGATTCGTTACGATTTTCCCCTATATTTAGTTTGGGCGTAACGAAACTGAGAAATTCAAAATTTGTATGGAAAAGTTGGGCCATTTAGGAACACTTTTTTTATTTCATAAATGAAAAGTGCTCGTGATTCTGAGTAAAATGTTATAAGACACATCATGCACAAAAAAAAGTAAAAGGTATTTTTTTCTTCAATTGACCCAAATAAAACAAGTGTCAAATATAAAAAAAACACATATTTCTATTATTTAAATTACGGTGACCCGAAATTGTTGACCGCGAGTGTATGTATCAGCTGTAATCTACACAAAATGTTCTTTATAGTCTAGGTGTAAATTATCTGAACTAAATTTAAGCAATCAAACTTCTCGGCCACAACACCAGTAAGCTCCTGAGAAGCTCCGGCCATATACAATGTGCAGCAACGGGGCCCCCTCGGAGTGGTCTAGCTAGCGACCCAGTTCGACCCCAGGGAACGCCACGACCGACCACCTGGTCCAACAATCGCTATGCCCATAAAGGTTGCGAGTTTGTCAGCTACCAAACAAAAAAAAGCAACGGGCCGATCTTGCAGGGCCTGGTGCGGAGTCTCAAGTAATAATGCATTACACAACTAGGGTCGTAAAACAAAGAAAGGCCGAGATCGGAGATGTCTGCAACCCGAGCTGCAAGCGAGGGACGTAAATATGCGGTCGAGGGCTTTATTGCCTCCCGTATTGTGTACATCATTTTATATCTACATTTGCCCAGGAAGCGCTTTGGTGTGGCATAAAATAAGTTTCTGTCATAAAATATTTATTTGAGACAAGCTTCTATTGCCGACTGTACGTCTTTGTGCATTATCACCTGATTTACATAATATTCTTGCAAAATTTCACCTCAATCAGAAATCAGGAAGTGGGTCAAATTGAACTTGTAAGATTTTATTACAGCCACAGAGACAGACACCGGGACAGGTGAAACTAAATAACAGCTTGTAAAGAAACACGTCTATTTTATTTATCCGTCCGTCTGAGACAATGGCAGTGCAGCCCTAGTGCCAAGTCGGGCGCCGCGTCAGCCCGAGTCGATCCGAAGATTAAAACCGATCTTATTATTGTCGAGATTGCAACAAGACGGGCTGCATATTGTTTAGGGTCCAGCTTACAGCGGGTTTTTACTAAATATTGATGGAAAGAGCCATGCTCGGCGTTACTCTACAAGATAGACTCAAAAACGAAGAGATCCGTAGAAAGACTTGGGTTACCGACATAGTTCGACGGATTGCAAACCTTAAGTGGCAATGGTTGGAGCGTTAAAGTTCTGGAGTGGCGACCACGTACTAGAAGACGAAGCGTTGGCAGGCCTCCCACAATGTGGACCGGCGATCTGGTGAAAATCGCGGGAAAACGCTGGATGCGAGCAGCACAATGCCGACAGTGGTGGAAATCCTTGGGGAAGTCTATGTCCAGCAGTGAACGTCTTTCGACTGATATGATGATGATGATGAAATATTGACTTAAACTGTTACTATTTTCATTATATCAAAACGGGACACGGGCACTATGGGTCGAAGAAACATGTTTCGAGATTAAGTCGTGTTTTGTTATAATACTTATAATATAATAAAGCATTCCTCGGAAACGTTACGTAAGCGACACGACCTTCTTAATACGTTTGACACGTAAAATTAGGAAGCTGTATAGCATCTAATAATAGGCGAAAAGCCTATATAAGAACTATAATTGAAGGCAAAATAGAAGGAAAAAGGAGCAGAGGAAGGCCGAGGCGTGCGTTTATGGATCAAGCTAAAGAGAAAATCAATGTGACGTCGAATCAGGAGCTCAAGGTGATAGCAGAAAAGAGAACGGAATGGCGGTTACTCCACCGACAAGAGCAAGTCTCTTAAATTTATGATGATAACGATGATATCGGTATGGTAATGTCTTAACTTGGCTTCAAGATTGGTAGTGTTCCTTAGCAGCTAATAAGTTTTATTAGGGTAACTGCCATAGCGTTACGTAAGCGACAAAAAGTAGATAATTTAATGGAATGCTTCTAATAATGAAATTGTAGGTAGACATCTAAAAGCTTGACACTTTTCTAGCAATTGCCATCTTGAATCTTTAGTTATTAACAATGGAGTTGACAGCATGATGTCAACCTTACAAATCATTTTATTGAAAAAAACAAACATTTAAAATTTTCTTAGGCCCATAAATAACTAAAAAAAGTTTGTCTGCAGGCCCTCTGCCAATCACAGCGCAAAATGTGAAACCATTCGGAGTCTCCGCGGAGCCACGACACCGGACCACGAGCACGTTCCTCTCGTTTGTCGCTTTACTTCTCAAGTTTAGGGTACCAGTATCATTTGATTAGATGTTTAACACTTAGGCAGCGCTAACGGCGTTGTATGTAACATCTTTCACTTTCCTGGTCCATATTTAGTATTGCCTCGGATTACCATTTTCAAAAAGTACCATGGATATCTGCAACACCAGAGGGGTGGCCTAGACATTGCCGTCCTTTGAGTGTTTTTTTTTCTTTTTTTTTTGAAGCCTTACAAACTTGCAAGTCTTACTGACTGTCGCAAAAATCGGCCCAGGTGGGGGCCGAGGCGTTCCCTGGCATCGAACCAGTTCGCTTGGCCCGGACCACCTTGAGAGGATTTGAGTGCCCTGTTGACACGCTTCATTAAGTACCCCGTCTTAAGGCGTTCCGGGAACACCTCAGGATAGCTCACAGTTCCTTATTTCTTCTTGAAATAAATAGAAACAGAACCCTCCCAAAGTATCCCAGCTCACTCCTTCGCCATTTTTTCCATCCTAAGATACCTCCCCGAGCGCCGCACGAAACTCAGATTTGTTTTTCGGATTGCAACTAAACTGATTGAGCCTTTTTTTAGTTATTAATGTAAAATGAAATGGCCGGATTCCCATTCTGCTCTTAGATTTGGAAGAGTAATATTTCTGGGCCGGATGCCAATGGATTTCTGCTGAATTCAGTGATATATAATTGAATATTTGTATAAAAACCGCTTTATAACAGTTTTATAATTAACAATCTTAATAAATTGAGGAACTCTGGTGTTAGTTTCTGACATTTGTTATTTTGTTTTGTGGTGTTTCTTCAGTAAATTTAATCAAACTTTGTAAGCTTTGGATACCTTTTATAACGAATTCAATTAAATAAGTTATGTATCGTATTTAAGTATCTATGTATTCTTGTGTACATTATTTATTATCACAGTTTTGCACTACCTACTTTCCTGCTGTTTGTTGCATCATCTCCGCTACTCAAAGGTTGCCTGGAAGAGATGGCAGTATCTTGTTTATTTAGGATCTCTGTAATTTTTTGGTGTGCAATAAATCCTACACCGGAGATGACGATGCAACGGGGCCACGCCGTTTCGTCGCCAAAATAAATATTTTATTCTTACGTTTCATGACGCATTGGTTTTTTTTTACTGTAATGTAATATTAACATGTAATAATTTAAATTTCACCGAAAATATGACAAACTTATAACACCCCTCTTTTTGTGTCGGGCGTTAAAAAGTACCTACAAATAGGTATGACAGTTTTTGATTAGGCACACAATCGCGTAAGAAATAAATGATTGCGAAAAAAAACGTCTGGGAAACGTTTGGTATAGGAACAATATCGCGTAAAAAATATGATGAAAATTTATTTGCTTGAGGCTAGGCAGTTAACCAAATGGCTAATTAAACCAGTTAGCTGCGAAATATACAAGTTGTTTAAGTGAACGTAATACAACTCATGTTTTTTAAACTTCTCTCCCTGGTGCTAAACCCTCTGCTAGGTCTCGTGTTGTTAAAGTCATCTTAATTAATTAATATCACTGTTTTAATTATTCATGATTTTTAGGCCTCATCGTGGTTACCCTACTTAGAGTTAAGAGAAAAAAGTTTGAATCTAATTTTGTAGTTTTGTAAGTTTTAGCTTATTTAATTATTATTTAGTTTTTAGTACATTTAATTTTAACTATGCTTCTATTTTAATGTTCTTTAGGAGTTTTATTTTGTATTAGGTTATCGATGCTTGTATTAATAAAAATACTTAAAAACAATTTTGTAGTGAACACTTACCTTTTTGCTAATTTAGGCCGAAAATATGAATAAAATGCATGCATTCTGACACATCACTGAAGTTATTTGTCTTAACAAACAAACAGGTCACGTAAGCGTGACGTCATGAGGGGTGCCCACACTACGAGATTTTAATTTCTTAATTCTGTTAGCAAACTAGCAAAAGTTAATTATGACGTATTTTAATAAATCAATTAGTGCATTTTGTTCTCGGTCCTTAACTGAGCCGGAATTGCTTAATGTGTATTACGTTTAATGAAACACCCTGTATACGATATACAATTTCATGATCCTTTACTCAATTCAATAAGGAATAGGAATCGATCATTCACTGAGCTATTCAAGCACTACTAATTAATAGATTGGGTTCAATTAGTAATGAATACGAATGGGATAACTCCTTCCCTCTGCACCTTAACCTCACCAAAAACCATACTTTAATGTCTTGACTTTTTTTTATTTCGCCATGTTTGCGAAATTTGTATGCATGGTTTTTTTGTATAGGTAGTTATTAAATTTCGTTTGAGCGCCCCCCCTTGTTGGCGCCCAGGGCACGTGCCCTGTCTGCACCACCCTCGCTACGCCACTGTCTCCGCTTCAGTGGAGCCGTAGCCTAAATGTTGTAACTGCTCTGCACTACTTCTACTGTCTGGCTCCACTCGCTTAAGTCGCAGCAGTAAGACCGATGTAAAAGAGAACTTTTAATAAAAAAAATCTATAACTGGACGGTGTTACGCAATAACGTGTTCAGTGCTATGAAAATCCTATGCACTTGACACATTATTGCATAACAGGGCCCTGACCTGCGATTTACCTGTGTAGCGCCTGATGAACAGCGAGTACGGCCATTCTCACGAAGTATGTCTGCGGTCACCTAATTACCGCGACGCTGTTTTCATACTAAATGAATGGAGACGCGGTAATTAGACGCAGTCATACTTTCGTGAGAATGGCCGAGTACAAAACCGAAGATGTAGCTCGCTGGTTCGGTAACAGCCTATTCGCTCTTGCTTTAAAGATTACTAAGTCATATTTATCAGAAAATACGGATAATAGGAACGAATCCCATTCCTTGTTACTCCGCTTCTAATTTAAAGAAACCAGCCAGGTGCGAGTCGGACTCGCGCACCGAGGGTTCCGTACAAACTCGTCAGTAGATACGTGGATAATTCAAGATAAACTGGTACGGTGTGGGACAAATTTAACTTTGCTGTTGAAAAACTGTTGTCCCCATACATCAGTATACATCTAGGTTAGCTTAGTAGGAGAAAATAAGTTTGTGTTACGATTTTTGCGAGTTTCTAAAAATCGATGCAAGTTAGGAAAACCGTTATATTTTTTCTGTAATACTTAGGATGATATTAATAATTAGTAATTATTTCTGATTTTTCTGTTCAGTAACTTCGGAGATAATAGGGGAGAATGGTATTTTTTTAACGTTTTTCGTCCTAAATCAAAAAGTACATAAACAAAAACAATAAAAATGGTTTTGCAATCTACAAATTAAGCCCTTTCATTGGATACGTTTCGGCCCCCTTTAAAAAAAGTTAAAATGGCATAACATTTTTTTTATGTCCAGTAGTAGGCTTGGGTTAGCGACTTTTAAAAGTATTCCAAATTTCAAATCCATAGCAGCAGTAGTTCCTGAGATATCTGGCTGTGACAGACGGACAGACAGACGGACAGACACGTGGGTTTTACCGGCCGTAAATTACCTATTACGCCCTAGGACGAAATGGTTTTTTTTTAAATTTGAATACCTACGCTGGTTCTGATTTACTCTTATTTGTCATGTTCAAAGGAAATGCCAACTTACTTTTTTAACTTTTTTCTACTCCTGTAGGTACTGTTATGTCTTTTACTCGGTCACGAACACTAATATAAGAACATACATAATATGAGTTCAGAGAAGTCTATACTCTATTCCCCATAACAGCATTTAATTAAAAAAAGTATTTTTAATTTAAGTATATTTTAAATTAAAAAAAAAAGTTTACCATAGACATATACTGTCAGTCAAACGTCATATTTGCCTTGTTTGCAGGTTATGCCTTGTTTGTATTTTATATTTTAAAAAACCTAGTCGTAGAAAAAGTATTGTATGCAACGTTGTATAATTAAGTCAAAAAACGCTCATTGCGTGTCTATTTGCAATACTCGCCGCATTCGCGGCTCGTATCGCAACTCACGCAATTCGCATTTTTTGAACCCACTTATTCAACTGTTGCATAAAATACTATTATCACTGAAATATTTATTTAAAGAGAACTGTTATTGCAAATACATGTAAACAAACATTTCGGTAACAATAATGAAATGTTTATTAAATAGCAAATAGTGTATTCAGTATTTTTGTACTATTACGTCTCCCCCAGGCCAGGAAGTGGCCAATTAGAAATTGCCACTTTATGGCTAGGTGTGACGTAAATAAAATAAATAAAGTAGGTATATGAGGTAGATGCGTTAATGAAAATAGTAAAGGTTTAATTAATGTAACAGATTTGACTGATCGAATTTGATGCAAAAGTTTTAATTAAATCACTATCACTTTAATAAATAAGGCCTGTGATTGCCAAGTCACTAAATCAGACCCATAATAGAACCGTAGTTTAAGCCCTTAAATCAAATTCACTTTGAAGAAACTCAATTCAATAAAATCGCCAATTTTTATTTAACTGCCGAAGTTTGCAACTATTTACAAACTTCAGAGCCATTAGGCGTCCAATCTATGGTTTTCTTATGGTAACTGGCACCAATGGAGGTTTATGGGTTTATGTGGTTGGTACCTATTTGGCAGGGTTTGTTGAGTTTAGGTATTTTTTGGAGTTCCGTGTTCCTGGTTGGAATTTTCACTATAAAGTGTAACGCGGCAAACCTCCTTGGCGCAGTACTGGCCGGTTAGAAACCTTTTACGAATGTTTAGCATTTACGATCGTCTTTTTTTCACGGAGACATTTTTGGTCGTTTTTCATATAGCTAGAACCGCCGTGATGTCTTGTTGTTTTCGAAAATACAAATGACTTGTGACATTTAAACTGCTTAAATATTAACTACTGTGTAAATAGGTACTCGTAAGGGCTGCCGCTTTGCAGATACTTTTTGTTTTTATATATTTTATTATGTGTTTTTAACAAACTCATTACAAGTGTTGTTAAATTTTCACTACTCTTAAAAAGGAAAAAATGAGACTTGGGTTGGTTTGAAACAAAACCTAAGTAAAGCATTGTTCCAGCCCTTTCTACTGGCGTGAAGTTTGCCTTATCGCATGCGGATATCGTATCAACTGGTGCAGAATAGCGCTGGTTCCGAACTGGACTGGAGCTGACTTAGAACTAGCACTTGAAAACCCTCATACATGACCTCATCTGAAGTCCTGTCCTTTCACCGCTATCCTGTCTCACAGCACCGTTAAAGCCAGTAACCATCCCTTAACCTACTGCGTACTTTCGTTTTGCCTGAATGCCGTTTTTAACCCACGACGCAAAAACGACGGGGTGTTATAAGTTTGACGTGTCTGTGTGTGTAAATGTCCTTGTGGCATCGTAGCTCCCAAACGGATGATCCGATTTTAATGCGGTTTTTTTTTGTTTGAAAGGTATATCAGTCGAGAGTGTTCTTAGCTATGTTTGGTGGAAACGCTCGTGTCCAAAATACCGCATTCCTGAAATACCAGATTTTTCAAAAAACCAGATTTTCGATTTATGAGATTCCTGTCTTACCACATTTCCTTTACACTAGATTATAAAATCGTAAGTTACTCAAGGATCTAAATCACTTTGTTGGGTGTGTTATTTTGGGAATCTTGTATACGGAGAATCTGGTGTATCGAGAATTCGGTATTTCAAAAATCTGGTATTTTAGGAATGCGGTATTTTGGGAATGAGCGTTTTATTCTTATTGTATATAGTTTTGTTTAATTTTATTACATTGTTTATAACCACGGCTCGAGTTTTACTCCCGATTCTAGCCGGGCTACAAAAGCTAGCAGATTATGTTAGAACAGCAGTTAATAACCGGTTTTTAAATTTGACCGGTTATTGCATTCCCTAGTAACTACTTAGGGGAGACCGGGTATGGTTGTCTCACGGGTTGGTTGTCACAGCAGCCATTAAATAATACGAAACGAAGGAATAAGTGCATCGATTGGCGAAGTGCGGAAGGATGTACAGCTTTTGCGATCTTTTAGCACCGATCGATGTACTTAATGTTTCGTTTAGGATTATTTTATGGCCGCTGTGACAATCAACCCGTGAGACAACCATACCCGGTTTCCCCTACTAGTAGCTAGCAACAGAAGCTTAAGGTGAGGTCTGAGGAGTTGTCACGTCTTAGTCACTATAAGTACCCGGTATAAGTAATAGTTTCGATGGCGTAGTTGGTAGCGCGCCTGTGTTGGCCCGGATAGCCGAGGAGATGCAGGTTCAAATCCCTGCCCGAGACATATAATTTTTCAATTTTTCTCTTCTAATAAAATATTTAGAATTCGTTGGCCGTTGTTAATGCTACAATAAAAAATCACTATAGGTAAGTGATTCAAGTCGGTTGATTGATTCGTCATACTAACAAAATGAGAAGTGTCATAACACCAGAATAGGGTATTTGACAACAATCAAAATAAATTCATTAACTCTAACCAGCAAATTACGCTTCCAAAACAGCCCGGTTAAAATCATTCAAACTTATTTTCGTGCCATCAACGATTTTACAATGACGAAAACTAAAAATAAGGCACCATGTTGAGCATGACGTTACCAGATAGTATTTCATACTAAACTGCATACTTTCGGAGCGTTTTGACACTTCATAAAAAGAAGCTGATTTGAACTGTCATCAAGTAGCCTATTAGGTAATTTAAGGCCAGCGCTATCTATTAGCATAATTTGGAACCAGACTCGAGTCATTAAAAGCCCTCCGCTTTCAGCGTTGGGCTTCTAATAGATTCTCGTTAGTAATCCCCTTCTTAAGTACTACCCTTAATGCACAAGGGTTTAGGAGGTCCAAGTTGTATTTAGCCATAGTAAGCGAAACGCCTTAGTTGTATATCGTCCAGGTAGAGAGATGTCTCAATGTGTAAAATGTCCTCATTGCAATATAGCATAGTAGGCGAAAGGACTTGGTTGTAAAACGTCGTAATACTATAAACATTTTATAGGCAAATAGGCCCGCTTATAGGCTTATATTATAGGCTTTGACGACCGCTTTAGCTTAGTTGGTAGTGACCCTGCCTACGAAGCGAGAGGTCCTGGGTTCGAATCCCGGTAAGGGCATTCATTTGTGTGATGAGCACGAATATTTGTTCCTGAGTCATGGATGTTTTCTATGTATTTAAGTATTTGTATGTATTAAATATATCGTCGTCTAGTATCCATAACACAAGCCTTATTGAGCTTACTATGGGGCTAGTTCGATTTGTGTAAGATTGTCCCCTATAAAAAAAAAAAAAAAATAGTCCAGATGATCATAACGACTAATGCGGTAGAATGTCTAGGTTGCATAACGACAATACATAATTTCATTATTACCTCACCTCATTATTATTTCATTATTATTTCAAAATCTTTATCCTTACTATATGCTTCCAACGATAGGTCATTTGTCAAATTACATAGTTAACGAGTCCATCTTTCTTAAATCCATCTATTCAGGATAGATTGAATACATTAATCAGACACACTTTTTTTTTGTTACTAAGACATTTAGACGATAAATAACTTTTTCTAAGATAGTCCTTATAAAATTAAGACCTTATGCAATTAAGTCGTTCTGCCTACTTGTGCATTTCACGACCTAGACGTTTAGCCAAGTAACTCTTTATAAAACTGAGACTTCTTGCATACCATGGCAAAATGCTACTTAGACCTCCTGAACCGAACCCACTGTACAACGCACTCCAGGGTGAATACAAAATGCGGAACATGTCGATCCCCGACCTCCCACTCCTGCGCACGTTCCCGTTCCGCAAGGGCCGCATCTACCTGACAGGATCACACACCAGCGGCGTCCGCATCGGCGATGGTTATATCGATATGGAGATCAAACCGAAACCCGCTGCTCGACGCACAGCAAATACCTCCAAATCCAATAAAACGACCCTCATTTAAAACATCTGTAGAAATTTTAATAACCATTTACCATGTATGTTTGTTTTAATGAGTTCCCGATATTTCGGCACTGTTGCAAGCGCCATCATCACGGAGTAACCCCCCGGAGTAATATCCCGTTGTTAATAGTAGTTATTATGTGAATAACCATGTTAGCTTAAAATTGTAGAAATTTTGTCTCTACAGGGTGAATTTTAAATCGTGAATCGTAACCACGTTTACCGGTAAAGCTACTTAAGACTAATATAGAGCACTAGTGTTAATTACAATTAAAGACCCGCTTAATTAATTATGAACAAAATGGTGGAGGCGCTTATACCATTAATCGTAACAAAACTGAATTATTTTATGAGTAAATACGATTTAAATAGGTACTTATGTTGACAATGTCGACGATGTTGACATTATTGACAATACGTGCCAAAATTCTATCCAGCCAACTTCAATATTAGGAGGTTGGATAGGTATCTAATGTTGAAATTTTCATGACAAGTACGAAACATGAATGTAGGGTGACCACGAGATTTTAAAAATTAGGATAAATCAAAAAAGTGGACAAAATAAAAACATACTTAATTTAGGTTTAAAAGCATTGTAAGTTATTGTTAACTATTTATAGTCTACAAAAAATTATTACGATTCACGATTTAAAATTCAACCTGTATATAGGGAACGGGCACGACGAAGGTGCCGCCAACTGGTGCCGTCAATCTAAATCAAGTACCCGCTCATGCTGGGGCCACATTGACGGAAACGCCGTTAATTTATTGCGATGAAGGACGATTAACGTCAGTGTAGCCATAACAACATTGACAGCTTGATTTGACAGGGGTGATAGTTTCCTTTATTGTCCACCTATGTCTCTTTTGTCGTTTAGTGCTGCCACCTATACCTATAGTTCGTGCACGTTCCCTATAGTACTCGTAGGTATAATTTGCTCATAGTAATAATAATCCCATCAAAAACATTAAATGTAATAACCACATTTTTACTAAAAAAAACCCGACCGCGGTGCACTTTGAAACTGCATAAAATCCGCCATTTTGTTTATTTTAACGAACTTCATACCCAGTGACACTCGCACCATCAAGACGAATCTAATGATGTATCATTTATCAAAATCGGATGTGTCGTTGAGTAGTTACGAGCGGACACAGGAACGGACATACATACTTACATACATACATACAGGTCAAACACATAACCCTTCTTTGGGCTTCGCCGCAGTCGGGTAAAAAGATGCAGTCTGGCAACGCAGTTCTACAACAAAAAAGTTTTGGGATGTAATGTTAAACCAGTACTGACTTGGGGGAATGTCCACAGAACCCGATTTCCACCGACTTGCCTATTATTTACCCGTGGGGGATTCCTTTACTTTCACTGTTTTTCAACTGCTGTCTACATAGCAATAAATTGATAGATGCAGTAAAATAAAATGCGCATTTATTTTTACTATTTATTGTACATGAACCTTTTTGTAACACCATACAATATAAGCATTTCCTATAACAGCATGCACTTATACTGTGCGTCCACGAAATACGCACATTGTTTAAGTATCGTTCATGCATAGCCGCTAGGGCTTTAAATACCTGTATTTTTAATATGGGCAGTGTCAGATATTATGCGTTTTCCGTCAGATATTACTGCACCGAACTGTACACATTGTTTCATACAATATTGCGTATTTCGAAGACGTTAATAACCAAGCAAATATCCTACGTTAAATCTAATTAACTCTAATTTCATTATATTTAGTGATACTTTTTAAAAGTATATAATAATTTATGTATTTTAATCAATAAACGAAAGCATTTCTAGTTGCAGGAATGGTATGTTAACATTGGTTTACGACACTCTGTATTACATTATCCGTAACAATGTTAAGTCGGTGCCAGATTAACATTAGAAATTACAGAAACAAAGTAACTTCATGCAATCTTACTTACTGCTAAATTATAATTTAGCAAAATTTAATGACGTGTTTTGTTTTATCATATTTATATTTAAGTATTAATGATTCTTGTTCATAAAAACGTATAATCATAAATGATATTCAACATTTATTCCATTACAAATAAACAAATTAATCAGCACGGTATTAAAGTAATCGGATAGTATGATATTTTGCGCTCTAAAAAATCTGTACACATATGTATTTATAAAAACGAAAATCTGACACCGACTTTGTTACAACTACATCTAAAGGAAAATAATACATAAAACAAATATACAGATACATATTGCGCCTAAACGATCTGCCGATCACAGACCAAATTTAAATACAAAATACATACAAAATCGTAAGGATGTTTTAATACTTTAATGCTACAGGATCGATTTCATTTTCATACAAACAATTTGACATATTTTATGTCCAGTAAAATTATGAATTGCAAATCATTAACTAACCACTTTTAAAATGTAATCGAGTTAAAATGATATTAAACATTTTCAACAAAAAAAATCAAATTAAAAAATTGCAGGAAAAACCGATATATTAGTCTACTTTTCGTTTGTATGAAAACTTATACAGTATATTAACAAGTGCGCAATAGTTTCAAAACGATCATACAACTACAGAATTGCATGGACATATAACTGCGATAATACTTCTTTTTTGGTCGTACGCATACAAAAAAGCACCTCACGATGCGATAAAATCCTACATCCCATATATGTATACAGAGAATATTTTATAATATAACTCCTGCCTGCCTGAAACCACCATCAAAATCATGATAAATATACTATTTCATTATAAACATTTCATTTTGAGATTCGATGTGGCTTATTTTGTAATATATTAATATTTCGTATACAATCCTTAGAGAAATTATTTCAAATGAAACAATTTTTGGAATACGATATTCTGAGTATTGTGAATACACTTATAAAGCCAATACATAGAAAAGTCTCTTTCATTAATGTGTATTTGGTTCAAGATATTAAATAACTTGGGTTCTTTTTGGCATACAATATCAAAATGCACTGCCAGATCCCAAATACAGTCTAAGGATTATACACTCAATTAATATAAATAATAATATTTACTCAGTATCGCAAACACATAATAAAAGAACGATCTACTTAAAATATTGAAATAAAAAAATAAAACCTTAGAATCTCAACTATATAGAGGTTAGGAAGTAAAGTTATTTAGACCAATTCTATTAGAACAGTCAACGTTCAAGTTTAGCGAACATTATAGCTTTCTTTTTCGCTCATTACGTATGTGCGAGAGAGATAGTGTAACAATGTAGTAGGATTGTAAGAGGAGCACTCAAAATATGTCGAAATCGTCCGCTATTTACAATGCGAGTGACACATTTTTAATTCAATATGATTTCTATATAGACATATACTACACCGTGTTTTTATTGGTTTCCGTTTAGTTCGAGGGCACATTCTCCAGATCTAATTAAGTTAATTTCTCTAGAAACTAATGTTGTAACTCATGCCGTTTTTAAAATATTCATGATCTTAATTTAATCACCAACCAGCATAAATGAGCTGTCATAATCCCAACACTGTCATAGTTGACGTTAATTTTTGACTAACTCAGAAGTGTCTTTTAAAATGGTTATCAACTCAATATTAATTTATTTTGTATGAAAAGTATTTTTTTTTATTTAACAAAAAGCTATATACCAGGTAGCTTCTGTTGACGTACGAAGCAACCTGTCGAATTTAACGGAAATAAAAAAAAACACGGTGTATAAAGATGCCCTAATAAACGATGGTCGTTTCATCACCTACCGATTTGTCGTCGGCATCCCGTCCCTTTCCCTCCATGGCCGTAGAGTGAGACAGACAGGGAGTGACGACATATCGGTACCGATATTGGTAGGTGCGGAAACGCGCGTTGTTTGAGCGATTTTCGACCCTCTCTCAGCGCCGATAGAGTTGATATTGCCACGCTTGCCGGTTAACGTTAATATAAACAGTATGTAACACGCCGATTGCAGCTTCGAGACCGATCCGTGTAGAAATTCTGAAATTTAAATTTTATGTTGTTAAACTATCGTTTGATTATCTTGTATATGTCTGTTTAAAATTAATAGTTAGAAAGGTAGAAAATACCCAAAATTTGACAATGCAAATTGCAAATATACTTTATCGCAGACCAGAAAAACACAACATTACATAATGGGCTAGACGACAAAAAAAACTGTTAAGTCCGTCAGTTAGATTATTAAAAAATATTGTATACGTATTTTTTCTTTTGTTTGACAAACAAAAAATGACGAAGATAGAGTGCTTAGAAGTTTCGAGTGACGTCACGCCTAGGTACATTTTCCAGAAGTTTGATGATCTATAACTTTGTCGATTTTTAATATTTTGATAAACCAAAAAATACGTGTCCCATATTTTTTCCATAATCTAACTGACAGACTAAATAGAATTATATATTTTTAACCCAGTCGTCATCCCCATTAAAACCATTTAAAAAGGTAGACAACAGGCGGTCTTATCGCTAAAAAGCGATCTCAATTGAATAGACAATTTATAAAGACGGTCATTGTTTGTTTCCACGGCATACATTTTGTGCGCGCAAAATGAAATGAGAAGTCGACACAAGTAAGGGAAATAAAACGGGACGGAACTGACCCGCATCCGACCGTCTTTAATGCTTTTTTCTACTCCTGTACTGTTATCTGTCTTTTACTTGGTCACGAACACTAATATAAGAACAAACATAATATGAGTTCAGATAAGTCTATACTCTATTCCCCATAACAGCACTAGTGTCGTTATAGTCACTTTACGTTATTGCTAGCATCCACAGACTTCTAAATCTAGGTTAAACTTAGGTCAAGGATTAAGCGCTCAATTCTAACTTCACGATAAAAATTCACAACTACCAACTTAACAAACAATTAAATTCCTACGATTCATAAGAAAAACAAAACTTTCCGAATTAAATTAATTGATGCCAACATAAAAAAAAGTATTTTAATTATCGTCACATCGTGTCACCAGCCATATCAAAAAAAAGTTTACCATAGACACAACTGTCATGCCGGCTGTACACACTCGGAGAGACCGGACGAGACACGCGTGACGTCCATGTATTTTATATTTTAGCCTAGTCGTAGAAAAAGTATTGTATGCAACGTTGTATAATTAAGTCAAAAAACGCTCATTGCGTCTCTATTTGCGATACTCGCCGCATTCGCGGCTCGTATCGCAACTCACGCAATTCGCATTTTTTGAACCTTCTTATACAACTGTTGCATAAAATACTATAATGCTACGGCCACATTATCGAGGATTGCGCGAAGATTTGTATTGGAGTCTCTTTACTTTACTTTTACGTACAAAAAGAACGGGACGTCAACACGAATATTCGCCAAATCATGTTTTTTTTTTCAAGCCTAATTTGCAATCCTTACTGGATGTAGCAAAAATCGCGTTCCCTGGGGTCGAACCAGGTCGCTGGCCGGACCACCTTGAGTGGATCGGACTAGGTGGGGGCCGGGGGTCGGGAGTATGCATAAAGCATTTTACCTCGTAAAAAAAAAAAAAAAGGTGGGGGCCGGGGGCGCCTGGGGTCGAACCAGGTCGCTAGTCCCGGTGCCGAGTCCCGATAATGTGGCCGCAGTATATCGCATGACGTGTACATGTCGCAGCCAACTGGTTTAATTAGCCATTTGATTAACTGCCTTTTCATTAAACGGCGCCATTTAGTTAAATGGCTGGATGAAATTTAGCCAATGCGTCAATGTATCAATTACGATATGGCTGGCCAATGCTTAGGCCGTTCATTTAGTAGGGTAACTATGAAAATGGGCTTTGATTAGGGTTTTCTTTCTAAACAACTATGAACCGCTAGCCCCGCTGCGCGGGGCTTCTATTTTTGCTCTGAGGGACACAAGCTGACTAACAAACCTAAACTAAAAAAAGGAGTTTGTTTTGTTCATTTTCTCCATGCGAGGGCGGCCTCGCTCCCCAAGCCCCCCTTGTGGAGGACTCCGCCCTCCCGTCCCCCCATGTGAGATCAGGTTCTAGGACAGAATAGATTCATACAACTAAAATTTGACGGACTCGGCTAGGCAGGTTATTTAATATTGTCGAACGAAAGTAGTTTGCCTAGCCGTTTGATACAAGGGCTAGACGGCCCGATGTTCATCCAGGCACTTAACTAAATGGCACCGTTTAATAAAAAGGCTAGGCAACTAACTAAATGGCTAATTAAGCTAGTTGGCGGCGACATACATAACGCGAGCTCTTTATTACCGCCCATGGGTGGCGATATTTAATAATAGTAGCCGCGCAACGGAATCGCGGAGTGAGTCAGTCCTGATTAACTCACATTGGTCTAACATCTGGTCTCGTAGAGTCCGGAGCGGCCGATGTAGCGCACCCATTTGATCACGTCGTGGTCCGAATAGTTCAGCTTGGGCTCGAACACTTTCAGGTATCGCACCTGTACAGATATCATCGTCATGAGGCTTAGAGCAACAAGATATCGTTATACCACATTTTTTTGATACAAAACAGTGTGCCTTCTTTGCGGATGGATAAATCGAGAAGCTTTGGGCTTAAAATCACTAAATTTCATTTTACCTCATTATCAATATTCCCAGATCTCAAAACTTCATGGCCTCAAAATACCTAAATTGCAGAATGCCTAAATTTTTTTCACAATCAACCGAAACCTTAATATCGCCGATGTTCAAATTACCTTAGGCTCATAATACCTAAACTTCAAAACAGCCTAAAGGCCGTAGCAGGATAAGGGAAGAAAAAATGCCCTTGAATGATTAAGAACTGTTTATTTTTTCTATAGTTGCTTTCATTTAGTTGTATAATTGTGCAAAGTTTGGTTAAAAAATTCCCAGTGGTTCAGCCGGGAAAAAATAAAAACAAAATTTATAAAATTTGACGTATCTCTAAAACTATAACTCTTTATCATAATATCTTTAATTCATTTTGGTTAATTAAATAGTACGTATGCTTTAAAAGAAAATTGAGTCTCTATCTTTACAATTTCTGTAAAAAACACGTAAGTCAAAATTTCAAAAAAAAGTTTTTTTGATTCCTGAAGGAGTGACCACTCTAAGTGACATTTCTAAAAAAGCCTTATTTAACGATCTGTCAGTCATATAAGTTTGACGGTTAAAATCGAAAAGCAACAGTGTCAAAATTAAAAAACTATGTTGGTCGGATTCTGTTACATTTTATTCTTATACAATTCTAATACAGCCAAAGAACTTAAACATAAATATTCTGTGTAAAGAACTAAAAATAAAATAAATTTATGGCATTTACTCGAATATGTATCAACTTAAAAATGTCTTTTACTTCTTATTTGAATCACTATCGCTATCTTCATTAACGGTAACACTAATACCGTTTCTCAAAAAAAATCCACTAAGAACTTCGGCAGGCTGCATGATTTTTGATAAATATCTTGCGTGCGATAGGTAGTACACAATAGGGATGATGACTGGGTTAAAAATATGTAATTCTATTTAGTCCGTCAGTTAGATTATGGAAAAATATGGGACACGTATTTTTTGGTTTATCAAAATATTAAAAATCGACAAAGTTATAGATCTTCAAACTTCTGGAGTGGGGGCTTGTGACGTCACTTCTGAGTGAAAATTGTACTCAAGAGTGACGTCACTCGAAACTTCTAAGCACTTTATCTTCGTCAGTTTTTGTTTGTCAAACAAAACAAAAAATACGTGTACAATATTTTTTCATAATGTAACAGACGGACTAAACAGTTTTTTTTAGTCATCTAGCCTATTGCGGCAATGTGTGATCAACACCCTACCTACGAATGAATATATCTAGTGAAACGATAAGTAAGGCTTAATTACAAATAATGATGATTACCTATTTGAAAAAAAAAGGTTTTATAAGTTAAAAGGCGACAATTAATACAAATACAGGGTGGTTTTCGATAATTTGTACATATTAAAAGGGGTGAAATTCCAACTGATTTTATCGGTACAAATGACTTTAATTTTTGTTTCTGGGCAAAAAAATTTTTTTACAGATTTTTACAGTTTTCTATGAAATTTTGGGCAGTACATCTGTTTGACGCAGTATAACTTTTGATCTTATTGTTCAAAGCTGTAAGAAAAAATGTTTTTAAGATCACAATTAAGTGCTAAACGAAAATAAGCATGAAAAAATGGTCACAATATTCGCAAACTTTCGAGAAAAACGGTGTTTTCCGTGAAAAAAAAAACAGCCGTTTTTCACAATTATATTTTTTTTGACGATTTTTTCTTCAAGTCGGTGGTTTATTGTTATTGCTACTAAATAACGTGTCTATTGCCATGACCCTGCAATTTTTTCTTACAATTTTAAGCAATTAGATCAAAAGTTATATCGTGGCAAATAGATGTAGGTACTGCCGAAAATTTCACTGAAAGTTTAAAAATCTGTAAAAAAAAAACGAATGACCACAAACAAAAATTAAAATCAGTTTTACCGATAAAATTGGCTGAAATTTCACCCCTTTTCATATGTACAGATTATCGAAAACCACCCTGTATATTTTCAAGCCAATATTAATGGGAATGTCAAAAATTGATTTATTTTTAATTCTTTACAAAGAAGATTTATTTTTAAGTTCTTTGGCTGCATTAGATTAGATTAGTATAAGAATAAAATGTAACAGAATCCGACCAACATAGTTTTTTAATTTTGACACTGTTGCTTTTCGATTTTAACCGTCAAACTTATATGACTGACAGATCGTTAAATAAGGCTTTTTTAGAAATATTACTTAGAGTGGTCACTCTTTCAGGAATCAAAAAAACTTTTTTTTGAAATTTTGACTTACGTGTTTTTTACAGAAATTATAAAGATAGAGACTCAATTTTCTTTTAAGGCATACATACTATTTAATTAACCAAAATGAATTAAAGATATAATGACAAAGAGTTATAGTTTTAGAGATACGTCAAATTTCATAAATTTTGTTTTTATTTTTTCCCGGCTGAACCACTGGGAATTTTTCAACCAAATTTTGCAAAATTATACAACTAAATGAAAGCAACTATAGAAAAAATAAACAGCTCTTAATCATTCAAGGGCATTTTTTCTTCCCTTATCCTGCTACGGCCTTTAGGTATTTTGAGGTTGAGTTGTTTTGATATTTTGTCATTTCTGCCATTCGGTAATTGAAGGATTGTGCATTTCAATCTTCAGGCATTTAGAGAATATGCCGTTTTAAGTCAAAGTCATAATGAATTTCGTTCATTTTAAGAATGTTACAATTTGACATTTAGGTTTTATGAGCTCATGGTAATTTGAAAATAGGGTGTATTGGCAAATAAGGTATTATGAGATTTAGTGATTTTAAGCCCAAAGCATCGAGAATCTGGTATTTTGAAAAAACTGGTATTTTGAAAAATCTGGTATTCTGAAAAATCTGGTATTCTGAAAAATCTGGTATTTTGAAAAATCTGATATTTTGAAAAATCTGGTATTTTAAAAAAAATCTGGTATTTTGGGAATGTGGTATAAGCGCTAAATTTCATAAAGGATTTACATAAATAGATACAAGAAATCAAAGTACATAGAAAAAATTAAATGGCACTCGCCTGTGTCCAGACCGGGAATCGAACCCAGTACCTCTGGATTTCCAGCCCAGCGACTCAACCACTCGTCCACCGGAGCACCGGTACCGGGTTCGATTCCCGGTCTGGACACAGGTGAGTGCCATTTAATTTTTTCTATGTACTTTGATTTCTTGTATCTATATACAGGGTGTCCCTAAAACCAACTTTTATACGATCAGGGCTGATAGACCAGCTCATAAGAACCTAGATTAAGCAAATTTGACTTCAGTAAAAATATCTTAGTTTTCGAGATATTGACGTTTTTGTAAAACTCGTGCTAAGTGATACCCTGACTCGGTGTTTTGAGTGTCATTGCTAAAATATCAAATATTTTACAAATCTGTTTTTTGCTATGTGTGGCCAAATAACTATGCTATTGAACGTATTTTCTATTTTTGCTAATTTAGTCATGCTGTGGACACAGTACAATAACAAAAAAAAATTATTCGATTTTTTTCAAATTTCACCTCTGACTTCGAACTAGCGTGGTGAAAAAAAAATGTACCAACATAACCAAGCACTCAACGTAAAAAAATTGCGCATTTATTGTAGTTTCTAAAATGGTATAAAATTTACTAAACACTGTAATAATTTTTGAAATAATGATATTTTGTTACAAAATTAACTGTCTGCCGCCTTCATCTCATACGATCCGGTTGAACTAAGTTTGCACCTGGCGTGCTTGACATCACATACAAATTAGGTGCAAACTTCACGTAATCGTCAATATCTCGAAAACTAAGAAATTTTTATGAGGTCGATTTTACTCAGTCTCGTTTTTTATGAGCTGGTTTATCAGCCCTGTTCGCCATTTTGTAAAAGTCGCGAATTTTGATAGCCTGGATCAGTCTTTCGAATGTCATGACTTCAAATTTCAGTATTTTCTTAATCTGCTTTTTGTTAAACATTACTTAATAATTATGCTATCATACCTTTTCTGTTCGAAATTCAAATTCTGGTACGAAATTTAACCAATGGAATATTGTAGTATAACCTTCTTTTGAATTAAAATGCTATTATCTTAAAAACTACGGTGTCTAGTGTGTAAAATCTTACTATTTTAAACTACATTATTTTTTTTTATTTTAGCATGGTAAATTTGTTTTAAGTATTACGCGATTCAAATCCGAGGTCATATTTTGAATCACGTAAAATCTAATTTATTTTGATTAGGTATGATAGCATAATTATTAAGTAATGTTTAAAACAAAAAGCAGATTAAGAAAATACTGAAATTTGAAGTCATGACTTTCGAAAGACTGATCCAGGCTATCAAAATTCGCGACTTTTACAAAATGGTGAACAGGGCTGATAAACCAGCTCATAAAAAAGGAGACTGAGTAAAATTGACCTTATAAAAATTTCTTAGTTTTCGAGATATTGACGATTACGTGAAGTTTGCACCTAATTTGTATGTGATGTCAAGCACGCCAGGTGCAAACTTAGTTCAACCGGATCGTATGAGATGAAGGCGGCAGACAGTTAATTTTGTAACAAAATATCATTATTTCAAAAATTATAACAGTGTTTAGTAAATTTTATACCATTTTAGAAACTACAATAAATGCGCAATTTTTTTACGTTGAGTGCCTGGTTATGTTGGTACATTTTTTTTTCACCACGCTAGTTCGAAGTCAGAGGTGAAATTTGAAAAAAATCGAATAATTTTTTTTTGTTATTGTACTGTGTCCACAGCATGAATAAATTAGCAAAAATAGAAAATACGTTCAATAGCATAGTTATTTAGCCACACATAGCAAAATACAGATTTGTAAAATACTTGATATTTTAGCAATGACACTCAAAACACCGAGTCAGGGTATCACTTAGCACGAGTTTTACAAAAACGTCAATATCTCGAAAACTAAGAGATTTTTACTGAGGTCAAATTTGCTTAATCTAGGTTCTTATGAGCTGGTCTATCAGCCCTGATCGTATAAAAGTTGGTTTTAGGGACACCCTGTATGTAACATAAAAATGTGGTGTAATTTACCCGCATTAAAAAACCAATGAAGAGACAAAATGTTTCTTTCATATAACGTTCCTAAAGGATTGTCAAGGCCTCGCCTTAGGCTCGGCCGTCTAGCGTCCTACCTTGAACCCAGAGGGTGCGAAGGGCACCTCGAAGCCCATGGAGATGGGCGGCCGAGTCCACTTCTTCTTAGTGTCTGTCTCTAGCAACTCTATCTCGGCCGATAGCTGCGTCTCTTTCATGCCGGCCATGCGTTTGATCTTCCATACGATGGCGTTTTCTGATGCCTGTGAACAAACATAATATTCAAAAGAAGTTTACTTGTGTCTGGCGGGCCGAATTTAACAGTAGAAAAATACAATAATACTTCCTTTTTATGCAAATGCCACATTCATGTTAGTAAATATTATGAATGTGGCATTTGCACAAAATTTTAAAACTGTCGCTTACATAGATTTGGAGATAAAAAATATCTCATGGTTTTGAGTGTCCAATCATTGGGTGCGTATCGGGTCGCAAAAATCAATCATTACTTCAAGTGGTTTTTCTAGCCCGAGAGGTAGCTTTGAACCAGAGAAATCACACAGGAAGTCTTCTAATAAGTCTATAATAGACTACGCAAGGTACTTCTACTTGGCCTTACCCTTTAGGCAGATAAACTCCGGTGGCGCTGAGCGATCAATCTCGACTTCAAGTGATTTGATCCGATAGGTGTCTGTGAATTAAGGAACAGGTAGAAACAGTACCTTGTATTTGGCCTTCCCCTTCAGGCAGATGAGCTGCACCCCACTAGTGTTGAGTGGGGTCGGAATCTTGACTTCTATCTTCTGCCCCAGCAGCGAAGGCTTGAAGTTGCTCTTCAGCACCACCTTGACTTCCATCTTGGTGCGACCCACCTCCCGGACCAGGGGGATCACTCGGAACGGCAGGGAGATGTCTTTTGTTGTGCGGTATCTGAAATGAACAAGTCATTTTTAGACGATGTATTCTGGTTATTTCTACGGTTTGTACAATTCTATATTAATTTACTGACTTTAAAGATGTCACAAAATAAGTAATATACAGAAGTTTCTCTTTGTAACGAAACTGACGTTCGGATCCGACCATCTCTCTGTATGGCATAACGCGTGCTCTTTCTGTTCGCTGGGCAAGGGGCAGAATTTGGTACTAGTAGCAGCGCGGCGAAATCGCGGAGTGAGCCACTCCTGATGATGTAGGGCAGCGGTCGGCAACCGGCGGCCCGCGGGCCGCATGCGGCCCGTGAACCGCTCAATTGCGGCCCGCGAGCCTCCCTGGCTATTTTATATGTAAAGGTCGATATATTTAGAATAGTGTAAAATCACCAATTATTAACAAAGTGCGGCCCGCGTCAATTTCGTTAGCTACTATGTGGCCCTTGGCTGCTAAAAGGTTGCCGACCGCTGATGTAGGGAGATTGGACAACCTACTTATAGCAATCTATATAGCCTGCCAGCCGCATTTCGTAGTGAAACAAACCGGCAAATTCAAATATCGTCGACTCTAGGTTCAATTATGGATTTCAAAGATTTGTGTAAGATTGTCCCCCAATATTTAATTATTGATTTTATTAGGATAAGGGTAACGACGATATCTTTGATTGGCAACTCTCCTCTGGACGCTAGTCACTATGATGGTTAGACAGGATTCCAATCCTGAATTTAATTCTCTAATAACCACATTGTTACCTTAAAAAGCCCGAGATTGATCATCATTTATCAACGTACTTACCATACATACAGGTGAAACACATAACTCTCCTTTCGGGCTTCGCCGCAGTCGGGTAATAACCGAACAGAGGAAAATATTCCCATCTCTTTCCAATAGCAGGTGGAGAAAGGAGATGCTATCTGCCTGCCTAGTCTGGAACTTTTCAAACTGGCGATGGCAGTAGTAGATGCCGGAGGGGTCACTGACCTCATCAGCTCGAACTCTCCGTCGGGCGGTATGAAGGAGATGCTGTGCTCCGTCTCGAACTTGCCGAGCTTGACACACCGTCAATGACCGGTGTCCCGGGGGTCACTGACCTCATCAGCTCGCACTCTCCGTCGGGCGGTATGAAGGAGATGCTGTGTTCCGTCTCGAACTTGCCGAGCTTGACACACCGTCAATGACCGGTGTCCCGGGGGTCACTGACCTCATCAGCTCGCACTCTCCGTCGGGCGGTATGAAGGAGATGCTGTGTTCCGTCTCGAACTTGCCGAGCTTGACACACCGTCAATGACCGGTGTCCCGGGGGTCACTGACCTCATCAGCTCGAACTCTCCGTGGGGCGGTATGAAGGAGATGCTGTGCTCCGTCTCGAACTTGCCGAGCTTGACACACCGTCAATGACCGGTGTCCCGGGGGTCACTGACCTCATCAGCTCGAACTCTCCGTCGGGCGGTATGAAGGAGATGCTGTGCTCCGTCTCGAACTTGCTGAGCTTGACACACCGTCAAGGACCGGTGTCCCGGGGGTCACTGACCTCATCAGCTCGAACTCTCCGTCGGGCGGTATGAAGGAGATGCTGTGCTCCGTCTCGAACTTGCTGAGCTTGACACACCGTCAAGGACCGGTGTCCCGGGGGTCACTGACCTCATCAGCTCGAACTCTCCGTCGGGCGGTATGAAGGAGATGCTGTGTTCCGTCTCGAACTTGCCGAGCTTGACACACCGTCAATGACCGGTGTCCCGGGGGTCACTGACCTCATCAGCTCGAACTCTCCGTGGGGCGGTATGAAGGAGATGCTGTGCTCCGTCTCGAACTTGCTGAGCTTGACACACCGTCAAGGACCGGTGTCCCGGGGGTCACTGACCTCATCAGCTCGAACTCTCCGTCGGGCGGTATGAAGGAGATGCTGTGCTCCGTCTCGAACTTGCTGAGCTTGACACACCGTCAAGGACCGGTGTCCCGGGGGTCACTGACCTCATCAGCTCGAACTCTCCGTCGGGCGGTATGAAGGAGATGCTGTGCTCCGTCTCGAACTTGCTGAGCTTGACACACCGTCAAGGACCGGTGTCCCGGGGGTCACTGACCTCATCAGCTCGAACTCTCCGTCGGGCGGTATGAAGGAGATGCTGTGCTCCGTCTCGAACTTGCTGAGCTTGACGCACTGGTGGAACTGGCAGTCGTCAATGACGACGACCGGTTTCCCGGACCGCGCCGGGTCGCTGTCCGTGTTTCCGGATATGCCACCTGAGAATTCAGCACGGGGAATAGGATAATATTAATGATGTAGACACTTCGGATATCTATATTTGTCGGCATTCAAGGTCACAAGAACGACTAAAACAACTTCCTAATAGGCCTCGTCCAGAAATCATGTAATCAAATATGGCCTATTTTTTTGTGATTTGTGTTCGTTATCAGCTACATGATCACCTCTTAAAATATTGCAGGTGGCTAAAACAACACCCTGTATCTATCTAACTCGTACTTGCGTGTAATGTGTAGCAACTTACCATTCCCCTTGCCCTTCGCCTCCATGACGATTTTATCGTTGATACCGAACTTGCACTCCGGCATGCCGGACAGGTACGACTTCATCACCACCTTGCCCGCCACGTGCGCCGACAACACTTGCCCTGGAGACAATCATTTATTGCATTCCACAATGTTAGTTTACATCAGCGGTCGGCAACCAACGGCCCGTGAACCGCTCACTTGCGGCCCGCGACCCTCCCTGGCTATTACATATGTAAAAGTCGATATATTCAATAGGGATGACGACTGGGTTAAAAATATACAATTAGTCCGTCAGTTAGATTATGGAAAAATTTGGGACACGTAATTTTTGGTTTATCAAAATATTAAACATCGACAAAGTTATAGATCATCAAACTTCTGGAATGGGGGCTTGTGACATCACTCCTAGGTGAAAATTGTACCTATCTATCTTCGTCGTTTTTTTTTTGTCGTCTAGCCTATTGTATAAAATCACTAATTATTAACATAGTGCGGCCCGTGTCAATTTCGTAAGCTACTATTTGGCCCTTGGCTGCTAAAAGCCCAGCGAATTTATGTACCAAATATGTGCAGGATTCGGTGGCTTCTCAGGGTCGATTCAATGAAGTCGTTTATTTTTTATAATAAATTGTGGTTTATTTCCGTTACTATTTTAAAATACAAATTGAGCAGTATGTGTCGTGTGTAATGGACGATTGAATAGCGAATAGAACCGAAGATTTGTATGTAGAGTGGGGCGGTCGGAGTTGTGCGGTCCTCGACGCTAGATGTCGCTAGGAGATGCGTGAACATGCCCCCGGCCTTGGGAGCACCAGCTCCCAACAGGATCCTTCACTCGTTCTCGGCTGCCGGCTCTGGTAATAGCGGGCAGATCTTTGAAAAGGCACGTCGGATAGTGCCCGTTGCTGTGCGTATATCTGCGACACGCGATACGCCATCGTCGCCAGGGAACAGACGCGTAACGCGTCCTAACCGCCATTTGAGTGGAGGCAGGTTATCCTCTTTTATTAGGACGAGGCTGTTTAATGTAATGTCATCTTTCTTCGTCTTCCACTTCGTTCTAAGTTGTAGCTCTGCGATATATTCCTTGGCCCAGCGTTGCCAAAAGTGTTGGCGCAACAGCTCGATCCTGGCGTAGCGTGTCAGGCGGGAAGGCTGCTCATCAGTCAGGTCCTCGCTTGCAGGGCTGGTTAGCGGTCGGCCAATCAGGAAATGGGCTGGTGTAAGGGGAGAGAGATCGCTAGGGTCTGTGGACAGAGGTGACATAGGACGGGAGTTTAGGACGGCTTCGATTTGTGTTAAAACCGTACTAAACTCTTGGTAAGTCAATCGTGCGTTGCCTACAATTCGTTTAAGGTGGAATTTACACGATTTTATTCCACTTTCCCAAAATCCAGCAAAATGAGGAGAATAGGGAGGAACGAAGCTGAATTTGATGCTATCGTTGGCAGCAAAATCGACTATCTCTTGTGAATTATTTTTTAAAAATACGGATAACTCTTTTTCCGCGCCAGTAAAGTTTTTCCCATTATCCGAATAAATAATGTTGGCTTTTCCTCGTCTACTAATAAAACGTTTAAGCGCTAAAAGATAATCATCAGTGGAGAGACTCGTAACTAACTCTAAATGTACGGCTCGTGTGACCATACATATGAATAAACAAACGTACGCCTTCATAAGTTGAGCACCCCTGCCTTTTCGATTGAGGATGTACATAGCTCCACAGTAATCGACAGCTGTACGAATAAATGGGAAACCAGGTTCAATCCGCGCAGATACAAGATTACCCATTATAGGATTAAGTACTTTACCTTTTAATCGAATGCAGGTAACGCATTGTCGAACAATTTTCCGTGCTAAGTTCCGTGCACCTAACGGCCACCAACATTCACGCATTGTTGATAATAACAGTTGCGGGCCGGCATGGAGAAGTCGCTTATGTTCGTATCTAAACAACAACACTGTGAAACTATGTTTACTACACAATAGCATCGGATGTTTTTTATTAAAATCGAAACTAGTCGAATTGCAAAGTCTACCACCGATTCTAATCACTTTAAACTTCGAACGTTCATCTAAAAACACGTTAAGACTAGATATACGATTATATTGTTTAACGTTCGTCTTAATCGATTTATTTTTAAGTAAGTTATCGTATACGTCCGGGAATGATTGTATTTGTGCGAATCTAACTAGCATCTGCCGCGATGCACCCAGCTCGTCCGCTGATAAGGAACCAGTTATGCGAAGTTGTTTACGCTCTGAGCCTATGCGTGAGTTTTGTATAAAGCGGAGTACATACGCGCCGATGCGAATTAGTTTGAGATACGATGAACATCTGTCGAAATTAAATAATTCATTGCACGGGTTGCAAACTAGACTGACAGTTGTTGATCGTAACTCAGGCAAATTATCGTAATTCGTGTTTTCGCCGGAATTATTTGAATTAAAGTTCGCGTTTGGGTCATGTAAAAATGATGGTCCGTTCCACCATAAATTACAATTTATTAAATTGTCAAGTCCGAGACCTCTCGACAATAAGTCAGCCGGGTTGTCTTCGCTATTTACGTGTAACCAAATCGCGTCACCAGTCAGTTCATTTATTTCGGTTACTCGATTCTGAACAAACGGCTTTAGTAAATGCGGTGACATACGTATCCAACCCATGACTATTGTCGAGTCAGTCCAGAAGTATACGTTAGTGAACACTAACCTTAATGACTCTGTTATTTTCTTATAAAGTCGAGCGCCTACGAGCGCGGCACAAAGTTCAAGTCTCGGGATACTTTGTGATTTTAAAGGCGAGACTTTACTTTTTCCGCATAATAATTTCACAGAAACGGCTGACCCTTCTTCATATGACCGTATATATGCGCACGCACCGAAAGCGTGTAAAGATGCATCGGAAAAAATATGAAGTTCCGTGTGTCCCGTGTGTTCGCTCCTAACATGACGCGGAATTCGTAAATCGTTTAAGCATTTCAGTGTATTTATGAAATTATGCCATGTTAACGCGATGTCTCTCGACACAGGAGTGTCCCAATCGATTTTACTTAGCCACAGTTTCTGAAGTAATATTTTGGAAATTATTACTGCCGGAGAAAGTAAGCCTAGTGGATCGTAAATCTGTGAAATAACGGATAGCATTATTCGTTTATTTAACTGCGACAAGTTAGGCATAGGATCGATCTTTGTAGTAAAATACAATTGATCTTTCGCATTATCCCAGCCTAGTCCGAGTGTTTTGCTCTGCGTGTACTCGCCGATAAAGTGCTCTTTGGAGTTCTCCTGAGTGACGTCACAGTTGAAAGTCCATTTACGCAAAGGAAAACATCCTGACTGTAGAACTTTATACGTATTTTCACAGATGTGCAATAAGGTTTGAAAGTTGTCGTCTCCCGTAATTAAATCGTCTACGAATATATCCTCATTGATAACGCGCGCGATGACGTCATCACCACATTCCGTGGCTAACTGTCGTATACACCGCATACTCAAATATGGTGCGGACGCGGTACCGTACGTGACAGTATTAAGCTCATAAACGTGTAACGGATCTGTAGGGGTTTCTCGCCAGAGTATCATTTGCAAGGATCTCTGATCTTGTTGAATTAAAACCTGTCTAAACATTTTTGCCACATCAGCACACGCGACGTACTTATACTGGCGAAAACGTAACAGAATTGAAAAAATGTCGTTTTGGAGTGCTGGCCCCGGCAGCTGAATGTCGTTTAATGACTTATTTGAAGAACTAAGGGCGCTTCCATTATAAACGACACGGAGTTTAGAAGTACTTCTTTCAGCTCTAAATACTCCGTGGTGAGGGAGAAAATAATTCGGCGCACCATATTCGTTTACACGAGTCATGTGACCCATCTCTTCATATTCACGCATGAAGTCACAATATAAACGTTTATATTCCGGTAAACGTTCAAGTTTACGTTCTAACGATAAAAAACAATTTTTCGCTAACGTATAAGAATCCCCGAGTGCATCAGCTGATTCTCTTAGCGGCATACGGACGGAAAATCTACCATCTTCTTCGCGTTTAGTCGTATTAATAAATAGCTCTTCACATTTACGCTCGTCAGCTGTGAGGATACTACCTACTCGTGGAATGTCCTCGAGTTCCCAGAACTTTCTGAGTTGAACGTCTATAGTCTGAGTAAAATTACACTGTACTTGATTATTAATGCGCAAGTTACGTGTATATACTGATCCGGAAATAAGCCAACCTAACTTCGAATTTTGTAAGTACGGCCCGGTTGATAATCGTATTCTATTGTCGTCTAATAGTTCCCAAAATTTATCCGCACCTATAAGTATGTCGATTTTGGAAGGCACGTAAAAAGTGGGATCTGCTAACTGAATGTTATCAGGAATGCGTATAAGGTCGAAATCTATGTTCGTTGACGGCAAACTGGAAGTTATGCGCGGCAAGACAAAACATTTCAAAGACGTATAATAATCGTTTATTTTAGATCGTATATTTATTTCGCATGAGTGATTCGACTGCGTGACAGATTGTCCCACACCCGAAATCTGAATAGTGGACTGTATATTTTTCGCGTTTAATCGATTACTTAAATCTTCCGTTATAAAACAGTTTTCGCTGGCATTGTCTAAAAGTGCCCGTGCCGTATGGAACCGATTGTTCGCATCGGCCACTTCTATCAACGCCGTAGAAAGCAAAACATGTTGGGGAATGAACCGGGTTCCCTCCGCTCCGCCATCGCTGCACTGAGCCATAGGCGCGCGATCAGATGTTACGCAATAGGTAGACGTGTTCGGTATCGATACACTGTATGCATGTGCAGGCGCATTCGACGGGCCCACGCACACACTCTCATCGCGGCTACTCTCAATATGCAGTAAACTATTGTGTTTTTGTTGACACTGTTTGCACGGACCGAATAGGCATTCGTTTAGGGTATGTCCTTCGCGTAAACAATTAGGACATAAGGATTTGTTATGAACAAAGTTTAACCTATCCTGAATAGATAAGTTTAAAAACTTAACACACGTATAAAGCGCATGATTTTCGTTACACATTACACAACTGCGAGATCGTTTATTGTTATTGTTAAAACTATTAAATGGTTTCGCTTTCGTAGAATTGGCATTCCCAGCAACACAGCTAACTACTTGCATGCTCGTAGGTTTGTTGGACGTGTAATTAGGTTTACTACTCGTTGGAGCTGACGACTTCGAATGATTTGAATTGATCATTTCTAGTGTATCAGCTCGGTTGCGGAGAAATGACAAGAGATCTTCTAATTTAAGTTTTTTAGGCTCGTTACTATTCGACTGGTTACAGATAGAACCTATGTGCGATTCCCACTTCCGTTCCGTGAGAGAATCGAGTTTGGAAACAATTAAATGAATTATTAATGTGTCCCACGAATCGGTCGGTTCATCTAACGTTTTTAATGCACGTATGTTACGTAACACGGTATCTATCAGTCTTCGTATTTGAGTCGAAGATTCTTGTTTCAAAGGCGAAAGATTAAACAATGACTTTATATGATTGTGCACTAAAAGCCTAGGGTTGTGAAACCGAATTTCAAGTAAATCCCATGCTTGCATGTAATTAGATGACGTAAATTCTAATGCACTGATTACTTGTAAGGCACTACCGCTGAGTGATGATCGCAAATAATGGAATTTCTGAATCGCATCCAGATCTGTGTGGTTATGAATCATGGTTTCGTACGAATTTTTGAATTCTAACCAACGGTCGTACGACCCATCGAAAACAGGCAATTTGATTTGGGGTAGCTTCAAATTCGACGTCGGTTTATTCACGGCATGACCACAACTCGCGTTTCCAGAAGAACCGTTACTTAACTCCACACTTTCGATTAAACAATTAGCGCTAGCCATAGTACCAAAATATAATAATTCGAGTGATTCTACGTATTCATAATTAGTACACATTTCCGAGTCAGGGGTACAAAGTTCAATTTCGTTCTCGATGACGTTAAATTTTTGAAAAACCTCTGTAGCTGCTTGCATTCGTAATTTTAACTCTGCTAAATGTAATTTTGAAGGGTTTTCTGTTTGAAAAGAATCTACATATCGTTTAAATTGCGTAAGGCGACCTTTCATGTTACCTCTTTGTTTTCGGAGGTCTGAAAGACGGTCATCCTTCCTAGGCGATCCACAAGAAACAGTCAATTTTGCACCAGATTCTTTCCCTTCAGACATTTTGCGAGATTAAAGAGAAAATAGAATAACTTACGTATAAATGACGAATTAGCACGGTAGATCACAAAGCTGCCGCGTGACTCACGTATCGAGCGCACTGGAATGCACAAAATATCACGGTTTTAACACAATTCGATTAGGAGAGGAATAGACGGGATAGATAGGCCTGACCGTTCACTGCTGCAGATGCTGGCGAGGTGCTGGTGTCTTCTTCCGTTAGGGAATTCGTCTTCCTGACGAAGATGACTCTCACGTTGTATCTGTGCTCGAAGACCAAATATCCAGAAGTATACGTTAGTGAACACTAACCTTAATGACTCTGTTATTTTCTTATAAAGTCGAGCGCCTACGAGCGCGGCACAAAGTTCAAGTCTCGGGATACTTTGTGATTTTAAAGGCGAGACTTTACTTTTTCCGCATAATAATTTCACAGAAACGGCTGACCCTTCTTCATATGACCGTATATATGCGCACGCACCGAAAGCGTGTAAAGATGCATCGGAAAAAATATGAAGTTCCGTGTGTCCTGTGTGTTCGCTCCTAACATGACGCGGAATTCGTAAATCGTTTAAGCATTTCAGTGTATTTATGAAATTATGCCATGTTAACGCGATGTCTCTCGACACAGGAGTGTCCCAATCGATTTTACTTAGCCACAGTTTCTGAAGTAATATTTTGGAAATTATTACTGCCGGAGAAAGTAAGCCTAGTGGATCGTAAATCTGTGAAATAACGGATAGCATTATTCGTTTATTTAACTGCGACAAGTTAGGCATAGGATCGATCTTTGTCGTAAAATACAATTCATCTTTCGCATTATCCCAGCCTAGTCCGAGTGTTTTGCTTTGCGTGTACTCGCCGATAAAGTGCTCTTTGGAGTTCTCCTGAGTGACGTCACAGTTGAAAGTCCATTTACGCAAAGGAAAACATCCTGACTGTAGAACTTTATACGTATTTTCACAGATGTGCAATAAGGTTTGAAAGTTGTCGTCTCCCGTAATTAAATCGTCTACGAATATATCCTCATTAATAACGCGCGCGATGACGTCATCACCACATTCCGTGGCTAACTGTCGTATACACCGCATACTCAAATATGGTGCGGACGCGGTACCGTACGTGACAGTATTAAGCTCATAAACGTGTAACGGATCTGTAGGGGTTTCTCGCCAGAGTATCATTTGCAAGGATCTCTGATCTTGTTGAATTAAAACCTGTCTAAACATTTTTGCCACATCAGCACACGCGACGTACTTATACTGGCGAAAACGTAACAGAATTGAAAAAATGTCGTTTTGGAGTGCTGGCCCCGGCAGCTGAATGTCGTTTAATGACTTATTTGAAGAACTAAGGGCGCTTCCATTATAAACGACACGGAGTTTAGAAGTACTTCTTTCAGCTCTAAATACTCCGTGGTGAGGGAGAAAATAATTCGGCGCACCATATTCGTTTACACGAGTCATGTGACCCATCTCTTCATATTCACGCATGAAGTCACAATATAAACGTTTATATTCCGGTAAACGTTCAAGTTTACGTTCTAACGATAAAAAACAATTTTTCGCTAACGTATAAGAATCCCCGAGTGCATCAGCTGATTCTCTTAGCGGCATACGGACGGAAAATCTACCATCTTCTTCGCGTTTAGTCGTATTAATAAATAGCTCTTCACATTTACGCTCGTCAGCTGTGAGGATACTACCTACTCGTGGAATGTCCTCGAGTTCCCAGAACTTTCTGAGTTGAACGTCTATAGTCTGAGTAAAATTACACTGTACTTGATTATCATGCGCTTTATACGTGTGTTAAGTTTTTAAACTTATCTATTCAGGATAGGTTAAACTTTGTTCATAATAAAACCTTATGTCCTAATTGTTTACGCGAAGGACATACCCTAAACGAATGCCTATTCGGTCCGTGCAAACAGTGTCAACAAAAACACAATAGTTTACTGCATAAACGTTTATATTCCGGTAAACGTTCAAGTTTACGTTCTAACGATAAAAAACGATTTTTCGCTAACGTATAAGAATCCCCGAGTGCATCAGCTGATTCTCTTAGCGGCATACGGACGGAAAATCTACCATCTTCTTCGCGTTTAGTCGTATTAATAAATAGCTCTTCACATTTACGCTCGTCAGCTGTGAGGATACTACCTACTCGTGGAATGTCCTCGAGTTCCCAGAACTTTCTGAGTTGAACGTCTATAGTCTGAGTAAAATTACACTGTACTTGATTATTAATGCGCAAGTTACGTGTATATACTGATCCGGAAATAAGCCAACCTAACTTCGAATTTTGTAAGTACGGCCCGGTTGATAATCGTATTCTATTGTCGTCTAATAGTTCCCAAAATTTATCCGCACCTATAAGTATGTCGATTTTGGAAGGCACGTAAAAAGTGGGATCTGCTAACTGAATGTTATCAGGAATGCGTATTACCAGAGCCGGCAGCCGAGAACGAGTGAAGGATCCTGTTGGGAGCTGGTGCTCCCAAGGCCGGGGGCATGTTCACGCATCTCCTAGCGACATCTAGCGTCGAGGACCGCACAACTCCGACCGCCCCACTCTACATACAAATCTTCGGTTCTATTCGCTATTCAATCGTCCATTACACACGACACATACTGCTCAATTTGTATTTTAAAATAGTAACGGAAATAAACCACAATTTATTATAAAAAATAAACGACTTCATTGAATCGACCCTGAGAAGCCACCGAATCCTGCACATATTTGGTCCTTCGAGCCGGATTATTTGAATTAAAGTTCGCGTTTGGGTCATGTAAAAATGATGGTCCGTTCCACCATAAATTACACTAAAAGCGCTAAAAGATAATCATCAGTGGAGAGACTCGTAACTAACTCTAAATGTACGGCTCGTGTGACCATACATATGAATAAACAAACGTACGCCTTCATAAGTTGAGCACCCCTGCCTTTTCGATTGAGGATGTACATAGCTCCACAGTAATCGACAGCTGTACGAATAAACGGGAAACCAGGTTCAATCCGCGCAGATACAAGATTACCCATTATAGGATTAAGTACTTTACCTTTTAATCGAATGCAGGTAACGCATTGTCGAACAATTTTCCGTGCTAAGTTCCGTGCACCTAACGGCCACCAACATTCACGCATTGTTGATAATAACAGTTGCGGGCCGGCATGGAGAAGTCGCTTATGTTCGTATCTAAACAACAACACCGTGAAACTATGTTTACTACACAATAGCATCGGATGTTTTTTATTAAAATCGAAACTAGTCGAATTGCAAAGTCTACCACCGATTCTAATCACTTTAAACTTCGAACGTTCATCTAAAAACACGTTAAGACTAGATATACGATTATATTGTTTAACGTTCGTCTTAATCGATTTATTTTTAAGTAAGTTATCGTATACGTCCGGGAATGATTGTATTTGTGCGAATCTAACTAGCATCTGCCGCGATGCACCCAGCTCGTCCGCTGATAAGGAACCAGTTATGCGAAGTTGTTTACGCTCTGAGCCTATGCGTGAGTTTTGTATAAAGCGGAGTACATACGCGCCGATGCGAATTAGTTTGAGATACGATGAACATCTGTCGAAATTAAATAATTCATTGCACGGGTTGCAAACTAGACTGACAGTTGTTGATCGTAACTCAGGCAAATTATCGTAATTCGTGTTTTCGCCGGAATTATTTGAATTAAAGTTCGCGTTCGGGTCATGTAAAAATGATGGTCCGTTCCACCATAAATTACAATTTATTAAATTGTCAAGTCCGAGACCTCTCGACAATAAGTCAGCCGGGTTGTCTTCGCTATTTACGTGTAACCAAGTCGCGTCACCAGTCAGTTCATTTATTTCGGTTACTCGATTCTGAACAAACGGCTTTAGTAAATGCGGTGACATACGTATCCAACCCATGACTATTGTCGAGTCAGTCCAGAAGTATACGTTAGTGAACACTAACCTTAATGACTCTGTTATTTTCTTATAAAGTCGAGCGCCTACGAGCGCGGCACAAAGTTCAAGTCTCGGGATACTTTGTGATTTTAAAGGCGAGACTTTACTTTTTCCGCATAATAATTTCACAGAAACGGCTGACCCTTCTTCATATGACCGTATATATGCGCACGCACCGAAAGCGTGTAAAGATGCATCGGAAAAAATATGAAGTTCCGTGTGTCCTGTGTGTTCGCTCCTAACATGACGCGGAATTCGTAAATCGTTTAAGCATTTCAGTGTATTTATGAAATTATGCCATGTTAACGCGATGTCTCTCGACACAGGAGTGTCCCAATCGATTTTACTTAGCCACAGTTTCTGAAGTAATATTTTGGAAATTATTACTGCCGGAGAAAGTAAGCCTAGTGGATCGTAAATCTGTGAAATAACGGATAGCATTATTCGTTTATTTAACTGCGACAAGTTAGGCATAGGATCGATCTTTGTCGTAAAATACAATTCATCTTTCGCATTATCCCAGCCTAGTCCGAGTGTTTTGCTTTGCGTGTACTCGCCGATAAAGTGCTCTTTGGAGTTCTCCTGAGTGACGTCACAGTTGAAAGTCCATTTACGCAAAGGAAAACATCCTGACTGTAGAACTTTATACGTATTTTCACAGATGTGCAATAAGGTTTGAAAGTTGTCGTCTCCCGTAATTAAATCGTCTACGAATATATCCTCATTAATAACGCGCGCGATGACGTCATCACCACATTCCGTGGCTAACTGTCGTATACACCGCATACTCAAATATGGTGCGGACGCGGTACCGTACGTGACAGTATTAAGCTCATAAACGAGTAACGGATCTGTAGGGGTTTCTCGCCAGAGTATCATTTGCAAGGATCTCTGATCTTGTTGAATTAAAACCTGTCTAAACATTTTTGCCACATCAGCACACGCGACGTACTTATACTGGCGAAAACGTAACAGAATTGAAAAAATGTCGTTTTGGAGTGCTGGCCCCGGCAGCTGAATGTCGTTTAATGACTTATTTGAAGAACTAAGGGCGCTTCCATTATAAACGACACGGAGTTTAGAAGTACTACTTTCAGCTCTAAATACTCCGTGGTGAGGGAGAAAATAATTCGGCGCACCATATTCGTTTACACGAGTCATGTGACCCATCTCTTCATATTCACGCATGAAGTCACAATATAAACGTTTATATTCCGGTAAACGTTCAAGTTTACGTTCTAACGATAAAAAACGATTTTTCGCTAACGTATAAGAATCCCCGAGTGCATCAGCTGATTCTCTTAGCGGCATACGGACGGAAAATCTACCATCTTCTTCGCGTTTAGTCGTATTAATAAATAGCTCTTCACATTTACGCTCGTCAGCTGTGAGGATACTACCTACTCGTGGAATGTCCTCGAGTTCCCAGAACTTTCTGAGTTGAACGTCTATAGTCTGAGTAAAATTACACTGTACTTGATTATTAATGCGCAAGTTACGTGTATATACTGATCCGGAAATAAGCCAACCTAACTTCGAATTTTGTAAGTACGGCCCGGTTGATAATCGTATTCTATTTTCGTCTAATAGTTCCCAAAATTTATCCGCACCTATAAGTATGTCGATTTTGGAAGGCACGTAAAAAGTGGGATCTGCTAACTGAATGTTATCAGGAATGCGTATAAGGTCGAAATCTATGTTCGTTGACGGCAAACTGGAAGTTATGCGCGGCAAGACAAAACATTTCAAAGACGTATAATAATCGTTTATTTTAGATCGTATATTTATTTCGCATGAGTGATTCGACTGCGTGACAGATTGTCCCACACCCGAAATCTGAATAGTGGACTGTATATTTTTCGCGTTTAATCGATTACTTAAATCTTCCGTTATAAAACAATTTTCGCTGGCATTGTCTAAAAGTGCCCGTGCCGTATGGAACCGATTGTTCGCATCGGCCACTTCTATCAACGCCGTAGAAAGCAAAACATGTTGGGGAATGAACCGGGTTCCCTCCGCTCCGCCATCGCTGCACTGAGCCATAGCCCAGCGGCGCAACAGCTCGATCCTGGCGTAGCGTGTCAGGCGGGAAGGCTGCTCATCAGTCAGGTCCTCGCTTGCAGGGCTGGTTAGCGGTCGGCCAATCAGGAAATGGGCTGGTGTAAGGGGAGAGAGATCGCTAGGGTCTGTGGACAGAGGTGACATAGGACGGGAGTTTAGGACGGCTTCGATTTGTGTTAAAACCGTACTAAACTCTTGGTAAGCCAATCGTGCGTTGCCTACAATTCGTTTAAGGTGGAATTTACACGATTTTATTCCACTTTCCCAAAATCCAGCAAAATGAGGAGAATAGGGAGGAACGAAGCTGAATTTGATGCTATCGTTGGCAGCAAAATCGACTATCTCTTGTGAATTATTTTTTAAAAATACGGATAACTCTTTTTCCGCGCCAGTAAAGTTTTTCCCATTATCCGAATAAATAAGGGCGCGGCCCCATGTCGACGGCACGGCGCCGTCCACCGTGGAACGGCACGACGCCGTCACCGTGCGACGGCACGGCGTCGTGCCGTCGGACGGCGCCGTCAACGGCGCCGTGAACGGTGCCGTGGACGGTGTGACGGCGCCGTGAACGGTGCCGTGAACGGTGTGACGGCGTCGTGGACGGTGTCGTGTACGGCACACGGTACCGTGTGCGGCGCACCGCACACTGCACTCTTCCCGCTACACTGTGGATCGAAAATCGACTCTCCATAGAAATAGGGACTTATTTTTGTAAGTGTATAATTTTTTGATTGAAATCGTATCCTTTCATCATTTTTAGGGTAAAAAATGATTTTGAGAATGGGATTTGGCTAAAAAACCGACGAGTAATAATTTTTTTTCTTTAATTAAAGTTATTATAAAAATTAAACCGTCTTCAAATAAAAGGAAAGTTTTATGCCAGCAATTTTTTCTGTCTTCCGGCCGCTTTCCGACTCCGTCGAACAGAAAAATTGTATATAAACCTTGGCCAGTAAATAAAGAAAGCCTCCGATCACATGTAATTGTCGGCCAAGGCGAAGCCGAGCCACTGCTTACTTTACTGGTCTATGTATGTAATATAGTATTTGAGCGTCTCGTAGCGTAGGTACTTCCAAATATTAAGGCTAACACCGACTTCAAAAAAAATAGTGTTCATAAAACTTTTATTTCTTCCCTTTTTGAAGTCGGTTTAATTTTTAAGTATTTTTTTTATTTCTTGATTTTCTGAATTTCAGTAGTGATCGAATTACGCTGTTAAGTAGGTACAAGTTTTCCTAGTGACTGATACACACATAACTCTATCTCAAAAACTACTGAACCCATTTTGATGAAAGTACACATTGACATTGCGAATTAAACCGAATGATGATGATATAATCACAAAATTAAAAAAATTAAAATAACCGACTTTCAGTGAACCTATTTTGATACGAGATGCACGAGTGAATATGAACAATTCCCAAATCGCCGTATACAGGGTGGGAGGGACTATACCGACAAACTTTAACTATAGATTCTAACAACTATTAGGAGTAAAAAAAGTTATGTGATGTATAGTCGAAAAACGCTTACTTTCAGAGATATTCATTATTTTTTAAATGAAAACTCCCAAGTGTGTAACAAGCCCTAATAAATGTGACTAAGATAGTTTTACAATTTTTTTTAAATCCTTTAACTAAACAGCAATTAACCTTCGCAGTATTTGATGGTAAGCGACTACGACGAGGCCAAAAAAATTGACCTTTCGTTTCCATTTTAGCTTTTTTTTCTTTTTGATAACTTTTCCTCCAGTAAGGACATGTTTATAACGAGGGGCTGAATTTTCTGATTTATTTTGTTCCATAAGACTAATGTAATGTAAAATGACAATATTCGACCCATGTTGATATAACATTATTTACTCGTCACACCACCAGGAATTCATGGCTAAAGTATGTCGGTATAGTCCCTCCCACCCTGTATATGCCTATAATATTCGAAGAGTTCCCTCGATTTCTCCAAGATTCCATCATCAGATCTCGGTTTGATAAGACCACTCTGGAGGACAAATCCGTTTCAAACAAAAAAATAATTTTCCAAATTGGTCCAGCTGTCTTCGAGTAATAGGGTAAACAATGAAAACCGTCCTTCTTTTGTGGAAGTCTATTAATAACGGACTTCAAATGAAAAGATTCGATAAGAAATGTACAATTCACTATGAAAAATACCAAAATCGCTATATGTGTGCCTATAATATTTGAAGAGTTCCCTCAATTCCTCCAACATCCCATCATCAAGTCCTGATTTGGTTGCAATGGGACCACCTCTAAAATATTCAAACATCATTCTTTCAAACAAAAAAAGAATTTATAATTGGTTCAGCCGTCTTCGAGTAGGTAATCGGTGAACAAACACACAAAAAAAACGTCCTTCTTTTGAAAGCCGGTTAAAAAGTCGCCGTGACCTCACTCATTCTCAGTGTGCCATACCCCGCGATTCTTCTATACAAATTGATGATTCTAGATTCGCCGCAGTGTGAGATTCGCCTAAAACAAAACTACCGAGCCGTGCGCCGTCCACCGGTGCGGTGTGCCGTTCACGGTACCGTGGACGGCGCCGTCACACCGTTCACGGCACCGTTCACGGCGCCGTCACACCGTCCACGGCACCGTTCACGGCGCCGTCCACGGCGCCGTCCGACGGCACGACGCCGTACCGTCGCACGGTGACGGCGCCGTGCCGTTCCACGGCGGACGGCGCCGTGCCGTCGACATGGGGCCGCGCCCTAATGTTGGCTTTTCCTCGTCTACTAATAAAACGTTCACGCATCTCCTAGCGACATCTAGCGTCGAGGACCGCACAACTCCGACCGCCCCACTCTACATACAAATCTTCGGTTCTATTCGCTATTCAATCGTCCATTACACACGACACATACTGCTCAATTTGTATTTTAAAATAGTAACGGAAATAAACCACAATTTATTATAAAAAATAAACGACTTCATTGAATCGACCCTGAGAAGCCACCGAATCCTGCACATATTTGGTCTTCGAGCACAGATACAACGTGAGAGTCATCTTCGTCAGGAAGACGAATTCCCTAACGGAAGAAGACACCAGCACCTCGCCAGCATCTGCAGCAGTGAACGGTCAGGCCTATCTATCCCGTCTATTCCTCTCCTAATCGAATTGTGTTAAAACCGTGATATTTTGTGCATTCCAGTGCGCTCGATACGTGAGTCACGCGGCAGCTTTGTGATCTACCGTGCTAATTCGTCATTTATACGTAAGTTATTCTATTTTCTCTTTAATCTCGCAAAATGTCTGAAGGGAAAGAATCTGGTGCAAAATTGACTGTTTCTTGTGGATCGCCTAGGAAGGATGACCGTCTTTCAGACCTCCGAAAACAAAGAGGTAACATGAAAGGTCGCCTTACGCAATTTAAACGATATGTAGATTCTTTTCAAACAGAAAACCCTTCAAAATTACATTTAGCAGAGTTAAAATTACGAATGCAAGCAGCTACAGAGGTTTTTCAAAAATTTAACGTCATCGAGAACGAAATTGAACTTTGTACCCCTGACTCGGAAATGTGTACTAATTATGAATACGTAGAATCACTCGAATTATTATATTTTGGTACTATGGCTAGCGCTAATTGTTTAATCGAAAGTGTGGAGTTAAGTAACGGTTCTTCTGGAAACGCGAGTTGTGGTCATGCCGTGAATAAACCGACGTCGAATTTGAAGCTACCCCAAATCAAATTGCCTGTTTTCGATGGGTCGTACGACCGTTGGTTAGAATTCAAAAATTCGTACGAAACCATGATTCATAACCACACAGATCTGGATGCGATTCAGAAATTCCATTATTTGCGATCATCACTCAGCGGTAGTGCCTTACAAGTAATCAGTGCATTAGAATTTACGTCATCTAATTACATGCAAGCATGGGATTTACTTGAAATTCGGTTTCACAACCCTAGGCTTTTAGTGCACAATCATATAAAGTCATTGTTTAATCTTTCGCCTTTGAAACAAGAATCTTCGACTCAAATACGAAGACTGATAGATACCGTGTTACGTAACATACGTGCATTAAAAACGTTAGATGAACCGACCGATTCGTGGGACACATTAATAATTCATTTAATTGTTTCCAAACTCGATTCTCTCACGGAACGGAAGTGGGAATCGCACATAGGTTCTATCTGTAACCAGTCGAATAGTAACGAGCCTAAAAAACTTAAATTAGAAGATCTCTTGTCATTTCTCCGCAACCGAGCTGATACACTAGAAATGATCAATTCAAATCATTCGAAGTCGTCAGCTCCAACGAGTAGTAAACCTAATTACACGTCCAACAAACCTACGAGCATGCAAGTAGTTAGCTGTGTTGCTGGGAATGCCAATTCTACGAAAGCGAAACCATTTAATAGTTTTAACAATAACAATAAACGATCTCGCAGTTGTGTAATGTGTAACGAAAATCATGCGCTTTATACGTGTGTTAAGTTTTTAAACTTATCTATTCAGGATAGGTTAAACTTTGTTCATAACAAATCCTTATGTCCTAATTGTTTACGCGAAGGACATACCCTAAACGAATGCCTATTCGGTCCGTGCAAACAGTGTCAACAAAAACACAATAGTTTACTGCATATTGAGAGTAGCCGCGATGAGAGTGTGTGCGTGGGCCCGTCGAATGCGCCTGCACATGCATACAGTGTATCGATACCGAACACGTCTACCTATTGCGTAACATCTGATCGCGCGCCTATGGCTCAGTGCAGCGATGGCGGAGCGGAGGGAACCCGGTTCATTCCCCAACATGTTTTGCTTTCTACGGCGTTGATAGAAGTGGCCGATGCGAACAATCGGTTCCATACGGCACGGGCACTTTTAGACAATGCCAGCGAAAACTGTTTTATAACGGAAGATTTAAGTAATCGATTAAACGCGAAAAATATACGATCTAAAATAAACGATTATTATACGTCTTTGAAATGTTTTGTCTTGCCGCGCATAACTTCCAGTTTGCCGTCAACGAACATAGATTTCGACCTTATACGCATTCCTGATAACATTCAGTTAGCAGATCCCACTTTTTACGTGCCTTCCAAAATCGACATACTTATAGGTGCGGATAAATTTTGGGAACTATTAGACGACAATAGAATACGATTATCAACCGGGCCGTACTTACAAAATTCGAAGTTAGGTTGGCTTATTTCCGGATCAGTATATACACGTAACTTGCGCATTAATAATCAAGTACAGTGTAATTTTACTCAGACTATAGACGTTCAACTCAGAAAGTTCTGGGAACTCGAGGACATTCCACGAGTAGGTAGTATCCTCACAGCTGACGAGCGTAAATGTGAAGAGCTATTTATTAATACGACTAAACGCGAAGAAGATGGTAGATTTTCCGTCCGTATGCCGCTAAGAGAATCAGCTGATGCACTCGGGGATTCTTATACGTTAGCGAAAAATTGTTTTTTATCGTTAGAACGTAAACTTGAACGTTTACCGGAATATAAACGTTTATATTGTGACTTCATGCGTGAATATGAAGAGATGGGTCACATGACTCGTGTAAACGAATATGGTGCGCCGAATTATTTTCTCCCTCACCACGGAGTATTTAGAGCTGAAAGAAGTACTTCTAAACTCCGTGTCGTTTATAATGGAAGCGCCCTTAGTTCTTCAAATAAGTCATTAAACGACATTCAGCTGCCGGGGCCAGCACTCCAAAACGACATTTTTTCAATTCTGTTACGTTTTCGCCAGTATAAGTACGTCGCGTGTGCTGATGTGGCAAAAATGTTTAGACAGGTTTTAATTCAACAAGATCAGAGATCCTTGCAAATGATACTCTGGCGAGAAACCCCTACAGATCCGTTACTCGTTTATGAGCTTAATACTGTCACGTACGGTACCGCGTCCGCACCATATTTGAGTATGCGGTGTATACGACAGTTAGCCACGGAATGTGGTGATGACGTCATCGCGCGCGTTATTAATGAGGATATATTCGTAGACGATTTAATTACGGGAGACGACAACTTTCAAACCTTATTGCACATCTGTGAAAATACGTATAAAGTTCTACAGTCAGGATGTTTTCCTTTGCGTAAATGGACTTTCAACTGTGACGTCACTCAGGAGAACTCCAAAGAGCACTTTATCGGCGAGTACACGCAAAGCAAAACACTCGGACTAGGCTGGGATAATGCGAAAGATGAATTGTATTTTACGACAAAGATCGATCCTATGCCTAACTTGTCGCAGTTAAATAAACGAATAATGCTATCCGTTATTTCACAGATTTACGATCCACTAGGCTTACTTTCTCCGGCAGTAATAATTTCCAAAATATTACTTCAGAAACTGTGGCTAAGTAAAATCGATTGGGACACTCCTGTGTCGAGAGACATCGCGTTAACATGGCATAATTTCATAAATACACTGAAATGCTTAAACGATTTACGAATTCCGCGTCATGTTAGGAGCGAACACACAGGACACACGGAACTTCATATTTTTTCCGATGCATCTTTACACGCTTTCGGTGCGTGCGCATATATACGGTCATATGAAGAAGGGTCAGCCGTTTCTGTGAAATTATTATGCGGAAAAAGTAAAGTCTCGCCTTTAAAATCACAAAGTATCCCGAGACTTGAACTTTGTGCCGCGCTCGTAGGCGCTCGACTTTATAAGAAAATAACAGAGTCATTAAGGTTAGTGTTCACTAACGTATACTTCTGGACTGACTCGACAATAGTCATGGGTTGGATACGTATGTCACCGCATTTACTAAAGCCGTTTGTTCAGAATCGAGTAACCGAAATAAATGAACTGACTGGTGACGCGACTTGGTTACACGTAAATAGCGAAGACAACCCGGCTGACTTATTGTCGAGAGGTCTCGGACTTGACAATTTAATAAATTGTAATTTATGGTGGAACGGACCATCATTTTTACATGACCCGAACGCGAACTTTAATTCAAATAATTCCGGCGAAAACACGAATTACGATAATTTGCCTGAGTTACGATCAACAACTGTCAGTCTAGTTTGCAACCCGTGCAATGAATTATTTAATTTCGACAGATGTTCATCGTATCTCAAACTAATTCGCATCGGCGCGTATGTACTCCGCTTTATACAAAACTCACGCATAGGCTCAGAGCGTAAACAACTTCGCATAACTGGTTCCTTATCAGCGGACGAGCTGGGTGCATCGCGGCAGATGCTAGTTAGATTCGCACAAATACAATCATTCCCGGACGTATACGATAACTTACTTAAAAATAAATCGATTAAGACGAACGTTAAACAATATAATCGTATATCTAGTCTTAACGTGTTTTTAGATGAACGTTCGAAGTTTAAAGTGATTAGAATCGGTGGTAGACTTTGCAATTCGACTAGTTTCGATTTTAATAAAAAACATCCGATGCTATTGTGTAGTAAACATAGTTTCACGGTGTTGTTGTTTAGATACGAACATAAGCGACTTCTCCATGCCGGCCCGCAACTGTTATTATCAACAATGCGTGAATGTTGGTGGCCGTTAGGTGCACGGAACTTAGCACGGAAAATTGTTCGACAATGCGTTACCTGCATTCGATTAAAAGGTAAAGTACTTAATCCTATAATGGGTAATCTTGTATCTGCGCGGATTGAACCTGGTTTCCCGTTTATTCGTACAGCTGTCGATTACTGTGGAGCTATGTACATCCTCAATCGAAAAGGCAGGGGTGCTCAACTTATGAAGGCGTACGTTTGTTTATTCATATGTATGGTCACACGAGCCGTACATTTAGAGTTAGTTACGAGTCTCTCCACTGATGATTATCTTTTAGCGCTTAAACGTTTTATTAGTAGACGAGGAAAAGCCAACATTATTTATTCGGATAATGGGAAAAACTTTACTGGCGCGGAAAAAGAGTTATCCGTATTTTTAAAAAATAATTCACAAGAGATAGTCGATTTTGCTGCCAACGATAGCATCAAATTCAGCTTCGTTCCTCCCTATTCTCCTCATTTTGCTGGATTTTGGGAAAGTGGAATAAAATCGTGTAAATTCCACCTTAAACGAATTGTAGGCAACGCACGATTGACTTACCAAGAGTTTAGTACGGTTTTAACACAAATCGAAGCCGTCCTAAACTCCCGTCCTATGTCACCTCTGTCCACAGACCCTAGCGATCTCTCTCCCCTTACACCAGCCCATTTCCTGATTGGCCGACCGCTAACCAGCCCTGCAAGCGAGGACCTGACTGATGAGCAGCCTTCCCGCCTGACACGCTACGCCAGGATCGAGCTGTTGCGCCAACACTTTTGGCAACGCTGGGCCAAGGAATATATCGCAGAGCTACAACTTAGAACGAAGTGGAAGACGAAGAAAGATGACATTACATTAAACAGCCTCGTCCTAATAAAAGAGGATAACCTGCCTCCACTCAAATGGCGGTTAGGACGCGTTACGCGTCTGTTCCCTGGCGACGATGGCGTATCGCGTGTCGCAGATATACGCACAGCAACGGGCACTATCCGACGTGCCTTTTCAAAGATCTGCCCGCTATTACCAGAGCCGGCAGCCGAGAACGAGTGAAGGATCCTGTTGGGAGCTGGTGCTCCCAAGGCCGGGGGCATGTTCACGCATCTCCTAGCGACATCTAGCGTCGAGGACCGCACAACTCCGACCGCCCCACTCTACATACAAATCTTCGGTTCTATTCGCTATTCAATCGTCCATTACACACGACACATACTGCTCAATTTGTATTTTAAAATAGTAACGGAAATAAACCACAATTTATTATAAAAAATAAACGACTTCATTGAATCGACCCTGAGAAGCCACCGAATCCTGCACAGTTGCCAACCGCTTGTTTACATGATCAATCAATCAATCAATTCAATTATTGTGTACTACAGATACTACTAACAAGTGGCTCATAGAGGCCAACCATTGGGCCACTAAACGCGACCACAAGTGGCTCATAGCGGCCAACCATTGGACCACTAGACGCGACCACAAGTGGCTCATAGCGGCCAACCATTGGACCACTAGACGCGACCACAAGTGGCTCATAGCGGCCAACCATTGGGCCACTAAACGCGACCCCAAGTGGCTCAGAGAGGCCAACCATTGGACCACTAGACGCGACCACAAGTGGCTCATAGCGGCCAACCATTGGGCCACTAAACGCGACCCCAAGTGGCTCAGAGAGGCCAACCATTGGACCACTAGACGCGACCACAAGTGGCTCATAGCGGCCAACCATTGGGCCACTAAACGCGACCCCAAGTGGCTCAGAGAGGCCGTACGATGGGCCACTAGTAGCGGCCACTAAACGCGAATGTCTTTAGTTAAGTTTACCTACACCAATTTTTTTTAAAAGCATACCAAGAGCACCAAAATCACTGTTTACCAGAGTAATCTAACAGAAATTACCTTGAGGCGACATGAGGAGGTTGACGTACTCCAGAACATCCAGGAACAGCTCGTTGCGCCGATACTTAATGCCCTCGCGCCGCCATCCGATCTGCCCCGTCACCTGCACAGACAACCCGTTACTATCTGGTTTCTGCTAGCCTAGTACTTTGGCCACAGATTACAGAATATAAACAGATATATCAGTGTCGCGCGTTTCCATACAAAAAACAAGAATTCCCACGCTCGTGTCGAAGCCTATTGTTTTGACGCGAGCGTGGGAATTCCCACTGCCACAGCACGGAAACTATGCACAGTACAATCGCATAGTACCAAGTCTAGGTGAAAGCCACCAATGCGCAATCTAGGCAAAAGCTTTCTTTATTGGTCTATTCTATACATAATGTCATGTGTCCTTCTGGCCAGAAAGCGCAATTTTTTTTGCGGCGGATATTTTTTACGGTCCAAGGTGACGTAAGAGTATAGGTAGTTTCACGAGAGTTGAGGCCTCGCACACAACAACACTGTCGTGTAATGACAGCGGGATTATGTAATTACTGTTTTTTTTATTGTATCGATAGCAAGTTCAATAGTGAGTTGCAAGATACACCAAAAAGTTTCGTTAAACTATAGCCTTGTGTTAATTTACTCACTCATTCATTTCATTAATTCACTTTTTTTGCAATGAGTACTTCGTGTAGCTGTGTGTGTAATCATTCACCTCAACTCTCGTGAAACTACCTATACACAAATGACGCTAACCTGTGAGGTGATTTGCGCCTGTTCTTCCTTAGAGGCAGACTTGATGCCCTGCTGGGTGATGAACGTCTTCAGGACTCCAGTGTCAGAGTTCTGAGGATATCCGAAATCCAGGATCTCTGTAAAATAATATTTTTTTCTTCTTACAAAAGGTACATCGCGCGCTTCTATGTGTGCGCGCCGTGAACGAACGCACTACAACGAATAGCCTATTGAACTACTACAGTGTTTCATTTAAAATACAGTATTTTTCTCTACAACCATTATTATCTCAGGATTGATACAAAACAAACATAACGTAACCTACTGGCTAGTAAGTGATGAGTTTTTCACTAATTTTGAAAATTTCATAGTTATGGAGAAAAAAGTTGTGGAAAAAATTAAAATTCAGCAAAATGGAACATTTGACCATGGTTATACAGAAAGCGACCATAGGCAAGTTTCTTATACTTGGATTAAAAACTTTCTGCTTAGCTTCGTAAAGTCTGTAATCCAGTATAGGAAGCTTGCCTCTGGCCTCTTTCTGCATAACTATGGTCATTTGATGAAACATTTGACAAGACTGCGGGTACTGGAAATTTCTACGTACCATCGAGCAGCTCGTAGATGAGAACAAAGTTGTTCTTGATGTTCTCCTCCGAGATCTTGCCGAAGTAGGACTGCATCACGTCTATGATCTTCAGCAGGAACTCAAAAACCATTGCGGCATTCACATTCTGCTTCGTCACCGCTGCCAGCCAGATGTTGGCTCTCTGTTGAAGCATATAACCCGACATTAGACTCTGGGATACATAGGCAATTATTCATAAGTATAACCAGTATAGGCATGGATTCCGGAAAAAGTATAAGACAGATGGATTATAACGATTTTATTATATGAATGAGTTATATATTTCCAGCCTTATCTGTAATCATTAAAAAACTATACAGTCTGGAAGAGACTGGTTGTCTGAAAGAGATAGCTGTTTAGTAATAAGCCCTATTGTTTATAAGTTTGCATTGCAATTTTACTTTTGGTATGCAATAAAGTATGATTGTATTGTATAAAGCCCAATTTTTTTGTTGGATCCTTATAGGAATGTAAAATTACTCAACTAATATTTTAATGATAGTTCTTACTTTTGTAACTTGCATAGTTTTACCAGCAGGAATGTTTTTTTTTTGTTGTGTAATCTTTAAAATGCAATAAGGTACTAATGGTGATCTGGTTAAGGCTACTGGCTCACGGTGGATGCAGGGTGCTTCCAACCAAACTAATTGGAAATCTATGGGGGAGGCCTATGCCTAGCAGTGTCCACTCATCTGACGTCCGTCCTATGGCTGAAATGATGATGATGAGGGTACTAAAATAAGTGTACTTAGCACAGTACCTAATATCCTAGGGCAGAGGTTGGCAATCTTTTCGCAGTTAAGGGCAACATAGTAGAGAAATGAGGTACAGGTGGGCACTTGTTTATAATTTTAATAATATCTGGCCACAAAGAAGTTGTGGGCCACACATTGCCTACCGCTGTCCTATGGAAATAAAGAACCTTGGGCAATAATGAGACCACTAGCCTACTCACCCCATAATATCGATCTACACTTCCCATCCCATCCCAGGTTTGAAAACAACACATACAATTGACCATAGTTTTACAGCAACAGACCAGAGGCAAGTTTCGTATACTTGGATTATATACTTTACGCAGTTAAGCAGAAAGTTTAGTGTTATGCCTACAGTTTTCCAGTATTAGTCGGTTTCTGTATATTTTATAACCACCAGAACTACCCGACCTGGAATCTTCAGGCCCAGCCTAACCCTGATAAAACAATGAAACCTTACCTTGATATGAAAGAACGAGGTCCTCGCGATATTGGTGACTGGCGAGCGGACCTGCTGCCGCGCGTGTATCACGTTCACCCTGAACGCGTCCACGGCATTGCGCCCGATGTCGTCCCGGTACACCCGCGAGATCAGCACCTCCCCCTTGTGGTTGTACACGAACAACCCGCCGATCATCTTGACTGCCTTCAAGATGGGAGAAGTGACTACTTTAGATGGGCGGATACCCACATAAAAAAAAATAGCTCTTTTATAGAGGATAGCTGGAAGTTTGGAGTGAATGGAATAGGAAAAAAGTAACAAAGTTAAGTTTAAATTGATAATTGAAGGCGAAAGACAGGATATGACCAATAAAACCGATAGGACACCATAAGCGAAATTGCTGATTCTGTTCGGTGATTTCACGTACCTGCTATCCTTTTGATACAAACATGAGGTGTTGATATTATGATAATTGATTAAATATCAATGATGATTAAGGAATTATTGCATTTTTAAACTTATTTCGCTTAATCGAAGACGATGCCCGCCCCCAAAAATGAAACGTCAATACCGTCAACAGATAATAAAATGTATGTAAAATTAAAATGTAATCATCATAGCCAATGATATATAAATAACACTTATATAAAAAAATATAAATTAAAGTGTGATGTTTAACACCACATCCTTTATCAAATTATACGCTTATACATTTATGATAAATTAAATAAGTAAGGCATCTTTGTGTATTTCAATAAATCGATTTAATAAAATCGAATACGATTAATAAATTTTATGAGCACATCACTAAAATCACAGACAACATTTGAAAGGACGAAAATCTATGTTGCTTGTGGTACGGGAATTGGGTCGATTATGTCATGGCGGGTTAGATGTTTTCGGCACTTGATTCAATAAGATTTGTTTTGAATTACGCCGTCAATGATCTCGTTCCGTACTCTCTTGTTTAACACTACATCTGATTATTTAGTATTGAACTCTTAGTAAACAATTCAAATGCTGAAACAATTGCAAATGGGCCTTCGCGCGTTTATGCTCCTTGCTTCGAAAGTATGGAGTTGTGTTTGTTATATGTTTAAGAAGCAATACCGAGCGGTAATTATGAGTTTGTGTAATTGTTATGTTGTGTTTTATTGTATTTGCGCAGGCGTCTGTACGTTCACGTGGTTTGGTTTCAGTTGGCTCAATACCAATCTGTCAAGTATGAGGTGTACCCACTGTCTCCAGTATCTAGACATAGGCTGAGTGAGTATTATCTGTTTTTGTACACTTTATCTCTAGTGCTAATGCAAATCATACTACATTTCCATTTATCCTTATCATATCCATGTTATATCTTAATTTGACTGATATATCAGGGTTAATTCCTTTTTATCTGTGTTTGCTAAAAATATTTTTCTCTTGCCTTAATCCACTTATTTGAAAGGATTTATGTATGCAAGAATATTTGTTAACAACACAGTAACTTAAAACGTTTTATAATATTTTTGTAAACATACCATAATCATGTTACATTTCACACTTTATCTAAAGTGACGTTTTTGATATCATGGTTCAAGTATTCAGATATGTAGACTAACTAAACCTTAAGTGGTAACCTTAATACTTTGTGCTTATATCCAATTTGAGGTTTAATCACAAACATACATATTGTCTCAAAATCGACGCTCATTTCATTTATAAAATGCAGTTTAAGCAATTTTCAATTTCCAGTGATCCTACCACCATCACTATGTTTCCATAACATTGATAAGACTGCCATCAACAAACATGATTTATGATAACAGCTTTCCTTTATTGCTGTGGCAAAATCAAGACAACTACTAAAATTCAATAACACTCATAATTTTTTTTTATTAACAAGCTTCTCTGTAAAATGAAAACTTTAATGGAAAGTACTCAGTGAGTACTGCAATCATGACATGATAACAAAAGATACTAGCTCAATTTGGTCTATATTAATTATAATAATAAATAAAATAAAGATATATGAAAATAATAAAATATAAATATAGGGGACAATCTTAAGGTGGTTTTCCACTGGCAGGGCGAGACGCGATGCGGATTGAATTGAAATTTGTATGAAATTTTCAATCCAATCCAATCGCCAGGAGAGGATTGAAAATTTCATACAAATTTCAATTCAATGTGTGTCGCGTCTCGTCTTGCCCTGCCCGTGGAAAACCACCTTTACACATATCAAAACTAGTCCCAAAGAAAGCAATGCTTGTACAATGGGTGCTGGACGTCAATATACATACTTATGTAGATAAATACATACTTAAATAGATATAAAACATGTATGATTCAGGAACAAATATTTGGGCTCTACACACAAATATTTGCGCTTTCCAGGATTTGAACCCGGGACCTCTAGCTTCTAAGGTGATGTCACTCCCACTAAGCTAAATGCGTGGTTAGGACATCACAGACAGACATACAAGTAAATTGCCATTAAGTTCCACTTCCTATACCCTGGCTCCATGATTAGCTTGATGGTGCCATAAAATTGTATTCTCACCGAATTTTATATAAATATGCTGAATATCAGTTCAATCAGTTTAATTTTACAAATTTTCAATATGACAACTTACATATTGTCAGCTAAAGTCGCAAACCTCTTAATTTCTATTGTTTCCCATACAACGTTACGAGGTTTGCGACTTTAGCCGATAATATAAAGATTGCAGGTTGACAGTTTCAAGAGCACAACGAATTTGTAGGCTAACAACGCTTACTTGAATTTACGGTACACTAAAGTGTTAAACAAGTTTGTAAAAACTTCAATTTACACAATGATCAGGCTGGGCTTGAAGGATCAAGTGGAATAATAATTATGGTTCAAAAAGCATCCAACAAGCCAGGACATGTAGGATGATATGGAATAGGTAGGATACTTGGGTCTTTGTATGGTACAGATAGGACTAGGTAGAATTTTACAATGGTGGTGAAGTTGACCACCCCAAATTGTTTGCCTGCAAATAACATATCAATATTGTTAGTTCAGTAGGTAAAAACGTTAGGATCCGATTCCTTAACAAATTTAAGTAGAGTACAAGCCAGTGACGCCTAGAGACCCTTTACATCTCTAAAAAAATTAGTTTTATGTTTATTGTCATATATGTAATGTAGTTAAGTATTTGTTTGATGCATTGTATTAATGAAATTGCATGTAATATATTCACAATTATTGTAATGCAAAATTTTTTTAAAAAGGAAAACTGGTGAGTTTCTTCTAGCGCTTCTCACCAGAATGTCATTTGCCGAAGCGCCAAAAGAATCAGACATGTGAAAGAGCCCTTGAGGCCTGCTTGCAGAAACACATTATTTCATTTCATTTCATTAAGGCTTGCTCATAAACTTGTATAGTAATAGTGCTGCAATACGCACAGAAGTTTCTCTTTCTAACAAAACTGATTGCACCGTTAATAATAAACCGGCCTAATTCAAAATTATTCTCCAATTGAGTTAAAACCATTTGAATTCATTTTAGGATTGAAAATAAACTGGCAATTTTTTTTGAGATAGGCCAGTTTATTACTAAGGGTGCGTAATGTTCGGGTCTGGCCACAGGATGGAACACACCAGATCTGACCATCTCTCTATTGCTCTTTCTGGTCGCACTTTTTCTGATTGCTGCCACTCCTACTGACAGACATTGTTTTAGCTCCATTTCCAATTGCTCAAAGTATAAATGCTCAAAGCAAGTAGTTCGTTTTTCCAGCGTACTGCACTTGTAAGTATGATAAGTGCAGGAAAGTTATAATAAGGATATTGTGTGTATAAATGTCCTTACACATGTGAATGAGGCAAACATTCTTATCAATCGTTTTTGTTATTATTTATTAAAGGGAAATGGTATTTTACAATGTAAACTGCTCATATGTATGCACTTTCTCTGAATCTAGTTTTTAAAACTTCCGACATTATGATAAATGTGGAAACTTTGTCACTATTTTTGCTGTGGTTAAAACTTCAAATTTTGCTTCCTATTTTTACTTCAAGTTTTTAATTAAAAATATCAAAAAAAAATTGTTATATTTGCTCTGGTTGAAACTTAAAATGTTCTTCATATTTTACTTAAATAAAATTATTAAAAATATCAAGAAAATTTTAAGGCTTAATCAGAGCAAAAATAGTGAAAATATTAAATTAAAAATACGTAAACATGTTGCAAAAGGATCCATAAATAAATAAAACGCCTAAATAGATATTTTATTTCTACGTTTCATGACGCATTGGTTTTTTTACTGTAATGTCATGTTAACATGTATTAATAAATAAATAAATAATAAATAAATAAAAGATTATTAAACTATCTTATATGATCTGGGGTTGATTGAAAAAAGATTAATAACTCTGTAATGTGTAATTAATATTGCAAATTTACCAGCACGATCTTGAAAGTTTACAATTAATATTAATGCATTTAAATCACCCATCCATGCTAGTCATGCTCTGTTGGTTGTGAATCATTACACGTTTTTTCCTTAAATTAAAACACCTGAGCAACATTTACAATGACCAGGTTTAAATATGAGACTTATTATGAGACTTAAAGTAACTCGCCCAATTTTACATATAGGACATAAGCAACCGTAATTGTTAATTTTTAAATTCACACCTAAAATTGCGTGTTGGAAGATTTTTCGTAGTAGTCATGTGAATATAATTATTTAACTTTCGTTGTAAACTAACGTTGTAAAGTAACTAAAATAACTGGTATCCTCAACTTGATCAACTCATCTGTAGAGTCAGGAAACTAATTTGGATATTTAGGTCACTGAGGCACATTGTACCAGGGAAAAACAATCAGTCTAACTCGCGTAATATCTTAAATGAAATATATACTTCCCTGGTTCAATCTGTCTTAGTCTACTGTATAACCGTATGGGGTGGCTCAGCAAAGAGTCGTTTTATTGACCTTGAACGAGCTCAACGTGCGTTAATTAAGGTCATGTACTTCAAGAAAATTAGATTTCCTACAGACCAACTCTATCATATCAGTGACCTCCTATCTGTCAGGAAATTATACATTTTACATATTACGTTAAAAAAACACAAAATATTACCTTATTATAATAACCATAAAAACAAAAGAAAGAAACCCAGTGTAGCGGAATTCGTAAAAACAAGGACCTTATTTGCTCGCCGACAGTTTTACTCTAAATCCTCACGTGTTTATAATAAAGTAAATACACAGCTTGACATTTACTCGAGAGACTACCATGACTGCAAGAGAGTTATCATAAATTGGCTTAAGGCCAAATCATACGATGATACGGAGACATTAATACAGTGATTATGACAACACACTCACACACACACACACACACACACACACACACACACACACACACACACACACACACACACACACGTGTAAGTTTGTAGGTTCCTTTCATTTCATTTCATCTCAGTTATAAATAGGTGAACAGATGTTAAATTTCACTTAGTAATTAACATTATACTACTAAGCATATTAGCATAATTATATTTTAATGTTGTGCCAACTTAGCCATGTAATTAGAGTACTACAGTTCTTAGTCATTAGATTAATTTAGTGTACCTAGTTAAGTTTAAAATAAAATCATAAAACCGAAGGAAGAGCGGCGCCACCCAACACAGGCTTTTTTGCTTACCGGGTGGCTCCATCACCTTAGATCATAGAATATGTATTATTATAAAATAAAGAATTTTGAATTTTGAATTTGAAACATAAATAGTAGTCGATATAAACGAACATACGTTCACTCGACTAAATACTCAACGCGACTGAGCGAGCAAACGCAGGCGGGCTATGGGTGAGAGCGAGAAAGCAAGCTGCAATTTGTTGCGGCGACGCGCCGGCGCGGCGCTAATATCTACTGCCAGCGTCCTTGTCGCCCGACAGACCGTCAGAGCCCAGGCTTTCCGTCTATTTTCAAAAAACGTCAACTGACCAAACTCCCCTTATTTTCAGGTCTAGTAAAAAGAAAGATGCTCGTCCTCGACTTAGACGAGACACTCATCCACTCCCACCACGACGCCATGCTGCGGCCGACGGTGAAGCCGGGCACGCCGCCAGACTTCGTGCTCAAGGTCACCATAGACAAACATCCTGTCAGATTCTTCGTGCACAAACGTCCGCACGTCGACTACTTTCTGGACATAGTAAGTCTGTTAAGTAGCTTAGATCAGCGGTCGGCAACCTGCGGCCCGCGGGCCGCATGCGGTGCGTGAACTGCTCACTTCCGCTCCTATATTCCGGTCTAATAGTATAAAATCACAAATTATTAACAAAATGCGGCTCGCGTCAATTTCCTTAGCCTTGTGTGGCCCTTGGCTTCTAAGCGGTTGCCGACCGCTGGCTTAGATGATCCATGTATAGATGATCCTACTATGATAGACCGGACGCCACTAGACTGTTAAGACGACTACTTTCTTGATGTAGTACCTAAGTCTACCATATAACATATAGATGAACCTACTATTATAAACAAGACGCCAAGGACGAGACACTCGTCCACTCCCACCACGACGCTCTGCTCCGGCCGACGGTGAAGCCGGGAAAACCACCAGACTTCGTGCTGAAGAAGGTCGCCATAGACAAGAATCTTCGTGCACAAACGTCCGCACGTCGACTACTTTCTGGACATAGTAAGTCTGTTAAGTAGCTAGTAGTACTAGTAGTAGTAGATGATCCATGTATAGATGATTCCACTATGATAGACGGGACGCCACTAGACTGGTCAAGGTCACCATAGACAAGCATCCTGTCAGGTTCTTTGTGTAGAAGCATCCGCACGTGGACTATTTTCTTGACATAGTAAGTCTACTAACGTATAATCATAGGTTCCCAAAGTGGTCCATACCGCCCCCCAGTGGGCGCTGCGGATTCCCAGGGGGGCGCTAGGGGCCTTGGAAGAAATTGGGGGCGTTGATGCTATCTAGGGGGGCGCTATCGCTTTAAAAAAAACTTATATAAAGGGGGGCGCTGAAAGTTTTTATCATGCCTAAGTGGGCGGCAAGTCAAAAAAGTTTGGGAACCTATGGTATAAATGGTCCTACTATAGTAGATGGGACACCATTGACGAGACACTCATCCACTCCCACCACGACGCCATGCTGCGGCCGACGGTGAAGCCGGGCACGCCGCCAGACTTCGTGCTCAAGGTCACCATAGACAAACATCCTGTCAGATTCTTCGTGCACAAACGTCCGCACGTCGACTACTTTCTTGGCATAGTAAGTCTAAGTGTTGAATACATGATCCTATTATGATAGACGGGACGCCACTAGATTGCTCAAGGTCACCGTAGATAAGCATAGCATCCTGTCAGGTTCTTCGTGCACAAACGTCCTCACGTCGACTACTTTCTTGATATAGTAAGTCTATTAATGTATAGATGATGCTACTATGATAGACGGGACGCCACTAGACTGTGCTCAAGGTCGCCATAGACAAGCATCCTGTCAGATTCTTCGTGCACAAATGTCCGCACATCGACTACTTTCTTGATGTAGTAAGTCCTCGAGTGTCGTATAGATAATCCTACTATTAACGGGCTTCTAAACTGGCAATATTTTTCTCGTTCGAAGCAAGGGAAAGATAGCAAGACTTGCCGACCGCAAATAGAAATATATATATCGACGCTATATGGCCGCTATACTTACTCAACCACGTATCTACTCCAATAGTTTCATAGGAAAATCGCACTTTTCTACTCGTAACACAGGTGCGTTTTCTATCAAACTATTCGAGTAGATACGTGGTTGAGTAAGTATAGCGACGATATTTTTTGTGTAATTAGTGACAAACGAGCAGACGACCTGCCGGATGCAACAGCAATCGTCACCCATGAATATATACAACACCAGAGGTGTTACTTATACTTTGCCGATCTCTGAGAGCCCTGTTTACTCGCTTCTTGAAGTACCCCACGGCCGTTCAGACGCGCCTTTATATACAGACACCGCCAGTCATACCATTTCCTGGCCATAGTTATACTATATTCTACTTCCTCATTACAAGTTTTTTTTAGTATCATCTGTCCCGGTCTGTGTGTCTGTAATCATATCTTGCTAGTTACTTACTAAGCACTTCCCGGTTTCCGATTACGCTGAAATTTGGCAAGGGTTTGTTAAACAGATGACAATACTATATTATTATGACATGGAGCTGATCTGATGATGGAGCCGGATGGTAGCCATAGGATCATCTAAATTACATAACATAAATTAACCGTGTTTGGGCTCATTTTATTAGTTTTGACGAGCAGTTTGCGATTTTACAAAAAACGCACAGTCGGCAATAAAATCTGGTCTCGAAAAATCATTTTTTTACAGAAACTTATTTTAAATTACTATTTTGAATTTTAACAGTTGTCTTTGTCACATGTCGTTTCGCTAGGATGTCCAAAAGTAACTTCAGTTATTCCCGGTGTCTGTCTGTAAAAATAATTTAGTAGTTATTAATAATAATAATAATAATAACCTCCGGAGTGTAAGGACCTCCGCCTCTGGCTTACCTTAACCGGCCGTCCAGAGTGGAGTCGCGAGAGCTATATGCTCCAGGCGTGGAAGTGATAAAAGGCATAACGCCGCGAGTACCCTCGGAGAAAGCGCAGCAGCACCTCTCGACACCCTGCAGCCCTCGGCACTGGTGTTGCCCCTAGCTAGGCCATTGCTCATAATGTCGCTATTTATTTAACAGGGGCCCATCAGCGGAGGGCAAGTCACAGTCTGTCAGTGCCACGAAAGCCATGAGACACTTTTCCTGACAGGCGCCGTCATGTCTCAATCCATAACCCAGTAATTTAGTCCATATTTCCACCGCCATAGCCCAGTAAAGTTAGATTCCATCAATCAACAATAGTCCTTGCATTTGGCGGGGGCTGTCTCTGCGTGCGTCCCATGACACGGGCAGGGACAGCATCCGCTGGGTGTACACTTTGCCTCTCATTAAATTGTCGAAAGGGCCTCTACGCGTTGGCTTCGGCTCCGCGCACGCCTCCCAAAGGGCCGAGACACCATTGTCTCGTGTACGGGAAAGACATACAAATAATAATAATAATAACCCGCACCCTAGGTTAGGTTTTTTATAATGTGTTTATATTTTGTAATTCATTTTGTATTTTACTTTTTATATATATATTGTAAAAACCCTAGCCTAAGCAAATAAAAATATACTGGAGAATAATAATAATAAATATTAGGGGACAATCTTACACAAATCGAACTAGCCCCATAGTAAGCTCAATAAGGCTTGTGTTATGGATACTAGACGACGATATATTTAATAGATACAAATACTTAAATACATATAGTGGAGGATTTAGTGCGATACGTTGTATGGACACCCTGCATTTTTTTATACAAGGCTCATACTTACAACAGCTGATCCTTAGTTGTTCCTGAGTGGATTTCCACCGGTAGACATCGGGAGACACCGCTCGGTTGGTGGGGGGAGGGGGGGGAAGTTTGCTTCTGCCGCGCTTCCCTTTGAGGCCTATTCCTTCCAAACTATAGGTACTAGGGCAAGTGAGGTATCATTTTCGGATAAAACAAGGATGGCGAATTCATTTATGGAACAAAAATTTTGCTTTTCCGTACAAAAAAATTAAAATATTAGGCAAAACTCACAAAACGTTAAAAGTTTTTCTTTAAATGAACTTATTTTGCTTTTAAACTACTAAAGATAAACTTATGTAAAAAATATGTTCTGAAAGCTGAATTTATCAGGATTACAAATATATTATTTTTATTAGAATGCCATCAGAAAAAGAATGTAAAAAAAATTCTGCGGACACAGACGGTCAAGTTTACCGCGGTTCTGTAGTACCTAAATGATTATTTTTAACTCATGAATCCATACCGTTTAATTGAAAAGCAAGTAGCATTATACTATGAAGTTACGTATTGTGTATTTGTTTACTATTTGTGTACTTAACGAGTACATATTTACATACGTAACTGTAAAATTTTGACGTTTAGTATCTAAATAAGGTATATTTTGTAAAATCTAGTTTACATTTATCTAAACGTCTAATAATTTATTTATAAGATCAAACTTTTCCTGCTAGGTTACCATCACATCTAGATTTAATCGAGAGCGGATTGCGATTAGCTATTTAACGAGAAGGTAAGTAGGTATAGGGCTGCAGAATTAGTTCGGTAAATATTATCAGTAATACTCACGCTGTGCAGTGAATGAAATATTATTTATTTATATGTAACATGTTCCATTACAAAGGCACAACTCTGAACATCTCAGCTGTTTTTTTTGACAATTACATCTTGCGCTACATTTTTTCTTGCACTTGCACCTAACCATTTCCAGGCACGCTTCGGCAGCCACGGGCAAATCTGTCCAATTAGGCTCCCAGTTGCCATCGACTTTAGTCCACCCCCAACTAGTCGGACAGGGGAGACTTTGAGTCGGTTGTAGTTGACCCCATACGTGGACCCCTTGATAGACTGCCCGTAGGAAGTGCTGATATAAAGCGGCTCTGGTTGGTGGAATGTGTTCAAGTTGCCGGTCTTTTTTTGTGAATAAGTATTTTCGACACTCGTTCACAGTCGAGCATGAACTAGACCTGAAACAAAACCTGTAGTTTATGATAATATTCTTCTATAATCCATCTAAATTAACATCATTTCCGGATGCGACATAGAAATTCTGAACAGGAGGATCCTATATCGTGAACAAAAGAAATATCCTCTATAAAAATAATTAAGTCTATCTACCTGTCATATATAATAACGATGTATTTTTCAATTGTCGTCATTGCCTCTTCTATTCGCCCTTCAATCGCTGACAGTAAACTCTCAGATAAAGCGGGAAAGGCCTCCCATGCTTCGAAAGCACTTCTTTTGCCTTTCCCGCTGAAGCAAGAGACAGTGTCACACCCAGTAAACGAGTGAAACAGAGGCAAGACTTTCGCTCTCTGTGGTCCTGTAAAAAATGTACATTATAGTATAACAAAAATATATTGTGTGTATAATTAATATAGCTTTTTAATGCAAACATTTAAGTATTTACCTAAGGAAGTCGCAATATCATGGCAGCTGAGATACTGGTGGTGTTTTCCAGTACCTATGTGCACCCACATCTCTTCAAGCTGAGGTAATTCTTGCACCTGTGCAATAGCTAGCACCACGACATCGGTATCTACAGTACGTAACATAATTTTTGTTAAGCCTTGAGCGACAGCGTCAGACAGATGTACCATCATGCGAGTATCCGCCTCTTCGTGATTGCACGGTGCTAATCGCTGTGTGTCACGGTTGATGTTCGTGAAAACATTTGGTCCATCTGTGATACAAACTTCTTTCTCATTCTCAATTTCGTTTGCGTAGGATTGGTAGACGATGGAAAGCAAGTGAAACAATCCTTCTTTGTTTGAATTGTCCCTTAGGAAATTCCCCCAGCTTTTAGGTATTTTGGCCGTTGCAGAGACCCTCGTTTTTTGCCCAATGCCACGTTTTTCTCTGCTTATATTTTTTAGACTGTCGCTTTTATACATGTCCCAAACGATGTCTAATCTCGAAACCATGCTAAGTTCTTTGCGAAGAAACGGAATACGGATCTGCATTAGTCCATATGCTGAGTCCTGGACAGAGCAAGAATTTTGGTGAATATTCTAAAGAAGTATTTATACCGTTTCTTCGCAAAGAACTTAGCATGGTTTCGAGATTAGACATCGTTTGGGACATGTATAAAAGCGACAGTCTAAAAAATATAAGCAGAGTAAAACGTGGCATTGGGCAAAAAACGAGGGTCTCTGCAACGGCCAAAATACCTAAGTATAAGTGCCTGGAAATAGTTAGGTGCAAGTGTAAGAAAAAATGTAGCGCAAGATGTAATTGTCAAAGAGTTGTGCCTTTGTAATGGAACATGTTACATATAAATAAATAATATTTCATTCACTGCACAGCGTGAGTATTACTGATAATATTTACCGAACTAATTCTGCAGCCCTATACCTACTTACCTTCTCGTTAAATAGCTAATCGCAATCCGCTCTCGATTAAATCTAGATGTGATGGTAACCTAGCAGGAAAAGTTTGATCTTATAAATAAATTATTAGACGTTTAGATAAATGTAAACTAGATTTTACAAAATATACCTTATTTAGATACTAAACGTCAAAATTTTACAGTTACGTATGTAAATATGTACTCGTTAAGTACACAAATAGTAAACAAATACACAATACGTAACTTCATAGTATAATGCTACTTGCTTTTCAATTAAACGGTATGGATTCATGAGTTAAAAATAATCATTTAGGTACTACAGAACCGCGGTAAACTTGACCGTCTGTGTCCGCAGAATTTTTTTTACATTCTTTTTCTGATGGCATTCTAATAAAAATAATATATTTGTAATCCTGATAAATTCAGCTTTCAGAACATATTTTTTACATAAGTTTATCTTTAGTAGTTTAAAAGCAAAATAAGTTCATTTAAAGAAAAACTTTTAACGTTTTGTGAGTTTTGCCTAATATTTTAATTTTTTTGTACGGAAAAGCAAAATTTTTGTTCCATAAATGAATTCGCCATCCTTGTTTTATCCGAAAATGATACCTCACTTGCCCTAGTACCTATAGTTTGGAAGGAATAGGCCTCAAAGGGAAGCGCGGCAGAAGCAAACTTCCCCCCCCTCCCCCCACCAACCGAGCGGTGTCTCCCGATGTCTACCGGTGGAAATCCACTCAGGAACAACTAAGGATCAGCTGTTGTAAGTATGAGCCTTGTATAAAAAAATGCAGGGTATATCGCACTAAATCCTCCACTAATAGAAAACATCCATGACTCAGGAACAAATATTCGTGCTCATCACACAAATAAATGCCCTTACCGGGATTCGAACCCAGGACCTCCTGCTTCGCAGGCAGGGTCACTACCAACTAAGCTAAAGCGGTCGTCAAGCGGTCAGTTATTGAGATGTTTAATTCCTCGTTTACATTAATAACATAAGCACATTAAATGAATGAACTAACACGAGGTGTGATGCTAAACACTTAACACATGCTCGCCGCATGTGGCGTGTTTACCCGACGACTGATAAATATACAACGTGATATAGTATCGTGTATACAACAGCGGTGGGCAATCTTTACTTTAGGAAATTTCAAAGTATGGCCAGAATTTTTGCAAAAAATTATCTTGTTTTATCGCGGGCCATATATGTACTACTTTTTGTTTATTTATTGAATCGTAAAACATGCAACATTACAGTTAACATTATGATACTGTGTAGTGGGCAGAGACCTTTACGCGTGCTCTTTCTGGTCGCTAGCTGAGCCCACCAAAATTTCGTACCTACTAGAAGCCGCAAGGCGAAATCGCGGAGTGAGCAAAAATCACCTCCCAAGTAGTCCCATTGACACCAAATCAGGTGACTTGAGTAGACGCTTCGGTAGCACAATTTTAGTTTTCAATAGAACAGCCACTATTGTGTTATATCAACACCACTTGAAACGATCTATCAAATAGGTAGGTAGTATCAAACTATCGTGTAGCATGTCTAATCAAACTTTTAGTTTGAAGACAGATGGTCGTGATGTTGTTAATATTTAAAACGTGGACTTATTATTTACGGCATTGAAAAAGTGCTAAATAATGATGGTTCTTTTAGGTTATTTATTGGTATCGATCAGTGTTCTTGAACTCTACCTTATTTTCCAGTTAGATTACCGGATATTGCTGTAATTGTACTCTTTGATATATTATAAGTGTCATCCCCCACGAATTTGGAGGTGTCTTGGCCCGAGGCGCTAGCCGAGGGACAATACTCGGGGCGAGTGGAAATATAATTCTATACTTTTCAACCAAAACGCAGGATGTCTTAAAGACTATAGGCAGACCATTGTATGAGTTTGTACCTTGGGCTTAGCTTTACATGCACCGAAGGTGGTCTTTGGTCTGGAAAAGTTATTTTTTACTCAATTATTTTATTAAGAGGCGGTGGGAAAGCTTGCAATCCAGCACTTCAGTTCAATCAGGCAGGCCGTACGTTTGTTTGTCATTCTAATTGTATAAAAAAAAGTTAGCACAATTACATATCGACGGCCGCGACACGACATGTAAAAGCCAATGCGTGCTTTATTGCACAAAATAAGGTATATGTACAAAGGCAAACTTATCACTTTCAGGGATCTCTTTCAGTTAAGTTGAATGTGCGTTCCCTTTGGCCATGATGGGTTTATCTGATAGGTTACTGAGCTAATATTTGGTTTCATTGCGTGTAGTAAGTAACATATAAGTGGAAAAAACTCGAGGCGATGCTGCACATACTATTTATCCATGAAAAAATCATGTAGGCTATCTGCCCACAATAATGCTGACCAAGATGCTCACGGCAAGAAAATTTCAAGTTTAACTTTGAATCACAGAGAAAATAGCGTCGTTTCAAAAGTCTAAGGCCTTTTCATTTTGTTTCAGGTATCGCAATGGTACGAGCTGGTGGTATTCACGGCGTCCATGGAGATATACGGCGCGGCCGTCGCCGATAAGTTGGACAACGGGCGCGGGATACTGCGCCGGCGGTTTTATAGGTAACCTCCTCAGCTTTATGCTCGCCTGGTACCTATTACCAAGTGACAGAGACAAATTAGAGACTTTTGTGTAAAAATCTGTGAAATTGCGTAAACGATCGCAGCGCACGCCGTCGTAAATAAATGTAATTTAGGAGGACTGCACCTATTTTCTGGAACGGTTTGTTCGAAGTTCGTATCCTGCCGTCTCGCTCAAATGTTCTATAAGGAGAGAGTGAGAGCTGGTGTGTTCACGGCGTCGATGGAGATATATATACGGCGCGGCCGTCGCCGATAAGTTGGACAACGGGCGCGGGATACTGCGCCGGCGGTTTTATAGGTAACCTCCTCAGGTTTATGCTCGCCTGGTACTTATTACCAAGTGACAGAGACAAATTAGAGACTTTTGTGTAAAAATCTGTGAAATGGCGTAAACGATCGCAGCGCACGCCGTCGTGAAATAACCCCTGTTCCATCTATCCCTACCACCACATCCCCCCTGATAGAGATATCAATCAATCAATCAATCAATTCGTGCATTTTGTTCTGTGTCGTTAACTGTGCCGGAATTGCTTAATTTGTATTACGTTCAATGTTACACCCTGTATACAGCGCATGATAAAGTACGCCAAGCTCAGTACTGTCCCGTGTTCATAGAAACAAAACAAATGACATAAAAACACTGTTATTCCCCAGCAGCATACTGGCAATATCACTTACTAACAATATCAATCAATCAATATCATTTACTTATAAGATATTGCCAGTATGAACTTTATTCAGCAATCAGCTACACCTTGAGACCTTATCGTGCCCGTGAGAATTGCGCCGCAACCGACAGCGGTGATATTCTCCCTAATTTACGATTTCCGTGATGTCGAAATATCGTAGACAATTTTGCACGCACCACCCCCTAACTTTTCTGTTAACCGTGGCCTCAGGAACTAAAGGACTTAAGAAACTGAAGTTTTCTACAAGAATTTGCTCATTCGTTTGTTAAGAGATCGTAGTGGTGCGTGATCGGATTTTATTTCGTGGCCTTGAAGTGTAACAAAGCTCGTCTCTTAGGATGCGTCTCCACTGACGCGGCGCAGAGCAAAACGGACCGTGAGTAAAATCTCGTTCTAATAATAATAAGTAATATAGTCGGCCATAGCGGTGCAATGGCGGTCGTTTTTATGGCTCCCGATTGGATCATTGAGGATTTATAGTAGACATGCGCGAAATGTGTCCCTAAAGTGAATAGAGTGATTGACTTTAGCTCTCAAAGATATGTCACTCTTTTAGCTCAATAGCTCCGTGGTGTGTCAACAGCTCACTAGTTCTTATGGCTCGGTAGCTCCAAATCCGAATATTTCCGAACGAAAGAGAGAGCATTTAGGTATACGGTGACAAGACAGGGACGTAAAGTTTGTGTTTATCGTGTCTTTTCTTCCAGCTCACGGCTCTATAGAGCTACTTAAGGGCGAGTGAGCGAGTGAGTGGAAATACACCGTGCCCCCGAGTAACCCGAAAAACTGTAACTATAGATTCTAACAACTATTAGGAGTAAAAAAAAGTTTGTTGGATGTGTAGTCGAAAAACGCTTACTTTCCGAGATATTAATTTTTTTTAAATGAAAACTCCCAAGTGTGTAACAAGCCCTTATAATTATGTGACTAAGATTTTTTTACATTTTTTTTTAATCTTTTAACTAAACAGCAATTAACCTTCGCAGTATTTGATGGTAAGCTACTACGAGTCCAAAAAATGACCTTTTGTTTCCATTTTAGCTTTTTTTTTACAAGGAGGGGCTCAAAATGCTGATTTATTTTGTTCCATAAGACTATTAATGGGCGTTTCTCCAGAAATATGTCTGCGACTCATTCATCTGTCTCCATACATTTAGTATGAAAAAGGGCCAGATGAATGAGGTGACCGCAGACATATTTCTGGAGAAATGCCCTAATGTAAAATGACAAAATTCGACCTATGGTGAAATAACGTTATTTACTTGTAATACCATCAGGAATACGTGGATAAAAAATTTCGGGTTATTCGGGGGCACGGTGTATATACTGAGTTGTTCAAATCGGAACTGAGCTAGTGAGCCAGTGAGCTAGACCAACTGATATAGCTCTTTTGAATCACTCACCCGCGAGCTACACATGTCTAATTTATAGTGTATTCTATGTCAATGACAGAGTCAAAAATCGAACCTTTACATTCCGCGACCGTTGCTTTCTTTGAGTCTAGGTCGATTTTTCGCCACTGCAACTTTGGAAATAGAGAACATGTTAATGAACAACCGAAAATCCATTTGGATGCATTTACAACAAGAGTAATTTTATTGTTACAGACAACACTGCACAGCCGAACACGGCTCGTACACCAAGAACCTGTCGTCGATATGCGACGACCTCAACAGGGTGTTCATATTGGACAACTCGCCCGGCGCCTACCGGGACTTTCCAGGTAGGGACACCTTATACACAGGGGCCAAAGACCCACTGAGAGTTGCCTTAGGAGTTGAAATACTAGAGTATTTGACAACAATCAAAATAAACAAATTAACTCTAACCATCACATAACGTTTTTAAAACTGCCCGGATGAAATCAACTAAACTCATTTTCTCGTGTTCTCCAACATATAATGAAACCAGTAATTAACTAGCAGCTAGCTTGAATTTTTTTCTGTAGAAGTTGGAGGGTTTAGTCACTTTTCAGTACTTTGGAGGTCAGTTTGTCCCAATAGGTTGATTTGGGCAGCTAAAAAAAAAATATGTGTCTATTATTTTAGACTACTCTCTAACATATATCAAAATAAATCAGATCGGAGCCGGACAGTTGGGTACCTTTCCTTGTAAGTTGGCAGCGGGCAAGTGCCCGTGTGGTGTAGTGGTTGTTAGCACGTAGGCAAAATAGGGACGCTGGGTCGTTGGTTCGGATTCGTCCTTGACTACTTGACCAAATACGTTGAATTTTTCAACGTCTTTACGTCGGTCTTTGTATCCATCATTTGGAAACTACAGTTTGAAGTTCTTCAAGAAGGGGGGAATAAGTTTTTTAAGGGCCGGCAACACACAAGTAACACTCTTAGAGTTGCAAGCGTCCACAGGCAACGGATACTGTACTGCGTAAGTTAAGTAAAATTTTTTTTTTTTTTTTCAGATAACGCGATACCAATAAAATCGTGGTTCTCGGACCCGCTGGACTCGGCGCTACTGAACCTGCTACCGGTGCTGGACGCGCTACGCTTCACGCACGACGTGCGCTCCGTGCTGTCCCGCAACCTGCACCTGCACCGGCTCTGGTAGCCCGGGTCAGTACACACATACTTCACGCACGACGTGCGCTCCGTGCTGTCCCGCAACCTGCACCTGCACCGGCTCTGGTAGCCCGGGTCAGTACACACATACTTCACGCACGACGTGCGCTCCGTGCTGTCCCGCAACCTGCACCTGCACCGGCTCTGGTAGCCCGGGTCAGTACACACATACTTCACGCACGACGTGCGCTCCGTGCTGTCCCGCAACCTGCACCTGCACCGGCTCTGGTAGCCCGGGTCAGTACACACATACTTCACGCACATAGTGCGCTCCGTGCTGTCCCGCAACCTGCACCTGCACCGGCTCTGGTAGCCCGGGTCAGTACACACATACTTCACGCACGACGTGCGCTCCGTGCTGTCCCGCAACCTGCACCTGCACCGGCTCTGGTAGCCCGGGTCAGTACACACATACTTCACGCACGACGTGCGCTCCGTGCTGTCCCGCAACCTGCACCTGCACCGGCTCTGGTAGCCCGGGTCAGTACACACATACTTCACGCACATAGTGCGCTCCGTGCTGTCCCGCAACCTGCACCTGCACCGGCTCTGGTAGCCCGGGTCAGTACACACATACTTCACGCACATAGTGCGCTCCGTGCTGTCCCGCAACCTGCACCTGCACCGGCTCTGGTAGCCCGGGTCAGTACACACATACTTCACGCACATAGTGCGCTCCGTGCTGTCCCGCAACCTGCACCTGCACCGGCTCTGGTAGCCCGGGTCAGTACACACATACTTCACGCACATAGTGCGCTCCGTGCTGTCCCGCAACCTGCACCTGCACCGGCTCTGGTAGCCCGGGTCAGTACACACATACTTCACGCACGACGTGCGCTCCGTGCTGTCCCGCAACCTGCACCTGCACCGGCTCTGGTAGCCCGGGTCAGTACACACATACTTCACGCACGACGTGCGCTCCGTGCTGTCCCGCAACCTGCACCTGCACCGGCTCTGGTAGCCCGGGTCAGTACACACATACTTCACGCACATAGTGCGCTCCGTGCTGTCCCGCAACCTGCACCTGCACCGGCTCTGGTAGCCCGGGTCAGTACACACATACTTCACGCACGACGTGCGCTCCGTGCTGTCCCGCAACCTGCACCTGCACCGGCTCTGGTAGCCCGGGTCAGTACACACATACTTCACGCACATAGTGCGCTCCGTGCTGTCCCGCAACCTGCACCTGCACCGGCTCTGGTAGCCCGGGTCAGTACACACATACTTCACGCACGACGTGCGCTCCGTGCTGTCCCGCAACCTGCACCTGCACCGGCTCTGGTAGCCCGGGTCAGTACACACATACTTCACGCACATAGTGCGCTCCGTGCTGTCCCGCAACCTGCACCTGCACCGGCTCTGGTAGCCCGGGTCAGTACACACATACTTCACGCACGACGTGCGCTCCGTGCTGTCCCGCAACCTGCACCTGCACCGGCTCTGGTAGCCCGGGTCAGTACACACATACTTCACGCACGACGTGCGCTCCGTGCTGTCCCGCAACCTGCACCTGCACCGGCTCTGGTAGCCCGGGTCAGTACACACATACTTCACGCACATAGTGCGCTCCGTGCTGTCCCGCAACCTGCACCTGCACCGGCTCTGGTAGCCCGGGTCAGTACACACATACTTCACGCACGACGTGCGCTCCGTGCTGTCCCGCAACCTGCACCTGCACCGGCTCTGGTAGCCCGGGTCAGTACACACATACTTCACGCACATAGTGCGCTCCGTGCTGTCCCGCAACCTGCACCTGCACCGGCTCTGGTAGCCCGGGTCAGTACACACATACTTCACGCACGACGTGCGCTCCGTGCTGTCCCGCAACCTGCACCTGCACCGGCTCTGGTAGCCCGGGTCAGTACACACATACTTCACGCACGACGTGCGCTCCGTGCTGTCCCGCAACCTGCACCTGCACCGGCTCTGGTAGCCCGGGTCAGTACACACATACTTCACGCACATAGTGCGCTCCGTGCTGTCCCGCAACCTGCACCTGCACCGGCTCTGGTAGCCCGGGTCAGTACACACATACTTCACGCACGACGTGCGCTCCGTGCTGTCCCGCAACCTGCACCTGCACCGGCTCTGGTAGCCCGGGTCAGTACACACATACTTCACGCACGACGTGCGCTCCGTGCTGTCCCGCAACCTGCACCTGCACCGGCTCTGGTAGCCCGGGTCAGTACACACATACTTCACGCACATAGTGCGCTCCGTGCTGTCCCGCAACCTGCACCTGCACCGGCTCTGGTAGCCCGGGTCAGTACACACATACTTCACGCACGACGTGCGCTCCGTGCTGTCCCGCAACCTGCACCTGCACCGGCTCTGGTAGCCCGGGTCAGTACACACATACTTCACGCACATAGTGCGCTCCGTGCTGTCCCGCAACCTGCACCTGCACCGGCTCTGGTAGCCCGGGTCAGTACACACATACTTCACGCACGACGTGCGCTCCGTGCTGTCCCGCAACCTGCACCTGCACCGGCTCTGGTAGCCCGGGTCAGTACACACATACTTCACGCACATAGTGCGCTCCGTGCTGTCCCGCAACCTGCACCTGCACCGGCTCTGGTAGCCCGGGTCAGTACACACATACTTCACGCACGACGTGCGCTCCGTGCTGTCCCGCAACCTGCACCTGCACCGGCTCTGGTAGCCCGGGTCAGTACACACATACTTCACGCACGACGTGCGCTCCGTGCTGTCCCGCAACCTGCACCTGCACCGGCTCTGGTAGCCCGGGTCAGTACACACATACTTCACGCACATAGTGCGCTCCGTGCTGTCCCGCAACCTGCACCTGCACCGGCTCTGGTAGCCCGGGTCAGTACACACATACTTCACGCACATAGTGCGCTCCGTGCTGTCCCGCAACCTGCACCTGCACCGGCTCTGGTAGCCCGGGTCAGTACACACATACTTCACGCACGACGTGCGCTCCGTGCTGTCCCGCAACCTGCACCTGCACCGGCTCTGGTAGCCCGGGTCAGTACACACATACTTCACGCACATAGTGCGCTCCGTGCTGTCCCGCAACCTGCACCTGCACCGGCTCTGGTAGCCCGGGTCAGTACACACATACTTCACGCACGACGTGCGCTCCGTGCTGTCCCGCAACCTGCACCTGCACCGGCTCTGGTAGCCCGGGTCAGTACACACATACTTCACGCACATAGTGCGCTCCGTGCTGTCCCGCAACCTGCACCTGCACCGGCTCTGGTAGCCCGGGTCAGTACACACATACTTCACGCACGACGTGCGCTCCGTGCTGTCCCGCAACCTGCACCTGCACCGGCTCTGGTAGCCCGGGTCAGTACACACATACTTCACGCACATAGTGCGCTCCGTGCTGTCCCGCAACCTGCACCTGCACCGGCTCTGGTAGCCCGGGTCAGTACACACATACTTCACGCACGACGTGCGCTCCGTGCTGTCCCGCAACCTGCACCTGCACCGGCTCTGGTAGCCCGGGTCAGTACACACATACTTCACGCACATAGTGCGCTCCGTGCTGTCCCGCAACCTGCACCTGCACCGGCTCTGGTAGCCCGGGTCAGTACACACATACTTCACGCACGACGTGCGCTCCGTGCTGTCCCGCAACCTGCACCTGCACCGGCTCTGGTAGCCCGGGTCAGTACACACATACTTCACGCACATAGTGCGCTCCGTGCTGTCCCGCAACCTGCACCTGCACCGGCTCTGGTAGCCCGGGTCAGTACACACATACTTCACGCACGACGTGCGCTCCGTGCTGTCCCGCAACCTGCACCTGCACCGGCTCTGGTAGCCCGGGTCAGTACACACATACTTCACGCACATAGTGCGCTCCGTGCTGTCCCGCAACCTGCACCTGCACCGGCTCTGGTAGCCCGGGTCAGTACACACATACTTCACGCACATAGTGCGCTCCGTGCTGTCCCGCAACCTGCACCTGCACCGGCTCTGGTAGCCCGGGTCAGTACACACATACTTCACGCACATAGTGCGCTCCGTGCTGTCCCGCAACCTGCACCTGCACCGGCTCTGGTAGCCCGGGTCAGTACACACATACTTCACGCACATAGTGCGCTCCGTGCTGTCCCGCAACCTGCACCTGCACCGGCTCTGGTAGCCCGGGTCAGTACACACATACTTCACGCACATAGTGCGCTCCGTGCTGTCCCGCAACCTGCACCTGCACCGGCTCTGGTAGCCCGGGTCAGTACACACATACTTCACGCACATAGTGCGCTCCGTGCTGTCCCGCAACCTGCACCTGCACCGGCTCTGGTAGCCCGGGTCAGTACACACATACTTCACGCACATAGTGCGCTCCGTGCTGTCCCGCAACCTGCACCTGCACCGGCTCTGGTAGCCCGGGTCAGTACACACATACTTCACGCACGACGTGCGCTCCGTGCTGTCCCGCAACCTGCACCTGCACCGGCTCTGGTAGCCCGGGTCAGTACACACATACTTCACGCACATAGTGCGCTCCGTGCTGTCCCGCAACCTGCACCTGCACCGGCTCTGGTAGCCCGGGTCAGTACACACATACTTCACGCACGATGTGCGCTCCGTGCTGTCCCGCAACCTGCACCTGCACCGGCTCTGGTAGCCCGGGTCAGTACACACATACTTCACGCACGACGTGCGCTCCGTGCTGTCCCGCAACCTGCACCTGCACCGGCTCTGGTAGCCCGGGTCAGTACACACATACTTCACGCACATAGTGCGCTCCGTGCTGTCCCGCAACCTGCACCTGCACCGGCTCTGGTAGCCCGGGTCAGTACACACATACTTCACGCACATAGTGCGCTCCGTGCTGTCCCGCAACCTGCACCTGCACCGGCTCTGGTAGCCCGGGTCAGTACACACATACTTCACGCACATAGTGCGCTCCGTGCTGTCCCGCAACCTGCACCTGCACCGGCTCTGGTAGCCCGGGTCAGTACACACATACTTCACGCACATAGTGCGCTCCGTGCTGTCCCGCAACCTGCACCTGCACCGGCTCTGGTAGCCCGGGTCAGTACACACATACTTCACGCACATAGTGCGCTCCGTGCTGTCCCGCAACCTGCACCTGCACCGGCTCTGGTAGCCCGGGTCAGTACACACATACTTCACGCACATAGTGCGCTCCGTGCTGTCCCGCAACCTGCACCTGCACCGGCTCTGGTAGCCCGGGTCAGTACACACATACTTCACGCACATAGTGCGCTCCGTGCTGTCCCGCAACCTGCACCTGCACCGGCTCTGGTAGCCCGGGTCAGTACACACATACTTCACGCACATAGTGCGCTCCGTGCTGTCCCGCAACCTGCACCTGCACCGGCTCTGGTAGCCCGGGTCAGTACACACATACTTCACGCACATAGTGCGCTCCGTGCTGTCCCGCAACCTGCACCTGCACCGGCTCTGGTAGCCCGGGTCAGTACACACATACTTCACGCACATAGTGCGCTCCGTGCTGTCCCGCAACCTGCACCTGCACCGGCTCTGGTAGCCCGGGTCAGTACACACATACTTCACGCACATAGTGCGCTCCGTGCTGTCCCGCAACCTGCACCTGCACCGGCTCTGGTAGCCCGGGTCAGTACACACATACTTCACGCACATAGTGCGCTCCGTGCTGTCCCGCAACCTGCACCTGCACCGGCTCTGGTAGCCCGGGTCAGTACACACATACTTCACGCACATAGTGCGCTCCGTGCTGTCCCGCAACCTGCACCTGCACCGGCTCTGGTAGCCCGGGTCAGTACACACATACTTCACGCACGACGTGCGCTCCGTGCTGTCCCGCAACCTGCACCTGCACCGGCTCTGGTAGCCCGGGTCAGTACACACATACTTCACGCACGACGTGCGCTCCGTGCTGTCCCGCAACCTGCACCTGCACCGGCTCTGGTAGCCCGGGTCAGTACACACATACTTCACGCACATAGTGCGCTCCGTGCTGTCCCGCAACCTGCACCTGCACCGGCTCTGGTAGCCCGGGTCAGTACACACATACTTCACGCACGACGTGCGCTCCGTGCTGTCCCGCAACCTGCACCTGCACCGGCTCTGGTAGCCCGGGTCAGTACACACATACTTCACGCACATAGTGCGCTCCGTGCTGTCCCGCAACCTGCACCTGCACCGGCTCTGGTAGCCCGGGTCAGTACACACATACTTCACGCACGACGTGCGCTCCGTGCTGTCCCGCAACCTGCACCTGCACCGGCTCTGGTAGCCCGGGTCAGTACACACATACTTCACGCACATAGTGCGCTCCGTGCTGTCCCGCAACCTGCACCTGCACCGGCTCTGGTAGCCCGGGTCAGTACACACATACTTCACGCACATAGTGCGCTCCGTGCTGTCCCGCAACCTGCACCTGCACCGGCTCTGGTACGGCACAGTGCGTTACTACAGAAAAGGCAAGGCAGAGGGCCTACCAGAGGCGTGGCGTAAAAGATATCCTTGGGGAAGCCGTTGCACATTTGGCGTACATTTTCCTTAAGAGCTGAACCTAACTTAAGAGTCGTTAACGAACGCACTACAAGCAAAGATTTAAGAATGCGTAAGAATGCTCCAGTATGGATTGCACTCACACAGACGCGCGATCGTGCATCTGTCTGAATACGTGTCGCGCGCCCCTAAACGGCCGAAGTTGGACTACTTTGTTCTTCTTTATACTTTTTGAAGCCCCTATTCTAATTTTTAATTTAATTAGAATTTAATTTATATATTTTTTTCTTTTCAGATGTGACTCGGCTTTTGTACAAAATGGCCACCACAGGCGGCCTGAAACTATTTATTATTTCACTCGTTAATAAAATACGCCGGTCATCGCTTATTCAAATATACATATAGATTTAACTGTAGTTGAATATGTTTGTTTAAGTTTTTTGTGTTTTTCGTACTTGAAAAGTGAACGCTTATACAATTATGTATATTCGTATATCTATTAATGTTAAGATACAGGCGATTTTATGCTTAAGATGTGACGTTTCATACAAATATTGTTTAGTTTAAAAAAAGGTTAAATTATCTCAATGAAATTTGAACCTTTTTTTCATTAGGTCAAAATGTATGTTTTAACGTAATACTGTTTAGGTATTTTGCAAATAATAAACAAATCAAAATTCTAAACCTAGTATACCGCAACATAGGTTATAGACACAAGCAATATTTGTATGAAATATTATTAATTTTTCTTATGTATGTCTCGCTCTTTGATGTGAGTGAGGGAGATAGAAGCCCAGTTTTAGAATAAACCCGTAATAACTAGAGTGACCCACCTGAACTAATGATCGCTAGATTTTTTTTAATCAAGCACCTCACTTTAATCCTCGCTCTATCAGCGATTACAATTATTCCATTTTATTCAAAATCTAAGAAAAATATTTGTAATTTTATATGCCCCCTTTCGTGACGTAATGACGACGTATTACCCTTTTCGCCGTGTGACGTAGAATGTCACACTCTGATGAGTATCTATCTATATAAGGAACGTGCAGGAAGGTGGCAACACCAAATCGACAAAAGAGACTGCGTGCCAGGGGTCGGATACCGTACAAAAATACAGGTATTTTTTCCATTCTTTGGTTTATTATTTTTTCTTTTTGTATCGGACAATCTAATAATAGGAAATAATTATTTAAATACATGATTGAGTCGTACATAAAAAGCATAAAATAATTCAAAATATTGGGGTTTTTGCAAAATACCGGTTCCGAGCTCTGATGCAGACAGTATCAGCTGAAAAAAACTGTTTTTAAATGTCAATGTCAATTATAGTAAGTCGTGGATACACCAACGTTAACCGTCCATCATCGCGATATTTACGGCGTTTCCCGTTAATGTGGCCCCAGCATGATAGAGTACAAGATTCAGATTGGCAGCACCAGTTGGCAGCACCTTCGCTGTGCACGTTCCTTAACACTTCGCACGGTATAAAGGTTAAAACGTCGGGAACTTTTTTTATATCACGTGAGGTGCTCTGCTCAATATTTTGTCGATTTTAAAAACATTATTTTCCAAGTCAATTAAAAAGTTATTTTAGAAAATAATTAAAAAGAAAAACTTAATTTTGTATTTATATGGTTATGTAATGTACTGCCATTCTTAATTTTGTAAGAAAGTTGATTGAATGAGGTTTTTGATTTACAGTAAAATAAATGTACCTAGCTACTTTATAATTGAAATGAAGAATATGATAATGCGGGATATGATTTTTAATTCGTGAAAATAGTTTTATTAACAAAATATCGATTGGTGCGAAGTCGACTGAAACAACTAGTCATGCGATTTGCTTTGGAAAATAATGTTTTCAAAAATATAACCTTTTTACCTTCCATTCAAGAAAACTGTAAATAGTTATGTAAACGGTTTCAGTGGTTTGTCCATTTCGGTATGTTTAAAAAATGATCTCTCATTTTTTTTATAAATAGTTTTTAAACGAAATTAATCTTCATTTTGTACAAACGTTTGAAACCGAATTTCGATGACTTTAAAAATATTATTGTGAAGTAGATTAGTGTTTTTTAATTGGCAAATCACTATGACGAGAATTTTCTTTTATGTCACGCCGAGAGTATTTTATACCGATGAATGTTTCAATCTAATACCACTTATAGGTACCTACTTACATACATAATACTACCTCAAGGTTCTCTTACGTTATATAGCCTTTTTTTAACCATTCGGTCATCGTAATCGCTTAGTTAACCAATAGCTCAAATCATTACTTACCGTAACCTAGTATCAACAGAAAAATAACCACATTTTTCTACTCCTGTACTGTTATCTGTCTTTTACTTGGTCACGAACACTAATATAAGAACATACATAATATGAGTTCAGAGAAGTCTATACTCTATTCCCCATAACAGCACTAGTGTCGTTATAGTCACTTTACGTAATTGCTAGCAGCCACAGACTTCTAAATCTAGGTTAAACTTAGGTCAAGGATTAAGCGCTCAATTTTAACTTTACGGTAAAAATGCACAACTACCAACTTAACAAACAATTAAATTCTTACGGTTTTTAAGAAAAACAAAACTTTCCGAACTAAATTCATTGATGCCAACATAAAAAAAGTATTTTTAATTTAAGTATATTTTAAATTAAAAAAAAAAAGTTTACCATAGACACATACTGTAAGTCAAACGTCATTTTTGCCTTGTTTCCAGGTTATGATTAATTTTGTATTTTATAATTTAAAACCTCGTCGTAGAAAAAGTATTGTATGCAACGTTGTATAATTAAGTCAAAAAACGCTCATTGCGTCTCTATTTGCGATACTCGCCGCATTCGCGGCTCGTATCGCAACTCACGCAATTCGCATTTTTTGAACCCACTTATACAACTGTTGCATAAAATACTATTTCACAAGGTTTTTAAAGCATAATGTCATCATGGGAGGTTTGCGTTTCAGAGCTAATAGTTCAAGAATCGAGTCAAATTTCAGTACTAGGGAGTACCCTAGTACTGAAATTTGACTCGATTCTCAGTACTCTTGTTGATGGCATAGCTTCAATAGTCGACTGCATTTGACATGATGACTAAAACTACGATGAAATAAAAAACAAGATAAATATCGTATTTTATCTCCTGTTTGATATTGCATATTAATAAATAAAAATAAAAATCGTTTATTTCGGACAATTAAAAACCCATATTTTGTTAGTAACTATTCATTTCAAATTGTTTTGATAAAAAAAAATTAAATTTACATCAATTTTTTGTAATAAAATTAAACTACATAACTGATTGTTTCTGACACTTTATTATATTCAACCCAAATACAGGAACGTAGATGTGTTGAAGATATGAAATTGATTTTTTGACACGTGTCATATAACACGATCAATTCTATATGAATTTGAAAAAAGGTAAAGGTTTAAAATAAAATAAAAAATGTTATAGGTATTGGTTTTTTGATCTCCGTCGGTATTAAATCCCATTCGTTGTCACGTATTTTATTTAGTAATCAAATTCCTGACTATAACCTCAAAATGGACATTTTAAACAAGTTATTTTTTCGTAATCAAATCCAACTTAGACACCATTCTTAACGTAGCTTAGTCAATTTCATCCGGAATTTAATAGCGAAAAAATAGCTAAGGCTGCATCTCCACCAGAGCCGTGCGAGGTAGCGGAGCTGTGTGCGAGGAAGATATCCACCAATCAACGTGCGTAGCCTCATTTAGCACGGCCTGGCATTGGTGGATTTTTCCCTCACACAGCTCTGGCACAGTATAATGGCAGTAATTTTTCTTTCTACAAAAGGTACATCGCGCGCTTGAATGTGTGCGTGTACGAACGCACTACAAACAAGAATGCGTATGAGTGCTCCAGTATGGATCGCACTCACACAGACGTGCTATCGCGCGTCTGCGTAAATACGTGTCGCGCGCTCCTAAACGGAATTAATAATACATTAAGTTGACTTGTTCATCTTTATAATTTGGCTCTGGTGGAAACGCAGTATATAAAAATGTGCTTTTGAGGTAAGGATTTAGTTTACCAAATGAGAGAATGTATGCGTTGTATTCTCGGCTGGCATGCTGTGATGAACCGGACTATGACAATAGGGTATTATGCTACTTAAATCATGTACAAAGTATGCAGGCTCAGTTGTGATAGGATATTGAAATGATCACTTCAGTTCCAATAAATACCTGATCACTAGAGTCTGTGCGGAAAGAGAATAGGCGTGGCGAAAAGCGGAACTACGGAATACGGTAGAAAAGCATTACAGCGCCCTAAAATCTAAATCCTATACTCTTTCCGCACAGACTCTAGTGATCGGCGACCGGTAGCAATTTATCGACGGAAGTATAACATGTATATGATTAAAATTTAAAAATGTATGGAGTTTTATTTCTAACACAGACTTATCCATATTAGTCATTACGTTTGACGTTAAGTGACATAAAATGCTGCCGGTCGCCGAACACTGCTTATCACTTTTCTACCAAAACAAAATAATTAAACAACTTTACTATGAAAATACTCGGTACCTGAAACAGACCAAAAGGAAAACACATGAAATAAATATGTATTTTATGCGTTTTGTGTTTCAAGACCGTTATTCTTTTTTTTAGGTTTTGGGGATTTGTTTTTGTTAAAACTTCATTTCTAAAACCGTTTTGTATTCCTAATTAATGACTTATTGTTGGATTATTTATACGAACAAATGAAGTAAAATGTTGGAAAGCTTAAATAGCACAGACCACAGAAGTAACTGGAGAAATTCCTTATAGGGATAAGTTCGCCTTTGTACTTTTGTCATGTGTCTTGGTTGTATGTTTAATCCGTAAGTAAATATTTAAAAGGAAAAAATATGAAACCTACAAATTCTTTAAAATATGAGGGTATATTTTGTTGCTAAGGAGATTTTCCATATTGTTTTCATTTGAGATTATGAAATAAGCATATCAAAGTGAAAAACACTGTCAGGCGATTAAGTTTTGCCTAACAGAAGATATTTTTAATGGAATTTAATTAGTGATAAACCATACCGCGGCGGTTATACATGTTTGTAACTATTTCTATGGAAATAGTAAGTTGCATGATCTGACCGCCGTCTGATAGGTTTATATTTACCACGTAAACTAGGTATTTTGAATTTTTATAACATTGATAATGATATTCTGAGCTTACTCGTTTGCGTACCAAATAAAACAAGTAAGAATAGTTATACTATACCCTTTAATTCAATATCGCACTGTGGTTCCCTCTATATGATATTTTTGGCAACTGAAGTGATTATTACTTGATTTTGTTTACTAATATGCATTGTAAAATGATGAATGATGAAGCGAAGCACTGTTCAAAGAATTAAACGTTAATTTTTAATGGTTTTTGTTTTATTTTCATTTCAAAGATGCAGATTGTATTTGAGTATACCTCTTACAATAACACTCTAATAAAAACCGAAGCACTTGTTTTTTTTTTAATCTTTAACTCCAACAGGCACAGCTTACGGGCTGAGAGAGTGTTAACACTACCACTACTAGACAAACAATTGGAAAATACTACAGAATAAGAATTCGTACTACGTACCCCTCTCTCGTCGGATGAGCGGACGGAGTTGGCCCGCATCCGACCGTCTCTCTCTATCGCATAAAGCATATATAACGCGAGCTCTTTTGATATGGTAGATAGTCAGCAAGGACCATTAAAACAAGAGGACTGTCATTCTCCATACTTTGGATTGTAACTCGACCGCTAGGGGATTTCCGGGGAAAAATTAGATGGCGCTAAAAAACTAAACATTTAACGATGTTCTAATTGAACAAAGAAACAGCATAGTAACAATTAGTTCGTAAACAGCGAATAATAAATAAATTCTAACATTTAAATACTGTGTCACGCTTGCAAAGTTGAATAATTGTAAATAATATAATTATTTTACCAAGCTTATACATAGATGGCGTTGTAAATTCGGGGAACAGCTTTTTGTATGGAGAATGACAGTCCTCTTGTTTTAATGGTCCTTGATAGATAAAAAGTATGAGCCATAATCTACTTGTAGTGTGATGTATGTACATTGTACAGTCACTACACGGGAATGTTGAACACCTTGGCACTGTTCTTAATTTAGCAGTGTAATCATAGTTCGTTATCAGTCGTGTGCCTGAAGTACACCCTATTGGCATTACATCTCTGGCGCGAGTTGAACCCCTATCTCAACGGCTTTCCGGGCCCACACAGGCGCAGTTCCCGATTGTACCAAAGGTACATCGCGTGCCTGAATGTATGCGCGCCGTGTACGAACGCACTACAAGCAAAGATGTAAAAATACTCCAGTATGGATCGCACTCACACAGACGCATAACCGTGCGTCTGTGTGAATACGTGTCGCGCGCTCCTAAACGGCCGAAGTTGGACTTCTTGTTTTTCTTTATACTTTGACCTGAGGCAGGCCCGTCGTAGTTACCTACGTTTCTAGTGTCCGTCAAGATAGCGTACACCGTAAAGATATTCAGAATCTGATGCAGCCAATAAATAGTACCCAAATAGTACCTACGAAATACCTAGGTGAAAAAAATAGTACCCTTAAACTTTTCGAAATATAAGGCCTGTTCACGGTGTACGCTACCGGCGTCAAGCTGGCGTACACCGTTTGTATCTCTGGAACGGCTTTGTTTTTGGAAACGCTTTATATCTCAAAAAATAGTACCCAAATAGTACCCTAGGGCCCTAAAATTTTATTTCTCTAGCTATCGTAGAAGCCGAGATATAGTGAGCTCTTTCTATAAGGAATTCCCGGGTACGCCAGCTTGACGGTGTGAAATTTTGTACACCGTTAAGTTATGGAATATCTCGGCTTCTACGATAGCTAGAGAAATAAAATTTTAGGGCCCTAGGGTACTATTTGGGTACTATTTTTTGAGATATAAATCGTTTCCAAAAACAAAGCCGTTCCAGAGATACAAACGGTGTACGCCAGCTTGACGCCCGGTAGCGTACACCGTGAACAGGCCTTATATTTCGAAAAGTTTAAGGGTACTATTTTTTTCACCTAGGTATTTCGTCGGTACTATTTGGGTACTATTTATTGGCTGCATCAGATTCTGAATATCTTTACGGTGTACGCTATCTTGACGGACACACGTTTCTGTGGGTCTAGTGAAAAGGGGCACAAGTCACATGTTAAGTACAAAAGAGCTGAAGTCTTACAATAGAGTTGTGACCTTTTGTACCTAGTTTATATGTGACTTGTACCATAGAATAAGTAATAGTCGCCTATTAACCGTGGATCCACGGGTATTTTTTTTCCCCGTAGACCCAGTACTCCAGAATGGGGCTACTTACGGGCTGTGTTATGGGTAATCGAAACAGAACTGCCTTTTACCCATGGACCACCGTTGTCATATTTGGAAGACTATAGGTTTGCTATAATTAAATAAATTTGACTTCTTTATTTTACTTCATTTATTTAAATGTGTTTATTTTTTCATGCCACACCTGGCCATAAAGTGGCTTTTACCGCACGTGTAGACATAAAATGAACAGTGAAGATAATAAAGAAAGCCCTTGATCGCATATTTACGTCCCTCGCTTGCAGCTCGGGCCGCAAACTTTTGCGATCTCGGCCTTTCTTTGTATTACCACCCTAGTTGTGTAATGTACTATAATAGGTTGGTAGCATGGCTATAAAAGAAAGTTTAAATTGAGTTTACCTACCTGAAATATTTACATACATCTAACCTAAATTATTTTTCTATTCAAAAGGGAGGCATAGGTACATATAGATTAAAATAGTAAATTACACAACTAGGGTGGTAAAACAAAGAAAGACAGATCGCAGATGTTTGCGGCCCGACCTGGAAGCGAGGGACGTAAATATGCGATCGAGGGCTTTCTTTATTACCTCTTTAATTTTATGTCAACACTTGGCCAGAAAGCGGTTTTTTCCGTACGCATAGCGTACGTTTTTCGAAATGCGAGAAAGATGCTCAGGATTCCATGGACCGCAATGAGAACAAACGAGTCCATATTAAAGGAGCTGAAAATTACGAAGCGTTATTACTGTCAGCTATTTGTAATGAGAGGATCCTCAAATTCTTTGGGCATATCATGCGTTCTAATCAGCACTGCCTTGAGAGATGCATTGTTTTAGGCCAAGTTGAAGGCCAACGCGCCAGAGGACGAATCCCGACAAGGTGGTCTGACACCATAAAAAATGCTTGTGGAATGTAGTTACTACATACAGAAACTTCTCTAACGAAGAGTAACTACTCTTTCTAACAAAACTGACGTTCGGGCCCGACCGCCGGACGGAACGCACCGGATCTGCTCGCCTCTCTCTACAGCATAACGCGTGCTCTTTCTGGTCGCTGGGTAAGTCCCTCCGTAGGGGAAAAATCGCGGAGTGAACCACTCCTACGTGTACCCCCCTTTATACTAGACCCACATATTTTATGTGGGAAAAAGGATATCAACTTTCTTACAAAAAGTTTGGACCATGTGGAATAAAAGATTTAAATAATTGATGAACTCTTTAATTTGAGACTATTTTGATGCAATTCGAATTGTCCAATGTTTGATTTTTCCATAACAAAACTATTAACATTACGTTTTTAATTGGGAGCAGTAAATGATTATACACAACTATTGAACAGAATTTAACAATATTTACTTTAATAGCCCAAAATTTGTCTTCGTCAAACGATAACTAGAATGCTCCCATAAATTAATAAATGATGACGAATATTTATCATAATCAAGTACCGATTGGCATCATCCATGCTTGTATTTGGTTTCACGAATAGAATTCGTTCACAATGCCATAGATATTAAATGGCTCTTTTGACAAATTGTGTTGGGAAAAGGTGTTATATCCTAACGAAATTCTCATAGAATCTCAGAAGTGACAATTTACATTTCATACATTTTAATAACACTTTCGAAATTATAATTACAGGGCAAAGCATCCAAAATGCATAACTGATTTACTTTTCAAAATATCGGAGAAAGTATTCTTACAGGTCTGGCCAGTTCTGCGTTTCAGGAACTTAGTGCTTATTTTATTTCACAAACTGACATAAATAACACCTTAACTCTTATTTGAAACAGAAAATATCAAGGTCTTCAAGCCGAAATCAATGAAAGAAATAGTACGAAATTAGAAATACATAACCAGATGTTTACATGGCGTTTAAAATATAAATAGAATCCAATTAGAATCTGATTTTCCCTGTAATGTAAAAGGACGAAATAATTGAAGTTAAAGAAGAGGAAATAGCAATCCTAGATCACTACCAAATTTTAAACTCATAAAACTAGAACTGATGCATAAACTACTAAGTTGAAATAACAAATACTTTTTGTAAAGTTATAGCAAATTTTTGCACTCCTTATTACAAAGAAATAACTATTTTCAAAAGGATGTCCTTACTCAAGTCCATTGCAACGAACATAAATATGCTAATAAACTTTTAACGTCCACAAGAGATAAAATACCTTAGAAAAATAAGTATTGTCATTGAAATTCTTCCTTTTCAGAACTATTTTAATATTGCAATGAACTAACATAGTTAAACTAAACTAGATAAATGAACTTTATATGCGGGATCAGATTTTGTTGTAATGTAACTTAAGGAGCCAATACAAATATCACAAATAGCTTTCCAAGAAATAATTTACAAGGTTAAAGTGTGTCACTAAAATTCATTCTTTATACAGGTATAAATGACAGTCAAAGGTTTAAAACTTATTTACGAAGTCTGCCCAAACAATGAGTTTCTACAAAAAAACTAGGAATCTACATGTTTCAAAGGATTTATACTTCAAATTACAACTGTACAGCAGCGACTGGCAACAACAGTCGCTAGTCAGAAAGAATGAAGTTTTATGACACGGAGAATGTCTTCTCTGAGAAGGATTTCACGTAGGCTTCATGTAGCTTGTTGACGAAATCAGAATCATGCTTAAGCAGGTAATTAAAAGCTTGGAGCAGCTGATTCCTGGTCAGCGGTTCAGGTGACGGACGCATGTCTCCTACCGTGGCCGTGAACATTGTTGGAGGCATTAAAGCCGGCTTAGACTGCGTCGCAAGAGAGCTGTTCAGCGGGAAGATACCTTTCTCTAAATAGCCGATGTCTTGCGATTGGTTCAAATAAGCTGCCGGTGGTGATGTAGGCTTCGGGGAAGACATGTGCATTAGATTCAACTCGTTTTCCAATGGGATAGGCCCATTTGTCTCTATCCCACCTAGCAACGGACCCTTATTGATACCTGATAACCTTTGATGGTTCTGAGTTTGACTATTTTTCTCAATGGGGGTAGACTTCAACTGAAAACCGCTATTTTGTCTCAATGAGGAGTCTAAAGAGATGTTACCATTAGCATGAACCTCCTGAGGCGTGACTGAGCGCTGCTGTTTTTCTATATGTTCCACGGAGTGTGCAGGGTTGCTCATAAGCCTTTGAAGGAGACCGGGAGCTTCCCGTGCGTCCGTCTGCCGCGGGCCGAAGATGCCGGGTGACGGCAGGGAAGATACTGCAGGCATCTGCACTGCGCCACCTCCGCCTGCCTTCGCGAAAAAGTCCATCACGCTCTGCGACGCCATGTCGGGCGCCCGCGCCGGCGTCGAATCGCATTTGCCAGCCACGAGACCCTTGTTGGAATTGAAATCATCCTGCGCCTTGCTCAACATGCTGAAAATATCCACCGGAGGGTTAGACGGCGTGGAACTGTACACGGGCGTCTGCGGCATATTCTCGGCGGGTGCTTGTTTGATAGACTCCTTAACCAAAGAATTCAACTTCGTGGCTACTCGAACGCACTCGTCTTTATCGTAGAACCATATGCCGTAAATACAACACTTGGCGTTCCGATACAATAGGAAAGGTTCCTTTAATTGTAATTCTATTCCTTTCGATACTGGTTCGATTAAGTTGTTAGTATTCAATCTGTTCATAATCACCAAACTATGATACGGTTCCCCATTTCTACTGTACACAAACAAAGCTCCTTCGATGTTCGTTTTCTCCCATTCGTTCTCCTCAAATGTATAAAGTGCAACGTGGGTAGCACTGTCAATTATTTCTCGCGCGTATGGATCTGCCCTCTTCAATGCAGCAAAATTCATACGTAGACCGGTGTCAGCCATTTTAACGCAACAAAACACAAGTTTTTACACAAAAGCAAGCATCACAGCAAAATGACAAGAACGAACGAATAAAATTCGCCATATTTGGAACCGTTCCGTACCCTTAAAAATCTGTTCCGTTTATGTTTATTAATAGAATATTTTGAATGATATTTCTCTTCAGCATTTTATGAGCGTTATAATTAAACTTTGCAAAGATTAAGTCTACCCTCATTTAATTTATTCTAATAGTAAAACTTAAATTATATTTGAATAGTAGATGCGAGAAATGGAACGTATTGATTAAATGCGTTCAAGTTGATTATATTTTTAGCGCGAAAGATTTTATTCAAAATATATAGGAGCAAAATTGTGAAACTAGACATAAATGGAAGATTTTTTTATATTTTACTGAAAAATATAAGTGAAAGATATCTTATAATGCTAATATACAAAAGGAAATTGTACATTTTCTAAAGTATTCAATTACTTTGGTCAATCTTTAAGAAAACAAGCAAGATCATAAAACTTTTTTAGTTTTTCTTCACCAAATATTTGTTTTATGTTTATTTTTAAAAATGTCTCCACTCCTTTAATACGACTAGATCAATTTCGATGCAGTTTTCAGTATCCTATGACAAGTTAGATAATTATTTTTATTAATGGTTTAGCATGAAGTTTTAAAGTACGTTCTATGTATATCTGCCGTAATCCATGTGAAATCCGGGGCTACTCATTAATTATTTATTATCAATCGAAATCAAAACAAGCGTAAGTGACAAACCTGGTCAAAATCATTGCCAAATAAGTAAATGATTAAATGTCAAGCCCACAGGGTCAAGACTGTACATGTACTACTAGTTCATTACATCAACTTGGTTACAATTCCATTGTTTACGTTGATTGTACATGATTTCGCTACTTATAAAATATGATTGCCTATGCTATGTCATGATGTAATTTTATCGTAAGGTACCAGAGAAGTTGACCTTTTGTCATTTGCACCCAACCCAACACCGATAACTGAACGCGACCGTTTCTGATAACTCGAAACGTCATTCGAAAGTTTACGCGTGTTTGAGACGGCTGTGTCTTGAAAAATAAATGAGAAAAATCGTAATGAATTTTATTGTATAAATTCATTTATTCAAGACCTGCTATCAAGTTACGTCACATTAGATTGTTGGTTTAGTTGTATGTAGTTTTTAACACTATTGTAGACTATAAATCGACTTATATCAACACGTGATTGAAGCTCGCATAAACAAGTGGTCCTAATTTGTTGTGACCGCCGAATTTAATATGGTTGATCAGAAAAATGTACTAGTGATCGGCAGCGGAGGCCGCGAGCACGCGCTATGCTGGAAGCTGGCGGATTCGCCTTTCGTTCGGCAAATATACTGCGCGCCGGGTAGTGTCGGTATTTCGACAACAAACAAAGTTGAATCCGTCGAACTTGACATCAAAAACTATCCAGTAAGTTTCTAATAAGACCATTTACGATTGTATGCTTTTTGAGACACAATTTACAATATTCGAAATACAAAATGTTGCAGGAAGTTATTTATATTTAAATGAAAACTATAATGGTAATTGACTGGTTATGTTAACTTACCGAATTACTTAGTGAATTACATACACATCTTTGAAGTTTTCTTCAAAGATATGTATGTAATTCACTACGCATAGTTTTAGTCTCATCATATTAAATCATTGTTAACTGAAATCAGAATTAATTAATATATATAGTATTTATTTAAACTATTTAACAAAAGAAAACTTAAAATAACTTACAAAAGTCGATCTTAATGCCATAAGGCATTCCCTACTAGTGAACCTTAGACTGTAACTGTATTAAATTTAGCTGTATTTAAATATTGCTGTAAAGTACCCTTGACAGACTAACAATACATAGCATCAGTAGCGTGGAGCCCAAAGAACTTGATTCCTACTGGCTTGCCTAATAGTCATAGTCATTTATTCAGAAAACAATATGAAAAAAAAGGTGCAATAAGTTGCTCAAATGCCTATATTAGGCACAGCTCTTAAGGAAAATGTATGCCAAATTTCTGCCGTGCTAGTGTAAAAGGCGACCTTTTTGTATGGAATCTCATAGCAAAAGGTCGCCTTTTACACTAGCACGGGAGATTTGCACCGGCTTGCCCAAGGAGGCTAGCTTTTACACCTCGCCAGTGCATAGCATAATACCCCCAGAACTTAATTGAGTAGAAGTCTAATTTTACTTGGGTTGAAACGCTACATAGTAACACTGCAAATTTTTCCTATTGTAGTAACAATCTATAAACCCAATCAAGATTGATAGAAAAATCAAGTTTCAAATTAAAATTTTATCAAAATACAAATAAAAATGAAATCAACAAGATGATTTATGTTGTCAACGAAAATTAATAGTGATTTAAAGGTTTACTATTTAATTGCACAGATTTCACTTTTTGCAGACACCATACATACTAAACCTCCCAAACAACCTTTCTAAATAGTTTGTAAAAAAAAATGTATGGACATGTTAAGTATCCCAAAAGTCACTAACTTTCCTATTTTGTAACAATTTTTTTAAAGATGTATTGTTGATTATTATTCATAATTAAGTTTCTATGTTTTTCCCTAATTATGGAAAGGCATCAACAAACCTAATGGTTTATAATAAATAATCATCAAAATATTGGTAACGAAATAGGAATCACTTAAGGATATGAAAACTATTTATTTAATAACATCTAAAATTACAGTAAATCCTAAATAAACCCTTTAGAAATATTAAGGATGCATTAATTGATGTTCAAATTTTTTTTAGAATTGCTCTCTAAATAAAAATTAATAATACTCGGAAAAGGGTATGAAATAGGGTTGCATTGAATTACCCTATTATCGGGAGCAGGAAACAATATGTCGGGATTTTGGGACTTTGGTCGGGAGATGCCTCACGCGCTCGACGCGGCAGAAATTTTCGCTCGCCCACCACCTTGCGTGAATCAGACTAAGTTTTAAAATTAAGTCCTTTGTCGGGAGATTTTCTTCTTTGTCGGGAGTCTGGAGGACATACAAAAAATCGGGAGAATCCCGCCAATTCCCGACCATCTGGCAACCCCTAGTCTGAAACAACTTTCTTGTAAATCATAAAAAACATCTCAATTAAATTTAAAAGATCAATTTACTCATTATATGAATAATTGATAACCTCCAACCTTCATTTGAGAGTCATACTAAAGACAATCAGGGCTCCGTTGGTGGGACTTGAAAACAAATTACATAATGATAAGATTGGAGAGCAATAATCTCAACAAAAAACTGAGTAATCATAGTAAATAATGTATTTTTTTTAATGTAATTTTCCACTGTTTATGTCTAAAAACCTGTGATTCATACATTAATTAAAAAAAAACAGTAACATACTTTATTAGCCTTATGGGTAGTCTGCAATCATTCTGAAGGGTGATTATTCCAAATTTATCTGTTGTCCAAGTTTTATATTCCAAAACCCACATTGCACATTTTTTACGATAACTAATGTAATTAAATTATGTTTTGTGTATGGCAAAATTATCCTTCAAGGCAAAACACAATTTAGAATACTAACATTTCGGAATTATTATTGTTTAGTAAAATAGACTTTAGAATTTTTGGGTGTTCCAGCTATTTAAATCTTATGTTATCAAAATGCTTCAAAGCTAAATGAATGTTCCATTGAAGAATATCAGAAACGTAATCACTCCACGATTTTGTTTCGCGGTAATTATTGCCTAATGCATTTTTTTTTTTTTTTTTTTTTGTTTTTTTTGCGTTGGAGGGGGAAATCCTCTTGGATACTGCCAGGCCCGTACCTGACAGCATGCCCGACTCGCTCGCGGATAGACTCCAGCGTCACGTCATCTCGAGTCTATCCACAAACGCCTACGGACTAAAACCCCCCCCGTGTCTTGTGGAGTGTGCATGGGGGACACGCGGCGCTATCGGTCTACGCGTTGTGCCCCCCGCGTGGTGTTGGTTGGAGTGTAGGAGTGGTTTTTTCTGGAGGAGTGTGTGGTTGTAAAGTGTTGTATGAAGCCGGTGGTGGGAAGAGGGCAGGCCGTGCGGCCGCCCAGCCTCCCGCCCACAGAGGCGGGCGAGCGACTGGGCGACCACACGGAAGCCCTTGGAGTGGTTGGAGGATGGTGGAAGAAGTGGTGAAGATGGTGGAAAAAGAGCGACGAGATAGACCGTGCGGCCGCCCAGCCTCCCGCCCGCTAAGGCGGGCGAGCGACTGGGCGATCACACGTTCGCTTTAAGTGGTTGGAGGAAAAAATGTAGGAGGGGGGAAAAAATATATATTATATTTTACTCTTACGAGTACATCTGATTGATGGGCGCGTACAAGCGCCCGATTTGGTGGGGGAATAAATAAAGTTTTTGGTTCCCCCCCTCCTAAGAGAGAGAATGGTGAACAAAGGAAGTGGATGGTGGTTTTAGATGGCGTCGATGGTGGGGGAGAGGGGATAGAATATACATAATATTTACTCTTGCGAGTCATCTGATTGTTGGGCGTTCTCAACGCCCGGGGTGGGGGATAAATATGTTATAAGAGTGGTTGGTTGGGTCCCCTCTCCCGGAGAGAAGGTGAGAGAAAGAGAAGTTGGTGGTAGAAGTTTTAAGTGGTTGGTGGGGAAGATGAGTGGAGGAGATGATGGTAGTGGAAGTAAGTGGTTGGTGGAAGAGTGGTTCGTTTTTGGAGAGAGTGAATGGTGGACGTTGCAGTGATTGGGGGAGAAGAGTGGATGAAGGGTTGTGGTGGAGCTAAGATGGTGGAGGTGTTTGTGTGGGTGGTTGGGGAGTGGTAGATGGAGTCTGGGAGGGCAAGATATACATAATATTTAACTCATAAAGAGTTACATCGGAATGTGGGCCTAGCCCAGTTGTGGGGGAATATATATGTTATTAAGTGGATGGGGGTTCCCTCCCAGAAGTGGCGTCAGAGGGCAGAGACCCCCGACGCCCTCACTCCCCGTGCTGGGTATTAGCCACCGGCTAGCAATATCCCCTAAGGGAAATGGCAAGCCTAGGCCTGCGCCTACCCCTGGTAGCGCCTGTGTGCAAAACCTATGAAAAGCCTAGGCCTGCGCCTACCCCTGGTAGCGCCTGTGTGCAAAACCTATGAAGCGCCTCTTTATTACCCGACTGCGGCGAAGTCCAAAGGAGGGTTATGTGTTTGACCTGTATGTATGTATGGGAAGAAATTTAGAATCTCTGGAATGGCCAAAAAATGCCATGTTTTTTTGGTAAATTAGGATATCCCAAGTGTATTTTTGAAATCGAAAAATTGTGGAAAAGCATAGGAAAAAAGTTACGAATTTAAAAAAAAAATCGAAATTGAGCTCTTTTTATGGCGATTTTCGCTTTGAAGGACCTCACGGACTGAAAAAAGGGCTTTGATTTGAATTTATTTCAAAGCAACTACAGCAGGTCGACGAAGCCCCGCTACGCGGGGCTTCTATTTCTAGTCTGAGGGATGCAAGCAACCTAACCTAAAATAATGGGGATTAATTTCTATGCTTTTTTAGTGCTTCTCTTTTGCTTTGAGAAGCTTCCAGCCTTAGCCCCCCTCTAGGATATGCTTACGCAGTGCCCGCTGCCTGCACTCCTTTCCCAGAAGTGTCAAGTCAGCAAGATAGATGGCGCTTTTTAATTATTTATATTATTTGCTGTAATTGTGTGTTTATGCGTTAAATAAACAATTCCATTCATTCTCCATCTAGGTACTTGCAGAATGGTGCAAGGACAACTCCATCGACCTGGTCATAGTCGGCCCAGAGGACCCCCTAGCCAGCGGCATTGTGGACGGCCTGGCCCCACTAGGAATCAAAGTGTTTGGCCCCACCCAGGCTGGAGCCCAGATTGAAGCCAACAAGGACTGGGCCAAAGGCTTCATGATCCGTCATCAGATACCCACGGCAAGATACAAGTCTTTCACGGATGCTGAGGCTGCCAAGGCGTTCATTAACGAGTGAGTTTTTGTGCGTTTCTTTTTTAGTATTTAAGTAGTCTGTAACATCCAAAGCGCCGTACATATTGAAAACATGTATTACTATAGGGAACGGGCACGACGAAGGTGCTGCCAACTGGTGCCGCCAATCTAAACCATATACCCTCTCATACTGGGGCCACATTGACGAAAACGCCGTTAATAACGTTAATTTATCGCGTTGAAGGACGATTAACGTCAGTGTAGCTACGACTTACTATATTTGACATGACACTTACATATTATCATTGACATTGACAGCTTGAATTGACAGGGGCGATAGTTGCCTTTATTGTCCACCCGTGTCTCTTTTGTCGTTTAGTGCTGCCATCTATAGTTCGTGCACGTTCCCTATAGGTTGTGTTGTGTGACGATATTTCTGGCGGGTTGAATGTTACAGACTCTTTGATGGTGACTGGACTAGCATTTACTGCGATATAAATAAATTGCTTTGAAACAGAGTTCCTGGACTTGTGTGCAAAATTTCATCTCAATCCATTTAATTGTTACCGCGGTTGTTTAATAACAAACATCGAAACCTCCAAACATTCAATTTCTTAGGATATAACAGAATGCTAGTTTTTGCATGGGGATGCGGTATCTTAGCTTACATTAGCATTTCGCAATAATCAACAATAGGCTAGACGACTAAAAAAACTGTTTAGTCCGTCAGTTAGATTATTAAAAAATATTGTACCGGATTTTTTATTTTGTTTGATAAACAAAAAATGACGAGGATAGAGTGCTTAGAAGTTTCGCGTGACGTGACAAATTTCACCTAGGAGTGACGTCACAAGCCCCCACTCCAGAAGTTTGATGATCTATAACTTTGTCGATTTTTAATATTTTGATGAAACCAAAAAATACGTGTCCCATATTTGTCTATAATCTAACTGACGGCCTAAATAGGCTACTTTCCTGACAGATCAAATCAGTTACTTTTTATGAAGTGTCAAAACGCTCAGTTAGTATGAAGTGTGAATGGAATAAAAGTGAAATGATTTCATTTTACTCAAAAATCAAATCATCTTCTTATTTATAGGTTTTGATCTTTTAAAAATCGTTTAAAACGCTAAATAGGTGATGTTTAGTTCATTTATGCAAATTTTCGAAAACTGATTTATTGGCTAGCGTGTAGTAATTTATATTGACTGCAGGCAAATACCCTATTATATATTTTTAACCCAGTCGTCATCCCTATTGAAGCATGAACCGCAGACCCCTCAGCGAGCCTCGTTGATCCCTGACCGCTGTAAATAAAGCCGGAAGTGGGCCAATGCCAAGTATTTTTATATTATCGTGGTTCTCGACCGGTGTCCTTTGCTCTGGTGTAAAATAAGGAAATGGGTACCGATAAGAAATGTCTAGACGTTTATAATAAGTAGTAATTTCTTTTTTTTTATTAATATTTTACACTTTTCCAAGTCCCCGTCACATACACAACCTTTAATTAGGCCATTTCTTGAAAAAAAAAATGGAACATAATTTTACGTAGCAACTTTTAACTTTACTTTTACGAAAGTTTTCATTGATTACTTATTTTGAAGTCAATTTTTATTTTCAAATGAAAACAATCGGAACTCTCGCTTTGTTGTTTTTGGATGTTTTGCAGTATACTGTCTATAGATATTAACATCATTAGAAACAAATGTTTTAATAATTCTATGTATTATTTATATTATTGTCGCTTTTTGAGACTTCGCGTGTTGTTTTACGCAGGCAAAACTTATCGAGCTATAAAATGAAATAAATTGCAAAATTGTTTAAAGTAAAGTAAGTTAATTGCAAAATTTGGGTAAATGTCCCAGTCCCCGACAGGTCAACAGAAAATATTTATTTGTTTCGCAATATTACATTAATTTATACATCTAAGCAAAACATTTACATGCGTTTGGGAAATGTGACCTTTATATTTGATAAATGGAGTCTGTTTTATATGGTGACCATACCGAAAATTACTCAAAAATAATAAAAATGTTGGTCAATCTGATTATACGAGTAAATGTCAGGTCCTCTTTGCTGGCAGTCCCAATAAATGTCATCTCAGTATATTATATTTTACATTTTCTGAATAAAACGGCTGTGACTTAAGGACAGACAGACAAACGAACATACAGACAGATATGACAAAATTATAAGCGGTCCGCTTTAGTCATTTTGATTATGGGATCTTAAAAATAGTATGATAAGCATTGGGACTATGAAATAAACACATAGTCCCAATAGATGTCAGCCCTGTCAAATATCTTCTTTATTGTAAAATTGACGAGTAAAATATCAAAGCCCCGGATATATGTCATCGCTAAAACGTCGGCTACAAATGTAATTTTAATTTTATCTTATTCATTCAAATCAACCTAAACTATGTCGGTTTACATTTTAAAATGTTAATTTTAGCGCCAACTACCCAGCGCTAGTCGTGAAGGCCTCCGGCCTCGCCGCTGGCAAGGGCGTCGTGGTAGCCGCTACCAAAGAGGAGGCCTGTCAAGCTGTGGATGACATCTTAACTGACGCCAAGTATGGCGCCGCCGGGCAGACTGTCGTGATCGAGGAGTTGTTGGAAGGCGAGGAGGTTTCGGTAAGTTATGCTTCTAATTTCTTAACTTTATGCACTAAGGGAGGCATGCCAGGTTGACAAGGACTTAACTACCCCTCGCTAGTCGTGAAGGCCTCCGGCCTTGCCGCTGGCAAGGGCGTCGTGGTAGCCGCCACCAAAGAGGAGGCCTGTCAAGCTGTGCATGACATCTTGACTGACGCCAAGTATGGCGCCGCTGGCCAGACAGTTGTGATCGAGGAGTTGTTGGAAGGCGAGGAAGTCTCGGTGAGTTCAACTTCTAACTTATTTCTAAGTCCTTTGTGCAACAAGAAGTTCTGTCACGCTGACGAAGACTTAACTGATGCCAAGTACGTCGCCGTCGAGCAGGCAATCGTCATCGAGGATTGTTGGAAGGCGAGAAGCTGTCGATTCAGCTTCTAATTCCTTAAGTTTGTAGACCAAGGGAGGCTTGCCAGGTTGACGCCATCTTAAGTGATGCCAAGTATGTAGAAAGGCTTAACTGAAGCCAAGTAAGGTGCTACCGGGCAGACAGTCGTCATCGAGGCATTGCTGGAAGGCGAGGAGGTGTCGGTAATTTCAGTTTCTAATTCCTAAACTTTGTACACCATCGCATCGCATCAGGTTGACGACATATTAACTGATGCCAAGTACGGAGAAAGGTTTAATTGATTTACGTTACTTTCTGATACCCTAAACTAAAGGCATGCATCCTGATTCATTTCACGAACAAACTACAGGCACAGAATATAAATAGAGCAGTATGGAAGCTACGCTTACTTTTTGAAATAAATACCTACGCTCCATTAGAGCGTTAGGGTTGTTTAAAATGAAAAGATCGCGGGCTGTCTGGGCGCGCGCACGTAACAAACGCAAAGCGCGACCACTCGCCTCCATGCGGCACTCGCGACTGCCGGCACCGCGAGATTTCCTTAGGGGCCTTGTAAAAGCGCGCGTCTATGTGTGCATGCGTTTCGATCGTTTTGTTTGTAGCTTCCTTACTGCTTTAGCTTATACAGCGTGGGAGGGACTATACCGACAAACTTTAACTATAGATTCTAACAACTATTAGGAGTTTTTTTTAAATCCTTTAACTAAACAGGAATTAACCTTCGCAGCATTTGATGGTAAGCGACTACGAGCCCAAAAAATTTACCTTTCGTTTCCATTTTAGCTTTTTTTTTTTCTGTTTGATAACTTTTCAGCCAGTAAGGACATGTTTATAACGAGGGGCTTAATTTACTGATTTATTTTGTTCCATAAGACTATTAATGTAAAATGACAATATTCGACCCATGTTGATATAACATTTTTTACTCGTCACACCACCAGGAATTCATGGCTAAAGTATGTCGGTATAGTCCCTCCCACCCTGTATATATTCTGTGCTACAGGTGAAATTCCCAGTCAGTTCCAATAAGTTATAAGGTACTGAAATTGTATAAAACCAGAGTGACGTCACGTACCGCCAGCGGTACAAAACTCAGTTGGTTGCCACGCGCTCGTATGGACAGACGTTAAATTGTACATCGGCCGCGGCCGCGTCGCACCGCACTTCGATCGCGCACGCATTAAAAACTGTTTTTAGTTCAACCTATCCGTGATATAATTTATTTATTCGTGAAATAATTTATTTTATGCCACACCTGGCCATAAAGTGCCTTTTTCCGCACGCTGCGCGCACGGAAAAAGCCGCTTGCTCCTCGCTTTCAGCTCGGGCCGCAAACTTCTGCGATCTCGGCCTTTCTTTATATTACCACCCTAGTTATGTAATGAATGAATGAATGAATGAATTTATTGCGTATTGATAATTGGGTTACATTACAGATGGATAAATAACAACTTAGTTTCACCAACATCTACCTTTGCAGGCGTACACGCATTTGTCATAATATTAGAATAAACAAAATAATTATTACATTTATTATATTATACTAAAATCTATTTCGGCGACCAAAATAGCTGTACCTCGGTATTAAAATGCGACATAAAAATTTTAATAAACTAAACACAATAATTAACATTTTTACAATATCATAAATCAAAACTAAGTAGTTGTCAAAATTGCTACAGTAAAACGGAAAAAATAAAAAACAAACAATAGTCATAAATAACACATTCACATTATTCTAAAAACTCCTTAATACTATAAAACCCCTTTTCAATTAGCCACTTCTTGGTCAAATTTTTGAAATCCTTAATATTATTATTTGCTTTGAAATTGTCAGGTAATTTATTATAGATTTTTAGGCACATCATAAATGAATTTTTATTTGATACTGCTAATTTCACTGGAGGTTTATATAATTTGTGTAAATATTGACATCTGACTTTCCTAGACGAAAGTTCCTGTGTATGTTGGAAAAACATATTTCTGTATTTAAACACAAATAAACATACCTCTAGGATGTACAGACTTGGCACTGTCAAAATATTATATTTTCTGAAAAATGGACGACAGGAATCGGATTGTTTAAGTCCAAAAATAGCCCTAATGCAACGCTTTTGGATCAGAAATACACTATCGTTTATAGTAGAATATCCCCAGATAACTATACCATATTGCAATGCGGATTTAACATACCCATCATATGCCATCAGAGCTGCTTGTAGAGTCACTGTTTGACGTATTTTTCTCAAAGCAAACACAAATCTATTTATTTTTGAGCATAAACTATTTACATGTGCCTTCCATCTGCAATGGCAATCAATATTTATACCTAAAAACTGTATTTCGTCAACTTCTTCAATTGGCTCTTTATCCACACTAACACTTAACTGTTGTGGACGACCGCGAAGTGTTCGAAATTGCATATATTTAGTTTTTCCTAAATTAACCTTTAAATTATTCTTGGTGAGCCAGTCCACTGTTAAATCTAACGTTTTATTTATTTCCTCATTATAAGTTCCTAGGTCTTTACCGTCTATTATTATTGTAATATCATCGGCAAAAAGAACACATTCATGCTTCATAATATCCGGGAAATCATTAATATACGCCAAGAACAACAAAGGCCCCAAAATGCTACCTTGGGGCACACCATAGTTGTTTTCGGCATATTCTGACTGGTACTTTTGTAAAATTTTAGAATCTCTAGAAAAACCTTGTGTTTCTACACATTGCGTTCTACCTCTTAAGTATGATCGTATCCAGTTAAGCACTGGGCCTCTGATGCCATATCTATACAACTTGACCAGTAGTCTTTTATGACACACAAAGTCAAACGCTTTGCTCATGTCCATGAACAATGCTGTAACTGGCACATTTTTGTCGACACAATCCATTACATGTTTTACCAACTTAAACATTGCAAGAGAAGTATTCCTATCCTTTCGAAAACCATTTTGCTCTTCCTTAATTATATTGCCAGCTTCTAAAAACTTCAAGAGTCTGTTATACATTGCCTTTTCAAAGATTTTCGAAAAGATAGGTATAAGGGTGATTGGTCTGTAATTTTTTATGTCACATTTATCACCCTTTTTGAATAATGGCTTAACCACAGATTTCTTTAGAATATCAGGAAAGATCCCATGCAAAAATGATAAGTTAATTATATGCAACAGAGGATCCGCAATAAATTCAAAACAATTTTTAATTATATCAGTACGCAGATTATCATGTCCAACAGCTTTTGTGTTTCTTAGTGAGCATACAATTTTTTTGAGTTCGAATAAAGTTAACGGGTTAAGAAACATGCTGGCCTCTCTGTTTTCAAGCTTTATGTCATCTGTTTTGCCTGCAAAAACTGTACAGTTTTCGCTTACATTATTTACAAAGAAGGCATTGAATTCTTCTGCAATCACTTGAGGGTCCTCAATATCAATGTCATTAATTTTTAAATTGCGTATGTATCTTGTTTGACAATCAGCTGAGGTAGTATGGTTCTTAATTACATTCCAAACGGCTTTACACTTATTTTTTTGCTTGTCAATATATTTCAAGTTTTCATTTTTCTTCTGAGAAATAATACATTTTTTTAGCAATTTTGAGTATTTTTTATATACTGATTTATAGCCTTTGACCCGCCTGCTTATAAAGTACAATTGGCGTTTTTTCTTGCAACACTTTTGTATACCACTTGTTATCCCGTTCAACCTTTTCTGTTTATTTGTCATTTGAACTCTAACAACGGGAAAACATAGATCATAAAAAAGAACAAAAAGATCGTAAAAAGTGTTGAAAGCCACTGACGCATCACTTTCGTTTAAAAGTTCTGTAAAGTTCGTAGAAGACAGACAACTTTTAAACTTGTCTTGGTTCTCTTGACTATAGTCTCGTTTTAACTCACACCACCGTTTAATAGGCGGTGGAAAACGTTTTTGTATGGGGACGAGATAGGACTGGGCTGTATGGTCTGATAAACCGAGATCATGAATTTTTGCTTCGCCTCCTACCACATTAGTAGATATATGGTCTATACACGTTTTCGTTGTCTCCGTCACTCTCGTAGGACCTTGTATGACTGATCTTAATCCGTATATTTCCAAAATTTGAGCAAGCGCAGACGATACCTTGGTTTTTGTTAAGGTATTTATATTGAGATCACCACATAACACATTTTTTTTTCTTTTGTACTGACATATTAAGTTTAACAAATCATTGAATTTTTTAAAAAATATTGCGGATGGAGACGTTGGGCATTTATTTGTGTATAAACAAACTATTATTAGATTATAATTTTTTATGACAATTCCGCTTTGGGCTTAAAATCACTAAATCTCATAATACCTTATTTGCCAATACACCCTATTTTCAAATTACCATGAGCTCATAAAACCTAAATGTCAAATTGTAACATTCTTAAAATGAACGAAATTCATTATGACTTTGACTTAAAACGGCATATTCTCTAAATGCCTGAATATTGAAATGCACAATCCTTCAATTACCGAATGGCAGAAATGACAAAATATCAAAACAACTCAACCTCAAAATACCTAAATTTAGGCATTTTTCCAAAAATACCTAATTTTTTTTACGAGTGTTTATTTGATAGTATAAATTTAGGTATTTTGAGGTTTGGTTGTTTTAAGCATATGTTGTTTTGCCATAATGCTGTTTTGAAGTTTAAGTATTATGAGCCTAAGGTATTTTGAACATCGGCGATATTAAGGTTTCGGTTGATTGTGAAAAAAATTTAGGCATTCTGCAATTTAGGTATTTTGAGGCCATGAAGTTTTGAGATCTGGGAATATTGATAATGAGGTAAAATGAAATTTAGTGATTTTAAGCCCAAAGCACAATTCCGCAGCACTCAAAAACAAGTTGTTCAGATAAGGTATTGATCTCGTTTATTATTGTGCATTCTAAGTCATTTCGAATAGGGTACTTGCCTGTAGTCAATATAAATTACTTCACGCTAGCCTTGAAATCCGCTTTCGAAAATTTGCAAAAATCAACTAAAATTCACCTAGTTAACGTTTTAAACGATTTTTAAAAGACCAAAAGCTATAAATGAGGACATGATTTGATGTTTGAGCACAATGACGTCATTATGCTTTTTCTCATAGAAACTTCATACTATCCGAGCGTTTTGACAATTCATAAAAAGTAACTGATTTGATCTGTCAGGAAAGTACCCTATTAAAATCGATACACCACCTCTTTTTGATTTATTTCTGGAAAAAGAAGTCGCTAATTTGAAGTTTTCTAATTTCAAATTTACCTCCGTTCCACGCATCATGTTGGTCTCACTTAAACAAACTATATCTATATGTACTCCATCTCTGCCAAGATTCGAAATGGCGTATTCTAAGAATTCCTGTTTATTTAATGCGCCTGATATATTTTGATGTAAGATCCCTATATAATTTGTCGAATTATTTTTAATATGTGAAACATCACAGACAGAAATGTTGTTTTGTATTAAACTATTTTCCGCCACGAAAAAACGTACTTGCCTCGGTTGTACGTGTTTTCTTCATGATGGAGAAATAATACGGTATAGTACCTTTTTTTTGCTCCTTCGTTTTATCAGAGATTTGTTTCTCAGACCTAGTGCGAGCGAAATAATACGGAATAGTACCTTTCTTTTGGATAGTGGGACTTATTTTACTTGTCACGAGCAGTTTCTTCATTTCGGTAAAATTTAAATATTTATTATCATAATCTATACAATCTATGACATAATTAATCGCTTTACACATGTGAAATAATGTATTTCGAGTGCAATCAACAAAGTGGCAATTTTTAGACTTTATACAAAATTCTTTAATTTGGGTGTTTAACTTATATGTGCCAATGTTACGATTTTCTCTAACACGTAATATTAAAATAGTATTGTCTGTAAATTTATCGGCTAATATTTGCAAATGTGACAATGTTAATGAGATATTGTCGTCATTTTCACCGGTACATATCACCAATTTGTCCTGGGATTTTAGCTTCACAGTCAGGCAGTTCTTACTTAACTCGGCGCTAGGTGCATAAGGTATTGTTGTAGCAGTTGTATGATACTCTACGTAGTTATTTGTCTCTCTGGAGCGTGTTAAAGCTGAGGCGAGTCCGACACTAAGTAGTAATGTACTAAAGGGTATCGATCGACAGCCCTAGCACTGATTTTACGTCGCGCGGGGTCGACGACCGCACTTCGGGCGTTAAGTAAGATTCCAGAATGTTCTCTTCTATTGTATTGCGGGAGCGTGTCGTATCTGTTCGAAGAACTATTAGATAATCTCTGATAAAACTGAGAAACATGACATTGTTAAAATTCTATTCTAACATAAAACGAAATATACAAATAACCACATTTTTATAAAAAAAAAACCCGACCGCGGTGCACTTTGAAACTGCATTAATTCCGCCATTTTGTTTATTTTAACGAACTTCATGCCCAGTGACACTCGCACCATCAAGACGAATCTAATGATGTATCATTTATCAAAATCGGATGTGTCGTTGAGTAGTTACGAGCGGACACAGGAACGGACATACATACATACATACAGGCCAAACACATAACCCTCCTTTGGGCTTCGCCGCAGTCGGGTAAATAAGGGCTGCGTTTCCACCAGAGATGTGCAAGGAAATAATCCACCAATCAACGTGCCTAACCTCGTTCAGGCCTCTGGTTCACGGCCCGGCATTGGTAATTTTTTTCTCGCACACCGCTCCTTGCTACCGCGCACAGCTCTGGAAGCGCAGCCTAAAGGAGAATACGGTTATATTCCAACGCGACGTTTACATGCCCGCATTTATCTTGACTATGTTTACTTTGATGAAAGCTCAACAGACATAAACAATATATGTCATACTAGCTGAAAACCCGGCTTCGCCCGGGTAAAATGTAAAAAATTACAAACCCCATTTAACCCTTTCACCTCGTCAGAAATAGCATTACCAAGAATCTCTTCAGTTAGGTACATTTTGTTATTTATCTTTCGAAGCCTTTTATTTTTAACCGACATCTAAGAAATGTGGGTTCTATATGTAGTTATGTTTTCTTGAAATTCAGGGAACTTCACAAACATTTAATATATTAGGTATGTAATTTACATATCAAGGTTTACTTTCAAATATCTGAAATAATAGATTCCTATTCAAAACTTTACCGCTTTTGGAGCCAAATCCCATTTTTTTAGTCTAATTATTAATGTCCCACTGAAGGGTAAATCTATCCCGCTTGCAATAGTTCTGGTCCAAAGGACCACCCAGACCAGCCGTTAAAAAATACGTCTAGGTTCTAGGTTGTCCTGCCATTTTCACCGTGGCATGCTATGTCCTCGCCACCCAGCCTGTACCTCGGGCTCACCCCACCCCAACATGGTCTAAATTTTTAATTTAAGCCCTCGTTCTTGAAATACAAAATATGACAGCCGTCCCGGTTCCGAGCTAACTTTGGACAGCCGTTAAGAAATGCATTCAGGTCGTCTCACCATCTTCGCCGCGGCCTGTTCTAGCGTCGTCGGACTGGCCATATAGTTAAGTTGGTGTTTTCCAGTTTTCCTAGCCGCCGCGGAGCCCCCACGGGCCTGGCCCCCGGCTTGTGGTTGTTGTTATTGGGCCCCGTACTCGTGGGAAGTCAGGGAGCCCAGTCCGGTCCTGTCCATTCAGCATGTCGCACCTACTTCGTAGCCAGTTTAGCCCGCCTATTTGGATACATACTACAGACGTGGCCGGCCTAGTCTTACTTCAACCTAAGGGGTTAGCATCTACATCATCAATGCAGATTGCGGTGCGCAGCGTGATGTTCCGAACTCTGTAGGTTTTTTTTTCACTCCCAGCTTACTACGTTGGGTTTGATTGCTGCGTGCGTGATTTGACAAACCTTAAATTTTGTGTTATTAATTTTACCATGTTCTTCACAAACTACGGACTCATCTTTTGGAGGTAAAATTAACCGGCATCCTCTATGTTGCTTCCCGTAGATAGAAAAAAAAAATCGAAAACCATATTTCAACGTTCCTATTCCTACCTCAAACATGATAAAAAACCGGTCAAGTGCGAGTCGGACTTGCGCACCGAGGGTTCCGTACAAACTCGTAAGTAGATGCGTGAATAACTTAAGAAAAACTGTATGGCGGTTAGTTTAGTAGGAGCAAATAAGTATTTGTTATGATTTTTTCTAAAGGCCGTAGCAGGATAAGGGAAGAAAAAATGCCCTTGAATGATTAAGAGCTGTTTATTTTTTCTATAGTTGCTTTCATTTAGTTGTATAATTTTGCAAAATTTGGTTGAAAAATTCCCAGTGGTTCAGCCGGGAAAAAATAAAAACAAAATTTATGAAATTTGACGTATCTCTAAAACTATAACTCTTTGTCATTATATCTTTAATTCATTTTGGTTAATTAAATAGTATGTATGCCTTAAAAGAAAATTGAGTCTCTATCTTTACAATTTCTGTAAAAAACACGTAAGTCAAAATTTCAAAAAAAAGTTTTTTTGATTCCTGAAAGAGTGACCACTCTAAGTAATATTTCTAAAAAAGCCTTATTTAACGATCTGTCAGTCATATAAGTTTGACGGTTAAAATCGAAAAGCAACAGTGTCAAAATTAAAAAACTATGTTGGTCGGATTCTGTTACATTTTATTCTTATACTAATCTAATCTAATACAGCCAAAGAACTTAAAAATAAATCTTCTTTGTAAAGAATTAAAAATAAATCAATTTTTGACATTCCCATTAATATTGGCTTGAAAATATACAGGGTGGTTTTCGATAATCTGTACATATGAAAAGGGGTGAAATTTCAGCCAATTTTATCGGTAAAACTGATTTTAATTTTTGTTTGTGGTCATTCGTTTTTTTTTTACAGATTTTTAAACTTTCAGTGAAATTTGGCAGTACCTACATCTATTTGCCACGATATAACTTTTGATCTAATTGCTTAAAATTGTAAGAAAAAATTGCAGGGTCATGACAATAGACACGTTATTTAGTAGCAATAACAATAAACCACAGACTTGAAGAAAAAATCGTCAAAAAAAAATATAATTGTGAAAAACGGCTGTTTTTTTTCACGGAAAACACCGTTTTTCTCGAAAGTTTGCGAATATTGTGACCATTTTTTCATGCTTATTTTCGTTTAGCACTTAATTGTGATCTTAAAAACATTTTTTCTTACAGCTTTGAACAATAAGATCAAAAGTTATACTGCGTCAAACAGATGTGCTGCCCAAAATTTCATAGAAAACTGTAAAAATCTGTAAAAAAATTTTTTTGCCCAGAAACAAAAATTAAAGTCATTTGTACCGATAAAATCAGTTGGAATTTCACCCCTTTTAATATGTACAAATTATCGAAAACCACCCTGTATTTGTATTAATTGTCGCCTTTTAACTTATAAAACCTTTTTTTTCAAATAGGTAATCATCATTATTTGTAATTAAGCCTTACTTATCTTTTCACCAGATATATTCATTCGTAGGTAGGGTGTTGATCACACATTGCCGCAATAGGCTAGATGACTAAAAAAAACTGTTTAGTCCGTCTGTTACATTATGAAAAAATATTATACACGTATTTTTTGTTTTGTTTGACAAACAAAAACTGACGAGGATAAAGTGCTTAGAAGTTTCGAGTGACGTCACTCTTGAGTACAATTTTCACTCAGAAGTGACGTCACAAGCCCCCACTCCAGAAGTTTGAAGATCTATAACTTTGTCGATTTTTAATATTTTGATAAACCAAAAAATACGTGTCCCATATTTTTCCATAATCTAACTGACGGACTAAATAGAATTACATATTTTTAACCCAGTCATCATCCCTATTGTGTACTACCTATCGCACGCAAGATATTTATCAAAAATCATGCAGCCTGCCGAAATTCTTAGTGGTTTTTTTTTGAGAAACGGTATTAGTGTTACCGTTAATGAAGATAGCGATAGTGATTCAAATAAGAAGTAAAAGACATTTTTAAGTTGATACATATTCGAGTAAATGCCATAAATTTATTTTATTTTTAGTTCTTTACACAGAATATTTATGTTTAAGTTCTTTGGCTGTATTAGAATTGTATAAGAATAAAATGTAACAGAATCCGACCAACATAGTTTTTTAATTTTGACACTGTTGCTTTTCGATTTTAACCGTCAAACTTATATGACTGACAGATCGTTAAATAAGGCTTTTTTAGAAATGTCACTTAGAGTGGTCACTCCTTCAGGAATCAAAAAAACTTTTTTTTGAAATTTTGACTTACGTGTTTTTTACAGAAATTGTAAAGATAGAGACTCAATTTTCTTTTAAGGCATACGTACTATTTAATTAACCAAAATGAATTAAAGATATTATGATAAAGAGTTATAGTTTTAGAGATACGTCAAATTTTATAAATTTTGTTTTTATTTTTTCCCGGCTGAACCACTGGGAATTTTTTAACCAAACTTTGCACAATTATACAACTAAATGAAAGCAACTATAGAAAAAATAAACAGTTCTTAATCATTCAAGGGCATTTTTTCTTCCCTTATCCTGCTACGGCCTTTCTAAAAAATATCACTTAATACAATAGCACAACTTGAAATTTTCAACCTCCCATTTCGGCCCCCTAAAAAAAGTAAAAAAGGTATTAGAATTTTTTTACGCCCAGTAACTCAGGTTAGCGACTTTTAAAACTATTCCAATTTTCTAATCGATTGCATCAATAGTTTAGGATATCTGACTGTGAGAGACGGACAGACAGACAGAGCCGCACCATAAGGGTTTCTTTTTTACCATTATGATACGGAACCCTAAAAACATTGAGACCTGCATCCTCAAGTTTATCTGTATTATGGTCGAATATTTCAAACGCCTGGTTAATTTTGTGTTTTCACCTAAATCATAAATATTTATTTTCACTTTTATGTCTTTGTACTAAAAACGGGTATAATTTAATGTGTTTTTTTAAGTCAGAATAAATTTAAGAAAACTTAAAAAGCTACCTACAGAGTTTCGCCCCTAACTTACCACTTCACCTTTAGAGAGATTAAAAAAAATGTGCCTATTCCTTTTTTTTCGTTTAGAAATTTATCTGACACCTTCGCCCACGTTTGTTACTTTTTCTTGGGTTATGTTTCAATAATATTGTACAATATTATTGCCAATATTATTACATTATTTTTCAATTATGTCAGTAAATTATTAATTATATTCCCGTTTAAAGATTGTTTTCTTTGAAATAAAATTATGGAAACGTATGATTTTTCTAGTTAAAATAAATAACGGTTTTCTTACCCATGCCAAGTCTGTACAGCCGCGCCCGCAGTTATAGTCGCATGCTACGTGCCCCTGCACTAAACTGTGACAATTTCAGAACGAACTCGAATTGACGCAAGCAAACATGGCCGACTGTTTTTGGTATTATTCGAATTATTTTACATCTTTATACGCTTATTTCTCCGTTATACGAATTTTGCGAATATAAGTTGTCGATTCGAAAGTGTTATTTTTTTACGCTTTAATTTTTGAGGCGCTTTTCGTTCAGGTCTACCGTAGGCCCCGGCTAAATTATTAATATAGATTAGTTAGTCACTTGGAACGTTCTACACTAAAGTACTCGAACAGTCAGACAATCAACTGCATCTTGTCACCGGAGTCAATTGCACAACCCAGAAAGAGTCGAGCTAGGCAAATGTCAACCTTAAATATAGCTCAATAAGGTCTGCGACAGCTGCATTTGTCACAAGTAAGATCGTAAACAGTTACCCCAGTAACTCTACCCCAGTAGATGCAGCAATTTGAACCTTAAATTAAGGGCAATATGTTTAAGCATTTTGTATTGGAATGGCTAGTCATTGACCTGTGACCGTGCACGCGCGGTCCATATTGATTTGCGATATGTAGGTAGATGGATATAGGTGCACACTTGCATGTGCATAATTTGCGACATGCGGTGAGATAAGTTCGCAACTCTTACCTAATGACTTGCGACAATTTTCGCTTAGAATATTTTGAAGTATTCAAATGAGAAAACGTGTTGCAAACAAAACATAGGTAATGGAATTAAGAATCTACAACATTAAAAAAGTAAAGATGTTTGAAAATACACTCTTTCATCACAAAGTGGCAATTACCGCCCGCTACGCGTGTGGTAAATCCCACTTCCTGGCCTGGGGGAAGCGTAACATTTTGTACTTACCACGGGCGGTAATAAAGAATACCTGCGATCTGAGACATTATTTGTTTTTCCGCCCTAGGTAAGTAATGTACTGTAATCACTTTTAGCTTGTTCAGGACTGAGGCGGGCTAATAGAGAAATATTGAGTAAATTGATAAAATTCACAAATAACTTCTTTTCCTCTTATATTCTTCTTCACGCAATAAACTCTAATTTCGTTACTTGCTTCAACTCAATAAAAATGACAAAATTCGAAATATTTCATTAGAAGAGGAAATTTGAAAAATGATATGCCTCACGCAGGATTCGAGCCTGCATCTCATCCTTTTCTCTTTGAATAAAATATTTAGAATTCGTTGGCAGTCGTGAATGCTATAAAAACATCATATCATAATTCGAGTCGATGCGTTTTAAAATACCCAAGGAAAGCATAACACGCGTTTACGATCAAAGGTCAGCTGAAAGGGAAATCGACCATATCTAACTATAATTTCCATGTTTTCATCATATTCATAATTTCATGATAAAATGCAATATAGTACACATGCACGTTACACGCGCCAAAGAAATTAATCATAAGTACATAATACAATTTATTTCTAACATCAACATCACTTAATCTAGAGTAATACTTAATCTAAAACGGTTGAAAAGGTTAGTAAAAAATAATTAGAGTAGTTTCCCTCGTTGTTTGTCATCTTTACGCAGGGGTCGGATATCGGTATTTTTTTGATACAAAAATACCGGTATTTTTTCCGCTCTTTTCGTTCTCTGGTTTATTATTTCATTTTTAAATCGGACAATCTAATAATACGAAATCATTACTTAAATACATGATTGAGCCTTACATAAGAAGTATAAAATAATTCAAAATATTGGACTATTTCGGGGTTTTTGGAAAATACCGGTTCTGAGCCCTGTCTTTAGGGGGTCTATATTAAAACGCACACAGTAAATCTTCCTATTTTGAAAATGCATACAGTTGTTACGCATAATTGTATATTCGCATGATATTAAAATTTATATTTTAAAACGCATATTTTAATTCGCATACCATTAATACGCATAACATTATTTTTTATAAATATTAAAAAGTATATTTTAAAACGCCTAATCGGACGTTGGAATTTCCTTTTCTGTTGGGGTTGCAGTTCAAACCTAACTTAACCTACATTTATGGTAGCAGCTCGTTTTTGGTGGGATTGCAGTTCAAACCTAACCTAACCTACATTTCCGGTAGCAGTTCGTTTCTGTAGGGGTCGTAGTTCAAACCTAACCTAACCTACTTTTCTGAAAGCGATTCGTTTCTGTAAGGGTCGCATGTCTAATCTAACCTAACCTACTTTTCTGGTAGCAGTTCGGTTCAGACATCACTTACTAACTAATAAGAAGAAAAACCCAAAAGGTTGAGATTCTGTGAACAACGGGTATAAACTTCGAATTATTCTTCAAGAACGCTCATTTATACCGAACGCATAATTTTATGCGTTCGGTATACCTAACAATATTATGCGACATCATGACAGAGGTGCGGGTTCAAATCCGGCATTAGCTGTAGTCGATCGTATTTGATTTTTCAATGCATTTGCTCAATGTATCTATAATTATAATATTATGCGAATTTCAGGTATGCTAAATCAATCGGTATGCCAGTTAATTTGTATGCGTTTTTATTATTATGCCATTTAAGCGGTATGCTCAATCATTCGTATGCATAGACTGTTATGCGTTTTAATAATAGGGATTTTAAATTATGGCTAATAAGAGACACCCGTCTTTAGGTCTAGGTCACTATTTGATATATTATTCCTGCATTTACATTTACGGGACGAATGTATTAAAGTTAATAAGATCCTTCCTTCTTCGGCAGGTTCTTGCCTTTACCGATGGCGAGACGGTCTCCATGATGCCCCCCGCGCAAGACCACAAGCGCCTAGGGGACGGGGACACCGGCCCTAACACCGGGGGCATGGGGGCCTACTGCCCCTGCCCCCTCATCACGCCAGACCAACTGCTAGACGTGAAGGACCAAGTGCTACAAAGAGCAGTGGATGGCTTGAAGGCTGAGGGCATCAAATATGTCGGTAAGTGGTTGGAGAATGCGTCTACAAGAGTTTATGATATCCCTGTGTAAACCACAAGCGCTTTGGAAACGGGGTCAACGGCCCTAACACCGCTGGCATGGAGGCCTACTGCCCCTGCTCCCTCATCACGCCAGACCAACTGCTAGACGTGAAGGACCAAGTGCTACAAAGAGCAGTGGATGGGTTGAAGGTTGAGGACATCAAATATGTCGATAAGTGGTTGGAGAAGGCTTCAACAGTTCATAAGGCCTCAAGCGGTTCGAGGGCAGGGACACTTACTCCAACTAACTGTATGAGAGCCTTACTTCTGAAGGCCCTAGATTTCACTTAACGCTAGCAGCGTTTTCTGGTCGGTTATTAAGTAACATATCCAGGTCGTCCCGCCATCTCCGTCTGGGACTGCCTTGTCTGTTTTGCCTGCCTTGTGGCACCCACTTATTTTAGCTAGAGTCTGTGCGGAAAGAGAATAGGATTTAGATTTGAGGGCGCTGTAATGCTTTTCTGCCGTATTTGCCATACTGGTTAGGTTAGTTCCGTTTTTCGCCACGCCTATTTTCATCAGAGATCGAATTCCGCAAAAGGCTCTGAATTATAGACTGCTGATGTCAATGAAATATGTTGTGTAAATTTGTAATATACACTATTTATTTCACATAAAATCACGTAAACATCTCAGCGTTGATTACGTGATAACCCGAAGCCACATCCATCGGTTATTGATTAGAATTCCGCATATTAATAAGAATAAGAACTCATTTAATCAAGTAGGATTTATAAGAACCACTTATGCATCGTCATAGGCTACATTTTAGTCCAAGAACAGTAGGTACATTTAAAATTTAAAATAATTGTTCATATATTAATGTTTTTTAAAAAGGCTGATCAGAAATATATGAGGTATCATAAGAGGGCGCTGTTTTTCAGATGAATGTGGCAACATCAATGTTGCTAATTCTAGATTAATTTAGGACTAAAAACATGCAAGAAAAAGTGCTAAAATTCTTAAATAGGTGCTTAAAATGCACCAAATTATATATTGCTTTAAAAGTATTTTAACGGATATTTAAGATACACTCCGTACCTGAGAAGCATAACACTGTAAGTAACTATGGAAAACAATAGGACTTACAGCGTTGTACGCATTTTCTTGACTGATCATAATGTGCTTAATTTAGCACTCAATGTCATTAGTTCGGTATCACAGAGCTACATTTAAAATGCTGATTCTGAAAGCCATAAAATGTGTTGCTAGTAAAAGAAAAGTTCCAATGAAATTCCGCAATATGGCCAAATCGCATATATTTCTCGTTCGCCTTTTCAATAGTTAAATACAATTGTAGTTATAACACACACACACACAGTTACGGCTTTCAAAGTTCAATGGCTGCAAATATCAGAAGTGTTCTCCAACGTGAGATGATTTTATTAACATTTAGACTAAATATAGTTTAACCTTGCGATAACCTCTTACAAAATATCCGTAAGAAGCCATGGCAACAAAAAAATGATGTATGCGTGATTACTAATCACTAACTGAGATAGTTCACCAACTCGTGGCGCTGGGCTAGGCAATAGCAAGGACCATTAAAACATGAGGACTGTCATTCTCCATACAAAAAGCTGTTCCCCGATATTTACAACGCCATCTATGTATAAGATTGGTATTATAAGAATGATATTATTTACAATTATTCAACTTTGCAAGCGTGGCACAGTATTTAAATGTTAGAATTTATTTATTATTAGCTGTTTACGAACTAATTGTTACTGTACTATGTTTCTTTGTTCAATTATAACATCGTTAAATGTTTAGTTTTTTAGTGCCATCTAGTTTTTGCCTGGATATCCCCTTGCGGTCGGGGTACGATCCAAAGTATGGAGAATGACAGTTCTCTTGTTTTAATGGTCCTTGGCAATATGTACCGGTATTTTTAGCATAGGCGATGCGGGCATGGTACGACTGGTACTGGTACATACCTCTCTCAGTAAAAAACAAAAAACTGTGCCCAGTTATTTGTGTGTATTTCATTTTTATGAATGGAACTTAATTTCATGTAATCATGTCACAATTGGGTAGGTAAAGTTTTACAAATTTAGGCACTAATTTTGTTAGCCTGGCGTTCCTTTTTTTCAAGTGTCAAATCAAGAATTTAAAACAATATTATGGAAACATTACCGGGAGTAAAAATGCAATAGCGATATTTTCTAGATCATTGCGTCGGGAACTATCGAAAAAAAATAAACTACACATCTTTGAAAAACTTTACCTAACGGGTCACGGGTTAAAAACTAACAAATGCTCACTAAAGTTGTCGCTACGGCTCGAACAGACTTCTATGTATGTATTTGTAAATAGGCGGAATTGTTATGTTGTCAGCTTGTACAATTGTTGGCAGCGAAATCAAAAATAAGAACGAAATGGCGTCGAAAATGATAACAAAACTTAAATATAAATTACAACTGGATAAAATACATCCCAATCTTCACAGATAATAATGATATAATTTTAACATTGAAATCTCCTATCTTATTCTTTTCTTTTATTATTTTCGACATCATGATCACAACACATCACACTAATATTATAAATGTGAAAGTTTGTGAACATGTTTGGATGTTTGTTACTAAATAACAGGGTAACATCTGGATGAATTGAGCTGAAATTTGGCGAACAAGTAGCCAAAATCCTGGATTGAAACAAAGAACACTTTATATCCCGGTCACGAGTTCCATGGGACAGTAACGGGAACAATGCGGGCGAAGCCGCGAGTAAATGCTAGTTATCTATATTTTTTCAGGGGTAATGCAATGCCCCTGAAAAAATATTGCATACGTTGCTATCATAGCCGACACGGGCCATTAATGAAAATGAAAACCACCTGAGTTACTGCACTGGCATTATCAGGCAATAGGCGGTAAATACCAATTAACCCGTGATAACCGATTGTTCACTAGTTAATACGAGTAGGTTTGAGTTTGTAATCACACTAATATTATAAACTAGCATTTTCCCGCGGCTTCGCCCGCGTTGTTCCCGTTATTGTCCCAAAGGAACTCTTTACCGGGATATAAAGTATACTACGTTACAATCCAGGACGTGGTCTACTTACATGCCAAATTTCAACTTGATCCATCCACTTGTTACCAAGTTATTAGGTAACAAACATCCAAATATCCAAACATCTTCACAAACTGCGGGATGTGAAAGTTTGTGAAGATGCTAGGATGTTTGGATGTTTGTTACTAAATAACGGGGTAGCAACTGAATGGATTGAGCTGAAATTTAGCATGCAAGTAGACTAAGTCCTGGATTGAAACATAGGATACTTTATATCCCGGTAAAGAGTTCCCTTGGGACAGTAACGGGAACAACGCGGGCGAGGCCGCGGCTAAATGCCTGTGTAGTATAATGCTATTAATGCTACGTAGTAACTTAATAAAAACTAGTTTACATGACCTGTCACCTAGCTTATTCCTAGTAACCCGGACTTAGTATCTTGTTTACCTAAATAGCACGCGCGTATTATCGTTGCTAGTGCTGAGCTAAAAAGACGCATTTTATATAGCCTCTTATAGAGATATAAGCCGTTTTAGATTAGGGTTAACGTTCACAGTCGCGCGCACCGCGCATCTGCATGTATCCGGATAAATCCTATCTTTTACTAGATTTATTTATGTAACGTATAACTACGTTACTACTACTAAGTTATCGACTTACGGCCTATAATACTAGACAATAATATGTGGAATGAATATTGATACTTCAGCTTTAAGTACTGGCGTTTAAAGTCGGGTTTCAAGTTTAAGAGCTAGTTATTATAAAATTATAGTCCTTCATTTAGAGTTGGATGTTGTCTATACATTTTAAGTATATATTTATCTACGTAGGCGTACTTAATGCCTTAAGGCCTTCTGTCTAATTCGTCTTTACGTGTGTTTGTCACCTAACTCCTCCTAAACAAAGTAAAGACAACCAAGTAGTACGACTTCGGCCGTTTAGGAGCGCGCGACACGTATTTACACAGACGCACGACGCGCGTCTGTGTGAGTGAACGCCATACTGTGGCATGCTCGCGCATGCTCAAATGTGTGTCCCGGTGTACCTTTTGTTGGAAGAAAAACTACCGTATACCGTGTCCTAAATGGCTGGACTCATGCTGGGGCCTGTTTCACAAACGTGACAATCCGACAAATTGACAGTTTTTGACAAAAAAGTCGTATTGTCACAAGAAATTCTGTTTCATAAACGTGACAAATATGTCAAATTGCGACAGGTAAATAGTTTACAAAGGAGATTGCCGACGCGTCTATGGGGCCTCGTACCAAATCAAAAGTCATTGTGTCAACACGAAACCGACTGTATCTTAGAGAACAAGAAACTGCCTTTCCGAATCACTAAATCCCATTAAAATTGTATTCGGAGATCAATAGGAAATTGAGATTGATTTCCTGATTTCGAAGTTAGTTTTTGCGTAGCAAACCGTCTAAATATTTGTCAACCGGCCAAATACAAAATCACCTAATAACTTTAATTCCTGACGTTGTCGAGACTTCACTTAACTTAGTCGTATGACATGTCATTTCAGATACCTGTGTTAGGTTTTTTATTGTGCCTATTCAGATTGTTAAAATGTTATTATAAAAAAAGTTCTTTGAAACTATTTTGATACATCGTGAGATAAAAAATATTGTAACATTACATTTACGCGCAATGTCTCGTATAGTGAAGTATCAGCGAGATATCACGAGTTATTTGTACCAAATAAAGAATTTAAAATGATTTACGTCCTTCGACAAAAAATTGTGAAAAGACGTGTCTTATAAAGTGCCTAATATTTAAACTTAGAATAAGACAGAATGTCAAGCTGTCAACTTTCTTGCTAAGATCATGCAGTTCGTATTAGAAAGAACCGCGGAGTTTTATGGAATTAATATTTTTGTATACATTCGCGTAGACGGTGGTGCCACTGTCATAGGCCTTTTAGATTTTGACCGATTTTGTCTGTCAAATACAGTTCTAAGGAATTCATACATCTTTCATGGTGGCGGCGGAAATCGTACAGCAAAATTCTTTTTTAATTGATCTCAGATTTCCCATTTTAAATTCAGTAATAAAAAAATCCCTCTGGTTTAAAAAATAAAACTAAGTTTTTGGTATCGTTTTCGTTGTGACACAATTAATAACGATATTGGTACCAAAAGTCGGCAATCTCCTTTGTCAATGTAAATTACGTTTCATAAAAGTCTACCATTGTCAGTTACGACTTGTCAGTATCTAAGAAAATAGTCACTTACTTTTTTGTCATGGTAATGGATATAATTGTCGTTTATTGTGACAAATTTGTCACTACTTAGATTGTGTGTAAATGATATAGTAGTATGACGGTAGCAATACAAATATTATATAACGCTTTATATCGCCGTAAAGAGTTGGGATAGTAACGGGAATAGCACGGGCAAAGCGGTAGGTAAATGCTTGTTAATAACCTGTACAAATTTGATTTCACTGGATTTCTTTCGAATTTGATTGCTTTGAATTCTTTGGCATCGGAAACTTGTGAAAAGGACAGCGAAATAACTATCTTAGGCCTTATATACGATAATAGAGAAATACCATTAGGTAAGTTGAGTGAACGTTTGACGCATAAATAAATTAAAGGAAATCGCAAAGCAGTTGAAAGGGTTGGGCATATTCAAAAATATTGATTTGATTTCCATGATACGAGGGGTGGTTGAAAAGTAATCTACCTCACTATGAAAGGAAAGACATAACTGGCTAGTTATTTTTTATTTTTCTATGTAATCTCCATCTACCAAGGTGCATTTATTACATTTGTCAAATAATGACATTAGGCCATTAAAAAAAATTCTTTCGGTTTGTCGTCAAAATACTCGTTCACTCGGCTATCGTCTCATTATCCGTTGAAAATCTTCGCCCCCTGAGATCTTTCTTCAGAAGTCTGAATAGGAAATAATCACAGGGGGCTAAATCTGGGCTGTAGGGGGGATGGTCGATGATTTCGAAGCCATTTCTGGCTATGGCTAGCTGTGTGGTGCGGGCCGTATGCACAGGTGCATTGTCGTGCAATATCAGAACTCATTTGTTGAGTTTGCCCCTTCTTTTTTCTTTTATGTTATCCCGAAGCTGGCAAAGTAAATTTGCATAATAATTAGCATTTATTGTAGTATTTTTTCGCAAATAATCTATTAGTAAAATGCCTTCAGCATCCCAAAAAATTGTCGCCATAAGTTTGCCAGCCGATGGTCGAATCTTGTACTTCCGAGGAGGCTTTTCGTCTTTGAATTTCCATTGTAGTGACTCTTGTTTACTTTCCGGATCCCATTGTCTAATCCAAGCGTCGTCACATGTCACGACCCTGGAAATAATTTCTTCCTCTTTCCCGCGACTCATGTCTAAAAACTCCTGACAACATTTGACACGCCTGTCCTTGTCTAACGCAGTCAGCATTTTAGGGACCCAACGTGCACTAACCTTAGACTTATTCAAATGGCTATGAATTATTTTATTTACCCGTTCTTTACTAATGCCCATATCTCTAGCTATCTCCCACTGTTTCACTCGACGGTCTTCTAAAATGATTTTTTTCACCTTGGCGACATTTTCACCAATGACAGCAGAAATTGGCCGCCCACTACGAGGATCATCTTCTAGACTGTCACGGCCCGATTTAAACTGCTTAGACCAGAATTTTATGGTGAAATCAGAAGGACACGAATCACCAAACACGGGCAACATGCGCTGTTTAATCTGTGAAGGCGTATTTCCTTCTTTAGTAAGGAATTTAATTTTCAATCAAGTTCAATTTTGGTCAAATTATTTTTTTCTACCGACATGCTGCAAGCATTCAAGCGCCAAAAACAAATGAAGAGCCAGAAACAAATGCATGCTCGAAATTTTGAAAAAAGAATAGTCAATAAAAACGAATTCATACTAGCCAGTGTTTTTTTTAAACTATTTATAGCCAGGGTAGATTACTTTTCAGCCACCCCTCGTACAATGCGACAAAACTGAGGAAAAGGAAGGTAAATTACCAAATTAAAAGGAAATTTTATTCTTGTGCTAAATGGCCCACGACGCCGTCGTATCTTTGTGTGATTAGTAAATGAGAAGTAACCGTTGACATTGGGTGAGGTCGCCTGTCAACAATCTACGACAAGTCTACAAATATGTCCAATTGTAATGACAATATAGTGTTTCATAAAACAAATATGTCAAAATTTTTGCGATTAATTGTCACCTGGCGCCTGTCAAGAGAAAATGTTTATGAAACAGAAATATGTCAAAATGTCGCGACAAGTTGACATATTTGTAATTTTTCCACCATGACTTATTTGTCATTGGTAATGTTTATGAAACAAAAAATGGTCAAATTCTCGAATTGTCGCCTGTCACCTGTCGCCTGTCATTGTCACGTTTATGAAACAGGCCCCTGGACCGATTTGAATGAAATTTTGTGTGTATATTTGAGTCGATCCCTGGTGGCTTGTAAAATACAATTGGGTAAGTCAAGATTTTCAAAAGTGTGCAATGTATATATTTTTTCGATAGTTCCCGACGTAATGATCTAGAAAATACCCCAATTGCATTTTTATTCCCTGTAATTCTTCCATAATGTCTTGTTAAACTCACTTAAAAAAAGGGACGCCGCCGGACTGATAAAATGAGTGCCTAAATTCGTAAAAAAAACGTATCTGTGTGAAGTTTAGTCTGTCACAATATTTCATCAGTTGACACAGACTTCACACGGATACTTTTTTTTTTTACGAATATAGGCACTAATTTTGTCAGACCGGCGTCCCTTTTTTTAAGTGAGTTTAACACGATATTTTGGAAGAATTACAGGGAATAGAAATGCAATTGGGCTATTTTCTAGATCATTACGTTCGGGAACTATCGAAAAAATATATAAATTGCACACTTTTGAAAAACTTGACTTACCTAATTGGCCCCGGTAGATGGAGCCGTGATCGGGTTTTCATGACAAACGCATTTGCTTCAGTTTATAATTACACCATCAAGAGGCGGAACGAAGTTCGCCCGGAGAGCTAGTATACATATATACCTATATATTAGTAGCGTGGCGTAAAATATATCCATGGGCAAGCCGGTGCGGATTTGGCGTACATTTTCCTTAAGAGCTGTACAATAAGGTGCTCAAATGCCTAATATTAGGCAAGCCGATAGGAATCAAAAGTCAAAAGTTAAATACGAACATCATTTACACTTACTGCTTCTTTACTTGGAGTCAGTGTCAAATACGTGTTTTTTTTAAAGTAATGACGATATACTTGTTATAATAAACATGACAGCAATATCCACGATTGTTACAACTTAAACAGATTTACATCACAATCACTATGCAATTGTTGGAACTTGACCCGTCATTGTTGTTGCCTCCCATATAAATAACCAACAGATAAACAAAGATAACTCGAGCAAATACGCAAGTTAGCTAAATTCGAAAAACTGCCCATCTATAATGTACTTTATTTGTGTAAGCAAAAGGTTGATGTTTGCTTGTAGCTCTCGTAATTAGCAATGTTTCTTAAAAGTTGCGATTGTTTTGTTTTTATTCGTTGTGGTCTAATTAAATTGTTTTTTGAGATATACAGATTAGGTATTTTAGTCTTGTTAAGGTCATGAGCGGTGATAGGGTGGAGTTTTCCTAAAGATAAAAATGTCACTGAATTGGCTAAATTATTATTTACATGTACTAGTATCATAAAATGAACTTTGGTTGGTCGTTGGTCGGTTTTATATAAACATAAAACGGGTCATCGTTTGCTTCCACGGAATCAGTTATGATTAAAATAGGTTTTGTTTTATAGTTTGATACGTTTGCTGCGGGAAATGACATGAGAAGTCTCAAAAATAGTACATTACACAACTAGGGTGGTAATATAAAGAAAGGCCGAGATCGCAGAAGTTTGCGGCCCGAGCTGCAAGCGAGGGACGTAACTATGCGATCGAGGGCTTTCTTTATTACCTCCCGTGTCATCATTTTATGTCTACAATTGGCCAGAAAGCGGCGTTTTCCGTACGCGCAGTCATTTTATTGCCAGGTGTGGCATAAAAATAATTAACGTGAAATTGGGCCTGAGTATAAAGGCTATTTTTTCATCACCACCATCAGCCAAAACACGTGTAGAGCTGGACATATATTAGACATAGAACATAGATTACATTATACCTTGGAATAACACACGATAGGTTGGTGGTTGATTAGGGTGATGGTTGACCAGTGGCGTGGCGTAAAAGATATCCTTGGGCAACCCGGTGCAGGTTTGGTGTTTTTCCTTAAGAGCTGTAGAATAAGGTGGTCCAATGCCTGATATTAGGCAAGCCGGTAGGAATCGAGCTCTTTGGACGCGACGCTACTGCCAAATACGCTAACCAGTCTTTTCTTCTGAGCCGTTTAGACTAAAGCTTACACTCCCTCTTTCAGGAGTCCTGTACGCTGGGCTGATGATTACCAAGGCTGGAGCCATGACCTTAGAGTTCAACTGCCGCTTCGGCGACCCGGAGACGCAGATCCTCATGACGCTGATGGAGACAGACCTGTACACGGTCTTGAAGGTAATCATAATCATCATCTTTTACTGTTCACCCGGAGACTTGCTTCGCTGTCTTACGTAATTCTATAATTTGGTAATCTAGCCAACTGACTACCTTTCTTCGAGCATTTATGTATCATGTGGTTTATCCACCAGACGGACCCAGATATAGGTATTGTTACCTTTAAAGTCTCGTCCCATAGCTGGGATTTAGCTAAACTTCTATCTATATTCACAATATTCTAACATTTCAGCCGTTATATGGCGAAAGGGCGCATCTGAATTCTTTTTTCGAAATTGAGTTACGTATATATTTAGAATCAGTAAAAAGAGACGAATCTAAATATACTTACATATAATGTAACTCAATTGTGACAAAAATGATGCGCCCTTTCTCCGTATGACGGCAGTTTTGCTCCCATACATTTTACATTTGGCCCCGACCATTTTAACAACTGACATTTTATCCCGAAGACCTCCACAACAGTTACACGCCTCATGACGTTACCTATTTCTGGCGACCTTAGCCAAGTCGCCAGTCTATTGTGTTCACAACTGGTTAATTCATAGTTGCTCAGCTATGAATTAACCAAGTAGAAAAGGAATAATGATGAATATACGGTTTTACTGCAGTTTTATTATAAATAGTGAATGTGTGTGTAGATCTACAAAGTACCAGGTGATCATAGGAAACTAGGTAATTGAACAAAAAAAAACCGTTTTTTGTAGGCTTGTGTGGACGGCACGCTAAAGCAGGCGCAAGTGACGTGGAACACCAAGCTGTCGTCAGTTGGCGTCGTCATCGCGTCCAAGGGGTATCCGGAGACTTCCACCAAGGGATGCGTCATTAGTGGTGAGTTTATCTTTAATATTATCTATATTATTTTCATGTCCTTTTTTTGTTAGTTGAAAAGTTCTCATCGGCAATCTGAAGTTATGTTCTTAAAGTATTAGTAGTAGTTTGCATTGTAATTTATCTTTTGGTGTGCAATAAAGTAAAGTATGATTGTATTGTATGCTGCTACTCTTTTTCAACAATCGAAGGGCTGTTGAGCTTAACCAAATTTCGGAAGAAGGAACGGAGAAAGCTGCAAGATCTCTGTTCGGGGCAAACTACTGGTAGCTGACTTTCATAATCCTTGAAAGTATCGAATATCTCACCTTAATGGAAATTTTATTGGGGACTCCATCGATTTGAAATAATGGATGCTTGCTTTAACTCCTCACAGGTCTGACCAAGGTTATTCAGGTTCAGTAGACATCATTATTTCTGTAGACATATTCATGCATTGTGATTTATTAAACTTTGTAGTAACGAACCTCTCTCTGCCAGGTCTCGCCCAAGTGCAATCCAACCCTGGCGTAGTGGTGTTCCACAGTGGAGTCGCCCGGGGCGCCAACGGCAGTCTAGTGACCGCCGGAGGCCGAGTGCTACTGGTCTGTGCCCGCGCCGGGTCCTTGCGGGCGGCCGCGGCGGCGGCGACGGCCGCGGCTGCCGCTATAGACTTCCCGGGGAAGCAGTATAGGAAGGATATAGCGCACAAGGCGTTTTCTAAGTGAGTATGGTTCCTAAAGTACCAGGCGCTCATAGCTCGCTAGGAGTTTAGTCATCTTCCAGATTAAGCAAAGGCTGCGATCGCTAACTCAAAAGTACCAGGCACTCATAGCTCGCTAGGAGTTTAGATTGCAGTGAGAGGAAAGAGCGACTTAGCAAATAACAACGGTTGTACTAAATTCTGATGACAGCCGGAGGCCGCATTTTAAGTCTTTAGAATCCAGTTGAATCCATTAAATTCATTAACATTTTCGTATTTAAATTTTATCAACTTGACACTAACAGTCCTAAAAACATGCTTCATCGTTATGGTTTATCGTTCATCAACATTGCCCTCACATTGTTGTTCGTTGTTTCAGCATGCCTCACCTCGAATGACATGAGTTCTCGGGTCTTGAACACATTCCATATTTCATTTTTGGGAAAAATAATCATTACATTCCAAGTAAAACAACTTCCATTTATCATTGTATTACTTGTTGCATTTTGTTCTGAAGAAGAGTCTCTATATCATGTTATGGTTTTTGAATAAATGTTGGTGTCTTCGCAATATGCATTTCATTTTCCTTTGCTTGATTTACAAAATAAATCTACTTCGTAGTACTGCGAGCTCTTGACCTTGGTGTTTCATTAAATATGCAAACCGAGATGGAAATAAATACTTAATAAAAGTTAGGCATATACTCATAACAATAATATAAAGAGCGCAAACAATCTTACACAAATCTACCCAGTCCCAAATTAAGCAATGCTTGTACGAGTAGACAATGAAAAACATATTTCTTTAGCCAAATAAGTATTTAAATAGACTGAAATCATCTAATACTCTAGAACAAATATTCGAGCTCATCACACAAATATTTGCCTTTAGCACTCATTCTGATCAGATGCGAAACTGGTGAGTTTCTTCCGGCGCTTGTTCTCACCAAAAGGTCACCCGAAGCGCCAAAAGAAAAGAGTAGAATCAGACTTGTAAAAGAGCCCTTGCAGAAATAAATTGAAGGGATGTTTACAAAAACAACTACGTAAGCTGGTTGACACCTACTGTCATTAAAAAAGTTCCTCTATAAGTGTCAACCGATCTAGTCAGTTATATTGTTTTTGTAAACATCCCTTTAATTGTTTTGATTTTTTTTAAGGCATTCGGAAAACAAATCTGAACCTAGTATCTGCATGCAGGTACCCATTACATTATACCTACTTTCAAGTCACTCCGACCACTGAAAATGTGCGAAACTTATACCATTTGACTCAAACGAACATCTACCTACTCCAGAATAAAACTGATAGATATACACTTAACTAACAAGTATAAGAAATAGATGAGGACAGGCTAGTAAATAAAGAAACCGGCCAAGAGTGAGTTGGATTCGCACACGAAAGTTTCCGTACCACCGTCGAGCAAAAAACGACAAAGAACCGTTAAAAGATACGATAAAGATTGACAGTCGGACAGTGGGGGCTTCGTAATGGGTTATTCTTCAGAAATATGTCTGCGACTTATTCCTCTGACTCCATACATTTAGTATAAAAAAGGGCCAGAGGAATAAGGTGACCGCAGGCATATTTCTGAAGAATAACCCTAATAGGATCCAGTTGGGTACGGAAACCTAAAAAGTAAACAGGGCAAGTAACAAAAGCCTAACAAAAATCCTGTTTCAGGATCAACGGACTCTCCTACCTTCAAGCTGGTGTAGACATTGACGCGGCAGCGCTCCTGGTGCGCAAGATTGAACCGCTGGCCACCGGCACCCACCGTCGTGGGGTGTTGGGCCGGCTGGGGTGCTTCAGTGGGCTGTTCCAACTCGCCGCCATGGACCCACGGCTGCAGGATCCTGTGCTCGTGCAGGGGACTGATGGAGTCGGGACTAAGCTTAAGGTAATCATAGGACTCTACGAGTAGAAGTGATTGTTGGGCTTAAGCGACCTGTTACAACTTCTGCGCTCCTGGTACGTAAGATAGAACCACTGGCCACCAGCTCACCGTCGTGGGGTTTTGGGCCGGCTATGAGTCTAGAAGCGTGTGTTAGGCGTCAGTGACTTGTACTAACTTCTGTGCTCCTGGTACGTAAGATTGTACCGCTGGCCACCGGCACCCACCGTCGGGTGTTGGGCCGGCTGGGGTGCTTCAGTGGACTGTTCCAACTCGCCGCCATGGACCCGAGGCTGCAGGATCCTGTGCTCGTGCAGGGGACTGATGGAGTGGGGACTAATCTTAAGGTAAACAGAGATGGGAGTCTAGAAGCGTGTGTTAGGCGTCAGTGACTTGTCCCAACTTCTGTGCTCCTGGTACGTAAGATAGGACCACTGGCCACCAGCTCACCGTCGTGGGTGTTGGGCCGGCAGGGGTGCTTCAGTGGGCTGTTCCAACTCGCTGCCATGGACCCACGGCTGCAGGATCCTGTGCTTGTGCAGGGGACTGATGGAGTGGGGACTAAACTTAAGGTAAACAGAGATGGGAGTCTAGAAGCGTGTGTTAGGCGTCGGTGACTTGTTCGTACTTTTATGCTCCTGGTAAGTAAGGGCCACCAGCACATCGTCGTGGGGTGTTGGGCCGGCTGGGGTGCTTCAGTGGGCTGTTCCAACTCGCCGCCATGGACCCGAGGTTGCAGGATCCTGTGCTCGTGCAGGGGACTGATGGAGTCGGGACTAAGCTTAAGGTAATCATAGGACTCTAGAAGTGATTGTTGGACTTAAGCGACATGTTACAACTTCTGTACTCCTAGTAATGCTCAAGATAACATCACGGCTGAGTTCAGCTATGGTCAAATATGGTTTCCAGTATAGAACATTTATAGCCGTTTCACGAAGCTACAAGTTACGATTTTACAAGTCTAAACGAGCAACACTTGATCAAACCAACCAATAATGTTGTTTTTGACCAGTGTTGCTACTTTTGACTTGTAAAATCGTAAATTGCACCTTCGTGGGCCACCAGTTGCCTAACACACTGATCGGCAATTAAATAATTTTCTCTTATTTTCTAGATTGCGGAAACCATGAAGAAATACGACACCATCGGACAAGATCTCGTCGCCATGTGCGTGAACGACATCCTATGCGCGGGCGCAGAGCCGTTTGCTTTCCTGGACTACATGGCTTGTGGCAGACTCCAAGTGGACGTGGCTACTACCATAGTGCGGGGCATCGCTGATGCCTGCATACAGTCTGGCTGCGCGTTATTAGGTAAGATGGAAGTAATAGTACATTACATAACTAGGGTGGTAATACAAAGAAAGGCCGAGATCGCAGAAGTTTGCGGTCCGAGCTGCAAGCGAGGGACGTAAATATGCGATCGAGGGCTTTATTACCTCCCGTGTTGTGTACATCATTTTATGTCTACACTTGGCCAGAAAGCGGCTTTTTCCGTACGCGCAGCGTGCGGAAAAAGCCACTTTATGGCCAGGTGTGGCATAAAAGTTTCTAATCACGTACAATTTATAATTAGCTACGGTAATCTAACGGCTTGTTGACAGTTACAGGCGTATATCTGGTACGATTACTGCAGAATATATTTCATGAATAGTGTCATACGAATACGTTTATGAAATAACGTGTTAATGTTTGTGAAGTAAAGAAATGTGTAAATGTTTGCGAAGTTGTTTGGATGTTTATTACAAAATAACGCGGAAACAATTGAAACGAAATGTTGTCATACACGCGGACTAAAGCCTGGATTGAAAGTATTAAAACATAGGATACTTTTTATCCCGATAGGGATTTCCCTTGGGATAATAACGGAAAAAACACGGGCGAAACCCCAGGTACACTCACGGACTTTAATTGTTGAGCCATTTGGGGTTCACCTGACAATAGTCGTGTCATAGATTGTGTATTGCACGACAAAAATAGGCTGAACCCTAAATGGCTTAACAATTAAAGTCCATGACCGTACTTACAAGTCGCGTCACGTAAAAAGAACGCTGGAAGAAAGTAGAGGGGGTGTGTTTGCGCATTGTTACACTCGCGCACGAAAGTACTATGTTTATTGTTTTACTTTTGAACTAGCCTTTTGCTCGCGGCGCGGTTCGATTAACCCGCCCTCCCCGCGTCGCACCTCATACCACCAAATAGATCGATAAATGGCCTAATGCGCAGCTTGACCACCAGCGTTCTTTTTACGTGACGCGACCTGTACCTAAGTTATTATATTCTTCTAATACTTTTTGTTAGGTGGCGAGACCGCAGAAATGCCCTCAATGTACGACATCGGCAAGTACGACCTGGCCGGGTTCGCCGTGGGCGTGGTCGACAACCACAAGCAACTGCCTCGCAGCAGAGAGATCAGGGCCGGTGACGTCGTGCTGGCATTGGCGTCCACTGGCGTCCACAGTAACGGGTACAGTTTGGTGCAGAAGATTATGTTGGAGACTGGACATAGGTGAGTTACACTGTCATTTAGTTACCCCGCAGTAGAGGGGTTTCAATGCAGTCAGATTTAAATCTCTAGGTTTATGGGGGCGCTGATTTCTGACGTGAAGTGAAATGACGTCTGCCATCTTGTAGTTTAAAATGCACGCCATTTTTGACATCACCACAGCCAAAACTCTAGAGATATTGAAATCTGACGAAATAAAAACTGACTAAATAGGAAACTGACCTACTCGGAATCTGACGAAATATGAAACTGACGTATTCGAAATCTGACCTACTAAGAAACTGACAACCTCGGAATCTGGCGAAAATGGAATCTGACCTACTAGGAATCTGACGAAAATGCTATCTGACCTAATAGGAATTTGTCGAAATCGGAATCAGACCTCCCATGGAATCTGCCGAAAACGGGATCTGACCTACATGTCATCTGACGAAATCGGAATCTGACGTACACTACCGAAAGTAAATAATAAGGCACCATATTGAACATGAAGTCACAAGCTATTATTTCATGCTAAACTTCATACTTTCTGAGCGTTTTGGCACTTCATAAAAAGAAGCTGATTTGATCTGTCATCAAATAGCCTATTAGTTTATTAGTTGTTGCTGTATTGACTTTCAGCTACTTCGAAAAGGCTCCATTCAGCAAAACTAACAAAACCTTCGGTGAAGAGTTCCTCGAGCCCACCGGCCTCTACGTGACCGCGTTACTCCCAGCCATCAAGAGGGGCTCCATAAAGGCCCTAGCGCATATTACTGGGGGAGGCCTACTCGAGAATATCCCTAGGATCCTGCCAGCGGGGGTCAAGGTCGTGATGGATGCTGTGAAGTTCAATATCAAACCGATCTTCGGGTGGTTGCAGGCTAAGGGTAAGATTTAAGGGCCGATACAGACGGACTGCAACCCAACTGCAACTCCCTACGATTTGTATGGGAACTGCATCACAACTGCACGCCGACGCGCCGTCGGCGTGCAGTTGTGATGCAGTTCACATACAAATCATAGGGAGTTGCAGTTGGGTTGCAGTCCGTCTGTATCGGCCCTATTACTTCAGTAAATTTTATCCATTAAACCTGTTCCAACTTCTGGGCTCCTGGTACTTTAGATAGACTAGCTACCAGCACTAATTATCGTGGCGTGTTGGGATTGCTGGGGTGCTTTAGGGGACTGTTCCTACTTGTTGCAAGGTTGTAGGAAGGATCATGTAGGCTTATGATGCTACGCTTTGTCACACGATAAATAAATGATAAAGTCTCCGTCACGTTCTGACAATATGTGCGTGAGAGTGACGGATGCTTTATCATTTATTTATCACGCGACAAAGCGTAGCATCATAAACCTACTGTATTCATGCAAGGGATGAATGGTTAAGGTAACCATGGATGGGACTTTATAAGTGAGATTTTCTTAAGACCAAAGGCCACATGAACGGTTCTACCGACTATCAAGGGTTCTATAAACGCCCTAGCCTGTTGTCTACCATTCGATTCTAATCTTGTTTTATTTAAAGATTTCTGCATATTGTATTGTAAGATTTGTACTTGCATCCACGAACGCTGAAGGGTTGCGAAACATCAGGATGTAAAATTAGGATTGTTTGCTGTTTGACACCACATTTCTAAATACATATTAACTGTCGAGGATTTTCAAAACATTATGGATCCTCTTTTTTTTATCAATTATTAGGGTTTTATCTATCATTATTTATTATCTCTAATCACGTTAAAACTTTGTTACAGGTGGTGTATCGGACTTCGAAATGCTCCGCACATTCAACTGCGGTGTAGGGATGGTGGTCATCGTCGACCCAGTGTGCCTCAAAGAAGTGCTGGAGTCTGTAGAGGGGATAACGGTCGTTGGGACTGTCCAGGCTTTGGGCAAGGAAGGTTAGTCATCTGTAACAACATTTTCATAAAAAAACCCGACCGCGGTGCACTTTGAAACTGCATAAAATCCATCATTTTGTTTATTTTAACGAACTTCATACCGAGTGACACTTGCACCATCAAGACGAATCTAATGATGTATCATTTATCAAAATCGGATGTGCCGTTGAGTAGTTACGAGCGGACATAGGAACGGACATACATACATATATACGTACATACATATCGCCTTCGCCGCAATCGGGTAAAAAGAGAAAATCGTGGGGTGGCAACCAAACTAACTAACTCTGTAGCTCAGTGACCCAAAAAGGATCTTCGCTTCCGAAAGGAGAACACGCCACTTAACCCGATCCTGCGCGGTTTCTTGCCAATCCTCGGCTTGAAGCTTACGCAGATCCGCCTTGACCACGTCTCCCCAGCGATATCTAGGGCGACCCACCGGTCGACGGCCAGTTGGTCGCCCTAGGTATGCCCTTTTCGGTGCACGATCCTCTTCCATTCTATGCAGATGACCGAGCCAGCGAAGCCTATGGGACCTTGTTACTCCGATAATATTGGGCTCGGCCATCAACTCCTCAATCTCCGCATTGCCTCGGACCCTAAACTAAACGTGCCATTCTCTCTCTTGGTTGGTCCCAAGATTTTCCGAAGAACTTTCCATTTCGCCACCAGGAGTTGACTACAGTCACACTAACGCTCAAGGAGGAAAGTCAATTCCTGGCAACCAAAACAACATTGAAATTATTGGAATATAAACCGTGCTATACGAGTAAACACTGAAGTAATTAATGAAAATGCTAAGGCTTGGCACACCCGCAGCAAGATATACAAAGCTGCATTGCAGAACTTACACTTGATTCAAAAAGAAACGTAGTAATTTCCTACTCGTAAATCTTAGATTTTGCACAGCTGTTTCATAGAAAAGGTCATGAGCTGGTAAACCAAAATATATCACAGTTGTTTTTTTTTGCATTTACAAACTTGACGCCATAGTAGAAGTTGTTCAAAATCATGGATAGATTGCGGTTTTACTATCTTACCTCCCGTTATACATTTCACCCAGTATTTATTTTTAGTGTTCAGTTAATCGAAACAAATATTCCATCCTTTTCTAAAATAATTGATTAAAATTCTACTGTCGAACATATTTAGGCACTTGAAAAGTTGAACTCCTCTAATAACGAGCAACTTAACTTACCGTTTACAACATCTTGACTCAAACCTATCAGTGGTCTCGCCAGGTGGTCACCAGGTGGCGGTCGAAAACTTTAAGCAAGCAATGGCGCCGTTGACGGAGCCGTTCGGAGGAGCGCACACTGAGAGCCAAAAGTCGCTCTCGTACAAGGACAGTGGAGTGGATATTGAAGCTGGGGACTCATTGGTCTCTCTCATCAAGCCCCTCGCTAGGTAAGTATCCGTGACTCCAAAAGAAAACACAACAGCTACAAAATAAGTATTTCAATCTGTGAACATCCTGGTCACGGCACCAATGTAACTAATGACTGACTCTTGACTGACTCGCACTCTGAGAGCCACAAGTAACTCTTATACAAGAACAGTGGAGTGGATATTGAAGCTGGGGACTCATCTCTCATCAAGCCCCTCGCTAGGATTCCAAAAGAAAATACTACAGCTACAAAATATGAAATTGGCGTAGTGGAAAAATATTTTTTACACATCAAATTTTACCCAAACTTTTTTTTTACGCGATCTTGTCGCGCGATAAGTGAAGTCGCGAACAGTTTTGCTAGCCCGGTTGTGCCTGTATTTACAAGCTATGTTCACTACAGGTCCACATCCCGTTCCGGCGTCTTAGGCGGTCTCGGCGGTTTCGGCGGCTGCTTCCAACTGAAAGCCATTGAACAAGAATACAAGGTAGCATATTTTTCAGATTCTTAAAGTAGGTGTTCTACCTTAGTTAAGGCTGCGTTTTCACCAGAGCTGTGCGAGGCAGCGAAGCGGTGTGCGAAAAATCCACCAATCAACGTCAGGCTAAGGAGCCTCGCTTGGCGTCCAAAGAAGCGTCTTAAAGAAGATACTACTGAATTACTGAACCATATTCTTTTTATACCAATACATTTATGCTCTGGTTGTCAAATAGAATAATCCCATCCCACTATCCCACTAATTCTATAATTGTGAAAGTTTGTGAAGATATTTGTTACTAATAACGCTGTTACTTTGGCATACAAGTAGACTAAGTTCCGGATTGAAACCTAGGATACTTTTTATCTCGGTAAAGACTTCCTTTGGGATGATAACGATAATTAAAACTCTTATGCTTGGTTTTATTTTCCGTCAGAGTAAGGACTTCAAAGATCCTAATACTATAATTCTATTATACAATGCTTTTGTGAGATCTCATTTGGAGACAGCATCTACCGTTTGGAGCCCTTTTTATTTAGTACATATTAATTATATTGAAAAAATTCAAAAAAAAAACTTACGTCGAATGAAGTATAAATTTAAGTCATTTGTAGCTGAAAAAGTAGAAAGTTTGAAGTTGCGAAGAGAAAAAAGGGATATCACATTTTTATTTAAAACTAGCTATTTCCCGCGGCTTCGCCCGCGTTGTTCCCGTTATTGTCCCAAAGAAACTCTTTACCGGGATATAAAGTATCCTTTGTTTCAATCCAGGACTTGGTCTACTTACATGCCAAATTTCTGCTTGATCCATCCAGTTGTTACCCCGTTATTTAGTAACAAACATCTTCACAAACTTTCACATTTAAGTATAATATTAGTGTGAAGATTTTCGAATGTTAAAAGTTTAAATATACAATTTAATATAACCAGAGATCGGAATAGGTAGAGTATATTTACCTAAACTTCGAAGAACATAGTCGAAAAGTGGAGAGTCCCTTACAACAAAATTTTTATCCGGGACTTAAGTCTCGGAATCTTACTAAAAAAATATATTATTGGTATTCTTTAGCACATTTCTCGAACATTCTCAGTAGGTATAGCTGTCTCTTTCTAATAGTGCTGTCTCTTTCACTCCTTCGAGAAATTTCGCCATATACTGAAGTGTAGTTCAAAGGCCCATAAGGGGTCCTGAAAACGGATTTTCAGGTTATTGCGCCATCTGATAGAGGGTGTCCTGGAACAGACTGAAAACATGTTTCAGGCGCCTGAAAACAACGGCAACTTGGGTGAATTTTCAATCTTCTACTATGTGAAAGAGCCACCTCTGAAACGGCCTGAAATCACCTTTCAGCCTGCTGAAAACGCTTCTAAAGCACGGAAAATCATGTTTGAAGTTTTAACCTATACCATCGGCGCAACACACATACACACATTACTTTTGCGCCGGTGGCTCTTTCACATAGTAGAAGATCGAAAATTCACCTAAGTTGCCGTTGTTTTCAGGCGCCTGAAACATGTTTTCAGTCCGTTTCAGAACACCCTCTATAAGATGGCGTAATAACCTGTAAACCCGTTTTCAGGCGTTTTCAGGACCCCTTATGGGCCTTTGAACTACACTTCAGTATAGTTATGGCGAAATTTTCGAAGGAGTGAAAGAGACAGCACTATTAGAAACAGACAGCTATACTGAGAATGCTCGAGAAATGTGCGAAAGAATACCAATAATATATTTTTTAAGTAAGATTCCGGGGCTTAAGTCCCGGAAAAAAATTTAGTTGTAAGGGAGTCTCCACTTTTCGACTTTGTTCTTCGAAGTTTAGGTAAATATACTCTACCTATTCCGATCTCTCTATATAAACTTTCAACCCCTATTTAAACCCCTTAGAGGATGAATTTCGAAAAACGGTGATATCACTTTTCTTGTAATCTAATAAAAAGTCTAAACATGACGTTTCAAACCTCTTACTTCTAAAATCTTAGACTCTCCATACAAATTTTGAACCCGTATTTGAACCCCTTAGGGGATGAATTTTGAAAAATCCTTTCTTAGTGCACCCCTAGACCTTATAAGGAACCTACGTGCTGAATTTGGAATTCCTAGGACCAGCGGTTTGGGCGGTGCGCTGATATACCAACTTTCAACCCCCATTTAAACCCCTCAGAGGATGAATTTCGATAAACGGTGAAATTACTTTTCTTGTAATCTAATAAAAATCTAAACATGAGATTTCAAACCTCTTATTTCTAAAATCGTACTCTCCATACAAATTTTGAACCCCTATTTGAACCCCTTAGGGGGTAAATTTTGAAAAATCCTTTCTTAGTGCACCCCTAGACCTTATAAGGAATCTACGTGTTAAATTTGGAATTCCTAGGACCAGCGGTTTGGGCGGTACGTTGATATACAAACTTTCAACCCCTATTTAAACCCCTTAGGGGATGAATTTTAAAAAATCCTTTTTTAGTGCACCTTTAGACCTTATAAGGAACCTACGTGCTAAATTTGAAATTCCTAGGACCAGCGGTTTGGGCGGTGCGTTGATATACAAACTTTCAACCCCCATTTAAACCCCTCAGAGGATGAATTTCGAAAAACGGTGAAATCATTTTTCTTGTAATCTAATAAAGAGTCTAAACATAATGTTTCAAACCTCTTACTTCTAAAATCGTAGACTCTCCATACCACTCTGTCAAGAGTGATACCGACGAAGAAGAAGACTCTCCATACAAACTTTGAACCCCTATTTGAACCCCTTAGGGGATGAATTTTGAAAAATCCTTTCTTAGTGCACCCCTAAACCTTATAAGGAACCTACATGCTAAATTTGGAATTCTTAGGACCAGTGGTTTGGGCTGTGCGTTGATAAATAAACTTTCAACCCCCATTTAAACCCTTTAGGGGATGAATTTTGAAAAATCCTTTCTTAGTGCACCCCTAGACTTTATAAGGAACCTACGTGCTAAATTTCGAATTCCTAGGACCAGCGGTTTGGGCGGTACGTTGATATACAAACTTTCAACCCCCATTTAAACCCCTTAGGGGATGAATTTCGAAAAACGGTGAAATTACTTTTCTTTAAATCTAATAAAGAGTCTACACATAAAGTTTCAAACCTCTTACTTCTAAAATCGTAGACTCTCCATACAAACTTTGAACCCCTATTTGAACCCCTTAGGGGGTAAATTTTGAAAAATTCTTTCTAACTGCACCCCTAGACCTTATAAGGAACCTACATGCTAAATTTGGAATTCCTGGGACCAGGGGTTTGGGCTGTGCGTTGATAAACAAACTTTCAACCCCCATTTAAACCCCTTAGGGGACGAATTTTGAAAAATCCTTTCTTAGTGCACCCCTAGACCTTATAAGGAACCTACGTGCTAAATTTCGAATTCCTAGGGCCAGCGGTTTGGGCGGTACGTTGATATACAAACTTTCAACCCCCATTTAAACCCCTTAGGGGATGAATTTTAAAAAATCCTTTCTTAGTGCACCTCTAGACCTTATAAGGAACCTACGTGCTAAATTTGGAATTCCTAGGACCAGCGGTTTGGACTGTGCGTTGATAAACAAACTTTCAACCCCCATTTAAACCCCTTAGGGGATGAATTTCGAAAAACGGTGAAATCAATTTTCTTGTAATCTAATAAAGAGTCTAAACATGAAGTTTCAAATCTCTTACTTCTAAAATCGTAGACTCTCCATACAAACTTTGAACCCCTATTTGAACCCCTTAGGGGGTAAATTTTGAAAAATCCTTTCTTAGTGCACCTCTAGACCTTATAAGGAACCTACATGCTAAATTTGGAATTCCTAGGACCAGCGGTTTGGGCTGTGCGTTGATATGTCAGTCAGTCAGTCAGTCAGTCAGTCAGTCAGTCAATCAGTCAGTTTCTTCTTTTATATATTTAGATACTGAATAATCTAATCGATTCACAGAATCTTGTTAGTAAAATATCTATTAAATGTCCTTCTTTTCGTACCCGGTCCACTACATTATTCTCAACCTCGTTTAGTCGCAAATCTTATGTTAAAAACGGTTACATAACGAGAGCATGCAATACTTATAATAAAAAATATCATAATCTAGATTTATTTCATCTTAAATATCCTCAATTTGTTTCAGCAATTAAAAAAGTGAAAAATAAATAATGTTAAATACCTACTAAAAAGATAAATAAAAACTTCACACCGAACATGTAATATATATATACATATAATTATGATTATTGTGAAGTATGTAACTCAGTTACTTCAGTATCTACTTAGGTACTACTCTGTTTTAGTCATGTTAACTCTTTATAGATTAAGTATGTGAAATATTATACCAATAAGCTAATGACTTAAGTACACTTTGAGCAAAATTGTATAAACTTTCAGTGAAAGCTGCCATGGCTTATGTATCAACATTACTTGTATCAATTTTTGTGTTATTATCTGCTGTATGTTTCCCTATTAATAAAATAAAAAAAATAATAAAAAAATAATGACGCAGGCGAAACCGCGGTTAAATTCTAGTATTTAATAAACCTTACTCTTCGAAAAGTATTTCGTGTCAATTTATTTTAAATGACTTAAACTCTAAACTTTCTTTCAGGACCCAGTCCTAGTCCTGGCCTCTGACGGCGTCGGGACCAAACTAAAAATCGCCCAGAAGATCAACCAGCACAACACCATCGGCATAGATCTCGTGGCCATGTGTGTGAACGATATCCTCTGCAACGGCGCCAGTCCACTAACGTTCCTGGATTACTTCGCCTGTGGCCGGCTGGATGTTACCGTGGCTCGAGCCGTGGTCTCCGGCGTGGCTGAGGGCTGTAGACAGGCGCAGGCCGCTCTCATAGGTAAAACTGTAAATCTTGTCTAGCCTTAGCTCTCTAAACTCGACAACCTTATAGTATAACACGATTTCAACCACCCAGCCAGCGCTAAGTTTGATAACAGGTCGGAATGATTGTTATTTATCGCATAGCATGTGGATTTGTCATCATTCATCATAGTTGCCAGGAGTAGAGTTGTGCCCGCTCGTTCTTTGAAAAGAGCGCTCCGATCTCGATCAATCGGTCAAGGGAACTCATCAGATCTACAAATCCGGTAATAATATTGACGGCAACTCAAGTTAACGGCGTTCAAAGTATGTCACCGCCACTTTTTAGCACGCGAGGTACATAGACTGGATATATTTCTGTGATGTTGATTGGTTGTTTAGGTGGGGAGACAGCGGAGATGCCAGGAATGTATGACCCGGGAGTATATGACATCGCGGGCTTCGCGCTCGGAGTTGTGGAGCGCTCGCACATCCTGCCCAAAATACAGGACATCACGGTAAGGGACATTCTGCTACCGGTTCGTTAAAACCAAATTTCAGAATACCTTATATCCAATGCATCCAGATCTCAAAAAGCCCTGGTGGGCATTTCTCCAGAAATATGTCTGCGGTCACCTCATTCATCTGGCCCTTTTTCATAGTAAATGTATGGAGACAGATGAATGAGTCGCAGACATATTTCTGGAGAAATGCCTTGGTGTCAAAACACAATGTTCTCATAATGACTATTTTTTTTTCTCAAAACATTTAATGTTTAATCCGTACGAAGTTTTAATGGACGTTGTCGTATAAAGACTGAAGTTCTTTACATAACTTTGTCTAAATGCATGAATATCATAATGACACATTCTCGAAATGCCTAAAATTTTACGACTCATCCAAAAAATATATTGAATTCAGGCATTTTTAATTGCGTGTTTATAACGATAGCATATGCCCTAAAAATCAATCCATTATCATATAGTCTCATGGTACTTCCGCCAAATGTATTTTAAGTATTCTGAAAGACATTTTGATTTTCAGATGTTTTGAATTCAAGTCTTCATTAGATTTAGGCGTACCAATATTTAGTAATTGTTCGTTTCAGGTCAATGTTTTTAAGAAATTATTTGCCTTGTTTCGTGAATGAGTCAATTAGAAACTTAGGTGTTATACGACTAAGTGAAATTGGATTTTAGTCCAATTAATAAATAAGTCATTATGAAATTAAGCCGTAACGAACCGGTAACGTCATTTTTTGTAGAGCATTGCCTTGAAACGCTGGGAGCGAATTCCAGAACTCGACGACGTCTAGAGTTTTCTAGGCTTTCTGTTAGAGTTAGTTGGCAAGTTTGGCACATGGGGTATTATATTCCAAGTCAAGCGGACAGGTGAAAAATATTCATGTGTCCGATTTTAGTGATATTTGATTTAGCTGGACATATATAAGCCCTCGACCCAAATATGCAATATTTTTGCAGTACAATATACAGGGTGTCTGGGCAACGATGTCGGAGCTTTTAAGGGCGTATAGTACTATTGATCTTATTGATAAATCTCCAAGCGGATTTATTTTTGAGTAGATGGTAATTAAATGGCGGCAATTTAAACATTTCAAATAACTGAGCACGGGCGCACGTGGTAATTTTGCCATTATGTGTCCATTATCCGTCCTGCAAATGCAAAAAGAGTATTATTGGATAGCTAAATGTGTAATCAATCAATTAAAACTAATAATTTTATTCAAATATTCCAATAACAGTGTTTAAATTAATAAAAGTAAATAATCATGACAAAGACGCATTACTTTTACAGTTTTTAATTTTTTACCATCCACTAAAAAAAAACCACGTGGTGATTTATCGATAAAATCGATTGTACTAATACGCCCGTAAAAGCTCCCACATCGTTGTCCAGACACCCTGAATAGTTTATGAGTTCAAGGTCATTGAAGTTTTGATTAACTGACGAGTCTGCGCTACTTCAAACCCAAGTACCAAGTGTTAAATAGGTATAATTAAATAAACAAAGTAAGGGAATGCTCATAAGACTTAATAAGCTACCAAACTGCATTTTTATTTTAAATTAAAAATTAAAATAAATAATAAAAAAATTGTTTCAAACTTCATTTTTCTGGACCATAGTCCAGAACGGGAATCGAATTCGGTACCTCTGGATTTCCGGCCCAGCGTCTCAACCATTCGACCACCAGAGCACCCAGCAAGTGCCCTCAATTTTGTTTAATAGGATTTTTACCTATTAGTATTTAATGCGGGTAAATTACACCACATTTTTAATTTACATATATCTATGTTCCTGTATGTTTGACAGGTCGGCGACACGATCATCGGTTTGCCTTCCAACGGGATCCATAGCAACGGGTTCAGTTTGATCCACAAGCTTGTGAAGAAAGCGGGCTTGACTCTCAACGATAAGGCGCCGTTCAGCAAAGAAGGGTTGACATTGGGTAAGTGCCATGTACATACGAAGCCAATGTTAACTGACCACCCACAGACTTCAACACGTTGACAAAGTTGACATTCGTTTACAAATGTAAAGTTAACAGTTGTACCAGATTCTACAGGCAATAATGCCGCAGGGCAAAAGCCGTACATGTAATTTGCTATGATTGCGTGACCTAGAAATGCCTATAATGAATAAAGACAGCCCTCGATCGCATATTTACGTCTCGACTTTTCTTTGTTTTACCACCCTAGTTGTATAATGTACTATTTTTTCCTCAACAGGTGAAGAACTGATAAAACCGACCCGCATCTACGTCCGATCGGTGCTGCCGGCCCTGCAACGGGGTTTGGTGAAGGCAGTGGCTCACATCACGGGAGGAGGGCTCCTCGACAACATCCCGCGCGTCACGCCCGAGTGGGTGCGCGCGCGCCTCAACGCGCACTGGTGGAACGTGCACCCGGTAACCTTAGCTACATACATATATAGCGAGGTTTGGTGAAGGCGGCGGCCACATCACGGGAGGAGGGCTCCTGGACAACATCCCGCGCGTCACGCCCGAGTGGGTGCGCGCGCGCCTCAACGCGCACTGGTGGAACGTGCACCCGGTAACCTTAGCTACATACATATATAGCGAGGTTTGGTGAAGGCGGCGGCCACATCACGGGAGGAGGGCTCCTGGACAACATCCCGCGCGTCACGCCCGAGTGGGTGCGCGCGCGCCTCAACGCGCACTGGTGGAACGTGCACCCGGTAACCTTAGCTACATACATATATAGCGAGGTTTGGTGAAGGCGGCGGCCACATCACGGGAGGAGGGCTCCTGGACAACATCCCGCGCGTCACGCCCGAGTGGGTGCGCGCGCGCCTCAACGCGCACTGGTGGAACGTGCACCCGGTAACCTTAGCTACATACATATATAGCGAGGTTTGGTGAAGGCGGCGGCCACATCACGGGAGGAGGGCTCCTGGACAACATCCCGCGCGTCACGCCCGAGTGGGTGCGCGCGCGCCTCAACGCGCACTGGTGGAACGTGCACCCGGTAACCTTAGCTACATACATATATAGCGAGGTTTGGTGAAGGCGGCGGCCACATCACGGGAGGAGGGCTCCTGGACAACATCCCGCGCGTCACGCCCGAGTGGGTGCGCGCGCGCCTCAACGCGCACTGGTGGAACGTGCACCCGGTAACCTTAGCTACATACATATATAGCGAGGTTTGGTGAAGGCGGCGGCCACATCACGGGAGGAGGGCTCCTGGACAACATCCCGCGCGTCACGCCCGAGTGGGTGCGCGCGCGCCTCAACGCGCACTGGTGGAACGTGCACCCGGTAACCTTAGCTACATACATATATAGCGAGGTTTGGTGAAGGCGGCGGCCACATCACGGGAGGAGGGCTCCTGGACAACATCCCGCGCGTCACGCCCGAGTGGGTGCGCGCGCGCCTCAACGCGCACTGGTGGAACGTGCACCCGGTAACCTTAGCTACATACATATATAGCGAGGTTTGGTGAAGGCGGCGGCCACATCACGGGAGGAGGGCTCCTGGACAACATCCCGCGCGTCACGCCCGAGTGGGTGCGCGCGCGCCTCAACGCGCACTGGTGGAACGTGCACCCGGTAACCTTAGCTACATACATATATAGCGAGGTTTGGTGAAGGCGGCGGCCACATCACGGGAGGAGGGCTCCTCGACAACATCCCGCGCGTCACGCCCGAGTGGGTGCGCGCGCGCCTCAACGCGCACTGGTGGAACGTGCACCCGGTAACCTTAGCTACATACATATATAGCGAGGTTTGGTGAAGGCGGCGGCCACATCACGGGAGGAGGGCTCCTGGACAACATCCCGCGCGTCACGCCCGAGTGGGTGCGCGCGCGCCTCAACGCGCACTGGTGGAACGTGCACCCGGTAACCTTAGCTACATACATATATAGCGAGGTTTGGTGAAGGCGGCGGCCACATCACGGGAGGAGGGCTCCTGGACAACATCCCGCGCGTCACGCCCGAGTGGGTGCGCGCGCGCCTCAACGCGCACTGGTGGAACGTGCACCCGGTAACCTTAGCTACATACATATATAGCGAGGTTTGGTGAAGGCGGCGGCCACATCACGGGAGGAGGGCTCCTGGACAACATCCCGCGCGTCACGCCCGAGTGGGTGCGCGCGCGCCTCAACGCGCACTGGTGGAACGTGCACCCGGTAACCTTAGCTACATACATATATAGCGAGGTTTGGTGAAGGCGGCGGCCACATCACGGGAGGAGGGCTCCTCGACAACATCCCGCGCGTCACGCCCGAGTGGGTGCGCGCGCGCCTCAACGCGCACTGGTGGAACGTGCACCCGGTAACCTTAGCTACATACATATATAGCGAGGTTTGGTGAAGGCGGCGGCCACATCACGGGAGGAGGGCTCCTGGACAACATCCCGCGCGTCACGCCCGAGTGGGTGCGCGCGCGCCTCAACGCGCACTGGTGGAACGTGCACCCGGTAACCTTAGCTACATACATATATAGCGAGGTTTGGTGAAGGCGGCGGCCACATCACGGGAGGAGGGCTCCTGGACAACATCCCGCGCGTCACGCCCGAGTGGGTGCGCGCGCGCCTCAACGCGCACTGGTGGAACGTGCACCCGGTAACCTTAGCTACATACATATATAGCGAGGTTTGGTGAAGGCGGCGGCCACATCACGGGAGGAGGGCTCCTGGACAACATCCCGCGCGTCACGCCCGAGTGGGTGCGCGCGCGCCTCAACGCGCACTGGTGGAACGTGCACCCGGTAACCTTAGCTACATACATATATAGCGAGGTTTGGTGAAGGCGGCGGCCACATCACGGGAGGAGGGCTCCTGGACAACATCCCGCGCGTCACGCCCGAGTGGGTGCGCGCGCGCCTCAACGCGCACTGGTGGAACGTGCACCCGGTAACCTTAGCTACATACATATATAGCGAGGTTTGGTGAAGGCGGCGGCCACATCACGGGAGGAGGGCTCCTGGACAACATCCCGCGCGTCACGCCCGAGTGGGTGCGCGCGCGCCTCAACGCGCACTGGTGGAACGTGCACCCGGTAACCTTAGCTACATACATATATAGCGAGGTTTGGTGAAGGCGGCGGCCACATCACGGGAGGAGGGCTCCTGGACAACATCCCGCGCGTCACGCCCGAGTGGGTGCGCGCGCGCCTCAACGCGCACTGGTGGAACGTGCACCCGGTAACCTTAGCTACATACATATATAGCGAGGTTTGGTGAAGGCGGCGGCCACATCACGGGAGGAGGGCTCCTGGACAACATCCCGCGCGTCACGCCCGAGTGGGTGCGCGCGCGCCTCAACGCGCACTGGTGGAACGTGCACCCGGTAACCTTAGCTACATACATATATAGCGAGGTTTGGTGAAGGCGGCGGCCACATCACGGGAGGAGGGCTCCTGGACAACATCCCGCGCGTCACGCCCGAGTGGGTGCGCGCGCGCCTCAACGCGCACTGGTGGAACGTGCACCCGGTAACCTTAGCTACATACATATATAGCGAGGTTTGGTGAAGGCGGCGGCCACATCACGGGAGGAGGGCTCCTGGACAACATCCCGCGCGTCACGCCCGAGTGGGTGCGCGCGCGCCTCAACGCGCACTGGTGGAACGTGCACCCGGTAACCTTAGCTACATACATATATAGCGAGGTTTGGTGAAGGCGGCGGCCACATCACGGGAGGAGGGCTCCTGGACAACATCCCGCGCGTCACGCCCGAGTGGGTGCGCGCGCGCCTCAACGCGCACTGGTGGAACGTGCACCCGGTAACCTTAGCTACATACATATATAGCGAGGTTTGGTGAAGGCGGCGGCCACATCACGGGAGGAGGGCTCCTGGACAACATCCCGCGCGTCACGCCCGAGTGGGTGCGCGCGCGCCTCAACGCGCACTGGTGGAACGTGCACCCGGTAACCTTAGCTACATACATATATAGCGAGGTTTGGTGAAGGCGGCGGCCACATCACGGGAGGAGGGCTCCTCGACAACATCCCGCGCGTCACGCCCGAGTGGGTGCGCGCGCGCCTCAACGCGCACTGGTGGAACGTGCACCCGGTAACCTTAGCTACATACATATATAGCGAGGTTTGGTGAAGGCGGCGGCCACATCACGGGAGGAGGGCTCCTGGACAACATCCCGCGCGTCACGCCCGAGTGGGTGCGCGCGCGCCTCAACGCGCACTGGTGGAACGTGCACCCGGTAACCTTAGCTACATACATATATAGCGAGGTTTGGTGAAGGCGGCGGCCACATCACGGGAGGAGGGCTCCTGGACAACATCCCGCGCGTCACGCCCGAGTGGGTGCGCGCGCGCCTCAACGCGCACTGGTGGAACGTGCACCCGGTAACCTTAGCTACATACATATATAGCGAGGTTTGGTGAAGGCGGCGGCCACATCACGGGAGGAGGGCTCCTGGACAACATCCCGCGCGTCACGCCCGAGTGGGTGCGCGCGCGCCTCAACGCGCACTGGTGGAACGTGCACCCGGTAACCTTAGCTACATACATATATAGCGAGGTTTGGTGAAGGCGGCGGCCACATCACGGGAGGAGGGCTCCTCGACAACATCCCGCGCGTCACGCCCGAGTGGGTGCGCGCGCGCCTCAACGCGCACTGGTGGAACGTGCACCCGGTAACCTTAGCTACATACATATATAGCGAGGTTTGGTGAAGGCGGCGGCCACATCACGGGAGGAGGGCTCCTGGACAACATCCCGCGCGTCACGCCCGAGTGGGTGCGCGCGCGCCTCAACGCGCACTGGTGGAACGTGCACCCGGTAACCTTAGCTACATACATATATAGCGAGGTTTGGTGAAGGCGGCGGCCACATCACGGGAGGAGGGCTCCTGGACAACATCCCGCGCGTCACGCCCGAGTGGGTGCGCGCGCGCCTCAACGCGCACTGGTGGAACGTGCACCCGGTAACCTTAGCTACATACATATATAGCGAGGTTTGGTGAAGGCGGCGGCCACATCACGGGAGGAGGGCTCCTGGACAACATCCCGCGCGTCACGCCCGAGTGGGTGCGCGCGCGCCTCAACGCGCACTGGTGGAACGTGCACCCGGTAACCTTAGCTACATACATATATAGCGAGGTTTGGTGAAGGCGGCGGCCACATCACGGGAGGAGGGCTCCTGGACAACATCCCGCGCGTCACGCCCGAGTGGGTGCGCGCGCGCCTCAACGCGCACTGGTGGAACGTGCACCCGGTAACCTTAGCTACATACATATATAGCGAGGTTTGGTGAAGGCGGCGGCCACATCACGGGAGGAGGGCTCCTGGACAACATCCCGCGCGTCACGCCCGAGTGGGTGCGCGCGCGCCTCAACGCGCACTGGTGGAACGTGCACCCGGTAACCTTAGCTACATACATATATAGCGAGGTTTGGTGAAGGCGGCGGCCACATCACGGGAGGAGGGCTCCTGGACAACATCCCGCGCGTCACGCCCGAGTGGGTGCGCGCGCGCCTCAACGCGCACTGGTGGAACGTGCACCCGGTAACCTTAGCTACATACATATATAGCGAGGTTTGGTGAAGGCGGCGGCCACATCACGGGAGGAGGGCTCCTGGACAACATCCCGCGCGTCACGCCCGGGTGGATGGTGGAACGTGCACCCGGTAACTCTCCTCTCGACTACACTTGCATCTTACAAGATAAACCGCAATCTCAACAGTCTAGGTACTGTTTCTTTTAAAAAATAAAGGAATGTTTCCTTTCAGTAAAATGAGCTAACTAATAGTATTTTATGCAACAGTTGTGAATGTGAAAATTGCGAATGGCGCGAGTTGCGATACGAGCCGCCGCGGCGGCGAGTATCGCGAATAGAGACGCCATGAGGGTTTTTTGACTTAATTATACAACTTTGCATACAATACTTTTTCTACGACTAAGTAGGTTTTAAAATATAAAATTAAACATAGCACGCAAACAAGGCAAATATGACATATGACTGACAGTATATGTCTGTCTATGGTAAACTTTTTTTTAATTTGACGTATACTCGCTAGTGACACGCAGTGACGATATTAAAAATACTTTTTTTATGTTGGCATCAATGAATTTATTTCGGAAAGTTTTGTTTTTCTTAAAAACCGTAGGAATTTAATTGTTTGTTAAGTTGGTAGTTATGCATGTTTATCGTAAAGTTAGAACTGAGCGCTCAATCCTTGACCTAAGTTTAACCTAGATTTAGAAGTCTGTGTCTGCTAGCGGTATCGTTTTGCGACTATAACGACACTAGTGCTGTTATGGGGAATAGAGTATAGACTTCTCTGAACTCATATTATGTATGTTCTTATATTAGTGTTCCTGACCAAGTAAAAGACAGATAAAAGTACAGGAGTAGAAAAAGGATTTAAGGGGATTCCCCTCCAGGGCCCACAGATTTTTTCCACCCTGTATAAATACCAGTGGCGTGGCGTTGAAGAAATCCTTGGGCAAGCCGGAGCAGCTTTGGCTTCAATTTTCTTTAAGAGCACTAGAATAAGTGCTGATCTGCCTAATATTAGGCAAGCCGATAGGAATCGAGTTCTGTGGATCAAGTGTTGATATTAACATGGTGTATGCAGGTGTTCGCGTGGATCGCGGACGCGGGTTCCGTCTCGGACGAGGAGATGCTGCGCACCTTCAACTGCGGCATCGGCATGGTGCTCATAGTCTCGCCCGAGGACCAGGCCGAGGTGAGATAGTTTACATTTTCATCACGCTTGCTCGTAATAGTACATTTCTTACTAGGTAAAACAAAGAATGTCTCAGATCGCAGGTTTCTTTTAATAATAATAATAACAAATTCATTTATTTCAGGCCCGTGGGCCCATATAAGTGTTAGTAACTAGTAGTTTGTGTCACAAGGGAGCAAAATGACATATTTACGGCGAGGGCGTACATTGAATCCTGAACGAAGCGAAGGATTCTACAATTGAATCCCGGGCGTAGCGAGGGATTCTAAAGTAGAATCCGGAGCATAGTGAGGGATTCAAGTGTTAACGCCCGTGGTGAAAATAATTTTGCTACCTTGTGACATATACTGCTTTTCACACCGACTATGAGGAAAATTCAAATACAAACGCTACCTACCAAAATAACGAAATATATAGTGAATCAAAGAGCATCACATATTTTTAATAAAATGAAATGTTAAATTTATAGTCTCTTATTATTTTATAAAACGTTAATTATTTTTTACGGACGGGACGAATTTAATACTTTCATATTATATTTATGGCCATCGCCAGCGGCTCGGACCGCAAACACCTGTGATCTGGGCCATTCCTGATTATACCGCCCTCTGTGTGTAATATACTAATAAAGCTGTCTATGGTACGGCATATTCTAAGTAGGTTCAAACTAAAAATACCCTGTTGTCCTTGAACAGAAAAGTATCACTTTGATCCCTCTTATGGGGGAGCAAAATACTTTTTTCTGAATAGGAGGTGTGAAAAAGTTACTTAGGAACTAGGTTAGGAAGGTACATTCTTATACTACTTAGATTAAAAACATTACTACGACATACAATATAATTTTACAATTACCTATTTGCAATAACGCACCACAGTTTTGACCTGTTCAATCCAGTGTGCCAGGATTGCACAGTCAAATCTTCCCGCGATCATTTTCAGGATGCTGTCGTGGCTTCTTCTAGTGCGACTCATGAGAGATGCAATTTTCTCTTTTTATCTATATATGTAACATAAAAATGTGGTGTAATTTACCCGCATTAAAAACTAATAAAGAGATATCATATTTCTTTCATATAGTACCGATATTTTGTTTCCAGGTGATGAACATAACGCGATCCTTCGGTGCCATGGTGATCGGCAGCATCCAAGCGCGGCCGCCAGGCGGCGCCAGAGTGTTGGTGGACAACTTCCCCTCCGCACTCGACTTCACCCGGAGAATGCCCACTCTGCCCAGCAAAAAGGTAAGAATAACTGGCCAAGAGCATGTCGGACCATGCTCAATGTAGGGTTCCATAGCCATAACTACAAGGAAATGTGCTACAGATAAAAATAAAGCTAAAAATAAACAACTGGCAAAAGGTCTTAAATGCCGTGTAAATCAATGGCACTTAAGACCTTTTGGTTGAAAAGTTTTTCAGCAATAACTTCAAAACGGTTTATTCGTTACTATTCAAAATAATTTTCGTTGAATGTATTTATTAAGCGTTACCTTCCTGATTTTTTTCATATTTTTTGGATTTACGGTTCAAAAGTTAAAGGGGGGGGACACAATTTATGCAACTTTCGGAGCGATTATTTCCGAAAGTATTCACTTAAATCGAAAAAAGTACATAAAAGCCTTATAATGTTTTTAAAAGAACTATCGAATTATGTACCTCACGTTGACATTTGCTGAAAAAAAATTTTTTTAGCTTCTTACATGTATGGAGTGCCCCCCCCTAGATTTTTTTATTTTTATTATTTAAATAGCAAACTTAGTGGCGGCATCTACAAGACATCTATATTCCAAATTTCATCAGTATACGTCTTGTAGTTTTTGAGTAAAATGCCTGTGACATACGGACGGACGGACGGACGGACGGACATGACGAAACTATAAGGGTTCCTTTTTAGCCATTTTGGCTACGGAACCCTAAAAAATAAAATGCCATTGTCATCTGATTTACATATCCTTGCAAAATTTCAGCTCAAACGGAAACCGAGAAGGGGCTCAAATTTAAAATCTTGCAAAAATTTATTACAGTCAGACAGAGTGAAACTGTATTAAAATGTCACATATTTATTTATGCCACACGCGTACAAAAAATGCCGCTTCCTGGCCAAGTGTAGACATAAAATGATGTACACAACACGGGAGGTAATAAAGAAAGCCCTCGATCGCATATTTACGTCCCTCGCTCGCAGCTCGGGCCGCAAACATCTGCGATCTCGGCCCTTTGTTTTACTACCCTAACCCTGACAAAAAAAAACTGTTTAGTCCGTCAGTTAGATTATTAAAAAATATTGTACACGTATTTTTTCTTTTGTTTGACAAACAAAAAATGACAAGGATAGAGTGCTTAGAAGTTTCGAGTGACGGCACTCCTAGATACAATTTTCACCTCGGAGCGACGTCACAAGCCCCCACTCCAGAAGTTTGATGATCTATAACTTTGTCGATTTTTAATATTTTGATAAACCAAAAAATACGTGTCCCATATTTTTCCATAATCTAACTGACGGACTAAATAGAATTATAAAGTTTTAACCCAGTCGTCATCCGTATTGTGTAATGTACAATTGCAGGTCGCGGTGCTAGTATCCGGCAACGGCAGTAACTTGCAAGCATTACTGGACACGACCCGTGACCCAACGCAGTGTATGTACGCGGATATCGCCCTTGTTATTAGTAACAAGAAGGACGCTTTCGCCTTGAAGCGAGCGGAGAACGCCGGAGTACCTTCCTTGGTAAGTCTACAGCAGTGTTTTTCAAACTATTTTATGGCACGACCCCCTTTGTATGCGAAAATATTTCGCGACCCCCTCCACGATTTCTAACCTCAATTTTATTCTGTTACACTTTTGAGCTGTTTGTTTTTTTTTTTTACCTGAGGATTCTCGATCGTCGTGACCCCCTTATAGAGGCTCTGCGACTCACACTTTGAAAAACACTGGTCTACAGCAACAAGAAGCTATAGCTTGGTCACTCGAGGTGGTCCGGCTAGCGACCTGGTTCGACCCCAGGGAACGCCACGGCCCGACCACTTGGTCAGAAGATTGCTATGCCCGATAAGGGTCGCAAGTTAGTCAGGCATAAAAAAAACCTAAAGCTTGGCAACTTCGTTGGTGACACTCCCATGGTCCACGGCGGGGGACGATGACGTATTGCGCACCGCTATTATTAAACCGCGATTCCGAAGTACCGTTACCACAAAAGTACATACAATGAATAAATACAAATTTAAGTAAATCTATGATATCTAAGTGCACTTATAGATAATAGATTTACAACGTATGCTCCATTATAATGATTCGCTACATACATGTTACAGCTATACCTATTCTTGGTAGATGTTGTGTCATTTGTTTTATAAAAAAAATATGAAACTCGACAGTATTTGACAAATCTGTCGTTATTTTCCAAATAATTAATATGACATTCATGCCATTTTATTTAAGTAGGTAGTATAATTTATGTTTTATCCCAAGCTTTAGAAGTTTTTCGTACTGAAATAAGTATTTTCATTTATCTGCACACTCTACCATCTACCATTGATATTGTCATTTCATGTATTAATTCAGAAACGACATATGTGCTCAGTCGTATTCTAATCCCTTCGATTCTTTCGTTTTGAACCCCCCCCCCCGACCTGGTTTGACCCCAGGGAACGCCACGGCCCCCGCCTGGTACGACTTTTGCCATGCCCAATAAGGGTTGCAAATTTGTCAGGGTTCAAAAAAAATGTTTTGAACTTCCTCTGACCAATCCGGTCGCTAAAGGGTGGATTTCACAGCATTTCTACCGCCGTCATCACCAACCCCGATATTATGATGACATCTTTTTAAAAATGACATATTTTTTGATCAAAACATGCAAAACATGTACCATATTCGGATGTTATTATAATAATGGGACACATTCATAAAGAGAATCGTCGAAATTTCGGGATTGGTGATGACGGCGGTTGAAACGCTCTGAAATCCACCCTGAAGTTCAGAGAGAGAGAAAACTATATTGCTTGTATATTCAGGTATTCAACTATAAAGACTACACCTCCCGGGAAGAGTTCGACCGCGCCATCACAGCTGCCCTGGAGGCGCACAAAATTGACATCGTCTGTCTCGCGGGCTACATGAGGATACTGTCCGGGGAATTTGTGCAAAAGTGAGTTCAGTATAACCTACAGTCCAGGGCGCCGTGGGCCAGTACAACCCGACCAACTTTAACCACGTATTCCTGATGGTATTACAAGTAAATAACGTTATATCAACATAGTTCGAATTTTGTCATTTTACATTAATAGTCTTATGGAACAAAATAAATCAATAAATTCAGTCCCTCGTTATAAACATGTCCTTACTGGAGGAAAAGTTATTGAAAAGGAAAAAAAAAGCTAAAATGGAAACGAAAGGTCAATATGTTGGCTTTGTAATCGCTTACCATGTAATACTGCGAAGGTTAATTGCTGAGGTTAAAGGATTTGAAAAAATCAGTAAAAGTATCTTAGTCACATTTATTAGGGCTTGTTACACACTTGGGAGTTTTTATTTTATAAATGATGAATATCTCGGAAAGTAAGCGTTAATCGACTATACGTCACATAACTTTTTTACTTCTAATAGTTGTTAGAATGTATGGTTAAAGTTGGTCGGGTTATACGGGCCCACGGTGTATACAAGGTGTTACACCACCTATTGAAAACCTCGGACACCCCAACTGATTTATATTATTCTGAATAAAATTAGTCTACAGTATTTGTTTTTAAATCCGTGTATTATTGCCAATGATATTAGTGTGTGCAATCGTAACTTTTTGACTGGGCAATATAAAAAGAGGAAATTAAAAAACATGTATTAAAATATAATGTAATCGATTTTACTCTTTATTCTGAATAAACAGTTTTCAGGTTTTAATTTCCTGTCAAGTTTGAAAACTAAACGCAGTTCTTAGCATTATCTATGGACTGTGGACTTTTGTCTTGTTTTTTTTTCTAGTAAATGTGATGAAAAACATTGTATGTATCACGGGCAGTAAGGGGATTACAAACTCGAGTTATTAAAAGACCTCGACCTACGGCGTTGGGCTCCTAATAGACTCTCGTTAGTAATCCCCTTCTTACTACCCTCGGTGCACAATGTACTATTATGCCACACCTGGCCATAAAGTGATTTTTTTACGCACGCTGCGGGTACGGAAAAAGCCGTTTTCTGGCCAAGTGTAGACATAAAATGATGTACACAACATGGGAGGTAATAAAGAAAGTCCTCGAGCGCATATTTACGTCCCTCGCTTGCAGCTCGGGCCGCAAACTTCTGCGATCTCGGCCTTTCTTTGTATTATCACCCTAGTTGTGTAATGTACTAATTAAAATGTGTTCCCAGATGGAAAGGCAAGCTAGTAAACATCCACCCGTCGTTGCTCCCCCTGCATCCCGGGCTAGAAGCCGCCAAACAGTGTCTGGACGCCGGCGACCGGGAGAGCGGCTGCACAATACATTTTGTCGACGTAAGTGTTTACAGTTTATACTACACTAGCATTTTCCCGCGGCTTCGCCCGCGTTGTTCCCGTTATTGTCCCAAAGGAACTCTTTACCGGGATATAAAGTATCCTATGTTTCAATCCAGGACTTGGTCTACTTGCATGCCAAATTTCAGCTTGATCCATCCAGTTGCTATCCCGTTATTAGGTAACAAACATCCAAACATCTTCACAAACTTTCGCATTTATAATATTAGTGGGATTTTAGTCATACAGTATGCAAACTTACGAAAACCATTTATTTAAATCCGGATAAGAATCTGGTATATAAATTATTGAAATACTAACACTTTTTAAAATTTTTAATTGAAATACAAATTAAAATTTAATTAATTAATGATTCTATTACATCCTGTATTATTTGTTTACAATTGTAACATTTGGGCGATTCCGCTGGAGGCGCACCTTGACATCAATTTGCAAGTCCCAATATTTCTTACTTTTTTTAATACCATCGTGTAGGGTGAGGTCCTAAATTAATTGTTATGGACTTAACTTCATATAAAGGATGTTAACGCGCTTGAGAAAGTTAGCATTCTAAGATATAGGACCAACTGCGAATCATACGATGTTGCACCCGGGATCGTTTTAACAGTGAATAATTTATTAATAGTTTTTGTTTTTAATACTTTTATTTATGTTTCTATAGTTGATTGTTTATTGTCTTTCAATATAAATAGGCAAAACATTTTAAACATTTGACAATTAAAAGAAATTTCTGATTTCATACTATGATCGGGAGAGGCGGGCCGATTTGGTTGCACCCGCAATAGCACTTTAACCCTCTCTTGTGGCTATTTGAACATTTATTTTAAATGTTTATACACAAATCTATAGAAAAGAGGTTAAAAAGTAATCCTTAAAATAATATTCTTAAAAAAATGTTTTTCGTTTTATTAGGAGGAGGCCTTGAATGAGTCATAATGTTGCACCCGCGATAATGGAATCGCCCATTTGTTTTCTGGCTGTCAAGTCAAATGACAAATGCAATGTCAGTTAAAATAAGGCTATGTGCACACTTACGATTAAATACGACGTAACTTTATGTTTACTATTGTAAACAAATAATACAGGTGTTATAGAATCATTAATTAAATTTTATTTTTTGTATTTCAATTATAAAGTTTTAAAGAGTGTTAGTATTTCAATAATTTATATACCACAATCTTATTTATCGCCTAGACATGCCCGGATTTAAATAAATGGTTTTCGTAAATTTACATACTGTATAGTAGTAAAGTCAGTAACATCCACTTCAGTTGAAGACTATAATAACACGTGCATTATTTCAGGAGGGAATGGACACGGGCCCGATCATCCTACAAGAGCGAGTGCCCGTTCTCAAGGACGATACGGTAGAAACCCTGACGGAACGTATCCACACCGCCGAGCACCGCGCCTTCCCCCGCGCCTTAAGGTTGCTCGCTACCGGCCGAGTGCGGCTCAGCGCCCAGGGACACCTCATGTGGTATTCTTAACGTTACTGTACTATACTGAGGGGGGGGGGGGGGGATAGAATAGGGAATGCAATCTCGATCTCGCGAGATCTCGAGCAAATTTTCGAGATTCAATCTCGACAGCAGGAAATCTCGATTCTTGCAATCTCGATCGAGATCTCGATTATTATTTTCGAAATTGAGAGATCGATGCGGATGAATGAATTTGTTTTAATTAATGTTTTTGGGGCTAGATTCGTGTTATTCGGGCAGTGCTACATGGTGTTACAGTGCGTGGCCGGTTTTCACCGATGATATGAGCGCAGTGGCGCGATCTGTGCGAAAAAATCGGGCTGATGTAGCATACCCAAAATGTTTAGTATAATTTTTGTTCCCTAACTTTACCCTATTTTATAATTCGGTTGAGTCCTTGTCAAAAATTGTTAGTATATACTGAATTCTTAGGCATTTTGATCCAAATACCTCAATTTTATTTACTTTGTCAAATCTCGATCTCGTCGAGATTAATCTCGATCTCGAAAGTCTGACGGTCGAGATCTCGAGCCACCCAATCTGGAATCAGATTTTTTGGACGAGATCTCGAATCGCCAATCTCGGTTCGAGATTGCATTCCCTAGGATATAGGGCGATCATCCTACAAGAGCGCGTGCCCGTTCTCAAGGACGATACGGTAGAAACCCTGGCGGAACGAGAAATTAGCTCAAAAATTTACAGTATAAAATTCACGTTAAAAATCGTAGAGGGTCGCGAAATACTTTCGCATGCAAAGGGGATCGTGCACATGAAATAGTTTAAAAAACACTGCACTAGCTTGTACTCAGCGCCCAAGGACACATCATATGGTATTTTTAACCTAATAGAATAGTACCGTAGTTCGCTCATACCCAAAATACCACATTTCCAAAATACCACATGTTTCAAAATAGTTCTCGTCAGTTTCTCGATTTATCAGATTCCTGTCTTACCACATTCCCGTTACACTAGATCAGTGTTTTTTTAAAAGTATGGGGTCACGGCCCTCTGTGGGCCCGTTCCACTAGATCAGTGTTTTTTAAAAATGTGGGTCACGGCCCCCTGTGGGCCCTCAGGCAAAAAAGAAAAAAAAAATAGCTCAAAAATGTAACGATATAAAATTCAGGATAGAAATGTCCATCCATAATTTAAAGTCAAATAAATCAATGATACCACCAAACCGTGGCATCATACTTCCTTCTTTCCAATTGTTATAATCTCATCCAATCGGCCATTGCTGTGTATCCGGCATTATTACCGTCAAATCCTCCAACTTTGCCAAATATTGACCCTTGCCCAAGAAGAAAATACTTCAGGAATATTTGCTTGAAATATATCTGTAATATTGTTGGGACAAAAATTGGACGGTGGGCAAAGTTGGAGGATTTGACGGTATACGTTATAGTACATTACACAACTAGGGTGGTAATACAAAGTAAGCCCGAGATCGCAGATGTTTGCGGCCCGAGCTGCAAGCGAGGGACGTAAATATGCGATCGAGGACTTTCTTTATTACCTCCCGTGTTGTGTATATAATTCTATGTCTACACTTGGCCAGAAAGCGGCTTTTTCCGTACGCGCAGCGTGCCGAAAAAGCCACTTTATGGCCAGGTGTGGCATAAAAGTGGATTGTTAACCCCTAATAGGTTTGTATAGGGAACCAAGCGATTCGAATCTGAACTCCTCGAAATAGTGTGTGATTATTTTGTAAATCGTCATCAGTCATCACAGTGCCATTTGATAGTAACATTCCATTACAAAATGAGTCTTACTGCTCAGAACTAAGGTTCAATATTGTAACTTTAGGTTAAGAGATATCTCGAATTGTCATTCGATTTAGAAATACGTGTGGACTTATTGTATTATTAAAATGATACTTATATTAGGATGTCCCAGAAAGCAAATCTCTATACAAACTTTGAAGCCAAGTCCGCACGGGTTCCCATCATCACAGAGAGCTGAAATGTTATATAAAATAATATTTTAGTAGATCCCAAATTTTTAGGGGGTATGCATGCATGCATTACACAAAAAAAAAACATGCCTATACAACATTTTTTTTTAATTATTTTGTAATGCATATCCCTCAAATATTTTTTAACTACTCAAATATACAGGTATATAAAATTTCAGCTTTCTGTGATAATGGGAACTTGGCTTCAAAGTTTCTATGGAGATTTGCTTTCTGGGACACTTTAACATATATGCATTAAAATTTATCTAATACATGTGTGTATGTAATTTTTGTTATAAAACTCGTTAAGAAATCAAAGCTATTTACTGTAAGATACGAACAGTGATTTCGTATTTAATCAGAAATCTTGTTTTAAATACTTTTGGGGCATTTCATATATTACGTCGCACTAATTTCATGATAATCCAATTTTTTTTAACCTTTTTTAAGTTATCACATCACACATTGCGCCGTTGTCACATCACATCACACTTCGTGGATCCCCCTCCGGTTTTACTTACGACGTGATATGCGGATGGCCACATTATTACTATACACTATACGTCATATGTACTTTTGTATAGTTTTAACTACATAATACATTATGTAATGTTTTGATATCACGAAGCGTATTTCTAAAATATTATGTATATATTTTACAAAGTTATATTGTTACGATAGGTATTTTGTTTAAAGCATTTATCGAGTAAATCTAAGAAAGTGTTATGGTACAGTCATCGGCAATAATAGGGGGGTACGCAAATATTTCTGACACGATCTATGAGATCAGAGTGGTGTCAGATATTTTTGAAAGTTTATCATTTATTGTTGTCGATGATTGCACAGAGTACTTCATAGTAATGAAATTACTGTTAAGAAAATTGTTTATTTTAACATATGTTAGAAATAAAACGTTTTGCATTGTTTTAATGTTTTTATTTCAAATGTACACCTATTTTTTATCACAGCACTTATTTATTGCACTAGCCATATAATTCTTTTTAACAATACAGTAGAATCCGCATATAACGACCTTCAGAGAATAGCTATACTCGTATGGTATGTACAGATAATAACCGGACGTCGTACTATACGGATTTTCTACTTATCCTATCCTATTATTATTATAAATGAGAAAGTTTGTGAAGATGTTTGGATGTTTAGTTGTTTGATAGTAAAGAACGCGGTTACAATTAAATTGAATGAAATGAAATTTGGTATACTAGTTAGGTCAAGTCTTAAATTGAAACATAGGATTTCAATTATTTTTATTAAGAGATAGAGATATCCCTTGGGATAAGAACGGGAATAACGCTGGCGAAACCGGTGCTTTTATAGAGCGAACGTTTATAAGAATTTACGTCGCTAAAGCCGGTTGGACGTTATAAACGAACTCTACTGTATTGTTACTGAAAATTACCTATATCTACCCAGTTGTAAAAGATCTAATTTTAGTAATAAATAAAATAAATAAATATTGGGGGACAGTCTTACACAAATCGACCTTGTCCCAAACTACGCAATATTAATATTATGAATAAAAATTTGTTATGTACACTGATTTTACTACAAAAACAAATAGTTCTATTCATTTTGTATTAACCGATTCATTGCTCAGATACAGCGGTTCTTGAGCTACTTATGCCAATAATCGTAATTTAGCCGATTATTACGCGTAGCGTGTGGTAAAAGCCACTTTATGGCTTTTTTAAGACTAACTCGCGACCCTTATTGGGTTGGGCGTTGCGATATTCGGACCCGGTGGTCGGCCGTGGCGTTCCCTGGGGTCGAACCAGGTCGCTAGCTGGACCACCTTGAGTGGATCGGACTGGGTGGGGGCCGGGGGCGCCTAGGCCTGGACCAGGTCGTTTGTCCCGGTCCACCTCGATAGGGTCGGACTAGGCGGATTAAATTTGAAACATGTTCTTTAGGGGAATTACACGCGCACTAAGAAAGAAGTTTCGAATTTTAACTCCTTAAGCCAGGGGTTCCCAACCTTTTTCAGCCCGTGGCGCACTTACAAGTTTAGTACTTTCGTTCTCTCAAAATAGAAAGAAAGAAAGAAATAATTAATTTAGCGCAAAAACATTATACAATAAAAACAACATCAACATTTGAGCCTTGAGTAGGTTCGCGCTAAATAAGGACCCCACTCAGCATAATGTCACGGCAAGCCGTGACGCTGATTTTCGGTGAGGCCCTCGGAGGCTAAAACTGTTTAAATTAAATTAAACTAAACATTTAAACACCTTGTGGTAGCGTAACCTAACATCTAATAACATTTGTATTGTAAGTATGTGACGACACGAGTAAACATTAACCACTAACTATCACCAGACACAAAAACTAATGTACGCAGGTATTAACTCCATATTATTATTATTTTTCTACTCCTGTACTTTTATTTGTCTTTTACTAGTACTTGGTCACGAACACCATTATAAGAACACACACAATGTGAGCTCAGAGAAGTCCATACCCCACTCCCCACAACAGCACAAATAGGTATTGTTGCTTTATAGGTACCCACGAATATTTGTGGTTTTAGATAATGATAGAGGCTCGACTCACGCGACGCCCCTCTATACTGTCTACGGCGCACCAGGGCGCCGCGGGCACACTTTGGGAACCCCTGCTTTAAGAGTTGGAACGGGGCATGAAATTCGGGCAAAGACGGGGCGGCACCTAGTTATCTATATTCTTCTTCGATTTATTAAAACTAAACAAATCCCCCAGCGCTTTAAAAACCAACCCCATAACATCAGGCGTTGAATCATTATCAACGACCACCCTCTTTTTCACCTTAACTTCTTTTATCACCGAATGTTCTCCATTCTTCAAAACGTCTTCGCAAATTCTCTCAAAATCTACGTGTAATTTCTGCTTACTTAGTAAAGGGACTATTAAGTTATACTTGTTAATTTTAATGTTAATGGATTTAGCTAGGTCTCTGTTAGCGTCGCAAATTCGCGACCATTTTTCGTTGTCCTGGTCTGAGAGAGGACACGGTCCGAGGTACATTCTGTCACGTTTGACTTCTTCTTTCAAAGCTTCTATGTCCTGGTCTATTTCTTTGATCATTGTTATCCATTCGGGCACGAAACCGTTGTTTATTAGCACCTGGAAATAATAGTACATTAGACAACTAGGGTGGTAAAACAAAGAAAGGGCGAGATCACTTTATGGCCATAAATAAATATGTGACATTTTAATACAGTTTTAGTTTCATCTGTCCAGGTGTAGCATAAATGACATTTTCAGTCAGAATGTTTTGAGATAAACCAATACTTCTATAGAATAGCCCTACTTTCAATTTTCAAAGTCCCATTACGGACCCCTTTAAAAAAAAAGTAAAAAAGTTACAAGATTTTTTTTACAATCCATCCAAATTTCAAATCGATAGCAGCAGTAGTTTCCGAGATACCTGTCTGTGACAGACAGAAAGACAGACAGACAGAGAGACAGAGTCGCACCATAAGGCTTCCTTGTTTACTATTTTGGTACGGAACCCTAAAAAGAAGAAAATGGAAGCCTCCTTTGGGGGTTATGTCCAACGTCATGTTGGAGATGTGTGGACGTCTTTCGACTGATACTTACTTCATTCAACTTGTGCGTAGTGAAGTCCACGTACGGGTTGGTGTTCTGGTCCCTCAAGGGTTTCCCGGCCCCGCTGAGCTTGTCGAACTCGCCCTTGGACATGGACTCCTGGATCAGATCCTCCACTAGTCGGTCGAAACCGTACTTCGTTTTTATGTCGTGCTTCTTTCCGTAACCCTGAAATATAGAAGGAATATTACACAAGTAGCGATCGAATCTCTAAATTGACAAGAGTGTTGTACGGACAGTAAAGGAAATTTATCAGGCCTGAAAAATAAAACACTGGTCATATATGTCGATGTCAAGTATGGATCAATCATGGCGATATTAACGGCGTTTCCAGTTTGGCGACACGAGTCGGCAGCACCGTCGTTCTGCACCAGACCGGCCGTGTTGGCCCGGAGATCTGGAGAAGCGAGTTTATGTCCCATTTCAGGCATTTTATTCTTTTAACTAATGTTCCGTGGTCTTTCTAGAACTAAAATATGTTACTTAACTTACGGGAAGAAAATACTATACTATATATATACTTATATGTATTTGTTCATGACAATACAATACCAATAAAATAAAACAAAGCCAAGTTCAAGCTCAAAAGACACGCCAAAATGACATTGAAAATATCACATATTAACCTGCCCTTCTCGGAAGCCACGGCCTTGGCTACGCGGTGCTCCATGACATTCTTGGGTAGCCCACGTTGAAGCCAAGGTACTGTCAGTACTGTGGTGCTGTGTGGTTTGTTCAGATATATCACCCACCTGTCCCTTCTTCATGAGCGTATTCTCGGAAGCCACGGCCTTGGTCAGTGCTCCATGACATTCTTGGGTAGCCCACGTTGAAGCCGAGGTACTGTCAGTACTGTGGTGCTGTGTAGTTTGTTCAGATATATCACCCACCTGTCCCTTTCTCATGAGCGTGTTCTCGGAAGCCACGGCCTTGGCCACGCGGTGCTCCATGACGTTGTTGGCGGCGCGCTGCGCCCGCGCCTGCGCCCACTGCCGCTCGCGCTGCGCCGGCGTGCCGTAGCCCACGCCGTCGAAGCTGAGGTACTGGCGGTGCTGTGGCGCTGTATGCTGATAAATAAATAAATCCTACTAATATTATAAATGCGAAAGTTTGTGAAGATGTTTGGATTTTTGTTACCTAATAACGGGGTAGCAACTGGATGGATCAAGCAATGATTTCAAAAGTAAGGATAGGGCGATCCGTACAACTTTACTTGTTTACCCACTGGCACTGGGACCAGTGCCTATGCCTACATATTCGACATCTATAGACGTTGCGCTCCTGAAAGTGTAAAAAACAAATTTGAAACATGAACTCACTGTAATGTCATGAACTATTTTCTCAACTTCCTCCTGGCTGCTCTTCCCCGTATTGTGCTTGGTGAGTATCCGGAACGCATTTTCGATGTTCACAAACTTCTCGATGCTAGCTTCCGGTGATCCAGAGTCCGGGTGGTAAACCTTAGCTAGGTCTAGAAAAGCCCGTCTCACTGTGCTTTGTTTCGAATTCACGGGAATTTCGAGGATGTGGTAGCATTCCTTTAATTATAACAAAATATTTGTACTATTGCATTGTGGCGTCCTATGATTAAAATCCAGCTAACTCAGAACTGTTATACCGTTGTATGAAACTTTTTTATCAGCAAAGGTTATTTTGCCAATGTCAATGTTTAGACATTTCACGCGAGGGGAGAGTGTTCAGTAAAAAAATGATGGTTTTTGTGAAGGATATGTTGAAAGTAGTTAGCAGTTTTAGAAATAGGATAGTAGTGTACATTCAATTTGATAAAATGACTAGAGTAGGCTAGGTACTTGAATTTTATTTTACTTTTATGTTTTTATGTAAGTGTCATTTAAATAATTATTGATACAAGGATAGCAGGAAATGTAAGGATAGGTGTATTTAGATATAGAATACTTTTTATCTAACTATATTCTAGCAAAAGTGCAGTAGTTGAGATGATATAGGCGAACAACTTGAATCTTGGTGGGTATGACAAAGCTCACTGTTCCAACCTGTTTTACCTCATTGAGGTTCTCAATTATGTTGTACACTTATAGCATACTGCGTGTTTTCAAAAATACATTAACACTTTCGCAACTGGGCAAAATTTTCAACGCAACGCAATTTAATGTAACCAACGGATTAGAATTTTTATTTTTAATTGCATTAGGTGAAGCAAAAACACACTGCCTGTATATTTAAAAATCAACTGTACCTACTTTTCGACCACATAATAATCAGAAGAAAACCTTTCTGTTAGTGTCAGCCCTGTGGTGGCGAAGATGCAATGTGTGCCCGCCAGGCTCTTTGGTGTGGCATGTAGGTTTATAGCTACTGCCCGCCTGGCGGGCTAAGCCGGCATCTGAGCAAACATTACGAGTGCCTACCAGGCGGGTTCTTGGTTGCGAAAGTGTTAAACTTACTTCGATTTTCCCGTCGGTTACTATTGTAAATGCTCTGTTTTGTACTGGTCTGAATTTCAATGCCAAAGGGGCAATTTTTTCCGTGAAAAGGATGCTATTAATCATTTTTGTTTACCAAAACATATTGTTATTGTGGAATATTACGTAAAAATAACCTTAAATAAATTTTGTATGTAAATGTCAAAACCTTGGAATGACAATGACAGGCCTGAAAGATGGCCAAAATAAGAAAGAATAGGGGAGTCGTTTGAAAATTTGCAACTTATTAATTTAATATTGCACAATATAAAAAAGTACAAATGGCGGACTTAATGCCGTGAGGCATTCTCTACCAGTCAACCATCAGGGTAAACAGAGACATAATAGGTGCGGTATTCAAGTTTATAACTAATTTATTTGGGTGTATTTTCAAAAACGTAATTTCTCTGTCATGACATATTGGCGAATACTGAGAAGATTCTGCCGTATTAGAATTGGACTTTTGGTTACAATGTAGAATCAGTCAAGTTCTAACAAGTAACCAACGAATGCCAGTCTAATGAGGAGGAATCTTTTAAATATTGGTGGCCAGAGAAATTACGCCAGAGAGAATACACCCATTTATGAAGGCATTGACAAAAATATACAATAATAAATCGCTTTTATTTACACCAAATAAGTGACATGATTTGCCTGGGAGAAGAATGAAGTAATGAAAATGTTTATTGCGATAGAGTCTGGCTAATGAAAGATGAGACTAAAAAATAGCGGCAAATTTAAAAAAACAACGGGTTGCAACACTGTTTATAGGGTGACAAAAACGGTAATGATACTTGAGCCGATTTTTGAGTTGTTGTCACCTTTTTAATTCTTCCGATTTTAGTGAAAATTGGTAAGTACATAGCTTTTATTAGAGTGTTAGTGTTTATTTATGATATATATTTACTCCCCACATTAGCCACGGAAAGAAAAGCAAAAACAATTCAGTAAGTATTTTCGGAAACTTACTTTCTTATGTTGCATATTGAGTATCAAAATCACCACAGCATACTATCCTCAGAAATCTAATGACGTTTGACACATTTGACGTTTGTATAATGTCGCCATTTAAAAAGTTTGGAATAAATGTCAGTCTCATCTTTCATTAGCCAGACTCTACATCTAATTAAATATACGTTATTATTATTGTTTACTTCGTTATTTGTTTTAGAACGAAACATTGCTCTGTGAGAAAATTATTTAAGTAGGTAGTTTAATCGCTACAGTTTTAGTATTAAACATTAGTAATTGATTTACTGATTTACTGCAAAAAGAGTTGTTTTGTTTCTAAGAGCAAAGAAAACGAAATAAGAAATAAAGTTACAAAATAGGGTAGCATAACTTTGTAACTGAATTTAGACTATAGTTTTTCTTTAACCTGTTTGTCTTGTCTGTGGTTTCAGTTGACGTTTCAGCGGGGGACCCGTATAGGGTTCTCAACAGTATTTTCAATTAATTAGTTTGCGTAGCTTATTATTACTAATTAGATAGTGTTAGTGTCGCCTGCCTCAACTCAAAGGAAAGGCCTTGTTATTGTGTAAGATATCAAATGAGTGGACACCATGGTTTTAACGGCTGAAGAAGTGAAAAAGCGCTACCCACTGCATTGGATGGTGTGGAACGACAATCATGAACAGTTGCAGGCTCATTTGGAAGAAAATACGGTAATTTAAAATCATTGGCTCATCTTAAATCTTTATTTGTTCCATCTGTGACCGGAATATTAATCGCAAGCTTATATAATTCGTAGTATTAACCGGCGATTTAGTCCCACAAAATACTAATGTCACTTTTGTCAAACAAAGGTTCAGCTGAATCCAAAACCTTTAATTCTATATTTATTACTCATTAATATATTATATGTGAAGAACTAACTTAATGTCTTCTAGAATTCCGTCAAGATCTTTTACTTAAATTAGATGATGACGATGAGATTTCTATGGACTAGATACTTCTTCAAGTCTGAGGATGGCTTTTCAGTTCACTCCTTGTTGCAACCTTATATATTCTCATACTTATGATAGCTTTGTGCAGTTACAATGTATATGTGACGTTCCACGGGAAAAGGTACCTTATGGTTGGTATTGAGTTAAGCACAGATCCTAAATCTGTGTTAAATAAGCTATCTAATACAAAAAGAATCACGACCCTAAGTCCCATACTTTTTTTTTAAAAAAACATCAAACCTGCACATGCTAAAATTGCACTTTTGAGAAATCGTCAAAAGAAGTTTAAAACTAATTTTAAGTATGTTCCCGTTGGAAGTTATGGAGATGATGATTGATTATGTATCTCAAGGTATTTTTCTTTGGAAATCAGTAATGGTTTTTTTTAATGTGACTTCCAGGTCGTGAAAAATCAGCCTTTGATTAGAGCAAGTCGCTTATGAGAACGAAATTTAATAAAAAAAAAATTTCGGCCTGTTCTTTAACATATTGTAATCTGAACCATTGTATATAGTTAGAGATATTAGACTGCACATTTTGGGATAGAAATAAAATCACATTGTTAACGAAATATTTTTATTTTAATTAAAATGTCATTTTTATTATATGTTTCATCATTCCTATAATATTCACAATTTTCGTATAATGAGTTCTAAATTATATTTAATCAGTCTACACAAGTATCTCAAAAGTGTCATTATTATTCTACAAGTCGTATTTTTTTATTTATAAACGATTGAAGTTACGTAAAAATCACAAATTATTCACATACATTTGAGAAAAGGTACCTTATGGCGGGCCATAAGCAAAAATTATTGATAATTACAGTATGGCACGATATTTATATTATTTATTGACAAATCTTGTATTAAGACAGAAAACTGAAGAAAAAAGGTTATTAGAAATTTACTTCAAATCTTGACCAATTAAGAGTAATTCTCAAATGTGACGTCTTACGTGAAAAGGTACCTTATGAGGGTTTCTAGTTACGGAGATATTCAATGTTGTGTAAAAATTGTGTTTTTTTTATTATGTATTTCCATTTAGTAAATTATATGTTACGACACGTCTTTGCCTATCTTTATTTTTGTTATAGGCGAATTAAAGGCTGAATAATTATGCTTCTACAGTTTAGTACAAAAGGTACTTTATGGCGATGTAATTTAAAATGTTAGAAATACTTGTCGTAACTTGCTCAGTTTTTGTCCTTCATACCGCCGTGCCGTGGTATTATTTTGGCTACACCGCCAGTACCGCCACGCATCTGTCCTACTCTCACCAACACTTTACGTATCGTTCTCTCTCGGTCTTGCTGGCCGCTCGGAGTCTCAGCCGGCCGGCATGAGCAGTATTTGCTTACCTTTTCGTTCGAATAGTTGTGAGAAGTCTTCGTCGTGGATTTTAGCGTTTTAAATTAAAAAGATTCTTTTTCTTAAGTGGTCAAAAATTATAGAACCCGCCAAAAAATTTCTTTTTTCGTAAATTTTTCGAAAAAATGAATAAAAACCTTTTTCTAAAATGGTCAAAATGATAGGCATTCGCCAAAAAGTGCTTTTTTATTTTTGTAATTTTTTTGAAAAAAAACAAGGTTTTTTTAAATTGTCAAAAAGTTTCACGATTCGCCAAAAACACGTTTTTATGTTTAAAAAAAATGTTATTTTTGTCAATTTTTTAAAAAAAACAAGGTCTTTCTAAAAATGGTCAAAAAGTTATACGATTCGTCAAAAACACTTTTTTGTCTGTTTTAAAAAAATGTTTAATAATTAAAAATTTAAAAAAACGACATACAAATGTATCTATTTTTATTTAATTTTTTTTTTCAATTCCGAATCTGTGGCACCCAGTGGCCCTTTCCTTCCAAATTTTCAGCTTTCTACGATCATTTCGAAAATGTTTGCTTACCATTATGCAGGCCGCATGCTTGTTTGCCACCGTCGTGGTATAAAAAAGAAATAAGCAAAAGTTGCTAGTAAATTTTATTAATGAATTTTATCAACAGCTTTATCATTTTTGTATGTGATCCGCCATAAGGTACCTTTTCTACTAAACTTTGAACCCAATTTTTATACAGAAAAAATTAACATACAGCAGTGAAACCAAGCTACAAATACACGTCTATTCCTATATTTTACAATTTTGCATAAAAGAAGAAAATAATGATTTTGAAGGATTTCACAAAACCGTTCATATCTCCGTAACTAGAAACCCTCATAAGGTACCTTTTCACGTAGGACGTCACATATTAATCCTGAGTAACTAAACAAGATTGATTTTAAAGAAATTTTAAGGGTGTTGGTTGGCACATTTAAGCACATTTATCAAGAAGTTAATACGTAACAAAACTACAACCATACATATCACAGCACTTGTTTGGTGAATAATGTACAATATGACAAGGTGACCATTTGGAAAAAAATTGCCATTTTTTTTATTACTCGCTTTTACGATACCAGTGGGGGCAAGAAAAAATTCTTAATCTTAATTCCTATTGAGTTACCATGTATCCATTTACTTTGTATAACGGTAACACAAAGGAAAGTTTCATTCATGTATGGAAAATTTGGGCCACTTTCTTTCTTCTATTTGGATGGAAAGAGCTCATAATTCTAAGTCGAAATAACATAAAATTGGCAGAAAACTTGACACAATGAAGAAAAGCTCTTCCTGGGAGTGAATTTGCCTGTCACCATAATGGACTCAACACCGGACTAACATATCTATTCTCCAGGAGCTTAAGATCGAGCAAAGACTCTCAGCAATAGTTCACTCTCGAATTTTGAGCTACTTTGGCCACGTTATGCGTATGGAAGGTGATGCTATGGAAAGACTTGTTGTTCAGGATAAAGTTAATGGCTCAAGATCCAGAGGACGCTCTCCTTTGCGATGGACGGATCAAGTGAAAGCCCTAACAGAATCATCCCTAAATCTGTGCGCGAGAAATGCGTCGGTGAGGGAGAGATGGCGGGAGACTGTTAAAAAGGCCGTGCTACGACCCCCATGACCACGACTACTCTGCCAAGAGTATACGACTAAGAAGAATAATGTTGCTATTGTATGTGAGCGTCAATATGCTTATGACGCAGTCAACTTCTCACGATGTCATCAACTTCCACATGAAGAACATCCCTTGGTGTATTGTACCTTGGATTTTGTTGTCATCAAACAAATATCTTTTAATTTTGTATTGCAACTATACAGGGTGTCCCTAAAACCAACATACATATGAAAAGGGCTGATAGACCAACTCGTAAGACACCAGATTAAGTAAATTTGATCTCAGTAAAAATCTTTGCGATTTAAACCATTGGTCACATTTTGACTGATCAATGCTTTATCATTTACTTATCGCTCAACAAAGCCTAACATCATAAGCCTGCTGGATTGAAACATAGCATATTTTATATCATGATAAAGAGAGCCCTTGGGATATTAACGGAAAATAATGCAGGTGAAGCTGTGGGTTGCTGAAAAGCTAGTTAAGCATAAGCATAATCATCATTAGGTGATTAGGTGATGGTGCGAGTGTCACTGGGTATGAAGTTTGTTAAAATAAACAAAATGGCAGATTTTATGCAGTTTCAATGTGCACCGCGGTCGGGTTTTTTTTTTATAAAAATGTGGTTATTGAAAATAAGATGCATTTGCTATCGTCATTGGCATTGTATACACTTGGGCCCAAATTATTAACAATAATGAAAACAAAAACAAGTCTCTTATGGAATCAATGTTTCATATTAATTTTTCAAGTAATCATGCTTATCCATAGGCTGCACAGCTTTTTATCAGTAAGCAAAGTTAATCGATTTGTTATCAATTTTATTATTTCATTTACGTTATTCATATCACTCTCATATTTGATAAACAATGTTGGTAGTAATATATTTAGAATATGAATAATATAGTACATTAGATTAACCATATGATATAAAAATGCGTAATATTATGAATTATTTCATTATATCTGTAGATTATCATTTGATGATTAATAATTCTTTGTCGTCATTCATTTAGAGATATTGAATAAAAAAATTAATGAAAATGGCTGTAATTATTTAGTGCACAAAACCATAAAGTAGAAATTTCACTGTCAAAATAATTGAATAAGTGCTAGGGTATATATAAGGTCCTAATTTATTAGTTGCAGATATTTTTACAGCTGATAGTACTCGGTCTCTGGAGTATATTAAAGCATGAAACATTAACCTCGTAAGCCCTGTGTTTTTTTAACAGCGGTAGTCATATCTGCCGGCTGTACTTTACCAAGTACAAACCAAGAAAAGTGCTTCAGACCGACGCAAATGTTGTCCATTTACAAGTATTTTTTTAAGTGTGATCTTGATTTCTGTATTTTTTTCGGTATGTTTATCATGTATGACACTCGTCTAATAAGGAAATTATTGAAAATATTTTGTACTTCTTTGAGTACATTAGGTGTTCATACAGTAAAATTAAAAGAATTAGAAAAAAAATGAAAGGTTCTATTTATTATAAAAACATCACTTTTTTTCCTCTTAACATTACTTAAAATAATATTTGTCTTAATTATGACATAAACAGTCTTCTTCTAAAAAAAAAACAATCATAAATCATACTCAACTGTATAATATATCAATTCACTTATCAAAATACAAATTTATCCTGCCATGCTGCATCTTGGGAAGTTGGGTTTTGCTGTTCAAAACCTGGACTAGATCTCTCAGTTCTACCTCTTGCACTTTGACCACGTCGCGTCCTCGTACTTAAACTTCTACCACGGCCACGCGCACCTCGTCAGCCACGAGCACTTTGAACTCGACGACTAAATACACGCACACGCAGTATTGCAACTTCTATTTCTCGGTCTTCAGATTCGGAAAACGAAGTAGAGTCACTATTTGAGACTTGATCGGGTCCAGGTATACACACATCTTCATCATTAGAGTCCTCAAAGTCAGAATTATTAAGAAGTTGTGATATTTGATCTTCCTCGAATGTAAGGTAAGGTAAGTAAGGTAATATAGACCGAACGTACTATCACAAGTACAAATTACAATCAGGTTTTATATAACAAATGCCTAACGTACTACGTGAAGTACAAATTATTTTATCCTAACAGAAGCCTGTTTAAAAATACAGTTTTCTTTAAACTTTTGATTATTTTACAATATTCATAATTTATATTTACTAATTGATACATAAAACAAAAGAAAAAACAAATGATTACTTGGATAAAAATAGATTAACTTACCTCGTACCAGCCGGCGACCCGACCGTGTGGCCATTTTGCGAAAAAGTGACACTGACATTGACAGTTGACATTACCTGCCAAACATGGCGGAATTGATCATAGACTCAAGAATGAGAATGAACGTGTCAGTGTTGCCGATGTAAAAAAAAATACCTAGTATATGGGGAGTGAATAATTTGTACTTAGGTAAGTTCATTAGGCAGTTACTCCATCTATGTAGTTGATAAATCAGGTCTGAACTGGTTACCGTATTTGTACTTGTACAAGTACGCGGGGGCTTACGAGGTTATAGCTTTTACGATGTTTTTTTGGAGAAAAAGGAAAAACAAATTTGCTACGTAATAACACCCTGTTAATGTGATTACTAAATGAAAACTCATTGAACAGATTCTAGTAGCCCTTTTACGTATAGTTTGTCCGGCGGCTTAAGAGTAAAGAGTCATAAAAATGAGCTAATTGGTTATCTATTATAGAAAGAGTGTAAGTGATTTCTTACGTATACAAAAAGCTAACGTAATAGTTAGTACTAAGGTACAATGTCAAATGACAGCACAAAAATTGCAAATGCAATAAAAAAACATTTGAGGGTAGGGTTGCAACAATCGGGAATTTCCAACTAGTACCTATTCCGTTGAATCTGGTTTAGTGATTTATGTCTGTGTTAATATTTTACCCACTTATTACATTTTTGACGACCCTATGCAGGTGTGAAGATATCTTTTGTATTTGAAACATAAAAAGCATTTTGAACTTTAATAGAAAGTGTTTAGGTCGAAATTCACTACTTCGTATTACGACTTGTCACCTTTCGAAGTAATTATGCTATTGTAACAAGTTTTATGGCTTTTTACTCTAACGCTGCCGGATAAACTATACCAACTACCATGTAACTGGCCACTTCACGTCGATAAATCCCATCCTAATGACATTTGCAGTTTTCCCGCCGAACCGTTACGACATTTACGACAAACAATTGTTGACATGACAGATAGTGTTATTGTGACATGTGATAATGCACATGCTGATTTTTTTTAGACGAAATTATAATTAATTTTTTTGTTAGGTAAATGAAGTCAAAAAAGTTATATGAAAAGATTTCTTAATTTCTATTTAAACTTAATTATTTTAATGTAAAGTATAATGTGTTAAAATATCTGCAACTAATAAATTAGGACCTTATATAGATCAGTAGCGTGGCATCCAAAGAACTCGATTCCTACCGGCTTGCCTAATATCAGGCATTTGAGCACCTTATTCTACAGCTCTTAAGGAAAATGTACGCCAAATCTGCACCGGCTTGCCCAGGGATATCATTTACACCACGCCACTGGTATCGATATATAGGTTCCATTCTAACAGACATTTTTTATTTACAATACAATACTTATTTGGACACCGAAAGAAAATTAAAATACAAACTTATTTAAAACAAGGATAAACAATAGGCGATCTTATCGCTAAAGAGTGATTTCTTTCAGGCAACTTATATTTAAAACAATTAAAGTTAGTCAACCTTCAAATGCAATAAAATTATGAGGAACCCAGGAAGCCTAACAACACGGTCATTAAAATAATCTCATTATTTGAGGGCAGCCATAGCAGTGTACGGCTAAATCCTCACAGCATTGCCAAATACTTTGAATAAAATGGCTACTTAGCACTAATTTCCTGGTTTTCACAAGCTTCTATTTTTCCTATGACGATTGATAGATTGACAAGATATGGTGATTCTTCATAGAAATGTTAAAAAGGTTTAATAATCGACTTGATACACAAACATGCAATTTGGTTGAAATATCACAATTTTTAGTGCCTAAAATAGATGAAAATGTATACTTAGACACTTTTACAAAATTGCAAATGTCTCGTAATATTTTTAGTGAAGTTTTACGTTAGTTTTCAACCAGGCCTCAATGTTTATTATGAGATTTATGAGTGATTTCGATATTTTGAGCTTAAAGCAAAAAAGTCTAATTTCTTACTCGAATCACCACTGCGTTACCAGCCCCGTGTCGCCTCCAATTTAGTGTCCACTGCATTACCAAAAAATTGATTTTTTATATTCATAGACCGCATATTTCGACAATTCAGGGTGAACGTATGCTATGCTGAATTACAAAATAATATGTTATTTGGATATTATACTAAAGGGTAAGAAATTATGCGTTAAAATGTAAAAGGGACGTTTTATTAGACATCAAAAAGAATTTTTGCCCATTTACCAGCTATTTTCATAGTTTGATGCATTTTGTCTGCACTAAACTACATGAGAAGTCCTAAAGAAACATAAAAATATGCAATTGCCACTGATGAGTCAGTGCCATACATAAAGTCTCGGGTGGGTTGACTGGTAAAGCATGCTTTACGGCAGGGGTTCCCAAAGTGTGCGCCGCGGCGCCTTGGTGCGCCGTAGAAAGTAAAGAGGGGCGCCGTGAGTTGATCCTCTATCATTATCTAAAACCACAAATATTCGCGGGTACCTATAAAAAACAACAACACCTATTTTGAGCGGACTAGGCTAGGGCGCCGTGACGAAGTACTAAGCTTGTAAGTGCGCCACGGGCTGAAAAAGATTGGGAACCCCTGCATTACGGCTTATGACATTATGTCCGCCTTTTGTAATTTCTTGTATTGGGCAGTAAAGTTTAAATGAACATCAAAACATCCAAATCACCAAACGTCTTCACGAACTGTCGCATTTATATTACATGGACGTAGGATAGGAAGGATTTCACTGAGTAATGTCAGGAGCGGCTCACTGCGCCATTTCGCCGCGCGACCTTGAGCCTCCCGTGGTCTTAGCCAGCGACCAGAAAGAGCACGCATTATGCGATAGAAAGAGACGGTCGGACCCGGTGGACAGTTTTGTTAGAGAAAGAGACTTCTGTATTAGTATTATTACTTATTCCGTGGTAATGTGCGCATTCTAGGTGACAACAGAAGAGTTAGAGCTGAGAGACTCGCGAGGGAGGACCCCGTTGCTGCTCGCAGTGACGCTCGGCCTCACTGACTGCGTGCGGGTGCTGATAGAGGCCGGCGCCGACGTCAACTGTGAGAGAGACGGCTGGACTGGTAAGGAACCCACATGAAGTCAATTAATAAGCTTTCAAAGAAGTTTCTGTGGCGACGCTCATCTGTCATCTGCCAATTCTGCCATGTTCTACATCGCGCTATCGAAGTTTTCTAAGTCGGTTGCATAAATACAACTACCGACCAACTCTCATCGGAACCTCCCGCTGGTCCGCTGCTCACTTTGAGCAATCAGCGAAAAGTCAAAGGTGGCCCTGGCCATCGTCCTGGTTCGACCCCAGGCGAGCAGGCCCCCACCTAGCCCGACACCTATCGTGGTAAGCCGGGACCGGTGACCTGGTTCGACTCCAGGCACCCCCCGGCACATACCCAGTCCGATGTGCGTGTCGGCCGTGTGTAAGGCACACGGTCGGACGCCCTTGGGTGGTCTGGCCAAGCGAACTGGTTCGAGCCCAGTGACCGCAACGGCCAACCACCCGGCCCGACAATCACAATGCCCGAAAGTGGGTTGTGAGTTTGTCAGGTTTAAAAAAAAAAAAAAAAAAAAAAAAAAAAAAAAAAAAAAAAAAAAAAAAAAAACTCTCATCGGACTTTGGTCCCCAGGCACAAAACCCGCCTAGAGAGAGATCTCTCTATTGTTCTCTCTTTCCAAATTGCGGTTTAAATTTCAAATGAGAGCGATATCTAAGACCGCTTATTGTTTTTAAATAAGTTAGTATTGTAATTTTGTTTTCATGTATTTATTGTATAGGCTAGACGACAAAAAAAAACGGTTTATCCCGTCAGTTAGAATATTAAAAAATATTGTACACGTATTTTTTCTTTTGTTTGACAAACAAAACATGACGAAGATAGAGTGCTCAGAAGTTAGAAGTTTCGAGTGACGTCACTCTTTGGTACAATTTTCACCTAGGAGTGACGTCACAAGCCCCCACTCCAGAAGTTTGATGATCTATAACTTTTGTCGATTTTTAATATTTTGATAAACCAAAAAATACGTGTCCCATATTTGCCCATAATGTAACGGACGGACTAAATAGAGTCATATATTTTTAACCCAGTCGTCATCCCTATTGTCATGGTTCCAGTGGTCCAAGAGGCGACATCGACGGGCGACCCTAGTATTCTGGGGCTGGTGGTGTCCCGGCGGGACTACCTGCGGCACGCGGTGCGCGCCGGCGGCATCCCCGACCTGCTGCGGCGGCTCAGCCTCGCGCCAGACTTCTACGTCGAGATGAAGTGGGAGTTCACCAGCTGGGGTGAGTCTGTAGTCACTAACAGTAGCGACGTCGACGGCCGACCCTAGTATCCCGGGGCTGGTGGTGTCCCGGCGGGACATCCCCGACCTGCTGCGGCGGCTCAGCCTCGCGCCAGACTTCTACGTCGAGATGAAGTGGGAGTTCACCAGCTGGGGTGAGTCTGTAGTCACTAACAGTAGCGACGTCGACGGCCGACCCTAGTATCCCGGGGCTGGTGGTGTCCCGGCGGGACATCCCCGACCTGCTGCGGCGGCTCAGCCTCGCGCCAGACTTCTACGTCGAGATGAAGTGGGAGTTCACCAGCTGGGGTGAGTCTGTAGTCACTAACAGTAGCGACGTCGACGGCCGACCCTAGTATCCCGGGGCTGGTGGTGTCCCGGCGGGACATCCCCGACCTGCTGCGGCGGCTCAGCCTCGCGCCAGACTTCTACGTCGAGATGAAGTGGGAGTTCACCAGCTGGGGTGAGTCTGTAGTCACTAACAGTAGCGACGTCGACGGCCGACCCTAGTATCCCGGGGCTGGTGGTGTCCCGGCGGGACATCCCCGACCTGCTGCGGCGGCTCAGCCTCGCGCCAGACTTCTACGTCGAGATGAAGTGGGAGTTCACCAGCTGGGGTGAGTCTGTAGTCACTAACAGTAGCGACGTCGACGGCCGACCCTAGTATCCCGGGGCTGGTGGTGTCCCGGCGGGACATCCCCGACCTGCTGCGGCGGCTCAGCCTCGCGCCAGACTTCTACGTCGAGATGAAGTGGGAGTTCACCAGCTGGGGTGAGTCTGTAGTCACTAACAGTAGCGACGTCGACGGGCGACCCTAGTATCCCGGGGCTGGTGGTGTCCCGGCGGGACATCCCCGACCTGCTGCGGCGGCTCAGCCTCGCGCCAGACTTCTACGTCGAGATGAAGTGGGAGTTCACCAGCTGGGGTGAGTCTGTAGTCACTAACAGTAGCGACGTCGACGGGCGACCCTAGTATCCCGGGGCTGGTGGTGTCCCGGCGGGACATCCCCGACCTGCTGCGGCGGCTCAGCCTCGCGCCAGACTTCTACGTCGAGATGAAGTGGGAGTTCACCAGCTGGGGTGAGTCTGTAGTCACTAACAGTAGCGACGTCGACGGGCGACCCTAGTATCCCGGGGCTGGTGGTGTCCCGGCGGGACATCCCCGACCTGCTGCGGCGGCTCAGCCTCGCGCCAGACTTCTACGTCGAGATGAAGTGGGAGTTCACCAGCTGGGGTGAGTCTGTAGTCACTAACAGTAGCGACGTCGACGGGCGACCCTAGTATCCCGGGGCTGGTGGTGTCCCGGCGGGACATCCCCGACCTGCTGCGGCGGCTCAGCCTCGCGCCAGACTTCTACGTCGAGATGAAGTGGGAGTTCACCAGCTGGGGTGAGTCTGTAGTCACTAACAGTAGCGACGTCGACGGGCGACCCTAGTATCCCGGGGCTGGTGGTGTCCCGGCGGGACATCCCCGACCTGCTGCGGCGGCTCAGCCTCGCGCCAGACTTCTACGTCGAGATGAAGTGGGAGTTCACCAGCTGGGGTGAGTCTGTAGTCACTAACAGTAGCGACGTCGACGGGCGACCCTAGTATCCCGGGGCTGGTGGTGTCCCGGCGGGACATCCCCGACCTGCTGCGGCGGCTCAGCCTCGCGCCAGACTTCTACGTCGAGATGAAGTGGGAGTTCACCAGCTGGGGTGAGTCTGTAGTCACTAACAGTAGCGACGTCGACGGGCGACCCTAGTATCCCGGGGCTGGTGGTGTCCCGGCGGGACATCCCCGACCTGCTGCGGCGGCTCAGCCTCGCGCCAGACTTCTACGTCGAGATGAAGTGGGAGTTCACCAGCTGGGGTGAGTCTGTAGTCACTAACAGTAGCGACGTCGACGGGCGACCCTAGTATCCCGGGGCTGGTGGTGTCCCGGCGGGACATCCCCGACCTGCTGCGGCGGCTCAGCCTCGCGCCAGACTTCTACGTCGAGATGAAGTGGGAGTTCACCAGCTGGGGTGAGTCTGTAGTCACTAACAGTAGCGACGTCGACGGGCGACCCTAGTATCCCGGGGCTGGTGGTGTCCCGGCGGGACATCCCCGACCTGCTGCGGCGGCTCAGCCTCGCGCCAGACTTCTACGTCGAGATGAAGTGGGAGTTCACCAGCTGGGGTGAGTCTGTAGTCACTAACAGTAGCGACGTCGACGGGCGACCCTAGTATCCCGGGGCTGGTGGTGTCCCGGCGGGACATCCCCGACCTGCTGCGGCGGCTCAGCCTCGCGCCAGACTTCTACGTCGAGATGAAGTGGGAGTTCACCAGCTGGGGTGAGTCTGTAGTCACTAACAGTAGCGACGTCGACGGGCGACCCTAGTATCCCGGGGCTGGTGGTGTCCCGGCGGGACATCCCCGACCTGCTGCGGCGGCTCAGCCTCGCGCCAGACTTCTACGTCGAGATGAAGTGGGAGTTCACCAGCTGGGGTGAGTCTGTAGTCACTAACAGTAGCGACGTCGACGGGCGACCCTAGTATCCCGGGGCTGGTGGTGTCCCGGCGGGACATCCCCGACCTGCTGCGGCGGCTCAGCCTCGCGCCAGACTTCTACGTCGAGATGAAGTGGGAGTTCACCAGCTGGGGTGAGTCTGTAGTCACTAACAGTAGCGACGTCGACGGGCGACCCTAGTATCCCGGGGCTGGTGGTGTCCCGGCGGGACATCCCCGACCTGCTGCGGCGGCTCAGCCTCGCGCCAGACTTCTACGTCGAGATGAAGTGGGAGTTCACCAGCTGGGGTGAGTCTGTAGTCACTAACAGTAGCGACGTCGACGGGCGACCCTAGTATCCCGGGGCTGGTGGTGTCCCGGCGGGACATCCCCGACCTGCTGCGGCGGCTCAGCCTCGCGCCAGACTTCTACGTCGAGATGAAGTGGGAGTTCACCAGCTGGGGTGAGTCTGTAGTCACTAACAGTAGCGACGTCGACGGGCGACCCTAGTATCCCGGGGCTGGTGGTGTCCCGGCGGGACATCCCCGACCTGCTGCGGCGGCTCAGCCTCGCGCCAGACTTCTACGTCGAGATGAAGTGGGAGTTCACCAGCTGGGGTGAGTCTGTAGTCACTAACAGTAGCGACGTCGACGGGCGACCCTAGTATCCCGGGGCTGGTGGTGTCCCGGCGGGACATCCCCGACCTGCTGCGGCGGCTCAGCCTCGCGCCAGACTTCTACGTCGAGATGAAGTGGGAGTTCACCAGCTGGGGTGAGTCTGTAGTCACTAACAGTAGCGACGTCGACGGGCGACCCTAGTATCCCGGGGCTGGTGGTGTCCCGGCGGGACATCCCCGACCTGCTGCGGCGGCTCAGCCTCGCGCCAGACTTCTACGTCGAGATGAAGTGGGAGTTCACCAGCTGGGGTGAGTCTGTAGTCACTAACAGTAGCGACGTCGACGGGCGACCCTAGTATCCCGGGGCTGGTGGTGTCCCGGCGGGACATCCCCGACCTGCTGCGGCGGCTCAGCCTCGCGCCAGACTTCTACGTCGAGATGAAGTGGGAGTTCACCAGCTGGGGTGAGTCTGTAGTCACTAACAGTAGCGACGTCGACGGGCGACCCTAGTATCCCGGGGCTGGTGGTGTCCCGGCGGGACATCCCCGACCTGCTGCGGCGGCTCAGCCTCGCGCCAGACTTCTACGTCGAGATGAAGTGGGAGTTCACCAGCTGGGGTGAGTCTGTAGTCACTAACAGTAGCGACGTCGACGGGCGACCCTAGTATCCCGGGGCTGGTGGTGTCCCGGCGGGACATCCCCGACCTGCTGCGGCGGCTCAGCCTCGCGCCAGACTTCTACGTCGAGATGAAGTGGGAGTTCACCAGCTGGGGTGAGTCTGTAGTCACTAACAGTAGCGACGTCGACGGGCGACCCTAGTATCCCGGGGCTGGTGGTGTCCCGGCGGGACATCCCCGACCTGCTGCGGCGGCTCAGCCTCGCGCCAGACTTCTACGTCGAGATGAAGTGGGAGTTCACCAGCTGGGGTGAGTCTGTAGTCACTAACAGTAGCGACGTCGACGGCCGACCCTAGTATCCCGGGGCTGGTGGTGTCCCGGCGGGACATCCCCGACCTGCTGCGGCGGCTCAGCCTCGCGCCAGACTTCTACGTCGAGATGAAGTGGGAGTTCACCAGCTGGGGTGAGTCTGTAGTCACTAACAGTAGCGACGTCGACGGCCGACCCTAGTATCCCGGGGCTGGTGGTGTCCCGGCGGGACATCCCCGACCTGCTGCGGCGGCTCAGCCTCGCGCCAGACTTCTACGTCGAGATGAAGTGGGAGTTCACCAGCTGGGGTGAGTCTGTAGTCACTAACAGTAGCGACGTCGACGGCCGACCCTAGTATCCCGGGGCTGGTGGTGTCCCGGCGGGACATCCCCGACCTGCTGCGGCGGCTCAGCCTCGCGCCAGACTTCTACGTCGAGATGAAGTGGGAGTTCACCAGCTGGGGTGAGTCTGTAGTCACTAACAGTAGCGACGTCGACGGCCGACCCTAGTATCCCGGGGCTGGTGGTGTCCCGGCGGGACATCCCCGACCTGCTGCGGCGGCTCAGCCTCGCGCCAGACTTCTACGTCGAGATGAAGTGGGAGTTCACCAGCTGGGGTGAGTCTGTAGTCACTAACAGTAGCGACGTCGACGGCCGACCCTAGTATCCCGGGGCTGGTGGTGTCCCGGCGGGACATCCCCGACCTGCTGCGGCGGCTCAGCCTCGCGCCAGACTTCTACGTCGAGATGAAGTGGGAGTTCACCAGCTGGGGTGAGTCTGTAGTCACTAACAGTAGCGACGTCGACGGGCGACCCTAGTATCCCGGGGCTGGTGGTGTCCCGGCGGGACATCCCCGACCTGCTGCGGCGGCTCAGCCTCGCGCCAGACTTCTACGTCGAGATGAAGTGGGAGTTCACCAGCTGGGGTGAGTCTGTAGTCACTAACAGTAGCGACGTCGACGGGCGACCCTAGTATCCCGGGGCTGGTGGTGTCCCGGCGGGACATCCCCGACCTGCTGCGGCGGCTCAGCCTCGCGCCAGACTTCTACGTCGAGATGAAGTGGGAGTTCACCAGCTGGGGTGAGTCTGTAGTCACTAACAGTAGCGACGTCGACGGGCGACCCTAGTATCCCGGGGCTGGTGGTGTCCCGGCGGGACATCCCCGACCTGCTGCGGCGGCTCAGCCTCGCGCCAGACTTCTACGTCGAGATGAAGTGGGAGTTCACCAGCTGGGGTGAGTCTGTAGTCACTAACAGTAGCGACGTCGACGGCCGACCCTAGTATCCCGGGGCTGGTGGTGTCCCGGCGGGACATCCCCGACCTGCTGCGGCGGCTCAGCCTCGCGCCAGACTTCTACGTCGAGATGAAGTGGGAGTTCACCAGCTGGGGTGAGTCTGTAGTCACTAACAGTAGCGACGTCGACGGGCGACCCTAGTATCCCGGGGCTGGTGGTGTCCCGGCGGGACATCCCCGACCTGCTGCGGCGGCTCAGCCTCGCGCCAGACTTCTACGTCGAGATGAAGTGGGAGTTCACCAGCTGGGGTGAGTCTGTAGTCACTAACAGTAGCGACGTCGACGGGCCGACCCTAGTATCCCGGGGCTGGTGGTGTCCCGGCGGGACATCCCCGACCTGCTGCGGCGGCTCAGCCTCGCGCCAGACTTCTACGTCGAGATGAAGTGGGAGTTCACCAGCTGGGGTGAGTCTGTAGTCACTAACAGTAGCGACGTCGACGGGCGACCCTAGTATCCCGGGGCTGGTGGTGTCCCGGCGGGACATCCCCGACCTGCTGCGGCGGCTCAGCCTCGCGCCAGACTTCTACGTCGAGATGAAGTGGGAGTTCACCAGCTGGGGTGAGTCTGTAGTCACTAACAGTAGCGACGTCGACGGGCGACCCTAGTATCCCGGGGCTGGTGGTGTCCCGGCGGGACATCCCCGACCTGCTGCGGCGGCTCAGCCTCGCGCCAGACTTCTACGTCGAGATGAAGTGGGAGTTCACCAGCTGGGGTGAGTCTGTAGTCACTAACAGTAGCGACGTCGACGGGCGACCCTAGTATCCCGGGGCTGGTGGTGTCCCGGCGGGACATCCCCGACCTGCTGCGGCGGCTCAGCCTCGCGCCAGACTTCTACGTCGAGATGAAGTGGGAGTTCACCAGCTGGGGTGAGTCTGTAGTCACTAACAGTAGCGACGTCGACGGCCGACCCTAGTATCCCGGGGCTGGTGGTGTCCCGGCGGGACATCCCCGACCTGCTGCGGCGGCTCAGCCTCGCGCCAGACTTCTACGTCGAGATGAAGTGGGAGTTCACCAGCTGGGGTGAGTCTGTAGTCACTAACAGTAGCGACGTCGACGGGCGACCCTAGTATCCCGGGGCTGGTGGTGTCCCGGCGGGACATCCCCGACCTGCTGCGGCGGCTCAGCCTCGCGCCAGACTTCTACGTCGAGATGAAGTGGGAGTTCACCAGCTGGGGTGAGTCTGTAGTCACTAACAGTAGCGACGTCGACGGGCGACCCTAGTATCCCGGGGCTGGTGGTGTCCCGGCGGGACATCCCCGACCTGCTGCGGCGGCTCAGCCTCGCGCCAGACTTCTACGTCGAGATGAAGTGGGAGTTCACCAGCTGGGGTGAGTCTGTAGTCACTAACAGTAGCGACGTCGACGGGCGACCCTAGTATCCCGGGGCTGGTGGTGTCCCGGCGGGACATCCCGACCTGCTGCGGCGGCTCAGCCTCGCGCCAGACTTCTACGTCGAGATGAAGTGGGAGTTCACCAGCTGGGGTGAGTCTGTAGTCACTAACAGTAGCGACGTCGACGGGCGACCCTAGTATCCCGGGGCTGGTGGTGTCCCGGCGGGACATCCCCGACCTGCTGCGGCGGCTCAGCCTCGCGCCAGACTTCTACGTCGAGATGAAGTGGGAGTTCACCAGCTGGGGTGAGTCTGTAGTCACTAACAGTAGCGACGTCGACGGGCGACCCTAGTATCCCGGGGCTGGTGGTGTCCCGGCGGGACATCCCCGACCTGCTGCGGCGGCTCAGCCTCGCGCCAGACTTCTACGTCGAGATGAAGTGGGAGTTCACCAGCTGGGGTGAGTCTGTAGTCACTAACAGTAGCGACGTCGACGGGCGACCCTAGTATCCCGGGGCTGGTGGTGTCCCGGCGGGACATCCCCGACCTGCTGCGGCGGCTCAGCCTCGCGCCAGACTTCTACGTCGAGATGAAGTGGGAGTTCACCAGCTGGGGTGAGTCTGTAGTCACTAACAGTAGCGACGTCGACGGGCGACCCTAGTATCCCGGGGCTGGTGGTGTCCCGGCGGGACATCCCCGACCTGCTGCGGCGGCTCAGCCTCGCGCCAGACTTCTACGTCGAGATGAAGTGGGAGTTCACCAGCTGGGGTGAGTCTGTAGTCACTAACAGTAGCGACGTCGACGGGCGACCCTAGTATCCCGGGGCTGGTGGTGTCCCGGCGGGACATCCCCGACCTGCTGCGGCGGCTCAGCCTCGCGCCAGACTTCTACGTCGAGATGAAGTGGGAGTTCACCAGCTGGGGTGAGTCTGTAGTCACTAACAGTAGCGACGTCGACGGGCGACCCTAGTATCCCGGGGCTGGTGGTGTCCCGGCGGGACATCCCCGACCTGCTGCGGCGGCTCAGCCTCGCGCCAGACTTCTACGTCGAGATGAAGTGGGAGTTCACCAGCTGGGGTGAGTCTGTAGTCACTAACAGTAGCGACGTCGACGGGCGACCCTAGTATCCCGGGGCTGGTGGTGTCCCGGCGGGACATCCCCGACCTGCTGCGGCGGCTCAGCCTCGCGCCAGACTTCTACGTCGAGATGAAGTGGGAGTTCACCAGCTGGGGTGAGTCTGTAGTCACTAACAGTAGCGACGTCGACGGGCGACCCTAGTATCCCGGGGCTGGTGGTGTCCCGGCGGGACATCCCCGACCTGCTGCGGCGGCTCAGCCTCGCGCCAGACTTCTACGTCGAGATGAAGTGGGAGTTCACCAGCTGGGGTGAGTCTGTAGTCACTAACAGTAGCGACGTCGACGGGCGACCCTAGTATCCCGGGGCTGGTGGTGTCCCGGCGGGACATCCCCGACCTGCTGCGGCGGCTCAGCCTCGCGCCAGACTTCTACGTCGAGATGAAGTGGGAGTTCACCAGCTGGGGTGAGTCTGTAGTCACTAACAGTAGCGACGTCGACGGGCGACCCTAGTATCCCGGGGCTGGTGGTGTCCCGGCGGGACATCCCCGACCTGCTGCGGCGGCTCAGCCTCGCGCCAGACTTCTACGTCGAGATGAAGTGGGAGTTCACCAGCTGGGGTGAGTCTGTAGTCACTAACAGTAGCGACGTCGACGGGCGACCCTAGTATCCCGGGGCTGGTGGTGTCCCGGCGGGACATCCCCGACCTGCTGCGGCGGCTCAGCCTCGCGCCAGACTTCTACGTCGAGATGAAGTGGGAGTTCACCAGCTGGGGTGAGTCTGTAGTCACTAACAGTAGCGACGTCGACGGGCGACCCTAGTATCCCGGGGCTGGTGGTGTCCCGGCGGGACATCCCCGACCTGCTGCGGCGGCTCAGCCTCGCGCCAGACTTCTACGTCGAGATGAAGTGGGAGTTCACCAGCTGGGGTGAGTCTGTAGTCACTAACAGTAGCGACGTCGACGGGCGACCCTAGTATCCCGGGGCTGGTGGTGTCCCGGCGGGACATCCCCGACCTGCTGCGGCGGCTCAGCCTCGCGCCAGACTTCTACGTCGAGATGAAGTGGGAGTTCACCAGCTGGGGTGAGTCTGTAGTCACTAACAGTAGCGACGTCGACGGGCGACCCTAGTATCCCGGGGCTGGTGGTGTCCCGGCGGGACATCCCCGACCTGCTGCGGCGGCTCAGCCTCGCGCCAGACTTCTACGTCGAGATGAAGTGGGAGTTCACCAGCTGGGGTGAGTCTGTAGTCACTAACAGTAGCGACGTCGACGGGCGACCCTAGTATCCCGGGGCTGGTGGTGTCCCGGCGGGACATCCCCGACCTGCTGCGGCGGCTCAGCCTCGCGCCAGACTTCTACGTCGAGATGAAGTGGGAGTTCACCAGCTGGGGTGAGTCTGTAGTCACTAACAGTAGCGACGTCGACGGGCGACCCTAGTATCCCGGGGCTGGTGGTGTCCCGGCGGGACATCCCCGACCTGCTGCGGCGGCTCAGCCTCGCGCCAGACTTCTACGTCGAGATGAAGTGGGAGTTCACCAGCTGGGGTGAGTCTGTAGTCACTAACAGTAGCGACGTCGACGGGCGACCCTAGTATCCCGGGGCTGGTGGTGTCCCGGCGGGACATCCCCGACCTGCTGCGGCGGCTCAGCCTCGCGCCAGACTTCTACGTCGAGATGAAGTGGGAGTTCACCAGCTGGGGTGAGTCTGTAGTCACTAACAGTAGCGACGTCGACGGGCGACCCTAGTATCCCGGGGCTGGTGGTGTCCCGGCGGGACATCCCCGACCTGCTGCGGCGGCTCAGCCTCGCGCCAGACTTCTACGTCGAGATGAAGTGGGAGTTCACCAGCTGGGGTGAGTCTGTAGTCACTAACAGTAGCGACGTCAACGGGCGACCCTAGTATCCCGGGGCTGGTGGTGTCCCGGCGGGACATCCCCGACCTGCTGCGGCGGCTCAGCCTCGCGCCAGACTTCTACGTCGAGATGAAGTGGGAGTTCACCAGCTGGGGTGAGTCTGTAGTCACTAACAGTAGCGACGTCGACGGGCGACCCTAGTATCCCGGGGCTGGTGGTGTCCCGGCGGGACATCCCCGACCTGCTGCGGCGGCTCAGCCTCGCGCCAGACTTCTACGTCGAGATGAAGTGGGAGTTCACCAGCTGGGGTGAGTCTGTAGTCACTAACAGTAGCGACGTCGACGGGCGACCCTAGTATCCCGGGGCTGGTGGTGTCCCGGCGGGACATCCCCGACCTGCTGCGGCGGCTCAGCCTCGCGCCAGACTTCTACGTCGAGATGAAGTGGGAGTTCACCAGCTGGGGTGAGTCAAAGTGGGGAATCAAAAACTTTCAGTGAATTGTCTGGCTTTTTTTGGCAGTCGACTGCGACTGAAACGAAAACTTCTTAGTCGTACAATCTTGTCAGAGTAGTCGTGGCTCGGCGCCGTATGATCTCCGCCCTACAGCCGCCGGCGAGGACGACCTCCTCGCGACAACACCACACAAGGGCCGCGTCCCGATTTGCCTAAGGATCCGAATATCCTGGATTAACTTCCTTCCGACATTGTCGGGTTCAGCTAAGTTTCTTGCTGGTGTCTTCTTAGCCGGGCGGCTTAGGGGGGGGGGGGGGGGGGTCTTATTAGCGAATCGGCAACTAGAACTCCCATTAGTTCGATTTATACACTCTACATAAGAACAGGCTGATCCCCTTCAACCTCTCCCGCTGGTCCGTAGCTCACTTTGAGCAACCGACGAAACTTCCGAGGTGGTCCGCGGCTAAGCGACCTGGTTCGATCCCAGGGAACGCCCCAAGTCCCCACCCTGCTCGATTTTTGCAACAGCCAGTAAGGCTTGTAAGTTTTTTCATTTAAAAAAAAATAGTTGTGGCTGTTCGGACGTTGTATTTGAAGTTACTGCCTATATGAAGCTCATGCCATGGACAGTAGTGTTTTCGTGCTCTAAATGGAACTACGAAACTTTCGCCGAAAAATTTGCATGTCTAGGAGATGGTGCCACTACTTAAATTATAAGTATTGTGCGTTTGTCCACAGTGCCGCTAGTGTCCCGGATGTGCCCGTTCGACACGTACAAGGTGTACAAGCGCGGCGGCAACGTGCGCGTCGACACCACGCTCGTGGGCTTCGAGAACAACCACTGGCAGCGCGGCGACCGCACCTACATATTCCGGGGGCAGGGTGAGTCCACAGTGCCGCTAGTGTCCCGGATGTGTCCCGACACGTACAAGTGTACAAGCGCGGCGGCAACGTGCGCGTCGACACCACGCTCGTGGGCTTCGAGAACAACCACTGGCAGCGCGGCGACCGCACCTACATATTCCGGGGGCAGGGTGAGTCCACAGTGCCGCTAGTGTCCCGGATGTGTCCCGACACGTACAAGTGTACAAGCGCGGCGGCAACGTGCGCGTCGACACCACGCTCGTGGGCTTCGAGAACAACCACTGGCAGCGCGGCGACCGCACCTACATATTCCGGGGGCAGGGTGAGTCCACAGTGCCGCTAGTGTCCCGGATGTGTCCCGACACGTACAAGGTGTACAAGCGCGGCGGCAACGTGCGCGTCGACACCACGCTCGTGGGCTTCGAGAACAACCACTGGCAGCGCGGCGACCGCACCTACATATTCCGGGGGCAGGGTGAGTCCACAGTGCCGCTAGTGTCCCGGATGTGTCCCGACACGTACAAGGTGTACAAGCGCGGCGGCAACGTGCGCGTCGACACCACGCTCGTGGGCTTCGAGAACAACCACTGGCAGCGCGGCGACCGCACCTACATATTCCGGGGGCAGGGTGAGTCCACAGTGCCGCTAGTGTCCCGGATGTGTCCCGACACGTACAAGGTGTACAAGCGCGGCGGCAACGTGCGCGTCGACACCACGCTCGTGGGCTTCGAGAACAACCACTGGCAGCGCGGCGACCGCACCTACATATTCCGGGGGCAGGGTGAGTCCACAGTGCCGCTAGTGTCCCGGATGTGTCCCGACACGTACAAGTGTACAAGCGCGGCGGCAACGTGCGCGTCGACACCACGCTCGTGGGCTTCGAGAACAACCACTGGCAGCGCGGCGACCGCACCTACATATTCCGGGGGCAGGGTGAGTCCACAGTGCCGCTAGTGTCCCGGATGTGTCCCGACACGTACAAGGTGTACAAGCGCGGCGGCAACGTGCGCGTCGACACCACGCTCGTGGGCTTCGAGAACAACCACTGGCAGCGCGGCGACCGCACCTACATATTCCGGGGGCAGGGTGAGTCCACAGTGCCGCTAGTGTCCCGGATGTGTCCCGACACGTACAAGGTGTACAAGCGCGGCGGCAACGTGCGCGTCGACACCACGCTCGTGGGCTTCGAGAACAACCACTGGCAGCGCGGCGACCGCACCTACATATTCCGGGGGCAGGGTGAGTCCACAGTGCCGCTAGTGTCCCGGATGTGTCCCGACACGTACAAGGTGTACAAGCGCGGCGGCAACGTGCGCGTCGACACCACGCTCGTGGGCTTCGAGAACAACCACTGGCAGCGCGGCGACCGCACCTACATATTCCGGGGGCAGGGTGAGTCCACAGTGCCGCTAGTGTCCCGGATGTGTCCCGACACGTACAAGGTGTACAAGCGCGGCGGCAACGTGCGCGTCGACACCACGCTCGTGGGCTTCGAGAACAACCACTGGCAGCGCGGCGACCGCACCTACATATTCCGGGGGCAGGGTGAGTCCACAGTGCCGCTAGTGTCCCGGATGTGTCCCGACACGTACAAGTGTACAAGCGCGGCGGCAACGTGCGCGTCGACACCACGCTCGTGGGCTTCGAGAACAACCACTGGCAGCGCGGCGACCGCACCTACATATTCCGGGGGCAGGGTGAGTCCACAGTGCCGCTAGTGTCCCGGATGTGTCCCGACACGTACAAGTGTACAAGCGCGGCGGCAACGTGCGCGTCGACACCACGCTCGTGGGCTTCGAGAACAACCACTGGCAGCGCGGCGACCGCACCTACATATTCCGGGGGCAGGGTGAGTCCACAGTGCCGCTAGTGTCCCGGATGTGTCCCGACACGTACAAGTGTACAAGCGCGGCGGCAACGTGCGCGTCGACACCACGCTCGTGGGCTTCGAGAACAACCACTGGCAGCGCGGCGACCGCACCTACATATTCCGGGGGCAGGGTGAGTCCACAGTGCCGCTAGTGTCCCGGATGTGTCCCGACACGTACAAGTGTACAAGCGCGGCGGCAACGTGCGCGTCGACACCACGCTCGTGGGCTTCGAGAACAACCACTGGCAGCGCGGCGACCGCACCTACATATTCCGGGGGCAGGGTGAGTCCACAGTGCCGCTAGTGTCCCGGATGTGTCCCGACACGTACAAGTGTACAAGCGCGGCGGCAACGTGCGCGTCGACACCACGCTCGTGGGCTTCGAGAACAACCACTGGCAGCGCGGCGACCGCACCTACATATTCCGGGGGCAGGGTGAGTCCACAGTGCCGCTAGTGTCCCGGATGTGTCCCGACACGTACAAGTGTACAAGCGCGGCGGCAACGTGCGCGTCGACACCACGCTCGTGGGCTTCGAGAACAACCACTGGCAGCGCGGCGACCGCACCTACATATTCCGGGGGCAGGGTGAGTCCACAGTGCCGCTAGTGTCCCGGATGTGTCCCGACACGTACAAGTGTACAAGCGCGGCGGCAACGTGCGCGTCGACACCACGCTCGTGGGCTTCGAGAACAACCACTGGCAGCGCGGCGACCGCACCTACATATTCCGGGGGCAGGGTGAGTCCACAGTGCCGCTAGTGTCCCGGATGTGTCCCGACACGTACAAGTGTACAAGCGCGGCGGCAACGTGCGCGTCGACACCACGCTCGTGGGCTTCGAGAACAACCACTGGCAGCGCGGCGACCGCACCTACATATTCCGGGGGCAGGGTGAGTCCACAGTGCCGCTAGTGTCCCGGATGTGTCCCGACACGTACAAGTGTACAAGCGCGGCGGCAACGTGCGCGTCGACACCACGCTCGTGGGCTTCGAGAACAACCACTGGCAGCGCGGCGACCGCACCTACATATTCCGGGGGCAGGGTGAGTCCACAGTGCCGCTAGTGTCCCGGATGTGTCCCGACACGTACAAGTGTACAAGCGCGGCGGCAACGTGCGCGTCGACACCACGCTCGTGGGCTTCGAGAACAACCACTGGCAGCGCGGCGACCGCACCTACATATTCCGGGGGCAGGGTGAGTCCACAGTGCCGCTAGTGTCCCGGATGTGTCCCGACACGTACAAGTGTACAAGCGCGGCGGCAACGTGCGCGTCGACACCACGCTCGTGGGCTTCGAGAACAACCACTGGCAGCGCGGCGACCGCACCTACATATTCCGGGGGCAGGGTGAGTCCACAGTGCCGCTAGTGTCCCGGATGTGTCCCGACACGTACAAGTGTACAAGCGCGGCGGCAACGTGCGCGTCGACACCACGCTCGTGGGCTTCGAGAACAACCACTGGCAGCGCGGCGACCGCACCTACATATTCCGGGGGCAGGGTGAGTCCACAGTGCCGCTAGTGTCCCGGATGTGTCCCGACACGTACAAGTGTACAAGCGCGGCGGCAACGTGCGCGTCGACACCACGCTCGTGGGCTTCGAGAACAACCACTGGCAGCGCGGCGACCGCACCTACATATTCCGGGGGCAGGGTGAGTCCACAGTGCCGCTAGTGTCCCGGATGTGTCCCGACACGTACAAGTGTACAAGCGCGGCGGCAACGTGCGCGTCGACACCACGCTCGTGGGCTTCGAGAACAACCACTGGCAGCGCGGCGACCGCACCTACATATTCCGGGGGCAGGGTGAGTCCACAGTGCCGCTAGTGTCCCGGATGTGTCCCGACACGTACAAGTGTACAAGCGCGGCGGCAACGTGCGCGTCGACACCACGCTCGTGGGCTTCGAGAACAACCACTGGCAGCGCGGCGACCGCACCTACATATTCCGGGGGCAGGGTGAGTCCACAGTGCCGCTAGTGTCCCGGATGTGTCCCGACACGTACAAGTGTACAAGCGCGGCGGCAACGTGCGCGTCGACACCACGCTCGTGGGCTTCGAGAACAACCACTGGCAGCGCGGCGACCGCACCTACATATTCCGGGGGCAGGGTGAGTCCACAGTGCCGCTAGTGTCCCGGATGTGTCCCGACACGTACAAGTGTACAAGCGCGGCGGCAACGTGCGCGTCGACACCACGCTCGTGGGCTTCGAGAACAACCACTGGCAGCGCGGCGACCGCACCTACATATTCCGGGGGCAGGGTGAGTCCACAGTGCCGCTAGTGTCCCGGATGTGTCCCGACACGTACAAGTGTACAAGCGCGGCGGCAACGTGCGCGTCGACACCACGCTCGTGGGCTTCGAGAACAACCACTGGCAGCGCGGCGACCGCACCTACATATTCCGGGGGCAGGGTGAGTCCACAGTGCCGCTAGTGTCCCGGATGTGTCCCGACACGTACAAGTGTACAAGCGCGGCGGCAACGTGCGCGTCGACACCACGCTCGTGGGCTTCGAGAAAAACCACTGGCAGCGCGGCGACCGCACCTACATATTCCGGGGGCAGGGTGAGTCCACAGTGCCGCTAGTGTCCCGGATGTGTCCCGACACGTACAAGTGTACAAGCGCGGCGGCAACGTGCGCGTCGACACCACGCTCGTGGGCTTCGAGAACAACCACTGGCAGCGCGGCGACCGCACCTACATATTCCGGGGGCAGGGTGAGTCCACAGTGCCGCTAGTGTCCCGGATGTGTCCCGACACGTACAAGTGTACAAGCGCGGCGGCAACGTGCGCGTCGACACCACGCTCGTGGGCTTCGAGAACAACCACTGGCAGCGCGGCGACCGCACCTACATATTCCGGGGGCAGGGTGAGTCCACAGTGCCGCTAGTGTCCCGGATGTGTCCCGACACGTACAAGTGTACAAGCGCGGCGGCAACGTGCGCGTCGACACCACGCTCGTGGGCTTCGAGAACAACCACTGGCAGCGCGGCGACCGCACCTACATATTCCGGGGGCAGGGTGAGTCCACAGTGCCGCTAGTGTCCCGGATGTGTCCCGACACGTACAAGTGTACAAGCGCGGCGGCAACGTGCGCGTCGACACCACGCTCGTGGGCTTCGAGAACAACCACTGGCAGCGCGGCGACCGCACCTACATATTCCGGGGGCAGGGTGAGTCCACAGTGCCGCTAGTGTCCCGGATGTGTCCCGACACGTACAAGGTGTACAAGCGCGGCGGCAACGTGCGCGTCGACACCACGCTCGTGGGCTTCGAGAACAACCACTGGCAGCGCGGCGACCGCACCTACATATTCCGGGGGCAGGGTGAGTCCACAGTGCCGCTAGTGTCCCGGATGTGTCCCGACCCCTGATTTATATGAAGAACCAAGCGACGAATCATCTTAAGAGCCGCACATTGGGCTACTAGTGGCGGCCACAAAACGCGGGCACTACTAGAGAGCGTGCACCACTCCCGCGTCTTGTGACCCGAACGCGCATAGCAATCATCGTACTACGCCCGGTGTCGTATTGTTATATAGACAGTTGCGAGCTCCGAATCTTCGAAAATTAAGGCAGGAATCATTGTTTTTTTTTACCTTTCCAGGTCAAAACGCGAGCCTAACAGAATTGGACCACGAACTCGGCACAATGTGGAGCGAGACGTTAGAGCCGGCGCACGTGGGCCGCGCCTGGCCCGCGCCCGCGCCCGCCGCGCTGCTGGCCCGCCTCGCGCAGCCCACCGCCATCAACTACCTGGACACCGACAAGATCAGCTTCGAGAGGTCAGTGCGGGCTCTATACTGAGTACGGCACTGCCTGAACATAGGTCTCTCCCAAGGACTTCACAACGAATGACTGCGCGCTTTTTGTTTCTATCGATTTCCGGCGACGCCAACCACTTAGTTGTCCGACCATGTTGCGGGGGCAGAGTCTTTCGGTTCGTGATTTCGAAAACCTTTACGCCTCATCGGCTATCGGTTCTTCGAGCTGTATGCCCTGCTCTTTTAGCTTACCTTACTTTATAACTGAGGAAAAGAAAAAATAACTTGAAAACTGAACCTGGTTTATTAAATTCAACACGTTTTTCTTTTCTAGAAATAAAAGTGGAATCTGGGGCTGGCGGCAGGACAAGACTGAAGTTGTGAACAACTACGAGTGCAAAGTGTTTAGCGCGAACAACGTCGAGCTGGTCTCCAAGACGCGCACGGAGCACCTGTCCAAGGCGGACAAGAGCCGCCTGGCGCCCCGGGCGCCCCTCGCCGGGCTCCTGGCACTCGCCGACCGCGACAGTGGCGCCACCACCCCCACCACTCCCAACAGCCCCGATGTGGTGAGTATAATCTCGACACGTCGATCCGGTTTCCAAGCAAACACCTGTCTAAGGGGGACAAGAGCTGTCTCGCGGGGCTCCTATCCTCGCTGTCCGCGACAGTGGCGCCGCCACTCCCACCACACCCAACAACAGAGCTGTGCAGAGCTTTCCAAGACGCGTAAAAAGCAACTGCCATCGACCTGACGGCGTTACGTTTTACGTATTCCAACCATCCCTAATGCAGTCTTAATGAACGCTCAAGACGTTTTACGTATTCCATCCGTTCCTTATACATAAATAAATAAATATTAGGGGACAATCTTACACAAATCGAACTAGCCCCATAGTAAGCTCAATAAGACATGCAGTCAATCCTCGGATTTTATAAACCAATTTCATTTCAGTTACAGGAAGACGATATCGCGAGCAGGATGTCGAGCTCGCGGTCTCGCGAGGAGTTGGCCGTGACGTGGCAGGAGTACTTCTCCGACGAGCCCCTGGAGAGGGACATCGGCAAACCGAGGGAGGTCACCACTAAAGTGCAGAAGTTCCGGGCTACGCTGTGGCTGTGTGAGGACTACCCGCTAGAGGTGAGTTCTTGGAAACTTCTCGAAACTTATCGCAGTCTCGCGAGGAGTTATCCGTGACTTGGCAGGCGAACTTCTCCAACAAGCCCCTGGAGAGGGACATCGGCAAACCGAAGGAAATAACTACTAAAGTGCAGAAGTTCCGGGCTACGCTGTGGCTGTGTGAGGTCTACCCGCTAGAGGTGAATTCTTGGAAACTTCTCGAAATTTGTTTTGCGGGGTGAGGCGGTAACGGCAGGAGTCTCCGACGAGCCCTTTGAGAGTGACATCCACATTCACATCATTTAAGTTCGCATTTGTACATATACTTTCATTTTGTAACGCAGTACTTTATCTTATTTTGTGCAATAAAGTGTCTACATGCATACATAATACATGCATCGGCAAACCGAAGGAAATCACCACTAAAGTGCAGAAGTTTTGAGCTACGCTGTAGCTGCGTGAGGATTATCCGCTAGAGGTAAGTTCTCGGCACATTCTCGAGACCTCGAGGTCTCGAGAGGAGTGGCCGTGACGTGAGTCTCAAACGAATTCGATGTCGTTAAAGTAGGTTGCTAACCCCCAATTCGTTTTTATGGAGTATCAAACGACTACGATAAGGTCGCGATAAGGTACAACTGTACTATAACTTGCAGTCTAATCGCCGTGTTTGTTGCAATTTATGTATGATGATGAAGGGTTGTTGATCTGTTTCAGCTACAAGAACAGATCATGCCCATCCTGGACCTAATGGCGTCCATGTCGTCCCCTCACTTCGCCAAGCTGAAGGACTTCATACAGATGCAGCTGCCCGCTGGCTTCCCTGTCAAAATAGGTGAGTCACCTTAGAATCTAGAATTACGAGAGAAAGATAAAATAAAGGGTGTGGGCTTTTTAATTTAAAGTGTCCTCTCAACTGACAGTTCACAGGTCGTCACAAAACTGACGATTAGTGTCAAACTCCATATATTTCGTCACCGACTGACAAGTTAAGTTAGACGGAATTTAACCATAGCTTAAGTTTCGCCCAGCCGTACATTTTAAAATAAAAATGCCCGTGTTTAAGAGGAGGGAGAATATAGAACGTGAAATTGGCGACCGTGACAGGACCAATTTGACCCGACTTGTTCTCAGTAACGCAGAGTACTGTAGGACAGGTATCTCGCCAATTATATCCTTTACGACTCCTTCATGATCGAGTACAGTTTGTCAAAATTATCCAGTAATAGAGCATCAATACTCGGAGTTTTGATATAGTTAAATTTGTTACTAAACATGGTTATTTATGAAATAAAAAATGTTTACCCTTTTCCATTTGCCCTAACAAAAATGAACTCATTTGATCACCGCGCTCGCACCACACGTGCCGGCTGCTCGGTATCACTAAACACGAGTTTTGCAAAACCGTCAGTATCTCGAAAACTATTTTCACTAAAGTCAAACTTACTTAATCTGGTATCTTATGAATCGGTTTATCACCCCTTCTCGTATTGACGTTGGTTTTAAGGACACCCTGTATTCTAAATATAGTTTTGTATTGATCTCAAGTTGATTCGTTTCAGAAATCCCCCTGTTCCACGTGCTAAACGCTCGTATAACGTTTGGCAACATATTCGGCACCGAGACGCCGGTCCCGCACGTGGAGTGCATACAGGAGGGCTCGCGGCTCGCCTGCATAGTCGACGACGCCTGCTTCAGCATCGCCAAGGGCTACAGGTGACACATCATTATAACGCTCAATCTTACACAAAAAAATCTATATCATACAGGTTGATTTCTGGGTCAAGGAGCAAGAATATAAGGCATAATGCAATAATCAAAGATGAACCTAAGGATGTTAATTATTAATTTCTTATCACCATTTGTAATTATTTTTCAGATTATAAGCGAAAAAACATTTTTGCATAAAATTTGGTCACCCTACTCAATGTAACGTCTTGTCGCTTCCCATAGGGAACGTGCAGGACGAAGGTGCTGCCAACTGGTGCCGCTAATCTAAGTCAAGTACCCTTTCATGCTGGGGCAACATTGACGGAAACGCCGTAATTTATTTACGATTAACGTCAGTGTAGCTACGACTTACTATATTTGACATTGACACTTATGTTGTCATTGACAGCTTGATTTGACAGGGGCGATAGTTTCCTTTATTGTCCACCCGTGTCTCTTTTGTCGTTTAGTGCTGCCACCTATAGTTCAT